>FR997751.1:9620621-12100844 GCA_905475445.1 Ochropleura plecta
CCGGAACATAAAGGGCAATAGAAGGAACATGGGTGGGTTTTACTCAATAAAAGTCCGATACGTTCCCCCTCCCCTCCCACTCCGCCGAAAACAGAAGTTTTTTTAAACATTGCCCCCGCACTAAGAATTTCTCCTGTATCGGGGGTGCGTTTATAAATATTTTAACTCACATACACAAACAGCCAGACCCGGATCAACTATCTGTAGGCTATACAAATATTTGTTCCGTGCGGGGATCGAACCCGCGACACGCAGCGCAGCAGTCGATCGCTCAGCCACTGCGCCAACCGTGCCATCATCAGTTAAGAATAGGCTAGTCAAAATGATGACGATGGATAATTAATGTTACTATTGTCAACAGAGACGACTATGAAGCCGCTGATCGTTCGTCCACACACGATAGTCCTGAGGTACCACAGAAAAGTACCGCCTTTCAAGCAGACTATAGCTGGTAAGTTAACGCTACTGATTTCAACTGTATATTTATGTATTGTTTCGTTTATTCATTTAACGATTTATGTACACACTAGATACAGAAAATAGGTACAAAGGTAATGATTATTTCTAAAGAAATCTCTTCCAGCATACCTGCGAAAGGAGAGTAAATAAAAAGAGATGTAAACATAGTGCGTAAAAAAAAGAGAAAAAATAGAATACATAAAAACATAAGCAAATAGTGACTAAATCCTTACTAATATTATAAAAGCGAAAGTGAGTTTGTTTGTTTGTTTCGCCTAAATGGCTAAACCGATTTTGATGAATTTTGAGATGGACATGGGCTATTTAAAAAAAAAAGTATACAGGTCGAATTGAGAACCTCCTTTTTTTCGTCGGTTAAAAAAGTGAGAATAGGGGAAGAAATTTTATATGAGACTTTTCGCAGTTTTCAAGGTAAGAAGCTAATAATCGATACAGTCTTTGTTACCAACGAAAACTACCGGCAAATCAGGAAAAGGGAACCCCGTGTTATCCCGAATTTAACGCGAGCGAAGCCGCGGGCAAAAGCTAGTAAAGACAAATAGACATTCATGGTTCACACTGTTTATATAGATCTTACTGTGCACGTCTTTCTACATCGTTCTCACATATTTGTATAATCTCAACGTGAATGATGTAAATACGATTTTGTCATAATATTATAATTTAAAAGAGTGTCCATGGAGTTTCTTGCCCATTCTTCTCCATAGAGATCAACGCTTTGGAATGGGCAACAACAGTACTTTCACAAGTTATTATGCCTTGTGACTGGGACTGTAGATTAATTTTGTTTCTTGACATTCAAAAGTGCCTGTAATGGTCTAATTGAAATAAATGATTTGATTTTACACTATTACTGTTGTATATCTAGATACTGTTATATATTACGTTTTCAGGTCGTCTGGATGCTGCCTATATATCAGACATGTCGGTCTGCCGCGCTCGGCACTCGCGCGTAGGCTTCGGTCCGGCCAACACGCTTTCTTTCACAACGTCTTACGATTCGGTCCACGATCTGCCAAGATGTAAGTATTAAGGTCCTTCACAGGTAGTCTTGACCTAAATTTTATACATGATGTTTATTTTGCAAGTAGGATTTTTTCATGTCGTTTCTTTTTAAACTAGTTGAGGCCTATTATGAGGAATATGGAGACCTCTGCTACAAAAAACACCTATACACTATACCCATGTTTGCAAAGAAATAAATGATTTGGTTTGATTTGATTTTGAGGCCGGTGTTTCGTACCCGACTACTCTGAGAAGAAACAGCCGAAACAAACTCAGAGGTCATAGTCTCTTTTAAGGTCCAGACAAAAATCTTGGTCAACTTACATGAGGACTATGCAGATTAGTGTCTGAAATGGTATTTTCAAGAAAGCACTACATAGATTTAGTGGACCTGTCCAGTCAGTGCAAACCTCGAAGAGTTATGTATCCTCGTCAAAATTCAGTAATACAAAATATACACTGCATTTTTAAGTAGTATTAAATTTGTCAGAGGGTCCAGGGGAGTCAAAGATAAAATAATATAATTAATACATTTTTAAAGAACATGGCCGAATCCTGCCCTGATAATGCACAGCAATGATTAATATATGAAAATACCTTTTAAAATAAATAAAAATAATCGCATTAATTACATACATTCCCTGAAATAGGCGAGAGAAAATGCAAAAAAAAATGTTTGTTTACTGATTGTGTGGTTTTATAAATTATTCTGACATTGCATTGATTGACATTTAAATTGTCATCTTGCGTTGATTTTATCAAGTATTATGGTACTAAGTTACTATTCTCTAATCATAAAACATAACCGATTGTAAAGCCTTACATGTAAGCTTTAAAATGATGTACTGTACATCAATGTACATGAATATTTTTTTATTAGGGCACAGCTCTATACCAATTTCGGCCGTGTCATTTATATGCCATGTCTGTATATTAATTGTGTTTGCACCATTTTTTTATTCAGATGTTTAGTCGTCAAATAACTTCTCCCGCTCTGGGCGGAGCGGGGGGGAGTATCAGACTTGTATTGACTAAAATTCACCCATGGTAGATGGCGCTAGCTGTCACGTTAAGATCGGCTCCGTTATAAATTACAAAGTATATTTTTTTTATTTTATTTATTTGGGACAAAAAACAGTTATACATTACAATATTAACAAAAAGTACTTATATTACAAAACTTATAAAACGTATAACCCACACTATTGTCCACGGAGTGACACCGGAGTATGAAAACGAACGCGTGTTATATAAAGAAGGACACATTTAAAAAATAAATATTATACAGACAAGTTGTAGGAAATCGATGACAAAAGAAAAGAAATCTATTTATTGGCGACTTGCAAGAAATTGTGAAACCAGTCTTTTAAATTTAGATTGCGACAGCGCGAAAATATCAAAATCTGTGAAAAATGAGTTATAAGTTTCTAAAAGTCGGCGGATAGGAGCTCGCACCCCGGCGTTTGTTCTACATCGAGCAGTGTAGAATAGCCGAGGAGCACGTGCCTCCCGCCGATTAACAGATCTAGGTACAACATAACACAGTCTATTCGTGAGTTCGGTAAATTTGTTATTGCATATACCGTACAGCATCATAACCATAATCAGTAAACGTCTAGAATCCAAGTTCAATATCCTATGGTGGCTTAGCAAATCTGCATACGGAATCCTTGCACGGAAGCACCTGTAGTGCATAGCACGAAGAAATTTTTTCTGGACCATTTCTATAGCTTGCTTGTATCTATCATAATACGGGCACCAAATGGGTATCGCATATTCCAACTGAGAACGAATTAGTGTTTTGTATAAGAAAAGAAAAGTAGAAGGCTTCTTGAAGTCTTTGCAGGTATAAATTTAACTAAACGATTTAGAAACTTTAAAGTGTTAAATATTGTTCCTAAACCTCCAAAGTACTAGTGAAAGTGTTATCCAGTGCTAAATCTTTCAAATGGTAAAGCAAAACTCAAAAAAAAAACATTGACGCCAACCAGTGACAAAACGACTTTACTTCATAATAAACCATATAATTGCAACATTTCATGTGCAGCAATCGAAAATAAATCCATAATAATTACTAAATCAGTGCTCGTGGTGCTAAACATTAACAAAAGTGCTGTGAAGTGAGTGCAAAAATGCGACAAAAATTTTTTACTGATGAGTCAACTTAACGACTTTGTTTGTTTCAAAAATTTACACGCTCAGGATAAGAACCAAAAATTGGCCATCTAGTATACAATAGCCGTGGTCGCAATTATAAAACGTTTACCTTACCAACTTAATCGGACGGTCGCTAGTTCGATTCCCACTTGAAAAGACTTTTTTGTTTTTCTGAAGAACATTTTAATATTTGTATTTTCTTCAAACAAAGAAGTATGGCAAATAACGACTTTGAAAATGTCACTCTACGAAGAAATAGAACAACAACTAACTCACTAAATTCGTCCCTTGAATCCATAAATTCTGATTTCCTTTCAAAAAGTCTACCCCAATTGTCTACTGGCTTAAGTTACGAGGAGGTTGAAAGACTAAATGAAGAAATAAATCAGCTGAAAATACAGTTACTTGCCGCTAACAATGAAATAGACAACTTAATCATGGACAACACCGCTTTGAAAAACAGACAGTTGCACAACAAAATATCATAACCCAATTAAAAAATATATGTAACGAACCAACAAATAGTACTACAAAATCCACCAATTCAAAAAAAAGGAAAAGTAATGCACAAAATCTACAATCTTTGTACAAAAGGAAACTTGATATGAGTTTAATCGATCTAGAGACAAAATCGGGCGAAGAAAGTGCAACAGATGGCACTACCGGACGAGCGGACGGGGGCAGCTCGCCCCAAGAGAGTAACATAGATTTGAAAAAGTACCATCAAAACAAACTAGATGGCGCTGTGCTAAATCTGAGTCAGGAGAAATTAATAAACAAGCATGAAATACAGTCTGAATGCGCTAAAATCGTATCAAATTCTCAGTTAATTATATTTGGAGGACAACAATTCACAGGACTAGCTACGATACTTATCCAATCTAGAAAAAATACTAAGTACAAGAATTACGATATTTCTTCCACTACAAAACCATATGCCACCACAGAAGAGATTCTCAAGCCTATTTACAACCTGGAAGATTCGGAAGATAATTATTTAGTTTTATGTATAGGAGAAAATGATACTAACCCCAATAAAATAATCATAGAACTAGGAGCGTTGCTAAAATCCTTTCAAAAACTCAACGTGCTAGTATTTAATGTCTTAAAGAACAAGTATTTGAATAATAGTTTATTAAATAGGAACCTTAACATGTTATGTAACAACTTTAAAAATTGTTCATTTGTGTATATTCAAGATTATTACCCGCACAAGAAAGACTACTATTTGTTAGAAGTATGTAAAAAAATTAACTTTAAAATCGACTCAAATTATTATGACAAGACATTTTTATGTTTTAAAAATATTAGGTTATTAATGAATACAGCGATGGCTAAAACAGAATGCACAACAATTCCTAAGAAAGGCACTATACCTTTCTACTTTCAACGTAATAAGAATACGCCTTCAAGCGATAATTGTCAAAATATTACTGCGCATACGAGTAAACGGGTAGTGATAAACACCGACTCCCACAAGAAGGGAACCATTCCATATTATTTTAAAAAAATGTCACAGTGCTTAAAGAAATCCGACAAAGAGTTGCCTTTGCAAACACAGAAATGTTTTCGTCCCTAACTATGATTTTAATTTAAGAATACTTCACCAGAACATTGCCGGCGCGATAAGCAAATCTGAAGAATTAACGTTTGCAATCCACGAGCTATCGCAACAAGGGCCCAGAATAAACGTAGTGTGTCTGTCTGAAACTTTTATTTAAAAAAATACAGAAATGCTCTTAAAAATTCCCGGGTACAGATTAGTTGCATCATACTCACGTGACAATAAACGTGGAGGGGTATGCATTTTGCTTGATAAAAATATGAAGTGTACAACATTGTCTAATATTAGCGACCTGACATGTAATTTTAATTTTGAATGTTGTGGCGTAGAAATAAATAAAGTTATGATTGTTTGTTTATATAGAACACCTAATAGTAATCCTCAAATATTTCTCGGAAAACTTGAACAGTTGCTAATAAGACTGACGAAAAAGTATAAAAAAATTATTCTATGCGGTGATTGGAACTTGGACATCTTAAAGCCAAACAAAAGTTGCGAAGACCTGAAAAGTATTTTGAAAAATTTTAACATCGAATTACATATTAAAACGCCTACCAGACAGTTGTCGTGTTTGGATCAGATAGCAAGTAACATTAAGCAAGCTAAAGCGGAAGTGCATCATCTTGCCTTGTCCGATCATGAAACAGGACAGACGTTTTTGATGAAGACTATTAAAACATACGAAATATGCAGTTGGTATGAGGAGGTCCGAGATTTTAGTCAAGAAAACATGAACAAGTTTTATAATTGTATATCATCTCTCACTTTTTCAAACGTGTACGAAAAAAACAGTTTTCAGGAAGCGTTTGAGGAATTTCACGGACTTATTAAATTGTTTTTTGACTTGTGCTTTCCAATATACTCAAAAAAGAGGACGTCTTATAAAGATAACCCCAAATGGCTAACAAAGGGAATAAAAAAATCGTGCATTAAAAAAAGGCTTCTGTACCTTAGTCAACAATACAATAAAACTAAGAGACAAAAACTAAACAAAAAATATAAAACATATAGTGACATTCTCAAAAAGTGCATAAAGAAATCTAAACAGCTACAAAATAAAAAGTATATTGCCAATAATAAAAATAAATGTAAAGCCACATGGGCGGTTATAAATGAAAATATTGATGTTTTTAACGTTAAAACGCAAATTGACCTAATAACTAAAGATAACCAAACAATTCAAGACCCTAAGGAAATAAGTGACATATTTAATCAATTTTATATAGAATCGACCAATAATAACAAATTTAAATATAATATTGACGAGATAAACAAGACTATCGATGGTAATTATGAACACACAATATTTCTCAAACCTACCGATGCTATGGAGGTATTTAGTATTATACAAAATCTTAAGAATACAAGTGCCGTAGGACTAGATGACATAACAACAAAGGTGATAAAATTATGCGCTTTATGTATTTGTCAACCGTTATGTTATTTAATAAACTTTTCATTTGAAGAAGGTGAATTTCCAGAGACATTAAAGAAATCCATAGTAAAGCCACTTTATAAAAAGGGTGATAAATCTGACATGAAGAACTATAGGCCAGTGACGCTGATACCAATCATATCCAAAATCTTGGAGAAAATCATGCTGAGAAGGCTTCAAGAATTTACGGTCAGTCATAACATATTAAAAGACGAGCAATTTGGATTTAGACAAAACAGTACCACGTCATTGGCATGTTTCAATTTGATGAAAAATGTCACCCAGGCAATAAATGAAAGCTTACCAGTAGCGGCAATCCTCTTGGACATGAGCAAGGCGTTCGATTTTGTGGATCACGAGTTGCTCTTACACAAGTTAGAGAAATATGGAATAAGAGGAAAAGCAAACGACTGGTTGAGAAACTACCTAAAAAACCGACAGCAATGTGTGGAAATCTCCAGAATTAATAATGGCAAAAAGGTTTGTTATAGAAGCGACTATCAGCAGAATAATTTCGGAGTGCCGCAGGGCAGTGTGTTAGGGCCTTTTATATTTCTCCTCTATATCAATGACCTCCCAAATATCACTCGCCACAAGGTAGTTTTATTTGCTGATGACACTACCCTTGTCGTAAAGTGTGAAAGAATAGACACCTATGAGTATGAGATTAATGAAGCTATCAAAAATATAATACACTGGTTGAACTCCAATAACTTAAAAATTAACATGGAAAAAACAAAAATGATTCAATTTAAAACACACAGGAGTAAACCGTTGACACTAAATATTAAATTTAAAGACATTGCGATTGAACAAGTTGTTAGCACTGCATTTCTGGGCATCCACTTGGATCAAAACTGCGACTGGAAAAAGCATGTCGAATATGTTTGTGATAGACTGGACAGATTTGTCTATGCACTGAGACGATTAAGAGACACGGTTTCAACTGAAGCGGCTGTATGTGCATATCACGGATACGTTTCATCAGTACTCTCGTACGGTCTCTTATTGTGGGGTAATTCGGTGGATGTCACTAAAGCGTTTATAGTACAAAAAAAATGTGTGCGTGCAATCTGTGGAGCTGGCTACATGGAGAGCTGTAAACCGCTGTTTAAAAAGTATAACATATTACCACTAGCGTGCATGTATATTAAAGAATTATGTCTGTTTGTGCGACAACATCCTAACAATTTTATTAGACATAAAGATGTAACTAAAAGGAATATTGTCCCTAGAGATAAACATAGGCTCTGCTTGCCACAATGCAAGCTCGATTTGTATAAAAGAAATTCATTTGTAATGGCTATTAAAATATACAATAAATTACCAAAAGCCTTTAAAGAATTACCTCTGACTATGTTTAAAAAAAAGTTAATTCATTGGCTTAAGGAAAAATGTTTTTACAGCGTTAATGAATTTGTGTCTTATATTGACGAAGGAGAGAAATGTTAAGGAATTTGATTTATAATTTTATTCATTTTTATTTGCTATTAATCTTACTTTGACATTATAAAATATTACTGTAATATGACATTAAATCGTTGCACTTATATCAATTCAGACATTTATAACAATCATATGGATAACAAATTATGTAATATTGTAACACTTTTAATAATTTAATCCATTCTTAAATTAAATATTTGCACACCACATTTAATGGTAGAATGTAAATGGGCCACATTAATGTTAAGATCATACATACTACTTGTACACCTACATTCTGGCAAATAAATTATTCTTATTCTTATTCTTATTCATGTTCCTTCTATTGACACTAAACGGTTTGGGAATACTTTCATTGTGCGTACTGCTAAGGAGTGGAATTCCCTGCCGGAGTCTGTATTTCCTGATAGCTATAACCTGGGGGTCTTCAAGTCAAGAGTGAATAGGTTATTTCTAGGTAAGCGTGCTTCATCGTCGACCACATCATCACTTACCATCAGGTGAGATAGTGGTCAAACGCGAGCCTACCCTTACTTCCTTACTAATATTATAAAAGCGAAAGTGAGTTTGTTTGTTACCTCTTCACGCTTTAATGGCTAAACCGATTTTGATGAATTTTGGTACAGAGATAGTTGGGAACCAGGAGACGGACATAGGCTAATTTTTATTTAAAAAAAGTGTGATATGAGGGAGAACTAGGGAAGAAAAGGAAAAACTTAGCGCTGCTATTACAAATCAATCAGGCGCAAGAGCAAAAACTGCAGGTCTGCTTGGTGTGTTATACCGAATTTAACGCGAGCGAAGCCGCGGGCGAAAGCTAGTCACTAATAAAACAAAACATATTCCGGGGCCGCGGTAACCCTTTCGAACAACCCGCAACCCCGGTCGTTTACAACCTGTATGTATAATACTGTTTGTTTACAGCCGCAGAACTATCAGAGCTTGGAAAGTACGTGCGCGGAAGATCGTCCAACGACTGGTCCGAAGCTCTGCTTGTGAGGATGGCTTTGGGGCAACCTGAAAAAGACGATGGCATGTTGGTAAGTTATTTTTTAACACCCTTGCTCGTAAAGCTGATGTAATTCCACCGGTTTTAAATATGTAAAGAGGGTCATAAAAAACGCGTGTGTTACCAAAGCAAATAGTTAAGTTATAGTCCATACAAATTCCATAACAGTATTATTTGCCATTTCAAATTTGGAACTGATCGCCGCCGTACGACTCCAGCTAGTGAGCAGCGCGCTGTTGCTATTCAAATTTCGAACTAATCGCCGCGCGGCGCCAGTCAGTAGGCAGCGCTACCGCGCTGGTAAAATGGCGGGAAAGCAACAGTGTGCATTCACAGATTGAGTTTATTTAAAATTAATAAAAACTGTTTATTCGGTAATTTAAAAACTTGGCTGCATGCTCTGGTGTCTTTGCCAACATGTTCACGCAGCCACGGCAGAAAATAATCCTCGCGCCATTTTTCTCAAATTTTCTTTTCTTTGTACTTGTATTGTGAATAACTTTTTTTTTCTGTTTGCTCGCAAATGTGTTAAAAAACGTCGTACAATATACGTGCGTATTGGTTATAACATGCTCGGCTCAATTACGCCCTGGCCTTCGGGCGTAATTGAGCCGATTTCGGGCTGAAATTCCGACTCGCATGTTATAACCATCTTAACGCACCAATATCGTAATGTACTAAAACAGCACTTTTTTTTGTTTTAGTTTAGAAACCGTTCAAGTATTAAGTAAGCAATTTATTACGTTAACTAGCTTTTGCCCGCGGCTTTGTTCGCGTTATATTCGGGGTAACACGGTTCCTCTTTCCTGATCTGCAGGTATTTTTCGTTGGTAACAAAGAGTGTGTGTACCGATTTTTAGCTTCCTACCTTGAAGACTGCGAAAAGTCCCATATAAAAAATCTCTAAACGTCTGAAATCGCCAACTTTAAAACGTAAAACCACTAGACCCAGCTAGTATTAGTATAAACAAAAGAAGATATAATAATTGCCTAATTTATTTCTTGTCTACAGGAAGTCCTCAAGAAACATCTGGCAACGCTTCTAGAATATTCCACGTCCACTCAGTCTGATGACACAGAATGCGCACGACTGACGTTGTCGGCGAGTGCGCACGAGCGACGGGCGGTGCTGACGCAGTACACTAGAGACGCGCAGGCACTGTCCTCGAGATACAAGGTAGGTTCGATGGCTTTTTTTTTTGGGTGGGAAATCATCAAGTAACTTCCCCCGGTCTGGGTGGGGAGCGGGGGGGAGTGTCAGGCTTGTACTGAGTAAAACCCACCCATGTTCCTTCTATTGCCCTTTACGTTCCGGGGCCGCGGTATCTCTTTCGAACAACCCGCAACCCCGGCGCCTGGTGGTGGCCATGGCAGGCCCCTCTGAGGTTCGATGCCTGCTTTGTGCAAATTGGGGCTAGTCTTTTATTATGTAATACTTAAAGTGAGTTTGTTTGTTTGTTACGTCTTCACGCCTAAATGGCTAAACCTGTTTTGATGAATTTTGGTACAGAGATAGTTGGGACCCTGGAGATGGACATAGGCTATTTGTTTTTTAAAAAGATTGAGATATGAGGAAGAAATAGGGAAGAAAAGAGAAAACTAAGCATTGTTATTACAATAAATAAGGCGCAAGGGTAAAAACTACAGGTACCTGTAAATCAGGAAAGGGGAACTGTGTTACCCCGTATTTAACGCGAGCGAAGACGCGGGCAAAAGCTAGTATATATATGTACATATTATTACCTTTACTGTGAAATTTGTTTACAGTTTGGTGTATCGGGCGCTTATTGCTCTGAAGTTTGGCAGCTCTGTGACGCGCTTTGGGGAGCTGATCTGGAAAATGATGGTGAGTTAGTACTCCGTTAACGAATTTGTCTACTCTCGCATCCCTTTGTCAGTGTTGCCACACTCTGGGGCCATCCATAAAGTACGTCACATGTAAAAGGGGGGAGGGGGTCGACGAAATGTGACATGGTGTGACAAGGGGTGGGGGGCGGGGTCCCTAGTTTTGTGACATCACATTTCAAATTTAATAAATTGAATCGCGAAATATGAAATATTAAATTATTTTTTAGTTTTCTCTTTAAATTAGGTATTTTTAGATGTAATATTGCAAGTTTGTGACGTCACACTAGGGAGGGGGGGTCTCACAAATGTGACCACCTGTGACAAGGAGGGGGGAGGGACATGGGTGGATTTTAGTCAGTAAAAGTCTGACACGCCCCCCGCTCCGCCCAGAGCAGGGGAAGTTATTTAATGATTTCCCACCCCAAAAAAAATAAAATAAAGGGTCTTGACAGACAGACGGTCAACAAAGTTACAATGAGGGTTTCGTTTTTTCTTTTGTTACCACAAACGAGACCTTTAAAAAAAGGTTTAGATAATATCATCCTCTTTTTGTCTCCATAAACATATCCGTTGTCCCTTCACACAGGAGTCGAGACGGCACCGCGTAGAGATCCTCGCGCCGTGAGGTGACGTCACTACGTCACCTCACGGTGTAAGGTTCCCCTACTGGGGTTTTTTTTTTAAAAAAACGTTGCCCCACTCTAGGAATTTCTCCTGTATTGTGGGTGCATTTACAAACATTTAAATTCACATACACAAACAGCCAGACCCGAAACAACTACCTGTAGGCCATACAAATATTTGTTCCGTGCGGGAATCGAACCCGCGACACGTAGCGCGGCAGTCAATCGCTCAGCCAACCGTGCCGTCAAAAAAACTTACACCTCACACCCCCCGGGACGAGGCCCCTACAGGTCAAGTGGCCACTGATTCGATCCAATGGAAGTCTGTACTAAGACTTTTTCTTGTTATCCTATGAATATTATAAATGCGAATGTTTGTAAGGATGAATGTATGGATGTTTGTTACTCTTTCACATCAAAACGGCTGAACGGATCATCGTACACGTAGGCCACCAGCTAGTTTTAAACTACCTTCAAAAAAAGGAAGAGGTTTTCAATATGATCGGGATCAATTTTACTTTATTATTTTTATATTTTACTAAGTCTCTTTTAAAATTCCAGGTGTTCCCGGTACAGACCCACTGTCAACAGTGAACCGTCACAGGAAGTTTCTGGACTGGCTGAAAGCGGCAGTCGCTGAGGCAACTGACGAAGACCTCTCGAAACCAACACCTGGAGAGAATGAGGATGGTAAGGAATACAGTCTCAACTAAATGGGGAATATACAAGCAATGTGAAACTTTTTTATGGTTTAATACCGACTCAACAACAGACAGTATAAACTTGTCTATGGCTAAATTCGCGCCGATTTTCTTTTCAGATAAAAGATTAAATAAGGAACGCGTGTTCTATATTAATATTTTTAATTAATTAATTTTATTATTCATTCGGTTTTGTCAGTTTTGTACCTACCATCTGATTGTAAATTGCAAATAAAGATATAAATAAGGTTGAATATAGAACACCATAACAGGAAATATGCATTGCTTCCAATGCTTTGTCGTGTATCATTAAACAATGTGGTACACTTATTGCATTTTCTAATACAGCACTTATTTTACAATATAATATTTTATATGTTGCGTGTTTTTGGTGAAACGGAACGCAATCAAAAAACGCATATCTAAGATAATGCCGATAGTGACGTCATAGTCCATGTGTGAAAGAAACACTTTTATTTGAAAAGTACTAAGATTTTTAAGCTAATACAAAATGTAAAATTATTTTATTAAGAGCTAAAAATTAGATTTAAAAAAGGGAAATTGTGGTAAATGACGTCACATCATGGCCGCGATAGTCACAGGCGTTTGTACTACTTATAGTAGAAAATTTTAAAACGACATGTAGTAGTTGAAATTAACATTAAATATTTTTCTTGAGCTGTTAGTATCGTTTTTCATAAATAAATAAATAAAATAAAAATGTTTATTCAGTAAATTAAATAAATAATGCTAGTTACTTTGAGGATCATACTTTTGAGCAATTAATTTGCTTGTGTTGGAAATATCATTCATCATTGATCTAAGTACAATAAACTGTGGACCAATTTACAATTTTTTTTTTATCTAAATTGGTCTTCTTAGGGCTTCCGAGGTGGTCCCATATCAAAATTTAAATAAGAAACCGACTTGTTGGTTTTTAGTTTTTTTTTTACGCAAGTCTGTTTTTTCTTTGTTGCAAAAAAGTTTTTCTATGAAACAAAAATGGTATAATTTTGTCCCACAGAGGCAGATGGCCACAGCGCGCGCATCTGGACCCTGCTGCTCGGCGGACGTATACTGGAGGCATGCAAGGTGGCCAAAGAACATGGAGATCTCAATATGGCTGTGCTTATATCCCAGGCTGCCGGTGAGTCCAACATCTAGGTAGAAATAAAGAAAAAATATTTATTAGTCGCAATTACGACACGCTACAAAATTAAAAATAAAATAAACATTAGGTTTCTTCAACCTCTGTGCTAAATTTCATTAAGATCCGTTCAACTGTTTTGACGTGAAAGAGTATAAGAGTATACATACATACATCCATCCATCCATCCATCCATCCATCTTCACAAACATTCGCATTTACTTGCATTGCCTTTATTCCCTTTACTCATTTGTCATTGCCTTTTTTTTGTTATTGCCTTTATTCATTTGTTACACATAAAAATACATTTTTAAAGATTTGTTTAAAAAAAAAATAGAAAAACATATAAAAAAAATAGGTCTCCGCCGGTATCGGGAGCAGGGTCCAAGCTACCGGTGGTTAGGGCTCCAGAGACAATTATAATATTAGTAGGATTATAATGAAGAGGAAAGATTTGTTTGTTTAGGCTCCAAAACTACTGAACCGTTTTTGACCATTTTTTGCACTAATAGGAAGCAACATTATTATTGAGTAGCATAGACAACCACATCACGCTACCAGCCACGCGAGCAGGGCAGCAACTAAAGACGCGGGAAAAACCACACAAGATAGCTAGACAACAACAATATTAAATATTTCTTTGCACTTCATTATTATTATTTTATATGTACACTAGCTTTTGCCCGCGGCTTCGCTCGCGTTAAATTCAGGGTAACACAGTTCCCCTTGCGCCTTATTGATTTGTAATAGCAACGCTAAGTTTTCCCTTTTCTTCCCACTTTCTCACTCACACCCCACTTAAAAAAAAATAGCCTATGCTCTTGGTTCCCAACTATCCCTGTACCAAAATTCATCAAAATCGGTTTAACCATTAAAGCGTGAAGAGCTAACAAACAAACAAACTCACTTTCGCTGTTATAATATTACTAAGGATTATAAAATAAAACACCACAGACTACCTACAGTACTGTCTCTCCTCATTTAAATCCATCCAAATTTTATCTTATAAAGATCGCTTTTAGCGATAAGATCGCCCACTGTGTCACCCTATTTATAAGTTGTATACTGTTATTCTTGTAATTTGTATTGTTGGGGCATGTACTAGGTGTGGTTGGGAGAATTGAAACGCTGATTAAAGTCTAATAATAAATCTATTCACTGATTAAAAGGGCCGATACATAAATGCCTTAATACCTAGTTACTAACACATGTACTTTAGGCTCGGAGGCGGGCAAACGACTGGCGAGCGGTTTCACTGCGTGAGGCACATTGCATTTTGCCTCATCGACACTTTGTTACTTGTGTCCCCACATGTATGGTGTACATAATACTGTCTATCTATCTAATTTCTTAAGTTTAATAATAAATGTTATTTGTTCACAGGCGACCCAACATTCCGTTCTCTCATCTCGCGCCAACTGTCACTGTGGCGGGAATGCGGCGCAAACACTCTCATATCGTCCCACCGCTGGGCATCGCTCCAGCTCATCGCTGGACAAAGCTCGCCCAGAGACAAGCTGTTGGAGACCGACTGGCTGAGAGCGCTGCATGCTACTGCTAGGTAAGTGAGACGAACAGAATGTTCCCAACGCTGGGCATTCGCTTAAGTGTCGCTTAGTGTTGGTGAAAACCGAGTCTAGGCATTCGTTTAAGTGTCGCTTAGAGTTGGTGAAAACCGCAAGTAGACATTAGTTTAAGCGTCACTTATTGTTGGTGAAAACCGGAACTAGGCGTTGGTTTAAGCGTAGCTTAGCGTTGGTGAAAACCGGTTCGATGCCTTAGTTTATGCGTTGCTTAGTGTTGGTGAAAACCGAGGCTAGGCATTCGCATAAGTGTTGGTGAAAACCGAGTCTAGGGAGTCGTTTAAGCGTCGCTTAGTGTTGGTGAAAACCGATTCTGGGCCTTGGTTTATTCTTCGCTTAAAGTTTGTGAAACCCGAGTCTAGGCTTTGGGTGAAGCGTCGCTTAGTATTAGTCAATACCGTATCTAGGCAACGGTCTAAGCGTAGCTTAAAGTTGGTGGTTGAATACCCGATTCTATGCATTGGTTTATGCGTTGCTTAAAGTTGAAGAAAACAGACTTTAGGCATTTTTCTAAGCGTCGCTTAGTGTTAGTGAAAACCGTGTTAAGGTAATGGTTTAAGCGTCGCGTCGTTTAGTGTTAGTGAAACCCGGCACTAGGCATTGGTTTATGCGTTTCTTAAAGTTTAGGCATTGATAATTTTATTGTTTCTTCTTGTTCCAGATACCTGTGCCCGTACATACCATCCTTAGAACAAGTGATGCGCACCTACGAGAGCTTCTTTACCGACGAAATCCAAGATGGCGACGATGACGTAGATCTATCGCTTATAGAGAGCGATGAGATGACCATGAGACTGCCTCTACCGCCATACGTCGCCTCCTATGACGTCACTGTTATTAATGTAAGTTTTTGTGGAACTAGTCGCTTTTCTAGGTTAAATAGTGCTTGCTAGGGTTGGTCGGTGGATGGGTGGCCACCCATCCACTGACTCTCTATTGCATAGTTTCCTCGGAAAACACGTTAAGCCGTTGGTCCCGGTTGTCATTTATAGATCTTTGTTAGTGGCCCGGAAGTCTGACGATCAGTCTTACTAATTACAAACTGGGTTGTGGAGGTCAGATAGACATACTACTCCATGTAAAATACTGGTATTCATTTGCATCCGGTTAGACTGGAAGCCGACCCTAACATAGTTCAGAAAACGCTAGGCTAGGATGATACTGACCCATACAATCCTTACTATAATATTATAAAAGCGAAAGTGAGTTTGTTTGTTACGTCTTCACGCCTAAATGGCTAAAGAAAATTTCTAAACCTATTTAAATCAATTTTGGTACAGCGATAGTTGAGACCCTGGAGACGGATGTCCGTCAAAATGCCTATGTAAACATTTTTTTTTTAAATTGCTAAATGAGGGAGATAGAGAGAAGAAAGGGAATACTTAACTTTGCTGTTACAATAAATAAGGCACATGGGCAAAAACTACAGGTAACAGATACCTGTAAATCAAAAAAGGGGAACCCCGAATTTTACGCGAGCGGAGCCGCGGGCAAAAGCTAGTACATAATTTATCAGCCATTCACATCTTGTATGTATAAAAATAATAGTTGTTCATCTTCCACAGAACGGCAAACAGCGTCGCGTGCTAGACCTTCGCTACGAGCTGATCCGAGCGCGCGCGTTCAACTCGCGACCCAAACTACGACCCGCAGCCTACACACCGGATCCTATGGACTATAGCTTGTGGTAAGTTTCATATCACAATACTTTTATTTCACACTAGCTGGTGCCCCGCGGCTTCGCCCGCGTGATGATCAGAAAAAAAGTATCCTATGTGTTATTCCAGACTATAATCTACACCTCTGTGCCAAATTTCATCAAGATCCCTTCAGCCGTTTTGACGTGAAAGAGTAACAAACATCGATACATCCATCCTCACAAACACTCGCATTTATAATATAAGTATCCTATGTGTTATTCCAGACTATCAAACTACTACTATCTATCTACCTCTAGTCTCTACTAGACTATCTACCTCTGTGCCAAATTTCATTAAAATCTGTTCAGCCGTTTTGACGTGAAAGAGTAACAAACATCCATACATCCTCACAAACATTCGCATTTATAATATAAATAGGATAGGTCTACATGGGCACTTATAAAACATCGAAAAAAGGTGCATGGTTCGGGTTCGTCGTTTCCTATGGAGAAGAACCGGCAAGAAACTCCATGGTTACTCCTTTAAAATCATTTGGTTTTACAATATTGTTGTTACAACGTTAGTACTTAAGTATGAGAGAATAGAGTAGGCCGAACAATACGTCATTGCTTATTTAGAAAACAACAAAACAAGATAAGTAGTTACCGGTGTTGCGGGTTGTTCGAAAGAGATACCGCGGCCCCGGAACGTAAAGGGCAATAGAAGGAACATGGGTGGGTTTTAGTCAGTACAAGTCTGACACTTCCCTGAAGTATAACTTAACGTATTACTTACTCGATAACTTCCCCCGCTCTGGGCGGAGCGGGGAAGTTATTTGGTTGTTCGAAAGAGATACCGCGGCCCCGGCGGCCCCGGAACGTAAAGGGCATTAGAAGGAACATGGCTGGGTTTTAGTCAGTACAAGCCTGACACTTCCCTGAAGTAGAACTTAACGTATTACTTACTCGATAACTTCCCCCGCTCTGGGCGGAGCGGGGAAGTTATTTGGTTGTTCGAAAGAGATACCGCGGCCCCGGCGGCCCCGGAACGTAAAGGGCATTAGAAGGAACATGGCTGGGTTTTAGTCAGTACAAGTCTGACACTTCCCTGAAGTATAACTTAACGTATTACTTACTCGATAACTTCCCCCGCTCTGGGCGGAGCGGGGAAGTTATTTGGTTGTTCGAAAGAGATACCGCGGCCCCGGCGGCCCCGGAACGTAAAGGGCATTAGAAGGAACATGGCTGGGTTTTAGTCAGTACAAGCCTGACACTTCCCTGAAGTAGAACTTAACGTATTACTTACTCGATAACTTCCCCCGCTCTGGGCGGAGCGGGGGAAGTTATTTGATGATTTCCCAACCCAAAAAAAAGATAAGTAGTTAATACATTCCTGCCTATTTATTAATATCCAATACATATTTAGGCTCTGCCGCTTTTTGATGGCTTCCTCCAAAAAAGCCCATATTTTTCTCTATCTTGGGCTACTTGTAAGTAGTGTCACGTAAATTTGTAAATAATTTTTTAGTTTATTATTTCTTTATTGTGATTGTGAGGACCATGTGAATCATTTCTTTTATTTACTTTGTTTGTTTTGGACGATTGTCTGGCAGTTTGAGTAAATCAAATCATTTATTTCAATTAGACCATTACAGGCACTTTTGAATGTCATGAAAACAAAAAAAAAAGATGCTGCTACAGTCCCAGTCACAAGACATAATAACTTGTGAAAGTAATGTAGTTGCCCATTCCAAAGCGTTGATCTCTATGGAGAAGAATGGGTAAGAAACTCCATGGACACTCTTTTAAATCATAATATTTTACAAAACCATGGATACATCATTCATGTTGGGATCAAAAATACATGATCAAAGTACTAAAAGCGACCTACACAAATGTCCCTTTTTTGGTATTGTTCGTCGTGTCGTTGAGCTCCTTGGGTTATGAGTCGAGCTACACGATAACTGACAAATGCTTGCACTGACTGGAAAGGTTCACCCATCTGTGTGGTGCTTTCTTAAAAAATCACAATTTCAGACTCTAATCTGCACAGTCCTCATATAAGTTGACCAAGATTTTTTTTGTCTGGACCTCAAAAGAGACTACTATGACCTCTGAGTTTGTTTCGGCTGTTTCTTCTCAGAGTAGTCGCGTACGAAACAACGGCCTCAATTAGTTTAAAAAAAAGACGTGTAAAAGTGTTTGTGAAAACCTACTTGCAAAATAAACATTATTTACGTTATCTAACCATATCTTTTCCATCTTCCAGTTTCCTCCTTGGCACTTGGTTCGGAAACCCTTCGATTGAAAGTATCACCGGTATAGCTGACCAGCTGGAAGCGTGCGGCGAGTGGCATCTCGCCGTGCAAGCTCTGTCCTATCACCCTGATGATAAAGCGTGAGTATACGTTCTATTTTTAACCGACTACTACAAAAAGGAAGGTCTCAATTCGACTGTACGATGTTTTTTTGTGTTTGTTTTGCGATTTCTCCGTAAATTTTTGGCTGATTTTTAATGTATTATTCGTATTCATTTTTAAACATATATTTTTTTAATGTTTTACGTATTAGTTATAAAAAAAAATGAAAATGATAAATGAACGGGAACAGGGTCCAAGCTACCGTCGGTTAATCCTCTTGAGAGAGAAACCTCCTAATAATACGAGCACTGTCCAAGAGTACCGCTTTCTGTATGAAATTGTTATGACTATCGGTACAATGATCGCTGAGTTCACATCCCACATGTCGACTTCATCAATATACTTAATTTACTTACAAGAAAATATATTTATTTACCTTTCACGACTTTCACGAAGTTCTCGTAAGTATGTATTTATAAATATTCTTTATTTGTTTTTCTAACACATTTATAAATATAACGAAAAATTCATAATTAAACAAAATATGGTACCGCCGCCGCCGTTGTCGGGAGCAGGGTCCAAGCTAGCGATGATTAGGGCTACAGAGACAGGAACCCAACGAAGGAGCTCAACGATACGACGAACAAAACCAAAAAAGGATGTGTAGGTAGCTTATAGTTCTCAAACTGCCAGATTAGATTAGAAGAATCGTCAAAAACAAACAAATTAAATAAAAGTAATATGTAGTAGAGTATAAATCTACATGGTCCTCACATTGACAATCAAAAGTAAAAATCCACAATTGACGAGCTGGCGAACAGAACCGGACGTGTCCACTACTATTCAAAAAATGGTTTTTTTTTTCGAATCGTGATGTCTTGACCTAGTTTCGTCGATCCCTGTTAATATTTTCAATCAAAACCGGCTAGAAGTAGGCAAAAAAAGGCTTTAAAAAGTAAATTTTCATACAAAACCGGACTAGTCCGATATCCAACACAAAGATTTAAAAAAATATATATATATTTTTTCATTCTAAAGCGGACTTGTCCTGTAATGTATTCTTTTATTCAACACATTTTCGATCAAAACCGGATTTGTCCGATACTAACAAAACCGGACTTGTCACATGTTTGCAGTCACAACCGGATAAGTCCACCTTTTTTTTAAAACCACCAAACAAAACCGGTTTAGTCCATTTTTATTTCTTGAATAACTTCCAGAATATAGAAGTAAATAAAAAATAGGTACCTCATGCAACAATAGAACTAATCCACCGACATATCCTAATGCAATGTAATGCTATTAGTCACCTTCATATACTGATATTAGATTTTTAGCTACCGTGTAAAATTTATTTTCGTGGACTAATCCGGTTCTGTTCGCCAGCTCCTCAATTGGAAACTGAACCTAAAATAGTTGGGAACACTAAGCAGATGATGACTGAGGAGCTCGTGGCTAAATAAATAGCAGCCGCTCGGGTTGATTTTTAGGTTAAGCCGCGCTTGCCTAGGTTGGTCTGTGGATGGGTGACCACCCGTTACATACCGAGTTTCCTCCGTGCCTCGGAAAGCACGTTAAGCCGTTGGTGCCGGCTGTCATTTGTAGATCTTTGACAGTCGTTACAGCTAGTCAGTGTTCCGAAAGTCTGACAACCAGTCTTACCAAGGGGTATCGTATTACCCAGTATGAACTGGGTTGTGGAGGTCAGATAGGCACTGGCTCCATGTAAAATACTGATATTCAGCTGCATCCGGTTAGACTGGAAGCCGACCCCAACATAGTTGGGAGAAGGCTACGCAGATGATGACTAGTACTATTCGTCTGACATTTCTTTAAGAAAACTTTGCCCCTCACTAGGAATTTCTCCTGTATCGTGGGTGCGTTTACAAACATTTAAACTCACATACACAAACAGCCAGACCCGAAACAACTATCTGCAGGTCATACAAATATTTGTTCCGTGCGGGAATCGAACCCACGACACGCAGCGCAGCAGTCGATCGCTCAGCCACTGCGCCAACCGTGCCGTCATTTATAATGACAACTCTAAATAATCTTCTTTCTACCACAGTCGCAGTCACCTAGTCCGCGGCGTACTATCGCGGCACGCGCCCGCCAAAGCGGAGACAGCAGAGTTGAAGGCGCGACTCGAACTGATCAGGAAACTACGAGTGCCCGAACAGTGGCTGCTGTTAGCGCAGGCGCATAGGGCCAAGTATGAGGTGAGGAACATGTTCTTTAGTTAAGGGGCGAGGGGTGCAGAGGGGCGAGGGGCGGGGGGGGGGCAGGGCCTCCGCCTGCCGGGGTTGCGGGTTGTTCGTAAGAGATACCGCGGCCCCGGAACGTAAAGGGCAATAGAAGGAACATGGGTGGGTTTTAGTCAGTACAAGTCTGACATGCCCCCCGCTCCGCCCAGAGCGGGGGAAGTTATTTGATGATTTCCCATCCGCAAAAAAAGGGGCTCGGGGTTAAGCAAGGTCGATTTGTGGATGGGTGACCATACATTTTAGATCGAGATTTTTTGTGTTTTTGTGAAATCTTCGAAGAGGAGACGGAAGGCAGAAAGTTTGACAGTCAGTCTATGGCGATCGGTCGTGTTCATCCGAACGATGACGTAAATAAAAGTAGTGTAGTATATGGGACAGATGAGGAAAAAATTGCCACTACTAATTCACACACAACTACTCTACTAATTTACACATAATTCTTTCAAATCGATCCAGCCGTTTAGTAACAGTATAGATAAATAACCTAGATACCGATCGCGCCATCTGCTGGGCTAATTTGTGAATCTACACCATCCAGGGCGCCATCCAAACGCATACAAAAAATTCATTCAAATCGCTCCAGCCGTTTACCAGGAGTTCAGTGACATACACACGTACAGCAGAAAAATATATATATAAAGATAATATCCCATAATAGAGACTCTTTAATCATCAGATTGTACAATAAAATTCCCTGAGAATTAAAGGAACTCAATTTAGTTTTATTTAAAAAGCGACTTAAACAATTTTTAATTATTAAATCTTATTCCTCTACGACTGAATATAAGGAGGATTGTTAGATTTATTATTGATAACACATTTTATTTTGACTTCATCTACTATTTTATTGGTTGACTTTTTAATTATTATTTGATATACTTTTCGACATTTAAAAATATCTTATGTAATGTGTGTTTAATATTTGTATGCTTGAAAGTAGAATGCAGCGCATTAACATAATTATTTTTAACACCTATTGTGAAAGATATAGCTGCATTGTGACAAATAAAATGATTTCATTTGATTTTTACCCTCTCTATAATGTACTCCTTAAATAATATAACCAATTTACTTCTTTATTTACAACTATATCACTTTGTTTTAGCACTTACCCGCCGTCGAGGCTGAACACCTAGTTGGCGCGGGGCAGTGGAACGCGGCACACAAAGTCTTGATAGAAGAATTATTACCCGAAGCTGTGTTAGCTGGTAATTTATTATATTACAAGCAATTTTTAGAGTTATGTGCCTCAAAAGAAAATTACTGTACCCTTAACTCTTGCCGGAACGGCTATGCCGATCTGCTACAAGTTCCGGTACCTCGGGTCGCCGGTCGCCTGTCCAAGGGGATGGCGAAGTAGACCGGGAGGTATCGCACCGGATCAACGCAGGATGGATGAAATGGCGACAGGTCACTGGAACAACTTGTGACCCACGGATGCCCCTCAAGTTAAAGGGGAAAATATACAAGTCCGTGATTAGACCTGTTGTACTGTATGGGTCAGAATGCTGGGCCGTAAAAAAGGTAGATGAAAAACGATCGCATGTAGCGGAGATGAGAATGTTGAGATGGATGTGTGGAGTGACAAGAATGAATAAAGTAAGGAATGAGTGTGTTCGAGGAAGTTTGAAAGTTGCGCCTGTTGCAGAAAAAATAAAGGGAGTCGTTTGTCTTGGTATGGACATGTAATGAGGAGGGACTAAGAGAGTGATGGATCTCAATATTGAAGGACGGAGAGCGAGAGGATGGCAAAAGAAAAGATGGATGGATTGTGTAAGGAATGATATGAAAGAGAAAGGAGTAAATGATGCCGTGACGTCTGACAGGGGAGAATGGAAGAAGGAAACGTATTGCGCCGACCACAAATAGAATGGGACAAGGGCAGGAAAATGATGATTAATTTAAAAAGAAAATCAGCGTCAGGTGGTGGCCTTGTGTTGCCAGCATTATCCTGTCCTTTTGGCATTCATTATTTTAATTAGTTCAATTAAAAGGTTTTTCTGTTTTTTTTGATGATGCTGAATAAACGCGATTTTCTTATGATTTTTTTTTCAAAAAAATAACGTTACGCTCTTAATAAGAATTTTCTTGTATCGTGGGTGTATTTACAAATTATAACTCACATACACAAACAGTCAGACCCGAAACAACTACCTGTAGGTCATACAAATATTTGTTCCGTGCGAGGATTGAACCCGAGACACAGCAGTCAATCGCTCAGCCACTGCGCCAATCGTGCCATTGCATAATTATTATTAAGATTGCTTTAACCTCTCAAGGACCGCCATTATTTACGTCAACTAACCGTCAAGCACCGCCGGGCGGGCTCTTAACGAAAGCGTAATCTGATTTTAAGACTTATCTTTACTACAAATACAGTTTTAAATCGGTCGGGATTTGGTGGCATAAATTTATGCCAGCGGGGCTCAACGGTAATACTTGTTTACTGGCACGTTTTTGTGCCGCTGGGGCTCTAGAGGTTAATATCTTTCTAATATTACAGATGATCTACAAAGCATAGCCCCACTCTTAGAGAAAATGAACGAAGCTGCGAAACGGCACGAGGTTAGCGGCTGGGAGAATGGCGGACAGGCGCTACATGCATATCTACATGTCTGTGATGAGGTAGCTACACTATCCAGCTTGATTGCTTGATTTTCACATAAAAAATGTATGGATGTTGTTTGTTACTCTTTCACGCAAAAACTACTGAATGGATTTTAATGAAACTTTACATTAATATAGCTTATATATCAAAAACATAGGCTACAATTCATAAAGATATATTGTATCACCACGCGAGTTAAACTGCGGGGCGCAGCTAGTTATAAATATTTTCTTTTAGACACGAAATCTGTCATCAAATACTAAAATGTCATGGCCGCCCTTATGTCCGGTTCCAATAAACAAAAACGACTCGTTTTGCTTACGGGTAGTTGTATTTTGACATAAGTTCTATGGTGATATCGAGCTTACTAAAAATATTCTATCTAAAGTCAATGGTTAATGAGAAAATTGCTTCTAAATTCTAAAAAGACGTGTCCTCCGTCTCGCCTCTAATTTCTAAAGTAAGAGGAAAATTCTAAAAAAATAGGTTTATAGTCTCATCCTAGTTCTAAAAAACCACTGTTAATCTACTTAGAGGGATTTGAGCAGTTGTTAATTGAGACTTATCTCAAAATACAACTATCCGTAAGCAAAACGAGTCGTTTTTGTTTATTGGAACCGGGCGTTAGTCAATCCAATCCGTTTTTTTTTTTATTAAATGCTTTATTTTCTAATTCCAACAGATACGAGGCTTAGTATCGTCAGCGGATGCACAACGCGACAGATCGAGCGTGCACGCGCGACTAGAAGCGTTGCGACCGAAAGTCGCAGCCGCTTGTCGCGCGTTAGGGGGGCTGCAACCTAAGTGAGTAGATTTTACTCATTTATAAAAAAAAAACAAATGCGTGTCGCGCTTCGAGAGATCTACAAGCTTGCTACATAAACGGCCATATTGATTGCGTAGACTTCTTCTTCTTCTTCATGTGGACCCCGCTTCTTGGGGGGGGGGCCGGTTTCCGCACTTAGTCCTTGTAGTGGACCATTGTACGTATGCCGTGCACCTGGTGGCCGCTACTCCATCCAACCCACCTCCTTCCAGAAGCAGACGAGTCTTTTTGGGTTCTTGAGGGCGTCCACAAGTGACCCTGGTATACCCAGTGTCACTTTCCTAGACTTAGAGGGTTGATTTTATTGAAACACGGTAATAGCTGTGACAAGACTAAATTTTATTTCAAAAAGGTACGAGTCATTCTACATTACCACAGAGTAAACATATTAGTAAGTAAGCATTGCCATATCGCACCTAATACAGCTAGTAGTACACATGTTGTTATTTTGATAATCTATAACCGATTTTTTCACAGCTTCAAGGTACTACAGACTTGAGTATATGGTAAAATTTAAGTACCTTTCAAATAAGTGTTTCTTTGACATATATACTTTGACGTCACGACAATGTGTTTTGAGTTTGAAAAACGCTACATATAATAATATTTTTGTGTTTCATAGTTTAACCTCTCGTGTGCCGGAACGTAGATCAACGCTCAAAATAAGTCAGTGTTTGTCTGCCGGAGCGTATATCTACGCGTAATTACGTGACATCGAAAAGTTACGTTTTTAGTTTAAAATATATTTTTGAAATATTAACATGGACTGCCGCTCGCGTAATACTTTCCGTGGCAAACAGCGCCTTCGGTGCGCATTTTCGCCCGGCGGCATACGAGGGTTTAATGGAACAGGACAAACCATATAACAAATAAATAAAAAAGTTATGCATTGCTAGCATATTCCCTATAATGGCGTTCTATATTCAACCTTATTGATATCTTTATTTGCAACTCACATTCAAATAATGTATAAATTTGAACAGCGAGAGCATTCCTTATTTAAATTTTTATCTGAAAAGAAAAAGGGCGCGAATTTAGCCATAGATCAGTTTGTGCTGTTTGTTGTTGAGTCTGTTTTTAGCATAAAAATATAATAGTATTAAAAATTTCAGCTAGCTATCGATTTCTGAAATTCCTTCATTTAGTTTCTCGACCCGATTAATATGGTCAATTTTTTTTGACTGGAATAATCGCAAAATTTAAAAAAATAATGGTTGTCAATTTCGAAAATAATTTGAATAGTAGTAATGAATAATTACTTTTTAATGGTCCTGTTATTGTAAATTACGTTAAGATCTGGGCATTTTTGTTGTTTATAATATTTTTCTCATTTGTTGTCGAATCTATTTGCGTCTTCGTGATATAAATGTGAAATTAAAAATGTAACACGCACGATTGGTGAGAAATTTATCATTTTATTACCACTGCCAATTTAAGTTCAATTACGTATGAATTTGTCACGTTATAAAAGAGCCAGTTAATCATTCCCAATAATATGGAGCTTGCATGTTCAAAACCAAATTTTTATTATTTTTACTACCTACCATGCCATCAAAATGGCGATAGTCGTAATTTACGCACTTGGATTTTAAAAGGGTTTATTAAGAAACTTGCTCAACACTTTTAGAACTTTTCACAGCGTTCACATATAAGAATTTTATTAAACTATCTTAATCAATGCACCCTTATATTATTTCTTTAACCAGTATTTAAAATATTTACTTACAAAAATAATGAAGGGGTCATATGACTTAAATGTTCGACCCCTTTCGGGGCCAGTACCGAGCTAGCGTAGATTTGAATGTCGAGCCCCTGAAGGAGTCCGTACCGAACTATATGGTTAATTGGCTTGCTGTTGTCTGTAGTTGTTTTTTTTTTCCTAAGATCAATAGAAGTTGCAAGAATTCTCCCAGTATAGAATATTTCTTTGTGGCCTTGATTGGAGCAGGAGCTCGGGGCTAAATAATAGCAGCCGCTCGGGTCGATCTTTAGCTTAAGCCGCGCTTGCTTAGGTTAGTCTGTGGATGGGTGACCACCCGTTAATACCGCGGCCCCGGAACGTAAAGGGCAAAAGAAGGAACATAGGTGGGTTTTAGTCAGTACAAGTTTAGCACTCCCCCCCGCTCCGCTATACCGAGTTTCCTCCGTGCCTCGGAAAGCACGTTAAGCCGTTGGTCCCGGCTGTCATTTGTAGATCTTTGACAGTCGTTACAGCTAGTCAGTGTTCCGAAAGTCTGACAACCAGACTTACCAAGGGGTATCGCATTACCGAGTACTAACTGGGTTGTGGAGGTCAGATAGGCAGTCGCTCCATGTAAAATTCTGATATTCAGCTGCATCCGGTTAGAGCAAAGCAGAATATTTCTGGTAATTGAGTGTTGTTCGTCCTTCCTCAGGAGTGTGGGCGTCCGCTTCGCCCGCGCGGAGATGGGTGCTCGGCTGGTGCAGTGCACGCTGGCGGCCGGGGAGCCGCCCGCGCACCTGGCGGCGCTGCTGCGGGCGCTGCGCCTGCCGCCCGACACCACGTACACGGCCAGTCATAAGGTACGTGGAACACAACAACCGGCAGCCGCCCGCGCACCTGGCGGCGCTGCTGCGGGCGCTGCGCCTGCCGCCCGACACCACGTACACGGCCAGTCATAAGGTACGTGGAACACAACAACCGGCAGCCGCCCGCGCACCTGGCGGCGCTGCTGCGGGCGCTGCGCCTGCCGCCCGACACCACGTACACGGCCAGTCATAAGGTACGTGGAACACAACAACCGGCAGCCGCCCGCGCACCTGGCGGCGCTGCTGCGGGCGCTGCGCCTGCCGCCCGACACCACGTACACGGCCAGTCATAAGGTACGTGGAACACAACAACCGGCAGCCGCCCGCGCACCTGGCGGCGCTGCTGCGGGCGCTGCGCCTGCCGCCCGACACCACGTACACGGCCAGTCATAAGGTACGTGGAACACAACAACCGGCAGCCGCCCGCGCACCTGGCGGCGCTGCTGCGGGCGCTGCGCCTGCCGCCCGACACCACGTACACGGCCAGTCATAAGGTACGTGGAACACAACAACCGGCAGCCGCCCGCGCACCTGGCGGCGCTGCTGCGGGCGCTGCGCCTGCCGCCCGACACCACGTACACGGCCAGTCATAAGGTACGTGGAACACAACAACCGGCAGCCGCCCGCGCACCTGGCGGCGCTGCTGCGGGCGCTGCGCCTGCCGCCCGACACCACGTACACGGCCAGTCATAAGGTACGTGGAACACAACAACCGGCAGCCGCCCGCGCACCTGGCGGCGCTGCTGCGGGCGCTGCGCCTGCCGCCCGACACCACGTACACGGCCAGTCATAAGGTACGTGGAACACAACAACCGGCAGCCGCCCGCGCACCTGGCGGCGCTGCTGCGGGCGCTGCGCCTGCCGCCCGACACCACGTACACGGCCAGTCATAAGGTACGTGGAACACAACAACCGGCAGCCGCCCGCGCACCTGGCGGCGCTGCTGCGGGCGCTGCGCCTGCCGCCCGACACCACGTACACGGCCAGTCATAAGGTACGTGGAACACAACAACCGGCAGCCGCCCGCGCACCTGGCGGCGCTGCTGCGGGCGCTGCGCCTGCCGCCCGACACCACGTACACGGCCAGTCATAAGGTACGTGGAACACAACAACCGGCAGCCGCCCGCGCACCTGGTGGCGCTGCTGCGGGCGCTGCGCCTGCCGCCCGACACCACGTACACGGCCAGTCATAAGGTACGTGGAACACAACAACCGGCAGCCGCCCGCGCACCTGGCGGCGCTGCTGCGGGCGCTGCGCCTGCCGCCCGACACCACGTACACGGCCAGTCATAAGGTACGTGGAACACAACAACCGGCAGCCGCCCGCGCACCTGGCGGCGCTGCTGCGGGCGCTGCGCCTGCCGCCCGACACCACGTACACGGCCAGTCATAAGGTACGTGGAACACAACAACCGGCAGCCGCCCGCGCACCTGGCGGCGCTGCTGCGGGCGCTGCGCCTGCCGCCCGACACCACGTACACGGCCAGTCATAAGGTACGTGGAACACAACAACCGGCAGCCGCCCGCGCACCTGGCGGCGCTGCTGCGGGCGCTGCGCCTGCCGCCCGACACCACGTACACGGCCAGTCATAAGGTACGTGGAACACAACAACCGGCAGCCGCCCGCGCACCTGGCGGCGCTGCTGCGGGCGCTGCGCCTGCCGCCCGACACCACGTACACGGCCAGTCATAAGGTACGTGGAACACAACAACCGGCAGCCGCCCGCGCACCTGGCGGCGCTGCTGCGGGCGCTGCGCCTGCCGCCCGACACCACGTACACGGCCAGTCATAAGGTACGTGGAACACAACAACCGGCAGCCGCCCGCGCACCTGGCGGCGCTGCTGCGGGCGCTGCGCCTGCCGCCCGACACCACGTACACGGCCAGTCATAAGGTACGTGAAACACAACAACCGGCAGCCGCCCGCGCACCTGGCGGCGCTGCTGCGGGCGCTGCGCCTGCCGCCCGACACCACGTACACGGCCAGTCATAAGGTACGTGGAACACAACAACCGGCAGCCGCCCGCGCACCTGGCGGCGCTGCTGCGGGCGCTGCGCCTGCCGCCCGACACCACGTACACGGCCAGTCATAAGGTACGTGGAACACAACAACCGGCAGCCGCCCGCGCACCTGGCGGCGCTGCTGCGGGCGCTGCGCCTGCCGCCCGACACCACGTACACGGCCAGTCATAAGGTACGTGGAACACAACAACCGGCAGCCGCCCGCGCACCTGGCGGCGCTGCTGCGGGCGCTGCGCCTGCCGCCCGACACCACGTACACGGCCAGTCATAAGGTACGTGGAACACAACAACCGGCAGCCGCCCGCGCACCTGGCGGCGCTGCTGCGGGCGCTGCGCCTGCCGCCCGACACCACGTACACGGCCAGTCATAAGGTACGTGGAACACAACAACCGGCAGCCGCCCGCGCACCTGGCGGCGCTGCTGCGGGCGCTGCGCCTGCCGCCCGACACCACGTACACGGCCAGTCATAAGGTACGTGGAACACAACAACCGGCAGCCGCCCGCGCACCTGGCGGCGCTGCTGCGGGCGCTGCGCCTGCCGCCCGACACCACGTACACGGCCAGTCATAAGGTACGTGGAACACAACAACCGGCAGCCGCCCGCGCACCTGGCGGCGCTGCTGCGGGCGCTGCGCCTGCCGCCCGACACCACGTACACGGCCAGTCATAAGGTACGTGGAACACAACAACCGGCAGCCGCCCGCGCACCTGGCGGCGCTGCTGCGGGCGCTGCGCCTGCCGCCCGACACCACGTACACGGCCAGTCATAAGGTACGTGGAACACAACAACCGGCAGCCGCCCGCGCACCTGGCGGCGCTGCTGCGGGCGCTGCGCCTGCCGCCCGACACCACGTACACGGCCAGTCATAAGGTACGTGGAACACAACAACCGGCAGCCGCCCGCGCACCTGGCGGCGCTGCTGCGGGCGCTGCGCCTGCCGCCCGACACCACGTACACGGCCAGTCATAAGGTACGTGGAACACAACAACCGGCAGCCGCCCGCGCACCTGGCGGCGCTGCTGCGGGCGCTGCGCCTGCCGCCCGACACCACGTACACGGCCAGTCATAAGGTACGTGGAACACAACAACCGGCAGCCGCCCGCGCACCTGGCGGCGCTGCTGCGGGCGCTGCGCCTGCCGCCCGACACCACGTACACGGCCAGTCATAAGGTACGTGGAACACAACAACCGGCAGCCGCCCGCGCACCTGGCGGCGCTGCTGCGGGCGCTGCGCCTGCCGCCCGACACCACGTACACGGCCAGTCATAAGGTACGTGGAACACAACAACCGGCAGCCGCCCGCGCACCTGGCGGCGCTGCTGCGGGCGCTGCGCCTGCCGCCCGACACCACGTACACGGCCAGTCATAAGGTACGTGGAACACAACAACCGGCAGCCGCCCGCGCACCTGGCGGCGCTGCTGCGGGCGCTGCGCCTGCCGCCCGACACCACGTACACGGCCAGTCATAAGGTACGTGGAACACAACAACCGGCAGCCGCCCGCGCACCTGGCGGCGCTGCTGCGGGCGCTGCGCCTGCCGCCCGACACCACGTACACGGCCAGTCATAAGGTACGTGGAACACAACAACCGGCAGCCGCCCGCGCACCTGGCGGCGCTGCTGCGGGCGCTGCGCCTGCCGCCCGACACCACGTACACGGCCAGTCATAAGGTACGTGGAACACAACAACCGGCAGCCGCCCGCGCACCTGGCGGCGCTGCTGCGGGCGCTGCGCCTGCCGCCCGACACCACGTACACGGCCAGTCATAAGGTACGTGGAACACAACAACCGGCAGCCGCCCGCGCACCTGGCGGCGCTGCTGCGGGCGCTGCGCCTGCCGCCCGACACCACGTACACGGCCAGTCATAAGGTACGTGGAACACAACAACCGGCAGCCGCCCGCGCACCTGGCGGCGCTGCTGCGGGCGCTGCGCCTGCCGCCCGACACCACGTACACGGCCAGTCATAAGGTACGTGGAACACAACAACCGGCAGCCGCCCGCGCACCTGGCGGCGCTGCTGCGGGCGCTGCGCCTGCCGCCCGACACCACGTACACGGCCAGTCATAAGGTACGTGGAACACAACAACCGGCAGCCGCCCGCGCACCTGGCGGCGCTGCTGCGGGCGCTGCGCCTGCCGCCCGACACCACGTACACGGCCAGTCATAAGGTACGTGGAACACAACAACCGGCAGCCGCCCGCGCACCTGGCGGCGCTGCTGCGGGCGCTGCGCCTGCCGCCCGACACCACGTACACGGCCAGTCATAAGGTACGTGGAACACAACAACCACCGTAGATTTCATACAAACTTGCGACATAAACGGCCATAAGGTCTAAGGGATCCTAATAATATGGTTCAATAGCTTTTGCCCGCGGCTTTGCTCACGTTAAATTCAGGGTAACACAGTTCCCCTTGCCTGATTTGCGGGTACCGGCTACCTGTAGCTTTTGCCCTTGCGCCTTATTTATTGTAATAGCAATGCTAAGTTTTCCCTTTTCTTTCCTCTTTCTCCCTCATATCTCAATCTTTTTTAAAAAAAAATTGCTATGTGTAATATAGCTTATGTCAGTCTCCAGGATCCCAACTATCTCTGTACCGAAATTCATCAAAATCGGTTTAGCCATTTAGGCGTGAAGAGGTAACAAACAAATAAACAAACAAACTCACTTTCGCTTTTATAATAATAGTAAGGATTTGTACGGCAGGGATCTATAAAAGTTGTGTTTTAAAACTCTTCAATGCCCTAATTGCCTTTATTGTTTTAGCTTCAAAACTACAACTTTTTCACGCCTATTGGTAAAATGTGACTGAACCTACCTGTTATTAATGTGTCATCATGTACTGTACTCATATTTGCAAAATAAATAACTGACTTCTTTATTTACAGATAAGTTCGCTGCTGGCGTCCCGCGCGGCGGAGTCCTGCGGCGTGTCAGCAATGAGTCCTCCCTCCTCGCGCGCTGTTGCCAGTTAGTGCAACTACATGTAGCCCAAGATATAACATTAGACTAGGTGTAAACGGACCTTTCACGATGCTGGCAATCAAGCATTCTGTAAATATTTCCATAACTAGACGGTGATATAGGTACAGAACAAAAATCACAACAAACAAAGAAAGAAATTAAGTTAATTTGCCACATGTCACAAGTGCACACAACATTAACCTCTAGAGCCCGTAAACAAGTATTACCGTTGAGCCCCGCTAGCACAAATTTGTGCCACCAAACCCCGACCGATTTAAAACTGTATTTGAAGTAAAGATAAGTCTTAAAATCAGATTACGCTGACGATAACAGCCCGCCCGGCGGTGCTTGACGGGCAGTTGACGTAAATAATGGCGGTCCTTGAGAGGTTAAACAATGAATGTAGTCAAAATCGTTGACGGCACGGTTAGCGCAGTGGCTGAACGATCGACTGCTGCAATGCGTGTCGCGGGATCAATCCCCGCATGGAACAAATATTTGTAGTTGTTTCGGGTCTGATTGTTTATGTATGTGTGTTAAATGTTTGTAAACGCACCCACGATACAGGAGAAATTCCTAGTGTACAGCTTTTAACCTCTAGAGCCCCAGCGGCACAAAAACGTGCCAGTAAACAAGTATTACCGTTGAGCCCCGCTGGCACAAATTTGTGCTACCAAACCCCGACCGATTTAAAACTGTATTTGAAGTAAAGATAAGTCTTAAAATCAGATTACGCTGACGATAAGAGCCCGCCCGGCGGTGCTTGACGGATAGTTGACGTAAATAATGCCGGTCCTTGAGAGGTTAAACAAAGAATTTAATCAAAATCTTTGACGGCACGGTTGTTGCAGTGGCTGAACGATCGACTGCTGCGCTGCGTGTCGCGGGTTCGATTCCCGCACGGAACAAATATATGTATGACTTACAGGTAGTTGTTTCGGGTCTGGCTGTTTGTGTAAGTGTGTTAAATGTTTGTAAACGCACCCACGATACAGGAGAAATTCCTAGTGTCTAGAGTTAAAAAAAATACATGAAATTGCATTAAAAAACAAAAATTTGAATCTAAACACAAAAAGAAGATAATTATTAACAATTCGAACAATTGCCTCTCGGCTTCGTCATTGGTACTATACTCTATTTATTACATTTGAAAAGTCCAAAACATTATTTTTAGTATATGCGAAACTTGAATAAAGTTTGTTCAGAATAAGTAACTGAATCGATTCCAATAGTTTTTACACCATTTTATAATTTGTCCCAAGTTTATTTTAAAAAACGTAACGAGTTGCACACTTACCAAGGGGTATCGTATTACCCAGTACTAACTGGGTTGTGGAGGTCAGATAGGCAGTCGCTCCATGTAAAATACTGATATTCAGCTGTGTCCGGTTAGACTGGAAGCCGACCCCAACATATTTGGGAAAAGGCTAGGTAGATGATGAGTTCTGAAATTTTCTACATAGATTCTTTACATAAATATACTAGACACGTGTTTCAGGTTTTGCATATAGTAAAAACGAATGTTATTTATTTATTGAACATGGGAGACTTACAGCTAAAACAAACAGATTAAAGACAGTACATTAGTCAGAAAACCAATTACAGGTCTCCACTTATAGCATACAGATGAAAAATAAAAAATAAGTAGTTTCTGAAGACATTCACACCAAATTACTTTTTACTACAACATAATAAGTAATTTGCTCGCACGGCATAAAAAAACATCTTAAAAAAAAGGAAAATATTCACAAGAAAAAGTTACGGCTTAAGCAATGTTGTTTGAGTCGTCAAATGTCTAGTTTGAAGGCATTCTTAAGTAGATAAAGAACAATTAATTTAGCTAAGTACGAGTCGGTCACTAGGACTGACGGTTCCGTACAAGCTTAAAATAAATATATTTATTTTAAGCTTGCTAAAAGTGACATAAACAGCCATATCTTTTGACTGCTTACATTTAGAGGGTTAAATTTTTCACATCCCCAAGGGATTACTGTCTTGAGTATATGGTTTTAATTTCAACTCGATACCTCAACGCGTTCCCAAGATAAAGGGTCATGACAGACAGACTGACAATAAAGTGATTCAATAATGGTTCCGTAATTTTCATTTGAAATACGGAACTCTAAACAGAAATGTAATTTTTACTAAAATTAAAGAACAGATTCAGTTTTGTCAAATATAGAGTTTTGTGTCGATTTTATAGGATTTGAAGGAAATTTAGGATTATTTTAATTTATTAATGTCATTTTCTAAATCAATGATAAATAATGTTTTAGAGGTTTTGAGGAAATAGTCTCTTTTAAGGTCCAGACAAAAATCTTGGTCAACTTACATGAGGACTATGTAGATTAGTGTCTGAAATGGTCTTTTTAAGAAATAACCACACGGAATTGAGTGGAACGGTCCAGTCAGTGCAAGCATTTGTCAATAGGGTAGTTTCCAGGGTCAAAGCAATGACATTCTATGTAGTTACGTGTGACGTCACTTGTTGCGAAAAATGCAGCAACGCGTGACGTCACACGTAACTTTAATGGGCTATATCTTTGTCATTGAAAAATTTTACTTTAAATTTGACGAAATGTTGCAATTTTGTTTAAATTAAATATCTCATAGTATGTTAATAGAATATTTTATGCTGGCTACACACACTTTTTTTTAATAAGTACCTATGGATTCGATGAAAACTAGTTCTAGCCTATAAAATGTAAGTACCTACAGGGTGTAAACAAACACTTTACGAAGTCAACCATGCATTCTGTCATGCATCAAACTAAGTCACAAGGAGCTAAAATTATCCATAATACGAGGTCTTCATCTGCCTAGCCTTTTCCCAACTATGTTGGGGTCGGCTTCCAGTCTAACTGGATGCAGCAGAATACCAGTATTTTACATGGAGCGACTGCTATCTGACCTCCATAACCCAGTTATTACTAGGTAATACGATACCTCTTGGTTGTCAGACTTTCAGGACACTGACTATCTGTAACGACTGTCAAAGATCTACAAATGACAGCCGGAACCAACAGCTTAACGTGCTTTCCTAGGCACGGAGGAAACTCGGTATGTAACGGGTGATCACCCATTCACAGACCAACCTAGGCAAGCGCGGCTTAACCTAAAGATGGACCTAAGCGGCTGCTATTATTTAGCCACGAGCTCCTCTACATCCATATAAGAGGTAGTTTGAGTAAATAGAAGCCATTTGTAATGGGATTTTGGCGCTGTTTGTTACACTTGTAGGTACTAAGATTGTAAGGAAATAAATTTCAAATTCAAATCCAATTATGTTACAGGTGAAAAAATAGTTCTTATTATTAAAAATTTGCTCGCTGTAACATACCCCTAAGGTGTACAAAATTTAATACATTTTACAATATTTGTTTAACAAAAAAATAAATTGCAAGTACCTATTAAATTTGTAATTAGAATAAAAAAAAATACTAAAGATTTCGTGCCAACGCCTTTTTTTAAACTGTTCTGTATCTTCAACTCAACAACCCCTGATTTTTCGATTCATGTATGTATTGTATAATTTTCACTTGCTTCGGTAAGGGGCCGTTTAAGTATTATGTATATTATGTAAGCTAATTTATTAAGATTATTGACTCCCCCCCCCCTTCCTCTTGTCAGCAAAAGTAAGTAACGATCTTAACCCCACCCCTCTCATGCTTTTTTTGGGGGTGGGAAATCATCAAATAACTTCCCCCGCTCCCAGAGCGAAGTTCGAACAACCCGCAACCCGGGCAGGGCCCTCTCATGCTTACGTAAACATTCGTATGTTTTTTTTTTCCTTTTTGTGCACCTAATTTGTTTTATTTATTGATTAATGAGCCTCAGGTTATGTAAATTCTAGAAATAATAGTTTTAGAATAGAGGACATATTATTTATTTAAACAAACCATCGACTACTCAATATAAATGTTTTAGGTTTTCAAGCATAGCCAATGTGTAGATTACCAAAATATATGTAAAAAATAAATGACTACTGTTGACGTAATCACCATCTAGACCCCCCCACCCCAATGTAATTAAAAATAAGCAAAGCAAAAACCCTCCCACACCCTTATAGTGTTTACGTAATACTTGTGCTGCCCCTAATAGAATCATCTTGAGGAAACCAGTATGCCGGAGAGATATTTCTTGACGGCATGTTAGACAATTCAGAGGCCCACAGACGGCATAGAAACTCTGACGCCAGGCAACCACACGATAAAGAAATAAAAACCGGGCAAGTGCGAGTCGGAATCGCGCACCGTGGGTTTCGAACAACGTTGCGACATAAACGGCCATTTCTTATCAGACTTAGAGGGTTGATTTTACAGCACAAAGGCACCATAGAATTGAGTATATGGTTTTAATTTCAACTCGATAGCGTTTTTTTTTGGCGTGGGAAATCATCAAATAACTTCCCCCGCTCTGGGCGGAGCGGGGGGGAGTGTCAAACTTGTACTGACTAATATCCCGCCTATGTTCCTTCAATTGCCCTTTACGTTCCGGGGCCGCGGTATCTCATTCAAACAACCCGCTACAATTCAATACGTTCACACTTTCCCGCGATAAATGGTCTTTCAGACAGGTAGATGGAAAACAAGGTGGTCTAATAATGGTTCCGTATTTTTTCCTTTTGAGGACCCCTTATTATTGTGTTACCCAGCATCCCCTATTTCAATTATCACGCTAAAAATCCATGTAGCACTGTAAGCAGAATTATAAATAAATAATTTAGGACATTTTTGTAAGAGTTCGAACGATTGTTCTTATGTCAAATATCATTTAGTTTTTGTTTTTGTCGATATTTAAGCAACGTCGTTTGGACTCGAAATATTTTGTAGTAGAATGTAATTGTTAATATTGTTAAGACATTAAGTAAACGGTTTTTAATTAAATAAAGATTATTTTTAATTATATTTTTGTAGTTTTATTTTTTTTAAGTAGATAAGGACAATTGTTGCTTTTTCTAATGACGGCACGGTTGGCACAGTGGCTGTGCGATCGACTGCTGCGCTGCGTGTCGCGGGTTCGATCCCCGCACGGAACAAATATTTGTATGGCCTACAGATAGTTGTTCCGGGTCTGGCTGTTTGTGTATGTGAGTTTAAATGTTTGTAAACGCACCCACGATAAAGAAGAAATTCCTAGTGTGAGGCAACGTTTTAATGTAAAAAACCCTTTTTTTGAAGTCGCTTAAAAATCGATTTGTCGTACTCCTGAATATGTATCTTGAATATGAATATGTAGTAGGTACGTGGGAATATTCAGAACAATGATACATCGAAATAAATTTGTTTTTTTTTTTTGTGAAATATCACTCACAGTTTTCTTCTGATTCAATTTTGCATTACTATTAGAAATGCCGAAATACATATCCGGTAACTATCCGGTATTAGCAATTTTTACTATCCGGACGAATACATACTGAATATAAATCTAAATAAATATTTTGTCACTAACACAGGATAAATCATACCACAATAGCTTATAATCACCATTTATTTTAGTCAAAGATGCTTTAGCATACAAAATTACGTTCAAACCTTTTAAACGACGTCAGAACATTAGCGCAAGCGCGTGTCCTCCACGCCAATCTACAATTTTGTCACATATTAGTGTCGTAGGCGTCCAGGGCACGCAGTCACATATATGTGACAATGACGTTCAAAAAGTTGACAAGAGTGGTAAATTACTCTAAATAATTACAAACTTGTCAGCATTTGATGTTAAGAAGCGATTCCGCTTGGCTTAGCGCTTGGAATGCACTTTTGTGCGGCAACGTTATCTCAAATCAAACTTGTCACTTGTGATGCGATATAGAGCATAATATCCGGTAGCCAAATATCCGGCTACCCGGCCTTGAAGCTAGCCAAATATCCAGTATCTAGACAAATTACTATCCGTTTCGTGATCACCTCAATAATACAATTTGTGATTATTTTCGATATTAAAATGAGTATTGCTTTCATTGTTATTTATGTACAGTTGGCGCATGTTTTTCTTCTATCAGCCCTCACTATTAGACACGTATTAACCGTATAGTTCGGTACGGACCCCTTCGGGGGCTCGACATTCAAACCTCCGCTGGCTCGGTACTGGCCCCGAAAGGGGTCGAACATTTAAGTCATACGACCTCCTCATTATTTTTGTAAATATTTTATTTTCTGGGTAAAAAATAATATGGGTGTGCATTCATTAAGATAGTAGAATAAAAATCTCATATGTAAACGTCATTAGAAGTTCTTTAATTATTGAGCAAGTTTCTTAATTAAGTCTTATAAAATCCAAATGCGTAAATTACGATCATAGCCATTTTGATGGCAGTGTAGGTCGACGCTAAAAATCATAAAAAAATGGTTTTCGGGCATATAAGCTCCACATTGTTGGGCCTGATTAACGTGTCCTTTTATTACGTGCAGAAATCATTCGTAATTGAACTTAAATTAGCAGTGGTAATGATACATTTTGAAATCTAAAGTCGATGTTTCGCGCCAATCGTGCTTGTTTACATTTTTCATTCCACATTATATCACACGGACGCGAATAGATTCTATAACAAATGAGACAAATATCATTGCAAATTTTATAAATAACATGAACATGCCCAGATCTTATCGTAATTTGCAATAATAGGACCATTAACACGTAATATTCATAACCACTACTAAATTCACTCTCGAAAATGACGTCCATTTCTTTTTTTTTTTATTTTGTGATGTGTAAATGCGATTATTTCAATCGATTATTTTCTTGTAAATCAATCAACTCGATTAATTAAATTAAGGAATATCAGAAATTGATAGATGAAAATAAGAATAATTTTGTAATACGTGTAAAATACTATTAAATATTGATAATAATATTTTTTACGCCACTAAAACCGACTCAACAACAAACAGTAGAATCTGATCTATGGCTAAATTCGCGCCAATTTTATTTTCAGATAAAAATTCATATATGGAATGCGCTCGCTGTTCGAATTTATATTAAAATGTTTATTTGCTATTTTATTAATAATTTGAATTTGTACCTACTATTTGAATGTGAATAATAATTGCAAATAGAAATAAATAAGGTTGAATATAGAACGCCTTTATTATGATTTTGGTAGGCTCAGTAAAAAAAATCAGCCAAGATAAATTATATTTGTTCGACAAAATTGTTTGTAGTATGGTTGGATTAGTTAAGTATTTGGAAAGCGTTTTCATTCTTTCCTAAAACATGGCTCGTAGGCCAGTGTTCTTGGAGTGGAAGCCTTGGGGTAAAAATGGCCTAGAGGGAGACCACAATTGAGATAGAAAAAAAAACCCCCGGTACACGACATCAAGAAAACTCCAGGTACAAAATGGACCCATTTTGAACCTGGAGTTTTCTTGATGTCGTGTACCGGGGTTTTTTTTGGGGTGGGAAATCATCAAATAACTTCCCCCGCTCTAGGCGAAGCGTGGGGGAGTGTCAGACTTTTACTGACTAAAGTCCACCGATCGATGTTCCTTCTTTTACTCGGGGCCGCGGTATCTTTTTCGTGTCAGACCCTACCGGGTCTGACACGAAAAACGGGACGTTCCTGCACGTCATCGGGCGGGAGGAAACACCCAGGTTTCACCAATGTGACTATCGCCCGGAGGACACGTTGGAGCACACGGACAGTCTGCTCTTTTGAGCGGAGCACCGCTCTGTCCCGGAGGAGATGGTGATGTTTGAATAAGAGAACCTCAAACCAAGCCAGCCACCGCGGGAGACGCTACAGGGGCCGGGCGCCGCGAGACGACAACGACTTTTTGTTAAAAGTTTAACAGGAGCGGATATTTGATGATTTCCCATCCAAGTGACGCAAGACCGATATAAATGGCGGTATAAAGTTCCTGAGAAGATTATGAGAAGGCCTCCTTAAAATTCTTAAAGAAGTCCTTAAATTCCAAAAAAGAGAGATACACTATTTAAAAATACTTTTTAGGGTTCCGTACCTCATAATAAATAACAGAACCCAAATATCAAATCTGTGGTCCCTTGAAGCTGTGAAAAAAACAACCCTCCAAGTCTACGTAGAGAAAAGATATGACCGTTTATGTCGTCAGTTTGTACGGAACCCTTGGTGCGTGAGTCCGACTCGCATTTGGCCGGTCTATTTTTAATAGGCTGAAGGTCTCCTTAAACCTTTCTATTTTTTTTATCCAACCAATACTTTTAAGTGTCAATATTTTAGAGCCCCGATGTGTACTTGTGTACAGAGTCCCTGGATGTCTAAAACAAGGCTCTACTGCGGAGGCATGGCTTTCTAGGTGCGGTACGGTATGGTTGTGCCGGCATGGCTGCCTGATTGGCTACCTATAGAATTAGCATGACCTACAAAATTGGCCGCCATTTTCATTTATCGTCATTCAAGAAAACAGCCAAAATCTTTTACCGCGAAACCGTTTGACAGCAAATGTACCTACCTCAAATCTGGGCGCATAACAAAATAATTATAGCATAATAAAAAAGCACGTGACAAAATGTCTTTCTTTTATAATAAATATCATAGATACAACTATAATATCTATAGTAGAATATTATGCCACCTCCATAGGTAAATTCCTCAATGGTCGCAAAACTTTTTTTAAAGTTTACTCTACTACGATTATCGATTAGGTTGAATGCAACTTTTTAATCGTAATGATGAAACTTAGTTTTACGGTCAGCACTAAGAAATGTCATATTGCAACACATTTTTTAGTATTTTTTGTCGAGATTTGTATCGTGTTTTTTTATTAATTTATATGTAAAATGGCAAAAATAAGAATGCAGATGGAATGCCACTGTTTTTATTTTAGATTTCCGATGTTATTATTAAATGGTTATCTTGTGTATGTACATTACTTTCAGCGTTTTTAAAGTACCAAATTTTTGGAAGGGTGTAGTAATATGTATTTTACACACATTTTGCAATAGATTGACGCCGTTTTATCGAACTTATGAGGTTTTTGGAAATATAAACCTCAAACTTATCGTATGAAACAGCCGCTGTGATTTATTTTTAATAACAAAATTGAATGCTGTAAATTGATGAAAAATCTTGAATTTCATGACAATTTGCGTCACCCCACCGATTCAGCTGATGTGTCATATCGTCACCTTTATGGTAAACTTACGAAACTGCAAAAACCAAATTTTACAGGAGAGCGTTTTGAAACTTTACATTGACGATATTTATTTTTAGGAAAGGGATGTAATAAATTCTGCGATAAATTTCAGTTTCAAAATCCGCCTGTTTTTATTTACCATGACTGGATTGTACATATATAACACGCATCACAAATAAATGCATATTCGTTACTTTACACCTTCATACACGAGAGTTCAAAGGTGTTATATTACGCTTTAGCAAACTTACGAAAGTGGTAGTTTCGTAATTTCATAAGAAAACTATTGAATAAATATTTTGGTAAACTTACGAAAGTGCCAATTTCGTAAGTTTGCTAAAGCGTAATATAATACATTTGAACTCTAATGTATGAAGGTGTAATTAAATAGCCGCTTCAAAATTATATTGAAGTATTTCGAGCCGGGACATACTTTTATGTCTGCCGATTCGTTCCACCACAACGTGGAACAATCATTAAACAAACTAAAAATAAAACACAAAAATCAAAATCACATATCAAAATCTTTCAATTAAATGGCACATTTATATAAAACTAATAAATGTGCCATTTAATTGAAAGATCTCATGTTTCTTGCGAAACTAAAAAGCTTTATACCATATATTTTTTATCGAAATGTCTTTACAACTATGTAAAAAGCATCTTAAATTTAAGTTACAATTACCTTATTTAATACACTCCCGGACTCCTAAATCGAGCCACCTAGCATAATGATTTAGTAACGTCCATAACTTTAAAAAATTGTATGAAAGATCAAAAAGTTTTTGTGCAATTTTGTAGCTGGCATAATCAACATTAGGCTCATGTACATACTATTGTTCTGAATTTGCTTTTTTTTTTTAAATGAGCTTCAATGACCTAAGTGTTGATTTTGCCATTTTACAGACTAAGACGTTTGCTTTAATTTTAAAGAAAAAATGGTTTAGTCAAAAAATCTTTTTATTCAATAACTTGTATTGCCTCCTAAAGCATTAATGACAGCATTCATGCGATTTGGCATCGAATTAATCAATGTTAAAATCACATGTTAAGGGATATTCTCCCATTCTTCTTCGATAGCAGTTTTCAGTTCCTGTAATGTTTGTGGGGCTGGATGGGGAGCTCGAACGCGTCGCTTTAATTCGTCCCACAGGTGCTCAATTGGGTTCATGTCGGGACTTCTTGATGGCCATTCCATTACGGTGATACCAACGTCTTGGAGATAATTTCTGACGATTCCTGCTGTGTGGGGTCTGGCATTGTCATGCATAAAAATGAAGTTTGGACCTACAAACTCGGCATACGGCATTACATGAGTCTCCAAACATTGGCGTATATAACGGTCAGCATTTAGTGATGGCATCCGAGGCCCAGACACAAACTCAAGTGCAGTTTTGCCTGCGGCGGAAATGCCTCCCCAAACCGTCCACGACCCACCGCCATAACTAACTTTTTCTTCTATGCAACACTGCACGAATCGTTCTCTCTGCCTACGGTAGACCTTCCTCCTTCCATCGTTACCATGAAGCATGATTTTAGTCTCGTCACTAAAGAGCACCTGGCTCCAATTCCTTTGTGTCCAGGGTTAATGTTGGCGCGCAAACTGAAGGCGCGACATTCGGTGAGCACGCTCTAATTTGGGCCCATTGGCTGGCTTATGCGGTCTTAGTCCACGTTCTGCAAGTCTTCTCCTCACAGTACGCGCACTAACAGCTCTCTCACAACTCTCTCAACTCCACGAAAGTCTCGAAGCTGTTCCTGGATCTGGACTGAAGTGAGGTGACGATTTCTCAAACTGGTCGTAACCATAAATCGATCCTCTCGTTCTGTTGTTACCCGAAGTCGTGGTTCACGTAAACGACGAACATATTCCCCAGTCCCTAAGAACCTGTGGTACACTCTTTGAACAGCGGATCGGCTTATGTGGAGTTGCGTACTCACGTTTCTCGGGCTTAAACCGGACTGAAGAAGAGCCACAGCTTGAGCCGCTACTTCAGGCGAAGTATCCATAATTTCAAACCAGAAACGATAAAAAAATTGACAAAAACAATTGAGGAACTTTTTCAACCCGTAGATACGAAAAAATCAATAATCAAAGCTCTTAATTTACAGTTTCTGTATTGTTCAGGTTTCCTAAACACAACAACAACTACAGCTCTTCATTTGTTTTTCGAGATTACCAATTTAAATTTAGAACCAATTGCATTTCAACTAGGCGACAAATATGCCAGCTACAAAATTGCATAAAAACTGTTTGATCATTCATACAATTTTTTAAAGTTATGGACGTTACTAAATCATTTTGCTAGGTGACTCGATTTAGGAGTCCGGGAGTGTATTACAAAATAAACGTCAATTTTATATATACATAATGAAGGTATTTTTTTCTGTAAATTCCTGCCTAAAACATACTCGTAACTTGAAAGAATTGTTATATACTACATGTGCAATTAGTTCAAGACACAAATTAAAATGCAGTACAGAAACTCTTATGCTGCAAGTTAGTCTGCGAAGTAGCAAAAAAATCAAAGATTTTGTAGTATCAAGTTTTTTACCGCGTTTTAATCTGCATATGTGTAACTTTTTTGGTGCAGTAAAAGCTAAGATTTAAAAAAACCCGATTTTAATTAAAATCTAATAAACAAAATTAACATTTGTTTTTGTAAATTCCATCTTTGTTGTCACTTAGTCCTCGTAGCAATAAAAATATGCACCATACCTACACGTCTTCTCTAACGTTTGTTACAATTATTGTATTGTATTGACCGTTGCCCGATACTTTTGAATTCAATGACGATCACTATGACGATAATAAAATACTCTGTCTCGCTTTCACCAATACAACGTTCGGCAGTTGCGTTCCCGATTATGCATAACTTCGAACTAATATCGTTACTTTTTTATTATGTTTGCTATGTTGTGATATTAATATTTCCTTGTATTTAGTATTACTTAAAACATTGATTAATATGAAGCTACTAAAAATAATTTATTTCTTTCTTAATCAAATTACCAATGTAAATTTACGAAAATGCCCAATTCGTAAGTTTGCTATGGGGCATTATACTCTTTAAAAAAAAACTCCCAATGCGGACTTACGAAAATGCCCGATTCAGAAGTTCACTATGGGATATTTGAACCTCTTTGTCAAACAAGGTACCAATGTAAATTAACGAAACTGCTCGATTCGTAAGTTTGCTATGGGTTACTTGATTCTCTTAAAGAATATATTCTACCAATGTGAACTTACGAATCTTACATATTCGTATGTTTGCTGTGAGTCGCTAGATCGATTTATTAAAGTGTGCTATGATCTCAACTCACGAATATGACAGATTCGTAGGTTGACCGTGGTGCATTTTTGTCGGACTTCACGTTTTCAACTACGCCAAAACAACTGATATCAGTTTCGTAAGTTTAGTATGGGTGTATCAACAAAAAAGTTAGATTCGCACTATGACATTTCTGTAGCCGTTAGAGATAGAATTTTGTAAATTTTACACCATGTGTGGGACAACATAAGGTGTAGTTTTCAATAGAAATGTCAAATTTACAAAAACTGCAGATTCGTAAGTTTGCCGTAGAGGTGACGATATGTCAAAATCCTGTCGTGCAGAGTGGTTAAACTGGTTTACAACATACGCAACGTGTCATACGCAAGCTGATCTTTCATTGTACACACAACGGCAGGTCAACCTATTCTAAACTATTATAACCTGATCTCTCTACTACGGATCGCACGCCGTAGTAAAGATCAGTAGGCCTACCATGATGTCTTAAAGCAGAACTTATTCCACTGAGGGAAAGAGATGGTGCTAGACACCCTGTATAGCTCTGTCTCTTTCCCTCAGTGGAATAAGTTCTGCTTTAAGACGTCATGGTAGGCCTGCAGGTTAAAATGGTTTTGTATAGATTGATGTGCCGTCGTGTGTACCTACGGGAAAATTATACAATGAGAGGCCGAAGACCAGAGGGTCTGAAATGACCGCTTCAGCAGTTAAGCGAAAATGAGTTTGAATTTTGGTACAGAGACAATTGAGACCCTGGAGCCGGATGTGGTAGAGCTTTGATTTATTATAAGAACTATTGTATATTACCCATTTTTGCAAAATAAAATTATATTCTACTAGCTTTTGCCCGCGGCTTCGCTCGCGTTAAATTTGGGGTAACACAGTTCCCCTTGCGCCTTATTGATTTGTAATAGCAACGCTGTTTTCCCTTTTCTTACATCCCACTTTTTTATAAAAAATATTAGCCTATGTCCGTCTCCTGGTTCCCAACTATCTCTGTACCAAAATTCATCAAAATCGGTTTAGCCATTAAAGCGTGAAGAGGTAACAAACAAACAAACAAACTCACTTTCGCTTTTATAATATTAGTAAGGATTCTACCGAACATTTTTCTTTTCATTTCTGTCACTTGATTTTTCAGTAATACCATAATTTTCGTTAGCATATATTATAGTTTATTTAGAGGTAATGCATAATTTAATATAGTCAGTCTCGTTCAGAACTAACTAAAACGGTTCTATGGCATATAAGATTTTATATGACGTTAAATAATATGAGACGGCGAAATTAAAAAAAAACGCAACCACGCGCATCTTCTTCAACTCCACTCTCCACTCTACTCACGATTATTAAATTAAAAAGTGATTTTTTTAAATCGTTCTTAAAAATATCGTCATTATCTATGGTTTGATATTAGTATAAATAAAATGACTTGTCGCGGTGGTATAATATGCAGGGTGGAATTTTGTAATGCCACCTGAAGGGGAATTACTCTTAATACTTTAAATAGAAAATGTTACATAAGAAAAACATTCCTTTATTTTTGAAAAGAAAACGGCATTCAAGATTTTTAAAAATTCGCTTGCCGCACACGGTAAATATAATAAAAGTACATACACATATACAATAAATATGCAATAAAAGTACAGGGTGCAGCTTTTACTGATTTTAGTAGGTTCGATTAAAAAGCGGCAAGCGATTTTTTTTCTTTTTCTTTCTTTCTCTCACCCTGTATACAAGGTGATTGCTAATCTTACATTTCGGCAGTGATTTTTAACTCCTTAAGTTGTAGAGGCAAGCCTTATACCAAATTTTAATAAACTAACATTATTTAATTAATCCCCGAATCATGAACCAGCAGTATACATATAGGACACCAGTAACGTTTAAGGAATCGCCAGATAAACCCGCGAAATTCAAATTTTCTTACTTTTTTGCAATTTTTCGGTCAGTTTCAAGATGTATGTTAAAAACATATATGATTCGCGACTGAATAAAAAAACTATCAATGAAATCTTCTAAGTTAATTCACATCCCATTAAATGAGTTTCATGGAAAATATATAGCCTTATTTTAAAAATACATCCTGATACTGACCTACAAATTGCGAAAAACCACAAAAAAAGAGATCACCAAAATTGGGCTAATTGTTTTGCCAGCCTACAAAAATATCATTTGAATAGAACATAACATAAAAAAAAATATTATTACACTTACGTCAAAAGTCAATTCAGATATTTTGTGGCTAAATAACTACTTGGTGTAGTTATTTAACCACAAAATATCTGAGATCACCCAGACCGGGCCAATTTTCGTTATGGCACCCTGCATAAATAAACTTTTTATTTGAATAGAGCTTTCCTTTGTAATTTTTTTTTTTATTATTATTACACATAACTCGTAAGTCAATTCACCGAGAAGATAACTTTGACCATCAAAAAAATATTACCCCAATCGGGGTGATCTCTTTTGAACTTCACAGGCTACCCTAGTGCTTTCACCTTAAGCGGTGAGCCTGTGATACCATCATACTAATCTTCCAACTGATTCCCTGCCCCAGACCCTGTAGCATCAACTTTCATCTCCCTCTTTCTTTTAGTAGGTCTTTCCAAATTACTCAAGGCTTCAGCCAACATGCCCTGAAAATCTCTTACTTTAGCCTTATAGTACTTATTCTTCATCGGTTCCAGAACTTTCTCAATAGGAGTCTTTCCTAGCAGATGCGCTAAGGGATTTGTGTTCACCAATTTTGTTCCATCAGGTAATTTTATATCTATATTTTTATTTCTATCATTTTCATCTGTTGGTATTTTATTTTGTTGATCCAATACTTCGTTTACTCTGACAATCTTATAGTACGGTGCTTGTGGTAGTAAGTGAGCAATTCTCAAGTCTTTGTACTCCACAGGTAACTTCGGTATCACAATTTTGTGAGGAACGTGAGTTACTCTCGGTGTTTCCTCTAGCATTACTTCCTCTGCAACTTCTGGTATTGAGTCGTTTCGGTCCATATAGTTATAATTACTGTCTTCATCTTCATTTTGGTATTCACTGTCATGATTATTCTCCTGGACTACAGGTACTGGCTGAACCAAGCGGATACTAGCGAGAGTCTTTTCACATTGAGTTGATTTGAATTTGACAGGCATTGCTAATTTTGATGTCATAGGAACTGGTTTTGTTTGAAATTTTGACATTTTTATTTTTGGTTCTCTGTGTACTCCTTCTACTAGTTTTAATGTGACCGAATGGTTGATTATAATGTCCACCTTAGTTTCCGCTTCAGGGGTAAAGTTTTCTATAAACTTTTGTACAGAAAGACTGTTCTCTACCTCAGTAATCTTTGCGGATGAACGGGCTGCTTCAAATTCTACCTTCTTGATAGTCCGCCTGAATTTCTCTGCCATTGGCAGGTCTGAGGTAATACTCTCGCCTTTTTTACGCTTTTCCAACATGTACTTAAGCGTGTCCGTCAATTTTGATGATGAATGATGTAATTGCATATGTTGATTCAATTTTTCTTTGCTCCGGAAGAATTTAGAGCATTTGATGCATTTTTTGAAGTCTTTCTTTGAATGTAAAGTAATGTGGTGATTGAAATTCTGGTACGTATAGCAATATTTATTGCAAACATTGCATGTAAACCTCTTTTTATTATTGACAATTTGTCTCTTTGTCAACTTGCTTGTAAGTTTATTCTGTGCAGATTTTTGCTGTTTTAAAACCTTTTTCTTTACAACTAAAAGAGATTCATCATCAGAAGACTCTACTGTTATGGTCTCTACTGAGTCTTTCTTTAACTTTCTTCCTCTTTTACGCTTTAAACTCTGCGTAGGGGGAGTTTCTACTTCAGTTTGATTCCCCTCGGTCTCTGTGACACTCATCTCGGAGTTCATATTCAGTAAGCTAATGTTAGAGTCCTCCTTATTTAGTTCATTCAATTTTAGCTCCTCATCATCATACAAACTTTTTGGTACAAAAGGATTCTGTGATTTCTTGTCTGTGAAAAATACATTGTAATTTTCATCAAATTCAACAAAACCAATGCATTTATGTTCTAGCTTGATGTGGAGAGTAAATCTCTTGCGCAATCGAAACTTTTTGGAACAAATCTTGCATGTATAAGGTTCTATGTTCTTGTGTTTGGTGAAGAAATGACCAAAGAGTTTCTGTGGATGCTTAAAAGGAGTCTTGCAATAAATGCACAAGTATTTATACAAGTGCAGTTCTTCTTTATGTGATCTATCCATATGCTTTTGTAGCGCAATACTGCCAACGCATTGTTTCCAACAGAACTTACAAGCTTTCAGTTCGACAGATAGCGGATGCTCTCTGGATTGATGTTCAGACAGTTCGTACATCGTATCATAGTATGTGTCACACGTGTGACATTTAATGACTTTGCAGGACTTCTTATGTTCCCTAAAAGTAAACTTGTTGAAGACCAGCTTACAATCAGGACATTCGATCTGAGAAAAATTACTATTACCCTTCCCACAATGCTTTGATATGTGCACATTCAACGAGTACCTCTTCTTGTACACATTAGAACATCTTTCACATACTAACGTTTTACACTTTTTAGTTCTAGAATGTTCTATGAAATGTTTTATGCTTGATGTGGAGTAACTGCAAGCCACGCAGATGTAGACAGTATCTGTGCGCAGAGAGAGTAACACAGTCTCAGCTTTGACGTTTAAAACGGCCGAGAGGAACGGAAGAAGAGACTGCATCATGACACCATCGTCATTGTTGTAATGGTTTTCGAAATCATGTTTTTTCAAATCACGCGTGTTTCCAAACTTCTCAGGACACTGACTGCAACAATGTGCAGCCTTGAAGCTATGTTTATGCTTTTTTTCATGTAACCTGTGGTCATCCTCGTCAGAAAACGCACGTAAGCAGTGTAGACAGTAAAAAAAGCTCATCAAGTGTTTATCTCGAAAATGCTCCGCAAATTCAATTAAATCCGTATATTTATGTGTACAGAAATAACACAGCTTCGAACCGGCACTTGATATTTTGTGTATTTGGTGTAAATGTACCGATAAATCATCAGGATCTAAGAATTCTGCTTGACAGATCGTGCAAGTCGTGTCAGCATCCGTGATAAAGTTTTCTATGTACTCTTCATCTAACGCCTCCACCACTTCCTCGTGCTGCTCTTCCGTAGACATTATTGTGGTTACGAAGTCACCATAGCATGTATTTTCAGTAAATTTATCGACAGAAAGACGATCAGTTTAAACCATTGCAGAAAAGACGATTAGTTAGCGATTTGATTTGACAACTTAGAGTAGAAATATATTTGTTTGACAAGCGTCAGGCTGTCAATTTCTGTAAAGTGTCAAGCAAACAAAACCATAGACGAAATAGAGTTTCCCTAAACTCTGCACTTGCAATATCAAAATCGCAAAAAAGAAACTAGGAGAACTTAAGAATGACAAAGAAAAGACTGAAAGGCTTTTCGAATTGTAGCTTATATTTTTAAAAATGTATTTGCCAAGCCTTTTTGCATTTACTATCTAGGAACAGAATGCTTAGCGCCTTTGAACAAATATTAGAACCCTTACTAATATTATAAAAGCGAAAGTGAGTTTGTTTGTTTGTTACGTCTTCACGTCTAAATGGCTAAACCGATTTTTATGAATTTTGGTACAGAGATAGTTGGGACCCTGGAGACGGCCATAGGCTACTTTAAAAAAAAATAAGAATGAGATATAAGGAAGAAAAGGGAAAACTTAGCATTGCTATTACAATAAATAAGGCGCAAGGGCAAAAACTACAGGTTGCAGGTACCTGTAAATCAGGAAAGAGGAACTGTGTTACCCCGAATTTAACGCGAGCGAAGCCGCGGGCAAAAGCTAGTACATTTATAAATTATCAACTCAATGAAGAGCTCCTTCTTAGCAGTTATGTTTTTTAATGGTAATTTTTAAAACTTTTTATAAACGCAACTTACAAAACTGTTTTTTCTTGGCATTTGTAATTTTGTTCTCATAGCGTCCCATGAAATTCTAATGGCTGTGTTGTTTTTAAAAACTAATCTTTTTGTGACTATGAATCCGTGATTAAAGTAGTCAAAAGTCTTATATTCTAATCCTTTTTGCAATATCAATAGCTAGACAAAACATTAACCAGCTTTTGAGCTCGTTGCTAATAACACATTTTGTGCGTTCCAATATTGGACGAGGCACGATATTAGATATAGGTACATAAAAGCTCAATCTTTATGGTATGTGGATTTCACGAGTTACCCTGGCGTTTCCACCATCCTCCACCTCTATCTTGGGGTGTAAATTGTAACTCCTCTCAAACGTAGAATTTACGAAATGATTCTTTTTATATTCTCTGTTTTAAAACCTTTGTTTGATTTTCAACATCGCGGAGATAGACTCAAAGAAAATAAATAAAAAGACTTGTGGACTTGGAACCCAAAAAAGACCAATAATCACGTTTAATCGCTTAAACTCACGAAAACCTCTTACAGATATTTTTATCACTATAAATCTATAAGTACCATCAATACTAAAATATTAAGTACAAAGATGAAAGAGTTTTTTGTTTGTTTATTTTTACCGAATAGGCTCCAAAACTACTGCACCGATGATTATGATTTTTTTTTCGTCAATATAATGCTGAATTATCAGAAAGTAATATAGGCATTTCATTAAGCTGCGACACATGCGTGAACAGCGAGTGAAACCGCTGTGCGCAGCTAGTTCTATGTATAAAAGGAACTACTTATATGTCAGATAAGAATAAATCCACCCATCCATTGTTTATCTCAACGAACAAGTTTAAAATAATAAATATATATAATAATAAATATATATAAATAAATAATTTGTTTAAAAACCAACCACAAATGGTGTTATTTGCTGACGATACTTCTTTAATATTAAAGATAAACAGACGTGCCTCAAATCTTGACGACGTAAATAATGCCCTAATGCAGGTACATAATTGGTTTACCGCTAATAATTTGGTATTAAATGGGAAAAAAACGAAATGCATAAGATTTGCTCTACCAAATGTCAAAAACAGTGAGTGTGACATAGTATTGAATCAAGAGAAACTAGAATTCGTCGAAAAAACTGTTTTCTTGGGAATAACACTCGATTCAAAGCTACAATGGGGTCCGCATATAACATCTCTTGCAGGACGCCTTAGTTTAGCAGCATATGCTGTTAGAAAAATCCGTCAGTTTACTGATGTAGATACCGCGAGACTAGTCTATTTTAGTTATTTTCATAGTATAATGTCATACGGTATTTTACTTTGGGGACGGGCTGCAGACATCGAGTCTATATTTATTCTGCAGAAAAGAGCCATCAGAGCCATATATAACCTACGTAGGCGAGATTCTTTATGGGAACAGTTTAAGGATATTAACATCATGACAGTACCTTGTCAATATATTTATGAAAACATCATGTATGTCAGGAAAAACTTGCATCTTTTTAGTAAAAGAGGTGACAGACACAATTATAATACTAGAAATAGGGACCAATTAGTTCAACCAGGTTTCAGGTTAGCTAAAGTAGACTCATCTTTCATGGGGTACTGTTTGAAATGCTACAATAAAATACCTCCCCACATTCTTCAACTGAATGAAACGAAATTTAAATCTTGTATTAAACGCACACTATGTAGGCAAGCATATTATAAGTTGGGGGATTATATTGATGATAAAAATGCTTGGCTCAATGCTGGTCCTGCTCCACAAGCATAGGGGTAAACTCAGTATCCGAAGCTATAGTGGAAGCTGCAGAAGATTGTAAGACTATCTTTGCAATGTATAGAATCAATTCTCTAGTATTGTATAATTATTAAGCCCATGTGTGAGTGCTATGTATTATCATTGAATTGACGAAGCCCTGGTGGTTGATAGTGTCATGCTCACTTAAATGTCTCGCTGATGGTGGCGGGTGTGTCGGGTCATTTAGCTCCCTTCAAAATGGTCGAGCTGAATGGGGCTGATCCATACGTCATGTTCGTGAACGGGCGCTGTCAGTTGGGACTGGTCATTTTTTAGCTACCACGGTTCATTTTTAAACTTATTTAGATTTAAAATTAAATTTTGATTTTTATTTACTCTGGACGCTCTTACTGTGCAGTGTGCACGTCTTTCTACATCGTTCTCACATATTTGTATAATCTCAACATGAATGATGTAAATACGATTTTGTTAAAATATTATAATTTAAAAGAGTGTCCATACTGTCCATGGAGTTTCTTGCCCATTCTTCTCCATAGAGATCAACGCTTTGGAATGGGCAACTACAGTACTTTCACAAGTTATTATGTCTTGTGACCGGGACTGTAGCAGCATCATTTTTTTGTTCTTGTTTTTATGACATTCAAAAGTGCCTGTAATGGTCTAATTGAAATAAATGCTTTGAGTTTGAGTTTGAGATAAACACATAATTTTTATCTGCAAGGCAGTACTTTAGGTAAGTACTTCATGCAACGAAAACTAAAACATTATCATTCTTGTTACCATTGTATTAGAGGTCGGCGTATGATGTCTTCTTCCATTTGTCTAAGTCACAATTTCGGCACGGTTGAATTGAAAGTATGCCCTTATGGCCCGCGGTGCAAACGGGACTAAGGACAAACATTTGAATGCAGCCGATCAATAACACAATTGGACGTAGATAAACAAAAAGGATCCACCCCACAAAATGTTACATTTGAGTTATTGAAGATTGAAGTTTAACCTGTGTTTGTTTATTAATAGACTTGCTTGCGTTTATTGGTTCTTAAGATAATATATGCGTGTCAATGTATATTTTATTCATACAAATAAATTTTATTGAGTTTGGTCTTATTTCTTGAGATATTCAGCTAAATGTGTGTTAGGATCCTTTTTGATAAAAGCTATTTTCAATTATGCTAAGCTCATTTTCATTTCGCAAAAACGATTCAAAGTAGCTAATTGCCACTAAAATCGTTAAAAATTGTTCATTTCATTAATAAAACAACTAGCTTCAAGACTTTCATGGAATCATCTGTCAATTTCGTGGAACTAGCTATTGCTGCTAAGGATATAATTTGGTGGGCGTTTTGAACCGTTGTCATGGTGATTTCTGTCTAGCTGAATGGAGTGCAAACAGGTCTTGGAATATTTTGTCATCGTGTAGGTAATCATTTAAATTAATTCAGCCAAAACTTGGCGACGGGTTTTGCGCTTTCTGTAGCGTCGTAGCCACCAGCATCGAGAATACAAACAACAGCATAAACAGGACACAATATGTACTGTCCTATTGTTAGTAGGGCAACAGCGCATTTACGCTTCAATGCAGTAATCTCGGGGTTGCGGGTTGTTCGAAATAATACCGCGACCCCGGAACATAAAGGGCAAAAGACGGAACATGGTTGGGTTGTAATTGGTAAAGCAAGCAGTGGGAAAAAATATGCACGTTATTTTTTGACAGTAAATGTGTATGGATCTCCACCTGAACAGGTTTTCATTGTTTTGGTTAAACTTTGTTCGAAGTCCAACGAACATTTTTCGAATATTTTTAGCAAATGGCACAAGCGGGAAATGCAGTATTGTACAGTGCATATTTTTTCCCACTGCTTGCTTTACCAATTACAACCCAACCATGTTCCGTCTTTTGCCCTTTATGTTCCGGGGTCGCGGTATTACTTTCGAACAACCCGCAACCCCGAGATCACTGCATTGAAGCGTAAATGCCAAAGAGTATAATAATAATATGGCAGGTAAATGCGCTGTTGCCCTACTAACAATAGGACAGTACATATTGTGTCCTGTTTATGCTGTTGTTTGTATTCTCGATGCTGGTGGCTACGACGCTACAGAAAGCGCAAAACCCGTCGCCAAGTTTTGGCTGAATTAATTTAAATGATTACCTACACGATGACAAAATATTCCAAGACCTGTTTGCACTCCATTCAGCTAGACAAAAATCACCATGACAACGGTTCAAAACGCCCACCAAATTATATCCTTAGCCGCAATAGCTAGTTCCACGAAATTGACAGATGATTCCATTATGAAAGTCTTGAGACCTGGGTCTTTGTTAGATTCAAACAAATTCTAGTGTCAATGTGTGTAATAGTGTGAAGTAAGAACTTGGCAAGCAAGCAATTAAGAATACCAGCATGCTTGTGTCAACTTTCTTCTTTCGTTGCATTCATCAATACAGAAACACAGAAATGTGTTTAGCGAAAAATATCCAAGCGCGCTGAATCGTTTTTGTGATTTAATCAGTGCATTTTCTAAGTAAAAATTTCGTTTAACAAAAAAAATCCATATGTTCTGAATCGTTTTTGTGATTTAAACAGTGCATTTTTAATTAAAAATTTAGTTTCGCAAAAGAGATCCAAATGTTCTGAATCGTTTTTGTGATTTAACTAGTGCATTTTGTAAGTAAAGATTTAGTTTAACGAAAAGGATTCATGCTTTCTGAATCTTTTTAGTGATTTATCTTATGCATAAATTTGAAGTAAATATTATAATCTAAAAGGATCCACATGCTTTGGATTTTTTTTAACATTTTAGTTTTTTGTCAGTTTCTTAGACTGACCGTTTTACAATATGATCCAAGGAGAATGGATCGTTTTTATGAAACTAAAATAGGGGTTCGCCATACATGTGGCTTGGTAACCAGTGTCATTTTAATGTCAAAATATTCGTATTTTACTTGGATTGTTTTTGCTAATCGAGAATATAGACCTTGACGAGCAGTTTGATATACTTAAGTCATTTTCGGACATGTTGTGGGTTGGATCCTTTTTGCTTATCTACGTCCAATTGATTTGCTTAGACAAAAATGATCCATGGTTTAATTACAAAAAACTTAAAAACTATGTTAGTGTGTCATCCTACTATTCTGTAAAATTCGAAAGTTGGGATTGGATGCATGTACAGACGCCTACAGGTCAAGCTACCCGAAACTGTCAATTTTTCCCAATGAACCTTGAACCTTATACATACTTAAGAAATGAACATCTATCAAAGAAATCTGACAGATTTAGTAGCTTGTTGTGGAGGCGTCTGTACCTATGGAGGTTTGTTAATATATCACGCAAAAGCTACAGAACGGATTTAGCTTACGGATAGTTTAACACTTTTTATTCAAGGAGAATAAATTTAAAAAAATGTTTATTGATAAAAAACAGTTTTAACAAAATTTATGATTGATAATCCTGTGAGACAACTTTCTTGCCAAATCTCATTTCTGACATTCAGAGATTGAAATATTCTCACTTGTAAGTACCTATAGAATATACATTAGTTAGTCGTAGGAAGAAACTGGACTTCATTATCCTTTAAACAATGTTGGAGTATATGGGATACCAGAGAAAGGAAGTGTTACTTGAAAAACCTTTTATTAATTAATTGAACACAACACATACCGCTATACAACGCAACCGCCATTATACGAGAGAGTTACCATAGTCAAGACCACAGACTAAGAACTCATAATAGTGATGCTACATTGTAATCTCTAATACCCTTCCTCAATGTAAACATCACTCACAATCATAAAACTAACTTTCATCACAATACTTCAATGCAACTATTACTTCAATGCAACTATTACTTCAATACTGACTCTACATTACAAACTACTATAATTAAAAAATCCAAACTTATAATACTAAGAGAACAACATTTCTCTCAACTTAACAAAGGTAACTTTACATAATCCTTTAGTACATATATCAGCAAGCTGATCCCCTGAAGGTACATACTCCAAACATACAATTTTATTCTCAACTTTCTGTCTCACAAAATGATACTTAATATCTATATGTTTAAGGCGCTTATGATATTCTGGGTTTTTTGCAACATGAATTGCAGACTGATTATCAATTTTTATAATAAAACTTTTACAATCAACTCCTATTTCTCCTAATAAATTCCTAATCCAGCAACCCTCTGCGATTCCCTTTCCTAATGCTACATATTCTGATTCTGTACTTGACAATGATATACACTGCTGTTTATTAGAAGACCATGACACTATGTTACCAAAAACTTTAATTATATACCCTGATGTAGATTTCCTATCCCCTTGATCTCCTGCCCAATCAGCATCTGTATACCCTTCTAACGGCACATCTACTCTTTTTCTATAAATTAGTTTTAATCCTATAGTACCCTTGATATATCTCAAAATTCTTTTTAATGCCTTCCATAAGCTCTCATTAGCACAACATTGAAAACGACTTAGATAACTCAATGCATAACACAAATCTGGACGTGTTCCTAACATGGCATACATGAGACTTCCTATTAACTGTCTGCACCTTTTTATCAATTCTTTATCTGTAGTCACTTCTTTTTCTAAGACTAAACCTTGTTCTATGGGTGTTGCTATAGGCTTACATCCTTCCATATTATACTTCTTCAATAAATTCGTTAAATACTGCTCTTGGTTTAACTCAATTACATCATTCTTCTTAGTTATATTTATTCCTAGATATTTTAAATTATTACTCCCTAAGTCTTTCATATCAAATTTTTCTTGTAATGCTTCTTTAAATATTTTTATCTCTTGTTCATCTTCACAAAGTAAAATCAAATCATCAACATAAAGTAAGATATAGAACTTCTTATCCTTCTTATAATATAAACAGTAATCACTCTGGTTTCTTTGGAACCCTTCCTGAACCATAAATTGATTAAATTTGTCATTCCAATATCTTGGAGATTTCTTTAATCCATACAAAGACCGTTGTAATTTCAATACTTTGCCATCTTTCTTCATACCTTTTGGTTTCTCCACAAACACCTCCTCCTCTATGTTCCCATATAAAAATGCACTTCTGACATCCATCTGATGAATATCCATGTTATATTCACTAGCTATTGCTAATAAAATCCGCAGTGTAGGTAGTTTAGCTACTGGAGCATAAATCTCCGAGTGATCAAACTTATCTTCTTGCTTAAAGCCTCTTACAACTAATCTAGCTTTATAAAGATCTTTATTTCCTTCTTTCTTGATTTTAAATACCCACTTAGTATCAATTAATTTCTTGCCTTCTGGTAAACTAACTTCTTTCCATGTATTATTTTTGTTTAGTGCTTCTAACTCTACTTCTATTGCTTTTAGCCATTCTTCTTTATGTTCTCCACTAACAGCTTCTTCATAAGTTAATTGTTCTTCTCCTTGTGCTATCAATGCCATCTCGTAATCTTTTGTCCATACAGGCTTCTTCACTTTCCTTCTACTTCTAGAAATTGTATTTTCTTCAGATGTCTCTTCTTCTGCATCTAAGAATTCTTCCTCTAAGTACTCTTCCATCATGTCAACTTCACTTGATCTTTCATCTTCTACATTACTTCCTAGCCCGTCTTCGTGCTGTTCAACTTCTTTGCATTTTTCTATCTCAATCTCTTTATTTTCTTCCTCCACTTGTTTATCTTCTTGATTCTGTTCCCTGTTGTCTATATCAAGAGGGGGTTCTTGTACAATAACATCTTCATCTGTTAGTAAAATGCTTGAACTTATATTGTTCTCTACTAGTTCTTTTGTGTTTTTGATAAATACAACATCCCTATGAGTTTCTACTCTTCTTGTGTTAGAATACCACACTCTGTATCCTTTTGTACGATCACCATAACCCACAAAAACTCCTAATTTACTCTTAGAGTCCCACTTCAATCTAAGCTGTTTAGGTACATGTGTACATACCTTAGAACCAAAATCTCTCAATAAAGTAACATCAAAACTCTTATTATACAACAACTCATACGGTGTCTTCCCACTCACCTTACTTTTACCTGTCCTATTTATTGTAAACACCGCTGTATTCACTGCTTCAGCCCAAAGTTCTTTCCCTAAACCAGACTGAATAATCATTGTTCTCGCAGACTCAACTACAGTACGCATCTCACGCTCAATTCTACCATTTTGCTCAGGAGTATAACTAACTGTTAACTCATGTACTATACCTTTTGTCTTAAATAAATTCTCTACTACTCTATTCACAAACTCTGTTCCGTTATCTGACCTAAATCTTTTTATTTTACGCCTAAACTCATTTTCAAACAGCTCTATAAATTCCACAATTTTCTCTTTAATTTCGTACTTGTTCTTGATAAAATAAACAAATCTGTAACTACTATAATCATCCTTCAATAAAAGAAAATATGAAGAGCCCCCTATTGACACTTCCTCCATTGGACCGCATAGATCCATGTGTATGAGTTCACCTGGTTCAACTGACCTACTACTACTCTGATGAAAGGGTAACCTATGCTGTTTTCCCTGGATACACGGTAAACACTGATCAGTCTGCCCTTCATATTTTATGCCTTTTAAATCTAAAAACTCTTTTACATACTGATAATTTTGGTGTGCCATCTTACTATGCCAATCTGTCAAAGTTAACAAAGCTACATCACTAAATTTAAATTTCATCACATACATTTTATCATATTTCTCAGCTACACCAGTTACGGAACCATTTTTATAAAACTTACATCCATTAGAATCTGAAACCATCTTGTGACCTTTATTAATGGCTGACCCGAGAGAAAACAAATTCACATTTAATTGAGGCACATACAACACATCATGTAAAGTACACAGAGTATACTCTGAATCATTATAGGCATACACATCAACTTTTCCAATACCTAAAACTTCTAAATTATTACCATTACCAATTGTAACAAATCTTTTAGTATTTATTTCAGAAAACTCTGAATACATCTCTTTAATATAACACATATGGTCACTTGCCCCTGAATCTAACACAAAATTCTTTGAATTTAATAAATTACCTTGAATCTCTCTTGTTACAAAAGAAGTTTTTGAATTGGTTTTCATATTTTTCTCAATAGGTTTATTTTTCTGAAACTTACAGTCTTTCATTAAATGACCCACCTTGTGACAGTTATTACACTTTCTATTTCTACACTCACTCCTTTTATGGCCTATTTTACCACACTCAAAGCACTTTATAGTATGCTGTGCACCGGCTACCAATGCAGAATTTTGCTGTCCGCTGCTACTAGCACTGGAAATGGCACCATTGCCACTGCGCTCCTCTTCAACTAGCAACCTGCCTGTCAGCTCCTGCAATGTCCGTTTTTCTTCTGGAATACTTTCCCAAGCTGAGGCAAAATGTTTGTATTTGTCAGGTAATGACATAAGTATCTTTGTTGTTATCATATTTTCTGATATCTTTTCTCCTGCTGATGCCAACTGGTTAACACACTCCTCAACCTTCGTTATGAACACAGCTATTGGGTCCTCATACTTTATATTAAAAAATCTCTGTTGCAACAAATGCACCCCGACTCTCGTTGCCGGTTCATATAAGGTACATAACTTCTGCCACATTTCACGACTACTGGAACACGAAATCAAATACGTCATCACTGTCTCCTCGACTCTAGTAACGATCACCTCTTGGGCTTTATTTTCTCTCTCATCCCATAATTCTTGTGTTTTACCAGCTTCCGCAGGCCTCACTTCAGTGCCTGTCACGATTCCCAATAACTTCTTTGAACGAAGAACTATTGTTGTTTGAAAACGCCACGCTTGCCAATTGCGACCATTAAGAACGATCGTCTTATGACTCTCCGAACTCGACATTTTTGTTAAGATGCACGCAATCTCACACAAATAGAATTGCCGCGCAAACCACTGCCGCCATTAAACTTCTTGTTTGCTTGTTCGAACCACGGGCTACGTAGGGCTCCAACCTTTGCTACACCGCGACTTAATCGAATCAAACTCGCAAAATAGGTTCTCTCAATCTTTCATGCCTGGGCCCATAACCTGTTGGAGTATATGGGATACCAGAGAAAGGAAGTGTTACTTGAAAAACCTTTTATTAATTAATTGAACACAACACATACCGCTATACAACGCAACCGCCATTATACGAGAGAGTTACCATAGTCAAGACCACAGACTAAGAAGTCATAATAGTGATGCTACATTGTAATCTCTAATAAACAATATTTAATGGTACGATAGATTGTGAATGAACTATAAGGGCTGAAACTGCGTTAAACGGGCACCCGCGACGGACACCCGCCGCGTGTCTGCGCGCGTGGGCTCTGTGGGTATGTGAAGCACCCTGTCACAGGTGCCTAAAGAGTTCATTCGCTTGACCTCATATGACAGAGCGACACTGCAGTTTCACAATCCTCTTTCTCTGTCCGAAAGACATTTTCACAAGCTTTTCATCAAGCGTTATTGACTGAACAAGCCCGCGCGTGTTTCCGTTGGCGGGCCCCGCGCGTGTCCCCGCGTCGGTTCACTTTTGTATGAAACCGCGCGGGTGTCCGTTTAACGCAGAGTCAGCCCTAAAGGTCTTTAGAGATTAAAATTCCAACTCGGACTCCTAGGCATACTACTTATTAGGAGTTATTCTACATGATTGGCTGTAAAACGAACCTAGGTCATTACTCCACTGTACCAAGACTTTTTAGGCCACCTGTGAATGTTTTGTATAGTAGGTAGGTAGGTAAAGAAAAAAATCTTAAAGATTTGTTAAGTAAGTACCTACATAATTTTATTTTTATCCAAATAGGTACTACCAAATGTGCTTCAATATTTATTTATTAAGTACCTATAAACTTTTAATTTTATTATACTTAAAATGTTTATTTTGTTAGCACAAAGCATAGATAAGTATAAGTACTGACGTAGCACAAAGTAACATACCTAGTGCCTGACACTGCCTGATGTGGTCACCTGTAAAGGAGTGTACCTACGTGATACTATTGTCGTCCATAAGTTACGTTGCATGATCTGTGTACATCCTTTGTTGGATATCCTAAATAAACACACAAGTCGATCATCGTTTCCCACAACCTAAAACTTTCTTGACGACAAAGTTTTGAGTAGGTATAAAATTGGATCAACGAGTAAATGAGAAAACCAGTTTTTCAATAATAACTCGCTGATGCTTATAGACGGGATAAGACGAGGAAAATTGTACCTAATCCAATACTTGTACCTAACTACTTAGTAAATAATAATTTTGCCTAGTGTCTCACGTCGGTTTGTCAAATGTTCGGGATCAAACCTTTTTTTAATGAAAACGTCCGCTCTGAAGATATTTATTATATTTGAATATCCAACCTTCCTTATTAACAACCATAACGGCAAATCAAAACAAAGCAGTGAATCAGCTAGTAAAATACTTAGGTATGTATAACAAAAGCGAATGACATTTTACAAATTCTGACACCGTGTCCTACAAATAAACAGAAAGACAACATTGTAATTACAAGACATGTGTCAAATAAATGAATCATCGGTAAATAAACCATCTTTTGTACACAAGGTCATCCATTATAAATATCATGGCTAATTTATGACGTAAATAACTTTGTGATTATTTTTCTTATTGTTTATTTAGCTCGTTCCGCGACACGTTGCCCAAAATGACGCGCAGTGATGATAATCTGTGATTATCTGTGCCGGTATTTGCGGGGAGAACTTCTTTTGAGGCTGGTATGTTTTAGGTAATTATGGGTGCTTTGTTTTAAATGTTTTTTTCTGGGCATTTCATTTAATTGGGTATTTAATATTGTAAAGGTCTATCAGCTCTCATCGGGAAGTTTGAAAGTTGCGCCTGTTGCAGAAAAAATAAAGGGAGTCGTTTGTCTTGGTATGGACATGTAATGAGGACGGACGAAGCACATGTGAATAAGAGAGTGATGGATCTCACTGTTGAAGGACGGGGAGCGAGAGGACGGCAAAAGAAAAGATGGATGGATTGTGTAAGTAATGATATGAAAGAGAATGGAGTAAATGATGCCGTGAAGTCTGATGAGGGAGAATGTAAGAAGAAAACGTGTTGCACCGATCCCAAATAGAATGGGACAAGGGTAGGAAATGATGAAAGGTCTCTCAGCTCTTGTCAGGTAAAAACAAAATTTGATGTTGGAGTTTGTATTCCCAGTGTTATGTATGTTTGTTACTCTTTCACTCAAAAGTTATTTAAGTAACGGATTTTGATGAAATTTCTCAGATTGATAGTGTAATCTGGATTATTACTAACCCACTAATTTTGACGTCCACACGGGAGAAGCCACGTACAACAGCTAGTAATGAAATTGTAAATACTTGAAGTATTGACTCGCTCTGAACAGATAGTATAATAAATTTGATACAAGATTAAATTGGTCCAACAGCAGGTATAGGCTTCATTCGGCAGCCCTTGTCCCAATTTACTTGGGGTCTGTGCAGTATTTATTATATGCTTTTCTTCCATACTTCTATAATCTTGATCGATTCTAGCTGCACCGAGAAGTACTATCTCTTTTGAGTGATTTTTAAAACCATGTCACGAGTCACTGCAACGCAATTTGTCTGGTTCACGTCAATGAGTGACACTCTCACTTTTTCGTTATCACACGCAGTATCGATACTGGTGTCAATGGATTTTTGTTACTTCTGCTTATTTAGTCATGGATTTACTTAATTTGTGTTGAAGGATGGAAGAACAGAACACAGAATTGTAACCTATTTTTCAGTTTGTATTTTTTTAAACGTGCTGTAGTAACGTTTACACTACTTTGCCTGTATTTGTGGAAAATCTTAATAACCTGACCACACCAAAACCCCCTGCATTGGATCACGTTCGAAACGTCAAAAAATTCTAGTCTGTCATGTCACCACAGGCTGTCAGTTTTTGCCCGTACTAAATAAAAAATATAGGCTGCACCGCGCTGCCATGCACAAAATCAAGACTTTCAGGTAAAATTAAACATATTTCCTATATTTCCTTTACATATTTTACTCAAAAAACTTGTTTTTATGATATATGCCTCATCATTATAACCTTAAAATTTTTCGTGTTTTTTTCTCAAAGTTTTTTTTTAATTTGTGGTGGAAAGATGTTTGTGTAACGGTATTTGTTAATATTATTTATTAGTTTTGTTTTCATTTTAAATGTTAAACTCGAAGTGTGTGAATATTTTAATCAAGTGTAGGTAGGTGTAATCAGAATTTTGTTATTCACATAAACTATCATAACTTTTTATAATCTATGGTTGTTTAGTAGCCGAATTTAATCACTTAAACTGTATTTTTCCCCATTATTCTAGATCTATCTCTACCCATTCGTTTCTCATGCTAAATCATTGTTTATTTAAAATTATGGGCATTATAAATCAAGCATTCCTTGTCTTAGTATCCAATGAAAGTGATATTACAGATGATTTTGCTGTAGATATTAACATATTTATAGAGGCATGCTGTAAATTATTTATGATGTAGCTATGGTGTTAGATCTTAAACATTCTGTCATTTTAAATTTAAATACAGGAGGTATGTTACAGACATAATAAAATGATTCCTCTGTCTTACCTTATTCATTAAAAAACAGTACATACTGTCTATGGAAAGTCTATGTTAAGCCTTCCAAATTCAATATTTGGGTAGGATAGCTTATTGGATATCTCTTTTTATTACTAGTAGATTATTTTTTATCTACTATCATAATATTTTATTGTTTTTTATGTTACCGACCCACATTTTCTCTTTTTCTGTATGTTTAACTTCATAATTCATTTATTTTACATTGTCATCAATATTGTAATGTCCTGCTTATTATATTGGCTATCCATTTTAATTGTCACCATTATTGACAGCCTCATTGGTAAATAATAGAGCTCATAATAGGCTAAATAAAAGCAGCCGCTCAGGTCAATCTTTAGGTTAACCCTTTCGCTGTCCAATCCAAATTATACCATACATTTTGGACTCGTATGCTGAGTTCTGGGCACCGAAAGAGTTTTAAGCCACCCCCTTGCTTAGGTTGGTCAGTGGATCCACCCGTTACGTACTGAGTTTCCTCCATACCTCAGAAAGCACACTAAGCTGTTGGTCCCGGTTGTCATTTGTATATCATTGACAGTTGTTACAGCTCGTCACTGACCTGATAGTCTGACAAACAGTGTTATCAGGGATATTGTATTATCCAGTACTAACTGGTTTATGGAGGTCAGATAGGCAGTCGCTCCATGTAAAATACTGGTATTCAGCTGCATCCGATTAGACTGGAATCCAACCCCAAACCAAAGCCACATTGGTGTAGTGTGTTTAAACATTCTACAGGTTATCATAAAGTCCTGGATTAAATTCCTAGTTTGTGCAATGTTCTTTTTATATACAAACTGCAATACTAAAGCTTATGTACAGACGCCTGCACATCAAGCTACCCGAAACTGTCAATTTTTCCCAATGAACCTTGAACCGAATACTTTAGAAATAAAGTCGAAAATCTATCAAAGAAATCTGACAGATTGTAGTAGCTTGATGTGCAGGCGTCTGTACAACCGAGCAATGGTTGTGGGTTGTTTATAACAGACACCATGGCCTTGTAACATAAAGAGCAAAAGAAGGAACATGGGTAGGTTTTAGACAGTGAAAGTCTGCAACTCCATCCCGCTTTATATCTATTATCCCGCTTTTATCTCCGCCCAGAGCGGGGAAAGTTATTTGATGACTTCCCATCCCCAAAAAGAGAGCTAATGTACAATAGCGAGCTTAACCCAGAATTGGGATTTCTTACTACAAACCTTACTGAAATTGAAGGATATGATTGTACTAATGTGCATAAACACTTAAAACTTGAATATTAATTAATTAGATAAACTAATACATTCAATATATGTAATGTATACAATAAATTCAAATAAAATCCATTAAAAATACATAATTAACGTCATCATTCATGATTTTCCTGCCCTAGTCCCATTCTATTTGGGGTTGGTGCAACACATTTTCTTCCATTCTCCCTTGTCAGAAATACATTATCAACATTCTGACAGAAAATGTTCCCATAATGCAGCGTTTTTGCCATCAGGTATTCCTCAGCAGTAGTTGTGGGCCCATTTGGCAATAGGCCCACTCCAAATTTCATGTGACTTAGCAAAAACTGGCAAAATATGCATGTATTATGTAGGTACACCTCTGCTTAGCTGTTTGTAGATTAGAAGGTGGTGGTGGTGGTGGTGCGGGTTGTTCAAAATAGATACCGCAGCCCCAGAATGTATAGGGCAATAGAAAGAACATGGATGGGTTTTAGTCAGTACAAGTCTGACGCTCCGACCAAAACGAGGGAAGTTATTTGATGATTATCCACTCCAAAAAAAAAGGTGGTGAGAATGTTGAATTATGGCATAATCAAATTGAATTACCATAACCAAACTCACATGCAAAAAACTTGTAACGGAATGGCTTCAACTAATAAATTATAATGAAACTGAACATGTAATAGCAATATATTAGTTAACTTCAAAACACTCATCTACATACACACTCTCACAATCCACGCAAAGACTGACGATCCACGCACACACACTTCCACCTACACACACTCAAATCTTTCTAACCACAACTCACACTTCTCCTCCCTCACACCCATAGTAGTAGACCCCTCAGAATTGAGGCAATCTGCCTCTAAACAAGGCATTAAGTTCGTGTACACGTGTTTTTTTTGGACACGTGCATAAATAAACACAAGTCATACAGTCTCTCTATTTTAATCTTTTTATTATTATTTTTTCTTAAGTTCAAAAATTATGTAGAACAATAAATAAAAAATAAAATAAATAATCATGGCATTTAAAAGTTCCGTATTAAAGGGGAAAATATACAAGTCTGTGATTAGACCTGTCGTACTGTATGGTCCTTTACCAGTTCATCTGTCCATCTAGCAGATAAACTGGTAAAGGCAGCAGGAAAAAATTGGATATCCTTGGCTAGACACAAAGAACAAATGGAAGTCCTTGGAGTAAGTTTTTACCCGAAGGGAGTCCACATAAGCCACAATAAAATAATAAACAAAACAAACTAATTTAATCTGAACTTAATGCAATCTAATTTAGTTAAAATGAATTCTATTTATTTATACTGGTTTAATTAATTTATTGTCTTATTAATTTTGATATAATTTATACTAGTTTAATAATTTTGTTATTTTAAAATGTGGAATTAAATAAAGCTTTATTATTGTTAACTAGCTGTGCCCAGCGGTTTCACCCGCTGCTTACTTAGGGGTATGAAAAATAGATGTTGGCCGATTCTCAGACCTACTGAATATGCATATAAAATTTCATAAGAATCGGTCGAGCCGTTTCGGAGGAGTATGGGAACGAAAACTGTGACACGACTACACGAGAATTTTATATTAGATGTATGGGTCAGAATGCTGCGCTGTAAAAAAGTTGAATGCAAAACGATTGCATGTAGTGGAGATGAGAATGTTGATATGGATGTGTGGAGTGACAAGAATGGATAAAGTAAGGAATGAGTATATTAGAGGAAGTTTGAAAGTTGCGCCTGTTACAGAAAAAAATGAAAGGGAGTTGTTTTTCTTGGTATGGACAAGTAATGAGGAGGGACGAAGCACATGTGACTAAAAGAGTCAAAAAGTCAAAAAGTCAAAAGTCATTTATTCAAATTAGGCTGATAATCAGCACTTTTTGAACGTCACATTACAAGAGACAGTCCCACAAAAACGCCCTGCCCTTCGCCACTTCCTAGTGTTTTAGCTGGGAAGAAGAAGTGGCGGAACAAACTCCCCAGCAACACATCTGTCTGTCAGGTTAGAAGAACCAGATTTTATACAATTTATATTATGACAAAAAATTATAAAAAAAATAAGAAATTATTCATTCATTGTCACTTGTCAGCTAGCAAACACCAATTATATATAAAAACAAATAAACAAAAAATACCCAAGTCTAAATAATAAATTCACCAGTCTAAAGGGTGTGCCCGCTTACACGTGCAGTGAAGAAGTCACAGGTGATAAACTAGGACCATAGTGCAAAAGAAATAAGCTAAGCATAAAAAGATAAATATAAATAATTAATTATATTCAGTCAATGCTCGAGGTCACTAGTTAACCACATGCCAATAAGTAAAAACACACAAAATGAAACAAGTATATAAACAAAAAAAAGTAAAATATAAAATTACATGACGAAGACATGTAACGTATCAATAAGCTAATTTGGCGAAAAAACATGAAGGAGAAAAAAAAATATAAAAATAATCGTCTTGAGTTCAACACAGTGACCAACTATGCTTATCATCTAAATAGTCGTTAATGGAATAGTATGCTTTTAAACAAAGGTTAGATTTTACTTTAGCTTTAAATGCATTAAATGGCAAATCTAGAAAAGTAGCAGGTAGCTTGTTATAAAAAGTTATACCAAGCCCTACAAATGAATTATGAACCTTATGAAGCCGGTGGAAGGGAGCACGTAGTTTATGCTTATTTCTAGTGTTAATGTTGTGAATATCACTGTTCTTACTATATAGATGGATATTTTGCCTAATATATAAAATGTTGGCCAAGATGAATTGAGAAGCCACAGTGAGAATACCAATCTCTTTAAAAAAATCTCTCAGAGAAACCCGGGCACCTAGCTGGTAAATTGCACGAACCGCTCGCTTCTGCAGAACAAATACATTCTGGATATCAGCGGCTTTGCCCCACAGCAGAATACCAGTGATGGATAGAGAGCGAGAGGAAGGTCAAAGACGGCCTGACGGGCCTGTTGGTCTAGTGGTTAGTGGCCCTGACTGCTGAGCCGGAGGTCGTGGGTTCGATTCCCACCCAGGACAAACTTTGTGTGATGAGCATGATTGTTTGTTCTGTGTCTGGGTGTGATTTATCTATAATATGTATGTATTTATAAAATATATAAGTATGTATATCAGTTGTCTGGTTACCATAACACAAGCTCTGCTTAGCTTGGGATCAGATAGCCGTGTGTGAGTTGTCCTAAGATATTTATATTTATAAAAGAAAAGATGAATGGATTTTGTAAGGATTGATATGAAGGAAAAAAGAGTAAATGATGCCGTGACGTCTGTTAGGGGAGAATGGAAGAAGAAAACGTGTTGCGCCGACCCCAAATAGAATGGGACAAGGGCAGGGAAACAATGATGAAGATATAAAATACTAAGAATTTGTGACTCGTATAACAGTTGTTCTAGTTTATGATGTCATTGAACTTTCGCTCAGTTTGTTTATCAACACTATTTTTAATTCTGGTTTGTTTTTATACAACATTGATGATCAAAACATACCTCACTAGATGGGGCCGTTACATCTCATCAAGAGTTTTTGGCTAAATAATACAAGCCGCTCGGTTCGATCTTTATGTTAAGGCGAGGCTTTATTAATTTTGAACTTTTTTAAATTTCTGGAAATCCTGAAACATAATAAAGAAAACCATTGAATAATGTTTTATTGAAGTTGAATTAATATGACTTGGGGTCCTAAAATAGCCGCGTTAGCATAATTATAATACTTACTAATATTATAAAAGCGAAAGTTAGTTTGTTTGTTTGTTACGTCTTCACGCCTTAATGGCTAAACCGATTGATGAACTTTGGTACAGAGATAGTTGGGACCCGGGAGACGAACACAGCCTGCTATATAATATTATAAATGCGAATGTTTGTGAGGATGTATGGATGTTAGTTACTCTTTCACGTCAAAACGGCTGAACGGATCTCGATGAAATTTGGTACAGAGGTAGCTTATAGTCTGGAATAACACAAAGGATCCTTTTTTTAATCAAGCGGGCGTAGCCACGGGCGCCAGCTAGTTATACAGGGTTATTTGTAAAACACTGGCAACGTCTCAGGACCATGTTACTAACATCATAATCAACAACTTTTGTTCTAGGACATTTAAACATTTATCATATTTTAGTTCATCAGATTTTCATACAAAAATAAAAATATTGAAATTGAACGCTCTAAATGTTACGAAATCTATGCGAAGCAAACGTACCTACAAGCGGCGGTGTAGGTATGTAGGTACAGCAAAATACGGAGTTGAAATGTGTTAGATAGGACAACGAAATCTTGAAGATTTTTTTTTTCGGTAAATGTATAAAATTTTGTAAAAAATCATAGAACAAAAATTGTTGTTTATGATGATTGTAATACAGTCCTGCAAGGTTGTCGGTGTTTTACAAATAACCCTGTATATAAGATAATTCGATTTTACCAAATCCTACTGACCTGGATATCCGTTTAACACCTTCAACAGAAACGACGGATGTAAATTTTTTATTTATCGCCATTAAAACCACGACCGGATACCATAAATATGCCACAACGGGTTTTAGGAAAAGATCGTGTTGAGAACATCGATCTATCAGTCAGGTAAACTTGACTTAACTCAGTCGCGCTTGATCTAAAAATATTCTTATTTATATGATGTTAGTGGCGTTATCACGTTAACCAGCTGTCATTTGTAGGTCGTTGAGAGTCGTTACATGTAGTGACTGTACTAAGTTGTTGAGATCAGTTATGCACAGAAAGGCCTGCCAAGGCGCACGCCACAATAGTGGCGGTAAGTCCACTCTTTGAGGAGTGGCTGGAGAGGCGCCATGGCGTTCTCACCTACCGCCTGACGCAGGTCCTCACCGGATACGGAAGTTTCGGGAGGTTCCTGCACATAATCGGGCGGGATGAAACGCCTGGGTGTCACCATTGTGACGATCGCCCGAAGGACACGGTGGAGCACACAGTGGCGGTCTGCCCAGCTTGGGCGAAGCACCGCCGTGTCCTCGTAGAGCGTGCGGGCCTGTGGACGGTAAGCAATGGGTAGCTCACCGTCCGTCTGTCTATTGACAACAGGCCGTGTCGGCGGCGCGTTAGTGTTTCACGTGCGCCGTAAAGAGATGTCAGCAAAGCAGAGGGGCCTGCCAGAGCTAAAGGGCTATAGAAGGAACATGGGTAGGTTTTGGGCGGTCTTCTACGCCCCGCGGTCTCTCAACATCAAACTTTGTAATTCTAAAGAAAAGATGGATGGATTGTGTAAGGAATGATATGAAGGAGAAAAGGAGAAGGAATCTGACAGACCCTTGGGCCGCCCCACGGCGAAAGCAATCCAATGAGGATGAACACGCAAGAAAAATGGTTAATCGTTCGATCATCGCACGGATACAATATTTGTGTGATAGACAGGTAGTTGTTCCGGGTCTAGCTGTTTTGTGTATGTGACTTTAAATGACTGTAAAGCACACACGATCCAGGAGAAATAGGGAGGCAACGTTTTGTTTTAAAAAAAAGTTAGGAATTTCTAAAAATCACGGAGCAATAGTTGCCCAGTTTCATTGCATTCACGACCCCCGGGGTCGTTTCAAAACCTACACGATTTCCGTTTTGTGCTTTTTATGTTAAACTGTAAATTTCCTACGCTAAATTGAAAACGGCACACATCCGCATAACACGGGTTTAAAACAAGAGAATACGCGGTCAAAAACTAATTCGCGATGAAAAAGCTCCCATAAAAGCTTCGTCCATTTTAGGATTGACATTTAACCTGCTATATCAAATAACAAAAATAACAAAGCGGAAAACTTCGTGGGCGTACACCCACGGACAGGCAATGCGGGCATCTACCCACGGTTTTGCTATGCGGGTGATCGCCCACTACCTCTAATTGTAGAGGCTCCCAAGATTTATAAGGCTTACTTAAATGTAAATTAGCTCATAGACTTGAACATTCTTCTCTCTTATTTCTTGTAATGAGCATTCTTGCGAATAAGGGGTAGAAAGATTTTTCTATGTAGCGTGGCATGCATAACGGTCAATTAAACGCATATTAGTCAATAACTGGTATCAAGAAACAAGTTTTAAATGAGACAAAATCTTAAGCGTCACTTTTTACGATTGTTGGTGGACAGCATTTTGAAAATAATACAAAATCGCGGACGTTAAATAGGCCAAATAATTGGAATACAGATAAAGGAAATCAACAAAAACAGTAATCTTTTTAGGGTTCATTACCTCAAAAGGAAACCTGTGTGTCTGTCTGTCAGTATCGGTATCAAGTTGAAATTAAAACCGTAAACTCAATTTTGTAGTCCCATTGCCATCATCATCATCACCATTTTCCTGCCCTTGATCCATTCTATTTGGGGTCGGCGCAACACGTTATCTTCTTCCATTCTCCGCTATCAGACGTCACGGCATCATTTACTCCTTTCTCCTTCATATCATTCCTTACACAATCCATCCATCTTTTCTTTGGCCTTCCTTTCGCTCTCCGTCCAACAACATTTAGATCCATTACTCTTTTAGTCAAAGGACATGTGTGCTGTAAAAAAAACAATCCTTTAAGTCTACGCAGTCAAAAGCTATATAAGTAGCACGTGTACGGAATCCTCGGTGCGCCAGCCTGACTCGCTCTTGGGCGGTTTTTTTCCTGTAAAATTTGTCTTTTCCGATTATAACTTATTGCTTAAGAGCGTCGACATGTTTAGTTTATTTATTTATTTAAACTTCATGTACAATAGTGGTACATAGGCGGACTTAATGCCATAAGGCATTCTCTACCAGTTAACCTTTGGGTAAAATACGACAACATTGTGATAGGGTACAAAAATACATAAAATATCTAAAACTCTTTTTACGAAAACATATATTTTTATACGGATACTAATACACATATACATATCAAATAAACTAATATATACATTTAAAAATAAATAAAAACGAGAACTTTAACAGTAATTACAATGACTTTTAATTGGCAGACGGACCTAAATAGTGGTTACGAACTACGAACTTTTCTTTTAAAAGTAAATTTACTTTCAGCTTTTTTAATGCCAAAGGGTAGCGCGTTCCAGAGCTTGATTGTTGAAATTACGTATGATTTGGACATAAAACCGTAAAGGAATTTGGAGAAGATTTTCGGAAGCCCGAAGGTTACGACTGTGAGAACTGCCCAACACTTTAAAATAAGTTTTTAAATAATCAGGAGCAAACGGATCATTCATTACAGAGTACAGCATACAGAGAGATCTGAGGGACCTCCTGAGTCGTATAGGCTGCCATTTAAGCTGAGTACGGAAGGAAGTTTAGATGGAGGAATAGTTATTTTTTAAGCATGCCTAAGATAAGGGTATCAAATGCCGAGAAATAAAGTGACGTCACGCTAAATATTGTTTATACGACTGCGTACGTTACGTTGTAGGCAGCCGACCTTATTGAAGGACATTACGAATCGATCCAGTCTATGGTCCTTTTAAACGCTCTACTCTGGTTGCAACCTTGTTATTGTTCGCGCTGCATTTACAGTAAATATATTCAGCGTACAGGGAATCTGTTAGGTTTAAATACAAGGAAAATAATATCAAATGCAATGTGGATTTGTGACACATTCTGTTAATTTGTTTAGCTATATAAGGAAGTTATAGTTGTATAAATGTGACTAGACAAGCATAACCTATCATCACCCTGTGGGTATCTTGTGTGAAAGAAAACACATTTTTTTAAATATTTTTTATAACTTTCCATCCCTATTTTTCTGGATGGGAAATCATCAAATGACTTCCCCCGCACTGGGCGGAGCAGAAAGGAGTGTCAGGCTTGTACCGACTAAAACCCATTTTCCCTTTTTACCCTTTATGTTTCGGGGCCGCGGTATCTCGTTCGAACAATCCTCAACCCCGAAATTTTTCACTCCTGGAATTCTGTACTGGGAGACAATCTGTCAATCGTAGATATTTCACCGGTAGACCAAAAGTCTGACAACCAAACTTGCTGAGGAATATCGTGGAACGCAACAGCTGTGTTTATGAAGTCAGATAAGCAGTCGCTCCACGTTTTAGTTGCTTCCGGTTCTGGAAGCCGATCACAACATAATGGTCGTAAAAAGACCATTTAAGAAGCCGAAACGCACTTGTTCTTCCCGCCATTGCTGTTATATTTTTTTCTGGACCATACCTCCCATACCAACTAAAAAAAAATTTAGAGCAGTTTATGTAAAAATACTTGTCTATTATATGCATCCATCAACAAAGGAGTAAATGATGCCGTGACGTCTGATAGGGGAGAAAGAAGAAAACGTTTTGCGCCAATCCCAAAGAGAATGGGACAAGGGCAGGAAAATGATGATAATGATATGCATCCATCAGCACAATGTTTTGAGTGCGTCACACTGCGTCTTACGTCCATCACATCACATCCCAGGTCCAGTTGAAAACCAGCGTCGGGCACTAGCTGCTCGGCAGTTTGCTGAACTGGGCCTATTTGGCGCAGCCGTGAGACACACAACATTGTCTGTTTATTTTATTGTTTAGTTTTTTTTCTTCTTGTTGTACTTGAGGCAAGTGCCAAATAAACGTGTTTTCTTTCTTTCGTGCAGTAAACGTCATATGTTACCAATAAAGCTTTTTACCAGTAATATTTTTTGGGTAAACCTAGTTTCATGTACATAATGCAAGGTTGCTTCTTCAAGGGTCCCATCGTCTTGCAGTTGGAAAATGCGCCTACACATAGCTAAGGCCTCGTATTTTATTTGGTATTTAGGTTATTTAACTACTGCTGCAACTAAACGGCTGGATCGATTTGAATGAATTATGATTAAAGTACTAGTGGCATGCATGATTTCGCGGTGATATTAATTCCAACAGTTTGATCTGTGGATGCAAGTTCTTGGAACCAACTGCGTTGAGATAAAACTACTTAGCTTGCATGAAATTCACAGTGGTATTCTTTCCAACAGTTTGGTCTATATACACAGCTTTCTGCAGTATAAACGCACGCTGCAATAGTTTACAGCTGAGTGATGGATGAAACCTCTGGGCACAACTAGTTCATATACGAGTATATTGTGGACACTACTTCCGAAACAATAATTAAATTTTGAAGATACAATTAAATTACACCTTGATTTTGTTAAAGGAAAACTGTTGTACATTGAATACTGTATGGATTAAAACTGTTTTTTCCTTAATACGATTTTAAATGAATAAATAACGTTGTTCAGTTTTTGTCTCTTTAAATACGTTGAGAAAACATACATGAATGCATAAAATATCGTGAATGTAAAACGCTCAGAGCTTGTGGCTAAATGGCAACCGCTCGGGTCGATCTTTATGTTACTCCTCGCTTGCCTAGATTGGTCTGTGGATAAATGACCAATTGACTACCCATTGCAAACCAAGTTTCCTCGTGCCTCGGAAAGCATCTTAAGCCGTTGGTTTTGGCTGTCATTTGTAGATCTTTACAGTCGTTACAGGTAGTCAGTGCCTCAAAAGTCTGTCTTACCAAGGGTATCGTCAAACCCAGTATTGGACTAGATGGAAGACTACAATATTATGTTACTTTTTCTTACTAATGAGTTAATCATCTGCCTGTCAATCATCAAATAACTTGCCCCGTTTTTGGCGGAGTGGGGAGAGTGTCAGACTTTTGCCGAATAAAATCCACCTATGTTCCTCTGTGTTCCGGGGCCGCGGTATCTCTTTAGAACACAACCCCGGATAACTTCTGCCTAACACTTCCTTGAAATACGTGTTTTTAATGTTATATTCCTATCAATTAATGTTTTTTTTGTTACCTAATAATAACAAATATTTTTCTCTCTCTTTCCAGATCTTGAAATGCAGTGATACTCAACTAAAAAAAAATCACCATTTTATTTTCAAGTCTAAATCTTAACAAACACTTTTTGGGTCCCCAAAATTTACAATTCGGCAGAGTACGGGCAGAACGAGACAGCAAATTAACTTCAAAACTGTTATAATAAGCTTTTATAAGCGCGGCCAATAATCTTGGTTTCAAGATCAGGGCAATTCAGTTGTGGGTTGGCAGGTTACATCACAATAATGGAAAACCTCACTGTATTATCCTTCAGAAAGTCGGAGGACATCAAGCGTCTTGCGAGACACTTCCAAAACGTTGTAAACCATCCTCTGACTCAGCAAAGCAAAACTTTACACTCATATTTGAGGAGCTTAGACTCCACGCACAAGAAGATTTATTTACAAAAGAGAGAATATGTCGAAGTTGAATATATATTTACAACGGAGAAAAAATCTAACCTCCAAAGACAGAGGTTTAATAGTCTCCCTGTTAGTGAAGTTCCTGAATTGTTAAAAGCTGAATTGCTTAATTTTACTTCCGAGGACGCGAAACAAGTGCATATTTGTACTGATTGTAATGTAGAGATTGAATTGAATGATGAGGAGCCATTGATGGAATCGCTTCAAAAACACTTCAATTCTGATGCCCATTTGCCGAAGTTGAGACGAGAAAGCATTGATGTCGCTGAACCGATTATACTGCCGAATATGTCTCGCCGTCTCTCCGCGATGGGAGAGACTCCCTTGCCGAAGATCAAAGAACTTAGCATCACTAAACCCGTTGAGAGATTAGAACGCAATTTCTCGTCGAAACTCAGTACTGCGTTGATGAAACATCTCCCGGACGCTTCGGAAGCTAGCGTCGATGCCGCTCTGAAATTCTACCAAGAAATCTACGACAAGTTATGTTCCGATGTCTCAACTGTGGACTTTTCTACGCAAACGTCTTCAGTTGCTCCTATTATTATGAGTATTAAAGATAATGTTTATCAAAACTTTGCTGCAGATGCAAACAAGAATATTGACAATGACGAGAACGAACAAGCTGCTGAGAAACCGAAGAATCAGGCCAAGAAATATCGCTACTACGGTCCTATTGAGGCTTCGATTGTAAAGTTGCTTGTCAATCATAAGTTATTGTCTTTAATTGACGACCGAACTGGTAAATTAGCTTTCTTCTGCATCGCTTGCGAGTATTATACTCTAAGATTCCATTATGATAGTGTTTTGAACCACGTGTTCAGTGAAACTCATGTTCACAATCTTTCCTGTATCTTACAGTCTGATAAGAGCATTTCTTTCTCAATGACTGACCCATCTATCGAGAAAATTAAGGAGATGAATGAAAAGTTCCTCCTGACTCATGATATCACTTTTACTGCAAACGGATTGTATTGCCGTCTTTGCAACGCTTCGATCGATTCTATCGAAGCTTCTATTCTCCATATTCTGGACGAGAAGCATCTTGCGAAGCTCTCTGATGAGCTCTACATTCGTATGAAAGAGACTGACCCAGATCGTACGATCCCTGAAGAATGGGGGCCTAAAGATTTGAACTGGACAAAGTACTTAGCTAGCGTCGGTAAACCGCACAACAGCCGTGACCATGTCATTATAGAAAACTTTATCAAGCCTTCGGGGAAGATCGGGAACTACTGTACCTGTTGCGATATGACTTTAAAAGGACCTAGACAGGTTCTCTTTAATCATATCCGCCAAAAAAAGCATTTGAGGAACGCTGCACCTCGGAAGCTTTCAATGCTTTACAAGAATCATTGCCGCCCCTCCGAATATTTTGCCAGCTTCGGCAATTTTTACATTTGCACCATCTGCCCGGATTTCGTGGCTGTCCCATCGATTTCAGCGATGGTTGAGCACTTTGAAAGCGCTTCCCATTTCGATACAATGGCGAAATTGATCCGTTCTGCCTTGTACAACGAGATTGATCCGGAACTGTTAGCTGCGAACAAAATTATCGACTTGAAATGTGTAGTGTGCGATGTGACTTTCCAAGATACGAACGAAGCCGTGAGGCACGTTTTGAGCAACATTGACCACCAGACGGCGGTCGCTGACGCGAAAATAAACTCGAACAAAGGAGATATCATAAGCGTGTACATGAAAGGAAACCACATCTTGCATAGTGAAGGCGCAAGCTTCACTTGTGTCGAATGTAAAGGAGTTTTTAACTCTATAAGATCCCTTCTGACACATTTAGTATACGCTGGGCATTTTAAGGAAAAGCCGACGATTGAGAGTGTTTTCCGCTTCTACTTGGAGCTGAAGCATAATATAAATATGTTGGCTCGGAACAAATATGTATATTATCAGTTTGGGTGTCTGAAATGTGGTGTTTGTGACTCTGACATTGAAGAGGGGGAGACAGCGAAGAAACATGTTGTTTCTACGCGTCATAGAGAAAATATGGGGGCCAGTTATGTTAGTATGGATACGTCGGCTGTTGAGTGAGGTACGTTAACGTTATTTTATTCATTTACTAGCTTTTGCCCGCGCGTTAAATTCGGGGTAACACAGTTCCCCTTTCCTGATTTACAGGTACCTGCTACCTTTAGTGTTTGCCCTTGCGCCTTATTTATTGTAATAGCAATGCTAAGTTTTCCCTTTTCTTCCCTCTTTCTCCCTCATTTCTCAATCTTTTTTTTGAAATAGCCTTAAATGTTAAAATGCTAAAATAAATGCTTTAAATGTCTGTCTCCAGGGTCCCAACTATCTCTGTACCAAATTTCATTAAAATCGGTTTAGCCATTTAGGCGTGAAGACGTAACAAACAAATAAACTCACTTTCGCTTTTATAATATTAGAAGGACACACAAAGAAAAAAAATATAATATAAAAACAGCGCTTCGATAATTAGGTATGTAAATTAATTAAATTACACAGTTTTATATTTCAGAGTCATTTAGGAAATCAGCTACAGAATAATAACATTTTCCAATCAATAATAATGACAAGGGTATACGAGTATATAGATAGATGGTGCTGTAGTACTTTTTTCGTACTATTTATCCTTACTATAAATATTATAAGTGAGTTTGTTACGTCACGGTTACGGTACACATCGGGTAGGACTGAGAATCGGCCAACATCTATTTTTCATTACCCCTCCAGAAAAGGATCTGAGCAGGCGGGTGAAACCGCTGGGCATAGCTAGTAAAACATATATTTTAACGGGCCTGTTGGTCTAGTGGTTAGTGGCCCTGACTGCTGAGCCGCAGGTCGTGGGTTCGATTCCCACCCAGGACAAACTTTGTGTGATGAGCATGATTATTTGTTCTGTGTCTGGGTGTGATTTTATCTATAATATGTATGTATTTATAAATTATATAAGTATGTATCCCAAGCTCTGCTTAGCTTGGGATCAGATAGCCGTGTGTGAGTTGTCCCAAGATATTTATTTATTATTATTATTATTTACTCCTTGTATAATTCTTTATTTCCTTCTGTTGCAGGTACTGTGCGTCTGCCAACGATTGTGTAAGAATGACAAGTGGTCTAATGATAAATCATGATTTAAGAATAATTTCCAAATGAGAAATCATTTTACAATGAAATTTTAATAAATGAATTAATTTTATAACTATTATATTGTTGTTTTATTTTGTACTGTTCATGTTGTCATAGCCTGGATTTTTCGGTTGTTATTTGTGTTATAAGCTACAATCAGTCATACCAATGCATTGCCCAAGTACTAACTGGGTTGTGAAGGTCTTGAGTTAAGAGTCTAGCTACACGATAACTGACAAATGCTTGCACTGACTGGACAGGTCCACTCAATCTGTGTGGTGCTTTCTTAAAAATCACAATTTCAGACTCTGGTCGGCTTCCAGTCTTACCGTAATCAGCTAAAAGCCAGTATTTTACATGAAGCGACAAACTGACCTCTACAACCCAGATAGTACTGGAAAATACGATACCCCGTGATAACACTGGTTGTCAGGCTTTCAAATCACTGTCTTCGTGCAGCGACAACAATCAATTATAATGGGTTATGAGTCGAGCTACACGATAACTGACAAATGCTTGCACTGACTGGACAGGTCCACTCAATCTGTGTGGTGCTTTCTTAAAAAGACCATTTCAGACACTAAACTGTGTAGTCCTCATGTAAGTTGACCAAGATTTTTGTCTGGACCCTAAAATAGACAATGACCTCTAAGTTAATAATGGCTGTTTCTTCTCAGAGTAGTCCTGTTACGAAACACCGGCCTCATATAGTTATAAATAAAAAACTACGTGAAGAAGTGTTTGTAAAAAAACCTACTTGCAAAATAAACATCATTTATCGTCTAAAATATTGGTATTCAGCTGAAACCAGTACGACTAGCTGCCGATCACAACATTGGGCAGTTGGGCAACAGTTGGGCAAAAGGTAGCTAAATGATGCATTTTCAGGATCATTCATAGTCCCTGAGTCGGAGCTTTTGCCCAGCAGTGGGGTGATTTGGGCTACCATTTTCTTTCACCCTTTAGTGCAGGTAAGATAGAGAATTTAAATCTTGAGGAAATTGATACTGTATAGCTCATCATCATCGGTAATTACCATTACCGAACATGGGTCTTTTTGCCTGTGACTAAAATTTATACTAACTGCGCCATCTTGTTTTTTATTTATTTTTTGCAGGTTAAATGTCATTTGTGCCAAATAAAAAAAAGCCTATCACAACATCAACGAACGACGAACAACGACGGACAACGAAGCTAGTTATGTACGCTATAATTTATTTTATTTGCGTCACTATTTTAGCTTACATTCACAAAGGCATATTTATGTTTTATCAGCATAACGGACAAGTAATAAGTGTTTCATTTACTCAACACTCATTCCTAAATGTTCCGGGGCCGCGGTATCTCTTTCGAACAACCCGCAACCCTGGTAGGCGGTGGCCCTGGCAGGCCCCTCTGCTTTGCCGACATCTCTTTGAGGCGCGCTTGGAACACTAACGCGCCGTCGACACGGCTCAACCATACCATTTGGTGTTTATGGGCGTGACAAATATGGTCTGATCTTTCAGCCATAACTGCTGGATATTAAACTTCCCACAGTTTTTCGCAAATATATCAAAAACTGAATAACCTTTGTGAAAAATAAAGTTTTTAACCCTTCCTGCCCCTCTTGTATGTCATCCTTTTTAAACAAAAAACGTCGAATATAATACATAAAAATATATTTTATTAAAAACAGTACATACATTTAAATCTTATTTCTAAACACTATCTATTTCTCAATTTCGTCATCTTCTTGTAGTAACTCGTCCAAAGGAATGATTGCAGGAGGTTTGGTGTTGTCGCAAGTACAGTAGCAATTCTTCCCATGAGGTCCTTGAGGGAGAAGGAGGATCTTGAGACGCATGCTCGTTTCTAGAGCGTTGATTATTTCTGTTGAATAAAGAGAAAATATAAATTAGTTTTACATAAGACAATGACGGCACGGTTGCGCAGTGTCTGAGCAATTGCTGCGATGCGTGTCGTGGGTTCGATTCCCGCACAGAGCAAATACTTGTATGGCCTACAAATAGTTGTTCCGAGTCTTGCTGTTTGTGTAAGTGAGTTTAAATGTTTGTAAACGCACCCACGATACAGGAGAACATCCTAGTGTGGGACAACGTTTTAAAAAAGAAGAAGAAATGCCATGCCTAAAAGAGTGGAGAAAATCAACCAAACCAATATCATCTCGTAGCAATGAAAAATGAATACTCAATAATAATGTGTGAGACACCATCATAATAAAAGTTTATATGGAAGTCGTTTATTTGGGCAAAAATGATTTCCTTACTAATATTATAAAAACGAAAGTGAGTTTGTTTATTTGTTTGTTACGTCTTCACGCCTAAATGGCAAAACCGATTTTGATGTAATGTTTGGTACAGAGATAATTGGGACCCTGGAGACGGACATAGGCAATTTTTTTTTAACTTAGCTTTGCTATTACAATAAATAAGGCGCAAGGGCAAAAACTACAAGTAGCAGGTACCTGCAAATCAGGAAAGGGGAACAGTGTTACCCCGAATATAACGCGAGCAAAAGCTAGTTTATTATAAAAGAAACTTACCTTGCCGACCCTGACCCAAGCAGAGCTTTCCTCCAGCTTTTGGCATCGGAACTTCAGTTTCAAATTTGACAGCTTGCACTCCTGGTGGCTTAGGTTCAGCCGCGTACGTTGATGCTTCTAAATATGTTGAACTGGTCTCTTGTTTAGTACTTGTTGTTACAAATTCTTCTGTTGTCGGTAGTACAGAATTAGATTTTTCGGAATTATCTTGATTTGAATGCTGTTTTTGAGTTGCAACAGTTGACTTGTATGAATTAACTTGATTCGTAATCTGTTGTAAACTCTCTGAAATTGATAAATCTGCTGTAGAAGAAGATGGTTTTATTGCTGGACCTTCCGTGGTTTTTGCTAGCTCTAAATTCTGTCGTCGTACTAAAGTCGTTAATTCTTCTGCAATTTTTGTGGTTTGTTCTCTTGGAGTCGTCGTTTTTTGTTGTATAGTTGGTATTTCTGATGTAGCTAATACTCCTGTTGTCATTTGAGATTTTTCTTCTGTAGTCGTAGGAATAGTTTTAGTTGTACTAGGAACAGTTATTGTAGTAGTAGATTGAGCTGATTCTAGCTTAGAAGCGGCTGTTTCCTGAGTTATTGTTTGTTGCTTGGTTATCGTTTCTTTTTCTGTAGTCTCTTCGAATTTTGTAGTAGTTATTGCTATCTTTGTCGTCGGCAATTCCGTTGTTTTTATTTGTTGTGTCGTTATGGGCAAGTTTGTAGTTATTGCTTGTTGCTCAGTAGTAACTTGCGCTGTTATTGTTTCCTGTTGTGTTCCTTGCTGAGTGGTTATTTGTTTCTCAGAAGCTGTTGTAGTCTTTTCGGTAATATGGCTACTATCGTTTGTTTCTTTTTCTACAACGGGCAGTGCCGTTGATACAATTTCATAAGTTGTTGTAGGCAGTCCAGTCTGTGTTGATTGCTGTTCTGTGTTTGTCTGATCCGTTGTTATTTTTGTTATTAGTTCTTCTGTAATTATTTTTTGTTTAGCTGTGATGGATTTCTCCGTTGTTGAAATCTCTTTATCAGTATATGATTCAGTAGTGTCTGGTTCGTCACTATCGTCATTATAGTCCTCTTGAGAATCTTCCTTCACTTCTTCGCCATCGGTTGGTTCATCAATAGAATCATCCTCATAGGAATCCGTTTCATCGTAGTTTTCTGTCGGCTGTATGGTATATGGTTTTTCAATTGTCACAGCTTTTGTTGCTTCTGTAGTAGTTTCTTTTGTGCTGTTAGCTACTGTAGTGGTTTGTTTTGTTCTATTGGCTTCAGTAGTGGTATGTTCCATACTGTCAGCATGTGTAGCAGTTTCTTTAGAACGGTCAACTTCAGTAGCGGTTTGTTTTGAACTGTTACTTTCTGTAGCAGTCTGTGTGGTACTGCCAGCTGTTGTGGCAGTCTGCTGAATACTGTCACCGACGACGATGGTAGACTGTTTAGAACTGTCAATTTGTGAAGTAGTCTTTACCATATTATCAGCTACTGAAGGTGTGGGTTGGAAAGAATCTCTTTCTGTAGATGCCACATCTGCTGTAGTAGTGTGTTTTACAAAATATTTTTCTGTTGTTGTCACTGCTATTAAATCACCGTCTGTGTTTGCTTGTTTTGTAACATCACCTGCTGTAGTTGTCACTTCTATACAATCACCTGTGGCATGTCCCTCTGTGGTTGTCTTTTTTGTAGTATAATGTGCTATAGCATCACCTGCTGTAGAAGTTACTTCTGTAGATACATGTTCTGCGGTAGTCGCTTCTGTAGCATCTCTTTTAGTTATAGTCTCTTCATTTTTTGTCACCTTTCCAACATCATCTTTGGTAGTAGACTGTTTAGTAGCATCAAGCTCTGTGCTTGTCTTACCATTTGGTTCGGCAACTGTTTGTGTTCCTTCTTCATAATATTCAACAGACTCCTCATCACTCACTTCTTCAAGAGAGGAGGAACCTGATTCTGTTTTTGAGCCTTCCTGTGAATCTGGTTGTCCAATAGATTGCTGTTCTTGTTGAGAATCAATGTATTCATTTGATTCTTGTCCTTCAGATTCTGCTGATTGCTCAGTTATTACTATTTTGATTGTTTCTTGTTCAGGTGTTTCTCTATCTGTAGTTACTCCCACAGTTGTTGAAGATTTTGCCGTCGTTGTTGTTGTGGGTATTTCAGTTGTTGATTCCATATTTGTTGAAGGTTGCATAGTGGACTTAAGCACAGTTGTTGGATGTTCAGATGTAACCATTTCCGTTGTTACTTTCTCAGTAGCTGAAACTAGTTCAGTAGGTTTTTGCTCAGTGGTTACTATTTTAGGCCAACCACCTGTAGTTACTTTTTCATTAACCAACCATGTTGTCTTTGGTGTATCAGTAATAGGTTGCTGGGTAGTTATTACCTTCGTTGTTGAAGCTAACACAGTCACTGCCTTCGCAGTAGTGATTATTGTAGTAGGTTCTTCAGTAAAATATTCTGTTGTTGTAGTTACTTCTACAGGAACTTGTGCAGTTGTTGTCGTTTTTTCTTCTATTGATTTATGTTCAATGGGAAATGATGGAGATGTTATTTCAGAAACTGTTATTTTCTCTGCTGTAAGACTAGATGATTCGTCTACAGGAATAGCTGTTGATTCTGAAGGCTTTACTGTAATGAAGTGGCTATTAATCAATTCAGCCCCGTCACCTATTATATTTTTCTCTCTGGAACCAAATTCATCATCGTGTATTGAAGGTTCCTCCCCAGATCCATAACCATCATCGGATTCGGCACCAGATGCCTCTTCATCATCAATTTCACCAGATCCCTGTTCTTCCGAATCGTCATCCTGCTCTGAAGAAATTGGTTGCTCACTTTCTATTACAGTAGCGTTTTGAGAATGTTCTTCAACGTTATGCGAAGTAAATTCTGTCGCTAATGGTTTTTGTTGGGTTCGTTCTGTTGTTGCAGTTATGCCTGCTATTGCAGTTTTACTACCAGTGTTTTCAGTAACACGGTCTGATGTTGGAATACCACCTTCTGTTGTGTGAGTAACACCTTCTGTTGTTGGAGTAACACCTGTAGTGTTAGTAACATCTCCTGTTGTCGGAGTAACAGCTTCTGTTGTAGGAGTAACAGCCACTGTGGTTGGAGTAACAGCTTCTGTTGTTGGAGTAACAGCTTCTGTTGTTGGGGTAACACCTACTGTTGTTCGAGTTATACCCTCTGTTGTTCTAGTAACACCTTCTGTTGTTGGAATACCAGCTTCTGTTGTTCGAGTAACACCTTCTGTTGTTGGAGTAACAGCTTCTGTTGTTGGGGTAACACCTACTGTTGTTGGAGTTATACCCTCTGTTGTTGAAGTAACACCATCCGTAGATGCAGTAACACCTTCTGTTGATGGAACAACACTTTCTGTTGTTGCACTGACACCTTCTGTTGTTGCACTGACACCTTCTGATTTTGGAATAACCCCTTCTGTTGTTGCACTGGCACTTTCTGCTGTTGGAGTACCACCTATTGTTGTTTCACTGACACCTTCTGCTGTTGGACTACCACCTATTGTTGTTGCACTGATTCCTTCTGCTGTTGGAGTACCACCTATTGTTGTTGCACTGATACCTTCTGATGTTGGATTACCACCTTCTGTTATTGCAGTGAGACCTTCTGTTGTTAAAGTTGAAGTAACACTTTCTGTTGTTGGAGTCTTTAATACTGTTATCCGAGTAACAGCTTCCGTTGTTGAAACAACACCTTCGGTTGTTGGAACAATACTTTGTGTTGTTGAAGTAACACTTTCTGTCGTTGGCGTAACTCCTTTTGTTGTGGGAGCAACATTTTCTGTGGTTGCAGTGATACCTGCTGTTGTTGAAGTGACACCTTCAGTTGTGTGAATAAAAAGTTCTGTAGTAGGCGTTTTTTCTGATATTGTCTGCTGCGTTTCTGTAACTACTTGTGGTGATGTAGTTGGTTTCTCAGTTGTAAAGATTTCTCTTGTCACTAGATTTGCAGTTGATGATGCAAATACATCTTCTGTGGTAGTCGATATTTCCGAAGTTGGCAGAGGAGTTTTAGTTAAAATCGTATTCGTTACTGCAGATATAGGCACTGATTGAGTAGTTACCGTTGATTCCGAAATGTATGACACAGTTTCAGTTACTACTGATTCTGGTGGTAAAATGCTCTCTGTATTCTGATCCTCATCAGTTTCCCATTCAAGCCATTCGTCAGATACAAAAGCCTCTGCAGCAGGCTCGTCATTCTCTTCATCAATTGATTCTTCTGTCTCTGATTTCTCAGTACTCAGTTCTACAGCTTCTTTTAATGCTAATATCTGTGTACTTGATTCTTCATCTATGTAACCAATCGATTCTTTTGATATAGTGTTTTCTGTAGTCAGTTCATGACATTCTTGTGATGTGGTGAGTGCTACATCTGTAGTGGGATAAAAATCTTCTTTCAACTCTAGTTTGTTAGTAGGCGATTCTTCATTGTCTTCTGATTCAAATTTCTCTGTAGATGGTTCCCCAGTTTCATCTGCTTGTGATTCATTGAGTTTAGGATTCTCCGTTGGTTCGTCATCTATGTTATTATCCGTTGATTCGTCCGATTCAGATTTCTTGGCAGCAGGTTCACCAATAATGTTTTCAACAGATTCATCTGAGGTTGGGAAGCCACCCACGTATTCAATCCACTCTTCCGATATCTGTGTACTCGGTTCTTCATCTTCTTTTTTCGATTCTATTGTTGGTTGATCAGTAGTTAGTTCTGTTGTTGAACTAACAGATTTAATTGTTGGCAACACAGTTATCGACTGCACTGTAGTTCCTGGGAAAGTTGTCGGTTGTTCAGTAAATACTTCCTTAATTGAACTAATAGCTTCGGATGTTGTCAACTCAGTTGTTGGTTGCGCTGTAGGTGCTTGTTCCGTAATCGGTTGCATAGTTATTGGTTCTCCAGTGGATACATCCTTTGTTGTATTAGCAGCTTCTGTTGTGGGCAGCTTAGTAGTCAAATACACAGTATTGGGTTGAGCACTACTTGGTTGAACAGTAGTTACAGACGCAGTAGTTCGTTGCTCGGGCTTTAGTTCTTCAGTTGTTGAAGTAGCAGTTTCTGTTGTTGGCTTTTGCTCAGTTGTATGTTGTTCAGTCGTTACTGCCGTTATTGAAATTGCAGTCTCTGATGTCTTTTCTTTTGTCGCTTGCTCTGTCACAACTTCTTCTGACGAAGTCTCTTCTGATGTCACTTGGTCTGTCACAGTGTCTTCTGACGAAGTCTCTTCTGACAAAACTTCTTCTGACAAAGGCTCTTCTGCATCCTCTTGCTCTGTCGCAGCTGCGTTGGTTGGAGCTGCTTCTGTTGAGGTTTTTGTCGAAGCTGTTTCAGTTCTTGTTGCTTCTGTCGTAGTTTCTTCTGCCGAAGTCACTTCTAATGTCGGTTGTACTGTCACTGTTTCCTTTGACGAAGTCACATGTGACGTCGCTTGCTTTGTCGCATCATCTCCTGACGACGCCTGTTCTGTTACTTGCTCTGTCGAAGTTTCCTCTGATGAAGTCACTTGCTCTGTGGCATCATCTTCTGACGAAGTCTGTTCTGACGTTACTTGTTCTGTCGAAGCTTCTTCTGACGAAGTCGCATCTGAGGTCGGTTGTTCTGTCACAGTTTCTTCTGACGAAGTCACTTTTGACGTCGCTTGCACTGTCGCTGCTTCCTCTGACGAAGTTTCATCTGACGTGGCTTGTTCTGTTACATCTTCTTCTGTCGAAGTCTGTTCTGACGTTACTTGCTCTGTTGACGCTTCTTCTGACAAAGTATTTGCTACAGTCGGTTGCACTGTCACAGTTTCTTCTGACAAAGTCACTATTGACGTTGCTTGCGCTGTCACTGTTTTCTCTGACGAAGTTTCATCTGACGTGGCTTGTTCTGTTACATCTTCTTCTGTTGAAGTCTGTTCTGACGTTACTTGCTCTGTCGACGCTTCTTCTGACAAAGTATTTGCTACAGTCGGTTGCACAGTCACAGTTTCCTCTGACGAAGTCACTATTGACGTTGCTTGCGCTGTCACTGTTTCCTCTGACAAAGTTTCATCTGACGTGGCTTGTTCTGTTGCATCTTCTTCTGTCGAAGTCTGTTCTGACGTTACTTGCTCTGTCGACGCTTCTTCTGACAAAGTATTTGCTACAGTCGGTTGCACTGTCACAGTTTCCTCTGACGAAGTCACTATTGACGTTGCTTGCGCTGTCACTGATTCCTCTGACGAAGTTTCACCTGACGTGGCTTGCTCTGTTGCATCTTCTTCTGACGAAGTTTGTTCTGATGTTACTTGCTCTGTCGAAACGTCTTCTGACAAAGTCTTTTCTGAAGTCACTTGCTCTGTCACCGCATTCTCTAACGGAATCACTTCTGACGTCGTTTGCTTTGTCACAGTTTTGTCTGACGAAGCCTTTTGTGTCGTGGCTTGTTCTGTTGTTTTTTTTTCTATTGGAATCTTTTCTGTTGTCGCATGCTCTGGCAAAGCTGCTTCTGTCGGCATTTTTCTCCAAGCTGTTTCTGTTGTAACATCTGCTATCAAATCTGTTTCAGTTCTTGTTACTTCAGTCGTGGTTTGCCCTGTCACAGCTTCGTCTGACAAAGACTTTTCTGTAGTCGCTTGCTTAGTCGCAGCTGCTGCTTCTGTTGGGGGGTTTGTCGAAGCTGTTTCAGTTCTACTTGCTGCTCCTGCCAAAGTCACTTCTGAAGTCGCTGGCTCTGTCACAGCTTCTTCTGACGAAGTCACTTTTGTTGTGGCTTGTTCGGTAACAGCTCCCTCTAACGAAATCACTTCTGACGTGACTTGCTTTGTCACAGCTTCTTCTGACGAAGTTATTTCTGACGTGGCTTGCTCTGTCACGGCTTCTTCAGACGAAGTCGCTGGCTCTGTCACAGCTTTCTCTGACGAAGTCACTTCTGACCTCGCTTGCACTGTAACAGCTGCATCTGTGGAAGCTGCTACTGCTGGTGTTTTTGTCAAAGCTGTTTCCGTCGATGCTGCTTCAGTACTATTTGTTTTTGACGTCGTTTGCTCTGTTACAGCTTCTTCTGACAAAGTCACTTTACTTGTAGCTGCTTCTGTAGTCGCTTGCTGTGTCGTAATTTTATCTCTTGTCATTTGCTCACTTGATGCTGGTACTGCCTCAGCTTGTTTTGTTGACGTTACTTTTATTGTAGGTTGTTCGGTCAAAGCTTGTTTTGAAGTAGCTTGTTCATTAGTAATCGCTTGCTCAGTTGTTGAAACCTTATCAGTTGTAGAAGTTTGAGCAGTAGCACTTACTTCCTCCGACGTAGTTTGAGCAGTTGTGGTAACTTGGTAAGTAGTGGGAACTTGATTAGTAGTGACTGTTGACTTTATCTCTAATATTGATTTTTCAGTTGTAGCACTTTGATCAATTATATAATCTTGATCAGCTGTGGTGGATTTTATTGTTATTTCTTCAGTTGTTGATTGATCAATAACAGTAACTTGTACAGAGGCAGTTGTAGTTTGCTTGGTTGAAGTAATATCTTTCTCTGAAATGGAAACTTGACCAGTTGTGTGTTCAGCGGTATTCGCTTGATCAGTGATGGTACCAGCTTGATCGGTAGTAGTATCAGCAGTAGTAATAGCTTGTTCTTTGGTTGTGTGTACCTCTGTCGTAATTTCATCAGTTTTGGTGGTTTCAGCAGTGGTAGGCTGATTATTAGTGTAAGTTTGCTCGGTAGTAATAATATTTGGCTCAGTAGATACTTTCGCTATTGGTTGGTTGCTTGTTGACCCTTCTACAGTATTATCGTCAGTAGCTAATGTGTATGCAGTGATAGCTTGATCAGTAGAAGTAATAGTTAGATGAGGAGTAGAATTGGCTTGTGCAGTTATAGTTACGTCTGTTATAGGTTCTCCAGTTGTCGGTACTTCTGTCGTATTTTCATCTGTCGTGGTAGCTTGATCAGTAGAAGTAAGAGCTAGGTAAGTGATAGAACTAGCTTGTTCAGGAGTAGATACTTCTTTGGTTGGTTGTTCAGTTGCTGGCATCTCTGTTGTTATTTGATCAGAAATAGAACTAGCTTGCTTGGTAGAAGTAATATCTTGCTCAGTAGTGGAAACTTGATCAGCAGTGGTATCTTGAATAGTAGTACTAGGTTGATTTGTGGTAATATCAGCTTCACTAGTTAATAGCTGTATGGTAACTTGTTCTTTCTGCGTACTAGCTTGTACTTTAGAAGTAGGTACCTCTGTTGTTTGTTGTTCATTTGACGGTAGATCTGTTGTAGCTTGCTTTGTAGTTATTTGTTCAGTTGTGGAAGATCGATCAGTATTACTCGTTTGTTCAGTTGTTAAAAGCTTTGTTGTGGCAGTGGTACTAGCTTGATCAGTAGAAGCATTAGCTTGCCCAATAGTCGTAATTATCTGTTCAGTAATAGCTTGCTTATCAGTAGTAGGTTTCTCAGTAGATGAGACTAGCTCTTTAGTGCTACCTTGGTCAGTATTCTTAGACTGATCAGCAGTGGTGCCACCTTTTCCAGTAGCAATTTTCTCAGTTGTAGCTTGCTCAGTCGTAATTTGACTAGTAGTTATAGCTTGAACTGTAGTTGTACTAACATGTTCAGTGCTCGAATTTTCGGTAGAAGCTTTAGCTTGCCCAATAGTCGTAATTTGTTGTTCAGTAACAGCTTCAGTGGTAATTGTAGTTTGCCCAGCAGTAATAGCTTGGTCTGTAGCTACATCTGCTGCTGCAGTAGTCGCGTGGTCAGCAGTGGTAGTAGTTGTAGGAGCATTTTCCTTTGTAGTAGCTTGTTCAGTTGTAGAAGATTGATAAACAGTACTAGATTCATCGGCAGTACCAGATGGTTCAGTTGTTTTAGTAAAACGACGCGGTTTCACTGCAGTGGTAGCAGCAGTAGTATAAATTGGAAGAAGACGTGTAGATTTCTTAGTAAAATCTTCATTATATTCATCATTGTAATAGTCTTCCTCATTGGAATAGTCTGTGTCTTCTTTCTTTGTTGTTGTTGTTCTAGGTTTGCGAGTCGTTGATGTGGTTGTTGTTGAACGTTCTATGCGTGGTTTGTTCATTTTAATGTGATGAATGGCTTGGAGTATGGCTGTAAAAAAGGAATAAGCGTAGGTTGATTTGATCATAATCCTTACTAATATTATAAAAGCGAAAGTGAGTTTGTTTGTTACCTCTTCACGCTTTAATGGCTAAACAAATTTTGGTACAGAGATAGTTGGGAACCAGGAGACAGACATAGGCTAAATATTTTTTGAAAAAAGTGGGATATGAGGGAGAAAGATTGAAGAAAAGGGATAACTTAGCGTTGCTATTACAAATCATTAAGGCGCAAGGGGAACTGTGTTGTGTTACCCCGAATTTAAAAGGCAATTAATACTAGCTTTTTAAGGCAAAAACTAGTATTAATTAAAATTACAAAAAAAAACCGGACAAGTGCGAATCTGACTCGCGCATTGAGTGTTCCGTACAAATTTACGACATAAACGGCCATATCTTTTGACTGCGTAGACTTAGAGGATTGATATTTTCACAGTTCCAAAGACTACAGAGTTGAGTATATGGTTTTAACCATTCATGTTACCTCCATGAGTGAGAATTGATAAACTCCTCCTTTTTTAAGTCAGTTAAGAACTAAATTTGCGACACTTACTTGGTTGGCCAGTAGCTCTCTTTAGATCTTTCAAGGCGTCTATGAAATCTGGTAAAGACAAGTTAATGTTTTCAGTGCTTATAAGTTAAAATTAAAAATAAACTTACAGAAAACGGACCAAGGGTATTATATTTGAAGTATACAATAACAGATAAATAAACTAAATCAAACTAAAATTATTAAACATACTACCTAACTTATAAATAAATTAATCATAAATAATAAACTTTAATTATCTAGGTTAACAAGGGTATTATTATATAAAATCTATTTCTTCAAACATGATATACAGTTGTATTGCTGGGGAGTTTGTTTCGCCACTTCATCTTTCCAGCTAAAATACTAGGAAGTGGCGAAGGGCGGGTGTTTACTGTCTGTTTATAAACTGGTAATTATCAGCCTAATTTGAATAAAAGGCTTTTGGATTGAATGACATGCTGTTGAATGTTCCACAGAAAATAACCTTATTTGCATAAGTTATACGAATATGCTATACGACAATAAATCTTTCAGATGAAAAACTTAACAGGACTTAGTAAGTTAAACAATCGATTTAAAAAAAGACAATAAAAACATACAGATTATCCTTACTAATATTATAAAAGCGAAAGTGAGTTTGTTTGTTTGTTTGTTACCTCTTCACGCTTTAATGGCTAAACCGATTTTTATGAAAAAAAAAAGTGGGATGTGAGGGAGAAAGAGGGAAGAAAAGGGAAAATTTAGCGTTGCTATTACAAATCAATAAGGTGCAAGGGGATCTGTGTTACCCCGAATTTAACGCAAGCGAAGCCGCGGGCAAAAGCTAGTCAAATATAAATGGGAAATTGCGAGTCGTATTCGCCATTTAGAGCAATTATTTAGTTAAATTACCATTTTTTTGTAAATAATTAACTTAATTTAACATTTCATTGTTTTCCTTTCATTTAATTTATGAAGTTTGTTAAAGAGATTTCATCCTAATTGACCCTAACAATCGATGCAATAGAACAGGGTGCAACTTTTACAGATTTTAGTCGGTTCGATTACCGTTTGCGGCAAGCGAATTTTTAAAAATCTTTGAATGCCGTTTTCTTTCTTTTAAAAAATAAAGGAATGTTTTCTTTGAGTTAAATTTTCTATCTCAAGTATTTAGAGTACTTCCCCTTCAAGTGGCATTACGAAATTCCACCCTGTATATATTATCTCCGACAGGGACAGCAGACTTGTGTAACAGGGTTATTTGTAAAACACCGCCAACGTCTCAGGACCATGTTACTAACATCATAATCAACAACTTTTGTTCTAGGACATTTAAACATTTATCATATTTGTGTTCATCAGATTTTCATACAAAAATAAAAATATTGAAATTGAACGCTCTAAATGTTACGAAATCTATGCGAAGCAAACGAACCTACAAGTGGCGGTATAGGTATGTAGGTACAGCAAAATACGGAGTTGAAATGTGTTAGATAGGACAACGAAATCTTGAAGATTTGTTTTTGGTAAATGTATAAAATTTTGTAAAAAATCATAGATTAAAAGTTGTTGTTTATGATGATTGTAATACAGTCCTGCAAGGTTGTCGGTGTTTTAAAAAAATAACCCTGTATAGTTTTAATTTCAATTCCATTCCTTCACACGTTCCTGAGATAAAGATTCTTGACAGACAGATAGACAGAAAGATGGACAACAAAGTGATCTTAAAAGGGTTCCGTATTTTTCCCTTTGATGTACAGAACCCATAAGTCAAAGTAAATTTCAAGAAGTAATTAACTTACTATTAGTTGATGTGTAGTCTTCAATTACAAAGACGGCTTCTTCTAAATCTGTTGGGATATAAATAAAACTTTATTAAAAGGTAGCTGTCCTGCGCGGATTCACCCACATCTTTGGTTACTGCTCCGCTCCTGTGGGTAGTAGCGTGATGTTACATAGCTTAGGTTACTGAGTGATAATGTAGCTTTCTAATGGAAGAAGATTTTTTTTGAAATCGGTCTAGTAGTATTTGAGTTTATTTGTTACAAATTTACAAATCTTTTCTCTTCATAATATTGTAGTGTAGATGTACATACAATTCGGTTTTGATAGTTTCTACTGTATTATATACCTGTTAGATGAGAACTAATCCATACAAATTAAATAACAAACAAGCTGTGCCCAGTGATTTCACGTGGTTAAATGATAAATGATGTTTACTTTGCAAGTAGATTTTCACAAACACTTTTACACGTATTTATTTTTAAACTAGATGAGGTCGGTGTTTCGTACCCGACTACTCTGAGAAGAAACAGCCGAAACAAACTCAGAGGTCTCTTTTTAAGGTCCACACAAAAATCTTGGTCAACTTACATGAGGACTATGCAGATTAGTGTCTGAAATGGTCTTTTTAAGAATGCAACACACAGATTGAGTGGACCTGTCCAGTCAGTGCAAGCATTTGTCAGTTAGGTATCGTGTAGCTCGACTCATAACCCAAGGAGCTCAACAACACAACGAACAAAACCAAAAACATAAATGGTTCAGCTCTATGGCGTGAATTAGTAGCGTGTGATATTAATGTAGTATATTGACTAGTCATTTCTTAGCTGCCACGGTTTTTTTTAATTCATCTATTAATTCTTGTTTTTGCTCTTACTCTGGACGCTCTTAATGTGCTGGTTTAACTACATCGATCTCACATATATGTATAATCTGAACATGAAAGATGTATCCATGATTTTGTAAAAATATTACGATTTAAGAGAGTGTCCATGGAGTTTCTTGCCCATTCTTCTCCATAGAGATCTACGCTTTGGAATGATCAACTACAGTACTTTCACAAGTTATTATGTCTTGTAACTGGGACTATAACAGCATCTTTTTGTTTTTAAGATATTCAAAGTGCACGTTATGGTGTAATTGAAAGAAATGCTTTGATATTTGAGTTCAGTGAGTTTTAAAGCTCAATTGAATACCAAAAAGTGGTCAAAAATGAATTTGGGCGGATTTACACGAACAGTGCAAGTTAAAATAAGACATTTTATTTCTTCGTAATTTTATTGAAAAGTATCGTTCGATTGACATGAGCATTTGTCAATTCACGGCTCGCACAAATTCCGCTTTGGATGTAATGACAGAATTTCCCAAATTGTGTCAAAATGTTCTATTGTATAGTATTCAGTTGCTACTTACAGAATGCTTTGCTGACTGTGATGATGTTTTCAAAGAATTTCACAACGTCTGTAAAAAGAACAGGACAACACAATTAAAAAAATCTTTTTTTTTTAAATTACTTAATTTGAGAGTTGTCAAGGGACACCCGGATGGAACGAAGTTATTATTTATTATGTACAAAAAAGCTGTATGCACTCAACAAAAATAATCGTCGCGACACCACACTGTTCAATGCGAAATAGAAAGACGAAACGAAAATAACTGGCTTGCTTTCTATGAGAGAGAGAGAGACAGACAGAGAAATACGCGTTCGCCGCACGGCTTACAACTATAGCAAAAAGTGTCGTTACAACTTTAGGTCTTAATTTTTTCCGTCTAGCCCCCTTTCGCAACGCGCAATAAGGAATTTCGTTCTAAAAAAAGCAATATAAAAAGACAATTAATTAAATTGATCCTGTGCGAGGCCAAAAGGCTTGTATCTCAGCATGGTGTTGCAACATTGGAACCATGTCAATATCATCTTTAATGATTTAGACATAGTAGATTATTTAGACACGTAAAATATATACATACCCATCTCAGTAATTTCAAATAACAGCTGAATTATATCGAAGAAATCTGAAAGCGAAACAAAATATTTAAGAATAAATTATGTATGCGGGTCTGTGGACGGTGAGCACCCATTGCTCACCGTCCGTCTATTGACGACAGGCCGGGGATTAAGCGAGTGTTCCACGCACGCCTCAAGAAATGTCAGCAAGGTAGAGGTACTCGGTAAGCGGTGGCCCTGGCAGTCCTAGCAGTCCTGCCAGGGCCACCGCCTACCTATAATTCTCTAGTACTGATTTCTACAGCGTGAAATTTAAATTGTCATTTTCCCGCAACAGAACACCTTGGTACACACGACAGCAGGTCAACCTACTCTAAACTATTATAACCTGATCTCTCTACTACGCATCGCACACCGTAGTAGAGATCAGGTTAGCATGGTTTTGTGTAGGTTGATGTGCCGTCGTCGTGTACCTACTAACAAAGCTAAGAGCGAAATAAAAAAAATCGAGTAAAACAAAGTGCGAGTCAGACTAGAGAGTCAGTCGCAGAGAAGAGAGTTCCGTACAAACTTGCGACATAAATAGCCATACTTTTTGACAACGTAGATTTGACAGGGACCGAGGACCATGTTGAGTATATTGTTTAAAGGACAATGCCAAATCGTGCCCCAGCCATTTACAGAAAAAGTAAATTAAGGATAATAAATGGAATGAATATAGACCTCTTCGTTATAAATTGTTTTTCTTTAGAACTTGCGGATTAAAAATAAATGATAAAAGGAATTCAACCATTAAAATTCTTTTTTACACCGTTTTCTTATTACTGCCGACCATCTACGTTACATATTACGTATGATACACAATTAAGAAAGTTTTAATCCTTACTAATATTATAAAAGCGAAAGTGAGTTTGTTTGTTTGTTTGTTACCTCTTCACGCTTTAATGGCTACACCAATTTTGATGAATTTTGGTACAGAGATAGTTGGGAACCAGGAGACGGACATAGGCTAAAAAAGTGTGATGTGAGGGAGAAAGAGGGAAGAAAAGGGAAAACTTAGCGTTGGTATTACAAATCAATAAGGCGCAAGGGGAACTGTGTTACCCCGAATTTAAGGCGAGCGAAGCCGCGGGCAAAAGCTAGTACACTTATAAAACAAAAACTTATTTTGCATACATTATTATTCAAGGGTTATAGATTTGACAGGGACCGGGGACCATGTTGAGTTTATGGATTAACTATAATAAATATCTTGGGACAACTCACACACGGCTATCTGATCCCAAGCTAAGCAGAGCTTGTGTTATGGTAACCAGACAACTGATATACATACTTATATAATTTATAAATACATACATATTATAGATAAATCACACCCAGACACAGAACAAACAATCATGCTCATCACACAAAGTTTGTCCTGGGTGGGAATCGAACCCACGACCGGCTTAGCAGTCAGGGCCACTAACCACTAGACCAACAGGCCCGTCAATAACTCGATACCTTTACGCGTTCCCGAGATAAAGGATCTTGACAAACAGACAGATGGACAACAAAGAGATTCAATAAGGGTCTCTTTTGAGTCCAGAAACTTAAAAATGTTTTTGTTTTTAAATAGTTAAAAAAATATTCGTCCACTGTCTTTGATTTCATTCTTCGAATAAAATATTGGGTAAATCAACCCAGAATTGGTTTTTGAGTAACAAGATCCTAATATTATTGAGTATTAACTAGCTTCCGCCGGCGACTTCGTCCGCGTGGCATAGTTACTTTGGGCTAACGCTAACTTTAACCCGCGTGATGATCGGAAAAAAATATCTTTCTCCCCCCTTTTCTTCCCTCTTTTTCCCCCTTTTTTCACTTTTTTTTAGCCTATGTCCGTTTCCACTACTATCTCTGTACCAAAATTCATCAAAATCGGTTTAGCCATTTAGGCGTGAAGACGTAACAACCAAACAAACAAACTCACTTTCGCTTTTATAATATTAGTAAGGATAGACGCAGCAACTAGAACGTTATGCCTACATTTTCAGAGGGGCCTGCCAGGGCCACTGCCTGCCAGGGTTGCGGGTTGTTCGAAAGAGATACCGCGGCCCCAGAACACAAAGGGCAAAAGAAGGAACATGGATGGGTTTTAGTCAGTACAAGTCTGACACTCCCTCCCGCTTTCACAACGGGGGAAGTTATTTGATGCTGTCGAATTAAAAAAAGAAATGTCTGTCTACATTTCGGTTGTAATGCAAATTTAACTTTATCATTTACATAATTAAGATTAAATTAGTCCTTACCATCAACTCCACAGATCTTACTAAGCATAGACGCAGTCACCCGAATATTAGTAGCGTTGGTTACACGGAGCAACGTCTCCAGAAACACTATGATCTCCACGTCAGTGTATTTGTAAACTTTGTCGAAAAATGCGAAGATATCTGGAAGAGAAAGCGCAAATTGTCAATTGTCACATGAATGATAAATAATCATCATTTTCCTGCCCTTGTCCCATTCTATTTGGGATCGGTGCAACACGTTTTCTTCTTCCATTCTCCCCTATCAGACGTCACGGCATCATTTACTCCTTTCTCTTTCATATCATTCCTTGCATAATCCATCCATCTTTTCTTTGGCCTTCCTCTCGCTCTCCGTCCATCAACATTCAGATCCATCACTCTTTTAGTCACATGTGCTTCATTCATCCCTCCCTCCATCTTGAATGATAAATAATAATAACCATAATTAAGAATAACTACCGGAGATTTATTGTGAAGGAGAATCGAGAGAATTGAGGCCAGGAATAACATTCCTCACACAATCTATCCATCGTTTATTTGGTTTCCCTTCAACAATAATGCGTCAGCTGGACAAACGAAGCCATTAATATTATACTGCAAAAATTACAATAAACTAGCTTTTGCCCGCAGCTTCGCTCGTGTTAAATTCGGGCTAAACGTTACCCTTTCCTGATTTGCAGGTTGCAACTTGCTACCTACGATACCGGGAAATTAAGTTTTAGTGTTTACTTGTATGGTAACTAACCTTTGATTGAAGTAACAGTAATCAACACTTGCCAAGCTTCTTGAACAGCTGAAAAAAAAATACAAATATATCATATTTATCTGATTTCGTGTAATTTCAGGTTTGGAAGGGACCGGACCTATTTTAAAAAAAAGAACCTTGACCCACACTAGGAATGTCTCCTGTATCGTGGGTGCGTTTACAATTATTTAACCTCACATACACAAACAGCCAGATCCGAAACAACTATTTGTAGGCCATACAAATATTTGTTACGTGCGAGAATACAACCGGCGACACGCAGCGCTACAGTCAATCGCAAAGCTACTGCGCCAACTACTTGTGATATAAACAGCCGCATCTTTTGATTGCGTGGGTTTAGAAGGTTGATATTTTTCGCAACTCCATGGGACCACAGACTTGAGTACCTATATGGTTTTAATTTCAACTCGATACCTCTACGCGTTGCCGAGATAAAGGATCTTGGCACACAGACAGATGGACAACATAGTGATACCGATTGATAATGATAAGGGTTCCGATATTTCCTTTTGAGATACGAACAATAATAAAAAAAAACTAATTAGCCAGGAATTATTAAAAGTTAGTAAAGTAAAAATTAAAACAAAAAAATATTTCTGGAAGTCGGTTATTTTTGTTTGTTCATCGATTATCTGTCACCTTTTTGGCAAAGTAAAAATATTTTCGGTTTTTTTGAAAGACGATTTTTTTTCAACACGTTACTTTAGTTACTACATTTATTAAAAAAAAAGGATTGTGTGCTTTTATGAAACCACTGTAAAAGTGAAACTTTTTTCACATTATAGACATTTAGACGTCCCTACTCCGCAGCCGGCCGTCACGCGACATGCAACACACAGATGAAAAAGTTTGAGACGTTGTAATAAAAGTTTCACTTTAAAAAGTTTTAACTACTTATCAACTAACCTACACATAATCATTAGGCTGTGGATAAATTAATCAAAGGGCTATCAATCATTTATACTTACACTTAGTCCCAGTAATAGACATGAGCCTTTTGAAGAAATCTATGATGTCTTCGTGGCCCGATTTGATACGAATTTGCTCCAAAACATCAAAAAGAGTCACTGAAAATACACAAAATAATATTACTTAAATATCGTAAGTAGGAAGTAGGTATAGAATGTTCTGACGCTGGTGTCTACAGCTGATGCTTGTCTGACGCTAATAGGAAGCGTCCTGGCGTTTGTGTATACTTCTGCAGAACAACTTTCCTTTTCTTTCCATTAGTTTAATTCTGGCTTTTAATTACTTACTATCTGGATGATTCATGATGATTAAAATTTTAAATTCATTTATTCTTGTGAACACAGGGTACAATATTATGATGTTGTATACAAAATTAGACCCATACAATGTCCCGCCGAAAGGCAAACCTACAAAATAGCTAATTAATTTAATTGTTCAGGTTACAATAGATAGTTATAAAAAATACTACAAATACTCATGAAAAATGTTATGTCTAAATTAAAATTAAATAGTGTCAGAGTCAGTTTCCTAAGACATACCAAATTCGATTTTAATGTCAATTAACTCAATATGATTATTGATACAATTAGATGTTAATATTAAGTATTAAATTTGTCATTAAGGTAATATGCCTTGTCATTCAACGTTCATGACACCTGACGCTTGTCGATTAGTGACCTCAGGAACTATATACGCTAGGATCTACCCTTTCAGAATACATGTATTATTACTTACTTTCTTTAGCCGTCAAACTCATGATGACAGCTGACGCTTGTCTGACGCTAGTTGTTTGAGTGACGTCTAATAGTGAGCCCAGGAAGTATAGAGCGTCCTGACGCTTTGTCACCTTATTGATGTTGTTGATTATATTTACTATGTCTGTGGAAAATACAAAAAAATATATATTAGAATAATTTAAAATTATCAAACTATGTGAGAAAAACAATTATTTATGAGGGAGCAAAACCTTAACAACTCATATTACCAAAAGATACAAAAAATACACAATCGTTATTACTATTTAAAAAACTACTTAAGTGCCTTTTTTAAAAACAATTTAAACAATATAGATAAAAATATCATCATCATCTGCCTAGCCTTTTCCCAACTATGTTGGGGTCGGCTCCCAGTCTAACCGGATGCAGCTGAATATCAGTATTTTACATGGAGCGACTGCCTGTCTGACCTACACAACCCAGTTAATACTGGGTAATACGATACCCCTTGGTAAGACTGGTTGTCAGATTTTCGGAACACTGACTACCTGTAACGACTGTCAAAGATCTACAAATGACAGCCGGGACCAACGGCTTAACGTACTTTCCGAGGCACGGAGGAAACTCGGTATGTAACGGGTGGTCACCCATCCACAGACCAACCTAGGCAAGCGGGGCTTAACTTAAAGATCGAAACGAGCGGCTACTATTATTTAGCCACGAGCTCCTCCTATAGATAAAAATATAATATTACTAATTTGCCTCTAGTGTGAACGAGCCCTAATATTTCAAGCACATAAACAAAGAATACAAGTCACCGCTATAACGCGCTGCACGGCGGTAGACAATTAATAACTTTAATCAATTAAGTACCTTCTTATATACACCATACAAATACAAATCATTTGTAGGTACAGGAATTGTAATCTTTAGAAATAAATAAATTCAAACCGTAAAATTATATATTTGTACGTACAAAACAACCAGAACCCGTGGACGCGGTAGGTCCAGATGGACGGTAGAAATACTTACTGTCAGTGCCGAATACATCTTTGAAGATCTCTTGGACCTCCAGCAAGCTGTCGCAGCCACCTATCTTGTAGAGGTTTTCTATGATGACTCTCAGACCTGACAAAAATGTTTAGAAAATCATTTAGAGGCAGTTGCGGCTTTTAACCCTCTTAACATTGTGTAGATTGTAGGCAACATACTGTACTCACAACCGACGAATCCACTCAGGAGTTTAAAATAATTCGTGTCTGACAGAATGTTCGGTTTAGTTTCGTTTTCGGCGGCAAACTTGCTGAAACTACCACCGAAACCGAATGTGCATTCGGGAGTTTTCGCGCTGTGATCGGACATGTTCGGCGTGTTGAATGAATGAATGAATCCCATCAGAGCGAATGTCGTGATTCACTTGTTTGTTCGCTGTTCGTTTTGTTTCGTGCTGGTGGCGAGTTTTCGAGATTTCGTGATTTATTTTGAATTTGGTAAGTTTTATCTCGTTTCATGTCATTGTAGCATAAGCGCGGGTAGTAAACATCAAAAAAATATTAAATATGACTGATAATAGAGATCCTTCTAAGGAATTTTCGGTTTCGGTTTTTGGCCGTTGCCGAAATTCGTTTTCGGTTTCGATCGTAAAACTAGTTTCGGTCGGTAAGGTAGGGTAAGGTAGGGTAAGGTAGGGTAAGGTAGGGTAAGGTAGGGTAAGGTAGGGTAAGGTAGGGTAAGGTAGGGTAAGGTAGGGTAAGGTAGGGTAAGGTAGGGTAAGGTAGGGTAAGGTAGGGTAAGGTAGGGTAAGGTAGGGTAAGGTAGGGTAAGGTAGGGTAAGGTAGGGTAAGGTAGGGTAAGGTAGGGTAAGGTAGGGTAAGGTAGGGTAAGGTAGGGTAAGGTAGGGTAAGGTAGGGTAAGGTAGGGTAAGGTAGGGTAAGGTAGGGTAAGGTAGGGTAAGGTAGGGTAAGGTAGGGTAAGGTAGGGTAAGGTAGGGTAAGGTAGGGTAAGGTAGGGTAAGGTAGGGTAAGGTAGGGTAAGGTAGGGTAAGGTAGGGTAAGGTAGGGTAAGGTAGGGTAAGGTAGGGTAAGGTAGGGTAAGGTAGGGTAAGGTAGGGTAAGGTAGGGTAAGGTAGGGTAAGGTAGGGTAAGGTAGGGTAAGGTAGGGTAAGGTAGGGTAAGGTAGGGTAAGGTAGGGTAAGGTAGGGTAAGGTAGGGTAAGGTAGGGTAAGGTAGGGTAAGGTAAGGTAAGGTAGGGTAAAGTAGGATCATTAGTTCTAAATTATGTATACTATAACTACACTCGTATAATACTTAAATTACAGTTTACTTACTGCCCCGATTAAGCGATTGAGTCAACTCTTCCAATGCATATTTTAGTTCTGAAATATCGAGAAAACATTGTTAGTTTCATGTTCACAGTTAGTTTATAAATCAAGACTTTTTCCGGACAGTACCACAAACTTAGTCTTTGTTAAAATAAATAAAATTGAAGTTCGGGTCCGGGAACGTTGAACGTTGGATATTATAAACTAAGACTAATATAAAATTAAAAATGAGCACTAATACTTTATAGATAAGCACATATATCATGTAAAGAATACACTGTAAAATAATCATAATTGAAATAATTTTTCTATTTTACTTCACTGTTACAACCCTAGGCGTTCAGGTCAATGGCCGACGATAGTAGGTACTAAAGATATTTAGTACGATACGAATGCCCTGGTTACATGAAATTCTTTTTTCTAAAGTTCTTACCTACTGAAATAACTTACCTACTACTTACTGGATGTAGATATACCTACCTAATCAGCTGAGAGCTTTTTATTTCCAAGTTTGTTTAACTTGGAAATAAAAAGCTCTCAGCTGATTTTAGGGTTGAAACACGGAGTTCGTGAAAAAATAAACTTGAGAGGTGTCAAGGGACATCCGGATGGAACAAAGTTATTATTTATAATGTGCAAAAAACCTGTATACACTCAACAAAAATAATCGTCGCGACACCACACTGTTCAATGCGAAATAGAAAGACGAAACGAAAATAACTGGATTTCTTTCTATGAGAGAGAGACAGACAGAGAAACACGCGTACACCGCACGGCATACAACTATAGCAAAAAGTATCGTTACAACTTTTGGTCTTATTTTTTTCCGTCTAGCCCCCTTTCGCAACGCGCGATAAGTAACTTTGTTCCAAAAGTAAAATGTCTTTTTCTCATAAAGTGTAGTATTTGAGAATCTGGGAATATGCACAGAGACTGCATATCACCTTAGCTGTATGCCCCTTAAATATTAGATAGTTATTGCTCCTTTTTTTAACACGTTGTATACTAATACTTACGTGTCTGCTGTGTGATAGTTTTCAGAAGGACGATACTCTCCGCCAAAGATTTTGTTTTCAACAAATGATTGAGCGTTTTAATAGCATCGCCGATATCTACAAAAAGAAAATGAGAATTCGTTTAATTTTGTTTTTTGTCCAATTTGAAGATAATGTACCAAATTAAGTCGGGATGAATGCCATACTTTAAGAAATAATTGCTTACTAAACTGCAAAAATCAAAATATATTATCGATGCTCAAATTCGAAAGGGCCACATGTCGAAAAGTTATTTTTGTATAGGAGAGCCTATCAAAATATTGGTTAGCCTAACAAAATGTGTAAATGCAAAAAGGACATTGATCTGATTGGAAAATACTGGGTGTGGAGGAGCTCGTGGCTAAACAATAGCAGCCGCTCAGGTCGATCTTTAGGTCAAGCCGCGCTTGCCTAGGTTGGTCTGTGGATGGGTGACCACCCGTTACATACCGAGTTTCTTCCGTGCCTGGGAAAGCACGTTAAGCTGTTGGTCCAGGCTGTCATTTGTAGATCTTTGACAGTCGTTAGAGATAGTCAGTGTCCCGAAAGTCTGACAACCAGTCTTACCAAGACGTATCGTATTACCCAGTACTAACTGGGTTATGGAGGTCAGATAGCAGTCGCTCCATGTAAAATGCAGGTACCTATTCAGGTGCATCCGGTAAGACTGGAAGCCGACCCCAACATAGTTGGGAAAAGGCTAGGCAGATGACTGGGTGTCTTGCGATTATTTTTGCATATTAAAATCTTCAAATAAGATGCGTTCTTATATCTTGTCATTGTTGAAGACCTTATTTCTAGGGAATCAAAAATGTTTCAGTAACTACTTACCTACAGTCCTGGTTCCTAGTATTAAAAGATTGAAAGCTCCTTTCATATCTGTAAAAAAGAGATAAATAAAATCGATTATAATGCGTGCATTTTGATTCAAGAGAGGTAACTTTGTTATTGCGGCCGAGGCGGGTTTAACGCCCGAGACGTAAGACGAGGGTGTTATAGAGCCGAGAACAGGAGTGCAATTTTTTTTTAAACATACAGACTGTCCCTTTAACGGTCGGCCTACAGTATTTCACTTGTAGCGGTTACCCTGTGCGTATTCCAATTAATTTTTACAGGTCAATGTTAATTTTACTTTTTAAAAATAACTGCTGCTACCATCTTTTTTTAATCGTTGCCCCACACTAGGAATTTCTCCTGTACCGTAGGTGCGTTTACAAACATTTCAACTTCAATACACAAACAGCCAGACCCGGAACAACTTCCTGTAGATCATACAAATATTTGTTCTGTGCGGGAATCGAACCCGCGACACGCAGCGCAGCAGTCGATCGCTGAGCCACTGCGTTAACCGTGTTACCAGGTGTAAACACGGTTAGCGGTTAGCGGCTTTGGCTTTGAATATCTTACCAATTTCAGGCAGCAATACTTTTAGTAGTTTTGGGAATTCTGCTGGACCGAGTCCACTGGTTAACTTCATTATTTCCAATTTTACGCCTTCCACGCCTGAAATATGTAAAAAAATCTTTTGAATAACACTGTACAAAGGCATGTAATGTAAAGAAAAAAAGAAAAAACATCCGGCCAAGAGTGTGTTTGAAAAAATTAAGACCAATAGTTGTAACGACACTTTTTGCTATAGTTGTAAGCCGTGCGGCGTGCGCTTGTTTCTATATCTGTCGCTCTCTCTCCCTCAATCTCATAGAAAGCAAGCCAGTTATTTTAGTTTCGTCTTTCTATTTCGCCTTGAACAGTGTGGTGTCGCGACGATTATTTTTATTGAGTGTATACAGGGTTTTTTGTACATAATAAATAATAAATTCGTTCCATCCGGGTGTCCCTTGACATCTCTCAAGTTTTTTGTTTTTAAATAGTTGGATTCCATAAATTCTAAGAGAAAACAAATTGAAATAAACATACCATTAGTATGAGCTACATGCATAAAGTAGTCAGCTATCTGATGCGGATCTGAAAATAATATAATAAAATCAAAATACATCATTTATTCAAATAAGACCAATAACAGTTAGGACTTTTTACTTTTATTAAAAAAAAAAACGCTTATAATCAATATAAAACTATAGTTTAACTAGCTTTTGCCCGCGGCTTCGCTCACGTTAAATTCGGGGTAACACAGTTCCCCTTTCCTGATTAACAGGTACCTGCTACTTGCCCTTGCGCCTTATTTATTGTAATAGTAATGCGAAGTTTTCCCTTTTCCTTCCTCTTTCTCCCTCAATTTTTTTTAAATAGCCTATGTCCGACTCTAGGGTCCCAACTATCTCCGTACCAAAATTCATCAAAATCGGTCTAACCATTTAGGCGTGAAGACGTAACAAACAAACTCACTTTCGCTTTTATAAAAAAGGATTTTTGCCCCCACGCTTTGTGTGCTCATACTGAAAGAGAAACAAAGGTACGACACCGCGACACAGCCTAGTATTAAAAAAAAAGTTTTTTTTTATTTAGAACTCAAATAAATGTCAATTAGTTGTTTTAAACAAATCCTTACTAATATTATAAAAGCGAAAGTGAGTTTGTTTGTTTGTAACGTCTTCACGCCTTAATGGCTAAACCGATTTTGATGAAATTTGGTACAGAGATAGTTGGGACCCTGGAGACGGACATAGGCTACTTTTTGTCTCTTTCTAACTTCCCACTTCCCTTAAATAGGGGGTGGAAGTTTATATGGAGCATTCCGCAATTTTCAAGGTAGGAAGCTAAAAATTATGCGGACTATTTGTCACTAACAAAAACATCGTGCATCATTTGTTTTTGGAAATCCAACGCCTAAAAGAGGCAATGAAATTTTATATGGGACTTTTCGCAGTTTTCAAGGTAGTAAGCTAAAAGTCGGGACACACGGAAAGGGGAACCGTGTCACCCCTAATTTAACGCGAGCGAAGCCGCGAGCTAAAACTAGTTTATAATATAATTAAGTTTAGGTACCTTTTTCTCCAGAAATCTTTTGGAGACTCTCGAAAATGCCATCAAAGTCGTCGTGGCCAATCAGCGGCTTCATAATGGCGAACGCTTTCAGCACGTCTGAAAAAACAGTTCGTGGTAATTATTTGAAAATAGAACATTATGATTCAGTTGAGAAAACTTTATAGAGAGGCGGAGTTAACGCAAACGCATATATTTCAATTAGACCATTACAGGCACTTTTGAATGACAAGAAACAAAATATTGAAGCTACAGTCCCAGTCACAAGACATAATAACTTGTGAAAGTACTGTAGTTGCCCATTCCAAAGCGTTGATCTCTATGGAGAAGAATGGGCAAGAAAATCCATGGACACTCTTTTTAATTTGAATATTATTACAAAATCGTATTTACATCATTCGTTTTGATATTATAAAAAAATATATGAGAACGATGTAGAAAGACGTGCTCAGTAAGAGCGCCCAGACTAAAAGCAAAATTAAAATAAAAAAATTAAAATGAACCGTGGCAGCTAAAAGATGACTACGTTGAAGACGTTTTTCAATAAACTTACGGAGAACAAAAACGCAAGAGTATTGTCATTAATCAACATGAAACTAAGACTTAATTTGATTTATTCCCGCCGCCAGATCTTAGGGAACACCAGTATGGTTTCCGCAAGGGGCGCTCAATGGTGGACGCTAGCAAGCAAGTGAGAGCTCTCAATTGGAAGTGTCTTTCGACATTGCCAGCGCCTTCAACACCGTGCTCTGAAGCGGCATTAGGGAAGCACTCTGGTTCCACTGACCGACCTACCTTCGTCGTGTGGTCGGGGTCCATTTGACAAGACGTGTCGTGTTTTACGCGCCTCAAAGATATGTCAGCAAAGCTGAAGGCCCTGCCAAGACCACTGCCTGCCGGGGTTTCGGGTTGTTCGAAAGATAATCCGTGGCCGGGGCATGGATTGGCTTACTCAGTACAAGTCTGACATTCCCTTCTGCTCCGCTTAGAGCGGGAGAAGTAATTTGATGATTTCAATTCCAAGAAAAAGGGTAAAATTTTCCTAAATATTCAAACGATTACAAATATATGAAAAAAATATATAAATTATGTTATTTACTAACCATATTCGTTCGTTATTTGACGCAATAACTCCACCATTGTATTTATGTCTGAAAAGATAATAGTTATTAATAATAGCAACAATAACTTACTAAATATTTAGTATTTGAAGAGTTTGTACAAATATCAAAATCATTTATTTCAAGTAGGCCAGTTACAGGCACTTTTGAACTGTCGAAACGATGACAACAATAAAATGAAGCTATGATAGTACCAGTCACAAGGCATAATGACGGTGAAAGTACTGTAGATCTATACCCATTTCAAAGCGTAGATCTCTATGGAGAAGAATGGACAAGAAACTCCATGGACACTCTTTTAAATCAGAATATTGTAACAAAACCTTGGTTCCATCAATCGTGTTATTATGGTAAACTATGTGAGAACGAAGATGTAGCAAGACGTGCACATTAAAAGTGTCCATAGTAAAACAAAAATAAATTCTAAAATAAATAATTAATTGAAATAAGGCGTCTTTGAGTAATCATAATCACTAATAATTAACCGGTGAACATACATAAAAAAAAGATTCCGACGAATTGTGAACCTCCTCCTTTTTTGAAGTCGGTTAAATACTCCTCACTATTTTTTATGTTGACTCTCTAGTACCAGTTGGCAGAGGAGTTAAGTTAACAATGAGCGAGACAAAAAAAAATCCTTATTTTCAAAGTTATTAATCGTAATAATTAAAATTTTAGTATACTCACGTGGAGATTCATCCATAAGCTTCAAGAATTCCACCACATATTTCCAACTTCTGGAACCCTTGCATTTTCTCAAGAAGTCGAAGACATGATGCCGATCTGAGGATAAAATAACCCACTGTTAGAGTCATCTTACTAAGGAGTATACCTAGTGGACAGTCAAATCCTGAGGCAGTGGTCGCTCATGCATGTCCAGCATACTGATTGTTTTTAATTTTACTAACATAGTTTTTAAGTTTCTTCTACTAACACAAAGGTACAAATCACACACCCACATCTAAACGGAGACAACTCAAAAATCGTGAATAATTACCCTTTTTTTTGGGGTAGGCAATCACCAAATAACTTTCCCCGCTCTGGATGGAGCGGGGGGAGACGTCATTATTATTATATGGACTGTAAGTTACAAGTCCATATAATAATAATTATGGTCTGAAATAAATATTTGTAATTTCAATTTCAAATACACATTACTTTGAGCACTGAATATCGGGTCTTACGTATGCGTTCCACAGGGATCGGTTTTGGGGCCTTTCTAAAGGCGACTCTGCTTAAGGCGTACTGCCAGTCTTTTAAAACTTGCAGCCTATGGGTTGACTACACGCATACAGCGCACTGTTGAGGCTGCCGCGATAACGATTGGCTGTGGTAAGAGGGCCGCGGGAGGAACGTAGGACACTCGAAAAAAAACAGATGGTGCTAGTGGTTTCCTTGCAACTAAAAATCATCTTACCTCCACTGTTCATCTCGTACACCTTTCCCCCATTTTAAATTATTGTATGCCTATTTGGTAGGACATAGATAGATAGAATATTCTTTATTATGTACACCATACAAATGACAAGAATAACAATATACAACTTATAAATAGGGTGACACAATGGGCGGTCTTATCGCTAAAAGCGATTTTTTTAAGACAACCTTTGGATGGATTTAAAGGAGGAGATACAGTACTGTAGGTAGTCTGTGGTGTTTCATTTTACGAACGAATAGCTACATTTATAAAAAATAAATACTTATATATAAATACATATAAAATAATAATCATGAAAAGCAAAGAAATATTTCATATTGTTGTTTAAGAAGAGAGGTAGTGCTTTTTGACCATAGTTTAATAATGGAACTGCAATCGTATAAGCATTCCAACTCCCATTTGTTTGTTTTTTTTATTGTGAATTTTGAACATGTTTGTTTAACTTACCTGTAAGTCCAGTTATGTTTTCAATGTATTTCACAGCAGTGGTCTCATCTGAAAGATTTATTTTGTATAGTTTATTATTCCATAAAAAAAAGGTTATTTTCTTATAGAATGCGTCCGGTCACGGACTAGCGATATTCTATGTACTTGTATAACAAACATTCTAGTACCCAAATGTATTGATTTAAAAAAAACTACCATTTTTTTTCAAAAAAAGTTGATTTGTAAGCTCATCACTTCTTAATTTAAACGATAGACAATATTGTTGCCCTCTGAATAAACCTTTTTTCGTCTCAGTAAGACCAAAACTTTGAGAGATATGTTTTTTTTTGTACACGCATAGAAAATATCTCAAAATGGCTGCCAAAAAGTGGGGAAGTAAATTAGACCCAAGTGTGTATCGTAATAGTATATTAAAACACTTGTTACATAAGTATCTAGAATATCGCTAGTTCATGACTGGACACATTATATAGGTAACATTTAAGAGCATGTCATTCAAAATCAAAAGTCATTTATTCAAAATAGGCTGGTAATCATCACTTTTTTAACGTCAACATTACAAGAGGCAAATCCCTAAGACGTGCACTCTACGCACGGGCAACAGAAAGAACATGGATGACTGCCTCCGAAGGTATTTCGTTTATTACTGGCTAATTAAGGATTACATTCGTTTATATAGGTCTTGGAATACATGAGCACATATACATAAGTTTTACATACTACAGTCTGACAGTTTTTTCGGCCCAGGGGAAGTAGATGATTTTCCAACCGACAGAAAAAAACATGGGCGCTATAAAAACTTTGACACCAAGTTAGAAATCAAACGAAATACAAAGACGCCTCGTGACAAGAATATAAACTTTTAACAGTACAACAAGGTTATCGACTCTCTAAAAAATCATAAACTGTGTCTACATCTTTTTTTATTTACTCTCCTTTCGCAGGTATGCTGGAAGAGATTTTTGTAGAAATAAGCATTGCCTTTGTACCTATTTTCTGTTCCTGTTTTTTCTGTATTCAGTGTATATGTACAGACGCCTGCACATTAAGCTACTACAATCTGTCAGATTTCTTTGATAGATTTTCGACTTTATTTCTAAAGTATTAGGTTCAAGGTTCATTGGGAAAAATTGACAGTTTCGGGTAGCTTGACCTGCTGGCGTCTGTACATAAATCGTTAAATAAATAAATAAAATAAAATCGTCAGTTTCAAGCAAATATACAAAACTGCTATAACTTGTACTAGTGCAACTGTGCACTCAATTAAAAAAATAAATATTTAATATTTATACTAATATTGTAAAGTTGATGTTTGTTTGTTTGTATGGTAGAACGCGCTAATTTCAAGAACTGTTGGTTCGAATTGAAAATTTCTGGACATTTTAACGTGCGCTTTTTATTACATCGTTTTCACACAATCTCCACATAAATTATTTATTTATTTATAAAAATATGAAACCAAGGGTTTTGTAACAATTTTCTGATTTAAAAGAGTGTCCATGGAGTTTCCTGCCCATTCTTCTCCATAGAGATCTACGCTTTGGAATGGGCAACTACAGTACTTTCACAGTTATTATGCCTTGTGACCGGGACTGTAGTTTCATTTTATTGTTGTTATTGTCTCGACAGTTCAAAAGCGCTTGTAACTGGCCTATTTAAACTAAATGCTTTTTGAGATTGAGAGATTAACATACTATTTTCGCTGTAGCATGGTGCGGGTCACATTAGATATGCAAAGATATGTTTAGTGCTTCATAGTAATCTGCTGTCTGTGAGTAGTCCTATACGGCTATGATATTCAGGGTAAAGCCTTAGAGGCTTTCAGTCATGTACAGAAATCGAGGTAACGTTCCAGATTGAAGAGGAATGGTACATTTTACTAATGTCACTCGTACCATTAGTACGCAAAAACAGTATAGGTAATCCGAAAATCTAGAAAATCTATCAAATTGTTGACGCAGAATTATAAAGATATTTTCGCCTGTTCCCATTTTCAAGCCATCAATCAGAGACAAACTATCGTCTGTTTTGGCATGGTTTGTGTTGAGGAATTTAACACGTTAGTTACATTACGATATCTATCAGATCTGTTGCAAGAGTTTTGTATTGTGCGTTGAATATACTCAATACTTTATTGCATCCCATAATGTATACAAGGCTGGTAGGTAAATTAAAGAGAAACAATTATGGACCCTGTCGGGCACAGCAAGTTACTTTTTAGAGGAGAGGATGAAGCGCTTTTTGTTTAAAAACATAATAATGTTGAAATTAAGGAAGAAAATCTTATATTTAGATGTTTCACTCCTTGTGGGAGGATCTAACGTGTAGTTCTTTAAGTATGAGAAAACTGTATCTTTAGGAGACTTTTTAGGTCGCAAACGCACCAAAGGGTAGGTTAGTTTCGAGATCTTTTAGGCCTCCAAAGCACCAGCTGAAAGTTCTTTGAAAATGATGGCGCAGTGAACGTGTTAAATTTCTTCATTTCATTCTGGTATATTGACGTGAACTAGAAACATTTGGCGATTCAATTCAATGTGTTCTTTCATAATTATAATGTGTACCTTGAACATCCTTACTAATATTATAAAAGCGAAAGTGAGTTTGTTTGTTTGTTACATCTTCACGCCTAAATGGCTTAACCGATTTTGATGAATTCTGGTACAGAGATAGTTGAGACCCTGGAGACGGACATAGGTTTGTCGTCTCTTTCTAATCCCCCACTTCCCTAAAATGGGGGGTTGAAATTTGTATGGCATTTCGCAATTTTCAAGGTAGAAAGCAAAAAAATAGTTTGCGGAGTATTTGTCACTATCAAAAACATCGTGCATCATATTTTTTAGAAATCTGCCCCCAACCCCTGAAAAGAGGGGATCAAATTTTATATGGGAGTTTTCGCAGTTTTCAAGGTAGGAAGCTAAAAATCGGTACACACACTCTTTGTTACCAACGAAAAATACCTGCAAATCAGGAAAGAGGAACCGTGTTACCTCGAATTTAACGCGAGCAAAGCCGCGGGCAAAAGCTAGTTACTGTATAAAATCTGCCACTTCTAACTTACAGACATGTGTTGCTAAATGACGTTTATTTTGCAATTAGGATTTTACAAACACTTTTACACGGCTATTTTTTTTAAACTAGATGAGGCCGGTGTTTCGTACCCGACTACTCTGAGAAGAAATAACCGAAACAAATTCAGAGGTCATAGTCTTTTTTAAGAAACAAGACAAAAACCTTGGTCAACTTACATGAGGACTATGTAGAATAGAGAAATGGTCTTTTTAAGAAAGCAACACACAGATTGAGTGGACCTGTCCAGTCAGTGCAAGCATTTGTCAGTTATCGTGTAGCTCGACTCATAACCCAAGGAGCTCAACGACACGACGAACAATACCAGAAAAAGGACATTTGTGAAGGTCGCTTAGAGTACTGGTTAGTTTGTTCCGCCCCTTCTTCCCAGGAAGAAGGAAAACACTAGGAAGTGGCGAAGGGGCGTTGTGGCACCTGCTACCCTACCATGACGTCTTAAAGCAGAACTTATTCCACTGAGGGAAAGAGACAGAGCTATACAGGGTGTCTAGCACCATCTCTTTCTCACACAGGAATAAGTACTGCTATAAGATGTCATGGTAACACTTCTGATCTTTAGTCTTGAATAAATAACTTTGATTTTCTGAATGTGAAAGAGCCAAAACTGCTAATTTTAGTCGCCATTGTGGACATGCGTCTCGAAAATGTTTTTTAATGTCAATATTTCCACAAGTGTAGTTCTAACTACGTATATCGGCCTCGATAAGACAATTGTTTCAACTGAAATACGATTCATCTGCAAATATTTAAAATTTGATATAGAGCAAATCGCTAATTTTGATAATTGTTATCAGTGATTTATTACGTTACGGAATATAATAATTTGCTGTTTTTTTTTTGTAAGTTTAGCAGGTGTCCTAAAGCCACATTAGCAGAATCATATTTAGAATAATAATCCTCACTAATATTATAAAAGCGAAAGTGAGTTTGTTTGTTTGTTACGTCTTCACGCCTTAGTGGCTAAACCGATTTTGATGAATTTTGGTACAGAGATAGTTGAGACCCTGGAGACGGATAAACTTAGCTTTGCTATTACAATGAATAAGGTGCAAGGGCAAAAACTACAGGTAGCCAGGTACCTGCAAATCAGGAAAGGGGAACTGTGTTACCCCGAATTTAACGCGAGCGAAGTCGCGGGCAAAAGCTAGTTATTAAATAAATAAATAAAATGAATTACTTTAAAATTATTTTAATGGTCAAAGACGCAGTTATTATTGTGATATGTCACTTTGAGACCATTTAATTATTATTAACGTAATTCATTTCAGCCATTTTAGACTCCTATTTCTAAGTGCTGCATTTCTTGATTTGAGAGAAGAATGAAGTCAGAACTTACCAAGATGTCCTGTTAAATGATACAGCAACTCACTGCTCTCTTTATGACCTAGAAAATGAAAAACATTTCAAATTTTTAATATTTTTTTCCATACATTGAATTTTGAGGAGCTCGTGGCTAAATAATAGTAGCCGCTCAGGTCGATCTTTAGGTTAAGCCGCGCTTGCCTAGGTTGGTCTGTGGATGGGTGACCACCCGTTACATACCGAGTTTCCTCCGTGCCTCGGAAAGCACGTTAAGCTGTTGGTCCCGGCTGTCATTTGTAGATCTTTGACAGTCGTTACAGCTAGTCAGTCTGACAACGTTAGAAGTCTTATAAAGGGGGATCGTATTACCCAGTACTAACTGGGTTATGGAGGTCAGATAGGCAGTCGCTCCATGTAAAATACTGGTATTCAGTTGCATCCGGTAAGACTGGAAGCCGACCCCAACATAGTTGGGAAAAGGCTAGGCAGATGATGATGATTTTCCAAACATTGAATACCTACGTACGGGCGTAAGTGCTCACTAAGATGAGATTTAAAAACCGGCCAAGAGCGTGTCGGGCCACGCTCAGTGTAGGGTTCCGTAGTTTCCCGTCCGTCACAATAAGTGTTCCCACTTATGAGTTTAAATTTGTCTTTTTTGTACAAAAACTGTTGTGTCAATCAAGTTCCAAATTATTTTCATAGAAAGTCCTTATAAAGTTCTACTTTTCAGATTTTTTTCATATTTTCTAAGCTTATGGTTCAAAAGTTAGAGGGGGGGGACACATTGTTTTTTACTTTTGGAGCGATTATTTCCGAAATTATAGACATTATCAAAAAATGATTTTAGTAAACCCCTATTCATTTTTAAATACCTTTCCAACAATATATCACACGTTAGGGTTGAAATTAAAAAAAAAATCACTTCCCACTTTACATATAGGGTGGCTACCCTAATAAAACATTTTTTTCCAATTTTTATTTTACCACTTTGTCGGCGTAATTGATATACATATTGGTACCAAATTTCAGTTTTCTAGTGCTAACGGTCACAGAGATTAAGCGAGGACGGACGGACGGACGGACGGACAGACAGACATGGCGAAACTATAAGGGTTCCTAGTTGACTACGGAACCCTAAAAATGATCGCAGCTTTCGTATTGAAAAACAGAATTCCTTAGAAAGATTGACTTAAAGTTTAGCATAGGCATTTATTCACGAAATTAATACCTATACTTACTGTATAAAATTACACTCATCATTTTCCTAACCTTCTCCCATTCTATTTGGGGTCGGCGCATCACGTATTTTTCCTCAATTCTCCCCTATCAGACGTCACGGCATCATTCACTCCTTTTTATGTACCACTCTTGTACACATGAAGTTTAAATCTATACTAATATTATAAAGCTGAAGAGTTTGTTTGTTTGTTTGTTTGTTTGTTTGTTTGAACGCGCTAATCTGAGGAACCACTGGTTCGAATTGAAAAATTCTTTTTGTGTTGAATAGACCATTTATCGAGGAAGGCTTTAGGCTATATAACATCACGCTGCGACTAATAGGAGCGAAGAAACAATGGAAAATGTGAAAAAAACGGGGAAAATTATTCATCTTTGAGGGCTTCCGTTGCGTGCGCTGCGAAAACGGTTCAAGATATCAAAAAAATATGTAGAAAAGAATTATTCCTCTTGAAATGATCTAAAAAAATGTCCGTGACGGTATATGTCTATCTTTTAAGATTAAGTCACTAGAACCGTTTTTATGGTAATCAAATTTGGTCAAAATTAATGCATGATTACCAATTATTTGTTAGAGTTGTTTCAACATAATAATATTAATCTTTATCCAAATAAATGTGTTGTTGATTAACAGTATTTAATTGTGAACAAAATTGTCTTTGACATCACTTAATTTCAATGAACATCTTAGAAGATATTACAATTTTAAAATAACTCCGATATAAATTTCACACGCGCCGCATGATGTGCAAAACATGACGCTGGGCATGGGCGAGGAGAGGCGTTGCTTGCGGGCGACGCGGAGGGGGCGTATAGCTCTACGATTGTCAAGGATAATATTTTGGTTCTAATAATTTCACAATTATTCATCATCTGCCTAGCCTTTTCCCAACTATGTTGGGGTCCAGTCTAACCGGATGCAGCTGAATATCAGTATTTTACATGGAGCGACTGCCTATCTGACCTCCACAACCAGTTAATACTGGGTAATACGATACCCCTTGGTAAGACTGGTTGTCAGACTTTTGGAACACTGACTACCTGTAACGACTGTCAAAGATCTACAAATGACAGCCGGGACCAACGGCTTAACGTGCTTTCCGAGGCACGGAGGAAACTCGATATGTAACGGGTGGTCACTGGTCACCCATCCACAGACCAACCTAGGCAAGCGCGGCTTATCCTAAAGATCGACCCGAGCGGCTGCTATTATTTAGCCACGAGCTCCTCATGAGCTATTTTTTTTTATAAATTTCACAATTATTAAAAAAAAATTGTAGATAATACCTGTAAATAGGTGTCATCTACATAATTATTCTTAGGGATGTTTATTCAATAGTCAGATAACTTTTATCTGAGGAATAAAAATGGCGGTTTGACAGCTTATCTATAGAAAATATGTATGTCAAACTGCTATTTTTATTCCTCAGATAAAAATTATCTGACTATTAAAAAATCAGCCCTTATTAGGTTAGGTTTTAGTTTAAGTAGGTACACAGTTAGTTAACCTTATATTTTACGTAAGTACCAAATACAGGTAACAATAATTAGGATCTTAATTATTAACCTTACGTTTGTTTTTTCTTGATTACGAGTTACGGTTTGGTTAAGTTTTCATTTCCTATTTTCTTTCTTCGTCACTATAATGCCTAGAAAAAGAACTCAGCTTTCTCGGACTGTTACCGCAAAGCGGCTGCGAGCTTTCCGCAGCAGTGAAACAGAGAATGAAAATATGCATAGGTTGGCTACTCAACGAGGAATCAGTGAACAAAACCGTGCTAATGAATCGATCGGTTAACGTTCGCAGTATCTAGCCTCACAAAATTTCCGAACTTCGGCAAACCGACAACGGGAAGAAACCGTCAACGGGAATCAAGCGCTGAACGTTTATCCTTACAAAATTTCCGAACTTGGATAAACCGAGAACGGGAATCAAGCCCTGAACGTTCTCAACGTTTAGCCTCACAGAGTTCTCGAACTTTGGTGAACCGACTACGGGAATCAAGCGCTGAACGTTCTCAACGTTTAGCCTCACAGAGTTCTCGAACTTTGGTGAACCGACTACGGGAATCAAGCGCTGAACGTTCTCAACGTTTATCCTCACAGAATTCCGGAACTTGGGCTAAGACGCGGACAAAGTCGTGGGTAACAGTTATCCTTTCCTTACTTAATATTATAAAAGCGAAAGTGAGTTTGTTTGTTTGTTTGTTTGTTTGTTTGTTTGTTACCTCTTCACGCTTTAATGGCTAAACCGATTTTGATGAATTTTGGTACAGAGATAGTTGGGAACCAGGAGACGGACATAGGCTAATTTTTATTTTAAAAAAGTGGGATATGAGGGAGAACGAGGGAAGAAAAGGGAAAACTTAACGTTGCTATTACAAATCAATCAGGCGCAAGAGCAAAAACTGCAGGTCTGCTTGGTGTGTTATACCGAATTTAACGCGAGCGAAGCCGCGGGCGAAAGCTAGTAATTTATAAAGCTGAGGAGGTTGTTTGCAAAAATAAATATGCCCAAAATACTATTCCACGCGGACGAAGTCGCGGGCACAGCTAGTAAATAAATATAATCAAGAAAATCCCAAAAGAATATACTTACTTCTGAATCCCAAGATAAGTCTCAATTCATCAGAAATATAATGATTTGCACCTGAAAAGTTACAAAGAAATAATTAGCTTATATTAGCATTTTAGCTACACTGGCGGACAAGGTCGACGGACCATTTATCAGGCTCTGGGCTGGCAGACATGTGCGTGCTCATGTTCATGCAGCCAATTAATGTGTTTTGTTTGTTTTAATTATTGATTTAACTAACATAGGCTAAGTATATACTAACACTATATGGATCGCTTGGTCTTAAATAAAGATTTTGATTTGATTAGCGAAAACAGAAACCTTACAGGATCACTTTGTTATCCGTCTGTCTGTCAAGACCCTTTATCTCGGAAACTCGTGAAGGATTTAAAACTAAAACCATATACTCATTAATGTCAGGCCTACGCTGTCCTCTCATACTTAAGTCCTAACGCTGTAACAACAACATTGTAAAATCAAATGATATTAAAAGAGTAACCATGGAGTTTTTTGCCGGTTCTTCTCTATAGGAAACTATAACCCGAACCATGCACTTTTTCTCGACGTTTTATAAGTGCCCATATATCCTTACTAATATTATAAAAGCGAAAGTGAGTTCGTTTGTTACGTCTTCACGACGAAATGGCCAAACTGATTTTGATGATTTTTGGTACAGACATAGTTGGGACCCTGGAGACGGACATAGGCTAAAAAAAAGTGAGAAAAGGGGGAGAAAGGGAAAAAAAGGGGAGACAAAGATAATTTTTCTTCGATCATCACGCGGGTTAAAGTTAGCGTTAGCCCAAAGTAATTATGCCACGCGGATGAAGTCGCGGGCGGAAGCTAGTATGAGATAAAATATTTTGTGTTTTGGACAATAAAGACTTACCCTCCTCTCTCCTCGCATGATGCTTGCGTCTCCCCCGCCATCTTCCACGTTCCTCTTCGGAAGAATATTCGTAGTCGTATTCGCGAGAGTGCTTTCTATGTTTGTGGTGATGATGACCTCTTTCTACATCACCCTCGGCTGTAAGAAGAGGTTCAGTTATTAATCCTTACTAATATTATAAAAGCGAAAGTGAGTTTGTTTGTTTAGTCTTCCCGCTTAAATGGAAAACCGATTTTGGTACAGAGACAGGGACCCTGGAGACGGACATAGGCTATTTGTTTTTTAAAGTGAGAAATAGAGGGAAAAAGAGAGAACTTAGCTATGCTATTACAATAAATAAGGCGCAAGGGCAAAAACTACAAGTAGCAGGTACCTGCAAATAAGGGAAGGGGAACTGCGTTACCCCGAGTTTAACGCGAGCGAAGCCGCGGGCAAAAGCTAGTAATATAATATTTTATGATCTGTCTATTGTAAAGAGCCTAAAAAGTCAGGTACCCAAATCTATCTTATTTATTTATCTTATGAAAAATGAAAAAGGTAATGTTGCCAAATGAAAGACCACAACTGTTACGTAGTACGACAACTAAAGTGACATGTATTACGTACAGTCGGTTAATCAGACACCACTGGCAGCTCTTGTCATTTGCGGTTGCGTTGCGTATCGTTTTCGTTTTCGCTTCTATGGATGATATATTAATATCTCTTGGCAGCTAGTAAAAATGAATCCTTACTCCTTACTAATATTATAAAAGCGAAAGTGAGTTTGTTTGTTTGTTACGTTTTCACGCCTTGATGGCTAGACCGATTTTGATGAATTTTGGTACAGGGATAGTTGAGACCCTGGAGACGGACATAATAGGCTATTTCTTTTTAAAAAAGATTGAAAGAGGGAAGAAAAGGGAAAACTTAGCATTGCTATTACAAATTAATAAGGCGCAACTGCAGGTAGCAGGTACCTGCAAATCAAAAAAGGGGAACTGTGTTACCCCGAATTTAACGCGAGCGAAGCCGGGCATAGTACTCTATAAGAATTAAAACATTGTTCCAAAAAAATCGATTTTCAAAAAAACAGTAATGTAGTCTGAGTAGTCGAAAAATAAATTTTCGCAAGTCGATGACAAAAAAACTATTAATCAAACAAAATTCATCGACTTCCGGAAGTTAGTTTCATTTTCTGTCTTTTTAGTGTTTTTTTGGAAGTCAGTTTTTTCAAAAACTAGCCGTTTGTATGTGATGTTGGATTTAAAATCTAAAAAACTTTAATACACGTATTAAATTAGTTGATTGTGTCTTATTCTTGTTTGTTTTTCTTGTTCGATTTTATTTTATTAAGCTATTGCATAGCTTCTATCGCGGGCCTTGAGCGTGGAGACCGAATCTAGAAATTTCGTAACGAAAAAACCTAACACTTTCATTACGAATACGGTCAGTTATTTCAATCACGATTCCAATGTTCTATTAGCGTGTTTGGTAGAGAGTCGGATAGTCAATCGACATTACGCTGGATCAAACCCAAGGTCTTGTATTTTTTTGCGACTTCTTTTCATTGGTAGGTAGTACTTTTTAAATATTATATTTAGTTTTTTTTTATTTATTGCATAAGTTATTTTTATTTATTGCATAAGTTGATAAAAAATGCCATGCAATAGCTTTACCGCGGCAGTCCCCGAGTGCCACACGTATTTTTTTTATTTCTTTGACCTATGGAACAACTTGTTACCCACGGAACCCCCTCTAGTTAAAAAGGATAATATACAAGACCTGTTGTATTGTTTGGGTCTGAATGCTGTGCTTAAAAAAATGGATGAAAAACGATTGCATGTAGCGGAGATGAGAATGTTGAGATGGATGTGTGGAGTGACAAGAATGGATAAAGTAAGGAATGAGTATATTAGAGGATGTTTGAAAGTGGCGCCTGTTACAGAAAAAATTAAAGGGAGTCGTTTGTCTTGGTATGGATATGTAATAAGGAGGGATGAAGCACATGTGACTAAAAGAGTGTGATGGATCTGAATGTCGATGGACGAGAGCGAGAGGAAGACCAAAGAAAAGATGGATGGATTGTGTAAGGAATGATATGAAGGAGAAAGGAGTGAATGATGCTGTGACGTCTGATAGGGGAGAATGGAAGAAGAAAACGTGTTGCGGCGACCCCAAATAGAATGGGACAAGGGCAGGAAAATGATGATGACTCAAGTCTGCGGGACAATGGAGCTCTGCAAAAATCCATCACTCAAAAGATATGACTATTTACGCAGCAAGTTTCTGAGGAATCCTCGGTGCGCGAGGCTGAAGCCGCGTATCGACTTCGCGCTCCAAGAGGACGAACATTGGCGCGCGTTCCGGCCGCGCGAAATTGTTACCATTTTGGAACGCGCGCCAATGTGTTTGTTGGAACGCTCGAACATGGAGCGGCCCGTTCCATCTGGAGTCGGTTTTTTACCGCGCATCAAAGGACGCTCAGTTGTGGCGCGCGTGCCAGTTGAGACGGACATGATATATTATATGTGTTCGTTGCGTTCCGAGCGATGGATAATCAGAGTTGTCGTAAATTAATTCAACTTTATGGTACAAAAGAACTGCTGTGGAATAGCAAAAGTTCTTTATATCATAATAAATCGCTCAGAGAAGACGCTTGGAGAGATATAAGTTGTGAAATGGGAGTCCCTGTGCCAGATTTGAAGAAAAAAATTCCTGAGCTCTTGTCATCTTATAGACGAGAAAAATGAATTACTAAAAACCCTGCTGCTGCTCAACATGCAGGCAAGTCGTGTATGAACACGACTGGCCTGCATGTGGAACGACCAAACACTGGAACAGTTGCCACGCGCGCCAGGCGCGCTTAGTTGATACACTCCAAATCTTTGGAACGCGCTCCGCGGAACGCACTCTCGGCGCGGTCATTCATGGCGCGCGCGCCAGGAGCGCAAAGTCGATACGCAGCTTGATTGTCTGCGGAAAATTATGATGATTTGACCTGTTCCTCTCACACTCTAATAAATATTGTTTTCCCTTCTTTTCTGTCTTGAAAGTTACCGAGATTACCCATCATATCATAGTGGTACCTACTTTATGTTGTCAAAGAAAGAAACAAAAAAAAATCTAAGTTTTTACCTGATTGTTCGGCTACTGCAAACGTCACTTGGACCTAGAACGGAATAATATTAAATATTAAATTTACTAGTTTCTCTTTGCGCCTACCACAGTTTGTCTCTGCATCACCCAATGGTTGACTGGTACTGGTAGAGAATGCTATTGGCATTAATCCGCCTCTGTACATTATTTGTGCTTAAATAATAATAATCATTTATTTCAGACATTATATAGTCGATAATGACAGACAGGCAACAAAGTGATTTAATAAGGGTTCCGTTTTAATCCTTTTGAGTTCCGGAACCCTAATAAACGACAATAAAAATATAATAATTTAAAAAATTAAAAAACACGACTGCCATGTCAAAAAAATGAACTAAAAAGAAAAAAACAAAAATGTGTGCTAGGAACAAACATGAAAGGGAATTGAAAACGAAACAAAAATTTGCATCGCAGTCGGGGGACCAATATGTAGAATCCCTTTTTAGGGTTCCGTAGTCAACTAGGAACCCTTATAGTTTCGCCATGTCTGTCTGCCCGTCCGTCCGTCCGTCCTCGCTTAATCTCTGTGACCGTTAGCACTAGAAAGCTGAAATTTGGTAGGTACCAATATGTATATCAATCACGCCGACAAAGTGGTAAAATAAAAATTGGAAAAAAATGTTTTATTAGGGTAGCCACCCTATATGTAAAGTGGGAAGTGATTTTTTTTTAATTTCAACCCTAACGTGTGATATATTGTTGGAAAGGTATTTAAAAATGAACAGGGGTTTACTAAAACCATTTTTTGATAATGTCAATAATTTCGGAAATAATCGCTTTAAAAGTAAAAAACAATGTGTCCCCCCCCCTCTAACTTTTGAACCATAAGTTTAGAAAATATGAAAAAAATCTGAAAAGTAGAACTTTATAAGGACTTTCTAGGAAAATCATTTTGAACTTGATTGACAGAACAGTTTTTGTACAAAAAACAAAAACTGTTGGAGCGCCTACCGCGGAACGTGCAACATTGCACGCTCCTCCACCTTTAAACTCATAAGTGGGAACACTTATTGTGACGGACGGGAAACTACGGAACCCTACACTGAGCGTGGCCCGACACGCTCTTGGCCGGTTTTTTTTATAGCCTATGTTACTCGTGACGATGCAAGGATTCTAATGATACCCCATACATGTAAATCCGTTCAGGCGTTTAGAAGTTATGATGGAATAAAGAAACTCACATACATACAAACATACATGAACCCTAAAAACATAACACTTCTTTTTTGGGGCAGTCGTGTAAAAAAACATTTCTTTCAAAACTCACCCTCTCTTTCTGTTTAAACATATGATAAATATCCCTCAAACAATATACTGTATAACTGTATATATGTACACTTAGGCACCTACAAACACACACACACAGACACATGCGCTTCCCCAGGAAATCAGGATGGCAAGCTAAAGTTTGCGACTAATTCGTAGTTTCGGCAGTCGATCTTCACATCGTAAATGTTTTCCCCATAGTTTGTCTTATTATATTTTGATATATATATAATGTATATTTTATATAATATCCATGTAGCATAAATTTATACTTTATTTTCTGTTTTACACCTACCATTGTTCGTTTCTCGGTCACCCAAAGTTTGACTGGTAGAAAAAGCATATGGCATTAAGTCCGCCTCTATACTTTGTGCTTGAAGTGTTAAGGCATATTCAGACCTAAGCGGTATTCGCTACCGTCTGCGTCAGAGAAAACCCAGTGGGTATGCGGTAATATAACTGTTCACACCAAAGCGGATTTCGCTATCCTTGTGGGTAGAATAACGCGCGGTAACAGACCTATGCGGTATTCGCTACCGTCTGCGGCAGCGAATATCGCTCAGGTCGCTCTAGCCGCGGTACTTGATACTAAATACCTGAGCGAAACCCGCGCGGTATGTACCCACAGCGGCAGCGAATACCGCTTAGGTCTGAATAGGCCTTTAGGTAAGCACAAAGTACAGAGGCGGACTTAATGCCATACGCATTTTCTACCAGTCAACCTTCGGGTAAACTGTTAACACAGATAACTACATAAAATCATCATTTTCTTGCCCATTGTCCCGTTCTATTTGACGTTGTCGACGCAACACGTTTTATCTTCCATTCTCCCGTGTCAGACGTCACTGCATCATCTAGGTAGGTACTCCTTTCTCCTTCATATCATTCCTTACACAATCCATCCCATCTTTTCTTTAGAGTTCCTCTCCCTCTCCATCCATCAACATTCAGGTCCATCACTCTTTTAGTCACAAGTGCTTCGTCCCTCCTCATTACATGTCCACTTACTAAACTAAACTACAAGACAAACGGCTCACTTTATTTTTTTAGATAACATGCGCAACTTTTAAACTTCCTCTAGTGTACATACTCATTCCTAACTTTATCCATTCTCGTCACTCCACACATCCATCTCAACATTCTCATCTCCGCTACATACCTACAATCGTTTTTCATCCACCTTTTAAAGTGAAACTTTTATTACATCGTCTCAAATTATTTCGTCTGTGTGTTGCATATAGCGTGACGGCCGCGGAGTAGAAACGTCTAAATATCTATAATGTGAAAACAAGTTTCTCTTTTACCTTGGGTTCATAAAACCAAACAATCCTTTTTTTTAAATCCTTACTTCCTTACTATCTTTACTAATATTATAAAAGCGAAAGTGAGTTTGTTTGTTTGTTTGTTACCTCTTCACGCTTTAATGGCTAAACCGATTTTGATGAATTTTAGGTTTTTTTTTATTTATTTTTTTTAATATTGAGATGTGGATGTGAGGGAGAAAGAGGGAAGAAAAGTGAAAACTTAGCATTGCTATTACAATAAATAAGGCGCTACGGCAAAAACTACAAGTAGCAGGTACCTGCAAATCAGGAAAGGGGAACTGTGTTACCCCCAATTTAACGCGAGCGAAGCCGCGGGCAAAAGCTAGTTAAAAATATATCGTTATATACTTACAGTTAATACCGCAATTATCAATCCTTGATAGATCCGCATTATTACTAAATTTGAACACTCTTCAAGTGGACAGATAAAAACAATCTGCTAACCACTGTGCGTTTAATTTAATTTGTCAAGATTTATATAATTTATTGTGCAAATAAAAAACAGCTGTGCACACGCCATTTTGTATTTCGTTATTATGCTAGTGCTTTATTTGATATTTCGGTGACGTGGTCGTGCCTAATTTATTTTAAGTATGTATTTTGTTTGGCTACCTATTGCTGTCAGGTTACTTGAAGCAGGCATTACATGGAGAAAGACTCTCTTATTTTTTTATTTAACAAATAGCTAGCGACAGCGGCTTCGAGCGTGTGATATTGAAAAAAAATCCTATGTGTTATTCCAGACTATAATCTACTTCTGTGCCAAATTTCATCAAGATTCGTTCAGCCGTTTTGACGTGAAAGATTAACAAACATCCATACATCCATCCTCACAAACATTCGCATTTATAATATTAGGTAATAGTATTTATGTTGTACACACAGTAAACAAGTCAGGAAAAATAAACTTGAATACAAAGGGACTGCTTATTTCTTAAGAAAATTTTGCCAGCAGACCTGCGCAGGGAGATATGAGAACGAAATGTCATAACCTGCTACCCTACCATGACATCTTAAAGCAGAACTTATTCCACTGAGGGAAAGAGACAGAGCTATCTGGGGGCACGGCAGTGCCCCCACCAAGTCGAGCATACAGGGTGTCTAGCACCATCTCTTTCTCACACAGGAATAATAACTGCTATAAGATGTCATGGTATAACCTGATCTCTCTACTACGTATCGCACACCATAGTAGAGATCAGGTTAAAATGGTTTTGTAAAAGCCGCAGCTACTCGGATATTGTTCCATTTTGGAATGCTTCGTTTAGCAGGAAAAAACTAAATTTTAATGATTTTTTGAGTAGTTTTGGTTTAGTTTATAACGAGACTCGACACCATTGGTTCCTGATTTAATTCTACGCAAAAATATAAACAGCTGTGTAAATAAAATAATACTTTTTGCAATTAATAAATTTACTATTTTTGCCCGCGACTTCGCTCGCGTTAAATTCGGGGTAACACAGTTCCCCTTTCCTGATTTGAAGGTACCTGCTCCCTGTAGTTTTTGCCCTTGCGCCTTATTTATTGCAACAGCAAAGCTAAGTTTCTCCCTCATTTCTTACTCTTTTTTCTCAAAACAATAGCCTATGTCCGTCTCCAGGGTCCCAACTATCTCTGTACCAAAATTCATCAAAATCGATTAAGCCATTTAGGCGTGAAAACGTAATAAACAAACAAATTCACTTTCGCTTTTAAAATGTTAGTAAGGATTTTTCGACGATTGTACAAATATGCGCTTTGTTAGTTACAGAAGTGGAGGTTAGATTCGTAGAATTCAGGTATTCAGCTGCAACCGGGTCGACTGGAAACCAACCCTAATATTGTTTTAAGGGTGAAAACCGGGGTTGCGGGTTGTTTGAAAGAGATACCGCGGCTCTGGAACGTAAAGGGCAATAGAAGGAACATGGGTGGGTTTAAGTCAGTACAAGTCTGACACTCCCCCCGCTCCGCCCAGAGCGGGGGAAGTTATTTGATGATTTCCAACTCCAAAAATAAAAAAGGGTGAAAACCGGGGTTGCGGGTTATTCGAAAAAGAGACCGCGGCCCTGAAACAACAATTGGGTTTTTATTATTTATTTGTCAGATCAGTACAATCCATTACCTATTGTTTTAGTAAAGACTTACACCACTTACAAACAAATGTTAGAACATAAATACTTTGGTCAATTGATAACATGTCAAAACTTATATAGGTATAATGGATATTAGCAGGCGCCGGCGGCTTCAAGAAAGTATCCTATTTATTTATTTATTTATGTACACACAGAACAATTTATAAAAAAAGTACATAAGGAAAAAAGAGCACAAAGGTACTGCTTATTTCATAAAGAAATCTCTTCCAGCAGACCTGCGATAGGACAGATGGAAAAAAATAAACACGTAGACACAGTGTGTAAAAATAACAACTAAGCACTAACTTAAATAAACAAAACATTATCAATATAGAAAACTTACATACTAATAGAAATAAAAATAATAAATACATGTTTACATATATACAATCTAAAATACTTAATACATATCTAAAATATATACAAAATATATCAAACTATAGAAACACAAACTTCACAAACGCACTGCATGGACAGAGGAGTAGGAATAAAAGTGAGTTTTATGGGAAGGGAAATTGAGATGACGACGCAAATGCGATCTACACAAAGCGTCAGGAGGACGGGTAAAAAAAACGGTCTCGTAGGTAAATGGGATATGCAGGGTTTCTACAACCCTGCATATCCCATTTACCTACGAGATGTTGAATAAAAGGCATAATATTCGAGTGTTCCTGCGAAGGCGAATAAGTGGCCACTTTAGTTCCTTGCGGAATTGAGAGACATGGTCGAATTTCCTTAGCCCAAAAACAAAGCGGATGCAAATGTTTTGCAAACGCTCAAGTTTGTTTAAAAGCTCCTCAGTGGCATCTAGATAGCAGGCATCTGCGTAATCAATAATCGGCTGAATCAGAGTTTGAACTAGGTAAATTTTGGTTTTAAAGGGCAAAAAGCTCTGTAAAGATTTTAGCGAGTGGAAGGAAAAGTGCACCTTACGACTAACCTCATTCACTTGAGCTTGCCATGACAGATTACTATCAATAACGACAACAAAGTCCTTTGCGGTTTCAGAGAAAGCAATAGACGAGCCACCAAAGGACAGAGGTGTCAATGATGAAACGTCAAGTGCAGTACGATAATGTCGGCTGCCTATGATCATAGCCTTGGACTTGGTGGGGTTGATCAATAAGCCATAAGACTTAGCCCACTCGTTGATGCTGGCCAGGTCACGATTAATGGCAAGGACAGCCGACTCCTATGTGTTATTTCATATCTACCTCTGTGCCAAATTTCATCAAGATCCGTTCTGCCATTTTGACGTGAGAGAGTAACAAACATCCATACATCCGTTCATCCTAATAAACATTCGCATTTATAATATCAGTATGAAGGACATACACAATGACTAAGCACACTTTACTTCTGGCTACGAGCTACGGTTTGAAGGCAACACTAGCGTCGTCGTCCAGTGCTTACAAATAAGGCCATCAGTCCTATCTGTCATCTAGAGGCTGTTGGCGCTGCCACGCACCCGCCACATCAGGGATGCGATACGCTTTCGAATAATGGCATAAAGTCATCAATATGTGCCTCGGTGAACATCCCAGTTTAATCCGTCCGTAAAAGTCTGACGGGGAGCGCAGCGGTCAATCGATGAGATACTGCGCCAACCGTCAAACTAAGATCTGGCGTGTCTGGCGAGGAACTTCTACTGCCAGACACTCTCTGTGGTGTTTAACTACCTATTTGTATACTAATCTTTACTTTTTATAAAAGCGAAAGTGTTTGTTTGTTTGTTACGTCTTCACGCCTAAATGGCCAAACCGATTTTGATTAATTTTGGTACAGAGATAGTTGGGACCCTGGAGACGGACTTAGGCTATTGTTTTGAGAAAAAAGAGTAAGAAATGAGGGAGAAACTTAGCTTTGCTGTTGCAATAAATAAGGCGCAAGGGCAAAAACTACAGGTAGCAGGTACTTGTAAATCAGGAAAGGGGAACTGTGTTACCCCGAATTTAACGCGAGCGAAGCCGCAGGCAAACGCTAGTTTCTAATATTAGAAATAACGGCACCTAAGGTTCCGTACAAACTTGCGACATAAACAGCCATATTTTTTGACTGCGTAGACTTAAAAAGATTTATGTTTTCACAGCTCCAATTGACCACATGCTTGAGTATATCGCTACGTGCAAACTTGCGACATAAACAGCCATATTTTTTGACTGCGTAGACTTAAAAAGATTGATGTTTTCACAGCTCCAATTGACCACATGCTTGAGTATATCGCTCCGTGCAAACTTGCGACATAAACGGCCATTTCTTTTTACTGCTTAGACTTAGAAGACTGACTTACACAGCTTCAAAGGACCACAGACTTGAGTAAAAGGTTTTAACTTCAACTCGATACCTCCATGCGGCGGGCCTGTGGACGGTGAGCAACGGGTAGCTAAAACGGGAAGCGGGTAAAAAATATGACATTATTATTAATTTAGAGACACATTGTCATTTATATTTTGTATTCGTATTAATCCTATTGTTTTATTCTATTTTAATTTAATTAATTTAGTTAAATGTGGGACTTACTAATGCATTTTATTTGTTTTATTAATGTTTATATAAAATTTGTACGCCATAAATGGCAAGACATAGCGCTCTATTTAAGATTATTGACATCTGTACTTATGTTACCTATGTTCTACAAATAAAAAGATTGATTTGATTTAGCTTACTGTCTGTCCGTCTATTGACGACAGGCCGTGTCGACGGCGCGTTAGTGTTCCACGCGCGCCTCAAAGAGATGTCAGCAAAGCAGAGGGGCCTGCCAGGGCCATCGCCTGCCGGGGTGAAGGGTTGTTCGAAAGAGGTACCGCGGCCCCGGAACGTAAAGGGCATTAGAAGAAACACGGATGGGTTTTAGTCAGTACAAGTCTGACACTCCCCCCCGCTCCGCCCAGAGCGGGGGAAGTTATTTGGTGTTTAGAGGTATGTAGAACATGGTGTAAAGTTCTCCATCCTCTATGGAAAAGGAAGGATTCCCCAACCAGACGGGTGTCGTGTCTGGAGAGCCACTGCTCGACAGTTGCTTGTCGGGTGCTCGTATTTATGCTAACTTCGCGTACAACTTTGCTTGCGAGATGTAGGAATTTGCCGTTAGTTCTTCAGTGGTTGCATAGATGGCGCTGTAGTACGTTTTGCCACTCATATTTCCGACGCTACAGATGATTTCCTAACCCAAAAAAAATACCTCCACGCGTCGATAAGATAATGGATCTAGACAGACTGACAACAAAGATCCTATAAGGATTTAGTTTTTTCCTTTTAATTTACGGAACTCTAAAAACGACTTAATAAAACTCTTATAAATGGCAAGATCATTTTATTAGCATAACAAACTGTACAGTACATAAATCTATACATAAACAAAACAATAAATACAATTTGATTCGATAACCACTTTGTGACCTTGTTTTAAGTAGCTTATGTTTAAACTACCCTCAAATACTTTGAGTAAATTTCGATATGGTTAATCGAAATCGGAATTCAATTACCACTTGACTGCTACATACAGAATGCTATCAATCCTACCAGACGGTTATGTTGCTGGGAAGTTTCTTCTAAACCAGGGGTCGGCAACACGCGGCCCGCGGGCCGCGTGCGGCCCGCGGACGTCTTTCTTGCGGCCCGTGAATGTTTTGTAAATAAGTTATAATTAACAAAATCAACGCATTAAGTAAGCGCGCCTTTTAACCTCTCTGCTCTGCAACACTTTGAAATGTGTCATACTAGCTGATATTCTCAAAAGCTCCTTCTATGAATTCAATGATCTTATTAAATGTTAAGGTAGCTTGCCATCTGATTTTGTCGAGTTGAAAAAGTTTGCTAAGCAGTTAATTACAATTTTTCAATTGTCAATTGGGTCTTGAGGTGGCATTGCACAAATCCGAGGCCATTTGTCTTTCATGGCCGCGGGAATACGCCACCGTCGGGATCCCAGCTGACGGTAGGAGGGGTTCGCATCGGCGTCGGGTCGACTATGAAGTACCTACCTGGGAATCGTCCTAACAGCCGGTGGATTTTCGTGGAGCATTTCCGATTTGGCTCCCAAACTCGAGCGGGCCGAGGTTTGCTGCTTTGCCTCCTGCGTAAGCTCTATGCCGGAGTCGTGCCGTCCATGGCATTACGGGGCCCTGGTATGGGCGCGTTCTTTTGGGTGGCGTGCCGTTCACTACCTGAACGCGCCCCAAAAGATGGTAATCCGGGGCTGCCGCACGATCTCCGGTGAGGCGGCAAGCCTTCTTGCCGGATTGCCACCGTGGGATCTGGAGGTAATTCACCGGGGGGAATCTCTGCTGCCGCGGCAAATTGCCGCCCAGCGGACAGACCTCCCTCATGGTGGCATGGAGAGAGCGACTGTCGCAACTCCGTGCAGGGCACGCCACAATAGTGGTAGTAAGTCCCCTCTTTGAGGAGTGGCTGGAGTGGCGTCCTCACCTACCGCCTGACGCAGGTCCTCACTGGACCGACTGCCGGGCTTGCGGGTTGTTCGAAAGAGATACCACGGCCCCGGAACGTAAAGGGCAATAGAAGGAACATGGGTGGGTTTTAGTCAGTACAAGTCTGACACTACCCCCCGCTCCACCCAGAGCGGGGGAAGTTATTTGATGATTTCCCATCCGCAAAAAAAGAGCTATTCTACGACTGATGACTTGCCACGACAAATATGACTGCTATCATTATCGCTATAAAGCCCAAACATAATGTAAGTATTGCGTGTACGAATTAAATTCCGTATTTTTTAACAATTTTCAATGGCATTTTTATTTTTTTTATGGAATATTACCAATATTTAGGAGCAGGTATATTGGGCTTCTTGGGTTAATGCGAGTAAAATGACGAATGCGGCCCGCCTTTAGTTTAATTTGTCACCTTGTGGCCCTTGCTTGCCAAGAGGTTGCCGACCGCTGTTCTAAACTAAAACACTAGGAAGTGGCGAAGGGCGGGTACTGTCTTTTGTAATGACGTTCAAAAAGCGCTGATAATCAGCCTAGTTTGAATTAATGACCTTTGATGATGGAATTCAAAATGTTAATAACTGACAAATAATTACTATATATCTTTTCCAGCTTATATTGAAATTTTACCAAAGAATCAATGAAATTGGTTCCACAAATTGCAATTTCGGCTGTAGATACCGGACAATGACAGGTCCCGTCCTCAATTTGTCCGCATCGGTTCCACTGGTCCGTCAGCAAAAATGTACCTTAAATTTATTTGCTGTGCAAGTAACATTCAAGTTTAGAGAGGTTATAAAATCACGAGGTCGACTATACATATCTTTTATTATTTTAAAACGTTACCCACACTAGGAATTTCTCCTGTATCGTGGGTGCGTTTACAAACTAAACTCACATACACAAACAACCAGACCCGAAACAACTGCAGCTCATACAAATATTTGTTCCGTGCGGGATCGAACTCGCAACACGCAGCGCAGCAGTCGATCGCTCAGCCACTGCGTCAACCGTGTTGTTGTATTGCCATCAACGGCCACAATTTTAGACTCCATGGTCGTTGAGAATGGAAAAGTCCAATAACACTTCGCCCGAGAATCGAACCTAAGACGTCATTCACAGCAGTCGCGTTTACGTCCACTAAGCCGAGACAGTAATTTTGTAGAGATTTCTAGAAATTAAAACAAATATTAAAGACTAGGTGGGGCCCGCGTGATGATCGAAAAAAATGTATCCTATGTTTTATTCCAGACTATAATCTACCTCTGTGGCAATCTTCATCAAGATCCGTTCAGCCGTTTTAACGTGAAAGAGTGTTAAACATACATCCATCCTCACAAGCATTCGCATTCATAATATTAGTAGGATGCTTAATTAAAATGCATCAACAAATAATTAAAATAAGTTTTGGTTTGTGCTATCTATTATAATATATCTGATATACAGAGTTAAGTTAAATTAGTTAGCGAAACTCTACCAAACTGAGTAAGTTTTTAAAGATAACGTCGACCTAAAAAAAGACTATTTATTTTTGTTTTATCGTTTTCAGGTTGGCTAACAAACTGACGGAGTTTCTCTAGCTAATTTAATTTAACCTTGTTTATAGTTTGCATCATTTTATGATTAACACTTGAAATTGAATTCCTTTTTTTATTTAATAAACATGATATAATGCGTTTCAAAAGAGAAGAGGCGTAACCTCGAGCCATGTTGTTTTTTTTAAAACGTTGCCCCACACTAGGAATTTCTCCTGTATCGTGGGTGCGTTTACAAACATATAAACTCACATACACAAACAGCCAGACCCGAAACAACTATCTGTAGGCCATACAAATTTTTGTTCTGTGCGGGAATTGAACCCGCGACACGCAGCGCAGCAGTCGATCGCTCAGCCACTGGGCCAACCGTGTCGTCAATATAATATATCGTTGATATAGTCATAACTATTAAATCAAATGATTGCCGAAAAAAATAAACGATTTAGATTGGCCACAAACTAGTCAAAGACTACGCACTAATACATATCGAGAATTTACCTTCATTTAAATGACAGTTGACAGATAGTCACAATATGGCGCGAGGTCAGTCTTATTTTCATTAGAAACGCATTGTATGTATCCCGTTTTAAGGCGGAGCTTACAATAACATTTTTCTATGGCGGTTAAAGGAGCGAAGTAATCAAACATTAACTAGTTATTTTATTTACAAATTATACATAGATTATAATTCTGCAGTTCACCAACTAAACAACATTAGGTTGCAAATTCCCCATACTAAGACTAGTCACAGCACACAACAATAATAATAATTATTAAGTTTCGATTTTATCCTATTTCGTGTAATAACAAAAAAAAACTCCGTTTTTTAATAAATATTTACATTTTTAGCACCCGATCGTTACTTTAACATTTTAATCTGATTAATTGGCTGAAGTGTACAGTGGACTGCATCGATTGGGTACAACAGTCGTATTAAAATTTACTTTTAATAGGGTAGTACCCTCACACAAACCTGCCAGGGCCACCGCCTGTCGGTGTTGCGACACCACGGCCCAGGAACATAAAGGCAAAAGAAGGAACATGGGTGCGTTTTAGTCAGTAAAAGTCTGACACTCTCCTCCGCCCAGACCGGGGGAAGTTATTTGATGATTTCCGATCCGCAAAAATATGGTGGGCCCAATTGATGTAGTACATGGATACTTTGGTACGTGGCCAAAATTGAAACTAACATCACCATTCTGTATTTCAATACAACATCTACTAATGTGAAACGAACAGCGCCCTTATAGCAAGTCACACAAGCGTTAAAATGACCACAAGAACAAATATATCATCCTCATTTCATTCCACTTCAGCCAACTTCTCTGTGCACGCGGAAAAACACAAAAAAACTAAAATAAATCTACAATCTTTGACATATCGATACATTTTACCTTGACAAGCAGCGCCACCTTGAACTACACACTTAATGTGCACTAAACGTTCAAGTGACATTCAAAGGCAGGGTAGTTCGACATTGAATACCTAATTCGCTTGTTCGATCAATATCGAAATCTTACTAATATAAATGCTATTATAGTGGCTAGATACTGGTAACAGTAACTAATATAACGAGGCAATTTTAATCAATGGCGATTGGCACTAAAAGTACCATTTAGAGATTTCACCTGCGTCTTTGCTGCGCTCCCGTAGGTAGTAGCGTAACGCGAAAAATGTGGTGTTCTTGTGGGAAGATCAAATAACTCAAATATGGTTTTTCACCGCGGGTAACAACTCATCTCTAAATGGTACTTTGCAATGCTTAGCTTTAGCAACAAACAAGTTGAGCTTGTTTTAATAAACACTCCATGCTAAAAGTACCAGCTTGAGTTACAAAAATATCTTTGTTACACTATGTGACTTCCATTAAATATCTTTTTCGATGAAGAAGTGCCACCGTTGCTTGTTTATATAACTCTATCTACACATATTTCATTTCTAAATTGATTTGTACTAGCTCATTGATGGTACAGACAAAAATCTATACCATTGGTACATTGACTGAAATTCCAAACCCAGCCAGCCACTGCGGGAGACGCTTTGGCCGTCGAGAGCCGCAAGACGACTGCCGGCCACCGTAGATACGGGTCTGTGGACGGTAAGAAGCTCACTGTCCGTTTGTCTAGTGACGACAGGCCGTGTCGACGGTGCGTTCCTGTTCCATGCGCCCCTCAATGAAATGTAAGCAAGCCCGCTAAGGCCCCGATTGCGTGTTATTCGAAAGAAATACAGTGTTACGGAACACAGGCAAAAGAAGAAACATAGGGTTTTATTTAGTACAAGTCTGATACTCCATTTCGCTCCGCTCAGAGCGGGAGAAGTCATTTGATAATTTCCCATAAGAAAAATAAAAATAACATATTTGAAACGGTTTTACCCTACTACTACCTAGTATGTTATTTCATGTAATTAATTTGTACGCCTTGCAAGGCAAAACATAGTGAAACAACACCATTTTTATACCATATGTCAGAATTGCCTATGTTCATAAATAAATAACTTTGACTTTGCACATTTCAGCAAACAAATGTTTGTAAATCTGTAAAACGATTTATACAAACTTTGTTTGAATTCGCTTTTAAGTTAACGGTTATAGGACCACACATGAAGAAAAGGAAATATCAAATGAATGCAGATATTTCTTTCTTAGAGTTATCTGCATAATTTCCAACAAAACCTCAAGTGGTACTTAAAGTACCACTCTGAACGACATCTCAAAAAACAAAAACGAAAATTGTCTCTACTCTTTCACAATATTCTCTACATCTCAATATAATTTTAGAGCAAAAACTCATTTGGTACTAAAAGTACCACTCAACCCTTTTAGCTGAACAAACATCCTTTAGTCGTGTCTTCATGGTTGACGTTATCGGCTACATTATCCAAGTATTGTTTATATCCTCCTGCGAGTATACCCATGAGTATAATAGCACCTACTTGCGAATTTGACTTGAATTTTGATGCGCAATCTTCAGGATTCTCTGTGTCTAAAGTATAAATCTGTAAAAGGAAGAAACACAGTGGTTTGAAAAAAAATACGTGTGGCACTCGGGGACTGCCACGGTAAAGCTATTGCATAGCATTTTAAAACTTCTTATGCAATAAATAAAAAAAAATTAAATATAATATTTTAAAAGTACGTAGCAAGTAGTAAGTAAGACCTTGGGTTTGATCCAGCGTATTGTCGATTGTCAATCCGATACTCTACCAAACACGCTAATAGAACATTGGAATCAAAAATCAAAATAACTGACCGTATTCGTAATTATAGTGTTAGGTGTTTTTCGTTACGGAATTTTTTGATTCGGTCGCCGCGCTCAAAGCTATGCAATAGCTTAAAAAAAGACGTTGCCTCACCCTAGGAATTTGTCCTATATCGTGGGTGCGCTTACAAACATTTAAACTCATACTCACAGCCAGACCCGGAACAAGTGCCTGTAGGTTATACAAATATTTGTTCCGTGCGGGGATCGAACCCGCGATACGCAGCGCTGCAACCGATCGCTCAGCCACTGCGTCAACCGTGTCGTTAGAAATTTTTTGGTAATTTATTTGTCAGCCAGAAATGGTTTGCAAGACCAAAAAATTGGGTGCCAATTTTTTCAACGAATTTCTTCTGCTACTAAAATCAACATTATTTTTCAGGATGATGTTTAAATATATACATTTTGATTCAAGTCAGGCCATTACCGCCAGACAAATGTGTTATAGAGCCGAGAATAGCAGTGACAAATTCTCATGTGAATTACGCGACGTTTTTCAATACGCTTCGGAGAAATTAAATAACAGACAAAAGTATTTATGTCATTAATCAATATGAAACTATGATCTTTTCACATTGAAGGAGAAACAAAGGCATGACATCGCTAAACAGCCTAATTTAAAAAATTAGAAATTGGAATACTAACTACTACTTTTAAATTTAGAACTCAAATATATGCCAATTTGTTGTTATAAGCAAATTATTTTCTACTACAAATAAACAATGATCATCATTGTTTATTTGTGATATTAACTTCTAGAGCCCCAGCGGCACAAAAACGTGCCAGTAAACAAGTATTACCGTTGAGCCCCGCTGGCACAAATTTGTGCCATCAAACCCCGACCGATTTAAAACTGTATTTGTAGTAAACATAAGTCTTAAAATCAGATTACGCTTTCGATAAGAGCCCGCCCGGCGGTGCTTGACGGATAGTTGACGTAAATAATGGCGGTCCTTGAGAGGTTATTAAATACATTTAAAAAAAATGTAGGCCTTAAAACAAGCGCCTCTTTGCTCTAAAAAAAACACTGCCGACTATAGAGATCTGAGCAGTTGTCTATTGTTATCCGTGGAGAAACAGAACAAATGAAAGCCTTGTTGCGATAAATGAGAAAAAAACACGAGTGTTGCATTGCATGTTGAACCTAATCGCAGTGCAATAAGACTCAGTTTTCGAGTATTGAAAAATATATTGTAGGGTATCAATGCCCTAGTTCCAGATGTATTCTCACCTGTTGTGCAGCATGTGCTGTATAAGCCACTACGGCCAGCTGATAAGGCAGCGCCAGGCCCGCAGCGTGGCCCGCGAGCGCGAGCGACACCGAACTCACCCCCAAGCACGCAGTAAGAGCGGGACGAGTATGCGCACCGAATGTTAGAGCGGTGGATTTGATACCTACTTTCATGTCATCTTCTTTGTCCTGTGGGGGGTGAAAAAATTAGCTCGCTGGATTTGGAGAGTGTATAAGGACTTTTCACGAATCGCGGCGATCTCTTGCGTCCGGCCCTGGTTTAGTCCATGGTCCGGAGCGAGAGGGAATGGGAAGCGGTCACCTCCTTCTGCGAAGCAGTCATGCTAGTAAAGGAGGTGGCCGGGCGTTTAAGGGAGAGAACCTCAAACCAACGCAGCCGCCGCGAGACGACTCCCGGCAACCGTAGATGCAGGCCTGTGGATGGTGAGTAATGGGTAGCTCACCGTCCGTCCGTCTATTGACGACAGACCGTGTCGACGGCGCGTTAGTGTTGCACGCGCGCCTCAAAGAGATGTCAGCAAAGCAGAGGGGCCTGCCAGGACCACCTCCCGGGGTTGCGGGTTGTTCGATAGAGATACCGCGCCCCCGAAACATAAAGGGCAATAGAAGGAACATTAGTGGGTTTTAGTCAGTAATGTTGCCTAGTTGTCCAAAAAGAAAAGTGTAGTAAAGTGAGTTTGAGTTTATTGAAATATACTTAAGACATTTACAAACTATAAATAGACATAAACTAATAATAAAAATATATACAAGTATAAAAATGTAAAATAATTAAAGAGCGTCGAAAATTCCATCGTCAGTTCATTCGTCAAAATTCGTCCGCATCCCTGCCAACAGGTAAAGTGCCCAGGACGCTGGCAGCATTAACGCGTTGGATGGCAATGCAAATTTTTTGTGCCAAAACAGTTTTTATTTTTATTAAAATAATGATAATGCCAACTGCTTGATTAACAAAAGATAATAATTATGTTTGTTTTTGATGATTGTCTGGCAGTTTGAGTACTATAAGGGACCTACACAAATGTCCTTTTTTTGGTATTGAGTTGTCATTGAGCTCCTTGGGTTATGAGACAAGCTACACGATAACTGACAAATGCTTGCATTGACTGGACAGGTCCACTCAATCTGTGTGGTGCTTTCTTAAAAAGACCATTTCAGACACTAATCTGCATAGTCCTCATGTAAGTTGACCAAAATTTTTTGTCTGGACCTTAAAAGAGACTATGACCTCTGAGTTTGTTTCGGCTGTGTCTTCTCAGAGTATTCGGATACGAAACACCGGCCTCATCTAGTTTTAAAAAAAGACGTGTAAAACCTACTTGCAAAATTTACATCATTTATCATTTTTAATAAAATAGAAAAAAAAACTAATTTAAACTAACCTGGTGAGCATAGATAGTGTCATAGACGACAGTCCAGGCCAGTGCCCCGATGTAGAGCGGCGCGCATATCGCCATGTCTATGGTTCCATGTATGGCACTATAACCCAATAAGGCGCCCCAGTTGAACGTGGCGCCGAGAAATATTTGAGGGTAGTTCGTGAACCTCTTCGCTAGAGGATAGGTTACTACAAGCACTGAAATAGAAACAAACATAATTATTAAAATACTAGCTCGAAAAAAAGTATCCTATGTGTTATTCTAGACTATAATCTACCTCTGTGCCAAATTTCATCAAGATCCGTTCAGCCGTTTTAACATGAAAGAGTAACAAACATCTATACATCCATCCTCACAAACATTCGGATATATAATACTAGCTGACGCCCGCGGTTTCGCACGCGTGATGATCGAAAAAAAAGTATCCTATGTGTTATTCCAGACTATAATCCACGTCTGTGCCAAATTTCATCAAGATCCGTTTAGCCGTTTTGACGTGAAAGATTAACAAATATTCATACATCCATCCATCCTCACAAACATTCGCATATATAATACTAGATTAAAATTAGAAATGTTATATTAAATTAAGAATGTTGATGGACGGAGAGCGACAGGAAGGCCAAAGAAGAGATGGATAGATTATGTAAGGAATGATATGAAGGAGAAAGGAGTAAATGATGCCGTGACGTCTGATAGGGGAGAATGGGAAAAGAAAACGTGTTGCGCCGACCCCAAATAGAATGGGACCAGGACAGGAAAATTACGATAGTAGGATTTGTAACATCCGCGTATAGACAGCAAAAGAGATAACTAACCAAGCTCGTGAGATCTTGAATTTTACTTAGAAACCGATGGACGTTTTCAACTAAATTTTTAATTTATTTAATGAACTGGACGCAAAATACGCGCTTTGGACGTGAGTTGCGGATATCAGCCCATTATACAAAAGGAAAGGAAAAGGGGGAGAAAGAGGGAAGAAAAGGGGAGAGAAAGATAATTTTCTTCGGGATAAATTTAGCGTTAGCCCAAAGTAACTATGCCACGCGGACGAAGTCGCGGGCGGAAGCTTAAAATATTTATATATACAATCTGTTGATTTGCATCCTCGCCAAAATTTAGGAGGTGCTAATAAAAGTCATAAATAATAATCAATTAAAATTACGGTACTCGGTAACGGTAATTACGGTATTTTCTGATCGGTCTCCGTCTGTTTAAATTTAACAGTATTACAGAATATCTCCACTTCAAAAGTACAGAATCACCTACAGAACAAACAGAACAGTGTGTGCGTGAGTGTCGGCGCATACATAATGCGCGTAAAGCTAGGAGCAGATCGTCCGAGTGTAGTGTACACTTACCGATTTCCGAAAATACGAAAAAAGTAAAAAAAAAACCTACTTATTTTATTATCGATTCGGGTCGAGAATCATTAGCATAGTTACGTCCTTGAATTTGGCGAGGATGCAAAACAACACGCTGTATAGTAAGGTTACATCAACAAAACTTACGCATACTGCTCGCCCCTAGTGCTATACTGTAGCAGTTAAGCTGCAGTAACACGGCTAGAGCGAGGCTTAATTGAGCTGCTAAAAACACCATGGCCTGGGTCTCTGATACAGCACCCGTGACCAAAGGCCGGGACTTCGTACGTTCTACCTGAAAAGAAGAAAAGGTTGGGTTAGAATAAACCAGGTGTGACGGCAGTCGGCCCGGTTGGCGCAGTGGCTGAGCGATTGACTGCTGTGCTGCGTGTCGCGGGTTCGATAACGCACGGAACAAATATTTGTAAGACCTACAGATAGTTGTTCCGGGTCTGGCTGTTTGTGTATGTGAGTTTAAATGTTTGTAAACGCACCCACGATACAGGAGAAATTCCTAGTGTGAGGCAACGTTTAAAAAAAAAAGAAATAGGTACGAAACGAAAGCGCACCGAGGCGAGGGTTCCGTTCAAACTTGCGACTTGATCGCCAACAGACTTTTTAAGAGGATGGGAAATCATCAAATAACTTCCCCCGCTTTGGGCGGTGGGGGAGTGTCAGACGTGTATTGACCAAAACCCACCCATGTTCCTTCTATGACTTGACTTTTAGTTTTATGAAATTTTAATGTGCTGACAGTTAATCTAATTATAAGGTTAAATAATAACATTTTAATTTAATATTAATAATCTAAATTTGTATTTATGTAATTTATTTTCATTGTATTAATTCTGAATGAATAATTTCTTATTTTTTTTTGTGATGAACGGTATTGTATAAAATCTGGTTCTTCTAACCTGACAGACAGATGTGTTGCTGGGGAGTTTGTTCCGCCACTTCTTCTTCCCAGCTAAAACACTAGGAAGTGGCGAAGGGCAGGGCGTTTTTGTAGGACTGTCTCTTGTAATGTGATGTTCAAAAAGTGCTGATTATCAGCCTAATTTGAATAAATGACTTTTGATTTTGTTTTTCTTTGATTTTGACATAATTTTATTTGATTGAAATTTGAATGCATGTGTTTAGTGTTACATAAAAACAAACAGCCATATCTTTTGACTGCGTAGACTTAGAGGGTTGATTTTACCACAACTCTAAGGAACCACAGATTTAAGTATAAGGTTTAAATTTCAACTCGATACCTCCACGCGTTTATGAGATAAAGGGTCTTGACAGACGGACGGGCAATAAAATGATCCAATAAGGGTTCCGTTTCCGTTTTGTCTTTTGAGGTATGTAGAATTTTACAATTAAGTAGAACATGCTCCATCATACCTTTATGATTATGCAAAGGTTTTGAAATCGTCTAGTTACGGTTTTTTTTGGGTGGTATCATCAAATAACTTCTCCCGCTCTGGGCGGTGCGGGGGGGAGTGTCAGACTTGTACCTACTGACTAAAACCCACTTATGTTCCTTCTATTGCCCTTTACGTTCCGGGGCCGCGGTATCTCTTTCGAACAACCCGCAACCCCGGCAGGCGGTGGCCCTGGCAGGCCCCTCTGTCTGTCATACCTTAGCATCCACATCGCGGTCCCACAGATCATTAATAGTGCATCCAGCGCCCCGCATCAGCCCTGCCCCCACAAGAAACAGGGCAGCTGTCTGCAGTGAGGACTGTAGGGGTACTGTGCCAGCTACCGAGCCTATGGCTATAGACCATGCACAGGGCCAGTAGAGAAGGTATATTCCTGGGAAGAAAATGGCTTAATGAGAAATCCTTACTAATATTATAAAAGCAAAAGTGACTTTGTTTGTTTGTTACGTCTTCACGCCTAAATGGCTAAACCGATTTTGATGAATTTTGGTACAGAGATAGTTGGGGCCCTGGAGACGGACATAGGCAATTTTTTTATAAAAAAGATTGAGATATGAGGGAGAAAGAGGGAAGAAAAAGGAAAACTTAGCATTGCTATTCCAATAAATAAGGCGCAAGGGCAAAAACTACAGGAAGCAGGTACCTGTAAATCAGGAAAGGGGAACTGTGTTACCCCGAATTTAACGCGAGCGAAGCCGCGGGCAAAAGCTAGTATATAATACTAGCGAGCTTGGTAGACGTTAGCAAATCACACGGTGACATTCCGACAACAGCGCCACCTACCCGGTCCAGCCGTTTAGGAGGAGTTAGGTGACAAACACACATACAGAAAAATTATATAATATTAAGATTTATAAAAACCGGTCAAATTTGTGATGGTATTATTAGATATCTAGATCTATTTATGTAATCCATTTTGGATAAAAAGCAAAAAAAAAATCCCAAATAAAAGTTTTATTTTCTAATTTTATTTATTAAAACTTTATGCACAAGTAAAAACTGTACAAAGGCGGACTTTATGGTTTATGCATTTTCTACCCGTCTACCTTAGAATGATGTAGTTTTCTTCTTTTATTCTTTACTTAACATCCATTCCCAATGTATCTTCTTTCAAATACAACTATTTTAAATATGGATTGATGATTTTTGTTAGTCTTTCATTCAAAACTACTCAAAAGGTTTGCATGTGATTTGCCACTCAGTTTAAAATCTGAATTAACCCAGTTTTAAAGATGTATAGATAGATGCTTGTTTGTTAGTCTTTAGGCCGTGCGCTGCGTTAGGCGTGCGCACGGCGCGGGCGCCCGCGTGGCGGGCTGTTTCATGTAATAGGCCGTGCGCTGCGTTAAGCGGGCGACCCGCTGCACGCAGCGCTGATCTATGACATTACATGGAAACAGCACGCCACGCGGGCGCCCGCACCGTGCGCACGCCTAACGCAGCGCACGGCCTTAATGCTAAACAACTCAATGGATTTAGGTTTTATTTGCCACACATACCTAGTTTAAAATTTGGATTAACTCAGAAATCAAATACTTATTGATAAATGATGTTTATTTTGCAAGTAGGTTTTCACAAACACTTTTACACATCTTTTTTTAAAACTAGATGAGTCCGGTGTTTCGTACCTGACTACTCTGAGAAGAAACAGCCGAAACAAACTCAGGGGTCATAATCTCTTTTAAGGTCCAGACAAAAAATCTTGGTCAATTTACATGAGGACTATGCAGATTAGTGTCTAAAATGGTCTTTTTAAGAAAGCACCACACAGATTGAGTGGACCTGTCCAGTTAGTGCAAGCATTTGTCAGTTAAATACAAACGATAAAGAATACAAACCAATAGGCCTGTCCCATCTTGCTAACTTCAAATAAGGATCAATCTTTTCTTTCCAAGACAATGCTTTAGCTTCAATCTCTTCTCGATCTGGCAACACCTTTCCCCCCAATTTATCATAGACAATCTTTGGTGTTGTTGTTTCAATAACTACTTTTTGTCTATGCTGATCACTTTGCGTCGAATATATTCTAGAGATTGCATATCTATGGTTTTGTTCTTTTTTAAAATATATCTGGCCGCATAGACAAGAGTATGTGTTGGTAGGGTAGTTGTATATTCTTAGTTTAGCGTTCAGGGTTATTGTTTTTTGTAGAAGAGTAGATATTTGTGTTAGTTTGTACATTTTAATACTATTGTTTAACATTATTTTTTGGTGGGTTTTCACAGCACTGGGTTCTGAAAATGAAAAAAAAATGTGGTTTATAAATACTTCTGTGTATTTCAAAGGTTTTATAAACACCCTATAAGTATTAATAACAGTTAAATTAGATTAGAGTGTGATTTTTTAATGAAATCAAAATCAAAATCATTTATTTCAAGTAGACCATTACATGCACATTTGAATGTCAAAAAAAATACTAAATGTTAAAGCTACAGTCCCGGTCACAAGACATAATAACGTGTGAAAGATAATGTGTACAGTAGTAGTTGCCCATTCCAAAGCGTTGACCTCTATGGAGAAGAAGGGGCAAGAAACTCCATGGATACTCTTTTAAATTAGAATATTATTACAAAATCGTATTTACATCATTCATGTTGAGATTATACAAATATGTGAGAACGATGTAGAAAGACGTGCACAGTAAGAGTGTCCAGAGTAAAAACAAAATTGTCTTCAACAATCTGCTAAGGACATAGGTTTTATTGATTAAGTATATCATGTGTTTTAGCAAGCATTGTTAGAAGATGTTAAGTACCATTTTGAATTTGCTTGTTTCTCTATTATTTGTTTAGTTGTCAAACAATTATAGCCGACTTCAAAAAGGAGAAGGTTCTTTTTATAGGTAGACAGAAAAAGTTAGAGTCTACATAGTCCCTACATTCACCTGTTGAATGTCGCAAAAAGGCGCGAAAACGCGTCCAAAATCGACGAATTTATGAGTAACGTTTTAATGAGGTAAGCCTTCAGAAAAACAAAGATTCAACCGTAACACCAATAGCTACACTGTTTAAAGTTCCCTCGTGGGTACTTAAGACACTTGGGGCATTTTGTCTTATGTTCCCCCATAGAAACTTAACGTCATTCAACGGGTTAATTTAATAAAAAGAATACAACATTTTGTCAGCTTAATTAAATATTTGTTTAATTGCCAGCAACATGCCGTCAGAACCCTGGGCTAAGCTTTCCATTGCCGTCCGTCGAGTTTGGGGTTGATATTTTTTTTACAGAAAGGTTAAATTATTATAAGAACACACGTAAAGTCTCAACATGCGGAGACGCGTACTTTTTGAGAAAAAAAATGTTGAAAATGTTTTTTTTTTTTTTTTTTTTTTTTTTTTTTTTTTTTAGGTTGGGCCACTCGCAGTTCAACTCGCTTGAGTTGTTAGACTGCTTAACCGGACTATCCTGTGTGACCTCAATAAATTAAGGCCCCCAGCCAGGGCTACAAAGACTACTAGTATGCTAAGTGCTCGCTCGCTAAGGGCACCCCCTGTGGGGTACGGACCTCGGCTTAGGGCGTCACTGAGGGAGGGCAACAAGGGTGGCTGGGTCGATTAATTAGGGACTTTAAGATTTACTGCTCAGCATCGCGGGCTGGCTTGTAGACCAAGGGACGGTTTCGTTACTGGGGGTTTCGCGACGGGCCTCGGCGGCGAGGTCGGAAAACGGATCGCGGTCTGTATTTGTGTTTGCGGATAGTACTAGTTTCCCTATTGCTTTCCTGCAGGATTGTGATGGGATCATCGGGTGTGATAAGGGTATGCCTTGGTCGGCGAATTTTCCCTATCCTGGTGGGAGTATAGTGGGTTGCCCCTACTATGAGACTGTTGGGGTGCCTTTCAGCAGCATCGAAGAAACGCTTCGTGAGGCGTTTCATCGTTTGGGCTATTGTCGGGATTTTAAGATCGACATGTAGTCGTTCATTCCTCAAGTACCAGGGAGCTCCCACGGCCTTTCGGAGAAAACGGTTTTGAAGGGTTTGCATCCTGTGGATTCGGGACGGGTTGACGTGCGCGAACACGGGGCACGCGTACGTCATGATTGGTCGAATGCACGCTATGTATATACGCAGCTTGCACTTCAGTGACAATTTGAATGTTGAAAATGAATATTTTTGCAGTATTTATATCAATTCCTACCACAGATTATATAGAATTCTCGCTATTGAACGTTTCGTTTCACCAACGGTTAAGTTGTCTTACGTTTGGTAACATTTTATTTTATATAAATTTACGTAAATAATAATATTTTGTATTAGTTTAAATAGTTTTCATGCACACATATATTTTACAGTTTATATATAAATTACAGCATTATTTTCAGTACGAAATAAAAAAAAAAATGTTAAGTGTTTACCGTGTTTTGTCGGCTTGTGGAACGAAACGTAAAACTGACGCTATTTGTATTGTCACTGTCATCGTCAGTCATCGTTTGTGTCCCTAGCAGTTGAGAGCGTTTACGTACTCCTGTCGGTGAAAACAACGTTTGACTACCACCATGGTGTCCCCGAAGCCCCAGGTTTCGTGTTCTGCTGTGCCGTCTAATAAGCCGGCTTATTATTACTTTATAGGAGAAACTGATTGCAATCTGGACTTTAGGGCACCCCGACTCGGATAGGTTAGGTTAGAAGGGGATGGCGGGGTCGTGTGAGCGAGCGAAGCGAGCGAATAGACCCCGCCATCCCCTTCGTGGTTATTTTTTTATAAACCACCCAGAAGTAGGAGCCCCGCGAAGCGGGGCTCCGTCGACCAAGCCCACCCTCGACCATGCATAAAATATTTTAGGGTTTGGCTTGGCTGGTAGGTAGTTATGAAACGTGCCATTTATAATTTTTAACTTACTAAAACCGCTATTTACAACTGCCTCTTTAAATCAGTGCCATTTTTTTTGATGAAGGGGGGTGCCCCATTCTGTAGGGAGGGAAACCCCCTTCCCCCCTAAGGGGTCCGCCATGGTTTTTTACACTTACTATTAATTTTAATTCATAAAATGGGAAAAATTTCCTCAGACTTAAAAATTAAAAAAACTCGAAAAGGGGGGGGCTCCGCAACTTTTCCCTTTAAGGGGGGGTAGTACCCACCACCCCCCCTCCCCCCACACCCCTCCCCACCCTTAATTCGACGGACGTCAATGGAAAGTCGTACCGAACCCTGATCAGAGAAGGATGCCTTTCCAGCTTAGAAAATATAAAACAGGAAAATGTAAATGTCATAATTACAGCCTATATATAAATGTATGGAACATTTATTATCTATTATGTAGCTCGCCTTCGCTTAGGCAATTAAATATTACGTAATGATATCAATCTTCTTTCTTGGAACGACGCAAAAATATAATAGTACCGACTAAGTATCATAACATGGCAAGATTTGAACATTAGAATGAACATAACCTCTTTTCTACATCATAACATTAAACAATAGACACATTACTTACCTCTGTCACGTTAATAGTTGTGAGAAAACGACAAATTAGTCGTAATTTTAAAACAATTCAGTTTTTATGATAGGAAATAATAACCAAAAGTAATCATCGTAACGAAAACAAAGGTTAATGACAGAATTCAAGGGCATCAACTATATTCGGTTACGAAGCAGCGAATCAGAATAAAATAAGTAATATTTATTACGTTAAGTGGATGTTTTCACAGTATTTGAAATATATTTAAATAAATAATTAAATGAAATCAAGAAATAAAATCAATGTGCCGCACATGACATTTCACAATGACAACTTCACGAGACAGGTGACATTTGACAATGACAAATTGTTTGTTTTTCTGGATATTCGTTTAGAAATTCCTACCAGCAGCCGAATAACATCCATTTCAAATGGCTTCCTTCCACTTTTTATTCATTTGTAAAGTCACACCCCTGGCACTGGCCAAACCATAGAGTATAGTAACCTATGGGCCGAACTCTGAGCCGAATCACTCTTGAGACTGTTAAAGTCAAACCAAAAACAACATTTTTTTTTCATAAAGTCAGTATGGAGAACATTTCATTTACGTTTCGTTTATATTTATTTTTAGTGATTTCATTAATGTATTATTTTCAATGGTTTCATATAACTTCACAAAAATATTTGGATTCTTTCCTTAGAGGGTTAATGAGAAATCTGTTTCCAAACCGAGCGTAATAAGTCAATAACGTCAGTCGACAGTTGGAGTGTCAAAAAATAAAACATTTTCGTTTCGAGTTCCTAGATTCGGATCGAGAAAATTAGGAAAACGTTAATCATTTTCGTTTCATCAATGTATTTTCCAACAGTGACTTACGCTCGAATAATATTGACTTAGGCCTGCGTTTTTAATTCATAAAAGTGCTTTAATACCGGTAAGGTCGTAGGTAATTAAATTATGAGGGTGTGCGTTATTTTTGCTGCTTGTAGTTTATGCGGCATGAATGCGTAGATTTTGTATTCTCTAGCTGCAATCGAGAAACAAAAGATTTCTATATCAAATGTTACGAAAGGTTTCCTACGAGTATTGTGCCGCAACTTAGTACTGGCTAAAATAACTAAGCAAACATTAGCTGCTTGGTAATAGGCCCGTTCTCTACAGCATGATATTAAATATAATACGCTAAATAAAGGTGACCCACCAGTTTTGCCTACCCCACGACCCAATCTTAGTGCTAACTAGTAACATAAACAGATGTGGCAGAGTGTACCTCCCACATCATGTCAGTTTTCTGCAATTTGGTTATAAAAAACTAGGCAAAGATATTAAGTTATACTATTGAACATGAAAAAGAAAAAAAAAATAGTAACCATAGAGTTTCTTGCCAGTTCTTCTCCATAGGAAGCATGCACTTTTTCTTGATGTTTTATAAGTGCTCATGTAGGCCTACATGAAATAAAAACATTTTGATTTTGACTTATAGATTTATTAATCAGCTTTTTTAGGGTTCCGTAGTCAACTAGGAACCCTTATAGTTTCGCCATGTCTGTCTGTCCGTCCGTCCGTCCGTCCTCGCTTAATCTCTGTGACCGTTAGCACTAGAAAACTGAAATTTGGTACCAATATGTATATCAATCACGCCGACAAAGTGGTAAAATAAAAATTGGAAAAAAATGTTTTATTAGGGTAGCCACCCTATATGTAAAGTGGGAAGTGTTTTTTTTTAAATTTCAACCCTAACGTGTGATATATTGTTGGAAAGGTATTTAAAAATGAATAGGGGTTTACTAAAATCATTTTTTGATAATGTCAATAATTTCGGAAATAATCGCTCCAAAAGTAAAAAACAATGTGTCCCCCCCCCCCTCTAACTTTTGAACCTTAAGTTTAGAAAATATGAAACAATCTGAAAAGTAGAACTTTATAAGGACTTTCTAGGAAAATCATTATGAACTTGATTGACACAACAGTTTTTGTACAAAAACTGTTGGAGCGCCTACCGCGGAACGTGCAACATTGCACGCTCCTCCACCTTTAAACTCATAAGTGGGAACACTTATTGTGACGGACGGGAAACTACGGAACCCTACACTGAGCGTGGCCCGACACGCTCTTGGCCGGTTTTTTATTTTAAACAAACATATAAAATTTCGGTCAGTGGGTCACCTTAGGGGTTCTCCCCCTTTTTAACTAAATCTCTTTTAAGAATTAGCCAATTTCCGTCTCCAGGGTCCACACTATCCCTGTACCAAAATTCATCAAAATCGGTAATCCATTTAGGCGTAAAGATGTAACAAACAAACCCACTTTTGCTTTTAATATTAGTAAGGATTACATTTTTTTTTATTATTTGTTTAATGTTATGTAAACTTTTGGCATGTGCCAAATAAACAGATTTTCTTTAAGTGGTATTTAATTATCAACGTAACAACTAGCTTGTAATCTGCAAAGGGCTGGGCGGAGGTGTACCTACCTATAAGGATACCCACATTTAGCTGGTTAGGGTTAAGTACCATGTTATAAGTTCGAGTTTACCAGAAGGGCAGGACGTTTTTGTGGGGCTGCCACTTGTAATGTGATGTTCAAAAAGTGCTGATTATCAGCTTAATTTGAATAAATGACTTTTGATTTTGATTTTTGAGTCACTAATCTGACTGCTACTGAAAATTCTGTATTGGGAAAAGCTTATAACACTGCTTTAGTTGAGCCTATTTGATGCTGTCATGACACACACAACATCATCTTTTTTATTTTTATCCTTTAGATTTGTTGTTTTATTTTTTGCCGCATGCACTGCTGGGAAGTGACAAATAAACATAGTTTAGAATAGAATAGAATATACATTAGTGTACACCATATATTGTGCTCTTCTGTCTTAATGTAATGTCCTATCAAATATTTTGTGTGTGTATAAACAAATGTAATAAACAATTTTATTTATGTATTTACAGGTCAAGTGTGAAAATCTTCAAATAGATCCACGTCTTTGCACGAGCTCTTGACAATGAAGGAGAAAACTAAGAAGAAAGTTTCTAAACCAAAAAAACAGAAATCTGTCTATCCATGCCAATATTGTCATAAGGTAAATATTTTACATTAGTACCTATAGATGTAGATTAGAAAACATTTTCAAAACACTTCCTCGAAAACAAACCTAAAAGTTTTGGGCGACCATAGTCGCCCGGGCAGTTGAGTGGATAAACATTTATAAAATAATTTGCTTCTAACAACAAATTGATATTTATTTGAGTTCTAAATTCAAAAAATATTTGAATTTCTTATTTCTAATATTAGTCTGTTTAGCGATGTCATGCCTTTGTTTCTCCTTCAGTATGGGAAGACAAAGCGCGGGGAAAAATCTAATTAAATCATAGTTTCATATTGATTAACGACAAAAGTACTTTTTGTTCTGTTATTTAATTTCTCCGAAGTGTATTGAAAAGCGTCGTTTAATTCACGTGAGAATTTGTCACTGCTGTTCTCGGCTCTAAAACCCTCTCGCCTGGCGGCTCGTGCGTTAAATCCGCCTCGTCTGCAATGACAAAGTTTCCTCACTTGAATGAAAATGTACTATTTTGAATATACACAACACACTCTCATTAGGCGTGAAAAACAGAACTAAAATAAAATGCACAAAAGTTTGACATATTAACGTTTTTTTTTTACAAGCTTCACCACTATTGACTGTAGTCATACTGTACTCTATTTATTAATAAAATTTTGAAAAAAAAAATGTACACCACAACTAAAGAGGCTGAAATATAAAAAAAAATAACCATCACCAACTTCTGGAACTAAATTTATTTTCCATCTTTTTAGTGTCTTTTTGGAAGTCAGTTTTTTATTCCAAAAAAACTTTTTCTATTACATGTAAAAGTGTTGGTAAAAATCTACATCATTTATTTAACTCTATTCCAGACGTTCGCAAACTCCTCAAACTGGCATTCCCACATGAAACTCCATTCAACAGACCAACGCTACCATTGCGAGCTCTGTGACTACAAGACTAATGTAAAGAAGTATCTCTCAAGGCATGTGAAGAAGACTCATAGCAAGCCAACTGGACATCAATGTAAGGTGTGCGGGAAATGCTTCCATTATGACTGCACTCTTCGGGCTCATATGAGGGTGCATACAGGTATGTTGATACTGGTTTTATAATGATGGATACTGCTCCGCTCCTGTTTGTAGTAGCGTGATGTTACCACAATGTGTTCCGTCATGGACTAGCAATATTCTAGATACTTATGTAATGAGTGTTTTAATATACTATTACAATACACACTTGGGTCTAATTCACTTCCCCGCTTTTTGGCAGCCATTTTGAGATATTCTTGCGTGTACAAAAAATAATCATATCTCTCAGTGTTGGTCTTACTGAGACGAAAATAGGTTTATTTAGAGGGCAACAATATTGTCTATCGTTAAAATTAAGAAATTATGGGCTTACATTTCAACGTAACTTTAGGAAAAAAAAATAAAGTCCTAAAAATATGCAAATGAACGAAAGTTTTGTAAACTTTTTTTGTGAAAAAAATGTTTTTTTTTTTAAATCAATAAATTTAGCTAGACAACGAACGAGGCTCTGGCGACCGAGTCAGTGGCGGTATAACCACTCGGACAGGCTATCTCGAGCCTTGGAAACTAAAAATCTCCTAAAAGAGAGACTGCAGTGTACTGAGACAGTGCCAAACACATTATGGAAGCGGAACTTAAAACAAAACTACCCCAGGAGGGTACCGGTTACACCGGAGAATCCCTCTCTGATACTACTTCAGGCAGCCCCACTGTATCTGGGGGGGGCAAAATTTCGCTCTCTGTAATTGATAGGGGAGATATTACGAGAAGGATTACAGAAGATAATGCAAAGGAAATAATCGACTTGACTAATATTAGTACAACTGGAAAAGCAACAACTGGACAACGACATTACTACCAACAAAAATTCCACAGAAGTATGTTTGTGACAAGAGAGCGAAGCTACTCTGCGGGCGATCAACAAAATACTCAGAAAGAACTTCAAGGCGATGTAGCCACACGCACACAGGCATCTGCTGTCACCTATAGCAACCCAAATGCACCATGGCAAAGAATGCCAATAACAAACAAAAGGCAACTATCACCTGAAAAACAGAAACCTCTTAAAGTCCCCCGAAACCAGGAATCTACCTGGAAAGTCCTGGATGGCATAAGAGGCATTGACAAACCTATTACGACCTCAAACAGCTTCTCGCTACTAGATGTAGATTCTCCTGTAGAAAATCCGTCCTGCGGAAACTCACCTCCAAAGGAAAAGAAAATATCAAAACCTCCACCCATTATTCTATATGGAATTGAAGACATTGCACAATTATCAAAGATGTTGGAGGAAGTGGTAGAAAAGGGTGAGTACTCGTACAAAGTCGCATCTAAAAATCAACTCATAATCTCTACCAAATCTCTTGATAAGTACAAAACTATGATAGAGCATATCAGAAGCAGAGGTCTGATAGGCCACACTTTTACCCGAAAAGACGAAAGGTGTCCGCGTTACGTCATCAAAAACTTACATCATAGCACACCCAAAGATGAGATCATCAAAGCTATTGAAGATACAGGTAACCAAATTAAGGGAGAAATCGTAACCATACGTAAAAGAGGCACCAAAGAACCAGGAAACATCTTCTTCGTCAATGTTTTACCTCATGCCAACAATGGCAAAATCAAGGAAATAAAATATATTTTCCACCAGCCTGTGATAATTGAAGATCCGAAAAGGAGTAAAACTATCCCACAATGTACACGTTGCCAACAGTATGGACACACAAAAAACAATTGCATGCGCCCTTACAGGTGTGTCAAATGTGCAGGCCCTCACAAGACCACTCTATGCCAGCTTGACAAAAACACCCCAGCAGTATGCTCCCTGTGCTCAGGAAACCACCCAGCCAGCTATAAAGGTTGTGCAGTTTACAAGGAGATATACGCCAGAAAATTCGGTAAATATCAAAAACAACGCATAAGCCCGGAAACAACCAATAAATCTCCGGCTATAGATGGAACTGACATAAGTACGCAAGAAACGACATGCGGAAATGTTGATACTAATAATAACAAACAGCAGGGCATCCCCATGTCATATAGCCAAGCTGCCAAGAATAAATATAAACAGGAGATTAAAGTTGACACCACTGTGTCACAGCGAACACACCACAGTACAAATTCTGTTGGAAGAGCCCAAGTCCCACAGGACAAAGACAACCTAGTAAGCCTTATCATTAAACAAACCGAAAAAATTGATAAATTGCTAGAACAGATGAGCACCCTTATGAATATTATCACAGTGCTTATCAACAAAATTCCGTGACCTCAGAATCGCCATTTGGAATATCAATGGTCTACTTCCAAACAAACAGGCCCTAGTAATATTTTTAAAAGAAAATAAAATTGACATAATTTTGCTATCAGAAACACACATGACTAATGAGAAAAAATTGACAATCAGAGACTACGATATCTACTGTACAAATCACCCCAGTGGAAGCCCCCACGGAGGAGCAGCTGTGATAATAAGGCACAATATTAAACATCACCTACATAGCATGTTCCAACAAGACTACCTCCAAGCCGCCACTATTACTGTGGAAGATAATGAGGGGACATTAAACATAAGTGCTGTATACTGCCCACCACGTCACAAAGTAAAACAGGAAATGTTTACAAACTATATGCAATCACTTGACCAAAGATTTATCAGTGGAGGTGACTGGAACAGTAAGCATCTTCAATGGGGATCGAGACTTACAACAACCAAAGGCCGAGAACTGAAAAAGTGCATTGACATGACACACTAAAATTAAAGACGTTTTCGACGGGTAAACCAACATACTGGCCAACGGATCTGGCAAGGATTCCAGACCTCATTGACTTTTTTATAACCAAAGGCATAGGGCAACATTATGTCGTAGTAGAGTCATGCGAAGACGAGAAGTACTGGCATGATTCAGACCACACAGCAATCATAGGCACATTCAGTTTGTCACCTGTTGAGAAAGAACAGCCACTTGCATTGAGTAATAAGTACACGGATTGGGATGGATTTGTAGAGGTTCTAGAAGAAGAGGTCAATCTAAACGTACGGCTGAAAACGAGTGCTGACATTGATAAAGCTGCCTTCTATATAACCAATAAAATACAGGAAGCCGCATGGCGCTCAACACCAACCGTTACAAATAAGAGCAGTGCTAACATCCCCTTGCAGATACGGATAAAACTACAAGAGAAAAGAAAACTTAGACGCAGGTGGCAATTTAGTAGGTTGTCTGCAGACAAAACTGCTTTTAACAGATCAGCGAGGGAGTTGAAGGGCACTGATAATAAGTGTCGAAAATGACTCTTTGAATGACAAACTGTCTAATTTATCAGCCACCAAACAAGGCAATTACTCTTTGTGGAAAATGACAAAACACTTAAAAAGACCACAAGAACATATACCACCTCTAAGGCGCACTGATGGTACATGGGCAAGAAAAGACAGTGAAAAAGTCGACCTATTTGTGGACTACCTCAAACAGGTATTCAGCCCTAATGAGTCCACCATGGTGGAATTTGAAAGTGAAATTGACGAGTATATAAACAGCGATCAACAACTATCGTTACCTCCAAAACCAGTTACTCCCAAAGAAGTTCTTAAAACGATAAGCACCTTGAAGAACAAAAAGGCCCCTGGGTTTGATCTTATAACAGGAGAGATACTGAAACAGCTGCCTAGGAAAGCGATTGTCTTCCTCACTATCCTTTTCAATTCCATTCTGAGGGTGCATTACTACCCGGAAATATGGAAGATATCTTTAATAAAAATGGTTGCGAAACCTGGTAAACCAATAACACAACCTAGTTCATACCGGCCAATAAGCTTACTACCCGTCATGTCAAAGGTATTTGAGAGGGTGTTGCTGAGCAGACTCCATCCTGAACTGGAAGAGAAAAATGTAATCCCGGATCACCAGTTTGGGTTCAGACCTCTACATTCCACAATAGAGCAGGCACATAGAGTGGTACATAAAGTCAGACAGACCCTCGAGCAAAAGGAGTACTGCTCAGCAGTATTCCTCGACATTCAACAAGCCTTTGATAAGGTATGGCACAAAGGACTCCTCTACAAACTGAAATCCCTTCTATCCAACACACTCTACATGGTACTAAGATCCTACTTAGAAGGTCGAAAGTTCCAGGTGAAGTTCGAGGAAGAGCTATCACAACTACACAACATCAAGGCATCAGTACCTCAGGGCTCAGTGCTGGGTCCAGTGCTGTACTCCCTGTATACTGCAGATCTACCTATGACGGATGGAGTGGTAACAGCCACATATGCGGACGACACTGCTTGCCTCTCGAGTGACAAATGCCCAGAAAGGGCTACTGCTAAACTACAAGAGCAACTAGATAAAATACATGAATGGTTGCAAAAATGGCGTATAAAAACTAGTGCATCTAAATCCACACATGTAACATTTACTCTGCGTAAAGGAGACTGCACACCTGTGAAACTAGATGGGAATGTACTACCTCACAAAACAAAAGTTAAATACTTGGGCTTCCACTTAGACAGAAGACTTACCTGGTCTGCACATATTAAATCAAAAAGGCAAGAAGCTAACTTACAGTTACAAAATTTAAACTGGCTAATTGGACGCCAATCAACATTATCACTTGGAAACAAGATGCTAATATACAAGTGCATAATCAAGCCTATCTGGACATATGGCGTGGAGCTGTGGGGTTCTGCAAGCAATTCTAATCTAGAAATTCTGCAACGATTCCAAAACAAATCCCTGAGAATGATGTCAAATGCACCGTGGTACACAAGGAATGAAGAGATACACAAACACTTGCAAATCCCTACCATAAAACAGGAAGCACAAAAATGCTGCTCTAAATATAAAAAGCGTTTGCAAAAACATAAAAATGTGCTTGCAAGAGCTCTAGCTACCAATGCACCAGCAGGCCAACGTTTAAAGAGGTGGAACATTCTTGATATAGACAAGAGACAATGACAAGTAATTACCATGCTTAGTGAAGCCTGGTATTATAATATTCCGTAACGCGATCTCATTTGATTATGACTTGCCTAGTCGATTGCAGATATTAGAGGGAAGAAAAAAAAAAAAAAAAAAAAAAAAAAAAAAACAATAAATTTAAGTAAGTAGGTAAGTTTGTTATACAATATGTTAGTTTAAACGAGGGACGTATTCAAACCCACAATAGTGCATACTTACATGATACTAATAAAAATATGAACAAAAAAAAACACTAATAAATAAAAGACAGAACCCTACCAAAAATTTCGCATAAGTCTCGCAACGTGTATATACCCTTGCGCTAGCGATTTAATACTATCGCAGAACATGTGTGCCTGTCAATGACCTTTAGGTATAATCCATTTTCCCTTCATACTTTAAACCTGGCTTAGGACGCCTTTTCGGTAGAATCGGCGCGTAGGTATTTTGCGGCGTGATTTACTTCACTGTTTACAAGTTTACTTCTCTCGTGCTCAGTGTTCATGAATACTGTATTTTATTGGACAATTACGTCAGAAATTAAGGTTATAGGTTTTTTACATATTTGGGACGAGAATCGGAATACTGAATACCCTCCCTCAATAAGTCCCTCGTTTAACCTAGTCCGTCACCGGACACATTGTATAGAATATGTTACTCAGTGATAATGTAGCTTTCTAAGTATTTTATTTATTTAATATACAATGTACAAATACATGCTAGGCTTAAAACAAGTGAGTACATGACCATGTTAGGGCGCAGCAAAATGTATTAACACTAATAAAAATAATATTGCAGCGAGTCTAGTCTAATACCATGTATGTTAGGAACTTTCACAGTCATATTATATTAATTAAACTTATATCTAGCCATAAACAATATTAATTGGAATCCGGTCCAGTAGTTTTGGAGTTTATTTGTTACATACAAATGTTTCCTCTTTAAACTATCTATACATAAACACAGGCCTGACTTAAGTTGCACAGTACACTGTTTCACATAAACCTGTCCTAAATTGCGTAGTACACTGCTGGACATAGCCCTATACTAAGTTGCGTAGTACACTGTTGTACAGAGACCTATCCTAAGTTGCGTAGTACACTGTTGTACAGAGACCTATCCTAAGTTGCGTAGTACACTGTTGGACATAGACCTATCCTAATTGCGTAGTACACTGTTGAACATAGACCTATCCTACGTTGCGTAGTACACTGTTGAACATAGACCTATCCTAAGTTGCGTAGTACACTGTTGGACATAGACCTATCCTAAGTTGCGCAGTACACTGTTGGACAGGGGCTTATCCTAAGTTGCGTAGTACACTGTTGGATACAGGCCTATCCTAAATTGCGTAGTACACTGTTGAACATAGACCTATCCTAAGTTGCGTAGTACACTGTTGAACATAGACCTATCCTAAGTTGCGTAGTACACTGTTGGACATAGACCTATCCTAATTGCGTAGTACACTGTTGGACATAGACCTATCCTAAGTTGCGCAGTACACTGTTGGACAAAATACCCTGTCCTCCGTCCCTCCTGCTGCATCCGGTCAATCCCAGTCACATTTTGAAAAACGTTGCTACATTCGTGATTTTGTGTTTTGTTTTTGCAGGTGAAAAACCATACAAGTGCAAGGATTGTGACAAGGCGTTTAGTTCATCTTATTCTTTACGCGGACACAAGTTAATACACACTGGTAAGTCTAAAGAAATCTATTAAACATTATTTTTACTAAATGCGAAACCGGAATACAGGCAGACTTAATGTTACAAGACTCTTTCTCTTCAACGTTAAAAAAGACAAGATTGTGATAGGGTACAGATATAATAAATACCGGCCAAAAGCGAGTCAGATTCGTGCATCGATGGTTCCGTACAAACTTGCTACATAAAATAAAATAAAAATAAAAAGCCGTTATTGTTGAACTTATTTTAAGTGATTACAAGTTATTTGTGTGCCTAGTACTAATTTAACTTAATTATTAACTAATGGACTCTTCTACTATTAAAAAAAACATGTTATTTGCTGGTTGAACTATTAATTAAACATAACTACTATTATAACATTTAAATCGGCGAACAGTAACTACTCTTCAACTTGTCTTCCGACAAAGGCCTCCTCTAATGATTTCCATTCTGTCCTATTCCTTGCAGTTCGACTCCACGTTGGACCCGCTATTTTTTTGAGATCATCTTCCCATCTCCTAGTCTGCCTACCTCTGTTTATTTTGCTGTCTCGTGGGTACCACTCTGTTATTAGTCTTGTCCATTTTTCTTTTTTCTCTTGATATATGGCCTGTCCACCTCCACTTTAATTGTTTGTTTGTTAAGTATGCATTCTTGAATTTCGTTGTAAAAGAAAGAAGAAAGAAAAAACATTTATTTGGCCCATGCCACAAGTGCACACAAAATGAGATAAAGACTTAAAACTAAACGATACAAAATACATTAATACGTAATTGTGTGTCTCACGGCTGCGCCAAATAGGCCCAGTTCAGCAAACTGCCGAGCAGCTAGTGCCCGACGCTGGTTTTCAACTGGACCTTAGACCTGATGTCACGGACGTAAAACAGTTTCGTATTTAATTGTGTTTCTGTGTATAAAAAGGTATATATATAGCATAACTTTGTGTAAAATCATAAAAAAATAAACTACTTAAGTACATAAAAAAGTGTTCGGCAAATATGTTAAAGGAATAAGTAAGGAAATAAGAACGAGAAAACTGTAAGACAAAACAAATAAACAAGTAAGTAAGTGCGTTACTACATAATAGATGGGATGGGACTAGCATAATCCAAATTGTTTTATTAATATTTGTGCACTTCGACGCTCAGTCGCTCAGTGCGCTGCAATCAGCCGAGCGCGACGGACTAACATAGATTAAAACGGCAAGTTTTGGTAGGTGCGGTGGCAATTGTCATGTGTACAAAGGACATAAAAAGTACAGACGCCTGCACATCAAGCTACCCGAAACTGTAATTTTTTCCCAATGGACCTTGAACCTAATACTTTAGAAATAAAGTCGAAAATCTATCAAAGAAATCTGACAGATTATAGTAGCTTGATGTGCAGGCGTCTGTACTTTTTATGTCCTTTAATCTTTTTCGGTCTTTTCTTTTAACTCCCATTACACTTCTCTCTATTCCGTTTTGACACACCTTTGTTTTGTTTAAATAAATAAATAATAAAATAAATAAATAAATAATAAAATAAATAAATAAATATCTTGGGACAACTCACACACGGCTATCTGATCCCAAGCTAAGCAGAGCTTGTGTTATGGTAACCAGACAACTAATATACATACTTATATAATTTATAAATACAAACATATTATAGATAAATCACACCCAGACACAGAACAAACAATCATGCTCATCACACAAAGTTTGTCCTTGGTGGGAATCGAACCCACGACCTCCGGCTTAGCAGTCAGGGCCACTAACCACTAGACCAACAGGCCCGTCATGTCACGCCCGTCGTTTGCTAGTTGTTCTGTCAATGCCTACGTTTGGCACCCGTATATTAAACATGGTAGAATACACATTATTATAAACAAACTTGCTACATAAACGCCCATATCTTTTGACTGCGTACACTTAGAGGGTTATTTTTTTTAAAGTGAGTGATCCTATAATAGGTCAGTTATTTTCTTTTGAACATTACATCTTCGGAACATTAAAAAGAAAATAACAACTTGTTTTCGAAAACTTATATTATGCTTAAAGATTAGATTCTAATAAAAACACACAAAAAAAACAACTAAAAAAAAGTTCTCAGATTGTAGTCCGTTATCTGTGAAACTACCACGTGTACGTGAAACTACCCCCGGATACCTGGAAATGTAAAATAAGATATTTTGACCTCAGACTTTACCTAGAACCTCCAACCGTCTAAACTAAATAAATAAATAAAACATTTATTTTCAGGCATTTTAGGCCCATAGAAAACAACCTTACAGACAATCATCCTTACTAATATTATAAAAGCGAAAGTGAGTTTGTTTGTTTGTTGTCTTTACGCTTTAATGGCTAAACCGAGTTTGATGAATTTTGGTACAGAGATAGTTGGGAACCAGGAGACGGACATAGGCTATTTTTTTTTAAAGTGGGATGTGAGGGAAAAAGAGGGGAAAAAAAGGGAAAACTTAGCGTTGCTATTACAAATCAATAAGGCGCAAGGGGAACTGTGTTACCCCGAATTTAACGCGAGCGAAGCCGCGGGCAAAAGTTAGTATTTTTTATACAAGAACAATCAAATAACACCAGCCTATAACTGTCCCACGGCTGGACAAAAGCCTCTTAGCACACAGAGAAGGGACGAGATTGATCACCACGCTTACACAAGACGGTTTGGCGAATTCAGACTTGTATGCAAGAACATCATCTGCCTAGCCTTTTCCCAACTATGTTGGGGTCGGCTTCCAGTCTAACCGGATGCAGCTGAATATCAGTATTTTACATGGAGCGACTGCCTATCTGACCTCCACAACCCAGTTAGTACTGGGTAATGCGATACCCCTTGGTAAGACTGGTTGTCAGACTTTCGGAACACTGACCACCTGTAACGACTGTCAAAGATCTACAAATGACAGCTGGGACCAACGGCTTAACGTGCTTTCCGAGGCACGGAGGAAACTCGGTATGTAACAGGTGGTCACCCATCCACAGACCAACCTAGGCAAGCGTGGCTTAACCTAAAGATCGACCCGAGCGGCTGCTATTATTTAGCCACGAGCTCCTCTTGTATGCAAGAACAATAATTTAAAAATGTTAAAACTTAAAAATGATAAAATTACTTGAAATAATTTTGAAGGTGAAAGGGGCTTTTGCTCCTCTCTGTGGGACATGACGTAGGTTAGTAAAAAACAAGTTCTGCTAGAAAAAAGAAAAAAAAAGAAAACATATTTATTAATCGCAAAAAAAGCAAATAATATACTTTTTTATGGTTAACATTCACGAAAGTTCTAGGAAATTATTAAACACTAAATAATTCATGAATGATTTTTTAAATATTACGAGTTAATGTCAGATTCCTATACATGCTGGGGGCAATCATTTAGCCATGTCCTTTCGACGAACACAAAATAAAAAAAAAAAAAACATTAAACATGCAAAGCATCACAAACATTTATAAAACAAAAATTAAAAAAATAGCTTGCACGTCGTGACTGCGACAAGTAGGTCACTCAGCATGATGCACAATATAACTAGAACAATATAATTCTCTCTAAATATTCTGTGAATGCTGGATTGGTGATGCAGTCTTCTGGTCTCACGCATTCGTTGTCATTCTCTACATATCTGAAAGAAAATTACTAATTTACTAAATGTACTTATATCATTATTTTCTTTCCCTTGTCCCATTCTTTTGACGGGCCTGTTGGTCTAGTGGTTAGTGGCCCTGACTGCTGAGCCGGAGGTCGTGGGTTCGATTCCCACCCAGGACAAACTTTGTGTGATGAGCATGATTGTTTGTTCTGTGTCTGGGTGTGATTTATCTATAATATGTATGTATTTATAAATTATATAAGTATGTATATCAGTTGTCTGGTTACCATAACACAAGCTCTGCTTAGCTTGGGATCAGATAGCCGTGTGTGAGTTGTCCCAAGATATTTATTTATATTTATTCTATTTGTGGTCAGCGCAACACGTTTTTTTCTTCCATTCTCCCCTGTAAGACGTCACGGCATCATTTACTCCTTTTTCTTTCATACCATTGCTTGCACAATCCATCCATTTTTATATACTACATTATACAATAAACTTCTTAAAATGTTGTTTTATGTAACTATAAACATTCAGTCAAAAAAGTATCGGGAATGGATGATTTGTTTATGGTTCCAAATTAAAATTTTTGTTTTTTTTGTAGTTGTTAGATTGGCACAACTGTTTTCCATTTTGGCGCGGAGTTTGAGTTGCATCTGTTATTTATATTAAATACAGTGCTGGTTTTAGTAAAATCACATATAGTGTGTATTGCGAATTTCATAATGGACAAAAATATCGAACAAAGAGTTTGTCTTAAATTTTGCATCGCCAATGGAATTTCGTGTTCGGAGTCACTGAAAATGTTACAGAAGGCTTACGGAGAATCGACTTTATCAAAAACTCGTGCTTATGAGTGGTTCAAAGCGTTCAAAAGCGGTCGAGATGTGATGGAAGATTTGCCTCGCTCTGGTAGGCCGTCAACGTCTGCAACTGAAGTTAACATCGCAAAAGTGAAGAAAATAGTGACTGAAAATCCCCATTCAACTCTGAGAGAGATAGCCGCCGAACTTTCTGTATCTCACGAGTCGATCCGTACCATTGTAACTAATCATTTGGGTATGAAACATGTTGCTGCTCGGCTAGTCCCAAAAGATCTGAATTTTCTCCAAAAACTCAATCGCATGAAAGTCGCTGAGGACATGCTAAACCGAGTCAGTTCGGACCCAACATTCATGAAACGCATTGTTACTGGTGACGAGACGTGGGTTTACGAGTTTGACATGCAAACTAGTCAACAAGCTTCGGAGTGGCGCCTTCCAACTGAACCGAAACCGAAAAAACCACGCCAAAGTCGATCAAAAGTCAAAGTCATGTTGACTGTTTTCTTTGACTATCGCGGTGTTGTGCACTCTGAATTCTTACCGGAAGGTCTAACGGTAAATAAAGAATATTATTTGAGCGTTATGCGGCGTTTAAGAGAGCAAATTCGACGAAAAAGGCCAGATTTGTGGAAAGAAAATTCTTGGATTTTGCACCACGACAATGCGCCTTCGCACAAGGCTATCATTGTGAACGAATTTTTGACCAAACACTCAACAAATACCATCCGGCAACCACCATATTCACCAGATATGGCTCCTGCTGACTTTTTTCTTTTTCCTAAACTCAAATTTCCACTTCGTGGCACCCGTTTTCAATCGATAGAAGACATAAAGGAGAATTCGCGGCGAGAACTGAACTCAATTCCGGAAGCAGCGTTTAAAAAATGTTTTGATGAATGGATGATTCGTTGGCGCAAGTGTATCGTTTCTAAAGGAGCATACTTTGAAGGTGATAAAATAAATTTGGATGAATAACAGACATTTTGTGTATTATTGATCTTTTCCCGGTACTTTCTTGACAGAGTAGTATATTTTTATATTTTTTTTATATTTATTTTCTAGCATCCTTTTTTTGTTTTGTTAATGCACCAACTGTGTTTGGTCTCTGCATCACCCTAAGGTAGACAGGTAGAAAATGGCTAAGGGGGAGTGTCAGACTTGTACTGACTAAAACCCACTCATGTTCCTTCTATTGCCCTTTATGTTTCGGGGCCACTGTATCTCTTTGAACAACCCGCAACCCCGGCAGGCGGTGGCTCTAGCAGGACCCTCTGCTTTGCTGACAACTAAATAATGCCAAAAGAGCCTCAGCTCAGAATAATACCAGATGGCAACAGAAGGCCGCCACCTGGCGCTGATTGTCAGCTGCTGCCCACGAGCTCCATACGCTCGAAAACATAAACAAACACGTAGGTATGAAAGTCAGAATTGAACAGTAATAAAACTAAATAATAAAATAAAAACACCCCCGACCCAAAAAAAGTACGCAATTATTATGACAAAAGGTTAAAAATGCTAAACCCTATAAAAAGCAATAAAAAAACTTTTAACACTACGTAAGTACCAACTAAAGCATGTCAGACTATCTACTCGGGACTTTGTGCCACCTTTATGTCGGAGGCATAACCGCTAATTTTGAACTGCAAATGGTTATCTTGGCCTGCTGTTGACCGTACGTATGAAATTTTTGATTAAATTTTGTCGTGTCGGGGGACCGCTCTAATTTATTAGCCTAACGTTAGAAGCTCACATTAAGAAGTCCTCAATCCCATTGTAATTTTTCATACAAATTTTTTGAGTCGTTCCTAAGATTGGGGTTAAAATTATTGTTTATCATTTATTTAGATAGAGTATAAAGTTTTTTTTGAATTCGTTACTTACGTTAACATTTTCGTTGTAATTTAAATATTATTTTGTTTACTTATCTTCTTCTTTCTTTACAAGTAAATTCGTCTGTTTTAATTTTTTGTCCAGTGTTGTTGTATCATTTGGTGTAGTTGTGTACATATTTAGTTTTAAAATACGAATTTTGTGATTGATCATTTGATTTAGGTAAGTATTTTTGAAGGTAAAAAGCGGTCCCCCGACACGACAAAATTTAATCAAAAATTTCATACGTACGGTCAACAGCAGGCCAAGATAACCATTTGCAGTTCAAAATTAGCGGTTATGCCTCCGACATAAAGGTGGCACAAAGTCCCGAGTAGATAGTCTGACATGCTTTAGTTGGTACTTACGTAGTGTTAAAAGTTTTTTTATTGCTTTTTATAGGGTTTAGCATTTTTAACCTTTTGTCATAATAATTGCGTACTTTTTTTGGGTCGGGGGTGTTTTTAAATTTTTAATTTAATTTTTATTTTATGCTTTTTAAAGGAGCTCCTTAATTTTTCATTCTTTCATTTAATTTCTTTTATGTTTCTTGCCATTTAAGGGTAATTTTGTGTTTTATTTTTAAATTTTGGTCATTCTAGATTTTCAGCAAAAATATAAATCGGTTTATCCGTTTCATTCCGGCATTCCAGGGTTTCATCCGCCACATCCCATTTCCAGCATCAGGTCCTCATCAATTAGAAATATGAAGAGAACTAGTCAAGACAAATTCAACGAGCCCAAACTCGATGGGTTTACTAAAAGGCAGTCCAGGTTTACATTTCCTAGCTTCGAGCCCTATCACCAGACCAGCTCAGAGGTTCCAGATTTCCAGCACCAGGTCCTCGTCAATTAGAAATATGAAGAGAACTAGTCAAGACAAATTCAACGAGCCCAAACTCGATGGGTTTACTAAAAGGCAGTCCAGGTTTACATTTCCTAGCTTCGAGCCCTATCACCAGACCAGCTCAGAGGTTCCAGATTTCCAGCACCAGGTCCTCGTCAATTAGAAACATAAAGAGAACTAGTTAAGACAAATTCAACGAGCCCAAACTCGATGGGTTTACTAAAAGGCAGTCCAGGGTTACGTCTCCTATCTTCGAGCCCTAACAGCAGACCAGCTCAGTGGTTCCAGAAGACATCAATGTTTCAAATGTCAGATCCTACATATGCTCGCAAGTAAACTGAGCGTGGAACATTCCTATCACACCTAACAAATGACCTGATGACCTTGAAGACCTGAACCGATTTCCACCAAACATAGCTAAGAACACTCTCGACTGATATACCTTTCAAACAAAAAAAACCGCATTAAAATCGGATCATCCGTTTGGGAGCTACGATGCCACAGACAGACACATACACATTTACACACACAGACACGTCAAACTTATAACACCCCGTCGTTTTAGCGTCGGGGGTTAAAGACACGTCAAACTTATAACACCCCGTCGTTTTAGCGTCGGGGGTTAAAAATAATATTAAAAATTAAAATTGTACCCTACTAATATTATAAATGCGAATGTTTGTGAGGAAGGATGGATGTATGTATGGATGTTTGTTACTCTTTCACGTCAAAACGGCTGAAAGGATATTGATGGAATTCGGCACAGAGGTAGACTATAGTTTGGAATAACACAGGATACTTTTTTCATTCATCACGCTGGCGAAGCCGCGGGCTCTAGCTAGTAAAAAATAATAATAAGATATGATAGGGAAACATACCCGATTTTACAATAACAGCCAGGCACGTATAGTGTTAGACAGTTTTTAGACTTTAGTTTTATAATCCGAGAATCATAGGTATGCGTTTGCATCTTATGGTATCTTAACGCTTGTTGCAAATAGGCAAGGATCCTCTTGTAGTCTATGACGCCGTAACGGAGGTGGAGGTTCCCTTCTAGTTTTTGTAGAATCATCTGGAAAGAAAGATAGAAGAATTATTTATTTGTCTAGCGCAAAAATAATGAGCCAAACAAAAAAAAAATACCGGGCAAGTGCGAGTTTGACTCGCGACATAAACGGTCATATCTTTTGACTGCGTAGACTTAGAGATATGATTTTGTTACAAGTCCAAGGGAACACAGATTTGAGTAGGTATATGGTTTAAATTTTAACTTGATACGTTTACCCGTTTTCGAGATAAAGAGTCTTGACGGACAGACAGAGGGACAACAAAATGATCCAATAAAGGTTCCGTTTTTCCTTTTGAGTTACGAATCCCTAAAAATAATAAAAAATACAACCAAACAAAAAGCCGGTGTGATAATGTTTAGCATAATTTAAAATGCAATAATATTATATGCCTGCCATACATACATTACATTTTCCATTATTTCATTATTAATAGTGCTTCATTTGCCATAATCGTGAAATTACATAAAATCCTGCGTGACAGTCACAGACGAGCCATGACACATCCCAGCCACCGCGCGAGACGACTCCCGGCCACCGTAAATGCGGGCCTGTGGACGGTGAACAATAGGTAGCTCTCCGTCCGTCCGTCTATTGACGACAGGCCGTGTCGACGGCGCGTTAGTGTTCCACGCGCGCCTCAACGACGAGCAAAGCAGAGGGACCTGCCAAGGCCACCGCCTGCCGGGGTTGCGGGTTGTTCGAAAGAGATACCGCGGCTCCGGAACATAAAGGGCAATAGAAGGAACATGGGTGGGTTTTAACCAGTACAATTCTGACATTTCCCCTCGCTCCGCCCAGAGCGGGGGAAGTTATTTGATGATTTCCCATCCGCAAAAAAGCCATTACACATAGTTCTAATGACAAAGTTTCAAAATGTACTATTCCACTTACCCCAGCCATTTCCTCATCAAATGGATATTTAGGATCAGCGTAAACATTCAAAAACTTCGTAAACTTCTCCAAAACTTCCGTCCTTTTATTAAGTCTCCTAGTACACTTTATATTCACCATCTTTTTATACAACATTTTCGACGCCATATTGAAACATGTCTTATTTAATTCAGCTGTCATCATTCCCGCTTCTTTTTTTAAAGCGTGTTCGAATTTCTCGTTCGTTATTAGTCTATGGTATGTTTGGTAGAGTTTGATGTGTTTTCGCTTATCAGGGTGTAAAGAGTTTACTCTTCTATTAACATTGAATTCGAGATTTTGACGTATACGATGGAGGTCCGATTCAGTCATATTTACGAGGTTTTGGTTATTATTAATCATCATGTACTCATAGTCTGCTCGTTTTAATCTGAAAAAATCATTGGAATTAAGTTTTTATATGATACTCGCTTTTGCCCGCGGCTTCGCTCGCGTTAAATTCGGGGTAACATAGTTCCCCTTTCCTGATTTACAGGTACCTGTTACCTGTAGTTTTTGCCCTTGCGCCTTATTTATTGTAATAGCAATACTAAGATTTCCCTTTTCTTCCCTCTTTCTCCCTCATTTCTCATTTAAAAAAAAAAGTTAAAAGTTAAAGCCTATATCCGTCTCCAGGGTCCCAACAATCTCTGTACCAAAATTCATCAAAATCAGATTAAGCCATTAAGGCGTGAAGACGTAACAAACAAACTCACTTTCGCTTTTATAATATTAGTAAGGGTAAGGATAAGCACACCAACTGCATAATTAGACAAAGCCATCTAGTATCTATAATATAAAAATTAATCCCTACAAAAAAACCAGCCAAGAGCGGTTCTTCACACCATAAAGGGACCACAGAGTTGAGTAAATAGTTTTAATTTCAAATCGATACCTCCACGCGTTCCCGAGATAACGGGTCTTGAGATCACAAAAGTCGCAAAGTGATTGCCGTTCCGTTTTTTCCATTTAAGGTACGGAAACCTACCACGTTTTGCTATCCTTGCCCTAGATTTGCACATTTTTGTTTTTATTTAACTTCAGTGCTTACAATCTGTCTCTATTCATTAGGACATTTTTTTTGGGGTAGGAAATCATCAAATAACTTCCCCGCTCTGGGCGGAGCGGTGGGGTGTGTCAGACTTTTACTGACTAAAACGCACCCATGTTCCTTCTATTGCCCTTTACGTTCCGGGGCCGCGGTATCTCTTTCGAACAACCCGCAACCCCGGCAGGCGGAGGCCCTGGCAAGCCCCTCTGCTTTGCTGACATCTCTTTGAGGCGCGCGTGAAACACGAACGCGCCGTCGACACGGCCTGTCTTTAATAGACGGACGGACGGTGAGCTACCCATTGCTCACCGTCCACAGGCCCGTATCTACGGTGGCCGGGAGTCGTCTAGCGGCGCCCGGCGTCCGGGGCGTCTCCCGCGGCGGCTGGGTTGGTTTGAGGTTCTCTCCCTCAAACTTCATTAGGACATTAAGTAATTCTTTTGGCGTGTTCAATGGCTTGCTTGGTATGCGTCCTATGACACAACCGCTTACTGCAAAGCATAGAGCTAAATTTGTCCAAGAAAATCCTGTGGAATTTTGTGTTTTAACCTACGGATTCCCTTTTTATCCATGAGATGATTAGCCAAGCTGTTTGGATGGCGAGTTATTCTTTCTTTATATGACTTGACGTAGCTTTTAATTTCTTCTCTGATTGGAAGTATCTTCAGATCGTGATAAAGAGCTTCATTTGGAACGAACCATAGGGCGTTTGTGATTGTTAGAAGCTTGTTCTGGAAGATTTGCACATAAGGTATTTTTTATCCCCCGGGACGCAGTTAGTGTAGATCGGGGATGGCCAACTTGAATGCACCCAAGATCTTATTTTGTAGTAAAACCCTGCGATCTACCAATGGCATCCCTCTTATAATTTTAAATGAAACAGTATAGTCCAGTATCTATGCTATTATGTAGTTTTTTTTTTCATAAAAAAATCCCGCCATTTGCTATTCAGACTCGGGCACCGATAGTTCCGTACAAACTTGTGATATAAACGGCCATATCTTTGACTGCGGAGACTTAAAAGTTTGATTTTTTTCACAGCTCCCAATTGACCACATGCTTGAGTATATCGCTCCGTGCAAACTTGCGACATAAACGGCTATATCTATTGACTGCGGAGACTTAGAGGGTTGATTTTTTCATAGCTTCAAGGGTACTCAAATTTGTAGTAGATCCTACTAATATTATAAATGCGAATGTTTGTGAGGCTGTGTGGATGTTTGTTACTCTTTCACGTCAAAACGGTTGAACGGATCTTGATGAAATTTGGTGCAGAGTTAAATTATGGTCTGGAATAACACATAGGATACTTTCTTTTCGAGATCACGCGGGCGAAGCCGCGGGCGCTAGCTAGTTTGAGTATATGGTTTTAATTTCAAATTCTTGATAACTCTATGCGTTCCCGATATAAACGGTATTGACAGTAGGGCTTGCAAATATTCGACAATTTTGCAATACGAATATTCGATATTTTTTTGGGGTATATTCGAATAATTCGAATATTGTTCGAATATTGAATAAAAAAATTAAGATTTATAGAAATCATGTCCTTTAATTTCTAAACAGTCTTTATTCTCTGAATCAAAATAATACTATTTAAAGCTAACGCAGTGTTACAAAAACAATTAAAATAAAATTTTTTTCTGTTAGAAGAACACGAAGGATTAGAATAGCTAACATTAAACTGCAAATAATCAACTTGTTTCTTCAAAGAACATAGCTAACACAATAGTCAACGTATTTTTTGGACGAATTTTAATGGTCAACTTAATATTGTACTGATGATATTAACACACCACAATGTTACTCTAATATAATATACGCAAAAATTTTAAAACAAATGCTTAAAATGTTAAAATAAATAATAGTTATCAAAATAAACTAATCTTGTTTTTCAACCTTGGATACAAACACAACATAGCAAACAACATAAAATTAACATAAAATCGGCTATGAATATTGTAATAATATAATAGAATCAAACAAAACAATAACAAGTAAGTAACGCAATTAAACCTTCGGTGCAAAATCGTTTTCTTAATGTTAAATTGTCAATATCACACTAACTATGCGTGATATTGATAATTTAACATTAAATCTTTGTGATAACAAAAATAATCAATCACGAGATCAGATCAGATCTAAAAAGCACGCTTCATTTAGTTCCCGATGGTTGCCGAATTCTATAGTAACACTCGTAACGCCCGCGCGTCGAACGACTTAACCTTGTTTGGACGGCGTGCATAACGTTGAATTTTGTGTGCACATCAGATTGTTGAATTTTGTTTTCTAGGAATCGGTCGAATTTTCGAATATCGTAAAATTTCTATTCGAATATTTGAAACAGTTGATTATTCGAATAATTCGAATATTCGCATATTCGAATGCAAGCCCTAATTGACAGACAGACTACAGATTGGCTCTATAAGGGTTTCATTTTTGCCTTTTCAGATATGGAAGCCTAAATATTATACAATATGATACGCGCAGAATTTTGATGATTACGTTCCGCATCTGTTAGACATATTTAATTTGTTTGCCATAGTGCAATCGACCGGAGTAATAGACCAGTCGATTGCAATCGACCGGTCGATCAAGATCGACTGATTGGCTAACCTTGGTGTAGATCTTTACTTACCTGGCCTGCTGACAATGGACTTGGGGAAGTCTGTTGTCCAAGCATATAGACCTGAGTTGGCGTCGCGTGGTGTTTCCGCGTGACTCTCATATAGAATGACAGGGAGAGGAGTAGCCCACCCCTCCCCTTTACCTGAGAGGGGGTTTGCCGCAAGCAAACCGTCACTGCTGGGGTGATTGTGTAGAATGCGAATGTGTCCCCGCACCCCAGCCAGAAGTGACGAGAAGGAACACCGTGTGGTTTTAGTCAGTAGGAGTCTGACAGACCCCTCCGCAATGGCGGAGGACATCCATTGAGGAAATCCACACGCAAAAAAAAAAGATCTTTACTTACCTGTCCACTGCCGTTTTGATAGTACTGCATGTGATTGTACATGGAAACCCTAAGGATTGCCACGCCAAAGCGTTGTTGTCCTGGCAGAAGACGCGTGCGTCTGTGAAAGAAAAGAACAATTAAAAAATCGTCCAGGAGAGAGGGCTGTGTATTAATCACGTGAGACTCAAAAATGGGGGGTAGGGGTCCATAAAAAATCATGAAATATGAAGGAAAATATAAAAATGCAAGGGGGGAGGAAAAAACTTAATTAGCATTGCTATTACAATAAAGGGTAAAAACTACAGGTAGCAGGTACCTGAAAATCAGGAAAGGGGAACTGTGTTATCCCGAATTTAACGCGGGCGAAGCCGCGGGCAAAAGCTAGTAATAAATAATACTGAAAAAAATTGTTCTTTTGTTCCCGATATGTAACCCTATTACGTACAGTGTAAATTGATGGGAACGGGAAAAAATGTGGCTTTGAGTTAGTAATCGGTATTTTTTTTCGCAATGTGTTACAGACCAGTGTAACACAAAATGGTGTAACTCAACGGGAACATGCCCTTTTTTTGAAGTTGGTTATAAAATCGAACCTTCAATGCAACAAAAACAAAGTTGAGACGATTTTAAAGGGAATATGTTTAACACTTCGCAGGAATTGATGGGACCTATTGTCGTGGAAGCGCAAATCTCATCCCCAAAAAATAATAGAAAAAAAAAACTTACCTACAAATAAAATTTTCAACGTCAAAACGAGAATTAGCAACATTCTTTGAGTGTTCACTCAACATCGTAACTTTAAACCTAATCGTTATAGCCGCCGTTAAAGTACTGGCTGTAACAGTTAATTTAACTATTAATAGTTTATAACCATCATTATGACTGTTAGTTAGTAGTTAGTACCAATTATACGTAAGCTTGTTATGTAAGGGATTTTTTGCGGATTAATATAATCATCTATCAAAACTGCCAATGGATAAGTAAAGATCTACAATAGTTGCGCTGCGGGAGAAAAAAGAATTGTGTGGTTTTATGAAACCACGGTAAAAGTGAAACTTTTTCCACATAATAGACATTTAGACGTCCCTACTCCGCGGCAGACCGTCACGCGACATGCAACACACAGACGAAAAAGTTTGAGACGATGTAATAAAACTTTCACTTGAAAAATAGGAAATGGATGATGGAAATATTATTTACTAGCTTTTGCCCGCGGCTTCGCTCGCGTTTAATTCGGGATAACACAGTTCCCCTTTCCTAATTTGCAGGTACCTGCCACTTGTAGTTTTTGCCCTAGCGCCTTATTTATTGTAATAGCAATGCTAAGTTTTCCCTTTTCTTCCCTCTTTCTCTCCCTCATTTCTCCCTTTTTTTCAACACAAGTTAGCCTATGTCCGTCTCCAGGGCCCCAACTACCTCTGTACCAAAATTCATCAAAATCGGTTTAGCCATGTAGGCGTGAAGACGTAACAAACAAACAAACTCAGTTTCGCTTTTATAATATTAATATTAGTAAGGATATTGCAAAAATCGTATCAATTCTCTTTATATTTCTATATACAAGAAAGACACCCAGTCTTCTTACATTATAAATGATCCAATCAGATTGCTCCCCTTTTTGCATCTACACACTTTGTTTGGCTAACTAATATTTTGACAAGCTCTCCTGTACAAAAATAACTTTTCGACAAGTACCCCTTTCGAATTTAAGCAGCGACGAGTCTAGAGTTTTATTTTAATTACAGTAAATACCCCGGACTTACGAGGTGAGTCCGAACGATTCCCGTGCATCTCCGAATTCGCGTAAAACGGGGTAGCGTAAGTCGGGGTATTATTGTACTAGCTTCCGCCCGCGACTTCGTCCACGTAGCATAGTTACTTTGGGCTAACGCTAACTCTAAGCCACGTGATGATCGAAAAAAAAAAAAATCTTTCTCTCCCCTTTTCTTACTCTTTACTCACTTTTTTTTATAAAAAAATATTACAGGCATAATAGCCTATGTCCGTCTCCAGGGTCCCAACTATATCTGGACCAAAATTTATCAAAATCGGTTTGGCCATTTAGGCGTGAAGACGTAACAAACAAACAAAGTCACTTTCGCTTTTATAATATTAAGTAAGGATTAATCATGTAATTTTGTTTCAGGCGAAAAACCTTTTCAATGTCGTTATTGCGACTACGCTTGCCGCGACAGTTCGACGATAAGGAAGCATATGGAAAGACATCTTGGAATATCTAAGGACTTTCCATGCTCTATTTGTAATAAAAAGTAAGTTATTTTACTGGTTTTAAAAGTACTCTGCAAACTGAATGTTGATGGACGGAGTGCGAGAGGAAGGCCAAAAAAAGATGGATGGATTGTGTAAGGAATGATATGAAGGAGAAAGGAGTAAATGATGCCGTGACGTCTGATAGGGGAGAATAAAACGTGTTGCGCCGACCCCAAATAGAATGGGACAAGGGCAGGAAAATGATGAAAGTACTCTGCAGAAATACCCAACTTCCAAAAATCTTTATTTTTGATCACAAAAACGTTACCGAGTTCGGAAGGTAACGTTATTTTTCTGATTTAAGGAAGGCAGTTTTTTGTTTTTTTTTTTGGGTTTTAGAGGCAACTACAGTACTTTCACAAGTTATTATGTCTTTTGACTGGGACTGTAGCAGCATCTTTTTTGTTTTTATGACATTTAAAAGTGCCTGTAATGGTCTAATTGACGTAAATGCAGTGAGTTTGATTTCTGTACCTCAAAATTAAAAAACGGAACCCTTATTCGATCATTTTGTTGGCCGTCTGTATGTTTGACCCTTTATTAATTTGTTTTTTTTTTTTAATAATGATACTGACAACTATCGTCAGACAGCTCGTTGCTAAATAATAGCAGCCGCTCGGGTCGATCTTTAGGTTAAGCTGTGCCTGCCTAGGTTGGTCTGTGGATGGGTGACCACCCGTTACATACCGAGTTTCCTCCGTGCCTCGGAAAGCACGTTAAGCCGTTGGTCCCGGCTGTCATTTGTAGATCTTTGACAGTCGTTACAGGTAGTCAGTGTTCCGAAAATCTGACAACCAGTCTTACCAAGGGGTATCGCATTATCCAGTACTAACTGGGTTGTGGAGGTCAGATAGGCAGTCGCTCCATGTAAAATACTGATATTCAGCTGCATCCGGTTAGACTGGAAACCGACCCCAACATAGTTGGGAAAAGGCTAGGCAGGTGAGTGATACTGACAACATTGCACGTGATTGACATATTTTATTTTTAAATTTAGACATTTAAAGCTATTTAACTTCTTATTTTTTTTTTATAATTATCTATTTATTTATTTAACTATTTATGTACACACAGTAAACCAGACAGGATAAAAAACATATAAAATTTGAGTACAAAGGTACTGCTTATTTCTTAAGAAATTTCTGCCAGCAGACCTGCGAAAGGAGATATGAGAACGAAATGAAGACGAAACTAACTACAAAATATAAAAAAAAATATAATTATGTTATTTTTGCTTGTTTTATTTTAAACCTTAACTTTGTACGCCATCTATTGGCAAAACATAGTGAACCTATCTCTTATATACTACCTGTCTTATAAACATCTATGTTCTACAAAATAATAATTGATTGATAACTTTGGGAACGCATGGAGGTCATCATCTGCCTAGCCTTTTCCCAACTATGTTGGGGTCGGCTTCCAGTCTAACCGGATGCAGCTGAATATCAGTATTTTACATGGAGCGACTGCCTATCTGACCTCCACAACCCAGTTAGTAATGGGTAATGCGATACCCCTTGGCAAGACTGGATGTCAGACTTTGGGAACGCGTGGAGATATCGAGTTGAAATTAAAACCATAAACTCAAGTCTTTAGCCCCTTAGAGCTGTATAAAAGTCAACCCTCTAAGTCTACGCAGTCAAATGATATGGCCATTAATGTAGCAAGTTTGTACGGAACGCTTGGTGCGCGAGTTGGAGGCGCACTTGGCCTGTCTAATACACGCCACCAGTCGCCTGCAGAGGTATCTTGTGCGCACCTTAATCCTGACATTCTGTTTTTAATGTGTCGACAGTTTCAAAAAGAAAGTTTCCCTACAAATACACGTGGATGAGGTACATTTCGACTTGGACCCGAGGAAGTATCCGTGCGAACATTGTGACAAGATGTTCAAAACAAAAGCTACGCTCCGATTTCATGTTGTAAGTCATTTAATTTTAATCCTTACTAATATTATAAAAGTGAAAGTGAGTTTGTTTGTTTGTTTGGTCTTCACGCCTTAATGACCGAATCGATTTTGATGAATTTTGGTACAGAGATAGTTGGGAACCAGGAGACGGACATAAACTATTTTTTTTATTAAAAAAAAGTGTGATATGAGGGAGAACAACTAACGAGGGAAGAAAAGGGAAAACTTAGCGTTGCTATTACAAATCAATAAGGCGCAAGGGCAAAAACTACAAGTAGCAGGTACCTGCAAATCAAGAAAGGGGAACTGTGTTACCCCGAATTAAACGCGAGCGAAGCCGCGGGCAAAAGCTAGTTATCTATATTCTGGCATCATTTAATTTTAAAACAAACTTAATATTTTTTTACAGACCTCAGTTCACAAGAAATCAAATCGTGTTAAATGTGAAATATGTGGGCTTGTCACAACGAAGAATAATCTACAATCACATATGAAACGACATATAGACGTCAGACCGTACCGATGTAGCTACAAACCGTGTGGGAAGAGATTTAAGAATATGGTGAGTTACTATGGTTAAAACTTGCCAAGTGCACAATCACTGCAAAGTCACTGCTCTTCTCGGCTCTATAACACCCTCGACTGGCGGCTCGTACGTTAAATCCGCCTTGGCCGCAATGACAAAGCTTTCTCTCTTGAAACAAAAATGATAAATGACTTTTGATTTTGTATTGTTCATTAAAATAGATACAGTCAATATTAATAATGTATTTTTTTGTGATTCAAATGTATCTGTTTTGAAATCGATCTACAATAAATTTAATGTTAATAAGTTCCCGTAATACAGTAATACGTTCGTTTTGGCCCCTGAAAAGTCCTTTTTTGGGTACCGTAAATGGAAGCAATATGGGACGCCTATAGGATCACCTAGTCCGTCTGTCTGTCAAGACCGTCACCTCGGGAACCCGTGGAGGTATCGAGTTGAAATACTCAAGTCTGTAGACTTATGGAGCTGGGAGAAACAACCCTCTAAGTCTACGCCGTCAAAAGATATGGCCGTTTATGTCGTAAATTTGAACGGGACCCTCGGTGCGCAAGACTTACTCCCTTTTGGCTGTTTTTTTTCTAGTTAACGCAATTTATGATACATGTGTGCGAATTAAAATTAAAAAAAAATATTATACAGGGTTATTTGTAAAACACTGGCAACATCTCAGGACCATGTTACTAACATCATAATCAACAACTTTTGTTCTAGGACATTTAAACATTTATCATATTTTAATTCATCAGATTTTCATACAAAAAAAAAAAAATATTGAAATTGAACGCTCTAAATGTTACGAAATCTATGCGAAGCAAACGTACCTACAAGCGGCGGTGTAGGTATGTAGGTACAGCAAAATACGGAGTTGAAATGTGTTAGATAGGACAACGAAATCTTGAAGATTTGTTTTTGGTAAATGTATAAAATTTTGTAAAAAATCATAGAACAAAAGTTGTTGTTTATGATGATTGTAATACAGTCCTGCAAGGTTGTCGGTGTTTTACAAATAACCCTGTATATCTCACCCAACTCTGATAGACCATAATTGGCTATGGTCTACTTTTTTTTTGCGGATGGGAGCTGGTTTGAGTTTCAGACTTGTACTGACTACAACCCACCCATATTCCTTCTATTGACCTTTATGTTCCGGGGCCGCGGTATCTCTTTCGAACAACCCGCAACCCCGATATACTATAACCTCATTATTGCTTTCCAGGGTGACCTAAAGCGCCACCAAGTGATACACTACCCAGAGAACCACTTCATTTGTACCGTATGCAACAGACGCTTCCCTCGTAAGTTCAGACTGAAGAAACATATGCTGAACGGATGCAAACGGGTGCAATGTCATCATTGTGGACAGTTGTAAGTATAGTTTTAAAAAAAAAAATTAAATCTGCATGTTTTGCTTAAACGCAGTGGTATATTTATTAGTAGATATCGCCAGCGGCTTCGCTCGCGTTATATTCGGGGTAACACGGTTCCTTTTTCCTGATTTGCAGGTATTTTTCGTTGGTAACAAATGTGTGTACCGATTTTTAGCTTCCTACCTTGAAAACTGCGAAAAGTCCCATATAAAATTCACCCCGGGGGGAGGGGATTTTATATGGGACTTTTTATGGGAAAAGGGGTTTTAAGGGGTTGGGGGCAGATTTCCAAAAATACATGATGCACGATATTTTTGTTAGTGACAAATAGTCCGCATACTATTTTATTGCTTTCTACTTTGAAAATTGCAAAATGCTCCATATAAACTTCAACCTCCCATTTTAGACAAGTAGGGGATTACAAAGAGACAAAAATTAACCTATGTCCGTCTCCAGGGTCCCAACTATCTCTGTACCAAAATTCATCAAAATCGGTTTAGCCATTTAGGCGTGAAGACGTAACCCACAAACAAAATCTATATATGTATAATATAGCTTTAATAATATTAGTAAGGATTTAACACTTCAAGCACAAAGTACAGAGGCCTTAATGCTAAAGGCATTTTCTACCAGTCAACCTTTGGGTGATGCAGAGACAAACAGTGGTAGGTGTAAAACAGTAATAAAATATTAATTATTAATTTATACTAAATGGATATATAAAATACTAACAAAGTACTATACATATACATTAAAGTATAAATACACAGATACACTAAATAAAAAAAAAACTTGAGAGGTGTCAAGGGACACCCGGATGGAAGTTATTATTTACTAGCTTTCGCCCGCGGCTTCGCTCGTGTTAAATTCGGTAGCGCCTTATTGATTTGTAAAAGCAACGCTCAGTTTTCCGTTTCTTCCCTCTTTCTCCCTCATATCCCACTCTTTTTAAAAAAATAATAGCCTATGTCCGTCTCCTGGTTCCCAACTATCTCTGTACCAAAATTCATCAAAATCGGTTTAGCCATTAAAGCGTGAAGAGGTAACAAACAAACAAACAAACTCACTTTCGCTTTTATAATATTAGTAAGGATAGTAAGGATTATGTACAAAATACCTGTATGCACTGTTCAATGCGAAAAAGAAAGACGAAACACAAATAACTGGCTTGCTTTCTATAAAAGAGAGAGAGACGGACAGAGAAACACGCCGCACGGCTTACAACTATAGCAAAAAGTGTCGTTACATCTTTTGGTCTTAAGCAAAAAGAGTCGCTACAACTTTTTCCATCTGGCCCCCTTTCGCATCGCGCGATAAGGAACTTCGTTCCAAATACAATCAATGGGGAAAACATTAACGATGTGACAGTACTGCCGACTTTTTACGAAGAATCTCACGAACTTTATGTTTAAAAGATAAACAGTTGGTTGCCATCCTGATTTCCTGATTTAATATGTATTGCAGGTTTACAGCCAAAATCTTCCTTGCTCAGCATATCAAGAATGCTCATGGTGCTTATCCAAAATCTAGAGAGTATCTTTGCGATATATGTGACATGGTAACATACAACAGAAGAACTATCATACAACATTTGAAATATGGACACGGCACTGAAAAAGTAAGTTTTTTTTTAAAACGTTGCCCCACACTAGGAATTTCTCCTGTATCGTGGGTGCGTTTACAAACATTTAAATTCACATACACAAACAGCCAGACCCGGAACAATTATCTGTAGGCCATACAAATATATGTTCCGTGCGGGAATCGAACCCGCGACACGCAGCGCAGCAGTCGATCGCTCAGCCACTGCCCCAACCGTGTCGTCAAATGTATTAATAATTGAAACAACAGAAGCGCGTTCTAATGGAAGACTGTACGTCTACTTTGATTCATATAAAACACTATACATACATATTAACTTATAAAACTTATACTAGATGTCGCTACTAGTGTTTAGCATGACATATTTTGATATACTAATAATAAAATATTTCCAAATATGGTTTGGAGTAACAAACGGACAAAGTAATCTCGATTGGCGCAGTGGTTGAACGATCGACTGCTGCGCTGCGTGTTGCGGTTTCGATCCCCGCATGGAACAAATATTTGTATGGCCTACAGATAGTTGTGGTGTCCGTGCCTCGGAAAGCACGTTAAGCCGTTGGTCCCGGCTGTCATTTGTAGATCTTTGACAGTCGTTACAGGTAGTCAGTGTTCCGAAAGTCTGACAACCAGTCTTACCAAGGGGTATCGTATAACCCAGTATTAACTGGTTGTGGAGGTCAGATAGGCAGTCGCTCCATGTAAAATACTGATATTCAGCTGCATCCGGTTAGACTGGAAGCCGACCCAAACATAGTTGGGAAAAGGCTAGGCAGATGATGACAGATAGTTGTGGTAAGACTGGTTGTCATACTTTCGGAACACTGACTACCTGTAACGACTGTCAAAGATCTACAAATGACACAGCTGTCATTTGTAGACTAACGGCTTAACGTGCTTTTCGAGACACGGAGGAAACTCGGTATATAACGGGTGGTCACCCATCCACAGACCAACCTAGGCAAGCGCGGCTTAACCTAAAGATCGACCCGAGCGGCTGCTTTTATTTAGCCACGAGCTCCTCTCCGTTCCTTACACCTTTTACACCTATGTTTAACAAATAAAAACCTTTGACTTTGAATTTCCCCCGTTCTTGGCGGAGCGGGGGTTATCAGACTTTTAATGACTAAAACCTACTATGCCCTTTATGTTCCGGGGTCGCAGTATCTCTTTGGAACAATCCGCAAACTCAGGTGCTAATAAATGCCATATGTTTTTTTTATGAATGCACTAGCTTTTGGCCGCGGCTTCGCTCGCGTTAAATTCGGGTTAACACAGTTCCCCTTGCGCCTTATTGATTTGTTATAGCAACACTCAAGTTTTCCCTTTTCTTCCCTCTTTCGGGTGGTGGTGAAAAAAAGTGGGATGTGAGGGATCACATCCCACTTTTTTTTAAATAAAAATTATGTCTGCCTATGTCCGTCTCCTGGTTCCCAACTATCTCTGTACCAAAATTCATCAAAATCGGTGTAGCCATTAAAGCGTGAAGAGGTAACAAACAAACAAACAAACTCACTTTCGCTTTTATAATTTTAAGTAAGGAGTAAGGAAGTAAGGATTCTCATAGACTTTTATAATTTTAAGTAAGGAGTAAGGAAGTAAGGATTCTCATAGATACTTTCTGTTTCATCATCATTTTCCTCCCCTTGTCCCATTCTATTTGGGGTCGGCGCAACACGTTTTCTTCTTCCATTCTCCCCTATCAGACGTCACGGCATCATTTACTCCTTTCTCCTTCATATCATTCCTTACACAATCCATCCATCTTTTCTTTGGCCTTCCTCTCGCTCTCCGTCCATCAACATTCAGATCCATTACTCTTTTAGTCACATGTGCTTTGTCCCTTCTCATTACATGTCCATACCATTACTTTTAATTCTCATTTCTTTCTGTTTCAGGATACAAAATGTCAAATATGCAGAAAGGACTTTTTCAAATGTCTAACTTTGCAGGAGCATTATTTATCACATCATAACTTTAAATACACTTTAATGGATGAGAAGTAAGTAACAATAAAATATAGAATATTCACTTATAATACCACAAGTGCTTCAAAATTATCGGGTATTTCCCGATAGGTTCGTTGCAAACAAATGAAGGAGTCAAGTTTTTCAGGTTAAAAAATCACGAGTGATTTTTCCTGAAAAACTTGACGACTTTTTTGGTTTGCAACGACTTTTAACTTTTCGACTTTTGAAGCTCGTGTGGTATTCGGGGGATTATTTTTCCGTCCCAAATGTCGGCCAATAGAAAGGCTGTCAGTTTGACGTGTGGTTAATTTGACTGGTTCATGTTTTGTTTTTTATATAGCAACGACCAGAGAAAATTTTCAAAAAATTATCAGTATAATACCATGTAGGTTGTACCACGTGACGTCGAATGGTGCAATTCTATTGGTCGATATTTGGGTCGGAAAAATAATCACTATTATTGGGGAATTATAAAACGAGCGATTAAAAAAAAGCTTTGCGACTGATGATGACATACTGTATTAATAACTTGAGCGGTATGAATTTGAGTAAGCGAAAAATTAACTAAACTAACGACGAATATTGATTAACTAGCTGTGCCCGCGACTTCGTCCGCGTGGAATAGAATTTTGGGCACCATATTTATTTTTGCAAACAACCTCCTCAGCTTTATAAATTATTATAACTGTTACCCACGACTTTGTCCGCGTCTTAGCCCAAGTTCCGGAATTCTGTGAGGCTAAACGTTGAGAACGTTCAGCGCTTGATTCCCGTAGTCGGTTCACCAAAGTTCGAGAACTCTGTGAGGCTAAAGGTTGAGACCGTTCAGCGCTTGATTCCCGTAGTCGGTTCACCAAAGTTCGAGAACTCTGTGAGGCTAAACGATGAGAACGTTCAGCGCTTGATTCCCGTAGTCGGTTCACCAAAGTTCGAGAACTCTGTGAGGCTAAACGTTGAGAACGTTCAGCGCTTAATTCCCGTAGTCGGTTCACCAAAGTTCGAGAAATCTGTGAGGCTAAACGTTGAGACCGTTCAGCGCTTGATTCCCGTTGTCGGTTCACCAAAATTCGAGAACTCGGCTAAACGTTGAGAACGTGCAGCGCTTGATTCCCGTAGTCGGTTCACCAAAGTTCGAGAACTCTGTGAGGCTAAACGTTGAGAACGTTCAGCGCTTGATTCCCGTAGTCGGTACACCAAAGTTCGAGAACTCTGTGAGGCTAAACGTTGAGAACGTTCAGCGCTTGATTCCCGTAGTCGGTTCACCAAAGTTCGAGAACTCTGTGAGGATAAACGTTGAGAACGTTCAGCGCTTGATTCCCGTTCTCGGTTTATCAAAGTTCGAGAACTCTGTGAGGATAAACGTTGAGAACGTTCAGCGCTTGATTCCCGTTCTCGGTTTATCAAAGTTCGAGAACTCTGTGAGGATAAACGTTGAGAACGTTCAACGCTTGATTCCCGTTCTCGGTTTATCAAAGTTCGGGAATTTTGTAAGGATAAACGTTTAGCGCTTGATTCCCGTTGACGGTTTGCCGAAGTTCGGAAATTTTGTGATGCTAGACACTGCGAATGTTCAACGATCGATTCATTAGCACGATTTTGTTCACTGATTCCTCGTTGAGTAGCCAACCTATGCATATTTTCATTCTCTGTTTCACTGCTGCGCAAAGCTCGCAGCCGCTTTGCGGTAACAGTCTGCCGAGAAAGCTGAGTTCTTTTTCTAGGCAATTATAGTGACGAAGAAAGAAAATAGGAAATGAAAACTTAACCAAACCGTAACTCGTAATCAAGAAAAAAACAAACGTAAGGTTAATAATTAGGATCCTAATTATTTTACCTGTATTTGGTACTTACGTAAAACATAAGGTAAACTAACTGTATGCTTAAACTAAAACGTAATAAGAATAATTATGTAGGTAGATGACACCTATTTACAGGTATTATCTACGACATTTTTTTTTATAATTGTGAAATTATTAGAACCAAAATATTATCCTTAAAACAATCGAAGAGCTACACCCACCCTCCGCGTCGCAAACAACGCCTCTCCCCGCCCGCCGGCCAGGCGCAGCGTCATGTTTTGCACATCATGCGGCGCGTGTGAATTTTATATCGGAGTTATTTTAAAAAATTTTAATATCTTCTAAGATGTTTATTGAAATTAAGTAATGTCAAAGACAATTTTGTTCACAATTACACATTGTTAATCAACAACGCATTTATTTGGATAAAGATTAATATTATTATGTTGATACAACTCTAACAAATAATTGGTAATCATGCATTAATTTCGACCAAATTTGATTACCATAAAAACGGTTCTAGTGAGTTTATCTTAAAAGATAGACATCCGTCACGGACATTTTTTTAGATCATATCAAGAGGAATAATTCTTTAATACATATTTTTTTGGTATTTTGAACCGTTTTCGCAGCGCACGCAACGGAAGCCCTCAAAGATGAATAATTTTCCCCGTTTTTTCCACATTTTCCATTGTTTCTTCGCTCCTATTAGTCGCAGCGTAATGTTATATAGCCTAAAGCCTTCCTCGATAAATGGTCTATTCAACACAAAAAGAATTTTTCAATTCGAACCAGTAGTTCCTGAGATTAGCGCGTTCAAACAAACAAACAAACTCTTCAGCTTTATAATATTAGTATAGATAATAAAATCCAGAACGAGCTTACAAAAAGTGGATAGTGATTAATCCATTTCATATATTAAAATTTTATCCGAGCGACTACATTACTAAGTGAGCGACTGGAAATACAGAGAGGCCAACTAGAGGTTAGGTTAGGTTATTTTATTTTTGTTCATTTTATTTAAGTAACTGCTTCTACAAATAGTTATTTCATATTAATTTTTTTTCAAAGCTCATTAGTGTATTTTTTAAAGTGGTTTTTGTATTCGAAACACTTCATTTAAGATAAAATGCCGCTCAATATAAAAAATACATTTGCCAAATATTGAAAAAAAATGCAGGACGTAACGTTGACACTCAAACAAATATTAAGTCGCTCAAATATTATGAAGCTGCTCATTTTGTATTTTAAGTAACTCAAATTAATGTTTGTAAGATACTGTTCTGTTGCTTTCTCGTCACTTACAGTCAGTCGCTCACTTAGTAATTATATAACCCAAATTAATTAATTTTGACACTTAAAATTGTAATTTACAGTCACTCGTTTTATTGCTACCCATTATTATTTACACCATAAAAAATATTTATTAACTCGCTTTGCACGCGGCTTCGCTCGCGTTAATTTCGGGGTAACACGGGTTCCCTTTTCCTGATTTGCAGGTATTTTTCGTTGGTAACAAATGTTGTGTGTACCTATTTTTAGCTTCCTACCTTGAAAACTGCGAAAATATCACAAATAAATTTGTCCCCTTTTCTACTTTTTTTTAAAAATTTAAAATAACAATTAGCCTATGTATGTGTGTCTCCATGGTCCCAACTATCCCTGTACCAAAATTTATTAAAATCGGTTTTGCCATTTAGGCGTAAAGACGAAACAAAATCAGTTTTTTATAATATTAGTAAAGAGTAAAAATTTACCTACTTAAATATTCTTATTCTTTATTGCACAAATCAAATATATACACACAAATTACAATGTATAGCTTATGTACAACGGCGAGTTTAACCCAGGATTGGGTTTTCTTACAGCAAACCTTCCTTATTGATTAAAATATTTGCAAAATAGGATAGGTACATAATGTGCATAGAAGAACATTGAAAGGCTTAAAATAACTTACAAAACTGAACTGTTGTTAGTTCACTTACAATGAATCAAAATTACTTACAATGAATGCATAAATGGATAAAAAAAAAGAAAAAAAAAAGAAACATAAGATACATACATACGGTATTGATTATATAGACAGGAAATGTTCCCTGATTCCTTTCCGGAATACGTCTAATGAGGGACTATCCCGCAAGGAAAAAAAAAATATGATAATATGATAAAGATGTCTTATGTTTTGCAGAAAAGAAATAACAATTAAAAACGAGCCCATAGATAACATAGAGGAAATGGCTGACCCGTCAGACTTTGTATATGAAGTTGAGATCCTTAAACAGGAAGTCAACGGTAAGACAAATATAGCACTATGCTTTGAAGTAAGCAGTTCTGTCTTAGGACGCATACCAAACAAGCCATTGAACACGCCAAAAAATACTTTATGTCCTAATGAATAGAGACAGGTTGTAAGCAAAATTGTAAGTTGACGGCACGGTTGGCGCAGTGGCTGAGAGATCAACTGCTGCGCTGCGTGTCGCGGGTTCGATTCCCGCACGTAACAAATATTTGTATGACCTGCAGATAGTTGTTTCGGGTCTGGCTGTTTGTGTGTGTGAGTTAATATGTTTGTAAACGCACCCGCGATACAGGAGAAATTCCTAGTGTGGGCTGTGGTTATAAAAATATAGTAAAAAAAGTGACAAAAAAAAAACTGTCAATCTATACAGTATGTTAGTTTAAACGAGGGACGTATTCAACCACCAATAGTGCATACTTACATGATACTAATAAAAATATGAACAAAAAAAAACACCAATAAATAAAAGACAGAACCATACCAAAAATTTCGCATAAGTCTCGCAACGTGTATATACCCTTGCGCTAGCGATTAATACTATCGCAGAACATGTATGCGTGTCAATGACCTTTAGGTATAATCCATTTTGCCTTCATACTTTAAACCTGGCTTAGGACGCCTTTTCGGTAGAATCGGCGCGTAGGTATTTTGCCGCGTGATTTACTTCACTGTTTACAAGTTTACTTCTCTCGCGCTCAGTGTTCATGAATATTGTATTTTATTGGACAATTTCGTCAGAAATTAAGGTTATAGGTTTTTTACATATTTGGGACCAGAATCGAATACTGAATACCCTCCCTCAATAAGTCCCTCGTTTAACCTAACACACTGTATATTTGCCGATGACATTTTACTTTAATCTTATGTGTAGATTCTCCGCAAGAACTACCTCCGGATCATCTCCAGCAAGCATCCCCGGAACACTTCGCCGTAGATTCAGACACAATTACGTATTCAAAGAAAGTGCTCTCTGAAGATATATCTCGAAGTCTAATAGACCGCGCCTCAGTGCCAGATGTGTTTCACGATTTCTTTATTGGACATGTCCTGGACGAACCTGAGAAGAAAATTGAAAAAAAGCAAAGTAAGTCAATACTATTATCTTGACCTTTTAGCGCCGTTGTCACGTATATGTGACAAAGAAGAGCGTGCCTTGGACGCCAATGATTCAAATATGTGACAAGCAAGTGCGTGCCCTGGACGCCAATGACACAAATATGTGACAAGCAAGTGCGTGCCCTGGACGCCAAAGACACAAATATGTGACAGTAAATGTACCTAAAATGAGTTTCTCGGCGCGAAAGGCTCGCACGTGTGTTTAAGTTCTAGCGTTCAAAAGGATTTGCAACTTTATTTTTAGGTTTAAAAGTTGAAAATCTAATTTTATTGTGCTCTGAATGTTTCTTACGACATTATAGTTTTCACCGCTGATCCGTCTTGTTTTGTTTTGTTGGATTTTCAACGATAGGTTTAAAGGCTGAAAGTTGAAAATTCAACTGTCTACTTTATGTTAAACTAGCTTTTGCCCGCGGCTTCGCTCGCATTAAATTCGGGGAACACAGTTCCCCTTTCCTGATTTGCGGGTACCTGCTACCTGTAGTTTTCGCCCTTGCGCCTTATTTATTGTAATAGCAAAGCTATTTTTTCCCTTTTCTTTCCCCTTTCTCCTTTTTTTTACCTTAAATTTAACGCGAGCGAAGCCGCGGGCAAAAGCTAGTTTTACTTATAATTTTCTGATCTTTTTCTTTGCAGAACTACCAAAACAAATAGTCGATGAAGAAAAGGAGAAACGTGTGGTAAAGCGTCTTAAAAAACTCTTGACTACAGTGAGAATGCGCAACCAATGGATGGTTCTAGAGAAATTGCGCAGACAATACAACAAACGGATCGAAATGGCGACCAGCGGTGCGGAGAAAAAAGGTAATTAAATTACGAACACAAAAAAAAAATTCTAAACAAAAACATTCACACAAATATCACACTTACCCACTATAGACAAGTTTAATCAACGAAGCTCACGACGAGCAAGCTTATTAGTTTTACCAAAAACCCGGACTAACTATGCCAAAAAAATGCTAACATTTGAAAGAGCACAGTTATATAATAAAATACCCTCACGCATAAGAAACCTATCATCATTCAATGCATTCAAAACCCAGCTTAGCTTGTATTTAATCGCAAACCGGAAATAACCCGAGAAATGAATGCGTTGAGTGATGGGGTTTCAGTTAGTATTAATTAGTTTTTAACGGATGTTGTCGAACCCAATTTAGTATTTAAGTAATATTTATTGTTCTCAAGTAAGTGACATGTTATGTTTTGACGTGACAACGTCTTATAAATTGGTTTGCCGGGTGACACTTCAAGAAACTGCGTTACGCTCCGCTCACGTTATGCGCTCACAATGAGAGCGAGTGAGAGGCACGCGCCCGCCTAAGAGCGAGAGAGACAGACATAAACCACTCAAAGTCGTTGTCACGTAAAACTTTCGCCCGTATACCGACTTTACAGGCAACCAATTTTTTTATTGAGAATAAAGATCTTTAAACCTAACAGCCACGAGTAGAGAGTAATGGGTAGAATCCTCTTGGTGATAGGAGGACTACACGAGGTGGTGGTTGAGAGGACTGTATAATATTAAGGTTTAAAAGACTGACAAACAGTAAATATAGAATTAAAACTGGCGAGAAAATTAATGTAAGAGATAACGCTTTGCCGGGGTTGCGGGTTATTCGAAAGAGATACCGCGGCTCAGGAACGTAAAGGGCAATAGAAGGAACATGGGTGGGTTTTAGTCAGTACAAGTCTGACATGCCCCCCCCCCCGCTCCACCCAGAGCGGGGGAAGTCATTTGATGAATTCCCACCCAACAAAAGAAAAGAGGTAACGCTTGGTGGTGAGATCGGTGACGCAGTGCTGTGCCGGCCGGTACGCGGTGGCAGCTCGGTCGCCTGGTGCGGTGGATATTCTCGACAATGATATTTATTTATTTATTAAAACTTCATGAACATGTAACACTAACCCACGAATACTGATACGTCACTCAAAATTTAAGGGCTGCTTAACATTTGAGCAGCTCCTAAACTTTAGATTTCGTATTGTCAAACGTCACTTTTGAGTATCTGTTAAATGTAAGTGCTACTTAAATTTTGAGTGACGTTTCAGTATTCGGGGGTTAAGGCCTTGGGCAATTGTTACCAGTCAACGGAATCGCGCATTGAGGGTTCCCGTACAGTCTAACATAAACGGTTATATCTTTTGACTAAAAACTTAGAGCGTTGATTTTTATCATAGCTCCAAAAGACACGACTAGACTTGATGAATAAAATAAAAATAGCCTTTATTCTACCACAATATTTATTTTCTCTATACTAAAAACTTAATATTAGATAGATAGAATATTCTTTCTTATGTACACCAAAAAAAAAACAAGAATAACAGGTTGTCGACATGTGGGACGTGGACTCAGCGATCATCGTGCCGATAGTCGTTACAGCCAATGGCTTAATTGCCAAGAGCCTCGACCAATACCTGAGGAGGCTCTCGTTAGGCAGCTGGATCAAGGGCTTGATACAGTGCGCGGTACTCCTGGACACGGCTCGTATTGTTAGGAGGTTCCTTTCTCTGGAGCCCCGGTAGCTTGGACTCTGTTCCCGATACCGGTGGGCTACTATTTTTATATTTTTAAATGTTTTCTTTATATGAAATATGTAAAAATATAAAAAATATGTACAGAAATAAATAAACGAAAATAACAAGAATAACATTAAACAACTTATAAATAGGGTGACACAATGGGCGGTCGCTTAAAGCAATCTTTTCAAGACAACCTTTGGATGGATTTAAAGGAGGAGAAACAGTACTGTTGGTAGTCTAATAATATTACAGTAAACATTTACATTCTTTACTACATAAATTTATACTTTTCAAAGTAGTTGAAACTGAAAATAACAATTAATACTAATTTTATTTAAAAAAATTGTAAAAAAAATTAATTAAAATTTAAAAACGATTGTCAAGTAAAAGTTTACTATTAACGGTTTTAAATGAATATAATTAAATATTGCATTTTTTATTTATGGAAGTCGCCTCTATGTCTAAGTGCTGTATGTTTGTCTAAGTTCGTCTTCTCCAGTCTTTCCTGAATTACGTCTTCCCATTATTTTTCGGTCTGCTACTTCTTTGTCCATCTCTTGATCTTAACTTGAGACTTAAGTATATGGTTTTAACCTTTTGAACGCCAGAGCATAATGCATGTTGTCTTATGTGCCCCCGTAGGCACTTAACGACATTCATCGGGTTAATTTTAACTCGATACTTTCACGCGTTCGTAGTTTTTTGATTGAGAAGAGGCAGGATAACAAAACCCAGCACATGTCTGTAATTAACACATATTTTATTTAATTAAACTTCATGTACAGTAGTGGTACATAAGAAAATAAAATAAAAAAGCCTTTAATTCTACCATAAATACACAGAACATAAAAACATCTCGATATACTTTTAACATGTAATTATCACAATTCAAAAAAAAAGGCGACAGAGGTGACCTCAGCAATAGTGGTACATAGGCGGACTTAATGCCATAAGGCATTCTCTACCACTCAACCTTTGGATAAAATACGACAACATTGTGATAGGGTACAAAAATTATATAAGATATATATTTTTAAATACAAGTATTTATTTTCAAGAACGTATATACTAATACTAATACACATATACATATGAAATAAACTAATAAATACATAAAAAAAAAGAAAAATTTAACAGTAATTACTATGACTTTTAATTGGTTTTAATTTTACCCATTTCAGAACAAAAATCAATCATCAGATACTTTAAGAAAGCAGAAAATAACAACGATTCTACTAATACAGCAAATAATACCAATGATGAAGAAAAGGATAATGATAAACAAAGCATTACCAATGATGATGAAATAAATAACCAAGAAAATGATGAGATTGATCCTGAAAAAGAAAACGGCGAAAAAAATAACGAAAATGATGATATTGGTGAAGATGATGAAGTTGGTGATGATAATGCAACCATCGATGATAAAAAAGACGTTGATTATAGAGAAAGTGATTTAGAAGGTAATAGCGATGAAGAAAGAGTTCCGAATGGAAAACTTAAGTTTAATACACATCAGTGTTATATTTGTTTTAAGGTAAGCAAAAACATTACACCATCTTTAGGTGCAGTCGGGTAAAATAAAAGTCCTACTATAATATTATAAATGCGAATGTTTGTGAGGATGGATGTATGGATGTTTGTTACTCTTTCACGTCGAAAAGGTTAAACCGATCTTGATGAAATTTGGCACAGAGGTAGATTATAGTCTGGAATGGCGGGCGTTGCCGCGGCCGCCAGCCGCGCCAGCTAGTTTATTATAAATGAAGTAAACTAGTCGCTCGTTGGCGTAGTGGTCGCAAGTGCTAGCGTTAAGCATGAAGTCTTAGAATCCATTCTCAGTACGAGCATATAAAAGTAGAAATTATATTATAGAAATTTTCCATCAGAAATTTCTGAATAGCTATCACGGAATCTGGTTGGTGATCATAGGCTCGTCCCCTCCCCCCATAACATGGGACTTAATGCATGAATGGCGAAATGTGGTGGATTTATTGATCAATCAAAATCTATTTATTTCACATAGGCCTACTTGGGCACTTATAAATCGTCGAGAGTTTGTGCATGGTTCGAGGTGGCCGTTTCCTATGGAGAAGAACCGGCAAGAAACTCCACGGTTACTGTTTTAAAATCATTTGTTTCTACAATGTTGTTGTTACTGCGTTAGTACTTAAGTATGAGAGGATTGCCCGACAATAAGTCATTGCTTACTTAACAAAACTTAATTTTTTTACACATTAAACACTTTTTTTACAGCTCTTCAAAACGAAAACTGACTTAAAAGTCCACTGCAAGAACCATTTCACCATATGCAACGAAAAGATGCTCAAAAAATGTCCTTTCTGTGGCTACGTAACCAACTTGACCATATCAAGACACCTCAAAATTGTCCACAACATGTCTCTTGACATACCATACGGACGTATAAAGGAGAAAGACACAACTACAGGTTCGAAATACGTTTTCGAAATTGATAAGGACTGTGACTTAGAAATAATACCAAGTATTAGTAATTTAAATAAAATAGCATCGATGAAAATCGATGAAAAAAACAGAGCATCTAAAAATATATTTTTAGGGACAACTAAATTGGTTAAAAAAGGAGGTGATTGGATGGTTCAAAAGGAAAAAGTTGATTTAAATACTGAATATTTGTTACCAGACTTTAAAAAAGAGGAATATTTAGCCTTAAAGTCTATAGGAGAAAATTATTTAGAACAACTACGGAGTTTAAGTATTATGGCTAAGAAAAAAGGGTTGAAAATTCTATATCCATGTGAAGGATGTGATAAAATATGTTTGACTATGGCTGCTTTAAAACTACATAGTAGAAAACATGAAATCAATCCAAAGAAATACAAACCTAAAGTGTGGAAGAATAAAATCTTAAATGGCATAGGTGGTAAATATAGACATGTTAACAAAATCAAAATTAAAAGGAGAAAATATGTACCTAAAAAGAAAAAAAATAACAATACTGTAGTTAATAATCCAACAAGTAATAAAACTGTCAAAACAAATCGTTTAGTAGAAAAAATTGTTGATAAAAAAGAAGAAAACGGTTCCGAAGTAGCAAATCGCTTTGCAGATCCGAATCCAGTAAAGAATAATCACAATTGTGATAGAGATCTTATAGATTTCTATTACAAAAACATAAAAGGAGGCGACATAGAGTTTTGGCAATTTCTGAAGATCTTCAACAAAATGAGTCGAGAAAATGTCAATGATTTTAAAGATTTGGAAAGCCGCAACGATTTTGGTTTTCATAATTTCATCACCAATGATAATAATACCACTAAAAATGACACAGAAACTATTAAAGAAGATTTAGTAGAGAAAACTAAGACAACGCCTAAAAAAACTGTTCGAAGCAAGAAGAAAGCATTTACAAGAGTAATCATGATAAGTAAAAAAGAATATTTCAGAAGAATGGAGATTAAAAACCAAATGAGACAAAGGGTAGGACAGTCAAACACTAACTTAGAAATTTGAACTGTATCTTGTAAGACATTGAGTTTGTTATTTTTAAACTTGAAAATCCTACTAATAATATTGTTAATGCGTAAGTTAGCGAAGATGGATGGATATTTGTTTTATTACGTTGTTGTTTGCACGGATTTTGATGAAAATTTGCATTTAGATAGTTTTATAATCATCTGCCTAGTCTATTCCCAACTATGTTGCTATGTTGGGGTCGGATTCCAGCCATCCATTTTCCCAGATTCAGCTGAATACCAGTATTTTACATAGAGCGACTGCCTATCTGAACTGCACAACCCAGTTATTAACTAGGGCAGAGATGGCGAACCAATGGCATGCGTGCTATTGACGGCACGTGGCACAACGATTTGGGCACACAATTTTAATATTTTTTTTATCTTCCTATCATTTTTTAACTCGCCGGAGCGCTTAGAAACCGTTTAGCGATGACTACTAGTCAGTAAAGAAGTTTCGAATTGATAGTAGTTATTTTCCTAATACTATCACGTAGTCAAAATTATTTATGGCACGTCTGTGGCCTCATTTAACATTTATCTAGGAAAAATGGCACGTTGGTCCATCAAGGTTCGCCACCCCTGAACTAGGGAATATGACTCTTAACACTGGCTGTTAGTTTTGGGCCATTGACTACAGGTAACGAATGTCAAAGATCTACAAATGACAGCCGGGACCGACGGCTTAATGTACTGTCCGAGGTATGGAGAAAACTCTATATCTAATGGTTGGTCAGCCATCCGCGGGCTAACCTAGGCAAACATGGCTTAACCTCAAGATCGACCCGAGCGGCAGTCACTATTTTTATTTAGCCGTACATAACAATATTCAAGATTAACACCCAGGCTTTTTATCCCGGTATGCGCAGGTGAAATTGCGGGGCGTAGCTAGTTCTAACTAATCGCGGGTGCGTTCGTGTGCGTTAGTTTGTGGGGTATTATTTGGATTCCGTGAGGAGCTCGTGGCTAAATAATAGTAGCCGCTCGGGTCGATCTTTAGGTTAAGCCGCGCTTGCCTAGGTTGGTCTGTGGATGGGTGACCACCCGTACCGAGTTTCCTCCGTGCCGCGGAAAGCACGTTAAGCCGTTGGTCTCGGCTGTCATTTGTAGATCTTTGACAGTCGTTACAGGTAGTCAGTGTCCCGAAAGTCTGACAACCAGTCTTACCAAGGGGTATCGTATTACCCAGTACTAACTGGGTTGTGGAGGTCAGATAGGCAGTCGCTCCATGTAAAATACTGATATTCGCTGCATCCGGTTAGACTGGAAGCCGACCCCAACATAGTTGGGAAAAGGCTAGGCAGATGATGATATTTGGATTCCGTACTTCAAAGGAAAATGGACACTCTTTTAAATCATAATATACAGTTGAGTTACAAGATCATAGTTAGTTACATCATTCATGTTGAGATTATTTCTTGTAAGTAAATACGGACTACCAATGTATCGTCGAAACTAAAAAGATACCTGACATTGTTTTATAGTATTCGCCATATTGGATTTCTTGTGTCCTCATTTTTTTTTCTGTTTCTAAGGGTTCCGTAAAGGGGTAAACGGGACCTTTTTCCTACTTATGAACCATGATAGTTAAGACAGTTGAAACTTTCACAGTGGATGTATTTCTGTTGCCGTTAAAACGACAAATAAAATTAATATTTAAGGGGGTTCCCATACAATAAACACGTTTTTTTTCTGTTTTAATAGATAATGGTACGAAATGCATCGCGCGCGAGTCCGCCTGTTGCCCGGTTTTTTGTTTATGAATAAGTGAATATTTCATATTGTAAATAAAAAAAATAATAATTGGTGTTACAGAATTTAGGCATAAGTAGATATATGTTTTTTTTTATAATACTTGCATTATACAAGGTGTATACATACATACCCTTCACAAATCCTTCACCCATGCATTTTGTACACACGACGGCACATCAACCTACACAAAACCATTTTAACTTGATCTCTCTACTACAGTGGGCGATCCGTAGTAGAGAGATCAGGTTATAATAATAATAATCATCAACAAAATCATCCACATTAAAATAAATACATAAATTCTATTGTAATAAAAATAAAAATATAAAATAAAAAAATAATTCTTCAAACATTAAATAAAAATAATTAAATAATAATTTAGTTTAGTATAGGTTGACCCGCCGCACGGTGGGCTGAAAATCGGCTTTCATAGACTTAGGGATTTCAATTTGCAAGTGCTTGTTTTTATGCCGGATATCGCTTCTATTAGTCATTATTATGTACAAAAATGACACCCGAGTTAATTCTGCTCAAAACCGAAGGAAATATAATTTTTTTACGAAAAATTTGTATGAAGCTAGTATGAAAAATCGAATTATCTCCTAAACGGCATGTTTAACCGTAATATCCTTAGAGATGGTCATAGTGCTAATTATTTATGATTTTTTGGTTGACGATTGGACAAAAATTTTAATGCCGTTTTTTTTTTTAAAAATCGTCAAAATATTTTTATTTGTTTTTACGTATGAAACGATTCCTTTTGGTGTTTATGTTGAAGAACACGGACTTTTAACTACACATAACATAAAATAGCATCACTCCTATATTTCCGAAGGAGTTGGCAGAGGTTTATAGTACACCCACACGTAGCCAACTATGTTTGAGCTAGATATTTATCAACACAAAATGAGTTTTAAAACTTTTCATACAACCAAATTACCAATTGTCTTCTAATGAGTCCAAAAAGAAGTGATTAAGTAACTACACTGATTAGGTCTTCTAATGAGTCTTAATAGGTGATTTAATGATTTTCAATATCTCACGACAATGGATTATATTTAACATTTCCTGATAAGTAAGCTAATTTGTTAATTAGCAGTGCTATGAGTTCTAAGAATAGTTAGTGACAATTATAGATTTTCATTAGCTAATGAGGAGATAACTAATGAGGGTAGTTACCTAATTATTGTCGTTTTGCAATAAAAGGGCTAAAGTTTTGTTTTATAATTTAATTTGTTCACAACTGTGTAACTGCTAACACTAAATCTGCGACTATAAAATCTTAAAATGGAAAGTTTAATGACCAATTTAGACTTGTTTGTTCTTCTACGAAGTGAGAGTACTTCATTTGATCATGAAGTATTGTTTAGTGCAGTTGTATCCCGCATAGGCGATTGCCTGTCTGACGAAGATTATGTTGTTCTCAAAGAATTTTGTCGGAGATTTACGCGAGCCGCTTTACAAAGGTGGGAGAAATCCAACCGATTCCTTGATAATTTCAGGAGAAAGTACGAGAATTGGTTGGGAGCAAATATTGATTGGCCGAGTTTTGTGCAAACTTTAGTTAATCAAGAACCAAGTGTTGATGAGATACCAAGAGCGCCCTCAGTCTCTCCAGAACCGTCGACATCAACGTCCATTGGAACAATGACGAAAAGATCCCGTAAACCATTCGAAGACCTGGGAAGTAAACAAAAAAAGAGAAGATCTGATGAACACACAGGCGAAGGTTCCAGTGAATTGGCATATGCAGCTGCAGCACGTTTAAAAGAAGAAGGGCATGGAGATATCGCCTCTGTCATCGAATACATGATGAAAAATCCTGAAGCAGCCGCTAAATTAAATGAAACGCTTAAGAAACCAGCGAAAACAATCATATTTACGCCAGAAAAGGCGCTTGGATTGCTTCTTTCGCTAAAACTCTCAAAGTGGCAATATATTACGTTGCGTGAGGCTGCCATTCGAGAAGGTGCTAAAGATATTTATCCATCTTACTATAAAGTGCAACAAACTAAGTATATATGCTTGTTGTTTCTTCGGACCCTTTGCTAAGTGCACAAAGGCCTAAGTTAGATGCCAAGAAAAAGCAGAGCTTTTTTGCTGAAACTCTCGACTTAATTCAATTTCAGGAAACTGAGTTCGAATTTTTGGATATATCCAATCTGGATGCTGACTCAGAATTGGAGTCTGACAACGAGAGTGATAAGGAATATTTGTAAAAAAGATATATATGTACATATTTGTAAATTTGTATTTGAGTGTGTTTGGGTTTTTTTGTAATATTTAATGATATGTTTTATTTTTTTTATTTATTTTACTTTATTTTACGAATGCTTAGTATGAATTCCTTAAATTAACTTATTTTGTATAAAATATAACTTCATATGTTACTTCAATATAAATCTTTTTTTATTTAAATTAATATAAATGTGTCAAAAACAGCAATTTTTTTATTTTATTTTTCTTGTTTCGTGTGTTCTTAATATTTGGGTTAATAACATATCGAACTTTTTAACTTAGACACTAAAAGGGATCGTTTTACATGTAAAAATAAATAAAAATATTTTGACGATTTTTAAAAAAAAAACGGCATTAAATTTTTCGTCCAATCGCCAACCAAAAAATCATAAATAATTAGCACTATGACCATCTCCAAGGATATTACGGTTAAACATGCCGTTTAGGAGATAATTCGATTTTTCATACTAGCTTCATACAAATTTTTCGTAAAAAAATTATATTTCCTTCGTTTTTGGGTAGAATTAACTCGGGTGTCATTTTTGTACATAGTAATGACTAATAGAAGCGATATCCGGCATAAAAACAAGCACTTACAAATTGAAATCCCTAAGTCTATGAAAGCCGATTTTCAGCCCACCGTGCGCCGTCGTGTGTATATCAAACTAAGAAACTATAAACATTTTTTGTTCTGTGAAACGACTTTCAAATTCAAATAGGTTTATTCGTTCCACATAGGTACAAGTATGTTAATATACATAGTGTTAAGTCACGTTGTTTGTCCGCGATGGACTCCTAAACTACTTAACCGAATTGAATTAAATTTACACACCGTGTCCAGTTTGATCCAACTTAAAAGATAGGGTAGGCAGGTAGGTAGAAAATTGCATTGCAACGCATGCCGGGGCACAGCTAGTACGACTGTAAAAAATGACTGCTATCACAGCTTTTTTTGGTGAAAATTCACGTTTTAGTTGGACTCGTTGTAATGCACTCGAAATATAGCTTGATCTCTGCGACAGCTCTCAGTAATATCAGGCCTAAGAAGTTCTGAATAGGCATGACGACAGTATAAAAAAATCGCTGATTCAGTGATGACAGGGGAGAAGTCATATTAAAAAAAAAGGAAACACAGGTTTAGTTTTATTTAAAAATAACAGATTATTAAGATTTTCAATAAAATAAAACATTAAAATACTGCAATCGGCCATTTTGACTGAAACACCGATCACAGCGTATGACGTCACGGTTATGTGATTTATGGGACGTTGTTATAGAAACAATGTAATTTTTATTTAACTGTGACGTCATGCCGACGCCATGACACATGCGAGCTGTTTTCGGGCACTATTGAAAAATTATGAGAAAAATGGCTTCAAACTTTGTTAAACTTAAGTTTATTACCGAAATAAAGGCTTTTTTGTAAATAGTAAAAGTGTACCCACATTATGGAAGAGGATTTTAAAATCTTTCGTCACGCCTAGAACAGAGAGACAGTAAGTCTTACTTTACTATGTCGACCTAATTTGTGATGGGCGATGAATCATCGTGACCACTATCGATATCCTTACTAATGTTATAAAAGCGAAAGTGAGTTTGTTAATTGTTACGTTTTCACGCCTAAATGGCTTTACCGATTTTGATGAATTTTGGTACAGATAGTAGGGACCCTGGAGACGGACATAGGCTATTTAAAAAAAGAAAGATTGAGATGTGAGGGAGAAAGAGAGAGGAAAAGGGAAAACTTAGCATTGCTATTACAATCAATCAGGAGCAAGGAATCGCTTTAATAATATTAGTAAGGATGTACATTAATATCATAACATTAATTACATGTGTACGTCCTTGATCAAAAATAATAGTGAGTAAATAAAATCCAATTTCCCACCTACTCATGTGACATTCCTTGGGACAACTTTGGTTGGGGTTTCGGAAGAAGATACACCGCCATCTTGTTTGATATGCACCTTCATTCTCCTTAGTACGTTTGTTATTTTTTTTTTTAAACGTTGCCCCATACTAGGAGTTTCTCCTGTATCGTGGGTGCGTTTACAGACATTTAAACTCACATACACAAACAGCCAGACCCGGAACAACTATCTGTAGGCCATACAAATATTTGTTCCGTGCGGCAGTCGATCGCTCAGCAACTGCGCCAACCATATCGTCAAATAAATTAAACCCAATTATATGTTAACATATTTGTATTATTAGTTTATCTTTTTTTAGTTTGTAAATAATAAGTCTTAAGTTTATTCCAATAAAAACCTACTTGTATGATAAAAAAAATATATGTGTGCTAATGTAGGTATTAGCATCGATAACAATAAGAAACGTCGATAATTACTATCGACATTTTTATATCCTGACAACCCTAGGAATGTCAGTTTGACATATGTTGCGGAGATCAAGCTATCATTTTCTTAGTATAAGCATTCGAATCAATTTTAATTATTTTCTTATGTTCACTCGATTTTTATATTTTGGTTTATTTACATTGTTTTTCCCTTATGTTATAATTTTAAAATTTATTACAATTTTGTCTTTTTAACTATTTCTGTGTTAACACCTAGTTATATGTGCATGCTGTGGTCTCTATATTTAAAAGAACACAATTAAAATTACCTGTACTGTGTGTCTTTTGTTGGAGATACAAATAAATAAGCAGTAATTGTCGCCAAATTTTGAACGCACGTATTTTGTAGGTATTGCCAGATAGAAAAATACCCGAAATTTTGCAAATTATCTTTAGGAAGATTTTGTATTGTGCTGGATAGATTTTATTGTTTTTTTATGTGAATAAGTAAAAGAATTTTATTAAAATATGTCAGGTTTTGGCGGTAAACCTTAAAATGGTTACAGACGTAGTTAATATTTGAATAGGGTAGTTTCCAAGGTCAAAGTAATTACTTTCTATTATACATATAGTCCGTCTTTTAGATTATTCAAAAATATGGAATAGGTACTAAATTAATTTAATTAATAATCTAAAAGACGGTTTTTTTTTTTTAAACTACCCTATTGTCGTAATTCATATTACTAGCCAATTATGATTGTCACTTTCGCGGCCCAGAACTCAGCGTATGAGTTTAAAATATATTGTATAATTTGGACTGGGCAGCGAAAGGGTTTAGCGGTAGTTTTAGACTTACTCTTTGCTAAGATTCAGAGCGTATAATTCGCACAGTAACCTGTCTATTCGGAAGTTGTATTTCTTCTTCAAAAGTGGAGAAGGTAATGCATCTTTTAACATTGTATTTAATTTATTCTAGGTTTACCCAAAAAAAAAGGAGTTTTTTTAAGTTTTAATGCAGTTGAAGTTCTGCAAATTAATTTATGTATTTTTCCACACTAGTGTTCGTAACTTTATACTTATTAAGGATCTGCAATATTTTTTTTATTTTAATAAACTGGATGAGTACGGAATATAAATTTAAAATAGGTCTAATTATGTTGATCTTAGTAAAAATAAACCACATTTGTTGAAACATTGTTTTTATTTTTAAATACCTTACATTTATTTTCATAGGGCCGTCTTTTAATCACGTTAGGTTAAATGGGGGGAGGGGGGTGTGTGACAATCATAAGTATTTTTTTTGTAAGACGAAAAAAAGTTATTTGAGGCGTAATATATTTTTTACTTATGTATTCAATATCCGAAAATGGATTTATTGTATAAGCGAATTCCAATAAAGCGTTTTTTTTAAATAGTTTAACTGATTCTAAAAGTATCAGAATTAATTTTCAATAATAAAAATACACATGATGTTCTTAGGGGGAGGAAAGGTAGCCTAAACGACGTCGTCACGTCCACCAAGGGGAAGCTATAAAAGCGTGTCTAAAACCAGTCGTGTATAATTGTGAATCCTTACGCCGTATCGTCATCGCCGTGTAACTGCAAAAGAAGAAAAACAAGAATAAATCCTTACTAATATTATAAAAGCGAAAGTGAGTTTGTTTGTTGTAGGCTAAAAACAGTGGGAAAAGGGGGTGAAAGAGGCTTCCCTCTTTCACCCCCTTTTCTTACTGTCAAAAGGGGACTGAATTTTTTTTTTTCGATTATCATGCGGGTTAAAGTCCGCGTTAGCCCAAAGTAACTATGCCACGCAGACGAAGTCGCAGGCTGAAGCTAGTATGTAAATAATTTTGAATTTGGGACGCATATTTAATACCTGTAAGACTTCGAAGCGTGCACAATGACTTCTGGGCACTAGTCTCCAATTAATAATTGCTCAGATTGGCCCAAAAGGAAGTAGCTAGGGAATGCAATCTCGTTCGTTAAACTCGCGAGATCTCGGCCTTATGTAGCGAGATTGATCTCGGCCAAAAAACGCGAGATCTCGCGAGTTTGACGAGATTGTACTCGAACATCAACACGTCTTATTCGAAGCGCCGTGAAGCGTGGACTGACATGGACGGAGTTGCATTTCGATCTGTCTAAGAACATTTTTGTTTGATATTGAGGACTGGTTCTTTAATTTGTTATTTGATAGATACGTAATTCAAAATGTATTACTTCGAAGTTCATTAAAAAAAATATAGACAGAAACGTCAAATAATGTTTGATGCTGTAGAATGCTCGATAATACACTCACTGCTATCACTACGTATACACAACAGGCGTTGAAACACGTCCGCACGCTACGACGGTTGGGTGCAGAATGCCCCCCACTTTTCGCTGTATACTACATCCCTTCCTTGTTTCAAGAAAACAACTAATTGTAAATAATCAAATTGTAATTATAATCAAACAATTATTTCCATGCCAGTACCAAGAACAATCAATCTTCAACTTCAGGATTTGTTTCACTATTCTCATCTTGATTATTAACAACTTTCCAATTATTATTTTCTACCCTTTTTAAATGAATAATATTTCTACGATATTCTTTCCCCGTTAGATCGTTCCTCACTCTCACGTCTCCACCATATACATCAGTTACCGTATGCGCTTCTGGGTTAAAGTTTGGTGTAAGTTTATTTTCCTTGGTCATGTTTTTTATATAAACCTTTTCACCGATTTCCAAATTGCTGTCCACGGCTTTCCTTTTCATATCCGCATATTCCTTTCCTTTATCTTTCTTCTCTTTATCTCTATCTCTTACTTCTGAATCTGCTATTTTATGTTCAATATCAGCTGCTCCTGGTATTTTATCACGAAATTGTCGACGAAAAAATAATTCAGCTGGTGTTTTTCCGGTTGTAGTATGCGGTGTACTATTGTACATAATCATATATTCTAATAGTTCTTCTTTCCAATCTTTCTTTTCTAGCTGGCTAATTCTTAATCGTTTAAGTACATCCCTATTCTGGCGTTCGACTTCCCCATTCATTTGTGGAAAATAGGGTATGGTTTTATTTATTGTAATACCACATTCCTTACAAAATTCCTTAAAATTCTCACTAGTGAATTGGTTCCCGTTGTCACATGTCAGTGTCGTGGGGTATCCAAGACGAGAAAATATTTCTTTAAGTACGTTAATCGTTCCTGTGGCTGTAATATTCTTCATGATTTTTATCTCCTTATACCGACTAAAGTAGTCTACAATAACAAGTAAATAATCATTTGAGGGCAAGGGTCCTAAGAAATCGATCGCCACGTCAATCCAAGGCTCAGCTGGGAGAGCTCTTCTTTTAATGGGATGAGGTGGATTTGGTGCCGAAACAAGTGTACATCCTTTGCAAGCTTTAACCCTATTTTCAGCATCCCTGTCAATCTTTGGCCACCATACTTTGGTTCTAAGGCGTGTCTTCATGGCTACTATGCCGGGGTGTCCTTGATGAGCAGCTTCGAGAACTCGAGCACGAAGTTTTTCCGGGACGATAAGCTTATTACCCCTCAATGCTATATTGCCTTGGAAACAAATCTCTGTTTGAAAGGGTTTATAAGCATTTACAGATTCGTCCCACTTATTATCAAAAACTCCGTTTTTTAATGCTGTAATCTCAACGTCTAGTGCACTGGCTGAATCGATCTCATTCAGGGGTACTGCAACCGGCCTACTATATTCAATAATTGAGTTTATATAGTTTTCACTGTCGAATGGTACCGGTTGATTTGACTGGCAAAGCCGAGAAATCGAGTCTGCGATATTATCTTTACCTGGGCGATAGATAACTTTGTACTTATAAGCCTGCATCCGAAGTACCCAGCGCTCAATTCGCGCACAAGGCTTAGATCGGGGTCCAAAGATGATCTCCAAGGGTTTGTGGTCACTAATAAGATCAAATTCTTTACCTAACAGGTATATTTTAAAGTGTTCCACAGCCCATACTAGTGCCAAGGCCTCCTTCTCGGTTTGGCAATATCTTTTCTCACAGTCTGTAAGGCTCTTATTACCAAACGCTATCACACGGGGGCCTTTGCTATCAATTTGTATGAGTACCGCCCCTAATCCAACTGGAGAAGCGTCTGCTATGACTTGCGTCTTATCCGCTGGATTGTAATAGCCCAATGTCTTTATCTCCAACAGCTGTTGCTTAAGACTTTCAAATGATCTTTCTTGAATATTTGTCCAATACTTTTGAATATTAGCAGATTTGTTCAATTTTAGTCGGATTAATTGTCGAAGAGGTTCTGTAAGCGATGCCAGCTTGGGAATCCATTTTCCTACGTAATTGACCAAACCAAGAAAGCTCTGTATTTCCTCTACAGTGGATGGCCTTCGCGCAGACCGAATTGCCTTGATATATTTAGCTAACGGCTTTATCCCTTCAGCTGTTAATTCATGTCCAAGAAATTCTATTTTATTCGTTTTATAAATGCACTTAGCTTCATTAAGGAGAACATTATTATCTTTAAGTACTTGTAGGACTTTATTAAGTCGTTTGTCGTGTTCCTGTCCATCAGACCCATAGATGATGATATCATCTATGAAGTTCGCAGTACCTTCGCAACCCAACAATAATCTCTCTAGTACTTTTTGAAACATTTCAGGTGCACACGACACACCAAACATTAGTCTTTTATAACGAAACAATCCTTTACTGGTGCTAAAGGTGGTTATATATCTGCTGCTTTCGTCAATTTCCAATTGATGGAAAGCGTTTTTTATATCGAGTCGAGAAAAGTACTGAGCATGCCTAAAATTTGGCAAGAGTTCGTCCATTGTAGGGAGTGGATGATTCTCCCTAATTATTGCCTCGTTTGCTCGTCTCATGTCGATACAAATCCGAATCTCACCATTGTCTTTTAACACTGGTACCATTGGAGATACCCATGGTGATGGTCCTTTAACCTCTTCAATAATGTCAGCTTCTTTAAGTTCAACAAGCTTTCTATTTACTTTTTCTTCCAATGGAATCGGTATTCTTCTATACGGCTGGATAACTGGTTGTACTTCTTTGTTAATAGGAATCTGAATAGTGACGTCTTTAAATTTCGGGAAAGTGCTGATATTATTGACGGGGATACCAATTCGAAGCGCATTAAGTTGTATCGCACTAACTTTACCTAGAAGATTACGGGTACCATTTCGAACTACGTAAAAGGTTGCAGTTTTTCTAATTACCTCATTAATAGTTATATTGGCGTCAAATGCACCTAAAATATCCAAGGGCTTTTGGCTCCCGTAAGGCAATAATATTTTATCAGGATTCTTTATTTGATTAGTGACCTTTACTTTATGATTTTTTAGATATTCCCACGTCCTATCTGTGATAATGTTACATTTACTGCCCGAGTCAATCAACATTTCAATAACAACACCACCGACTTTGCAGTTAACAGTTTCATCCTCATCTAAATGAAATATGTAATCCACTTCCTCTGTATTTTTATGTGATTTGTCAGTTCTTTGTCTCTTCGTCCTATCCGTCTTCTCATCGTGCTTTGATTGTATTTTCCTTTTCCGCAATTTAGTCCTACAATAGTCTTTATAATGTCCGATAATCCCACATCTTGCGCACTTCTTCTCTCTGGCTGGACACTTGTCGTCAAAGGACAGGTGTTTACTACTGCCACACCTGTAGCAAGTCTTCGAAAAACTCTGATTTGTAGGGGTAGATTTCCGAGTATCCAATTTATTAATATCTGATTTAATTGTGTCACTTATTTTACTTGAACCTGGTTTGTCAAATGTGTCAAGTTGCCTATTGACGGTTTCAAGCGTAATAGCGATCGTAATAACCTGCTGAAGAGTTACACTGTCACCCGCTGATAAAATTTTCTTCCTTAGTTCTGCACTCCGGCTTTTTTCGACGATTTGATCTATTAGATTTTCATCTTTATCAGCATATTGGCATTTATCAGCTTGGTTTCGCAGTCTTAATAAAAATGCTTCAAATCTTTCCCCTTCCTCCTGCTTCATCAGTCGAAACATATATCTTTCGAAATATCGGCTTTGTTTAGGAGAGAAGTATTGGTCTAATTTCTCTATTGCAACTTTATAAACATCTACGTTATCAATTTGATCTACATGAGCTCCGGGAAGATTGTAGTATACTTCTTGGAGGGCAAGGCCACCAATATGCAAGAGGGTTGCTCGCTTTTTTCCACCTGTGTCAATGTTAGCCGCTAGGAAATATATCTCAAGGGCCCTTTTCCATTTTTCCCATCTGACTCCTACTGAAACTGGGTCACCTTCGCAATCGAAGTGTTCAAGACCTGGAAGCGCTGATGTTATCTGAGCCATAATGGGGCGATCTGTAACAATCGCATAACTGCTTACAACTTGTTTGGTTAGTTACATTAAGGCTCACATAACCCAACCATACAACCTTTTCACTCAACCAGTATGGTCTATCTTATTGACCGTCTTAGTCTCTCATATTGACTATAGTGACCATAACGATCTTTTAAAGATCCTCCAATAATACAATATCATAGCCTTTCTTATTGACTATTTATTCACCACAATGTCTCTCATATTGACCTTTCACCTTTCTACGGAGGCTTCTTTTTTACACTTCGTTGCAAGTCTGTCTTATTGACTTCCTTTCACACAGGGCCAGTCTCATATTGACCTCACAATCACAGTCATTCATAACACTTATATTTGCTAGTGACCTGTCATATTGGTCTTTCCAAAAAATACCATATACCTATCCTATCTTCCCTTTTGTATTGGTACTTCCTCATATACCTACGTGTTTACATTCGTGCCTAATGCATAATTGTGATTACTATATTTATTGCATCTAAATCGCTGCAAATATATGTACTTATCAAATACACTAACACTTTTAATGTACATATATAATCGAAATAGATGTATTCAGTGTGTACAAATCGGCACAAAACTTCCTGTTAAGGTTAGATTTTATTATAATAAATCATAACAATTCATTTGTACTGATAGGGTAGATAAAATTGGGTAGGTACATTATGTTTTCTATTGAATACGTTCGTCAATTTACGCATTCATTCATTTATTCAAACTTGTTATTATAATATTAGTTAACCTCGATAGGAATGCACAATGAAATTCGGTAAACAACATGACTCAGCGCGGTCGACCAGTAGGTTACCGCACGTAATTACTAAAGAGATAAGAAAGGTTGCCATCTTATTTACGTTAACGAGTGATATTGATAGCAACAAAACCAATTAGATTTATTCTCTTTTTTTTTTTTTTTTTACAAAGTATTTGTGCATTAGGACTTACATTTTTCCTCGTCGCCACTTGTAGAATGCTCGATAATACACTCACTGCTATCACTACGTATACACAACAGGCGTTGAAACACGTCCGCACGCTACGACGGTTGGGTGCAGAATGCCCCCCACTTTTCGCTGTATACTACAGATGCATGAAAATCTATTTAAAAAAATCGTGAAAATACATGTTTACCTTAAAATACTTGTAATTTTTATTATTTTACCCTAATTTATTCAAATATCGTGAGTATTTGCGTAAAAAAAATCACACAAAACTGCCAATCTTGCGAGATCTCGAAATTGGCGAGATCTCGCTCGAGTCCCAATCTCGAGAGATTTGCGTTCCCTAGAAGTAGCGTGACAACCTGGAGGCAATAATATCGCATGGGTTGATTCAAGGTCGCCCGGAAACACTTGAGGGGAGCTTATATCCAGCAGTGGGGCAGTTTAGCTGTCGTGTTTGTAAGCGGGTAATGTGTGCGGAGAGAAATTAAAGTTTGTTCACATACACAGTTATAGTTTATTAGGCTGTCTAAGCCTCAGCACAAGAAACACACTAGCAGGATAAAGAGAAGGAGTATACAGAAAGCGTATTAGACTATTGCGATCACAAGCATCAAGCGGTAAGCAGAACTGGCAAGCGTGGCGCGAACGCGGGCGCGATAGCGAGCGACACAGTGGTCGCTTACAAGGCATGGAGTTGACTGGCGAGCGGCCGGCGCGCAATGCTGCGTGAGCGCGGCGACGTGACTCCCCACCTCGCGCGCCGAACAATGGAACGCTCCGGCGCGCGGCCGGTCAACTATCTAATCAGAAATTTGTGATCGCTTGTCCGTCCGTGCATACACTATAAATATATTTATAATTACCTAACTTAAAATTAATTTAAATACAAAGGCAAAAATATAATATAATACATTGGCGATATTCAGCCATAGCAGTATAGGCTAGTAGAAAATGAAACACTTCGTCCGCAAATAGTAAAAAAAAGTAAACTTTTATTTGAAACCTTTTTGTTGTCACTACGGTGAATGCTGCGTACACCTGTACCTAACAGGCAATACATACAAGCACTTTTGTATTATTGCATAGTTCCTTGTAAGTTTTAGTATGTATTGGTGTTGTTGTATCAAATCCTGACTAATATTATAAAAGCGAAAGTGAGTTTGTTTGTTTGTTACGCCTAACGCCTTAATGGCTAAACCGATTTTGATGAATTTTGGTACAGAGATAATTAGGACCCTAGAGCATAAGTCTGTTATTTAAAAAAAAATAAGGGAGAAAGAGGGAAGAAAAGGGAAAATTTAGCTTTGCTATTACAATAGATAAGGCGCAAGGGCAAAAACTACAGGTACCAGGTACTTGCAAATCAGGAAAAGAGAACTGTGTTACCCCGAATTTAACGCGGGCGAAGCCGCGGGTAAAAGCTAGTAAATAAATAAAAACTTGTGAGGTGTCAAGGGACACCCGGATGGAACGAAGTTATTATTTATTATGTATAAAAAACCTGTATACACTCAACAAAAATTATCGTCGCGACACCACACTGTTCAATGCGAAATAGAGAGACGAAACGAAAATAAATGGATTGCTTTCTATGAGAGAGAGCGAGATAGACTGACAGAGAAACACGCGCACGCCGCACGGCTTACAACTATAGCAAAAAGTGTCGTTTCAACTTTTGGTCTTAATTTTTTCCGGCTAGCTCCCTTTCGCGACGCGCGATAAGGAACTTCGTTCCAAAAAACCCCATTGGAATAAAGCGTAATGTTTAATCATTATATAATTATTCTAATATTCCAATGTTTATTTAAACACGGCTAAATTGGGAATAAATATACGATGTCCCATATTAATCTACATCTACACAAATATTACAAAAAGAAAAGATTTGTATTTATGTATGTTACGATGAGCTCAGGTCGATCTTTAGGTTAAGCCGCGTTTGCCTAGGTTGGTCTGTGGATGGGTGACCACCCGTTACATACCGAGTTTTCTCCGTGCCTCAGAAAGCACGTTAAGCTGTTGGTCCCGGCTGTCATTTGTAGATCTTTGACAGTCGTTACAGCTAGTCAGTGTCCCGAAAGTCTGACAACCGACAGTCTTACCAAGGGGTATCGTATTTACTAACTGGGTTATGGAGGTCAGATAGGTAGTGGCTCCATGTAAGACTGGAAGCCGACCCCAACATAGTTGGAAAAAACCGGCCAAGAGCGTGTCGGGCCACGCTCAGTGTAGGGTTCCGTAGTTTCCCGTCCGTCACAATAAGTGTTCCCACTTATGAGTTTAAAGGTGGAGGAGGAAATTATTTTGTACAACTTTTTGTCTTTTTTGTACAAAAACTGTTGTGTCAATCAAGTTCAAAATGATTTTCCTAGAAAGTCCTTATAAAGTTCTACTTTTCAGATTTTTTTCATATTTTCTAAACTTATGGTTCAAAAGTTAGAGGGGGGGGGGACACATTGTTTTTTACTTTTGGAGCGATTATTTCCGAAATTATAGACATTATCAAAAAATGATTTTAGTAAACCCCTATTCATTTTTAAATACCTTTCCAACAATATATCACACGTTAGGGTTGAAATTAAAAAAAAATCACTTCCCACTTTACATATAGGGTGGCTACCCTAATAAAACATTTTTTTCCAATTTTTATTTTACCACTTTGTCGGCGTGATTGATATACATATTGGTACCAAATTTCAGCTTTCTAGTGCTAACGGTCACAGAGATTAAGCGAGGACGGACGGACGGACGGACGGACAGACAGATATGGCGAAACTATAAGGGTTCCTAGTTGACTACGGAACCCTAAAAAGACAGGCAGATGATGTATGTTACGAATAAACTAAAAAATTAATGAAGCAATTAAAAAAAAAATACGTGTGGCACTCGAAGACTGCCGCGATAAAGCTATTGCATAGAATTTTTTATCAACTTATGCAATCAATAAGAAAAAAACCAAATTTATTTTAAAAGTAACTTTTAATAAAAAAGAAGTCGCAAAAAGAAAAACAAGACCTTGGATTTGATCCAGCGTACAGTGAACTCACAATCCGATTGCCTACCAAACACGCTGTTCGAACATTGATATCACATATTGAAATAACTGAGCTTAATCGAAATGAAAGTGTTAGGTTTTTTTCGTTACGAAATTTCTTGATTCGGTCGCCGCGCTCAAAGCCCGCGATAAAAGGTATGCAATAGCTTAAAAATGCCATAAGAAAGCTACATTATCACTAAATAACATCACGCTACGGGTACAGGAGCGGAGCAGAAAGCGTAGAAAGTTGTAAAGAGTAAACTCAAATACTATTTGATCGATTTCAAAACATCTTTTGCCATTAGAGAGCTGCATAATCACTGAGTAACATCTTTACTAATATTATAAAAGCGAAAGTGAGTTTGTTTGGTACGTCTTCACGCCTAAATGGCTAAACCGATTTTTCTGAATATTGGTACAGAGATAATTGGGACCCTGGAGACGGACATAGACAATTTTTTTTTTAAGTTTGAGATATGAGGGAGAAAAAGGAAAGAAAAGGGAAAACTTAGCTTTACTATTCCAATAAATAAGGCGCAAGGGCAAAAACTACAGGTAGCTGAGGTAGCAGGTACCTGTTAACGCTGTAAATAGTAAAAAAAAATAGAAAAAAAATGCTGTAAAGCAGAGGGGCTTGCCAGAGCCTCCGCCTGCCGGGTTTGCGGGCTCTTCGAAAGAGATACCGCGGCCCCGGAACGTAAAGGGCAATAGAAGGAACATGGGTGGGTTTTAGTCAGTAAAAGTCTGACACGCCCCCCCGCTCCGCCCAGAGCGGGGGAAGTTATTTGTTGATTTCCCACCCAAAAAAAAGGCTTTAAATCAGGAAAGGGGTAACTCTGTTACCCCGAATTAAACGCGACCAAAGCCGCGTGCAAAAGCTAGTAACATATATATATATATATATAACATCACGCTACTGACGCTACTGCCTACGGGAGCGGAGCAGTAACCAAAGACGCGGGTGAAACCATGCAAGACAGCCAGTCTAATAAATAGTCATTGTCTCATTATGAAATTACCATTTAAATACGTTTAAGGGAGTATAAATACGTTAGGGGTGGTTCCTTGGGCAACATTGAGTAACCAGTAACCGTATTGACAACAATACAAAGATGGCGTCTCATATTTTAGTGAATTCCTTCGTAATTGTCGTTTTGGTGTTCATGTAAGTAATTTTTATAACTATTACTAGCTTTTGCCCGCGGCTTCGCTCGCGTTAAATTCAGGGTAACACAATTTTCTTTGCGCCTTATTGATTTGTAATAGCAACGCTAAGTTTTCCCTTTACTTCCCTCTTTCTCCCTGACATCCCACTTTAAAATAAAAACCGGCCAAGAGCGTGTCGGGCCACGCTCAGTGTAGGGTTCCGTAGTTTCCCGTCCGTCACAATAAAGTGTTCCCACTTATGAGTTTAAAGGTGGAGGAGGAAATTATTTTGTACAACTTTTTGTCTTTTTTGTACAAAAACTGTTGTGTCAATCAAGTTCAAAATGATTTTCATAGAAAGTCCTTATAAAGTTCTACTTTTCAGATTTTTTTTCATATTTTCTAAACTTATGGTTCAAAAGTTAGAGGGGGGGGGGACACATTGTTTTGTACTTTTGGAGCGATTATTTCCGAAATTATAGACATTATCAAAAAATGGTTTTAGTAAACCCCTATTCATTTTTAAATACCTTTCCAACAATATATCACACGTTAGGGTTGAAATTAAAAAAAAAATCACTTCCCACTTTACATATAGGGTGGCTACCCTAATAAAACATTTTTTTCCAATTTTTATTTTACCACTTTGTCGGCGTGATTGATATACATATTGGTACCAAATTTCAGCTTTCTAGTGCTAACGGTCACAGAGATTAAGCGAGGACGGACGGACGGACGGACAGACAGACATGGCGAAACTATAAGGGTTCCTAGTTGACTACGGAACCCTAAAAAAATAGCCTATGTCCGTCTCCTGGTTCCCAACTATCTCTGTACCAAAATTCATCAAAATCGGTTTTGCCATCAAAGCGTGAAGAGGTAACAAACAAACAAACAAACTCACTTTCGCTTTTATAATATTAGTAAGGATTAGGTACTAGTTACCCATTAGCAGAATCTAGGTCTTTGCATAAGTCTAGATTTTACGGAGAGAATTGGCGTGTACTGACGATATGGTTGGCGCAGTGGTTGAGCGATCGACTGCTGCGCTGCGTGTCGCGGGGTCGATACCCGCACGTAACAAATATTTGTATGACCAGATAGTTGTTTCGGGTCTGGCTGTTTGTGTATGTGAGTTTAAATGTTTGTAAACGCACCCACGATACAGGAGAAATTCCTAGTGTGGAGCAACGTTTCTTAAAGTGAAACTTTTATTACATTGTCTTAAACTTTTTTGTCTGTGTGTTGCATGTCGCGTGACGGTCGGCCGCGGAATAGGGACGTCTAAATGTCTATAATGTGATAAAACTTTCACTTTTACCGTGGTTTCATAAAACCACACAATATTTTTTTTTTAAAGAGAACGCAGCTTTTCATGAGTTTTTGAGCAACCCTTGTAAGTTCACTCTGTTGTCCGCCTGCCTGTCAAGACCCTTTATCTCAAGAAAGAGTGGTATACTCAAGTCTGTGATAGGTACCTTGAAGCTATACAAAAAATCAACCCTCTAAGTCTACGCAGTTAAAAGGTTTTGTCGCAAGTTTGTACGGAACCCTTTCGGTGCGCGAGTCAGACTAGCACTTGGCCAGTTTTTATTCTACACTAACAATATTAAAAAAATAAGAAAGATTTGAATTTTTGCATGTTTGTAACGAATCCTTACTAACATTATAAAAGCCAAAGTGAGTTTGTTTGTTTGTTACGTCTTCACACCTACATGGCTAAACCGACTCTGACGAATTTTGGTACAGAGATAGTTGGGACCTTGGAGACGAACATATGCATTTTTTTTTAAAAGATTGAGATAGAAAGATGAGGATGAGGGAGAAAGAGGGAAGAAAACGGAAACCTTACCGTTGCTATTACAAATCAATAAGGTGCAAGGGGAACTGTGTTACCCCAAATTTAACGCGAGCGAAGCCGCGGGCAAAAGCTAGTTTATTATAATAGCAATGCTAAGTTTTCCCTTTAAAAAATAGCTTATGTCCGCCTCCAGGGTCCCAACTATCTTTGTACCAAAATACATCAAAATCGGTTTAGTTATTTAGGCGTGAAGACGTAACAAACATACAAACTCACTTTCGCTGTTATAATATTAGTAAGGATTTTTACATTATATTTTTACTTTTTACATTATATTTTTACTTTTTATATTATATTTTTACTTTTTACATTATATTTTTACTTTTGATTTTCTAATCGTAATTTTGTGCGAAAGTGAGTTTGTTATATTTTTTTGTTCTTCACGCCTAAATGGCCCGACCGAATTTTGGTACAGATATATTTGGGACCCTGGAGACGGAAAAAGCTTAATCTAAAAAAAAATAAGTTAGATAAGGGGGAGAAAGAGGAGGGAAAGATATTTTTTTTTTCGATCATCACGCTGGTGTTAAAGTTAGCGTTAAGCCCAAAGAAACTATGCCACGACGAAGTCGCGGGCGGAAGCTAGTTAATTATAATGGTAGAATTGGTTTATATATAAATTATTGTTAAATCATCGTTTTTTTATTACTTGTATTAATGAATTTATACATTTGAATGAAAATGTTATTGAATGATTTGTAGAGTGTTTTCAAATATAACTTCTCTTGATATACATAACATTTAAATACGATGTAAAAGTTGTTTATGAAATATATGATTTAAAAAGGCTTTTTTTTAGTTCCTCAACCAACGGAGCCGCTACCTACAAGATGCTGGGATACGGCGAAGAGTTTGTATACCCCATGCAAAACATGAACCAGCGCGCAAGAGCTCTGCGCAGTCAAGATTCGGACAACATTGAGACGACAACTGAGTATATATTATAAAATTATGAATTTAATTATGTATTATGAAAGCGAAAGTGGGTTTGTTTGTTTGTTACGTCTTCACGCCTAAATGGCCAAACCAATTTTGATGAATTTTGGTACAGAGATAGTTGGGACCCTGGCGACGGACATAGGCTAAAAAAATGAGAAAAGGGGGAGTTAGTCAGTACAAGTCTCTTCTGCTTCCCACAGCGAAAGGAGTACCGGTACCGGCTACCTGTAGTTTTTGCCCTTGCGCCTTATTTATTGTAATAGCAAAGCTACGTTTTCCCTTTTCTTCCCTCTTTCTCCCTCATTTCTCACTTTTTTTTTCAAATAAAAAGTAGCCTATGTTTGTCTCCAGGGTCCCAACTATCTCTGTACAAAAGTTCATCAAAATCGGTTTAGCCATAAAGGCGTGAAGACATAACAAACAAACAAATTCACTTTCTCTTTTATAATATTAAAATTTATAGTAAGTAAGGATTTCTCATCCGAAAAAGACTTCGCCTTAAGTACAGTCAACGAAAGAGATAAATAACCAGGGTTGTCAGATACCTACAGTAGTTTTTTTTAAATCCATGAATGTTTAAAATTTTAAATAAATAATAATTGAAGTCGTCTAACAGTTTCTAAGAAACATAACTAGGTCTACCAGATGTGCAAATTGCGTGTTGATTTGCAATTTAAATATTTGAAGTTTTTTTTTTTATTAATATTTTTTTTTTTTTAATTTACAGTCATAGAACCATAAATCCGCTGATTCCTTTTACGTTATATCCGCCCAGCGAGACACCATCAAAAAGAAAACCTACTTATGAAGAAATTAATGAACTTAAAAGTTTTCCTAAAGTGAGTTTATTTTTTGTCTTTTTTATTATAAGTCTAAGTCCAGGCCTAATCGTAAAATGAAACACCACAGACTACCTACAGTACTGTATCTCCTCCTTTAAATCCTTCCAAAGGTTGTCTTGAAAAGATCGCTTTTAGCGATAAGACCGCCCATTGTGCCACCCTATTTATAAGTTGTATATTGTTATTCTTGTCATTTGTATGGTGTACATAATAAAGAATATTCTATCTATCTATCTAATATGCTCAGAACCATGCTAGAATCCAAAGAGTTTCAATCAAACCTGGAGAACCGCTTCACGGCCGTGGAGACCACAGTTGATATTGATCAGGCGCTCAACCAAATGGTGGAAATTCGAGAGGAGGGGACGCGTTTTAGCAAAATACGGCGTATGCGCAGGACGTCCAATCTCTCGGAGGAGACTCTGGATGTTATGACGATTACCGACGTGAAAACTCATCCATCACTTTGTCAGAACTACAGAGAAATAAGGAAATTGGTACGAGGTGACCTTCGATGCTCCAGAACACCAAAAAACTAAAGAGTTTTGTACTATGGAGTTTTCTAATGAGTAACCATAGAGTTTCTTACCGGTTCTTCTCCATAGGAAACGAACAACCCAAGCCGTGCCACTTTTCTCGACGTCGTATAAGTGCCTATAGGGCTATCGTACTTCCTACTAATATTACAAATGCGAATGTTTGTGAGGATGGATGTTTGTTACTCTTTCACGTCAAAACGGCTGAATGGATCTTGATGAAATTTAGCACAGAGGTAGATTATGGTCTGGTATAACACTTAGGATTTTTTTTTGATACGGCACGGGCTAAGCCTCGGGCGCGAGCTAGTTCAGTTATCATTGTAAATCGTGGTAACGTTCAAGATTGAAAAGGAATGGTTTTTACGGGTGCCAGCTAGTAATTTAAATGAAAATTACTAACTGTATATAACGGTTGTTAAGTTCAAAATGGCCGTCGTCGCTCTAAGTAAAATACTAGTATTCAGTTGAGTTCGTTTTTAGGTCGATCTTTAGGTTAAGCTGCGCTTGCCTAGGTTGATCTGTGGATGGGTGACCACCCGTTACATACCGAGTTTCCTCCGTGCCTCGGAAAGCACGTTAAGCCGTTGGTCCCGGCTGTTATTTGTAGATCTTTGACAGTCGTTACAGGTAGTCAGTGTTCCGAATGTCTGACAACCAGTCTTACCAAGGGGTATCGTATTACCCAGTATTAACTGGGTTGTGGAGGTCAGATAGGCAGTCGCTCCATGTAAAATACTGATATTCAGCTGCATCCGGTTAGACTGGAAGCCGACCCCAACATAGTTGGGAAAAGGCAAGGCAGATGATGATGAGTTGAGTTCGTTTAGACTGGAAGCCAACCCCAACATAGTTGGAATTTTTTAGACGCAGGTCACGCAGGTAATGATCTATCTGTTATGTTATGGATTTGCAGCGATTGGCTGCTACGCCTAATGTCCCGGGTTCGATCCCCACACGGATTATTTATTTAAGTGACAGACAGGTAGTTGTTTCGGGTCTGGCTGTTTGTGTAACTTAGTTTAAATGTTTGTAAACGCACCCACGATACAGGAGGAATACCTAGTGTGGGGGCAATGTATTTATTTATTTATGTACACACAAAATATTATGAAAAATAAAAATACATACTGACAAAAGAGTATAAAGGAACAGGGGGCTTAGACAAAGTAACAATTTAAAAACGATAACGAAGTTAGAAATCGTTATCGCTCAGCAGTCACTAATACATTTTCAACTTTATACGCGCGTTTAATAAAGTTGAAAATCTATTGACGTTTACATATCGTTTTTGTTTGTTTCGCTCAGCAGTCTTTCATAGATTTTCAACTTTATGCATTAGGGTATAAAGTTGAAAATGTATTAGTGACTGCTGAGCGATAACGATTGTCGCCTGCTGTCGACTGCTGTTTGGCTAAAGGGCCTGCTTATTTAATAAAGAACTAGGTGTGCCCCGGCGTTGCAATGCAATTTTCTACCTTTCTACCTATCCTACCTACCTACCTACCAAATAGAACGTGCGTCGTCAAAGGTTGTATCAAAATGACATCTTGTTTTTTCTTTTTTTTTCGTATATTTAGTACTTATTCTGCTATTCGACACGGAGACAAATTAAAAAATCAAGATTCATGAAAATCGGTCCAGCCGTTCTCGACGACGAACAAACCCGACTTTCTTATAACATATATAAGATTCTCTTCCAACAGACCTGCGATAGGACAGATGGAAAAAATCACGTAGACACCGTGTGTAAAAAAATATCAACTTAAGCACTAACTTAAGTACTTAAACAAAACTTTATCATATTACTAGCTTTTGCCCGCAGCTTCGCTCGCGTTAAATTCGGGGTAACACAGTTCCCCTTTCCTGATTTACAGGTACCTGCTACTTGTAGTTTTTGCCCTAGCGCCTTTTTTATTGTAATAGCAATGCTAAGGTTTCCCTTTTCTTCCCTCTTTCTCCCTCAAATCTAAATCTTAAAAAAAATAGCCTATGTCCGTCTCCAGGGTCCCAACTATCTCTGTACCAACATTCATCAAAATCGGTTTAGCCATTTAGGCGTGAAGAGGTAACAAACAAACTCACTTTCGCTTTTATAATATTATAGTAAGGATTATTTGTTTTTTTCAGAAATCTGGATATAACTTCATCTACAGCCGTATGCCGATGCCCGTAATTCTGGTTTCTGCTTATCCGACACCGAGACATTGATTCTTGAAGTTTTCTTCCATTAAAAAAAACGACACTTTAAATCTAAGATTGTTCTAGATTATGGTATAGCCGAGGAATAGGGGATATTACTGCAAAATTCTGGCGCAAGGGCGCAGCACTAGCGTAAGCAGTAAAAAGTTTTTTGCCGTGACGTAAATGGCCGTAGGACGCCATAATATATATAATTAAAGTACAGATAGGTAAGTTATACCAAAATAATTAACACTTTGACATATTTTCACAGAATATCTGGATACGCGATTGCGCACATGACGGTTTGTTTACTGCATGTGCTAGTGGCGCCCTCTGCAATTTATTGTAAACGTTAAAGAAATGAGGATTTAAAAACACCCTTAGCCAAGCCAAAAGGCTTGTACCCTATCATTGCGATATTTGTTTTGTTCTAGACTATACTTGGGAACTTTCTAGATGCGGAGATATTAAAATCATAGTTTTTACTGTTCTTACTTTACTTTTATACCTCCCTGACTCTCGTACTATTCAATGTATCCACTTCGGGGTCCAAAATGGCCGTTTAAGCCGAATCACTTACATCGATCTGTCTGCCTGTGACTAAAATTGGAACTAGCTCCGCCATCTTGTTTTTTATTTCTTTTTTAAAGGTTAAATGTCATTCTTGCCAAATAATCCTTGTCGTTACACTGTAAGTCTATCTATGACAGCATTAATTTAATTGTAATTAGCATATAGGGGTTCTAAAATACCTCGCTTAAGCAGAATCATATCAGGATAAAAAAAATAAGAATTACCATACAATTCGTAAAATTCACAATATATAATTAAAACGAGCCGTTACGAAACTTTAATTGATTCTAGATTTATGCCAAAGTACAAACCTTATTTATAACTGTAAGTATTTTAATTTTAAAAATGTAAAAGTATTAAATAAATATAACTGTTCAGTTTATTTGTCTATTTTTCTAACCTATTTTATTATTTTTAGTACCCTTTTTTGCGGATTTGAAATCATTACTAAACCCGGTTTGGGCGGAGTGGGGGGGAGTGTAGACTTGTAGGTACTGACTTAACCCACCCATGTTCTTTCTATTGCCTTTTATGTTCCGGGGCCGCGGTATCTTTTTCGAACAACCCGCAACCCCGGCAGGCGGTGGTCCTGGCAGTTCTCTCTATTTTAATACCCTTTTAATATGCTTTCTTACTGTGTTATCAAATCTTAGGAGTAATTTTTTACTCACTCTCCGATATCCCATTGAGATGAAACTTTGCATACACGTTTAGTTTTGGTAACAATGTACGATTAGCTAATTCTTAGATTTATGAACTTAAGAAATAAATTCTAGGTTCGACAGACATAACCACATAAGTCAAAATCAAAATCAAAAGTCATTTATTCAAATTAGGCTGATAATCAGCACTTTTTGAACGTCAGATTACAAGAGACAGTCCCACAAACACGCCCTGCCCTTCGCCACTTTCTAGTGTTTTAGCTGGGAAGAAGAAGTGGCGGAACAAACTCCCCAGCAACACATCTGTCTGTCAGTCAAAGTTATGTTGTTAATAATATCGTAAGATGTGAAGAGAATAGTAACGTTGAAAAGGTATTCATTGTAGTTTGAATTGCAATGACCGGCTGTGACTTATGTGCTTTGTCGGTTGATGTATTAATTTAAATGAATGTTATTGCATTAATAATAACAAAAAGCAAGCAAAAAGACTTATGTGGTTTAGTCTGAAGACCCTAGAACAGCGGTCGGCAACCTCTTGGCAAGCAAGGGCCACAAGGTGACAAATTAAACTAAAGGCGGGCCGCAGTCATTTTACTCGCATAAACCCAAGAAGCCCAATATAATGTAATATAAAAAAAAATGCAGCGGGGGGGAGTGTCAGACTTGTACTGACTAAAACCCACCCATACTCCTTCTAATGCCCTTTACGTTCCGGGGCCGCGGTATCTCTTTGGAACAACCAACCCCGGCAGACGGAGGCCCTGGCAAGCCCCTCTGCTTTGCCTTTGAGGTGCGCGTGAAACACGAACGCTCCGTCGACACGGCATATCGTCAATAGACGGACGGACGGTGAGCTACCCATTGCTCACCGTCCACAGGCTGGCATCTACGGTGCCCGGGGCGTCTCCCGCGGCGGCTGGGTTGGTTTGAGGTTCTCTCCCTCAAACGCCCGGCCTCGTCCTTCACTAGCATGACTGCTTCGCAGAAGGAGGTGACCGCTTCCCATTCCCTCTCGCTCCAGACCATGGACTGAATCTCCGCCGCCGATCGTCTCTAGCTCGGGCACCGCACTGGGCAGACCGCCACTGTGTGCTCCACCGTGTCCCCCGGGCGATCGTCACAATGGTGACACCCGGGCGTTTTCTCCCGCCCGATTATGTGCAGGAACCTCCCGAAACTTCTGTGTCCGGTGAGGACGTGCGTCAGACGGTAGGTGAGGACGCCATGGCGCCTCTCCAGCCACTCCTCAAAGAGGGGACTTACCGCCACTATGGTGACGTGCCCTGCACTGGGTTGCGACAGTCGCTCTCTCCATGCCACCATGAGATCGCACTGGGGGTTTGTCCGCTGGGCGGCAATTTGCCGCGGCAGCAGAGATTCCCCCCGGTGTAGTGCCTCCGCGCGCCATTCGTACAGGCGCCCGAGAACTATCACCTCCAGATCCCACGGTGGCAATCCTACAAGAAGGCTCGCCGCCTCACCGGAGATCGTGCGGTAGCCCCGGATTAGCCTAATGGCTTCCACCTTTTGGGACGTGTTCAGGTAGTGGGCGGCACGCCGCCCTAAAGAACGCGCCCATACCGGGGCCCCGTAAAGTGCCGTGGACCGCACGACTCCGGCATAGAGCCGGCATAGAACGATTCTCAGGTACTTCATCGTCGACCCGACACCGATGCAAACCCCTCATACCATCAGCTGGGATCCCGACGGTGGCGTATTCCCGCGGCCATGAAAGATCATGTCCTCGGATTTGTGCAATGCCACCTCAAGACCCAGTAGCCGGATCCTCTCCGCGACTATCGCAACCCCGCGTGTCATTGTTTTGGCTGCCGACCGGTGCGACCCCCCCTGTGCCAGGACGAGCGTGTCGTCAGCGTAGCAAACTACGCTGACGCCGCTAGGGCGGTAGGCGCGGAGCACCCAGTCGTAACCGATGAGGAGGAAAGCAGGAGCGGCCCCAAGGCCGATCCCTGTGGAACACCGCACGACATCTCTCGCCGGTTCCACTCTTCAGAGCGACCGGGGTAGATGAAGGCCCTGTCCGTCAGATATGCCCCGACCACACGACGAAGGTAGGTCGGCATGCGGTGGTACCGGAGTGCCTCCCTGATGCAGCCCCAAGGCATGGTGTTGAACGCGTTGGCAATGTCGAGAGACACTGCCACGACAACCCCACCCCTGGACACTGCAGCCCCCGTCGTAAGGGCTCTCACACGCATGATGGCATCCAACGTCGAGCGCCCCTCGCGGTAACCATATTGGTGCTCCGCAAGATCCGGCCCCGTCCCCACAAGGTGCCCGACGAGGCAGTTTGCAATTCCTCTTTCAAAGAGCTGGGCATAAGCTATTTGAAAGAGGAATTGCAACCTCGTCGAGCAGCACGATGGGCCGGAATGCGGACGGAGAGTCCACAGGCGCCCCGGCTTCTGTATGAGGACCAGCTTCCCCGTCTTCCAATGAAGTGGGAACTGGCCCCTCTCCAAGCTTGTAAGTATCTTAGGAGCCCTAGTAGTCGGGGCCCGAGAGCCTCCAAGGCCAGGACCCAGGCTTTGCCGTGCAAGCCATTGGGTCCCGGGGTGGTATTTTTGGCTGTAGAATAGTGCTCAAAGTGGCTCAGCTCCATTTGACGGGCCTGTTGGTCTAGTGGTTAGTGGCCCTGACTGCTGAGCCGGAGGTCGTGGGTTCGATTCCCACCCAGGACAAACTTTGTGTGATGAGCATGATTGTTTGTTCTGTGTCTGGGTGTGATTTATCTATAATATGTATGTATTTATAAATTATATAAGTATGTATATCAGTTGTCTGGTTACCATAACACAAGCTCTGCTTAGCTTGGGATCAGATAGCCGTGTGTGAGTTGTCCCAAGATATTTATTTTATTTATTTATTATTTATCTGTAAGACGAGAAGCATATTTATTTTTTCTATAATTGCCAATTGAAAAATTGTAATGAACTGCTTAGCAAACTTTTTCAACTCGTCAAAATCAGATGTCATTTAACAAGATCATTGGATTCATAGAAGGAGCTTTGAGAATATCAGCTAGTATGACACATTTCAAAGTGTTGCCGAGCAGAGGGGTTAAAAGGCGCGCTTACTTAATGCGTTGATTTTGATAATAATTATAACTTATTTACGAAACATTAACGGGCCGCAAGGAAGACGTCCGCGTGCCGCATGCGGCCCGCGGGCCGCGGGTTGCCGAACCCTGTCCTAGAATATAATGCATGATTAACTAAGAGACGCCATTCTAAATCCAATATGGCGGACTAGTTGTTTTTGCATTCCCATCCTAAGCTATTGGTATTAAATGAAAGGGTTTTCAGAGAAACATACAAGAGAGCGTGTTTAAGTTTTTTAATCAATATTATTCCTCTTTGTGTTTCCGACGGACACTAAACTACTATTATATTACTACTAGCTTTTGTCCGCGGCTTCGCTCGCGTTAAATTTCGGGTGACAAGGTTCCCCTTTCCTGATTTGCAGGTACCTGCTACCTGCAGTTTTTACCCTCGCGCCTTATTGATTTGTAATAGCAAAACTAAGTTTTACTTCCCTCTTTCTCCCTCATATCCCACTTTAAAAAGCAAGCAGCGCTTTTAGCAAATCGACATATGATTTATATAAACTTGTATGCACAGACACTTGTAAACCTTTTTTTTTACTAATTATAAAATACCAGCTTTTGCCCGCGGCTTCGCTCGCGTTAAATTCGGTATAATACAGTACCTGCTACCTGCAGGTTTTCTCTTGCGCCTTATTAATTTGTAATAGCAACGCAAAATTTTCCTTTTTCTTCCCTCTTTCTCTCTCTTTTAAAAAAAATAGCCTATGTCCGTCTCCTGGGTCCTAACTATCTCTGTACCAAAATTCATCAAAATCGGTTTAGCCATTAAGGTGTGAAGAGGTAACAAACAAACTCACTTTCGCTTTTATAATATTAGTAAGGATTGAATTTTAATATTAATTTGTTATTCTTTGTCGGACTGTAAGGCACACAATTGCTGTGTCGAAGGCGCGTTTGTTTTCCACGCGTCTTTTAAAGAGATATAGCAAAGCAAAGGGGCCTGCCAGGTCCACAACCTGCGCCTGGTTGCGGGTCGTTTGAAAGGGATGAGAAATCATCAAATAAATCCTTCCGCTCTGGGAAGCAGAAGAGACTTGTACTGACTAAAACCCAACCATGTTTCTTCTTTTGTCCTCTGTGTTCAAATTTGAGTATGTGGTTTTAACTTCTACTCGATTCCTCCACATTTCCGAGATAAAGGGTCTTGACAGACAGACAGACGGAAAACAAAGAAATCCAAAAAGGGTTCCGCTTTTTTCTTTTGACGTAGGGAACCCTAAAACAGTTGGTGTGCGAAATTCGAGCTTTGCACGTGAAGTTGCAGTCGCGTGCGCATGTTTCTCTCTCTCTCTCATAGAAAGCAAGCCAGTTATTTTCGTTACGTCTTTCTATTTCGCATTGAACAATGTGGTGTCGCGACGATTGTTTTTGTTGAGTGTATACAGGTTTTTTTTCAAACATCCGGTGTGCAAAATTTGAGTTTTGGACGTGAAGTTGCAGACACCAGTCAATACAATACATGTTGCTTGTCATGAATGCAAGCATCACTATTACGATGGCACGGTTAGGTTAGGTTGAGCGATCGACTGCTGCGCTGCGTGTCGCGGGTTCGATCCCCGCACGGAACAAATATTTGTATGGCCTACAGATAGTTGTTCCGAGTCTGGCTGTTTGTGTATGTGAGTTCAAATGTTTGTAAACGCACCCACGATACAGGAGAAATTTCTAGTGTAGAGCAACGTTTAACCTCTAGAGCCCCAGCGGCACAAAAACGTGCCAGTAAACAAGTATTACCGTTGAGCCCCGCTGGCACAAATTTGTGCCACCAAACCCCGACCGATTTAAAACTGTATTTGTAGTAAAGGTAAGTCTTAAAATCAGATTACGCTTACGATAAGAGCCCACCCGGCGGTGCTTGACGGATAGTTGACGTAAATAATGGCGGCCCTTGAGAGGTTAAAACAAATAATAATAAAGAAGGTACTCACAGCTTCAGCGACATGTATCCAATCTAACGCTCCTATAATTTTATCATTCTCAGATGGCTTCTTGTCCCAATTCCAGTTTGTAAACTCCTTGAAACCCCCGGTTACCTGGAAATGTAAAATAAGATATTTTGACCTCAGACATTATCTAGAACCTCAAACCGTCTAAACTAAATAAATAAATAAAACATTTATTTTCAGGCATTTTAGGCCCATAGATAAATACCTTACAGACAATCATATATATTGCTAATACAATTCGTGTTAGTAAATAAATCCTTAACAACTATGTTAGTAGCACTTCACTGCACTATGTCACTGCGCGTTCATGTGGCACTTGTCCGTGGAAGCGCCGGAACACCACTTCCTGCGGCCAAAAGTCCTCTTCCACGACGAGGTGCAGATAACACATCGGTACTCGCAGCACAAACGCCTTAAAGTTGACGTTGCGACGCGACTCCAACAACTGCACCACATGAGTAGATAAACGGAACAGAGACAAAGCTTCCTAAGAACGTCCAAAATTGTTACCTATTTTGGTAGGGTTGTCACAATAGGTTAAGACAAATAAAAAAAAAACATTTGTTAAATAGTTTTATTATTCAGTATGACATAATACTTTAGAAATTACTTACTCTAATAATTTTATTTTTATAATTTAACCACCCACATACCTACAAATGATTGGTAAAAGCTTGGAATAATAATAAAAAGGTAAAAACACACCGTATAGTATCCTCTTCTTATTAAAAAAGGATCATGCAATACAATAAAGGTATTTACTTGAAAAAGTAATAATCAAATATTTAATTACCTATTGTACTCCTTGGGATAGTTAAAGTATGATATATTTTTATTTTTTAAAGTATTATTCATACACACAGTACAATAAACAACCAATAAAATACCACGTGTTATATGAAAATATTCAAACTTGCAAATATCAAAACAAAAAACGTGCGTCGCGCGAACCCTGAGGTTGTCAACTGGCTGTGCCTACGTAAACCGGTTTTTTCCAGTCTCGCCGCGTACGCGACAAGCGGCCAGTGGTCACGCAGACATGCTCCGCGTGCTTGTAGTAGTGCAACCGATTCGCGCGGTTGTATGAAGCTTTGTCTCTGTTCCGTATTATCTACTCATGTGACTGCACTCTCGCTACGTACTTGAGCTTTTGGCGTACGTACTCAACGATGCCCTCCGCCATAGTGGTGTAGTGTAGGCGGGAAATGTACACTGGTGTGTTCGGCTTAGCGGTTCTTATGGTCGTTTGGCTCCGATGGAGACTCCCAGCCACCATAGGCGCGGGCCTGTGGGTGGTGAGTACTGGGTAGCTCACCTTCTGTCCGTTTAGTGACGATAGTCTGAATCGACGGTGTGGTGGTGTTCCATGTGCACCTCAAAGAGATGTCAGCAAAACTGAGGGGCCCGTTAGGACCACTGGCTGCCGAGGCCAAGGTTGGTACAACAGCCCCAGAACACAAAGGGCAAAAGATGTAACATGGCGGATCCATGTTCCGTCTCCGCCCAGTGCGGGAGAAGTCATTGAAGACTTGCCGTCCAAAGCCTTTTTTTCTCATGTTATGTCCTTTGTGTTCCAGGGCAGTGGTATCTCTTTCGAACAATCCGTAAACCCAGCAAACGGTGGCCTGGCAGGCCCCTCTGCTATGTATTTACTTTCTACTTGCAGATATTACAAACTAAATAAATATTCACCTGGAACTTCCTCTCAGCATCTTCAACAAGTGGCCTCTTGGCTTCTGTGACCACAACTGCTGAGTAACCTTCTGGCAGGGTTACCTTCTTCCCCGTGAGTGGGTATCCACGGAATGATGCCGCCAGTTCTGTAAAATTGATAATCCTTAGTAATATTATAAAAGCGAAAGTGAGTTTGTTTGTTACGTCCGTCTTCACGCCTTAATAGCCAAACCAATTTTGATGAATTTTGGTACAGAGATAGTTTGGACTCTGGAGGCGGACATAGGCTTTTTTCGATCATCACGTGGTTTAAAGTTAGCGTTAGCCCAAAGTAAAAGTCAAGTCAAAGTAAAGGAACATAAAGGTCGGTAGAAGGAACATGGGTGGGTTTTAGTCAGTACAAGTCTGACACTCCCCCCGCTCCACCCAGAGCGGGGGAAGTTATTTGATGATTTAACACCCCAAAAAAAAGCCCAAAGTAACTAAGCAACGCGGATGAAGTCGCGGGCGGAAGCTAGTCTCAATAATTCGCCTGATTTTTCTGACTCCGCCCCGCCATCTCCTTCTCGGTCTGCCGGGACCCCGTCTAGCTGTCGCAGGGCTCCAGTTTCGCGATATGCGGGCCCACAGCTACATGCATGCAGTCTACCGGCGGATTTCAGTCTTGCGGCTTTTCAATGACTAGCTTTTGCCCGCGGCTTCGCTCGCGTTAAATTCGGGGTAACACAGTTCCCCTTTCCTGATTTGCAGGGACCTGCTACCTGTAGTTTTTGCCCTAGCGCCTTATTTATTGTAATAGCAAAGCTGAGTTTTCCCTTTTCTTCCCTCTTTCTCCCTCATTTCTCTTTTTTTTATATAGCCTATGTCCGTCTCCAGGGTCCCAACAATCTCTGTACCAAAATTCATCAAAATAAATCAGTTAATGCCCCGTTCCAATAAACAAAAACGACTCGTTTTTGTTTATTGGAACGGGGCATTAGCTATTTAAGCGCGAAGACGTAACAAACAAACAAACTCACTTTCGCTTTTATAATATTATATTAGTAAGGATTTTCTGCCCTAACTGCAAAAAAAACAATAACTGTCAAGATACGAAACAGATGGCGGGCCTGCATTCACAACAAAGGCCAACAATTTGAGCAGGGTTTGTAAAAATTATGAAATAATTGTTTAAAGGCAATTTTGTTTTTTTTTTTTAATTTCAAGTAAATCCCACAAAAAGATAAGACACAAGACAGTTTTTTTTTGTAGGTTGAGATTTAATAACAAATTTAAAAGGTTTGTCAGGTATCTATTAAGCTAAAATACTTTTTTAGAGTTTACTCCTTAAGAATCGATTCTCATATATAAGGCGCCCGGTATGAGAAAAATGTGAGGTGTAAAATCTACTGATGAATGACCTCGTTACGTTTTTGGTGCAACTTTGGTGCAACCGCACCTATGGTGTTTGTCGCACAGTTGAATATTACTAGATGGCGCTTTATGAAAATTGTCGTCCGTCAGTGATATTTTTAATTATTTATATATTTTTTTCTTTTTTTTTTTTTTTTTTACTTAAGGAGTAAACTCCAGTCGTGCGTCGGAGCTGACACACACACTTTTTTAAATAATTATTCACAACTGGCTGTGAGACTTTTAAAATCTTCAATCTTTTTGTTTTAAAAGAAACATTGCACCTACTCTGGGTGGCCATAGTTTAATTATAGAATGCATCATGTTATTGCCGTAACTTATATTGAAGACGTTACGGCCTGAACTATCTGAGGATTAAATGTAAGAGCATTTTTGAAGCTTTCTGTATTTCTATATCAACTCTGGCATGTATGAGGATTAGTTCCTGTTTGCATAGATAGGTCTTGGATGTGAATAATCTCAAACTCCCAAGAGAAGAACTACCTTTAATTAAAACTCACAGGCTGATTGCAGACGGAAGAAAGTAAAACGAAAATAATTCATTTAAATCACTACATTCATACACACAATTCTGAAGTGTCGGTTAAAACCTTATATGCAAAAAGACAGTACACCAGGCAATCCGCCTTCATCTACAATAAACTAAATAAACTTTAAAATATTTATACTATGACATATACAGAATGTAAAAATACTCCACACCACACCACACATACATACTTGCCTAGATATAAGTTGAATTTCTTTTGCGTAAATGTGCACTACTAAATTATTATTGTTACTAGTTTTAGAAGAGCGGGGTCTCCTAGCACAGGTATCCAATACTTAAAAGGGCTCTATTGTAAAAAATGTATAAGTTTGTAATCTGGTAACTGAAATAAAAATTTATTATTATTATTAATTCTAGCGAATTCACAAGGTTAGTAAAAGATTTGATGGCACGGTTGGCGCAGTGGTAGAGCGATCAATTGCTGTGCTGCGTGTCACGGTTTTAATCCCCGCACGGAATAAATATTTGTTTGACCCTACAGATAGCTGTTCCGGGTCTGGCTGTTTGTGTATGTGAGTTTAAATGTCTGTAAACGCACCCACGATACAGGAGAAATTCCTAGTGTGGGGCAATGTTTTATATAAAACTAACATAAAACACTTTTACAGCATTAAAAAAATGTCTTTTTAACTAATAAATTTAAAACCTTTTTTAGTGACTGTCCCTATTAATTCGGCAAGCCACTGTATGATGGGGTTGACTTCGATCTCTTGTTCTATCTGGGTGCAACTAAACACTAGTGTTTTCCTTAGAGCGATTGTAATATGAAAACTGAATCAACGTCTACTGCCACATAGTATTATAACCTAGCTGCGTCTACGTAAGTTAACTAGGTACCTTATTTTCCTTACTGCATATGCAACTAATCTTAGCGAAATCAAAAGTCATTTATTCAAATTAGGCTGATAATCTGAACTTTTTGATCATCAAATTACAACAGACAGTCCCACAAAAACACCCCGCTCTTCGCCACTTTCTAGTGTTTTAGCTGGGAAGGAAAAGTGGCGGAAAAAACTCCTCAGCAACACAGCTGTTTATCAGGTTAGAAGAACCAGATTTTATACAATTTCGTTTATCAAAAGGTAAATTTAAGAAATAATTCATTCATTGCCACATGACAGCTAGCATAGCTAGCTAGCTTACCCGAAAGAGAGCTAATATAAGTTTCTATATTAGTAAATATGCTTCCACTGTTTTGTTTACCTCCATCGGCGTCAGAAATGTAGGGATCAAAATATTTGTTTATATTCGCAGGACCGTCGGCAGCGATTGAGCAAGCCATGTAATGGGCTTTTTGGTCAAATATCTCTGTATTTTCTTCTTTTCTCAAGTTATTTTCCACTTGTATAGACATTTCTGAGATTTATTCTGGTTTTCGGATAGAAAATAGGGGAACGTGCAGGCAGAAATGCTATTTTGCGCCAACAGAATTTGAATTTGACATTGACAAATTAAGACAGCGCTGTTGCACAGAGTAAAATTTTTAGGCACGTTCCAGAAATAGCTCAAGTAATTCATGGCACTGGAAATGATTTTATATCTCTGTCACGAAAAATACAGTAATTAATAAATGTTTCAAATTCAGTTGAACAAACCTGTTTTGTTTCATGAAAACCATTTTTATAAGAAAAACTTTCAAATGGCAACTTCAGAGCACGGTGGGTGCACTCTGAAACATAATTTCAAGAAAAAAACAGTTTTTGATTAAATAATGTAACGTTTTTAATATGTACTTCTATCTGCTTAGTTTAGCTGTAATTGTTTTGTAAATTTATGCAATTTTTTTATTGTAATGAAAATAATAACAACAAAAAGTATTTTTTTCTTACCAATAATGGTCAAAGGTTTCCGAACGCCTCCGCTATTCAGAATCCTTGCCATACAAAAAACAACTGATGTTATGGTTATAAAATGTCAAAATGTCCAGTGAAATGCAATTCATGACGAAATTTTCGCAACCATAACGAAATTATCTTATCGGATTTAAAACAAAAGCATTATACATTTCCTCATAACTACATTAGTTCACATGTGACGTTACGTTTAATCGCGTGGAGACCGTCGCGAATGACTACCGAAGTGTTGTACAATAATATTTGTTCAGTTGTATCAATTCGTAATTTTACGTCACATTAAATAATTTGGCTGTGTTCCTCTGTTTGTTTGTTGACTCACAATAGTCTCAGATCTGGCGTTGGCAACAAGCTAGTGAAGTGGTGACCTTGGTTATTCTAACAGCTGTTTGTGTGAGTACTTCTGCACCTTTTAATTTATTAAAAAAGAACGATTTTAAAAATAAAAAAAAAATGCATTCATTTAATCGAATTCGGGCTGCTAATGTTATTGTTTATGATTTCGCGGGCTATTTTGGTTATCTTTGAAAAGACCTTGAGATTAATATTATGTGAAAGAGTTTTGAAAGAGTAATTGTTGCCTAAAAGAAAGGCAACTGTTCTACTTTTAATGATGAGAAGCCAATTTAAATACTTTAAATACCTTAGAGCGTAATAATGGATTCAAGTTTCTTAAAACAACAACGGCACTTTCTAAAAATAGTTTGAACCAATGTTTTAAAATGGTAATGAAGTATAATTTAACGTGCCATTCTAACTAATTAATAGTTAACATTCTTTATTTATAATGATACTTTCTTGCCATTTGTAGCTACTTTGTCATCCATAAAAAGACTTGTACTGATAAAAATATATTATTGTCCAATGATTGCACAATTTATTTTTATCACTAAATAATGACTCATGTCATTTCCAAAAAAAAATGTTGTCTGGTTATTTTGTCTGTTTGCCGTTTTACTACCTTGATTAGATTGTTTAAATTTTTTTGTTGATGGAACAAATTTTTTTTATATTTTATTTTACTTTTTTGTCCTGTGCAATGTTAAATAAATACTTTTTACTTCTTTTTTGTGCTAAACCATTATAAAAAAATATATTTACTCTATTGCTTGTTACTACTTATTTGTTTTATGCCCGTTGTTAAATGATTAATTATTTAATTCCCAAAAGACAAGACATGTGTATACTGGCAGACTAAACCCAAGTTGTGTTTAAAAAACAAGTTGTATAGTTATTTTAATGGCATGAGAAATGCTGACTATATTAATAATTCTTATTATATTTACATTACGTAAATCTATAATATTTGTTTACAATCTAGATAGCTAACAGTATCGGATAAGAAAGGCATTTATTATATTATAATTACTGATAGCAGTAAGTACTGCAGTGAAGGAAATAAACAAATAAAATGACATCCGGCTATTTTTGAAGAGTCATTTTCAAATGAGGAATAATTATAACATAAATAGTTAGGTAAGTACTTATTGTTTTCCTTCTTTGTTATTTACATATTATTTATTTGATGTTGTTTAAAGTTAGGTTCGGTATAAATTACCTAAGTTTATTTCAGAATGGTGAGTGCATTTCATGAATAAAGTGTTATTTCGAAAATATTATTTGTTATTCCATGAATTAGTTTTAGCGGGAAATTTCATCATATATTTTCAAAACCACTCAAATATTGTGCAAATGAACTGTAAAAAAAAAACTTGTTAATTATAAACCAGTATTCAATTTGAATATATATTAATTACTCCGTATTTTATTAGCAATTACTTACCCCTATAACATATTGAAACCAACTATTTTCTCAAAAAAAAAAACAATTTTGGCGGGAACTTACATCAACCCTTGGAACTTTTTATACAATAACAGTCACTAGTCTTGGTTCAAGGAGTTGTAATAAACCGTTGGGTCAAATAAAATATCAACAATACATTTTTTACAATGCTATAATTTTGAAATCTTGACACTGATATAGCACTCCTTTCACTCTTAGTATTTAAATATGACTTGTATAACTACAACTTTAATTGTTTATCAACAATGTCCTTTATATTTGTACCCAAGAAAATATAGGTACCCAGATGTTTATTAAATAATTCTTAATTCAATTTGGCTCCTACAGCATAGGTAGTAATTTAATTTTAAAAAAAAAACACTGCCAGTCAACAACAACATAGATTGCCAAATTCCCGCCAAAATTTACTTCAATTCATTGCCAAGTTCGTAAAAAATATGCCACAGATAGAATTTTATTTTTGTCTCTGCTACATATCTGGGGAATAAACTAATATTAGAGAGATAGTTATATAGCATCTTATGCATTATCCAGGCCAGTGGAATACCTCAGACCACCAAAGGAAAAGAAGGAACATGGATGGGTTTTAGTCAGTACAAGTTTGAAACTCCCTTTCGCTCCATCAAGAGTGGGAAAAGCCATTTGATGATTTCACATCCGAAAAAAGGGCCTAAGGAATTGTTCTAATCAATAGTGATTTAAATATTGAAATAGGATGAGAATCAACACTTTTTGTACACATTTTGTGTAGTCATTCATAGTAAATCATACATACATACCCATAAATAAATAAAATTGTAGTGCTTGTTTATAACTTCAAAATAGCCTTTTACTGAATGCATATGACAGTAGATAAAAACAAAAATTCTTTATTTTTGTCTGTGTACTTTTGCCAATCTCCGAAACGGCTGGACTGATTTTAACAGGAGTCTTACTGGCACATTGGTGACGTTAAAAAGCTTCCTTAGACTTAGTTGAGTATTTAAACAAATATGACAAAATCAAGAAATTTAAATTTTTTTTTTGCGTAATTAAGATTCAGAAATTTGACAATAATTGATCCCCCTTATTCTGCCTTTAATTTCGGTGTGCAAATTTAAAACAAGGTGATGTATTTTTATTTAAATAAACTAATTATAGCTGTCATAATACAGATAATCCCATCAAAATTCAAAATTGTAAACGTGTGTGACGACGACGAGAGAATAAAAATAATAAAACATTTATTTTCAGACATCTTAGGCCCATAGCTATATACCTCATATATCTAACGCTGCTAATACAATTCGTGTTAGTAAATAAATCCTTAACAACTATGTTAGTGATGTAATTAGGTAATTTAAATGTAACACATTGTTACGTTAACTAACGCATTCAGATATTTCCCCGTACATAATAAATAACTGTTAAAAATAGCTCTCCAAGAATTGAGTAGGCAGGTACTGAATTCAGGGAATCCCAGAAATTCTAAAATTGTAGATGACGCATTATGGACAGGAAATGTAGATTTAATGAGAAAATTAAAACGAGCATAAGATTTTATTCATCAGTAACAAAATAAAACACCGACAAAGTACACGTAGGTAACTACATTTTTAGGGTTCCGTAGTCAACTAGGAACCCTTATAGTTTCGCCATGTCTGTCTGTCCGTCCGTCCGTCCGTCCTCGCTTAATCTCTGTGACCGTTAGCACTAGAAAGCTGAAATTTGGTACCAATATGTATATCAATCACGCCGACAAAGTGGTAAAATAAAAATTGGAAAAAAATGTTTTATTAGGGTAGCCACCCTATATGTAAAGTGGGAAGTGATTTTTTTTTTAATTTCAACCCTAACGTGTGATATATTGTTGGAAAGGTATTTAAAAATGAATAGGGGTTTACTAAAATCATTTTTTCATAATGTCTATAATTTCGGAAATAATCGCTCCAAAAGTAAAAAACAATGTGTCCCCCCCCCCTCTAACTTTTGAACCATAAGTTTAGAAAATATGAAAAAAATCTGAAAAGTAGAACTTTATAAGGACTTTCTATGAAAATCATTTTGAACTTGATTGACACAACCGTTTTTGTACAAAAAAGACAAAAAGTTGTACAAAATAATTTCCTCCTCCACTTTTAAACTCATAAGTGGGAACACTTATTGTGACGGACGGGAAACTACGGAACCCTACACTGAGCGTGGCCCGACACGCTCTTGGCCGGTTTTTTATTTTTCTGATTGATTACCCTACTAATATTATAAATGCGAATGTTTGTGAGGATGGATGGATGTATGGATGTTTGTTACTCTTTCACGTCAAAACGGCTGAACGGATCTTGATGAAATTTGGCATAGAGGTAGATTATAGTCTGGAATAACACATATGATACTTCTTTTTTCGATATCACGCGGGTTAAACCGCTTGGGCCAGCTAGTTATCTAATAATTTCTCCCATGTCAGACTTTTACTGACTAAAACCCTTCGATGTTCCTCCTTTTGCCCTTTACGTTCCGGGGCCGCAGTATCTCATTCAAACAACCCGCAACCCCGGCAGGCGGTGGCCCTCTGCTTTGCTTATATCTCTTTAAGGCGCACGTGGAACAAACGCGCCGTCAATACGGTCTGTCGTCACTAGGCGGACGGACGGTGAGCTACCCATTGCTCACCGTCCACAGACCCGCATCTACGGTGGCCGGGAGTCGTATCCTGGCACCCGACGCTTGGTTTGTGGAACCCAGTAGGTCTCAGAAAAATGGTGGTCACGTATTAAACAATAACCATTTATCTACACTAATATAATAAAGAGGAAAAAAAGTATTTTTGTATGTAAGTAACGAATAAACTCAAAAACTACTGGACCGATTATAAAAATTCTGAGACTCTTGTTAACTTCTTCTCTTTCTCATCTAATTTTACGTTTTGTTAAGTAAGAAATGACTTAATTTCGGACTTACGGTGACCTCTCAAATCAAATCAAATCATTTATTTCAATTAGACCATTACAGGCACTTTTGAATGTCAAGAAACAAAATGAATCTACAGTCCCGGTCACAAGGCATAATAACTTGTGAAAGTACTGTAGTTGCCCATTCCAAAGCGTTGATCTCTATGGAGAAGAATGGGCAAGAAACTCCATGGACACTCTTTTAAATTATAATATTTTAACAAAAAGAACTAATGTTGTAACAACTACATTGTAAAACCAAATGAGTTTAAAAGAGTAACCATGGAGTTTCTTGCCGGTTCTTCTCAATAGGAAACAATCAACTGAAAACGTGCACATTTTCTCGACGTTTTATAACTACTTATATGTAAACCATCACGGTTTATGAGATGCAGCCCGGTGGGCGGACGGACGGTAGACGGACAGACGGATGGACAGGGGAGTCTTAGAAAATAGTAGGGTCCTTGTTTTTTTTTTAAAGTATACCCCCACGAGGAATTTCTCCTATATCGTGGGTAAGTTTACAAACATTTAAACTCATTTAGAGGTATGAAGAACAGAGTGTAAAGTTCTCCATACTCTAAGGAAAAGGGAGGATCCTCCGACCAGACGGGTGTCGTGTCTGGCGGGCCACTGCCCGACGTTACTTGTCGGGCGCTCGTATATATGCTAACTGCATGCACAACTTTACTTGCGCGATGTAGGATTTTTGCCGTTTAGTACTTTAGTGGCTGGATAGATGGCGCTGTAGTAATTATCGCCACTTGCATCTTTGTGTCGCTACATCACTCCCCCCGCACAGCCCAAGGTCGAGTCGTGGCTGACTGCCGGCGTCGACCGGGAGAGGATCTGCGTCGACTCTCAACTGTCGGGAGTGCAGTGTGCTGGCGCCATGGTCACCGATCGGGAGCTGGAGGGAGTGATCACGTCGGGGTCACCAGTTTAGAGGTATGAAGAACAGAGTGTAAAGTTCTCCATACTCTAAGGAAAAGGGAGGATCCTCCGACCAGACGGGTGTCGTGTCTGGCGGGCCACTGCCCGACGTTACTTGTCGGGCGCTCGTATATATGCTAACTGCATGCACAACTTTACTTGCGCGATGTAGGATTTTTGCCGTTTAGTACTTCAGTGGCTGGATAGATGGCGCTGTAGTAATTATCGCCACTTGCATCTTTGTGTCGCTACACTCACATACACAAACAGCCAGACCCGGAACAACTATCTGTAGGCCATACAAATATATGTTGCGTGCTGGGATCGAACCCGCAACACGCAGCGCGGCAACCGATCTCTCAGCCACTGCGCTAACCGTGTCGTCAACTCTGGGTCACTCATTCACAAATAATAGATAAAAAAAGAAACTGATACTAACCCCACCATATAGAAGAAACTGTTTTAAATAAATGCTTATACATTCACATAACATTAGAATCTAAATCGAGGTCGTTTGATAAAAAATAAAAGTGAATGACCTGTCGCCAAACATGCGAATATCTTATCTAACATCACATTGTAAACATTAAAAATTAGTAAACCGGCGCAGAAGAGATTTGGAAGGACAAAACGGCTGCATCAGTTGAATATTGTAATAATATCATAATAATCCTTAGTATCCTTACTAATATTATAAAAGCGAAAGTGAGTTTGTTTGTTACGTCTTCACGCCTAAATGGCTAAACCAATTTAGCCATTTACAGAGATAGTTGGAACCCTGGAGACGGACATAGGCTACTTTTTGTCTCTTTATAGTCCTCTACTTCCCTAAAATTTAAGTTGAAGTTTGTATGGAGCATTTCGCAATTATCAATGTGGAGAGCAACAAAAATAGTAAGTATGCGGGCGGACTATTTGTCACTAACAAAAACAATGTGCATAATTTTTTTTCAGAAATCTTCCCCCAAACCATTAAAGGAGGGGGTGAAATTTTATATAGGACTTTTCGCAGTTTTCAGGGTAGGAAGCTAAAAATCGGTACACACACTCTTTGTTACCAACGAAAAATATCTGCATAAGTATCAGGAAAGAGGAACCGTGTTACTTCGAATTTAACGCGAGCGAAGCCGCGGGCAAAAGCTAGTTTAAATTTTTTTTTTTTCGTTTAATCGTTTTTACACATATATTTTTTTATATTTTTACATATTCCTTATTAAAATATACATAAAACAAAAAAAAACATTTAAAAATACAAAAAATAGTAGCAAAATCGGTTTAGCCATTTAGGCGTGAAGACGTAACAAAGAAACGAACTCACTTTTGCTTTTATAATATATGTATTAGTAAGGATGTAAGAAAGATGGATGAAAAACACAGTTGTAGTGTACAAAGTTGTACAGTCTACCGGAACAGGACTTATCATAATTTGTTCTTGAAAATTCAACAGTCTCCTTTCATAAAGTTGTCGGCGAGCGGAGCAAGAAGAAGTGTCAGATTCGCACTGAATAAAACGCATCCATATTCCGTAACTCAAAAGGAAAAATCGAACCCTTATTGGATCACTTTGTTGTCTGTCCGGCAAGACCCTTTTTCTCAGGAACGCGTGTAGGTATCCAATTGAAATTCAAACCATATCCTTACGTTTGTGGTCCCTTACTGCTGTGAAAAAATCAACCCTCTAAGTCTACGCAGTCAAAAGATATGGCTGTTTATGTCGCAAGTTTGTACGGAACTCTCCGTGCGCGAGTCTGTCTTGATCTTGACCGGTTTTTTCCTTTGCTTTTGTCGCGGTATGTTTTTCGAACTACCCGCAACTTCGGCAGATAGTCGCTTAAGCGAGCCCCTCTCATGGTTTGTACGCCCGGCCTTAACAGGTATACTCAGAATTTACCATAGACCAAAAAAAAAGAATTATTTTAAAAATACAATCATACAGAATGACATTAGGTATTAGATGTGTAGATGAACGTGTTTCTCAGAACTCGCCTTCTGCAAATTTATTGACATTATTGAACAATCAGATGTTTTAGTTCTAAAGATAAAAAACTTATTATGGGCTTTGGCACGATATTTGCCTGTCTGTGGATATAATTACACTATGAAATACCTAGCTGTGTAACGATTGTCTTTGTTATCATTAAGTCTCGGGAGAATATGCAACAATTGGCCCAGAAGGATTTTTCTTCGATACTCACACTTTTTTTTGCGGATGGGAAGCCATCAAATAACTTCGGGGGGGGGGGGGAGCGGGGGAAGGTGTCAGTCTTGTACTGACTAAAACCCATCCATGTTACTTCTATTGCCCTTTACGTTCCGGGGCCGCGGTATCTCTTTCGAACAACCCACAACCCCGGCAAGCGGTGGCCCTGGCAGGCCCCTCTGCTTTTCTGACATCTCTTTGAGGAGCGCGTTGGATCACTAACGCGCCGTCGACACGGCCTGTTGTCAATAGACGGACGGACGGTGAGCTATCGATACTCACCCTTAGGCGTTCATTGATGCCGGGGTTGCGGATTTATGTCGGAGTTCCGGGTTATTGCCGGGGTTGCGGGTTGTTCGAAAGATATACCGCAGTCCCGGAACATAAAGGGCAAAGAAAGAACATGGGTGGGTTTTAGTCAGTACAAGTTTGCCCCTCCCCCGCGCTTCGCCCAGAGCGGAGGAAGCTGTTTGATGATTTCCCATCTGCAAAAAAAAGATGGCGTCCAGTGAGTGACGATTTTTGCCCATCTCTCCGGATGCATCCATCCCACTGCCACTTCAGCTTATTTGTTTAACTCAAACATCAGCTAATATTTTATTTAACACTTCAAGCACAAAGTTCAAGTTTAACCAGCGTGACGATCGAAAAAAAAATTCTTTCTCTCCCCTTTTCTTCCCTCTTTCTCCCCCTTATCCCACGTTTTTTAGCCTATGTCCGTCTCCAGGGTCCCAACTATCTCTGTACCAAAATTAATCAAAATTAGTTTGGCCATTTAGGCGTGAAGACGTAACAAAAAATAAACTCACTTTCGCTTTTACAATATTAGTAAGGATTTAGTGTGGTGGGAAATGACTCAGTATCTTATCTTACGCTGCTCGATAGTCGTCTCGTGCGGTTTGTCGACGCCCGGAGTGTCTCTCGCATACTTGAGTTATTGAGAGTAGAGGGTGTTCCAACGCATGTAATTAGCAAATGCTTTGTTATCATCAGTCTACTGTCATCTAGCTCCCATCAAAATGGTCGAGCTGAATGGGGCTGATCCATACGTCATGTTCGTGAACGGGCGCTGTCAGTTGGGACTGGTCATCTTTCAGCTGCCACGGTTCATTTTTAAATTATTTAGATTTTTATATTGAACTTAGTTTTTACTCTGGACGCTCTTACTGTGCACGTCTTTGTACATCGTTCTCACATATTTGTATAATCTCAACACGAATGATGTAAATACGATTTTGTATTAAAATTCTAATTTAAAAGAGTGTCCATGAGGTTTCTTGCCCATTCTTCTCCATAGAGATCAACGCTTTGGAATGGGCAACTACAGTACTTTCACAAGTTATTATGTCTTGTGACCGGGACTGTAGCATTAACATTTTGTTTTTTTGACATTAAAAAGTGCCTGTAATGGTCTAATTGAAATAAATGAATTTGATTTGAGTTGACTGCCTTTCTCCAAAATTATTGGAGGTCGGAGGAGCAGGTCTACTTCTTCGAGACTCCTCTATTATTCTCCTTTATCATATCATCAGACACCTCCATTCTTGCATCATCACACACAACATCCATCCACATTTATACCCAAAACGTTCCTCACGACATTTTTCTCGTTCAACCGCAGCAAATGCCTGTTGTCCTTACTAATATTATAAAAGCGAAAGTGAGTTTGTTTGTTGATTTTGATGAATTTTGGTACAGAGATAGTTGGGAACCAGGAAACGGACATAGGCTATTTAAAAAAAAAACTGCGATGTGAGGGAGAAACGCGAGCGAAGCCGCGGGCAAAAGCTAGTTATATTATAATGGCCTTTATTTCTTTGTTTCAGGACCATGGATTCCTTCTTCAGTTTGTTTGACCCGTCGGAGGGAAACCAGAATAAACAGAAAAATAAAAAGAGACACAAACCAGAACAAGACACGGTTAAGAAGAAACCTGAAAACGCTCCTAAAGGTAAGATTTAGCATAAGCATAATTTAAAAAAAAACGTTCAGTTTTTCAAATCTCTCTGATTTTAATACACAAGCTAGATAAGACATAATAAACCTACACACCTATTAATGTCATCATCATCTGCCTAGCCTTTTCCCAACTATGTTGGGGTCGGCTTCCAGTCTAACCGGATGCAGCTGAATATCAGTATTTTTCATGGAGCGACTGCCTAACTGACCTCCACAACCCAGTTAATACTGGGTAATACGATACCCCTTGGTAAGACTGTTAAAACCGACTTCCAAAAAATAAAAACTAAAAAGTGAAAAATAAATTTACTTCCGGAAGTCATTGACTTTTGTTGGTTACGTTGACTTTTTTGCCACGGTCTTTTGGAAGTAAAGTTATTTTCCACTTTCTGTTTTTTGGAAGTTGGTTTTATTTTTTACGAAAGAGTATATGAAAAGGCATAGTGATATTAATTACTACAATTAAAAATTTAAATAATTTAAAATTAACACTAACATTGATATGTAAAATAAACTGTAAAAAATATGTGTAAAAAAACATTTAAGTATATACAATTTTTTTAATAGTTTTTTTTATATTAAAATATTTAAAATAAATTATTAAATTTTTAATAATTAAGTATCACATATTTTTTTATCGAGTATTCATTTTCCATTGTTATTACTAAAATATTATCAGATCATCCATATAGACATAGATTAAAAATTGCATAGATAACTACCTAAGCAATACCACCATTTAGTAACGCAACCTTAATAAAAACCAGAAATAAATGTAACTTTACTACTTTAAACTATTGTCTATTCTTCTTCCAGGCCGCAGAAGAGGGCGCAAATCAAATGTTAAGAACGAAACTCTACCAGAAGAATCGTCTTTCCTCTGCGAACCGGATCTCAGTACTGATCTCTTAGTTAAAAATGTTAGTTATATTGAAAACTTCATTGAGATTAACAAAAAAGAAGATGGTAAGTGTATTAAGCAATTAGTTTTCAAAAAATAAAGCTAAATAAATACAAAAACATTGTGGAATGCAATAAATAAATTGAGTTTTGAGTATAAATTAGCCAAGTGACATTCTAAATCCAATATGGCGAATTTTCCAAGATGGCGGACTGTTTTTTTTGTACATTTTAGTTAAATGGGCATAAAATAAAAGCTGAGAAATAAAATGACGCCGCTACATAGAGGTTTTTTTTAAGTTTTTGAAACTATTATACTATCGAGTTGGAATTCGATCCTAAAATAGAATCTATGGTTATAGCAAAGACCACTAGTGCCCCATCCGACTATAGCTTATAATACATAGTAATATTCTATAATCTATCTTTATATTTTGTTGTTGTTTGTACAACAGTATTTTATACAACTCAAGCTCTATAAGTGTCGGAGTTGCGGGTTGTTCGAAAGAGATACCGCGGCCCCGGAACGCAAAGGGCAATAGAAGAAAAATGGGTGGGTTTTAGACAGTACAAGTCTGACGGGGAGTGTCCCCCCCCGCTTTGATGATGATTTCCCACCCCAAAAAAAAAAGCTCTATAAGTGAAGACTTGTAATTGGTTGTCATAATAACTAACTGTTGTTTTCACAATTGTATTTAGTTGTAAGTCCTCCAAAGTAAGTAAATAAATAATTACTTTACAGACAAAACAGACGGCGCCATAAAACCAAAACGCAGGAATTCAGGCCGAAAATATCGCCGAAAAAAGAACAAAATTTCACCCGCCAAAGACATAACAAACAGCGCATGGATATCAGAAACCGCTCCCGAATCCGATACCAAGAACTGGAACAATCAACTGTCAGTACAAAAAATATGCGACGAGAATATCGGGAAAAATGTCAATGATTTAAAAAATGACATAAACAAAAATCTAAATGACAGTGGCATAGACAAGTTTAAAGACAGAGAAGTTTATAATGTCATAGACAAGTTGGAAAAGGTTATATTGAAAGATGATATGTATTTGGCTGGAGATTTTGACACGAATGACTTGGAGAATGACTTTTTCTATAGCTCCGATGACATGGAGGAGTATATTGATGATTCGTAAGTACTGAAAAATAATTTTACAAGGTTCCTTACCTCAATAGGAAGATACGGAGTTTCTTGCCCATTCTTCTCCATAGAGATCAACGCTTTGGAATGGGCAACTACAGTACTGTAGCTTAACATTTTGTTTTTTTTTGACATTCAAAAGTGCCTGTAAAGAAAGAAAGAAAACAAGCCATAAATGCACACACTAATAAAAATTATGAAACTTAATTCTAAACACAAATAAAATAAAAATAATGTGTGTCTCACGGCTGCGCCAAATAGGTCCAGTTCAGCAAACTGCCGTGCAGCAAGTGCCCGACGCTGGTTTTCAACTGGACCTGATATGGTGATGTGACGGACGTAAAACAGTTTTAAATGTTTACTAGTATGTACTTAAATGTGAGTGTGTATTGTGATAAAAAAAAGAAGATAAACCACATAATTGTTTATGTGAATGGAAATTCTGCAAAGTAATATAAAAAAAATTTAATGAAACATCGGGTATATATATATTCACTTTTGGGCGGCGTCGATGACATAAATTAAAGGTAGGCTAATGGTCTAATTGAAATAAATGATTTTGATTGATTTTAACGTAACCCTTATAGGATCACTGTGTTGTCCGTCTGTCTGTCAAGACCCTTTATCTCAGAAACGCGTGGAAGTATCAAGTTAAAATTTCAAAACCAAATACTTAAGTCTGTGGTTCCTTTGTGCTGTGAAATATCAACCCTTTAAATCTCCACAGTCAAAAGATATGGCCGTTTATGTCGCAAGTTTGTACGGGACCCTCTTTGTGCGTGTCCGACTCGTACTGAGCCGGTTTTATAAGGGTTCCTTAAAAGTAAAAAAAAAACAGCTCTCATACTAGCTGTCCTGCTGCGTCTTTAGTTACTGCTCCGCTCCTGTGGGTAGTAGCGTGATGTGAAATAGCCTATGTTATTCAGTGATAATGTAGCTTTCTAATGGCAAAAGAATTTTTGAAATCGGTCCAGTAGTTTTTAATAATTTGTAATATTAGTGTAGATGTAGATTTAACGCGAAAGTTTTTTTTTTTAGAAATGTTGCCCTATACTAGGAATTTCTCCTGTATCGTAGGTGCGTTTACAAACATTTAAACTCACATACACAAACAGCCAGATCCGGAACAACTATCTGTAGGCCATACAAATATTTGTTCCGTGCGGGGATCGAACCCGCCACACGCAGCGCACCAGTCGAGCGTTCAGCCACTGCGCCAATCGTGCCGTCAAAAATACATTTGATTTGATGTGGCGTTTGAAAGATACCGTACTTCATTAATTACATGTATGTTTCTTGCTATTTTCTCCACAGAACATCAGAGCTCGAAGACTCAGGAGACGAAGTGTACGGTAGTCTACCGCCTGAGCCCAGGTTCGGTAATGTGGAGTATAAACTGCAGCTAGTGTCTTTGTGTGAGAGGAGGTTCCAGCATCTTGTCACGCAGGTTTGTAAAATAAATTTATATACAGTGTGTAGGAGCCACCAACGCATAAGCGATTAGGAATTTGGTACAGACGCCAGCAGGTCAAGCTACCCGAAACTGTCAATTTTTCCCACTGAACCTTGAACCTAATACTTTAGAAATAAAGTCGAAAATCTATCAAAGAAATCTGACAGATTGTAGTAGCTTGATGTGCAGGCGTCTGTACATAATTCTGGCACCCACCCCCCGAAAATCGTTTTTTTTATATATTAGCACACGCGGTTTGAGTATTCGCCACTGACGGATTTTAAAGCTAAGGAATCAATTTTAATGGAAAAGGAGATTTTGAACGGGAATCGTTTTTTTTTTCTGCAATTTAAATAATCTGTCAAAGTGCATCGAGCGGCTGGTTTAAAAAAAAAACTGCAGTTCCAATAGATAAACCGCTTTTTTAAATAAACAGCTTTTTAATAATATAACAGTTTTTTTTATACGTATAATACAGCTTTTATGGATTCCGTACTTCAAAACGGAAAAAACTTTGTTGTCCGTTCGTCTGTCTGTCAAGATCCTTTTTTTCGGAAACGCGTGGAATCGAGTTGAAATTAAAGCGGTATATTCAAGTCTATGTTCCTGACAAATATGTGGAGGGGGGAGGGGGGTCAGAATGATGAATTTATTTGCGAAATTCTAACTAAATGGTACCAGTTTTGAGAAAACAATATTTTTGCCGAACTATTAACAATTTTTTGACTTTAAACTAGGATTTAAGCTTTTGCATTTAAGCTTTTCTTACTGTGCACGTCTTTCTACATCGTTCTCACATATTTGTATAATCTCAACATGAATGATGTAAATACAATTTTGTAAAAATATTATAATTTAAAAGAGTGTCCATGGAGTTTCTTGCCCATTCTTCTCCATAGAGATCAACGCTTTGGAATGGGCAACTACAGTACTTTCACAAGTTATTATGCCTTGTGACCGGAACTGTAGATTAGTTTTGTTTCTTGACATTCAAAAGTGCCTGTAATGGTCTAATTCAAATAAATGGTTTTGAATTTTGAATTTTGCAGGTTGACTTACAGGAGAAAAGGATTGTGTGGTCTTATGAAACCACGGTAAAAGTGAAACTTTTTTTCACATTATAGACATTTAGACGTCCCTACTCCGCGGCCGACCGTCACGCGACATGCAACACACAGACGAAAAAGTTTGAGACAAACTTTTTCGTCTGTTCAGTTTCACTTTTACCGTGGTTGAAATTTTTGAGTTGTTTTAAATTGTATAAAACTGCTATATTTTAATTATTCACGAAAATATTCCGTCTAAAACTGGATTTTTGATAACAAATATCGCGTCGTTGTCCCCTTCCACCGTGTATGAAATTCTTTAATCTTTCATAGTTAAAATGGCGTCTCCGCTCCGGCGGCGGCAGTGCAGTCTACGTACTAGGTGTGCGCGACTGTGGCGCGCTCGTAGGGCTCCGCGCGCGCGCCCTGCGCAGCTCCCTCGTGGCGCTGCGGCGCATGGCGCAGGCGCTGGGCGCCACGCTCACGCATGTGACCGCCCGGAGAGTGGCGCCTCATAGAGCTGTTGCTGAGGTTTATGTTAGAAAGGTGAGTCGCAAGTGGCATGTTTTAAGCCGTAAGTCGCAAACGCAAGTCGCTGACGCAAGTCGCAGACGCAAGTCGCAGACGCAAGTCGCAGACGCAAGTCGCAGACGCAAGTCGCAGACAAGTCGCAAGTCAAAGCAAAGTTGGAAGGGTGTACCGCTGTACCGCCATACAAGAATAACCTAGAATTAACAACTCATTATTATGTGCCTAGCAACATTCATAACTTAACAATCAGTCTTACCAAGGGGTATCGTGTTACCCAGTACTAATAAATTGTGTTGGGGGGTTAGATTGAAAGCCGATGTGTTGGGGGTTAGATTGGAAGCCGATGTGTTGGGGGGTTGGATTGAAAGCCGATGTGTTGGGGGGTTGGATTAAAAGCCGATGTGTTGGGGAGTTAGATTGGTAGCGAAGTGTTGGGGAGTTAGATTGGTAGCCGATGTGTTGGGGGGTTAGATTGGAAGCCGATGTGTTGGGGGGTTAAATTGGAAGCCGATGTGTTGGGGGGTTAGATTGGAAGCCGATATGTTGGGGGATTAGATTGGGAGCCGATCCCAGCACAATGGGGGCAAAGCCATGCTTTATTTTTCTCGGCTAGGAAATCATCACATAACATCCCGAGTGTCAGACGTTTACAGACTAAATCTATCCATGTTCATCTTTTGCACTTCGAGTTCCCGGGCTGCTTTAACTCTTTCGAACAACCCGCAACCCCGGATGATAAAATGCTTAACTCAATATATGAAATTGTTTCAGTTGCCAGATCCTAAGCAGAGTGTCGAGTTAAGAGTTGCTGTCATGGGTGCCAACGAAGCTGGCAAGTCTACATTAATTGGAGTATTGACTCAAGGTATGTCGCTGAAAACTTTCAATGTGTATATCATCATTTTACTCCCCTTGTCCCAGTCTATTTGGGGTCGGCGCAACACGTTTTCTTCTTCCATACTCCCCTATCAGACGTCACGGCATCATTTGCTCCTTTCTCCTTCATATCATTCCTTGCATAATCCATCCATCTTTTCTTTGACCTTCCTCTCGCTCTCCGTCGTTCAACATTCAGATCCATCACTCTTTTAGTCACATGTGCTTCGTTCCTCCTCATTACATGTCCATACCAAGACAAACGACTCCCTTTATTTTTTTCTGTAACAGGCGCAACTTTCAAACTTCCTCTAATATATTCATTCCTTACTTTATCCATTCTTGTCACTCCACACGCTTTTAACTTATGAGGATGCGCAATATTGCATTATGCCCATATTTCTCAAATTTTTGACGACTGACAACTGTCATGACATGTATTACAATAGAACGACTATATGGTCTACCAAATGTCCTTGTTTCGGTATTGTTCGTCGTGTCTTGAGCTCCTTGAGTTATGAGTCGAGCTACACGATAACTGACAAATGCTTGCACTGACTGGACAGGTCCACTCAATCTGTGTTGTGTTTTCTTAAAAAGAACATTTCAGAAACTAATCTGCATACTTAGTCGCTCAGCTGATTTTAGGGTCGTCGCAAGGAGTTCGTGCAAAAATAAAAGTAAAATGTCTTTGTCTCTAAAAGTATATTATTTGAGAATCTAGGAACATACACGAAGACTGCTTATTACCTTAGCTGTATGCCCCTTAAATGTTAGTACTCCTTGTTCTTACACGTTTTATAAAAGGTTGTATATATAAATTGTTTTTTATTATAACGCTTCTTGTACCCAGGTGAATTGGACAATGGTAGAGGGAGCGCTCGTTTAAACATGTTTCGACATCTGCACGAAGTTAAGAGTGGCAGGACGTCGTCTTTGAGCCACGAGATACTGGGGTTTGATGCTCAGGTTTGTTATTGAAGTATTTTTTTTTATTTATTACTATAGCAACCCCAAGAGGTACGTCGCGACCAATAAGAGCGTCCCGCGGTCGCGTTCCTTTACGATACCAATAAGAGGTATTCGCGCGCTCTTTTCCCGCGCTCACGCACGGGGTTGCAACCGCCGCCAGTCCGTTGCTTACGCGCCTATTACTCGCACGCGAATTATAAATCCGGCCTTAATGTTTTTGTGAATGTGTAAAAGGGGAATAAACAATTTTTTAACTTTTTGGACATGTAATGAGGAGGGATGAAGCACATGTGACTAAAAGGGAGATAGATCTGAATGTTGAACGACGGAGAGCGAGAGGAAGGCCAAAGAAAAGATGGATGGATTATGCAAGGAATGATATGAAAGAGAAAGGAGTAAATGATGCCGTGACGTCTGATAGGGGAGAATGGAAGAAGAAACGTATAGTGCCGGACCCCAAATAGAACGGGACAAGGGCAGGAAAATGATGATATACACATTGAAAGTTTTCAGTGACATACCTTGAGTCAATACTCCAATTAATGTAGACTAGCCAGCTTCGTTGGCACCCATAACAGCTACTCTTAACTCGACACTCTGCTTTGGATCTGGCAACTGAGACAATTTCATATATTGAGATTTGGACTTTAATCAAATGATTTATTACAGCAAACAACCTTCAGACAATAAACGTTTGGTGAAATGTTTTTTGACATGATAACGTCTTTAAAATCGTTTTAGTCGGGTGACATGTTCAGAAACTTGTGTCACACCAAAACCTCACAAGCGACATTTCATAAAGATGGTAGCGCCATCTGTTACTTGGCTCGAAAAAAAAACTTTAAATTAGTACTTAATTTCATTTTAGATGTCACTACTGGTGAACTTATATCACCAATAAGACGTTATCACGTAAACATCTCGATCGTAAACCTACTTTACAAACAACCAATTTTTTTTTTTTTTTTTTTCTTAAAAAATGGGTAGTAGGTATAGAACGACTACTTATTTGATTTTGCGTAAAAACTGCTATTCCAATTGAAATATTTGACTAAATCGATAAAATGTTAAAAGTACTAGTTTGTAAACAAGTTATTGTGAATAGATTTTTTGCTAAGTAATAATTTGGCAAAAGAAATTATGCGAAAATTTGGGAAGTGAAAAATTGCAAGACCCATATAAAGTGTTTGTAAAAACGTACTTGTAATATAAACATTCACTTATAATACCACAAGAGCTTCAAAATTATCGGGTATTTCCCGATAGGTTCCCTGCAAACAAATAAAATCGTTCCTCAAAATTGCTCCTTCATTTGTTTGCAACGAACCTATCGGGAAATGCCAGATAATTTTGAAGCTCGTGTGGTATTCGGGGGATTATTTTTCCGTCCCAAATGTCGGCCAATAGAATTGCACCATTCGACGTCACGTGGTACAACCTACATGGTATTATACTGATAATTTTTTGAAAATTTTCTCTGGTCGTTGCTATATATAAAAAACAAAACATGATCCAGTCAAATTAACCACACGTCAAACTGACGGGTTGAATTCAATTGTGAAAATTGGAGATTTTGCATGAAAATGAGTCGATTTGGAGTTTGTGCAATTCTATTGGCCGGCATTTGGGACGGAAAAATAATCATAATTATTCCTTTCAGGGTAACGTCGTAAACTACGGATGTTCGGAATTGATGACAGCAGAGCGAATCGGAGAGAGGAGCGCTAAACTTGTGTCGTTCTTGGACCTGGCAGGACATAGCAAGTACCAGCGCACAACTTTGCATGGCCTAACTGGATATTCTCCGCATTATGCTATGCTGGTGGTGAGTTCATATCCTCCTTACTAATATTATTTCAGCGAAAGTGAGTTTGTTTGTTACGTCTTCACGCCTAAATAACGAAAAAAAAAACGAAAATTGACGGGCCTGTTAGTCCAGTGGTTAGTGGCCCTGACTGCTGAGCGTCGGTCGGTGAGGTCGTGGGTTCGATTCCCACCCAGGACAAACTTTGTGTGATGAGCATGATTGTTTGTTCTGTGTCTGGGTGTGATTTATCTATAATATGTATGTATTTATAAATTATATAAGTATGTATATCAGTTGTCTGGTTACCATAACACAAGCTCTGCTTAGCTTGGGATCAGATAGCCGTGTGTGAGTTGTCCCAAGATGTTTATTTATTATTTATTTATTTAAATGGCCAAACCGATTTTGATGATTTTTGGTACAGAGATAGTTGGGACCCTGGAGACGGACATAGGCTAACTTTTTTTTTAAAGTGAGAAATGAGGGAGAAAGAGGAAAGACAAGGGAAAACTTAGCTTTGCTATTACAATAAATAAGGCGCTAGGGCAAAAACTACAGGTAGCAGGTACCTGCAAATCAGGAAAGGGGAATTGTGTTACCCTGAATTTAACGCGAGCGAAGCCGCGGGCAAAAGCTAGTAAAATGAATAAAAATGACAATCAAGAAAAAAATTATAAAAAAACAATAACAATAAATGTCAATCTTACATCGATTTATCGTTAAAGAAGTCATCAGCCGTGCAGTAGCATTCCTTAATTAACTTTCAACCACGCTTTGTCCCCAGATATCAGCTACAGCCGGCATTACATCGATAACAGAGGAGCATATAAGCCTGTTGACAGCCCTAGATCTGCCATTCTTCGCTGTGATCAGCAAATGTGAGCTGGCGGCGACAGCTGTCAAGTCACTGACAGCAAGGCTGGCGGAGTTGCTGACGGCGGCTAATAAGGTTTGTTGAATTATCTATGCTTCTTTATTAATACTAGCTTAGCCCAGAGGATTCACTCGAAAGCTCAGTAAAAAAAAATAGATTACGACCGATGTTCAGACTAACTGAATATACATTTTACATCATCATCTGCCTAGCCTTTTTCCAACTATGTTGGGGTCGGCTTCCAGTTTAACCGGATGCAGCTGAATACCAGTATTTTACATGGAGCGACTGACTATCTGATCTCCATAACCCAGTTAGTACTGGGTAATACGATACCTCTTGGTAAGACTGGTTGTCAGACTTTCGGAACACTGACTACCTGTAACGACTGTCAAAGATCTACAAATGACAGCCGGGACCAACGGCTTAACGTGCTTTCCGAGGCACGGAGGAAACTCGGTATGTAACGGGTGACCTAAAGAACGACCCGAGCGGCTGCTATTATTTATCCACGAGCTTCTCATTTTACATACACAATTGTATAAAAATCGGTCAACTGGTTCGGAGGACTATGATAACTAAAATTGTGACACGAATTAAATCAAATCAATCTTTTGTTGCAGAAACCTCTTCTGATAACGGACGAGAACCTTGCCAGGAACTGCGTAGCTCCACAGAAGTTGATCATCGACGCTATTGATCAAACTAAACCAGAAAATGATAAGTGAGTATTTAACAACAATTATACAACGTTTAAAACACACAAAAACGTCAACGTTTAGAGACACATTGACATTTATATTTTGTATTCGTTATTAATCCTCGTGAGGAGCTCGTGGCTAAATAATAGCAGCCGCTCGGGTCGATCTTTAGGTTAAGCCGCGCTTGCCTAGGTTGGTCTGTGGATGGGTGACCACCCGTTACATACCGAGTTTCCTCCGTGCCTCGGAAAGCACGTTAAGCCGTTGGTCCCGGCTGTCATTTGTAGATCTTTGACAGTCGTTACAGGTAGTCAGTGTTCCGAAAGTCTGACAACCAGTCTTACCAAGGAGTATCGTATTACCCAGTACTAACTGCGTTGTGGAGGTCAGATAGGTAGTCGCTTCATGTAAAATACTGATATTCAGCTGCATCCGGTAAGACTGGAAGCCGACCCCAACATGGTTGGAAAAAGGCTAGGCAGATGATGATTCGTTATTAATCCTTTTGTTTCATTCTATTTTAATTTAATTTATTTAGTTAAATGTGGGACTTACTAATGCATTTTTATTTGTTTTACTGGAGTTTTAATATTAAATTTTGAATGTCTCTTTATCGTGATTAATGTTTGTACAATATTTGTACGCCATTGATGGCAAGACATAGCGTTCTATTTATGATTATTGACATCTGTACTTATGTTTACCTATGTTCTACAAATAAAAAGATTTGATTTGATTTTGATTTGAAAAAAGGAACACTAATACTTATAGGTAGGTAGTTATATTATGTGAATACACTGTGAAAGAATCGTAATTAAAATCAATGATTCAAATTTCCATAAATTTTTTTTTCATTCACTTCACTGTTACGAACCTTTTTTTTTTGGGGTGGGAAATCATCAAATAACTTCCCCCGCTCTGGGCGGAGCGGGGGGGCGTGTCAGACTTTTACTGACTAAAACACACCCATGTTCCTTCTATTGCCCTTTACGTTCCGGGGCCGCGGTATCTCTTTCGAACAACCCGCAACCACTGGTACGACCCTAAGCGTTCAGGTCAATGGCCGACGATAGTAGGTATCTAAGATATTAAGTACACAACTACATGCCAAAAAAGTGAATTAAACAAAAAAATTCACCGACTTCTAAAGCAAAACATTTTATTTTCTGAAGAAAGTTTTTATTTTCTGCAAAAAGTTTTTATTTTCTGCAAAAAGTTTTTAACCTTATGTTTTTCTTCCAGCATTGAATCTGAAGTGATACCAGTGTTTCCTGTGAGCAGCGTGCGAGGCAATGGTCTGAGTGCTCTCCATGCTTATCTGCTGGCCTTGACACCTCCGCAGCCCATCGCCACGATGAGGGCTGATGATGTAAGTACTGAAACACACTTTTCGATCGCATCCCGACCGAATATTATTGTACACACGACGACAGATCAACCTATACAAAACCAGTTTATGCTGATCTTTCAACTACGAATCGTACGCCGTAGATTTCCCGTACGACGAGATATCCGCTTAAACTGGTTTTGTATAGGTTGATCTGTCGTCGTGTGTACTAATATTATTATGAACGCGAAAGTGAGTTTGCTTGTTTGTTACGTCTTCACGCCTTAATGGCTGAACCGATTTTGATGGTTTTTTGTACAGAGATAGTTGGGACTCTGGAGACGGACATAGGCAATTTTTTTTTTAAAAGATTGAGATATGAGACATGAGCGAGAAAGAGGGAAGAAAAGGGAAAACTTAGCATTGCTATTACAATAAAACTACAGGTAGCAGGTACCTATAAATCAGGAAAGGGGAACTGTGTTACCTTGAATTTAAAGCGAGTGAAGCCGCGGGCAAAATCTGGTTATTGATATAATTGAGAATCTCCTCCTCCTAAATCTTATCTGTAAGGGTATTTATGCTTACGTGGTCGGCTGATGGTCATCATCATCTGCCTAGCCTTTTTCCAACTATGTTGGGGTCCGCTTCCAGTCTTACCAGAATCAGCTGACTACAAGTTTTTTTTTGTAACAAAACGTTGCCCCACACTAGGAATTTCTCCTATATCGTGGTTGTGTTTACAAACATTTAAACTCACAAATACAAACAGCCAGACCCGGAACAACTACCTGTAGGTTATACAAATATTTGTTCCGTGCGGGGATCGAGCCCGCGACACGCAGCGTAACAGTCGATCGCTCAGCCACTGCGCCAACCGTGCGTGTATGGTGTTCGGAAAAATAGATTCCCCATTCTATCAAAGACACAGTCCATACAACTTAAATAACAGTCATAGACACATATTTCCTATACTGTGATTTCAAGATATATCAAGTTTATTATTTTTAGTATTTAAATTCTAAATCTTTCCTACTGACAACCCACCTACATAATATTCGCCGCACATTTTCTCGACATCCGTGTGTCACTAGCAGGATTCAGCAGAATACCAGCGTCAGGTAGTCTACCTGGCATTATGCTGAGCTGGACTCCTATTTAGTGCAATCTTGAGACACACACTGCCCAGTAGTAGGCGACCTTTATAAATGTATGTGATGTGTCTAAATGCCTATGGGTCAATCTAACTTAGTCTACCTTACTTTTTTTTTGTGTGATTTCTTTTTTGTATTAATTCTTGTATTGTGTCTTTTGCTGCATCAAATAAATGATCTATTTAACTAAAGACAATTTTGCTGTCTATATCTTGTGTACAGGCGGGAATAGTGGCATGTGCAATATTACACAATAGTGCAGTAGATGTGCGGGATGATCAATTTGAAGTCATCTATCTATACTCAGTAGATGAGCCAGGATGAACATGATTTGAATCAAAGTAGGTTAGAAAATGTGGGAGATGCAACAGTGCGAAGTAATTTAATTAATGATTATTTTTTTCTTCATAACTATAATAATAATTAGCATTTGTGGACTCAGCGATCATTAGTAGATAGTCGTATCTGCCAATAGCTTCATTGCCAAGAGCATCGACCAACACCTGAGGAGGCTCTCGTTAGGCAGTTGGATCTAGGGATTGATACAGAAAGCGGTACTCCTGGACACGGCTCGTATTTAGGAGGTTCCTTTCTTTGGAGCCCTATCCGCCGGTAGCTTGGGCCCTGATCCCGATACCGGTGGGCTACTATTTTTATATTTTCAAATGTTTTTTTTATTAAGAAATATTTAAAAATGTAAACAATATGTAAATTAATCGATACATGAACGAAAATTTGTATTTCATAATGGCAGCAAAAGACAAAAATAAAATTCAATTAAATAAAAATCGAATTATTTTTCAAATTTATTTAAAAAGTATTTTTTTTCTAATGCCCACATTTCTCTTCTGTGCTCCCTTTCTTCCTCTTTGAAGGTCCATTGCTTTCTTTTATGTATTAATTCTTCCTCCAGAATCTTCTTTTGTAAATCTGTAATCTCTATTTTTGATTCTGCTACTCTTTCAAATTTCCTTTTCATCCTCTCTGCAGCTGAAACAAGATTTTTATTAAATTTATTTTGAATCTTAGTAAAAATGTTGATGGATGGAGAGCGAGGGGAAGGCCAAAGAAAAGATGGATGGTTTGTGTAAGGAATGATATGAAGGAGAAAGGAGTAAATGATACTGTGACGTCTGATAGGGGAGAATGGAAGATGAAAACGTGTTGCGCCGACCCCAAATAGAATGGGACAAAGGCAGGAAGATGAATGATGATGATGATTGGTAAAAATTACACTGGTTAGTACCGTTATTTTGGCTTATACATGTCTCACTGCAGGACTTAGGGTCCTTAGGTCTCCTCTAGAGAGGAGTTTATGACCATATATTCTAATGCTATTAAAATAACTTACATAAAGCAGTATGTTTTTTAGAACACAGAGATTTTGGCTTCCAATTAGTCAACTTCTCATCATTGGCAACTCTTTTGGGTGTAGTATGTTAAAATTAAAAAGAACACGTGAAATCTTGATGTGTGCTTAAAAACAATACTAAGGTACAACAGAAACACTACTTACCAATCTTTTTTCTTGAAGACGCTTCTTCATCAGAGCTGTTATTTTGTGTCGGCTGGGCTACAACTGGAAACCAAAAAGTAGGGGACTTTAAAATAGATGAAAAGTTAGTTGGTCGTAATAATTCATTTTTGTTAGTAATAACTGGCAATCATATTTGAGTTCTAGGCTTTACATGTACAAAAAGTAATTTACTTGTGTAATGCTCTGTTTCGGCATCCACTGATTGGATACATTTATATTCTGCAACAATCTCTGTTATTTCTACATTTTGCGAACCTAGTGTAAAAACTATTTCTTGGCTAGGACTTTTGTGTTGAGCATTAAGAGAGGTTAGAACCTCAACTTCTTCCCGGCTGAAGTTAACACCGTTCACGTTTCGGTGTCGTCATTTTTCAAACGTATAGAATCTATTTAAGAAATCACTGTTCACAAAATGTATTTAACAGGTACACTTCAATCGCAATATTAACAAAACAAAGAAGAAACGCAAACAACTGAACGAAATAGCATAAAAATACCACAATATTAGTGACTGTCAATTTCTTGTCATTGTCAAACGACATTTCGTTTCGTTACATGTAATATTCAATTACCATCAAATGATTTTTCATAAGTTTTAAAATAGAATATTAACCGTTATGTGAGTAATAAACAATTAATTATATATAAATATTAAAGAAAACAGTACTCGTAGTGTATGTTAAAATAAATGTATAAGTAGTTTTTGTTAACTTTCTTCATGTTCAATTAAATGACACCTAAAAACGGAGCGTACGTATATGGTGTTATCACCAAGCTTACATATAAGTCCCAGATAGTGTCAGATAAAAAAACTTCACTCAGATCCAGCTTGTCCCTTGCTGTCCCTCAGCGACGCCCTAAGCCGAGGCTCGTACCCCACAGGGGGTGCCCTTAGCGTGTAGTCGCTTAGTTTATAAGTTTATACCCTGGCTGGAGGTCTTAATTTTTAAGGCATCCACAGGATTCGCCCGGTTAAGCAGACGACAACCTCCTTGGTTGAACAGCGAGACGCCATTCATAAAAAAAAAGATAAAAAAGTTTGTGAAACGCAATGCTTCTTATTCAGAACTTTTATCATCCGAATAATTTATGTGTAACATAAGTATTTGGCACTTTATCCGTACATTGTGAAACAGGCTCTCTATCTTATTTTTAGTAATCTCTTAAATCAGTTTTTGGTTACAAGAGTTGTCAAATGACATATTTATACAACCTTTGTTTTGAATAGTTACAGTACTGATGGCAACATCTGTGTCATTTGTTTTATAGAGTTATTTTTTTTTTGTAATACTTTTCCTATTTCTTGTACAGATTCTTTTTACCGATTCTTTTAGATTGAGTGGACATTGTTGGCCTTATAAATTCCTAGACGCTTGTTAACTTTTTATTTTATTTTACGTTTTGTAAAGTAAGCAATGACTTTTTGTCGGGTCTACGCTGTCTTCTCATAGTTAAATATTAACTGTAACAACAACATTGTAAAACTAAATGATTTTAAAGAGTAACCATGGAGTTTCTTGCCAGTTCTTCTCCATGGGAAACGACCAACACGAACCGTGCTTTTTTATCATGTTTGGCATCACGCAGTTCAACCTAAGAGGTTGTCGTCTGCTTAGCCGGGCAATTCCTGAGGATGCCTCCAGGAATTGAATTTAATACCTCCAGCCAGGGCAGAGAATTTACAAACTAAGTGACTACAAGCTAAGGGTACCCCCTGTGGGGTACGGGGCTCAGCTTAGAGCGTCGTTGGCGAGGACACTCGCCAGCGACGCCCTAAGGGACAGGCTGGTTCTGAGTGATATTATTTAGAGACTGGTTTGAACTTACTGGCTCGGCATCGCGGGCTGGCTCTAGGAAGGAACGGATGAGGAAAAAGAACCGTGCACTTTCTCTCGACGTTTTATAAGTGCCCATGTATAGGCCTATCCTACTAATATTAAAAATGCGAATGTTTTTGACGATGGATGGATGTATGGATGTTTGTTACTCTTTCACGTCAAAACGGCTGAACGGATCTTGATAAAATTTGGCACAGAGGTAGATTATGGTCTGGAATAACACATATGATACTTTTTTTTCGATATAACGCGGGAAAAGCCGCTGGCGCCAGCTATCTTACTAATATTATGTCACTCTTTCACGTCAAAACGGATGAATGGATCTTGATAAAATTTGGCACAGAGGTAGATTATGGTCTGGAATAACACATGAGTACCTTTTTTATATGACGCGGCGTAGCAGTTGGCGCCAGTTAGTGTGACATATATTATTTAGATTATTGATCTTTGTAGTTTTTCATTACTAAATTGTGTAATATTGCTTCAGGAAACATGTGAGTTCCAAATCGATGAGATCTTCCACGTGGGTGACAACTCAGGCCCTGTCGTGGGCGGTCTGCTAACTAGAGGACAGTTGTATGAAGGAGACAGCGTTATTATCGGTAAGTGAGACATTTTGTTAGTATGTGTTGTACTAAAATTCGTTGTTTTATGTACGTGGTACGTACTTCAAAAAGTCCAAAGTAAAGTAACACCGGCAACCTCTCAGGACCATGTTACTAACATTATAATCAACAACTTTTGTTCTATGACATTTAAATATTTATCATATTTTAGTTCATCAGATTTTCATACAAAAATATTTAAATTGAACGCTCTAAATGTTACGAATATCATATCTATGCGAAGCAAACGTAGGTACCTAAGCTATAGCGAAGCCAGTCATTAACCAAAAGTATCACTACGAGGACAGTGCGCGGCAGGTGTAGGTATGTAGGTACAGCAAAATACGGAATTGAAATGTCCTAAATAGGACAACGAAATCTTGAAGATTTGTTTTTGGTAAATGTATAAAATTTTGAAAAAAATCATAGAACAAAAGTTGTTGTTTATCATGATTGTAATACAGTCCTGCAAGGTTGTCGGTGTTTTACAAATAACCCTGTATATCTCTCATTTTTTTGTCTGTCTGCGAAAATAAAACTCAAAACATATACGTACAAACGTATAGTTAAATTAACTAAACGTGCACAAAATACCTACAAAATAAAATCATCAGTGAATAAATCAAAAGCAACATGGGATATCATAAATGATAATGTAATAGTGTAACAAGCATTAAAATCCTTACTAGTATTTTAAAATCGAAAGTGAGTTTGTTTGTTATGTCTTCACGCCGTGACGGCTAAACCGATTTAGATGAATTTTGGTACAGAGATAGTTGGGACCCTGGAGACGGACACAGGCTATTTTTTTTTAATTTGTAAATGAGGGAGAAAGAGGGAAACCTTAGCTTTGACATTACAATAAATAAGGCGCAAGGGTAAAAACTACAGGTAGCAGGCACCTGCTAATCAGGAAAGGGGAATTGTGATACACCGAATTTAATGCGACCGAAGCCGCGGGCAAAAACTAGTACAAAATAAAAGCAACATGGGATATCATAAATCATAATATAATAGTGTTACAAGCATTAAAATAGAGAATAAAAGTTAAACACAACGTCAACTTCAACTTTTCATTAATGACTTTTGTGGAAGTAACAACCTCGTGACATATCTAATATTCTTAATGACTTTTTCATTGATAAAATTGAACCTGTTTGAAAAACCGTCATACAAACTATGTACTTCAAAAAAGGTCCAAATACATCAGCTCAATGTTTATGGTTCCTAGCCATGAAAATGACATAAAACAATTAATAAAACCTTAAAAACCACTAAGAGTGTAAGAAACATATAAAGATAAAATATGTTTCAGACAGTATTAGTGGCTACTTAAATCACATAATTAATTTAGGTATAACGCGCGATATATATCCGACCACACTCAAAACTGCCGTAATAAAACCATTATATAAAAAAACGAAAGGGATAAAACTGAGCCTTATAGGCCTATTGCACTTTTTCGTGCCTATTTTCTGGAAAGAAATGTGAAAAATACATTTATGAACAAATTTATATTTTTTTAATAAAACATGGCATCAAATTAAGAAAAAAATTTTTTTTAGAAAAAATAAAACCATCAATATGGCTATGTATGACTTTCTGTATGTACCAGTATGTTCAATCTAGTGCGATATGACTCAAGCCTTTGACTACGTTGATCACAATATCTTACTTAATAAGTTACAAGCCTACGGAAGAAGAGGGAATATTCTACAGCTTATTGAGTCATATCTAAAAAATATATGGAAATATCAAAAATAGTTCCTAATACAAAGAACGAAAGGATCTATCGTTCGCTTGATAGTACAATTACATATGGTGTGTCACAGGGTAGCGTACTTGGTCCCTCTTTATTTTTATATATACCTACCAAAAGTTACGAAGCATTACATGGGTACTATTTGCCGACGACAGCACAGTTACTATTGACTGCAAAGACAAATATATTTATGATACTGACACTATTAATACTATTGATTCAGTTATAAAAAACCAAATTAATGACTTTCAACCAACTTAGAAATTTACCTATGAATATTTATTACGATAGTAAACAAATTAACCAAGTAAGCACATCTAAATTCCTAGGATTAACCATAGACCAGCGACTGGACTAGAAAACACTCATATTAGAATTAGCAAAAAGACTTAGCAAATCGACATATGATTTATATAAACTTGTATGCACAGACACTTGTAAACCTTTTTTTTTACTAAATATAAAATACCAGCTTTTGCCCGCGGCTTCGCTCGCGTTAAATTCGGTATAATACAGTACCTGCTACCTGCAGGTTTTCTCTTGCGCCTTATTGATTTGTAATAGCAACGCTAAATTTTCCCTTTTCTTCCCTCTTTCTCTCTCTTTTAAAAAAAAATAGCCTATGTCCGTCTCCTGGGTCCCAACTATTTCTGTTCCAAAATTCATCAAAATCGGTTTAACCATTAAAGCGTGAAGAGGTAACAAACAAATAAACAAACTCACTTTCGCTTTTATAATATTAGTAAGGATTGACGTTACCCTGTATGTATATTTTCGAAGCTGCAGGTTTTGTAAAAAGCAACCCAAAACTATTTTCTAAGTTATTAGACAGATATGACCGCAATCGACGGCACGCCAATATGTTGTGTTCAAGGCAATCCAGAACAGCACTGATGGGCAATAGTATCTTTTATAACTATTGTATATGTTGATGCTACGTATAACCCCCTCAGGACCGTTAGAAGACGGTTCATTTGGCCGCACAACCGTGCGCAGCATCTACCGCAACCGCGCGCCGTGCGGCGGCGTGCGCGCGGGCCAGTGCGCCAGCGTGGGGCTGCGCGCGGGCGCCCCGCGGCCCGGCATGGTGCTGCTGGCGCCGCCGCCGCAGACGTGCCGCCGCCCCGTGTTCTGCGCCTGCGACACGCACAACGTATGTATTACACATTAACCTCTAGAGCCCCAGCGGCACAAAAACGTGCCACCAAACCCCGACCGATTTAAAACTGTATTTGTAGTAAAGATAAGTCTCAAAATTGTTTCTGAACGAAAGTTCTCGTCGGCAGATAATATTTTACAACCATAGATAAAGATAGAAACTAAAAATATTGTATGTAACATTTAGAAACAAAGTGTGAAGTTAGTACAAAAATTTCGTGTTCGCGCGCTATGTAGTTCGAGTTTGAATATTGCAGGAATCGGATACAGAACTCGTAAAATAACATTATCATTAGATTACCAGTCTATTCATGAGTCAGTTTCCAAAATTTCGTGTAAATTGATCACACAATTATGTCAGAAATCGACATATATTCGGCAAGTACTCCGATTTCAATAGGATAATGTTTATTTCTTGAGGTCTAATCAGAATCTTGTTAACATTGTATTTCATAGCCACATCATTGAACCCGACAACATTTAGAGTGTGTGAATAGAAGCAACAAAAACGGAGCAATAAATGTTTTTGTGACCGGGGTCAGATTACGCTTACGATAAGAGCCCGCCCGGCGGTGCTTGATGGTTTTCCGTCAAGCACCGCCGGGCGGGCTCTGGGGCTAGCTGGTTCCAAATTGTACCTAAGCCGAAACTAGACGATTTCAAACCTTAGTGTGCATAATAAAAAGGTTTAAATTCACAGTTCAAGTTAAAAATAAAATCCTTAACCCACAGATGAAACAGCTAATCGAACAAAACTTAGCAGAGAAGACGAAAAATCGTAAAAACGTTCGAAGGAAAAACAAAAACCTCCTCCGAGACATTGAGACGGCTGAAGAATGTTTGACAAAAGACATGGATGACATCGATGATACAAACATATATGACAACGGTGATGAAGACGAAGGTGATGAGACAAAATGTGATGATTGCGGATGTACGGATAAAGTCATGCTGGAGGACCCCAATGATCCGAGAGGCTGTATTTATTTCCAGGTTAGTATTATGCTTACCTATTTATTTAAGGCTTATTCGTCAACTCGCGCCTCATAAACTCGCGACTGCGCGCGAGATAGCACCTTCCGATTTTACCTATTTTTGTTGTAGTCAACTCGCGACCGAGTGAAAACTGGTATGGTCATCTACAAAAGTGTTTTATTAAATTTAATATAGGAACCTACTTTGTTTGTATAGGGCGCTGTACGGTTTGAGTTGAAAAAAAAAATGTTTTTGAGATAGATAATTATACATATTTTCGACGATCTTCTGACCCTCAAATCTTATAGTGTCTTGGAAATGTAAAGTACGTTCTTGATATTAAAATCAAAACACTTTTGTAGATGACTGTAAATACGTCAGATTTTCACTCGGTCGCGAGTTGACTACAACAAAAATAGGTAAAATCGGAAAGTGCTATCTCGCGCGCAGTCGCGAGTTTATGAGGCGCGAGTTGACGAATAAGCCTTATTTAAACTTCATGTACAATAGTGGTACATAAGCGGACTTAATGCCATAAGGCATTCTCTACCAGTCAACCTTTGGGTAAAATACGACAACATTGTGATAGGGTACAAAAATTATATAAAATATGTATAATATAAGTATCTAAAACTATTTGTAAACGAAAACGTATATTTTTATACTTGCTTATCCGTTACTAACTATACTAACTGACGACACGGTTGGCGCAGTGGCTGAGCGATCGACTGCTGCGCTGCGTGTCGCGGGTTCGATCCACGCACGGAACAAATATTTGTATGACCGAAGTAGTTGTTTCGGGTCTGGCTGTTTGTGTAAATAAATAAATAAATAAAAATAAAAAACCTAATATTTCTTGCAATCTTAAATACAACAATGACATATCTTAACTAAGTGTTAGTACTTATTAAATAAATCTAGTTGTGTGTTAGTATATCCTTATATTAGATTTATCTTAGTGTCTATACTATTTAACTATTTAATAAAATTATCTTAATCTATAATTTATTAAATTATTCTGCAAGAACCCCTCTACAGGTGAAGGTCTCCTCCAAAGATGTCCATTCTTCTCTAGACTGGGCTGTCTGCATCCAGTTTATTCCGGCAACTTTTTTAAGTTCGTCATCCAATCTAGCATAGGGTCTCCCCTTTTTGCGTTTTCCTTGGGGGCCCAGCCATGCCGTAACCTTTTTCGTCCACCTTTGGTCTTGTAGACGTGCAACATGTCCGGCCCATTTCCATTTAAATTTTAAAGCTTGTTGCAGCCCGTCCAGTGATTTAGTGTATTTTCTAATTTTTGTGTGTCTTATCTTTTGAATTTTCTTTATATTTAGCATGCTGCGTTCTATACCTCTTTGGCATTTTATTATCTTATTCTTAATTTTATTGTTAAATTTCCAAGTTTGGCATGCATATATTAAGCATGGCAGAAGGCAAGTGTTCAGAAGTTTCGTTTTAATATTGACAGGCATTGTGCTTTTAAAAATTTCTTTTAAGCTCCAGTATTTATTCCAAGTGAGCTGGATTCTGCGTTCCACCTCTAGGTCATTAGAAGTACGGTCAAAACCAACCTGCTTCCCCAGGTAAATATATTTGTCCGTATATCTTAGAGGTACGCCATCTACTGTTATTGGCTTTTTGGTGCTATTCGTCATTAACATAGTTTTGGACAGATTCATTTCTAGACCGACTCTCTTACTTAGTTCGTCTAGTGATTCAATCATGGACTGTAATTGAGAACTTGACTCTGATAGTAGTACTAGGTCGTCTGCGAATCGTAAGTGGCTTAGGTGTTCATTATTGATTCTTATACCATATGTTCTCCAGTCGAGTTGAGAGATGATTGATTCCAGTACAGCTATGAAGAGCTTTGGAGATAATGGGTCTCCCTGCCTTACCCCTCTTTTAACGGGAAACCATGAGCCAGCTGTCTCTAATCTTACTTTGCTCTTACTGTCGTTATAAATACTTTTAATAACTTCTATGTATTTTACTTCCACCTTCTGGGTTGTTAGGGAGTTCCAAATGCTGTTATGTGATACGGTGTCGAAAGCTTTCTGGTAATCGATGTAGACAACGTATAGTGGTTTCCTCATTTCTTGGTATTTCTCTAAGATGAGCTCTAGGGTGTGTATATGGTCGATTGTAGAATAACCTTTTCTGAAGCCCGCTTGTTCTACAGGTTGACTTGCTTCTAGTGTCGCGCTTATTCTCTGGTTGATTATTGAGGAGAAGAGCTTGTAAATACATGGCATTAAGCTTATTGGTCTATAATTTCCAATTTCATTTGGATCACCTTTTTTATAAATTAAAATTATATCTGATTGTGACCATTGTGTGGGTGTCTGTCCCGTTTCTAAAATACTATTAAACAAATTCGTCAGAGGTCCAGCTAGCGTTTCGGATCCTATTACTAGTGACTCATTCGTGATATTATCTGAGCCGGGGCTTTTGTCTGCTTTTAGTCTTAATAGTGCTCTTGAGACTTCGCTCACATCAATCTGAGTTATGTCATTCATACTGCTTGCCTTTGAAGTACTTTGGTTATTGACGCTGTAGTTTGTGACAGCCCTGTCGCTGTAGAGGTTCCTATAAAAGTCAGTTGCTATGGAGATTATCTCTTTGCGGTTGTGTGATCTTATACCGTTACTGGTTAGTCCCTCTATCCATGTTTTGTTTCTTCTTAGCTCTTTATATGCTTTTTTTGCACTTCCTGTTTGGTTTAGATGTTTGTTGATAGTGTAAGATCTGTGGTTGGCATAATCGATCTTTATGTATTTGCTTGTTATTTTATAAAGGGCTGAGAGTTCGTTTTTTAGTGCACGGGGTTTGTTTTTTTCTTTTTGGAGCTCTTGTCTCCTTTCCAGCAGTCTTAAGGTACGTTCTGACAAAACATTTGTTCTTTTACAGGTATTTCCTTTAGCGCTTCGAGCAATCTGTAGGCTTTTGGTGATGATTGCGGTAAGGTTGTTATAGTACTTCTGTATAGGTAGGTTTTCTTGGCAGTCTAGTAAACCTTGAGATTGGTATGAGGTAAGACATTCCTTGTATTTCACTATTTCTTCTTCGTTTTTTAATGATGCGCTTTGATTTTTATACTGACTTCTGCTCTTTTTGGACTGTTTTAGCGTTATTGTTGCTCTTACTGGTCTGTGGTCGGAAGGGTAATTAATGTTAAGTACTTCCATATTTTGAATAATATGTGGTTTATTTATTAATATGAAGTCGATTTCGTTTTTGTGTTTCCCGTCTGGTGATCTCCATGTCCATTTGTTTTTTGTTTTTTTCCTAAAGAAGGTATTTAAAATTGCGAGTTTGTTTTCTACGGCAAAATTTATTAGTCTTTGACCTCTTTCATTTCTTGTTCCGTACCCATATGATTTCATAATGAGGTGTTCTTCTTGTCTGGGCTCTCCTATTTTGGCATTTAGGTCACCCATTATGATGTATAACTTGTGAGCTGCTTTTACTGCCTTGTTTATTGTTGTGTAGAAGCTTTCAATTTCTTCTTCGCTTGCTTTTTCTGTGGGTGCATAAACTTGTATGATTGACATATGTACGTCTTCAAATCTGACATTCAGCAGTGCCACTCTTTCCGTAAATCCGATATAACTTTCAACATTATTTTTACGACTTATATTTACCAAAAAGCCTATACCATACATTCCAGGCGTGCTTCCTGTGTGGAAGAGAATGTAGTTTTTATATTCTTCGATTTTATTTCCTGTGCGTCTTATCTCACACAAGCCTATTATGTCGTATTTTATTTCTTTTATTGCTTCATGCAGTTCGAGTAGGCGTTCATAAGATGAGAGTGAACGTACATTGTATGTGATTATGTATAGCTTATTTGTAGTAGTTTGTAGTTTCTTTGGAGGGTTTTGGTCGTGATCTTCCACGGTGACCAGCCGGATTGGAAGATGTGTTTCATTTTTTAACGATGTACTTCTTGTGTTTTGAGAGGGGAGTGTTGATTGCTAGATGTTGTTGTTTATGGTGCTCTTATTTATCGGCGTGTTGCTTGGATTTTTAGTATTAAAAAAGTTCAGTAAGCCCGGTTTTACCGGTCCCTCAGATAGACTAGACGACCTTTGTAAATGAGTCTTCGTTTTATTCTTCTTATTGGCCGGAGTTTTGTTTTTGTGGCTGGAATTATTTTCTGGAGAATTTGAGAGCATTCGTTTATTGTTGCTTGATAAATTCGAGTTTTTGTTCAGAATTCTTAGTTTGTCGTATTTAATAATTACTGAGTTTCCTTTCTCTTTTTCTATCTTTACTTGTTCCTGTAACTCTTTTCTTTTCTTCAGAACATAATCTGGATAATCCTCCGTTATATAGTATGGAGTGTCCCTTAATACTTTTTTCTGTTTGAAAATGTCTATTTTTATACCAAGTGTTAGAACTGTGATGATTATTGGTCTAGGTTTTTCTCCTTTCTTTCCAATTCTTTTGGCTTCCTGTATGTCCCTGCGATCCAATTTTACAGTAAAATACTCATTTATAAAACTGAGCAGGTTATTTTCCAAGTTGGAATATGATGTTTCCGTTTCTTCTAGACCAAAAAGAACAATATTCCTCTGCCTTGCCTGTTTTTCTAGGAAATATAGTCTTTTCTCTTGGTTTTGTAGTGTGTCCTTGAGGTTTTCGTAATTTTCTTCCCAAGTTTTGAACTTTTCATCCAGTATGTTATAAACATTTTGTGTTACTCGCTCTGCCACTTGTTCTCCGCTTCTTTGAATCATCACTTTTTGTTCATCTAATTCACTTTGGATTTTACGAAGAGCGATAAGGACTTCTTCCATGTTTACTTCTTGTTAATTTAAATGTTGGGTTGAAATTTCGAGCGTAGTGTTTGTTTGGCTACTAGTAGTGACCTCTCGTGGTGCGCGCGTGTACTAGAACGCGTCGATAAACTTGATCGATCGGTGAGTAAGGTGCAGTGTTGTTAGCCTTAGTCCTTGTAATTTGCAAAAGATGGCGCTGGGAACGTATCTCAGCTGTCGTTCGTTTTTTAGCAAACTCATGTAGCAGAATTAGGTTACTTTATTTTATTTGCATCATAAATACAACACCACAACATGTATGATAGTCCATATTTTCACGGCTTCAGTCTTTTCACTTCACAGTAATTATAGAATCAGAAATGTCACGGGATAACGTTCATTACCAGTTCACTTTTTCAAATAATTTTTCACTGTTTTGTATTTTTTCACTTGATATTGAACAAAGTCCACAATGTATCTTGTAAGTCTTTGCGTCTTTTGTCACTTTTGATCGTTTTACTACGTAAAAACCACTTATTTATAATTTTTAAAACGTAAAAGTACAGGGATCGATGTAAACAGTGGCACAGTGGCGCCGACACCTCCCCTGCTGTTTGTGTATGTGAGTTTAAATGTTTGTAAACGCACCCGGAAAAATACCTAGTGTGAGGCAACGTTTTTTTTAAAAAGAAAAAGAAACATGGATGGGTTTAGTCAGTACAAGTCTGACACTCCCTCCGCTCCGCCCAGAGCGGGGAAGTTATTTGATGAATTCCCATTCGCAAAAAGATCCATTTGCTATTTTATCTAATAGTAAATATTGTTGTTGGCAGGCATCAGTGCAAGTTCTCCGCCATTCGACCGTTATATACCCGGGCTTCCAATGTACGGTACACGTTGGGAATGTCCGACAGACAGCTATCATAGAGGTGAGTACAACATATATGTTTTCGTCTTTATATACATACTAGGTTTAGCCCGCGGCTTTGTTTGCGTTAAATTTGGGGTAACATAGTTCCCCTTTCCTGATTTGCAGGTACCTGTTACTTGTAGTTTTTGCCCTTGCGCCTTATTTATTGTAATAGCAAAGCTAAGTTTTCCCTTTTCTTCCCTCATTCTCCCTCAATTCTAACTTAAAAAAAAATGTCCGTCTCCAGGCACCCAACTATCTCTGTACTAAATTACATCCAAATCGGTTTAGCCATTTAGGCGTGAAGACGTAACAAACAAACAAACTCACTTTCACTTTTATAATATTAGGAAGGATAAAGTGTTTGTAAAAACTTACGTGCAAAATAATCATCATTTATTGATAGCGTGCTCTATTTTGGTGACAACGCCATCTATCGAGTTTGGTGTTAAACTTTGCTGTTGGTTGCGTTTTAAATGTGTCATCTTGTAATTCCAGGGTATAATGTCTCTCCACAATGTCCTCCGAGCTGATGAGACAGCATCAGTCCTGTTCCGTTTCGTGCGCTGTCCCGAATACCTCGTGCGAGGCAGGCGACTCCTGTTCACGGCCGGGCTTGGCACCAGGTCAGTTAGTTTACAACTTTCGGTTCAGTAGCTTACAGTTGAAATTCCAACGCAGTGTTTCACCGTCGATAATCATCCGATAAAATGGCATCTTTTTAAGAGGGAGTGGACTTCGAGATTCTCTACTTGAATGTTAGTCCATATATCAATAGAGAAGAAGATATGAAGCAAATTAATAAACTGGGGTAAGGTCACGTAATCGGGAGACGAATACCGGCGGGTCTGTGGACGGTGAGCAATGAGTAGCTCACCGTTAGCCCGTCTAGTGACGACAGAAGAGATGTCAGCAAAGCAGAGGGGCGCCAGGGGGACTGCCGCACGGGGTGAAGGGATGTTCGAAAGAGATACCGCGGTCCCCAAACAAAAGAATGAAATGGAACGTTTTTTAGCTAGTACAAGTCTGACACTACTTTTTACCACTACCTTTCTTTCTACCTTTTGAGGAGCTCGTGGCTAAATAAATAGTAGCCGCTCGGGTCGATCTTTAGGTTAAGCCGCGCTTGCCTAGGTTGGTCTGTGGATGGGTGACCACCCGTTACATACCGAGTTTCCTCCGTGCCTCGGAAAGCACGTTAAGCCGTTGGTCCCGGCTGTCATTTGTAGATCTTTGACAGTCGTTACAGGTAGTCAGTGTTCCGAAAGTCTGACAACCAGTCTTACCAAGGGGTATCGTATCACCCAGTATTAACTGGGTTGTGGAGGTCAGATAGGCAGTCGCTCCATGTAAAATACTGATATTCAGCTGCGTCCGGTTAGACTGGAAGCCGACCCCAACATAGTTGGGAAAAGGCTAGGCAGATGATGAAGTCTGACACTACCTCCTGCTTACCACAGAGCGGGGGAAGTTATTTAATGATTTACAATCCGATAAAAATAAATAAGTGAGCCTGACTCACGTACTGAAGGTTTCCGACAAACTTGTGAATAAACGGCCATGTCTTTTGACTGCGTAGACTAAGAGATGAGAGACGACACAGTTGTGCAGTGGCTGAGCGATCGACTGCTGCGCTGCGTGTCGCGGATTCGATTCCCCCACGGAACAAATATTTGTATGGCCTACAGATAATTGTTCCGGGTCTGGCTGTTTGTGTATGTGAATTTAAATGTTTGTAAACGCACCCACGATACAGGAGAAATTCCTAGTGTGAGGCAACGTTTTTTTTAAAAAAAAAAAGAAATAAAGATATGAATTTCATAGCACAAAGGGACCACAGTCTTAAGTATAAGGTTTTAATTTCATCTCTCTCGATCTCTCCCTCGAGGTCTCGATACCTCCTCGCGTTCCCGATATAAAGGTCCTTGACAGACAGACAATAAATATGAATGCTGTTTTAACCTGTGTTTTTCTTTCTGTTACAGAGGCATAGGACGAATCACACAAGTGTTTCCCTACATACCCTGAACAAGACTACATCATATACTTACAGGGTTATTTGTAAAACACTGGCAACGTCTCAGGACTATGTTGCTAACATCATAATCAACAACTTTTGTTCTAGGACATTTAAACATTTATCATATTTTTGTTCATCAGATTTTCATACAAAAATAAAAATATTGAAATTGAACGCTCTAAATGTTACGAAATCTATGCGAAGCAAACGTACCTACAAGCGGCGGTGTAGGTATGTAGGTACAGCAAAATACGGAGTTGAAATGTGTTAGATAGGACAACGAAATCTTGAAGATTTGTTTTTTGGTAAATGTATAAAACTTTGTAAAAAATCATAGAACAAAAGTTGTTGTTTATGATGATTGTAATACAGTCCTGCAAGGTTATCGGTGTTTTACAAATAACCCTGTATATTACCTCCCTATTAGTCAAGCTATCTCTGTCACACTATATATTATAGACAGAGACAAACTATTCATTTCAAAACTACTGTTCGTATGATCAAGGCTCTTTTTCCTTTTGACTTAAGGGCTATTTTTGCCTGCTCACTTTAAAAGAACAATCTGTTCTTTCAACTCTACATTGGCTATGGCGTCTTAATGACAATATCACAGAAACATGTCAGATAGAATTTAAAATGTGACGCTGACAACTTGCTCTGAAAATTGTTTTTTTTTTTTACTGAACTATTCTAAATTTTGTGGAAATTAAAAAAAAATATGTTGATTGCATATTGGTCTTGCACACTGAAGTATCTGAACAAACTTGCAATATAAACGGTCATATCTATTGACTGCGTACACATAGAGGGTTGATTTTGTCAATACTCAAAGGTACAACATGGTTTTAATTTCAATTTGATACCTTTACGCATTCTTGAGATTATTAGACGACAGAGTAATTATTACCTATTAGATTAGGGTTTCGTCTTTATTTTCGAGACACGGAACCAAAAAAAGCAACAATCAATCTACATTCAAAAGGATAATATTTATGTGTTCACCAAAAATACTGATCGTGCACCAAATATTCTTTCCTGAATGTTAAAAAAATGCGTAGGTTAGGTTAGGTTAAAACTGTGACCCCCTACGCCAGTAACGACTTGCATTAATAGAAAATGGATAAAGATATAACACTTTTTATTGTAGTGCGCTGATGCTCGTTATGACATATTTTAATTAACATATTTTGGTGCACATTCAGTATATTTGGTGCAACACAGGCAAAGTTAGGTAAACGAAATGGGAATAAATTGAAGTACTTTTAAATACCATGCCATTCAAAATGTATAAAACAGCTGATTGTTTTTTTTACCACAGATGACAAATATATTTGTGGGTAGAATAATGTGCTAAAGACATGGCAACTGTTTCACCGTCGGAGTTTTTGTCCATTCATATATTCACACTACATAGCATAAGAGAAATTTAGTCAAATTTTCTTGTAGATAGACATTTTTGTTGAATTTCTTTGCATAGTATATACGATTGAAGTCGCTTTCGCTATCTGTTCGCTTCGATCTTCTAAACTACTCAACGGATTCAAATGCAGTCTTCAGCAATAGATAGAGTGATTCAAGATGAAGGTGTATATGTATAATATTAGTATCTACATTATACCCGAGCGAAGCGGGCGGGTCGGTAGTTAAAAGTAAAATCTTTATACAATTTTTTGTCAGCGTCGTGGATGGTGGCTAAGGGGAGAGAGTTATTAGTTTTTTTAAATTAGTAAATTCTTAGTAACAACCACGGACTATAAATATGTGAATAGGTGGCAAATAACAAACAAAGTACCTACCTAACTTAGTCTGTATGTGGTATCTGGTCTCGAAAACGGTTGTATCAATACTAATGGGACTCTTACGAAAGGATTAATTGTTATCGATACCTTATTTTGTGAACCTTTGCTCGCGACATTTTATTTATGTCTTTAGAGATATTTCTGCGAATGTTTTGTTTTTATACTAAATGAAACTATTTTGATCTGGCTTTTGGTAATTACAAAAGTTGTTTAAATAAATATAAGTACAATGATTTATGCTTTAATAGTTTTTTAGTTGTGTCACTACATTACCCTTTAACATCACTTTTATAACATTGTATAAAACATGTATTGAACATGTTTTGTATACTGTAATTGTTGCAACAAGTTGCAAACATAACTTGTCATAAATATCAAAGATGAAGACAAAACATGACTGATACAATGTCAACCTGACACGAAGGGGATGGAGGGGTACAGTCAGTGAGAAAACCAAGACCCCGCCATCCCCTTCGAACTTAACCTGTCCGAGTCATATATTGATTATAATGTTCTCTCTTTTGACAAGTATTGTAACAAGTTTAATAACTTGTTAATGAGTGTAAACTTAGAGTAATTAATACTGTACTATTTTAGTACACACAGTTATATAACAAAATATCTTTAGAAAAATTTTGACTTTCATAGAAATAAATTTGTATGACTGGAAATTTTGAAACAAAAATGTGAATGAAGAACTATTTATATTACTTGAATTGACGAACTAATAATACCTTTTTGTGACTTTGAAATAGTATCTACTATGTATTTAAACTTATTGATTACTATCAAATAGATAGTTTAAATATTTAATCTGACGTAATAAAGCTCTGGTCACACTGTGGCGAATCCCGCGCGGGATTAACGACGCGACTGAACGCGACGTTCTTTGTTATGTGTACGATTGTAGACGATTGAGGCTTTTAATCAGGACAAAACAAAAACTTACCGACAACCGAAGCTTAGTTAAGCTTAGGGCTTGGGATGGGAGGGGGGGGTATGATGGGATATGCTGGATTGCATCTAGATTATATATAAACTACGGGCCTAGTGGTATTGATTATGATTGTGGTAATAGTGGCTCTGACGGAAAAGAATTACGAAGATTCGCACCCGTTAAAACAATTCCATTAATTAACACTTGAAACGGAATATTTACCTTTAGTTCTTGATAGTACAGCCGCGCTTGCCTAGGTTGGTCTGTGGATGGGTGACCACCCGTTACATACCGAGTTTGCTCCGTGCCTCGGATAGCACGTTAAGCCGTTGGTCCCGGCTGTCATTTGTAGATCTTTGACAGTCGTTACAGGCAGTCAGTGTTCCGAAAATTTACCAACCAGTCTTAGCAAGGGATGTATTTACCCAGTACTAACTGGGTGTTGATAGTCAGTCGCTCCATGTAAAATACTGATATTCAGCTGCATCCGGTTAGACTGGAAGCCGACCCCAACATAGTTGGGAAAAAGGCAGGCAGATGATGAGTTCTTGATATTACAGCGCAGTTGTAAATGCATAAATCAATCCCGGTCACTAATAAATCAACCAACCAACCAGATTATACATAAAACTCAGTATAGATAGGTAAATTTCCAGTTTCAAGTTAATTCCTTGCAAGTAAGTTGACACCATCGGCGGCAGAAATAATTGAAGATCGAAAACAATTATTAAAGGTTTTGAACTTTTCCCTTTTAGTTCATTAAAAGGGAAAAGTTCAAAAGACGGACTATAGAAACATTTATAATGACGGTAGAATACTTGCCCAGAGTGCGGGTCCAAACGGGATTCGCCTTGGTTTAGTCAGAGCTCAAATGTTTAAAAACATCGAAAACCTACTGTTTTATATTCTAAAATGATTACCCCAGTTTCTAAAAGCATTATCTTACTAAAATTTAAATATCTCGTCAACTTGAATATTTCATTAGTTTTTTCAAACTTATGTGACATGATGGACTGTACAGTCACCAGCACAAATATGTAAATATGTAAACACTAAAGAAAATTCAAAAGCAATTTTCTCCTACTGTTTTGATTGACGTATATCGTTTTAAAACATAGTATTTTGTAAGACATAACTATTACACATTAATCTTACCTCAACAACGTACGCAACCGTTATTTTCGAAGAAAATTGCTTTTCAATATTACGAAGTGCACACATTTTGTTCGTCCTGACTGTACTTCGGGTTCTGGGTAATTTTTGTTACCTCATCGTTTTAAATATACGAGTTTACGTTGTTATCTATCAAATTAATATAACAATAAAATCGATATCCATCTAGTACAGTTTTTAGAAAAACAAATACCAGCTTGCGTGGTATTTGACAGCAAATTGACAGATTAAGCTTTTAGAAAATGAGGAAAAGTACTTTCACAGTTATTTTAGCTTTGACAGCAGTAAACTAACATCAATTGTATTGCAATTGAAATAAACTTTTCTATAATTTGACAGATTATTGTGATAACAACCGAATAGCAATCTTATTGTTACTGCAGTAAGGTTCACTATAATGTTAGCAGTGATTTTAAGTTAAAGTTGAAATAACTGTGACAGACTGTAGGTACACTATTGTGATTTTTAATGTAACACGTACAACTTTCTATGTTGCACTCAATATATAATTAAACATCTGAATATAATGGCTTTTATTTCTACATTAGAAAGTCGTAGCTAAATAATACGGTTCGATCTTCAGGGTAAGCCGCGCTTGCAAAGGTCGGTCTGTGGATGGGTGACCACATTTCATACCGAGTTTCCTCCGTGCCTCGGAAAGCACGTTCAGCTGTTGGTCCCGACTGTCATTTGTAGATCTTTGACAGCCATTACAGGTACACAGTGATCCGAAAGTTTGCCAACCAGTCTTTTGCAAGGGATGGATTTACCCAGTACTAACTGGGTTGTGATAGTCAGTCGCTCCATGTAAAATACTGGTATTCAGCTGCATTCGGTTAGACTGGAAGCCAGCCCAATATTTGGGGGAAAAGGGTAAACTTGATCACGTCATCAACATGAGATAAAAATGTAAGGCACATGTTACTAAAAGTATGATGGATCTGTATGTTGATGGAAGGAGAGTGAGAGGAAGGCCAAAGAAAAGATGGATGGATTGTGTAAGGAATGATATGAAGGAGAAAGGAGTAAATAATGCCGTGTCTGATAGGGGAGAATGGAAGAAGAAAACGTGTTGCCCCGACCCCAAATAGAATGGAACAAGGGCAGGAAAATGATGTTTGTGGAATAAAACAGTCGGTTTAATAAATATCTCTTTAATAATAATATCGTAGTATATCACAATGGCAGCTATCCCTGAGAGAATGGGGAGTTCGCGTTTGTCCTTAACCAGAACAAGCCAGATTGTCTGAAAGAAAAAAAAAGCATCAAGGCGAGGTTTTATCAATTTTGAATTTTTAAAAAAAGAACACCATGAAAATAAATAAAATTGTGGTCTAGTTGAACATACAATATGACCAATGGCTGTGTGAATATAAAAAAAAAGATATAGGTAAATTAGTTGACTGGATAAAAAAAAAAACAAGAATGTGACACTAACTTGCGATTTCAAATGTGTCTTGAAAGAGAGTATTTGATTGGCTTGATAAAAAAGTAATTTATTGAATAACTAGCTTTTGCCCGCGGCTTTGCTCGTATTAAATTCGGGTTACACAGTTCCCTGATTTGAAGGTATCTGCTACCTGTAGTTTTTGCCCTTGCGCATTATTGATTGTAATAGCAATGCTAAGTTTTCCCTTTTCTTTCCTCTAACTTCCTCATTTCCCACTTTAAAAAAAATAGCCTATGTCCGTCTCCAGGGTCCCAACTATCTCTATATCAAAATTATCAAAATCGGTTTAGCCATTTAGGTATGAAGACTTAACAAACAAACAAACTCACTTTCGCTTTTATAATATTAGTAAGGATAACAAGTATTGGATTACGATCTTCTTTTTGTTCCGTCTATCACTCGTAAATACTAATTATGTCTGTGGATGGCGCCAAACTTGTAGCTCAATTCTGGTACGAAACAATTTATACTTACGACCAACATGAAGAAGATTCAAGATGACTGAAATATATAGTACACACGACGACAGATCAACCTATACAAAACCAGTTTAAGCGGATATCTCGTCGTACGGGAAATCTACGGCGTACGATTCGTAGTTGAAAGATCAGCATAAACTGGTTTTGTATAGGTTGATGTGTCGTCGTGTGTACATGACTGCAGCGGCCAGCAAAAGAGTCATTGATAGACGAACGTGTTACACATACGTAAGTCCATAAATGTATTGTTGTGGCCAAGGTTTGTTTAGTACTTTTCTCAAATAATGCGCGGAAATTAGAACTAGGTATCTAGGCAGAACTTTTATTTGAAATGTACTATTAACGAACAACAATATTTTTTTACGCGCCAAAGTGTTTATTTGTTTTTTTTTTTCTTTAAACAGCTTTCTATTTTCAAATCAGTTTGAAATTTAAATAAAACTTTTGATAAGTGACTTTCTTGGTTGCCATGTTTTGAAATAAAAGATCGTTCCATTTTTAATTGCACGACAGAATGAGTTTACATAGTAATTTATTCAGCCGCTAAAATAAGACAGATATGGATTTTCATACAACTTTTGCCGGCCGCTGCTTGCATGTATTTGGCCAGTTTACAGGAATTTCGATTTATATCGAAGGAGGTTGTCAAAATGATGTTCAAATTTCGAAGCATGTTTGAAAAAAAGTTTTTGTCACTCAATTATAAGCTACCTACCCAGTCTTAGCAGTTGTGCCACCCATCCTGAGAGTTGCACCGCTGCAGTTGCCACTCAGAGCAGCGTTGAGATTGTCACAGCGACGGCCGGTGAAACCTCCTCGTTGGAGAGACTCGGCCATGTAGAATATACATCTGGAAGGTTAGGGACTTTAAACAATGTGGAAAAATAAGTTGGGCTCTGGAGGGAAACTACCTTAAATCCTTAAGTTGGCTCATTCTAAGGTGACAATCCTTTATTTTTAAAAAGAAACAAAGCTGCATTCTAAGATTATCTTAAACTCGCTTGCCTCGCTCGGGACTCGAAACTACTTAAATTAAAAAAAAATAAACAAACACTCGCTATTTATTATACTAATCGATAGGAATTCTGTCGTAGGTACAAGATTTTTATGAAGTTTATTTTTTGAGAACCAAGAAATGATTGCAATGACGGAGTGGATCAGTATGTAGCTTTCGGTTTTGTTAATAGATACTTATACGCAATTTAAAATTTTGATATTAGTACTGTATAACTTTTTCTACTGTTACGATACATCCCTCTATATTCTAAATGGCGAATAACTTTAAAAGCTGCGATTAAAATTTTGATGTTAGTTCTTAATTTGAATAATAGATGGCGCTGTATTATTTTTGTACACTGATGAAGCTACTCACTGATGATGGTTACAGTTCCGATCCCCACAGCCAGGCATGCTAGATCCACCGTTGGGGTAGAAGTCTACATCCCCTGCAGCGTTGGTGATCCCGTAAAACCCTGCGTCAGTATGCATTACTTCGGTGTAGATCCCATCGGTACGTCTCAGGGCTTGTGCGTGGGTCACCCAGCCGGGGAGAGCGGGGTCTAGACCTGGGAATAAGAGTTATTAGCTGTAATATTGAGACCATTTCTATGCCGTTTATGTGAGGAAATTCGTAGCTAAATAATTAGATTAAAGCTTTTTTTAAGTCATCAAATAACTCGGGGGGGGGGGTGTACTGACTAAAAACCTACCGGGGCCGTGGTATCTCTGTCGAACATCCCGCAAAACCGGCAGGCGGTGGCCCTGGCAGGCCCCTCTGCTTTGCTGGCATCTCTTTGAAGCACGCGTGGAATACTAACGCGCCGTCGACACGGCCTGTCGTCAATAGACGGACGGACGGTGTACTACCCATTGCTCACCGTCCACAGGCCCTCATCTACGGTGGCCGGGAGTCATCTCATCATTCTCTCCCTCAAACGTCCGGCCACCTCCTTCGCTAGCATGACTGCTTCGCAGAAGGAGGTGACCGCTTCCAATTCCCTCTCGCCCCGAATCAAGGACTGAGCCAGGGTCGGATGCCAGACTTCGCCGCCGCTGATCGCACGGCACGGCACGGCGGTGCTCAGCCCAAGCTGGGCAGACCGCCACTGTGTGCTCCACCGTGTCCTCCGGGCGATCGTCACAATGGTGACACCCGGACGTTTCCTCCCGCCCGATTATGTGCAGGAACCTCCCGAAACTTCCGTGTCCGGTGAGGACCTGCGTCAGGCGGTAGGTGAGGACGCTATGACGCCACTCCAGCCACTCCTCAAAGAGGAGACTTACCGCCACTATTGTGGCGTGCCCTTCACTGATGATGCTCATGTAAACTTCATCATTTCAGCCTGGTCTCTGGTCCTCCCGTTTCTTCTCTGTTCTGAAACTTACTTATACAAACTTACCAGTAATATAAGGTACTCGTCCTCCAAGCTGCCTGCCGATGACGCCAGCCTGGTGCGCGCCGAGGCTGTGTCCTATCACGTGGTAGTTGTTCAGGTTGGCGCCACTGGCGGAGTTCAACCAGTTTATATATTGGGCTACGTGTTCACCTAAAATGAAAACAAAACAGGCAGACATAAATAAATAGATATATTTTTTGTCATATAATCATTCTTCTTCTTTCTTATCTTCCAATACTAGCTGTGCTCAGCGGATTCACCCGCTCAGCTCCTTTTCTAGATAAGGGTATGAAAAATAGATGTTGGCCGATTTTCAGTCCTACTCGATATGCATAAAAAAATTCATAAGAATCGGTCGAGCCGTTTCGGAGGAGTATGGGAACGAAAATTGTGATTGTGACACGAGAATTTTATATAGGTATTAGAAGATATAAAATTGTCGTGTTATAACCATTTTAACCTGATCTCTGTACTACGGTGTGCGATCCGTAGTAGAGAGATCAGGTTATAATAGTTTAGAATAGCTTGACCTGCCGTCGTGTGTAGGTACTTAAATACCAATGCTTATTAATAAATAATTCAGTAATCAACGAGCAGTCAGAGCATTTAATTCTTCTCTAATACCCAACCTTATACCATAAATAAAGTTTTGATTAGTCAATAAACCTATCAAAACTTTAATTTTAAAATGAAATATCCCGACTGCCTACAAAACTTTAAAGAAAAAACAAGTCCAGTCATTAAAAGTCGGGACCTATTAAAAATCTAGACTGGCCCATAGGCATACGCTTGATAAACTTGACCCTCCTTTTGATATTTGGTAAAAATTAAGATGGACATCAATTAACTAAAGGATGCGTTTTTTATCCCCTACAAAAATGGCCAAACCGTGTACCTCAAGGACAAAAATACGAAATTATAGGAAAAAAATCGTAGATTTTGAAAAAAAATATATTGTAATTATTCGCGCATTTGTACCAGTAGAAATTGTCGATCAAAGATGTCAAAACTTGCAACCCAAGAATTTCAATCTGGCAATGTCATGATTTACATCTCCGATGATGCGTTTCGTTACTTCATTTTATAAATATATGAAAACAAAAATGTACTTTACAGAATTTATTTATGTATTAGGTACAGATAAGTTTTTATTTCTAGTACACATTTTTGTGAATAATCATGGGTACAAGAATTTAAAAAAAATACATTTATTTCACATTTTGTATTATTTTTTGCGTTTGGTTATCTGCCAGCCAAAAGCCAGGGCTCCAGACCTAGGCCGATAGTTTTTTTTCTACTGTTGTTGATATTATTGTCAATTTGTCAAATTGTCATTCCGTTTCGGTTACCCGTCTCCACAGAGTACCGTGCCGTCTCCGTAGTTTATATATTATGAGTCAAAGAAGACTACAATAGTATTGTTATGAGTTTATAGTTCGCTATCGATGATGGTGATGTCTTTACTACCTACCAGAATTCATAATGAAAATAGAAGAATCAATACTATTATTCCGACTACCTAGCTTCACGATTATCTTTTATTTTATGACGATAATCAAGTCTTAAAGACATAATATATATTCTTGTATTACGCTTCCACAAATGCCATTCATGAAGAGTTGAAGGTATAATCCTGAAGTTGAAGATATAATTATAATATATCATATCATAGACCATGTAGTTGGCGTAGAATGACCTATAAGTACATAATTTAGATCCTCTTGTCAGACTTCAAAAGGGTGGGTATAGCTTTCTCATCTTTTCGCCAGTCTATGGGTGGATATTTTTATTCATTATAACCCGTTTTTATCATGTTTTTAAGGTTTTTATTGAACACCGATGTAATATATTTTGACGTGATTTTGACAGATGAAACAGATTGACAGCCGTCAATGATGTCATAAACGTTTCTTTGGATTCTCGCCACGGTGTCTCTGGTTAGCACGCGTGTTTAGAGTTTCTTACTGCTTTTAGAGTGATTTTTGTGACTTTTGTGTTATTTTTAAGTGTGCTGTTCTTGTGTTTGTAAACAGGTTTGTATTGTGTTGTTTTGTCCTTTTTGCTCCCAGTTTTATCCAAAATGGATAAAAACAAACCTCCTGATCCTCCGGACATAACCTCTCCTCTGACTGCTTGCTCGTCTAATCCCTTATCCCAGTTTGCTGATGTTGTCTGCAGTGTAACAGACATGGAAGTTTCGCAAATGCAGTTCCCTAAAACCCAACAAACCTCCCGTAAACGTCCTATTGTCGAGGAAATTTTGACACCCAGCTCCCCCAACAAACAACAGAGAAATAACATTGGTCGTGTCAAATACTCTGTAATAGACAAAGCTCCATTTATGGTTCATGTTACCAGAATTGAGAGCCAACCTAATGCCGGCACTACACTTCACCCTGTCACATTCGGGAAGTTTTTACTCAACAATAACATTAGCAATATAGTTCGGGACAATGGCGTCAAAAGAGTCGGGAGAAACCGCGTATCGGTTGAATTTGCATCTCCTCAAGATGCAAATTCATTTATTGACAATTGTATCTTGTCCAGACATGGGTATATTGCATCAATACCCACTTTTAATATTACCCGGATGGGTGTTGTCACAGGTGTCCCTACAGACCTATCAGAAGAAGAGACTATAACCTATTTGTCTGTTCCCTCAGGATGTGGGAAAATATTGAAAGTTCGCCGTATTAATCGGAAAACCCATACCGACGGAGTCAATGAATGGAGACCGACTGAAACTTGTGTCATCACCTTTGATGGCCAAGTTTTACCTAAACGGATATTCTGTTGTTATACCTCGCTACCGGTTGTACAATACATCTACCCGACTATCCAATGCCGCAAGTGTTGCAGATTTGGTCATGTGGCCAATCTATGTAGGTCGAAACCCCGCTGCGGTAAGTGTGGCCATGATCACCCTGGTGATGGCTGCAACATTGCTGAGGGCGAAGCCTTTTGTGTGCTTTGCTCGGGAAACCATTATGCCATTAGCAAGTCATGCCCTGAGCATGGTAGGCAGAAAGCCATAAAAACAGTAATGGCTGAGAAAGCAATTTCATATGCTGAGGCCAGCAAACTCATACCAAGTCCCTCTCGCAATTATGCCAATGTGACAAAGTCTCCTGCTTCTCAGTCATACCGGAAAACTGTTACTCTCAAGCCAAGGACCCATGCCCCTCTTTCCCCTTCTTATGACAAAGCTGCTCATCAGCAGATAGTTAGTTCTCCCCAACTTTCACAGCCTAATGGCTGCGCTCTTAATAGTAACAATTCCTCTCCTAACAGTATTTACTCAATTATTGAACTTCTAATCAAACTATTACCCACTATTATTTCCTCCTCTTCCAGTACCTCTCAATTACCGTCCAACGTTGCCGATCAACTTATTTCTCTTCTTTTAGATTTTAAAAATGGCGTCTCGCCAAGTATTCCTTCAATGGAACGTGAGGAGCGTGTGGCATAAAAAGCACGACCTCATATTCCTTCTTAACAAGTACAAGCCATTAGCTTGTTCCATAGCCGAGACTTGGTTAATACCAAGCCTTAGCTTCCGTATACCACATTTTAACATACTCAGATGTGATAGATCCGATGGGTACGGAGGGTCGGCTCTCTTCGTGAACAATCGGGTCCCACTTTCCCCCCTTCCTTTGTCTTCATTTGCGGATGATTTGAGCATTGTGGCTGGAATGGTTGAAGGTATTACAGTTTTTTCCATTTATATTGCACACCCTCATCTCGATTTTTTAGTTTCTCTAAAGAACATTTTTACTAATGTGCATGGACCAATACTGGTCATGGGCGATTTCAATTGTCACCACTACAGATGGGGATCGGAACGCTGTGATGCCTTCGGCGTGGCTCTGGTGGACATTCTTGACGATCTGGATCTATGCATTTTGAATAATGGCTGCTCTACACGTAGGACCCTTCCAGGACAGCAAAAAAGTTGTGTAGACCTTACATTTTGCTCACTTGAGCTAGCAGCATCAACCCTTTGGGAATGCACAACTTTGACGCATGGTAGTGACCATTACCCTATAGTTATTTCTTTAATAAATAGATTATATTTAGAAAAAACTTCTCCTCCACTCTTGAAGTATAACCTCTCCAAACCAGACTGGTCCGGGTTTGCTTCATTATTGGATGAGAAAATTGACAATCTTCCAAATTTAAATTCATATTTATCCGATCCTCCTGGTCACCGCCATGCCAGGAGCTGCTATGAGAGGTTCATTGCAGCCATTACTTCTAGTGCGGATGCCTCCTTTCCTCTAAAAAATAGTGCCCGCAATAAAATCCCGTCACCCCCTTGGTGGGACCCAGAATGCACTTTGGCAATTAGGGAAAGGAACGAGGCCGAAGAGTGCTACAATGCAGACATGAGCACTGAAAACTTACTCACCTATTGCCGGATTAACGCCAGAACTAAACGTCTTCTGCGGAAAAGAAAGCGTGCGGGCTGGGTTAAGTTCTGCACCTCTCTATCTCCATCCACTCCAGCCTCAGTTGTGTGGAAACAAATCAATAGATTTAGACGTGGCTGCTCTCCCTCAATCTCTTCGCCCATAACTAGGGAAACTGCTGAACATTTTTTTGATAAAATTGCTTCTCCTTATGTCCCACTATCTTCTGAATGTCCTAACATACCACTATATAATGTTTCAGAGGACCCTTTCGATGCGCCATTTACTATGGAAGAACTAAACGTAGTCCTCAGACATGTCAAGGACTCGGCCCCAGGGGTTGATGGCGTGCCATATTCTTTCATAACCCGGTCCGGAGACAAAGCTAAATTGTACTTTTTAAATATTTTAAATTTTAGTTATAGCTGTGGTTGGGTTCCAGATCAGTGGAAAATACAAATAATTATTCCTCTATTGAAACCAGGCAAACATGCTGATGATCCGAATGGTCTTAGGCCAATTGCCCTGTCCTCAGTCCTATCTAAATTATTGGAACATCTTATTAAAAATCGCCTCGAGTGGATAGTCGAGTCGAGAGACTTACTGCCGAAATACCAATTTGGTTTTAGGAAGGGGCTCAGCACAATGGACAGTGTAGGCGTTTTAGTTACGGATATCCGCTTAGCTTTTTCAAAAAATTTGTCCGCTATTGCTTCCTTCCTCGACATCTCTTCTGCTTATGATAATGTTCTTCTTCCTGTACTCAGGCAAAAACTGCAACAGCTGAGTCTCCCAGCGAAGATGATACAGTGCATATGCGGACTTCTGCTGTCTCGCTCATTGGTTCTGAGGGTCCAAGGAGAGGAGTTTGATAAAAGACAGACATGGAAGGGGCTCCCACAGGGTTTCGTTCTCAGCCCCCTCTTGTATAACTTATACACGGCTGATATTGGGTCCTGCTTAAATAATAACTGTCAGATTTTACAATATGCCGATGACCTAGTGCTGTATGTGACGGACTCCTCCATCGTTGATGCTGCGTCATCTTTGTGCCTCTCTCTGGACTCCCTGAATCAATGGCTGTCAAACCACGGCCTGTCACTATCCCCGCAAAAAAGTTCGGCAGTAATTTTCTCACGCAAAAGATTAATCCCCGAGATCACCGTTAGCATTCTAGGCAATAATATCCCCGTGGTTAATAAAGCTAAATTCCTGGGTGTCTTTTTGGATACAAAATTAACAGGCAAGTTTCACATAAATCATCTGATTAAAAAATGTGAAAGAGTTTTTTCAATTTTAAAAGCTCTTGCGGGCGTTTGGTGGGGCGCTCACCCTTACACCATGAAACTGGTATACAACGCCTTAATCCGTAGCGTTTTAGATTATGGTACATTCCATCTCGTCCCATGTAACAAGGGCGCTTTGGCTGGTCTTGATAGGATACAGGCAAAATGCCTTCGGATCATCTCTGGTTGCATGAAGTCCTCTCCCATTAACGCGTTGCAGGTTGAGTGCGCTGAACCTCCTTTGGCCTTGAGACGGCAATACCTTGCCTCTCGTTTTCTGTCCAGATTAATTGTTAGAACTTCCCATCCTCTTATTTCAAAATTGAACGAGTTAGATGGCTTATGCCGAAGCTCAAACTACTGGAAGAATAAAGAAACTCCATTAATTTTAAAATCTTTTAGGCGCATGCAAAATTTAGATTGCCCGATCGTTCAATACTCCTCATTACCCCTTTTTAACTTTGCTTACGAGATATTGAATTTTAAACCTAAAATCCTCTTTGATATTGGAATACCCAAAAAATCCCCATCGGCGAACTCTGCTTTCAATGCGGTGGTGGGAGAGCGATGGAATGGTTTTCAATTATTTTTCACTGATGCTTCAAAATTAGCTGCTTCTACTCACACGGGAGCCGCTGTATATTATCAAAACTCCAGAATTGTTTTGCAGTACAAATGTCCCAAGGAGTCCTCTGTATTTACTGGTGAATGTGTGGCCATATTGGAGGCTTGTCTCTTTATCGAATCACACACAAATATCGAGAAAGCCGTGATTTTTACAGATTCACTTAGCTGCCTACAAGCCTTAGCACAAAACCCCTTCAAAAGTAAATTGCATAGCTCCCTGATCTTAAAAACTAAAAACTGTTTATTTTCTTGTGCTAATAGTCAAAAGGATGTTCAACTAGTTTGGATACCTAGTCATTGCGGTATTAAGGGAAATGAATGTGTTGATGCCCTGGCTAAAGACGCATGTTCGTCTGTAACGGCCGACCTCACACATAACTCCCATCAGGGCTATGACTTGCTGTCACTCCCCAAATTGAATCTCCAGTCTGCATGGCAGGAACAGTGGAATATGTCTGGTCGACAGAAGGGTAGCTTTTTCTATGCTGTTCAACCAAGCATAAAACAGAAACCTTGGTTCTTTAATTACAAAAAAGTATCCAAAACTATTGTCTCGGTCATTTGTAGAATCCGTTTAGGTTTTTGTTGCTCTCCTGTCTTTCTACACAAAATCCGAATTCGCGATTCCTCCCTTTGTGAGTGCGGCTTGGCAGATGGTACATTGGAACACATATTTTTTGAATGTTCAAACAATGTTCCACCACTTGATATACATAGTCGTCTCCCTAAATTCAAGATCTCTCTTCCTATAAATTTCCCTTCCCTTTTAACACATTCCTCTCCAGATCTATTTGTGGCGCTGATGACTTTCATTCGTCACAATAATATTAAATTATGAGTCCTGTTTAAATGTGGATATGGTATTTGATTTTAATGTTTTAACAATATTTTGATATTTATTTAACTATATTTTTCTGTTTGTTTCAGTCCGTCATTAACCAAACTACAATGAGCCCATAAATCACTCTATTTCTGTTTTATTCGCATAATGATCCGTCTAGCTATTTTTTTTTGTTACAGTTCCCACACTTGCTACTCCAAATTCACTATTGACATTGGCAGAATAGTCGACATCGGCTCTAATTGCCATTAAATAAAAATAGAATAGAATAGAACGTTTCTTTGAACGCAGTTACGTTGCAAGGTAGTGTTTTTTCATAAACTTTTATTTCTTTTTCTATCTAGTATTTTAGGATTTTAAATACTGCTCAATATACAAATTATTGGTAGGAGTTTTAATAGTAATTTGTACCTCGGTACAGTCATGGCCGAAAAAAAAAACACCTCCTTTGTCCTCTAGAAGGCCAAAAGGTAACTCAACGTTGTGCTGTAACAAATGTAAAATGTCACAGCGCTGATATTCTGGTCACACCCAAATTGCACGTAGTTCAAGTTTTTATAATTCGTCTTATCTCGCGAACAACTTTAGCATCGCGATTTCGAATTTTTATATTAGTACCTACTTTATATGCATCATAGATGGCGCTGTTCTACATTTTGTACTATGCCGCTTCAAGAACATGCAAGAAGAAAATGAAAAGGGCAAGCAGTAGAAAATTACTTACCAGATCTGATAGTATTGGGTAGAGCCACCCAGTAGTCGCCTGCGGCACCGAAACTCCAGTCCACGACGAAAACATTCACATCTTCCGCATTTAGATATGCTAGAAGAAAAGATAATAAATATTATTATTTTATAAACATAAAAACACTCTCTCTCGTATTTTTCATAGCAAACCATTTCAATGGATCCCCTTTTTCGCGGCTGGGAAATTATCAAATAACTTCGCCAGCTCTGGGCGGAGCAGGGGGGAGTGTCAGACTTTTATTGTCTATTGCTCTTTAAGTTTCGGGGCCGCGGTATCTCTTACGAACAACCCGCAACTCCGGCAAGCGGTGGTCCTGGCAGGCCCCTCTGCTTTGCTGACATCTCTTTGAAGCGCGCGTGGAACACGAACGCGCCATAGACACGGCCTGTCGTCAATCGGACGGACGGTGAGCTACCCATTGCACACCGTCCATAGACCCGCGTTTACGGTGGCCGGCGTCCGGGGCGTCTCCCGCGGACCATGGACTGAACCGGACGTGAAAGATCGCCGCCGCCGATCGCCTCTACGAGGGCACGGTGGTGCTTCGCCGTATCCTCCAGGCGATCGTCACAATGGTGACACTCGGGCGTTTCCTCCCGCCCGATTTTGTGCAGGAACCTCCCGAAACTTTCGTGTCTGGTGAGGACCTGCGTCAGGCGGTAGGTAAGGACGCCATGACGCCTTTCCAGCCACTCCTCAAAGAGGGGACTTATCGCCACTATTGTGGCGTGCCCTTTAATTGATACCCTTATAACTCGTTAGTCCGCCATTTTAAGTACACCGCCATTTTGTACGATCTGTCAACGTTCGTACATCTACACTCAAGCCGTTTGCAAATGCAACGCTCCAGAACTTTCTAAGGAACATGACCAATTTTAGTCTTACCAGCAGCTAAGTGTACATTGAAGTCAGAAGTAGGAATATTTCTCCAGCCATGGACTAGGAACACAGTCTTCCTATTCCTGTTGAAGTGGGATGATGACAGGAGTCCAGTATTTCCAAATGGTATCGGTTGACTAACACCGCGGTTAGATCTGTGGAATAAGGTTTTAATTTCAATGAAAATTACAACATTTGTAAAAAGTACAAATACGGGTGCTTTATTTTGAAATCTCAATTTTTATGTTCAACTAGCTTCCACTCGTCACTGCCCAGAACTCAGCGTATGAGTCCAAAATGTATGGTATAATTTGGACTGGGCAGGAAAAGGGTTAACGTGCTTTCCGAGGCACGGAGGAAACTCGGTATGTAACGGGTGGTCACCCATCCACAGATCAACCTAGGCAATCGTGGCTTAAAAGACCCGAGTGGCTGCTATTATTTAGCTTACTCACTCACCTAGTAAAAAGATGGTAATGATTGTTGGTGCTGGGGTTGTATCGGGCAGCAGCCAGAATGTCGCTGGTCTTCATCCAGAGGTCCGCCAGCTCAGGTCCGTACGGCCCATTGATGTACTGGTAGCGTGGACCTGGCACCGGTCTTGAGAGCACATGGTCTGTTGGAAGGGCTGTCGAGAAATGTTTTTTTAATAACGTAAAACGAACGAAAAAACGGAACAAGGATCACTTTTTTCTTCTTTTCTTTTATAAAAAACTAGCTTTTGCCCGCGGCTTCGCTCGCGTTAAATTCGGGGTAACACAGTTCTCTTTGCGCCTTATTGAATTGTAATAGCAACGCTAAGTTTTCCCTTTTCTTCCCTCTTTCTCCCTCACATCCTACTTTTTTAAAATAAAAATTGGCCTATGTCCGTCTCCTGGTTCCCAACTATCTTTGTACCAAAATTCATCAAAATCGGTGTAGCCATTAAAGCGTGAAGAGGTAACAAACAAACAAACTCACTTTCGCTTTTATAATATTAGTAAGGACTGTGCCCCACACTAGGATCCAGGATTAGATTTCTCCTGTATCGTGGGTGCGTTTACAAACATTTAAACTCACATACACAAACAGCCACACCCGGAACAACTATCTCTAGGTCATATAAATATTTGTTCCGTGCGGGGATCGCACCCGCGACACGTAACGCATCAGTCAAACGCTTAGCCACTGCGCCAACAGTGTCGTCAAGCTTTGTTGTCTGTATGTCTGTCTATCAAGACCCTTTATATCGGGAGCGCGTAGAGTTATCGAGTGGAAATTAAAACCATATTCTTTAGTCTGTGGTCCCTTCGTGTAGTGAAAAAAATAACCCTCTAAGTCTACGCAGTCAAAAGATATGGCTGTTTATGTCGCAAGTTTGTATTTCACATCTACAATTTATTAATTAACTAGCTTTTGTTTCTTTGCCCGCGGCTTCGCTCGCGTTAAATTCGAGGTAACACAGTTCCCCTTTCCTGATTTGCAGGGACCTGCTGCCTGTAGTTTTTGCCCTTGCGCCTTATAGATTGTAATAGCAATGCCAAGTTTTCCCTTTTCTTCCCTCTTTGTCTCTCACATCTCAATCATTTAAAAAAAAAATTACCGTCTCCAGGGTCCCAACTATATCTGTACCAAAATTCATCAAAATCGGTTTAGCCATTTAGGCGTGAAGAGGTAACAAACAAACTCACTTTCGTTTTTATAATATTAGTAAAGAATTTGTTTAGCGGTAGCAATAAATTTATTTATTCAAATTTATTTACCTGTAGTCACAGCCAATCCAACAGCCAATAAGGTAACACAGCCAATCATTATATGCTTGACAAAAAAGTACGGTCTGTTATCAAATGCACTATATTTTATATGTGATGAAAATATGTACTTATAAGATTATTTGGTTAGTTAATACTGAAGGCTGTTTGCATATGAAAAGCCTATAAATAAAATTTATGCGTTTTTATTTATGTTTTCGGTTTTATAACGGATCTACCCTTCCTATTATATACAAAGTGGTTATGATAATCCTTATCCTTACTAATATTATAAAAGCGAAAGTGAGTTTGTTTGTTTGTTACCTCTTCACGCTTTAATGGCTAAACCGATTTTGATGAATTTTGGTACAGAGATAGTTGGGAGCCAGGAGACTGACATAGGCAAATTAAAAAAAAAGTGGGATATGAGGGAGAAAGAGGGAAGAAAAGGGAAAACTTAGCGTTGCTATTACAAAACAATAGGGCGCAAGGGGTGGGTGACTGTGTTACCCCGAAATTAACGCGAGCGAAGCCGCGGGCAAAAGCTAGTACGACAATAAACGAAAACATTGACAATACTAGTTCATAAGAATAATTCTAAACTATCAAAACAAACCCTAACACCAAAAATAAAAAAAGAAAACTAAATTTCGAACAAACTAAATGGCATAAAAGTGGAAGCAAAATAGAACACTCTTTATAAATAGGTCACTAACCTGTGAGGTACATGCAGCAGGAGTAAAGAACAAATCCCGAGTGACGTCTATGACGCGATGCGCTACGGGCCAATCACTGCACTTTCCCCACCCTCGAGCCTCACTTCATATGGGAAAAAGTTGCCTGAAAATATGTTAATTAACCTTTGCGCTTTTCGTTTGTAGCTAACCTAATATTAATCCAGCAATAAACATTATATCAATTCACAATTCACTAATCACAGGATTATCGATTATAGATCCAATTTAAGAATCACCCACCAATTTTTTTACATTTTTGCTTACCTCAAATCTCCTTCGGACTCTTTATTTATTTAATCTTCATGTACAATAGTAATACATAGGCGGACTTAACACCATAAGGCATTCTCTACTGTAAAGAGCGCTCACCTTGTCTACTTTTAGAATTATGGTTAAAAAGCACTACCTCTCTCCTTATACAACAATCCTTACTAATATTATAAAAGCGAAAGTGAGTTTGTTTGTTTGTTTGTTACCTCTTTACGCTTTAATGGCTAAACCGATTTTGATGAATTTTGGTACAGAGATAGTTGGGAACCAGGAGACGGACATAGGCTAATTTTTATTTAAAAAAGTGGGATATGAGGGAGAACGAGGGAAGAAAAGGGAAAACTTAGCGTTGCTATTACAAATCAATCAGGCGCAAGAGTAAAAACTACAGGTCTGCTTGGTGTGTTATACCGAATTTAACGCGAGCGAAGCCGCGGGCGAAAGCTAGTATTAAATATTTTTTTGCTCTTCATGATTATTATTGTGTTTATATATAATGTTATATGTATTTATATATAAGTATTTGTTTTTATAAATGTAGCTATTCGTTTTGTAAAATGAAACACCACAGACTACCTACAGTACTATCTCTCCTCCTTTAAATCCATCCAAAGGTTGTCTTGAAAATTCGCTTTTAGCGATAAAACCGCCCATTGAGTCACCCTATTTATAAGTTTGTCTAGTTTTATTCTTGTTATTTGTATGGTGTACATAATAAAGAATATTCTATCTATCTATCTACTAGTCAACCTTTGGGTTGAATACGACAACATTGTGATAGGTTACAAACAAAATAACCATTTGTATTTGAAAGCTTATTTATTTATACAAATAATCTTAGATAGTTGGGTAGAACTTTGGTGTGAGATGCAAGTTGTGTACTCGACACCCTTGCACCATCTCATCTTCCTAGCACGGTGGGTCGCGCTGGAGCTGCTGCTGCAGGTGCTGAAAACATCAAACGGCGCAAATATCACAATTTGATTGGTAGTTATGGTTTTGAGCCGTTTGGTCCAAAAATTATCATTCATTATCCTGCCCTTGTCCCATTCTATTTGGGGTTTCTTCCATTCTCCCCTATCAGACGTCACGGCATCATTTACTCCTTTCTCCTTCATATCATTCCTTACACAATCCATCCATCTTTTCTTTGGCCTTCCTCTCGCTCTCCGTCCATCAACATTCAGATCCATCACTCTTTTAGTCACATGTCCTTCATCCCTCCTCATTACATGTCCTTACCAAGACAAACGACTCCCTTTAAATTTTTGTGTAACAGGCGCAATATGTAAAATTTATGCATTTTCTTTTTTAACCGACTTCAAAAAAGGAGGAGGTTCTCAATTCGACTGTATGTTTTTTTTTTTTTTTTTTTTTTTTGTGTTTGTTACCTCATAACTCTGGTCTGGGTGAACAGATTTTGATGATTCTTTTTTTATTCGAAAGCTGGTGGTTGTCGTAAAAATATCAAGATCCGGCCAGTAGTTTTTGAGTTATCTTTAATAATGCGTATTAGATTGACTTCGTCTACGTTGATGATATAATTTTAGAGGTTATCGAAGACAAATGAACAAAAAACGCTATGCACTATGATTTGGAAGGTCATCGCAGTTTTTTGAGGTGATTGTATTTTAATTTGGTGATAGATCTTCAGTGATATACAACGGAACTCTTCAATAAATGACCGCAAATCTGCCGTGATTGCTGCAATCACATGTATAAGTATGGGTTTCGCCAGGGTAGGCAGGCGAGTGGGAGCAGGGTGCCCGTACCCACTCCCCTCCCCTCACCCAGTCATTAAGAAACATAATCAATCATTAGATCAAGTATCAGCTGCTGTATCCCCTAGGCGATGATGCATATGATTTCTGAATTGGTTTTAAACTAAAGCATAATTTAGATAGTATTAAATACTATAGCGTGATGTGGAACTAAGGCACTTGTCTCACCGGCAACGATTAACGAGTAACGAGTAGAGCTAGAACTAGAAACGAGTTAGCGAGACGTGGGGAGCAAGTGCGTAGTTCCGATATTTGTGTAGCTCGGCTATAAGCGAGTGTGCGAGTGAGGCGGGCGATTACTCGCATCACTCGCTCGCGGCAGTCAAGCGTACAGTCAGTCTTGCGGCCTCATACGCGACCAAATGACATGACCACTGGTTGCTCTCTCGGCGTGATTTCTAATCGCTTGGCGAGTATCGCCGAGTGAGTGTTATCTTTCATAGCTCTTGTCGCTCAGCGACAAACTAGTGAAGCGAGTGCTCGCCGGCAGTGTGAACAGTCAGCGATCAACTGTTTGTATATGCATCTCTTTTATTCACACGGAAAGTATTCTATTGTACGTTTCTTGAGCGAGAAAATAGCCGATAGTTAGTCGTTTTCTCGTCGTTGGTGAGACAACTGCCTAAAGCTTGACGGGACCTACGCACTAAAAAGCTAAAAAAATAACCGTGTTTGCGTATAGGGGATATTACTGCAAAATTCTGGCGCAAGGGCGCAGCACTAGCGTAAGCAGTAAAAAGTTTTTTGCCGAGACGTAAATGGCCGTAGGACGCCATAATATATATAATTAAAGTACAGATAGGTAAGTTATACCAAAATAATTAACACTTTGACATATTTTCACTGAATATCTGGATACGCGATTGCGCACATGACGGTTTGTTTACTGCATGTGCTAGTGGCGCCCTCTGCGCCGAGGTTTGCGTAATATTCCCTATTATATCATAATACTATAACTAAAAATGCTGAAATAAAAAACTTTTTTGCAAAAAATAAAACCGACTTCCAAAAAAAAAAGTGGAAAATAACTTTATTTCCGGAAGTCGGTGGCAAAAAAGTCAACGAAACCAACAAAAGCCACCGACTTCCGGAAATAAAGTTATTTTCCACTTTTTTTTTTGGAAGTCGGTTTTATTTTTTGCAAAAAAGTTTTTGAGAACTCAAATTGTAAGTAACTTGTGTTTTAGAATTTATTTTAAATATTTTTGTAATTCGGTTATAGGGAGGGAACATGCAAGCAATGCAAAACTATTTTTTAATTGCTTTGTCCTGTACCATTAAACAATGTGGAACACTTATTATACTTTTTAATAAAGCACTTATGTTTTACAATTTATTATTTTCCTAGCTGGTGCCCGCAGCTTCTTTTTCTTTTTAAAAACGTTGTGGTGCGGGAATCGAACCCGTGACACGCAACGCAACAGTCGATCGCTCAACCACTGCGCTAACCGTGCCGTCTTCGCCCTCGTTATATCGAAAAAAAAACTATGTGTTATTCCAGACTATAATCTACCTCTGTGCCAAATTTCATCAAGATCCGTTCAGCCGTTTTGACGTGAAAGAGTAACAAACATCCATACATCCTCACAAACATTCGCATTTATAATACACTTCTCATAAAAAAAATCGAAACACCTCGCAGTTTATGATTTGATAAGGATTATCAGAAAAATGTGTATATTTAGGAATAAATGTAAAATGTCATTTAATAGTAAGTAGTATGAGGTTTTTAAATCCTAATGTTAATGTTCTAAATTCAAATTAAGTCTTCATAGGTTTCGTATTTTGTATAATGAGTAATTTTTACCCTGTATGGAATATGAAGGAAATGGGTAAAACAACACGCGTAAATGAAAAAAAAATGTAAGAAACGTTTATTTAATAACTTGTATTCCCTCCGCGAGCTCTTATTACTGCTTCCATACGGTTCTTCATCGATCGGATGAGAGTCACGATCACATGTTGTGGTATATTATCCCATTCCTCTTGGATTGCATTTTGCAGCTGGCTAAGTGTTTCTGGGGCTGGATCTCTTGCTCGAATTCGTCTCTTTAATTCATCCCATAGATGTTCAATGGGATTCATGTCCGGGCTTCTTGCTGGCCATACCATAATGGAGATACCGACTTCGGTAAGATAATCTCGTACGACGCCCGCGGTGTGAGCTCTAGCATTGTCGTGCATGAATATGAAGTCGTTGCCAATAAAATGTGCATAGGGCATCACATGAGGTTCAAGACACTGTTCGATGTATCGATGAGAGTTTAGTGCAGGCAGCCGTGGCCCAGACACAAAGGCAAGTTCTGTCTTACCGTCGGCGCTGATTCCTCCCCAAACCGTCCACGAACCGCCACCATAGCTGACCTTTTCTTCAATGCAGCATTGTGCAAAACGTTCTCCATCTCTTCTGTAGACCTTGTTCCTTCCGTCGTTACCATACAGCATAATTTTACACTCATCAGAAAACAGTACTTTACTCCACTGAAGGTATGACCAAGTTAGGTGCTCGCGTGCAAAGTTAAGGCGCGCTCTTCGATGGTCTGCAGTTAATTTCGGCCCATTCGCTGGCTTATGCGGTGCCAATCCGCGTTCCTTCAACCTTCTTCTTATTGTAGAGTCACTTACAGCTACTCTTCGTACAACGCGAAGCTGCTGCTGCAGTTGAAAAGCGTTAAGGCGTCGATTTCGTAAAGAAGTTGTTACAATAAATCGATCATCTCGCTCAGAAGTGACCCGATTCCTGCCAGATCCTGAACGGCGCGTGAACGAACCAGTCTCCCGATAGCGTTTGTAGACTCTATGAACTGATGATAAGCTTAGATGCAATCTTGCAGCCACAACACGCTGACTAAGTCCAGAATCCAGCAATGCCACCACTTGGGCGGCTTCTGCGGGCGAAGTATCCATATGTTTTAGAAAAAAAAGTTTTTTCAGACGTCCCAAAGTCACAGTAAATGAAATAAGAAACAAAAAGTTTAAAGACAAGCGCTAATTTTTAGTTTTTAAACGAGAAACGTACTCCAACCCTAAATACACATTTGTCTTAAAACAGTGATTAATTTCATTTATAGGATAAACAAATGAAATTCTAATTTCGAGTTTTGATTTTTTTCTTCTTACTGTAATGACCAAACTGCCAGCTACACAATAATGTTTTTTTTTTCATGGAATTAATTCTCTTTTGTAAAAAATTAGGACAAAAACAATAAAAACGAAAGTGTTTCGAATTTTTTGATGAGAAGTGTATTATTAGTAGGATGTTGCGTGTTTTTGGTGTACGAAACGGTAAATCAAAACGCATCGTCTCTTTTGTGGTGGTAATAACGTCAAACTCCATGTGGCACAAAACACCGCGGTTACTATAGGGTAGTTTCCAGGGTCAAAGTAATTACATTCTATTTAGTCCGTCTTTTAGATTATTCAAAAAGAAGGGACACGTATTTTTTTATTTGTAAATTAGACCAAAAATGACAAACATATAGCCCATTAAAGTTACGTGTGACGTCACGCGTTGGGAAAAATGCAGTAACGCGTGACGTCACACATAACTTTAAGGCGCTGTACAAAGCAAACACTTCGTAAAACGTCAAGTTTTTCGTCGCAAATTTAGCTGTATCTGTACATGCCACTAGCCAAAAAAAATTACCGTGTATAGTTCAATACATAAAGTAAAGAGTTAAACAAAATAAGTTTACAAAAGTGGTCTAGTACTAGGAAAAAAAATCGAAATTCTCAATTTTTTCAGCGACAATCATCATATTTTTTATATCTATAACAAAGAAAATTGTAAATACTAAAGAGATATCTAAAATTTTTCAAACATTGAGCTGTATTTTTTTTTATATTCAATAAGAACTGCTCAACAATGACCTACATTTTGGCGGACATGATATTCAAATAAAATCAAACACCGAAATATTTTCGACCTTATTTCTATTCTTTCGATGCAATACTGTCGTGTACTTGTGTCAGACCATGCCCAGTATGCAGCTAGCGTCACTTCCGCGAATACCTAAAGATTAGCTTATTGCCGCGCCTTAATGGGCGGGCTAAAAGACGGACAATTTTTTTTTTAACTATCCTATTATCAGATAAAGTTTACTTTGAACCGCCATACGATACTTGTTTTAAATCAAGTGGATTAATTTATCAAATAAGTTACCTATTATCTTCACTGCATTAAGTTATCTAAACTAATTAGTCAAAACACACAACGACATCAATCAAGATTGCAATAATCTTGCTAATCTAACCTTGTGTGGTCTTAAAAGTATTTGTGAGATATTATTAGAATTAGGTTTGGCCCTTATCAAAGACATCATCAGGCTAAATAAAAACCGGGCAAGTGCGAGTCGGAGTCTCGCACCGAGGATTCCGTACAAACTTACGACAAAAACAGCCATGTATTTTGACTGCGTAGACTTAGAGGGTTAGATAGATAGATAGATCAATCATTTGACTAGACTTAGACTTAGAGGGTTAAATAGATAGATAGATCAATCATTTGACTAGACTTAGACTTAGAGGGTTAGATAGATAGATAGATAGATCAATCATTTGACTAGACTTAGACTTAGAGGGTTAGATAGATAGATAGATAGATCAATCATTTGACTAGACTTAGACTTAGAGGGTTAGATAGATAGATAGATAGATCAATCATTTGACTAGACTTAGAGGGTTAGATAGATAGATAGACAATCATTTGACTAGACTTAGACTTAGAGGGTTAGATAGATAGATAGACAATCATTTGACTAGACTTAGAGGGTTAGATAGATAGATAGATCAATCATTTGACTAGACTTAGAGGGTCAGATAGATAGATAGATCAATCATTTGACTTGACTTAGGCTTAGAGGGTTAGATAGATAGATAGATCAATCATTTGACTAGACTTAGAGGGTCAGATAGATAGATAGATCAATCATTTGACTTGACTTAGGCTTAGAGGGTTAGATAGATAGATAGATCAATCATTTGACTAGACTTAGGCTTAGAGGGTTAGATAGATAGATAGATCAATCATTTGACTAGACTTAGACTTAGAGGGTTAGATAGATAGATCAATAATTTGACTAGACTTAGACTTAGAGGGTTAGATATATAGATCAATAATTTGACTAGACTTAGACTTAGAGGGTTAGATAGATGGATAGATCAATCATTTGAATAGACTTAGACTTAGACATAGACTTAGAGGGTTAGATAGATAGATAGATCAATCATTTTACTAGACTTAGACTTAGAGGGTTAGATAGATAGATAGATCAATCATTTGACTAGACTTAGACTTAGACTTAGAGGGTTAGATAGATAGATAGATCAGTATTTGTCAGATCCAATTTCCATCTGTTTGAAAAATTAAGGTCTAAACGACGCAACAGAGAGATATGCGGTAAGCCACATAGCACGGCTCTTTATGCAAAAAGCTTTTTAGGGATGGCATCTAGGATCTATAATAAGATCCCCAGAAAAATTACAGCAATCAAATAAATTAACGATTTTAGAAAAGGCCTTCCTGAAAATATTACATGAGAAAGCATTATTATACGGTGAACGAACGAACGAATTGACGTTAGAATTTGTTATTTTTTTACTTTTTAAACTGTTAATGTTTATATTTTCTGTGTTGACATTTTGAATTTGAACTATTGAAATGTGATTATAATGTTAGTTTGGTTTTTTTTCTCTTGTTTATAATTATTTCCTAATTTATTACAATTTAATCATTTGTTAAAATCAGCATGCTTGTGCCAAAAATATTTGTACGCCGATCACGGCTAGACATCATCATCATCTGCCTAGCCGGATGCAGCTGAATATCAGTAGTTTACATGGAGCGACTGCCTATCTGACCTCCACAACCCAGTTAATACTGGGTAATACGATACCCCTTGGTAAGACTGGTTGTCAGACTTTCGGAACACTGACTACCTGTAACGACTGTGTGACTGTGTGATCTGCAAATGACAGCCGGGACCAACAGCTTAACGTGCTTTCCGAGGCACGGAGGAAACTCGGTATGTAACGGGTGGTCACCCATCCACAGGCCAACCTAGGCAAGCGCGGCTTAACCTAAAGATCGACCCGAGCGGCTGCTATTTATTTAGCCACGAGCTCGATCACGGCTAGACATAGCGTTCATTAAAATTAATAAAAATATCTGTACAGACACCTATGTTCAACAAATAAAATATTTTTATTTGTATTTATTTGATGTAGCAAAAGACACAATACAGGAATAACACAAAAATATCAAACAGAAAAAAAGACATAGATTAAAAAAAGGTAAGGTAGAAGTTAGATTGACCCATAGACATTTAGACACATCACATACATATAAAACGGTCGCCCACTACTGGGCGGTGTGTGTCTCACTCAAGGTTGCACTAAATAGGAGTCCAGCTCAGCATAATGCCAGGTAGACTACCTGACGCTGGTATTCTGCTGAATCCTGCTAGTGACACACGGATGTCGAGAAAAAAGTATTGATCTAAAAAGAACAAAATACGACATTGTTTTTTTTTTAACTACTACTATCTGTGGGCCACACAAATATCTGTTCCGTGCGGGGATCGAACCCGCGACACGCAGCGCAGCAGTCAATCGCTCAACCACTGCGCTAACCGTGTCGTCAAATTGTACGGGGAATATTGTGTTTTTTTCAGGTTCAATTCGATACCTTTATATGTTCCCGAGATAAAGGGTCTTGACAGACAGACGGACGACAAAGTCATCCAATAAGGGTGCCTTTTTTTTTCAAATCCTTGCCCCACACTATGATTTCTCCTGTATCGTGGGTGCGTTTACAAACATTTACACTCACATACACAAACAGCCAGACCCGAAACAACTACCTGTAGGTCATTAATGTTAGTTTCCTTTTGAGATACAGAACCCTAAAAATTGCCGCTCTGGTCGTTCTTGAGGTTAAGCCGCGCTTGGCTAGGTTGGCCCGTGGATGGGTGACCGCTTTTTTTTTTTTTTTTCGGATGGGAAATCATCTAATGACTTCCCCCGCTCTGGGCGGAGCGGGGGGGCATGTCAGACTTGTACTGACTAAAACCCATCCATGTTCCTTCTATTGCTCTTTACGTTCCGGGGCCGCGGTATCTCTTTCGAACAACCCGCAACCCCGGCAGGCGGAGGCCCCCTCTGCTTTGCTTTGCTTTGCTGACTCTCTTTGAGGCGCGCGTGAAACACGAACGCGCCGTCGACACGGCCTGTCGTCATTAGACGGACAGACGGTGAGCTACCCATTGCTCACCGTCCACAGGCCCGCATCTACGGTGGCCGGGAGTCGTCTCGCGGCGCCCGGCGCCCTGGGCGTCTCCCGCGGCGGCTGGGTTGGCCTGATGTTCTCTCCCTCAAACGCCCGGCCACCTCCTTTGCTAGCATTACTGCTTCGCAGAAGGTGGTGACCGCTTCCTATTCCCTCTCGCTCCGGACTATGGACTGAACCAGGGCCGGACGCGAGAGATCGCCGCCGCCGATCGCCTCTACGAGGGCACGGCGGTGCTCCGCACAAGCTGGGCAGACCGCCACTGTGTGCTCCACCGTGTCCTATGGGTGACCGCTTTACATATCGAGTTGACTCCGTGCCTCACAAAGCAAGTTAAGTCGTTGGTCCCAGCTGTCATTTGTAGATCTTTGACAGTCGTTGCAGATTGACAACCTGTCTAAGAAAGGAGTATTATTACCCAGTTGTAAAATGGGTTGTTTAGGTTAGATACGCAGTCGCTTCATGTTAAATGACGACACAGTTGGCGCAGTGGTTGAGCGATCGACTTCTGCGCTGCGTGTCGCGAGTTCGATCCCTGCACGGAACAAATTTTGTATGACCTACATGTAGTTGTTTCGGATCAGGCTGTTTGTGTAAGTGAGTTTAAATGTTTGTAAACGCACCCACGATATAAGAGAAATTCCTAGTGTGGGGCAACGTTTTGTTACAAAAAAAAAACTTGTAGTCAGCTGATTCCGGTAAGACTGGAAGCCGATCCCAACATAGTTGGAAAAAGGCTAGGCAGATGATGATGACCATCAGCCGACCACGTTAGCATAAATACCCTAACAGATAAGATTTTGATTTTCAAATCAAATCATTTATTTCAATTAGACCATAACAGGCACTTTTGAATGTCAAGAAACAAAATGAATCTACAGTCCCGGTCACAAGGCACAATAACTTGTGAAAGTACTGTAGATGCCCATGCCAAAGCGTTGGTCTCTATGGAAAAGAATGGCCACGAAACTCCATAGACACTCTTTTAAATTATAATATTTTTACAAAATCGTATTTACATCATTCATGTTGAGATTTAACAAATATGTTTTGATGGCATACAAAGCTTATGTTTCATCAACTTTACGTTTTGGAATAATGTATTGGGGAAATTCCACTGATAAGGAAACTGTATTTAAAGCTCAGAAGAAGTGTGTACGTTCTGTGTTTAAACTGAAAAAGATTGAGAGTTGTAGATGAGTACCTAGAAGACATTTTTTAATTCATTGACATTTTGTATTTATTAATATTTTGCTTTGTTTTACTTAAAATTAATCAAATGATGTTTTTAATTAATTATAATTTATTATTAGTATTATAATTTAATTTAATAGTTTAATATTTGTTGTCTTTAATAGTTATTCTTTTATTTTATTTTTTATTATAATTACTACCTACTCTAAGCAATTGTAATTAGAATATTTGTACGCCGCTCACGGCAAGACATAGCGTTCATTTTATTAATATTGACATGATCTGTACCTGTGTTTGGTTTTTACCTATGTTCTACAAATAAAATTATTTGAATTTGAATTTGAATGTGAGAATGATGTAGAAAGACGTGCACAGTAAGAGCGTCCAGAGTAAATAAAAAGCAAAATTTAATTTAAAATCTAAATAAATTAAAATTTAATTTTGCAAATATGACGACAAGACGGCGCGGTAGAAATTGCTTTTCGAGTCACGCTATCAGTGGATAAGTCGCACCTCAAACCAACCCAGCCGCAACGGGAGACGCTCCGGTCCTCAGGTATCGTGATACAACTCCCGGCCACCGTAGACGCGGGTCTGTGGCAGGTAAGCAATGACTAGCTAACCGTCCGTCCGTTTAGTGACGACAGACCGTGTCGACGGCGCGTTCGTATTCCACGCGCACCTCAAACAGATGTTTGCAAAGCAGAGGGGCCTGCTAGGGCCACCGCCTGCTGGAGTTGCGGGTTGTTCGAAAGAGATACCGCAGCCTCGGTAACGAAATTACAACAGAAGGAACATGGACAGTCTCTCCGCCCAGAGTGGAAGAGTTTATTTGAGGACTTCCCATTCGAATAAGAAGTGTTATTAGCCGAATGGAGACAAATAAAACGTATTTTTGTATTTAGTTTTTATTAATCTCTTCATTTAGATACAAAATACTGTCTGTTTAAACTTCATCCTCGGGAGAATGGAGGGAACGCGTTCGTACGGAGGTAGAAGACACCGGTATGTCTGAAACAACACACAGTTATATTAAAAAAAATACGCGTGGCCCTCGCGGACTGCCGCGGTAAAGCTATTGTATAGCATTTTTTATCAACTTATGCAATAAATAAAAAAAAAAAAAAACTAAATATAATATTTAAAAAAGTACTTCCAATGAAAAGAAGTCGCAAAAAGAAAAACAAGACTTTGGGTTTGATCCAGCGTAATGTCGATTGACTATCCGATTCTCTACCAAACACGCTAATAGAACATTGGAATCGTTATTGAAATAACTGACCGTATTCGTAATGGAAGTGTTAGGTTTTTTCGTTACGAAATTTCTGGATTCGGTGTCCACGCTCAAGGCCCGCGATAGGACTTATGCATAGCTTAACAACCCATAATAATCACACAGTCAAAACGTTGCACCACACTATTTATCCTGTATCGTGGGTGAGTTTACAAACCATTTGGAAGTTTGAAAGTTAAGCCTGTTACAGAAATGTTGAAAGGGAGTCGTTTGTCTTGGTATGGTCATGTGATGAGGAGGGACGAAGCACATGTGACTAAAAGAGCAATGGATCTGAATGTTGATGGACGGAGAGCGAGAGGAAGGTCAAAGAAAAGAAGGATGGAATGTGTAAAGAATAAAGGGAAAGGAGTAAATGATGCCGTGACGTCTGATAGGGGAGAATGGAAGAAGATAACGTGTTGGGCCGACCCCAAATAGAATGGGATAAGGGCAGGAAAATAATGAGATTTGATGATGAAGAAGGCAACAAACAAACATATAAGTAGATGTTTTCTCAATCAGTTTCGCTGCATACAGACGTTCCCTATATAAACAGCGTGAACCATGATTGCCTATTTAACTTGTTTTGTTTTTATTAGTGTACTGGAGTTGGGTCTACTTGACATAATATTTATTATAAAATTTTGTCTCAAATATTCATCATGTCAATTACAAAACCCAAAGCATTTATTTCAATTAGTAAACCAGTACAGGCACGTTTGAATGTTGAAAAAACAAAATGATGAAGCTACAGTCCCGGTCATAAGGCATACTTGTGAAAGTACTGTAGTTGCCCATTCCAAAGCGTTGATCTCTATGGAGAAGAATGGGCAAGAAACTCTATGGAGACTTTTTTCAAATTATAATCCTTACTACTTACCGTCGTCACGCGTAAATGGCTAAGCCGATTTTGATGAATTTTGGTACAGAGATAGTTGGGACCCTGGAGACGGACATAGGCTATTTTTTCAAATAAAAGTTAGAAATGAGGGAGAAAGAGGGAAGAAAAGGGAAAATTAGCTTTGCTATTACAATAAATAATGCGCAAGGGCAAAAACTTCTGGTAGCAGGTACATACCTGCAAGTCAGGAAAGGGGAACTGTGTTACCTCGAATTTAAAAGGGGAGAGTAAGATATATTTTTTTCGATGATCACGCGGGTTAAAGTTAGCGTTAGCCCAAAGTAACTATGCCATGCGGACGAAGTCGCAGGCGGAAGCTAGTTATAAATAAATGAATACTTTTGCATATAATATTAGTTCGGATTCCGATGAAGGAGTTTGCTGATAGAAAGAAAAAGTCTTACCCAGTCTTCGGGTGTATTCCTCCCATATGCAGAGGTCCGGATAGGAAGCACTGTCCAGCCATGGCAGCTGCAAAGGAGAAGCAGCGAGTGGCATTGAAACCCCCTGTCCGGATCGATTCGCCGAAGTAATAGAAAGATCTGGAAGTTACGGCAGAATTTGTCATGTAGTCTCTATTCTGGCCGGGTACGTATCAAAATCCCGAAAGTTCATAATGCCTATGATTGAAATACCGACGTCCAAGACACCGAAATTCAAAATACCGAAAGTTTTAAATGCCGATAGTTGTTATATCGAAATACAAAATACCGATGTTTAAATGCCCGAAATGACGAAATCCCGAATGGACGAAATCCCGAATGGACGAAATCCCGAATGGACGAAATCCCGAAAGGACGATATCCCGAAAGGACGAAATCCCGAATGCACGAAATCCCGAATGGACGATATCCCAAAAGGACGAAATACCAAATGGACGAAATCCCGAATGGATGAGATCCCGAAAGGACGTTATCCCGAAAGGACAAAATCCCGAAATGACGAAATCCCGAATGGACGAAATCCCGAATGGACGAAATAAATAAAAAGGCTTCTCAATTTGCCTGTTTTTTTATTTTTTGTATGCTTATTACGCTTTTCTCCGGCAATAGGCTAGTTTCAAAACAAAAAATATTTTAGTTCGTCTTTTAGATTATTCAAAAATAAAGGGCAATTTAAAATGACAAAGTTAGAGCCCAAACAAACGTCACTTGTTGTTGCATTTTTTTTTGGGCTTTTTGTAGATAGATAGAAGATAGAATATTCTTTATTATGTACACCATACAAGTAACAAGAATAAAACTAGACAAACTTATAAATAGGGTGACACAATGGGCGGTCTTATCGCTAAAAGCGATCTTTTCAAGACAACCTTTTTTTCCAACTTTAATGGGCTCTATCTTTGTCATTTTTTGTCTAATTTACAAGTAAAAAAATACGTGTAACTTATTTTTTAAAAAGACGGCTTTGACCCTGGATACTACCCTTTTGAGGGCTGATTTAAAAAATATTTTTTTATAATCGTAAGGGTAAACTCCCAGATACCGCGGCCCCGGAACGTAAAGGGCAATAGAAGGAACATGGGTGGGTTTTAGTCAGTAAAAGTCTGACATGCCCCCCCGCTCCGCCCAGAGCGGGGGAAGTCATTGGATGATTTCCCACCCGAAAAAAAAGGGTAAACTCCCGAATGGGTGCCATGTGAATTTTATCTACGTATATTGCTTGGGTTATTTATGAGTTCTCTTCTATACTATATTATATATATTTTTTGGAGTTATTTTCATATATAAGGCGCCCGGTATGAGAAAAATGTGAGGTGTAAAATCTACTGATGAATGACCTTGAATGAACTCAGAATATTACACAGTTGAATATTACTAGATGGCGCTTTATGAATTTTGTCGTCCGTCAGTGATATTTTAAATTATTTATTATTTTTTTTTTGTACTGGAGTAAACTCCAGTCATGCGTCGGAGCTGACACACACACTTTTTTCTTATGTATATGGACGATATGCCAATATCTTTTACTAGCAATGAAACAAGATTCCGACGAATAGAGACCCTCCTCCTTTTTTTGAAGTTGGTTAAAAATTTATGATCGATAAGAATGTGTGAGATAATCATCAAAAAATAATAATTTTATATCAGCTTTTTTAGGTACCTACCAGTCCTGAGCTGATATAAAATTATTATTTTTTCCAAAAGACCCCGACCCAAAATACATTAAAAGGAACGGAAAATAAATTTACTTCCGGAAGTCGGTGTAAAAAAATCTATGAATCAAAGAAAAGTCACCGACTTCTGGAAATAAATATATTTTCGATTTTACGAAGTTTTGTTTTTACAAAAACGTTGCCCCGCACTAGGAATTTCTCCTGTATCGTGGGTGCGTTTACAAACATTTAATCTCACATACACAAACAGCCGGACCCGGAACAACTTACTAGTTTACACAATTTTTTTTAAGTGAAACTTTTAATACATAGTCTCAAACTTTTTCGTATACGTTGCATGTCGCGTGACGGTCGGCCGCGGAGTAGGGATAAAGTGAAAGGCGCTCGTCAACGCAGCCAAGGCCAATATGGCGGCGCGTATAGTTTGCAGCAGCTGACCGTGTAGTGTATAGACTATTACTTATTTTTAATTCCCATTATCATTCCAATTTTCCAATTAAAAAATTAAGATTGATAAAGCGATTTTTATACCCTTAATGGAATATTATTCCAAAAAAAAAATTAGTTAAATGTCTATAATGTGAAAAAAGGTTTATTTTTTAAATATTCTAAAAGACGGCCTAAAAATTTTAACGTGAAACTTTTATTAAATATTCTCGAACTTTTTCGTCTGTGTGTTGCATGTCGCGTGACGGTCGGCCGCGGAGTAGGGACGTCTAAATGTCGATAATGTGAAAAAATGTTTCACTTTTACCGTGGTTTCATAAAACCAAACAATCCTTTTTTTACGTGTTGAATGATTCCGGGACACGCAGCGTCAATCAGTCAATCGCTCAGCCACTGCGCCAACCGTGCCTAGGTTCGATTCCCGCACGGAACAAATAAACATCTAAGTCAAACCTATTAGAATCACACTCCTGGCTAATACATCCCGGCATATCGACGCCACCATTAGGATAGAAGTCCACATCAGCTAGAGGACTCAGGTAGCCCAATATTCCAGCATTTGTATGAATGATTTCAGTGTAGACCCCATCAGTTGCCTTAAACCTCTCCTCGTTGGTAAGCCATCCTGTGAATGCAGGATCGAGACCTGGAAGGAAGAACAGCGGAACATTACGGCTGTATTTATTATTTATTAGCTTTTGCCCGCGACTTCGTCCGCGTGGCATAGTTACTTTGAAATTGCGAAATGCTCCATACAAACTTCTGCAAATGTCTTCTTTAAGAAAAGTGGGGGGTTAGAAAGAGCCAAAAAGTAGCTTATGTCCGTCTCCAGGGTACCAACTATCTCTGTACCAAAATTCGCCAAAGCATAAAATTATTAGTAAAAGCCATTTAGGCGTGAAGACGAAACAAACAAAAAAACTCACTTTCGCTTTTATATAGTGTTAAAAATCATTACAGAGGCGGACTTAATGCCACAGACTATAAATATAGGTACTTAATGATATATGGGTGATGCAGACACAAACAGTGGTTGGTATAAAACAGTTTTTTTATATTAGTTTATACTATATGGATATACAGGGTGTGGCGTAAAAAGTGGTCCACCGTTAAGGATTCGATTAACCAGATAATTTACTTTAACCTACAACAATTTTAACCATTTTTACACAAGGGTTCCAGAGATGCCATGTTTTTTCTTTTTTTTTTTTATAAAAAATCCATATTTTGTTATAAATTTGGCTGTATTAAAAAAAAGAAACATCTTTTTCTGAATTCTGTTTATAACTGCTGAATACTAGAGCTATCGTGAATAAATGTGATTTTTTAAGTACATTGCGAGAATTTACAGAAAAAGCTATTTTTAATCCATTTTTTTTATATTATCTGTAAATCTAAGAGCGATTTCTGTAAAAAAATGTACTATACTCTCAATGCCCATGAATTCTAAAATATGCCTACTAAATACCGATTCCAAAAAGGTATTATAATTGCAGATCCTATTGTTTAACAGAAAGATATTCTATTTTAATCTAACTAAGGACGATTTTCATTAAATACATTTTAAACTCTAATTCCTTTAAAAAAAGCGTTTTAAATCATAATTATCATAATGTAACCATTTTTGTAACGCACAAGATGGCCGATCTCTTTAGAAAACCTCTATAATTGAAACTTACCAGTAATATAAGCTACTTTTCCTTGTAGATGCCTGCCAACTATACCAGCTTGGTGTCCGCCAAGGTTGTGACCCACAATATGGTAGTTCTCCACCACAGACCCACTGGCGTTGTTCAGCCAAGTAATGAACCTGGCTACTGCTGCACCTGAAGAGAAATAATTAATTAACACGCTTATATTAATTAACTAACTTGTAACTATCTATGTAAGAAAATCTTGGAATCTTAATTTGACCCACTTCCCGGTTTTCGATTAGGATGATATTTTGCACACGCTCTGAGTTCTGATGACAATACATGATTAGATAAGAAACGTCATTACAAATCCAATATGGCGGCCTCCCCAAGATGGCGGACTGGCTGTTTGAAATCCACCCCCATGATATGGGTATCAAATGTAAGGGTTTGATGTCAGGAATACGAAAAAAATATTCACGTGACTTAAAAAAAATGTGTTTTTTAGTTTTTTAAACTAATTACTTATTTATTTAAACTTCATGTACAATAGTGGTACATAGGCGGACTAAATGCCATAAGACATTCTGTACCAGTCAACCTATGGATAAAATACGACAACATTGTGATATCCTTACTAATATTATAAAAGTGAGTTTGTTTGTTACGTCTTCACGCCTAAATGGCTGAACCGATTTTGAGGAATTTTGGCACAGAGATAGTTGGCACCTTGGAGACGGACATAGGCTAACCTTTTTTTTTAAGTGAGAAATGAGGGAGAAAGAGGGAAGAAAAAGAAAAACTTAGTATTGCTATTACAATAAATAAGGCGCAAGGGCAAAAACTACAAGTAGTCGCCTTTACAAATACGTTGCCCCACACTAGGATTTTTTCCTATATCGTGGGTGCGTTTACAAACATTTAAACTCACATACACAAATATTGGTGCTCTCAAATCGGTATATTTTGCATACGTGCGAAGTGTTTTAGAATATGCGAGTCCGATTTGGTCCCCCTATTATATCATTTATAAGAACCAAATAGAACAGATTCAAAAAAAAATCGTTAACCATCTCAACTACCGCCTCCGAAAACCTCCGATGACCTACGAAGACAGCTGCCGTACATATGGTTTGCTAACACTGGATGAAAGGCGTAAAGTAATGGACATGTGTTTGCTTTATGATATTCTTAATGGACGCCTGGATTGCTCGGAGTTGGTCGCACTGGTAACATTTAACACTCCCCTACGGCGCACTCGTCATACGATACGTCACTGTTACACGTGCCTAGGCACTCCACTAACTATGCCAAAAATTGTGTAATGACACGCATTGCTCGTATATACAACGCAGAATTCTCTAATGTTGACATTTTTATAATTTTAATAAAGCATTATTCAAAAAACAAACATTAACAAAAACTTTGAATGAAGGCAAATAAATGACAAGCAAACATTCAATCTCTTTTTCTGAAAGTGTTAGTTTTTCGAAATTTTATTTTTAACTTATATGTGTAGTATCGTCATTGTTAATTTCACTAGAATATTTTATAAGTCCGTTTGTACATACATTAAATCCCAGTTACACAGGGAAACCTATTATTAACCATATTAAACTGTAACTAAAATAATTTGTAATATATTGTAAATATCGCTGTTGGTTACCTAAATAAATAAAATAAAACAAACAGCCAGACCCGAAAAAACTATCTGCAGGTCATACAAATATTTTGTTCCGTGCGGGAATCGAACACGCGACATGAAACGCAGCAGTCAATCGCTCAACCACTGCGCCAACCGTGCCGTCGGTCGGTATTATTTTCAACTTACCAGAAATAGGAGTGTTGATGACAGCTACGGGATAAGCTACGGTGCCAGCGCCGTGGCTCCAGTCCACGACAATCACGTTCACATCCTCAGCTTCCAAGAACGCTGGAAAGAAAACACACTAGTTTACCTTGTAGTATATTTTCGTTTATTCTTTTCCATACCAATCCTTACTATATACTTACTAATGATATCAAAAACTGCAGGTAGCAGGTACTGTGTTATACCGAATTTAACACAAGCGAAGCCGCGGTCAAAAGCTAGTTAGATATATAAGCGAAAGTGGGTTTGTTTGTTACGTCTTCCGATGTTGATGAATTTTGGTACAGAAATAGTTGGGACCTAGGAGACGGACATAGGCTATTTTTTTTTAATTGAGAAAGAAGAAAAGGTAAAACTTGGCTTTGCTATTACAACAAAATAAGGCGCAAGGGCAAACACTACAGGTAGCAGGTACCTGCAAATCAGGAAAGGGGAACTGTGTTATCTCGAATTTAACGCAATTTGTTTTTTTTCTCTGAGGTGTAGTATGTGTGTGTTGGGTTGTATAATGTGTATATGTTACTGTACAAGCTCGAACTACTGTAAATCTTAAGATTTTCCAGTAAAACCTAAGATTTACAGACATGAATAATTGGTAAATGTAAGTATTTCTTATAAAGGGACGACTTTTTCGGACTTTTACCATTCCAATTCTGTACATGCTAGGTTTTACCAATGTGGACTGGTAAATGTTGGTTTTAGGAGTAAACAATGATTAATCAATTCTTCGTCATTTATTTCAAGTAACCATTAGTCAAAAACTTAGTTATAATCATTTTTAAATTATTTTAATTTTGAAGTTGTATTAATGAAATTAACAAGGACCAAGTAATTTTTTAATATTTAAAATACTTTTAAAGAAGTAAAAAATAACACGACAGCTGACTACCAACGAGTGCACGGCGATGTGCCGAACGAGTTATGACGTGATTTTTTTCGACATTTACCGTTCCTTCAAAGTAAATCCTAAGATTTACCAAGTAAATGATGGTAAAAGTTCGAATCCCAAACTTTGATGGACATTTACCATTCATAATCGGTAAATCCTAGGTTTTACTGGAAAATCTTAAGATTTACCGTAGTTCGAGCTTTTACAGTAACATAATTATATAGGGTTATTTGTAAAACACCGGCAACGTCTCAGGACCATGTTTCTAACATCATAATCAACAACTTTTGTTCTAGGACATTTAAACATTTATCATATTTTAGTTCATCAGATTTTCATACAAAAATAAAATATTGAAATTGAACGCTCTAAATGTTACGAAATCTATGCGAAGCAAACGTACCTGCAAGCGGCGGTGTAGGTATGTAGGTACAACAAAATACGGAGTTGAAATGTGTTAGATAGGACAACGAAATCTTGAAGATTTGTTTTTGGTAAATGTATAAAATTTTGTAAAAAATCATAGAACAAAAGTTGTTGTTTATGGTGATTGTAATACAGTCCTGCAAGGTTGTCGGTGTTTTACAAATAACCCTGTATATTTGACCTGAATTACGATTTAGTTTCGAAGTATATTGAAAAATTGTATTCTTTATTTCTTCTTACGAAGGAAGGTTAACTTACCAGGAACAAGCACAGTGTTCATGGCTGACGTGGCATTGTCGAGCCAGCCGTGGATCAACACAATTGTTCTTCTGTTAAAGTTGTAGTTTGACGCCTTCAATGTCATTTCATTGTTAAATACTATCGGTTGACTGACAGTGGGGCTTTCTCTGAAAAACAATAAACATTTGATTATTTATTTACTTAAGACCTGCTAAATTCGCACGGGTGCAATGTAGATAATCCTAATAATATTATAAATGCGAATTATGGAAATGTTTGTGAGTATGGATGTATGGATAGATAAACTATTCTTTATTATGTACACCATACAAATGACAAGAATAACAATATACAACTTATAAATAGGGTGACACAATGGGCGGTCTTATCGCTAAAAGCGATCTTTTCAAGACAACCTTTGGGTGGATTTAAAGGAGGAGATACAGTACTGTAGGTAGTCTGTGGTGTTTCATTTTACGAACGAATAGCTACATTTATAAAAAATGTATAGTATAGTGTTTGTTACACTTTCACGTCAAAACGGCTGAATGGATCTTGATGAAATTTGGCTCAGAGGTAGATTGTAGTCTGGAATAGCACATAGGCTAATTTTTTTTTCGATATCACGCGGGCGAATCCGCGGGTGCCAGCTAGTAATAGTATATTATATTTATTTATTAATTAAAATAGGTCACCAACAGCTTCTGTATAAAAACATAAAAAAAATATTGTATTGAGATTATTGAGTTTAAATTAAAATCATATACTTTATTCTTTGGTCCCTTTGTGCTGTGAAAAAAATCAACCCTCTAAAGCCCCGTTCCAATAAACAAAAACGACTCGTTATGCTTACGGATGGTAGTATTTTGACATAAGTTCTATGAGACTTGTCAAAATCTTACTATCCGTAAGCAAAACGACTCGTTTTTGTTTATTGGAACGGGGCTTAAGTCTACGCAGTCAAAAGATATGGCTGTTAATGTCAAAAGTTTGTACGGAACCCTCGATGCGAGAATCTGACTCTCTCTCGGCCGGTTTTTTAAATATTCGTTCCATATGTATTTATAAATGTACGTGAATAAATATTTATGAATGTACGAGACGCGTAAAATCTTCAAAGGTCGGTTAAAGTACTGTCAAAATAGGCAAGATCAGCTTAAAATGGACGCATTGGCAGAACAACGTGCTTCTAATAATTTCTGTGCTTTCTGGAAGTCCACAGGTAAGTTGGACGCCAAGCCTAGTCTTGCGGCGGAGGTTGGTGGGGTTGCTGACCATGGGGGTATTGCCAACTTGTTTAGAGACTATTTCAAAGTAAGTTCTCCACTTGGCCCCTCAGTGTCGGGTATTGGCTCTGCGTCTCATGTCCGGGGGCAGGAGCCGCTACTACGCTTCACCACGAAGCAAGTAAAATCGGTGATAAATAGTATGAGTAGGGGCAAATCCCCTGGACATGATGGGCTTAGCATAGAACACCTAAAAAATGCGGGTGTGCATATGCCGAGGGTCCTGTCCGTGTTCTACACGATGTGCATCAGCCATTCGTATCTGCCGGCAGACCTAATCAAGAGCATCGTAGTGCCCATCGTGAAGAATAGGACCGGTGACATCTCGGACATGAGCAACTACCGCCCAATTTCTCTCGCAACGGTTATGGCCAAAGTGTTGGACAGCATGCTTGACTCTTCGTTGGCGAATTATGTTGAGTTGCACGACGCACAGTTTGGGTTTTGTCCCGGGCTATCAACAGAGAGTGCTATCCTGGCTGTCAAGCATGCTGTCAAATACTACACTGACCGTAGGACACCGGTATACGCCTGCTTCCTTGACCTCTCCAAGGCGTTCGATCTCGTTTCTTACGATGTCCTGTGGGATAAGTTGAGGAGTAGGGGTGTACCGGAGGAACTGCTCAGTGTTTTGCAGTATTGGTATAATGGTCAGACCAACCGTGTAAAATGGTGTAATGCGCTCTCGGAATCATATGGATTGGAGTGCGGGGTGAGGCAGGGTGGTTTGTCGTCTCCCCGGCTTTTCAATCTGTATATTAATGACCTGATCGTCGAGCTCAGCAGCATGCGTGTTGGATGCAAGGTAAATGGTGTCAGTTGCAACAATATCAGTTATGCAGATGACATGGTGCTGCTGGGTCCGTCTCCGGGAGCTATCGTGCAGTTACTGAATGTATGTGAGACTTTCGCTGCTGCACATGGACTGATATATAATGCCAAAAAGTGTGAGTATATGGTCTTTGGGGTCGCCGGTAAGTGCCGGGAAAGCACGCTCGAACTTGCCATAAACGGTACGCCAATGCGTAGGGTAGATAAGTTTAAATATCTTGGGCATTTTCTTGCCAGCGACCTCAGTGACCACGCTGACATTGAAAGAGAGCGTAGGGCTTTGGCGGTCAGGGGTAATATGTTGGCACGAAGATTTGCTCGGTGTACTGATCAAGTAAAGATAACGCTTTTTAAAGCTTTTTGTCAGAGTTTTTACACCGGTAATCTTTGGGTCAACTACTCGAAAAGATCGCTGGATGTCCTGCGCATCCAATACAATAATGTCTTTAGAATGCTGTTGCGATTGCCTCGTTTTTGTAGTGCCTCAGGTATGTTTGCGGTAAACCATACTGATGGGTTTCACGCCATCATCCGCAAAAAAACGGCCTCGCTCCTGAGCAGAATAAGGGGCAGTCGCAATAGCATCCTGAAGGCCGTGGCGGCCGACTCTTCATCTACCTTTGTAAGGCATTTTGTGAGAAGACTTATACCCTAGTACCTACTTCTTTGTACGAGTTGATGGTTTCGTCTTCTCATTAATACGTCTATAGTTAAGTTACTAACAATAGTGTTTTAAGTGAAAACCGTTACTAACAATTTTATGGATCTTTTAGTTGTCCGAAATAAATGATTTATTATTATTATTATTATTATAAATGTTTGTGATACTGATGTACTACCAAAGGAATTAAGAGAGCTCCCTTTTAAAATGTTTTAAATTAAAGGTGCATAAATGGCTTGTAGACAATTGTTTTTATACTGTAAAAGAATTTCTTAATAAAAAAGTGACTGACAGATCTTTATCATCTGCCTAGCCTTTTCCCAACTATGTTGGGGTCGGCTTCCAGTCTAACCGGATGCAGCTGAATATCAGTATTTTACATGGAGCGACTGCCTATCTGACCTCCACAACCCAGTTAGTACTGGGTAATACGATACCCCTTGGTAAGACTGGTTGTCAGACTTTCAGAACACTGACTACCTACCTGTTTCGACTGTCAAAGATCTACAAACGACAGCCGGGACCAACGGCTTAACGTGCTTTCCGAGGCACGGAGGAAACTCGGTATGTAACGGGTGGTCACCCATCCACATACCAACCTAGGCAAGCGCGGCTTAACCTATAGATCGACCCGAGCGGCTGCTATTATTTGGCCACGAGCTCCTCAAAAGTGACTGACAGATATGGTTACTTAGTTTTATTTTTTTATATAGTTCTTTCAATATGTTCTGTGTTGTTTTTTTTATTACTCATTTACTTATATTATTGTTAAGATTTAATATGTTTTATAATAACATGCTCTGATATTTGTATGCCATTATATGGTAAAACATGTAAGTTCACAATACTGTAGTTATAAGACCCTATGTACCATGTTTTTACACAAATAAATTATTCTTATTCTTACGGCAGGCAACCTATTCAAAACAATTATAACCTGTTCACTCTACTACGGATCGCACAACGTAGTAGAAAGATCAGGTTAAAATGGTTTTGTGTAGATTGATGTGCTGTCGTGTGTACCTCAAATGTTTATTGGTTTTTTTGGAACGAAATTCATTATCGCGCGTTGCGACAGGGAAAAAATAAGACCAAAAGTTTTAACAACACTTTTTCCGTAAGACCAAAAGTTGTAACGACCCTTTTTGCTATAGTTGTAAGCCGTGGGGCGTGCGCGTGTTTCTCTGTCTATCTCTCTCTATCATAGAAAGCAAGCCAGTTAGTTTCGTTTCGTCTTTCTATTTCGCATTGAACAGTGTGGTGTCGCGACGATTATTTTTGTTGAGTTTATACAGGTTTTTTGTACCCGTCCCTTGCTTGCAGGCGGCGCTGCTGAGCCAGTAAGTTCAAATCAGTCCATAAATAATATCACTCAGATCCAGCCTGTCCCTTTGCTGTCCTCCCCCAGCGACGCCCTAAGCCGAGGCTGGTAACTCACAGGTCCCTCAGCGACGCCCTAAGCCGAGGCTCGTACCCCACAGGGGGTGCCCTTAGCGTGTAGTCGCTTAGTTTGTAAGTCTTTTGCCCTGGCTGGAGGTCTTAATTTTTAAGGCACCCACAGGATTCGCCCGGTTAAGCAGAGGACAACCACCTAGGTTGAACTGCGAGATGTCATTCAGAAAAAAAAGGTTTTTTGCACATAATAAAATAATAACTTCGTTCCATCCGGGTGTCCCTTGACACCTCTCAAGTTTTTTTTCTTTCTTACCTGGTATATAGGTGATACGTGTTAGAAAAGTCTGGTATGAATCTGGCAGCTTCATCCAGGTCCGTTGCCTTCGTCCACAGGTCCAGTAGAGGCTTGCTGTCTCCCGTGACGTACTGGTATGTGAGGATATTGTCGATCATCGGGAGTAACTGTGCTTCTTCCATCATGGGGTGAGGAATGGCTGTTGAAGGAAACCGTCATTTAAAATTATGTCGAACTCAAACGCATTTATATTTAATTATTACTAGCTTTTGCCCGCGGCTTCGCTTGCGTTTAATTCGGGGTAACACAGTTCCCCTTTCCTCATGTGCAGGGACCTGTTACTTGTAGTTTTATTAGTAAGGATTTCAATTAGACCATTACAGGCACTTTTGAATGTCAAGAAAAAAAATGTTAAAGCTACAGTCCCGGTCACAAGGCATAATAACTTGTGAAAACACTATAGTTGCCCATTCTTCTCCATAGAGAAACTCCATGGACACTCTTTTAAATTATAATATTACTAGCTTTTGCCCGCGGCTTCGCTCGCGTGAAATTCGGTATAACACAGTACCTGCTACCTGCAGTTTTTGCCTTTGCGCCTTATTGATTTGTAATAGCAACGCTAAGGTTTCCCTTTTCTTCCCTCTTTCTCCCTCATATCCCACATTAAAAAAATAAAACAGACAAACAAACTCACTTTCGCTTTTATAATATTAACCCTTAATTTGGCAAAGCATACAATGCAATAGAAACAGATTTTTTTAACTGGAAATGTAATTGGCACACATAAAGCTATAATGGAAAAATAATAAAAAAAATCGGAAAAGTTCAGGTTTCCTGAAAACTTATGTATGCCACCACATACATTGCTAACTCCTCAAGACTACATCTTGTAAATGTGTTGTATGTTGGGGCATACATTACCAGGAACTTTAGGAAGTGAGTATAAAAACAATAATTATTTTATTTAGTATTTTTTATTAGCAAAAAATTACAAAAAATAAGCGAAACACTACTAGAAGTAAAAAAAAAAAATTACGCTCGTAAATGATACTGAAGTTGACAATTTCTAGAATTTTTTCCTGTCACAAAACAAAGGCGAACTTGGCATTTCATGCATTGCACAGCCGTCAGTTTAGAGCACAGTCGACATCGACCTTGAGTGGTCATTGTCATGAAATGACCAACGTTGTCAAAACGTGACAATTCCACTGGGCTGGCCTGTGGTATTCTTTTTTTGTTTTTGACTTCATTCTCAGTGCGTTCGTATTTTCTGAGACCTTCATACAGTTCAAATCGGAAGTCCTTCAAAGGGATTGATGGTTTTCCTGATTTTGAATTATCTTTCCTGTGTAAGAGCCATGCGTTGTTTACACATATGTCCAGGAGTTGGGCAAATATACCAATATACCATCTCCGGGTTTTGAATGGGGTTCTATATAATGAAATAAGCATATCGGCTAAATCAACTCCTCCCATATGCTTATTGTATTCCTTAACTATTTGCGGACATTGTACATCGACTTTAGTTTTAGAATCTTTGCAGTACCTTTTTATCGTATCCACTGGTTCCACGCCTACAAAAGAACTTACCAACGTCACAGCTTTGTTGTCGTTCCACCGCACTACGACCAAACGATTTTTATCACAGGTAACATGAGCATGACTACCCCGGGGCTTCTTTTTTAATATTTTCTCTGAAGGCAGAACTTTTTCTGCACCTCTCAATCTGTTATTTCTGATGGTTCCTAATCCGTAATCCGTAATGGTAGATTCCGTAGTCTTCCCTAAGTATGTAAAACAACTCCGGACAGGTAAAAAAATTATCGCAGAAAACAAAAGCAGGTTTAGATTTGATACTTTTGCATAAAGCGATTACCACTTGCGCTCCGAATCCAATAGAGGCTTCTTTTTCTGTAAAAGTATGAAATCTGAACGTGTCCTCTCCACCATACAAAACGAAATCGTATATCATACCTGACACACCAGCTCGGACGTAATTTTTGAAGCCCCATTTATTGGGTTTATCTTTCATATATTGACGACGCTTACCCGCTTTTGTCCCTTTGTACGGGATCATCATCTCATCGATGCTGTATCTGGTTTCAATGTCTTGAGCTAAACAATTATTACGTATTTTTTGTAGTAAAGGCCTAACTTTATAATATCGGTCAGAGTCTTGTATGTTATTATCAACGAAATGTAAGTAACGACGGATCTGTTGATAACGTTTTAGTGGCATCAAATCAGCCACCAGTTTGTATCTATATCGCAAACTCCAATAATCAGTGTACGATGGCATGCTCACAATACCCATGATGATATGTATCGCTAAAAAATCTCGCAATTCGTCTTCGTTCAATCCAAGGGTACGTCCAGTTTTGGATATTGTATAAGCGTTTGTTTGTTCAACAATGTCTATTAAAATGTCAGGGGAAAAAAACTTATAAAAATACTCCAGTGGAGATAGGACTTGAACGTCGTCGGTGGGATCCACTTCATCTTCAACAGTTGCCATATGACGAAACGCAGCTTTTTTCCAGCGATAACTGAGAGTGAACTTTTGAATTCGCCTCGGTCGTTTAGCAACATGAACAGTGGGACGCTGTGACCTTGTTTGTCTGGAAAAACTTGATGTGGAAGAGCTATTTGCCATCGTGCGTTGTGTTAGCAAGCCAGGGGGTGCATGCGGTGCAGGAGTTGCAGGAGTTGCAGGTGTTGCAGGAAATGACGGAATGTCACTCAATATTGGTACTTTACTGCAATTCGGTTCTAGAGATGGGCTAGAATAAACTGTTTGGAAAATGGGTGTAAGGCAAACATTTTCGCTGGTGGAATCTTGTTCATCATCTAGTAGGTTTAGTCTTTCTAAGGAGCTATCAACTGAAGGTATAGATGAACTAGACACAGAAAGCGGAGTGTGGACACGTATCTCGTCTTCAATATCTGAACGTTCACTATCGTCAGAAGGTGCATTTTGAGTAGGGACAAGCGCTAAAATTCTACCACCACGAGTTTGAAGCTTTTGCTGCCGACAAAGAAAAAACATGCTAAAACATAAAATAAGCAAAGCAAAACCCCTAATTGGGCAATGTATGCCATGACATACAAATAAACTGAAGGGTCTTTTATTATGAACTTGGCACTGTATGTCACAGCATACATTATGTTAGTACCCAGTAAATAGCCATTTTATGTAAGAAAAAGTTCACAGTTATTATCAGAAGTATATTATCATAAAGTCAAGTATAAAATATTGTCAATGCACTGATCCTAAACCACGTAATAATTAATATAATTAATATAAAGCGGTACTCCTGGACACGGCTCGTATTGTTAGGAGGTTCCTTTCTCTGGAGCCCTGACCGCCGGTAGCTTGGACCCTGTTCCCGATACCGGTGGGCTACTATTTTTATATTTTTAAATGTTTTTTTTTTGTTTTTGATAAAAAAAATATGTAAAAATATAAAAAATATGTATGTAAATAAATAAATGAAAATAAAATATAATAATATAAATACCTTGGATAGTACAGCTGACTGACGGCGGGTCGCCATTTTCATCGACTTATGTCAAAATTAGTGTTGTCAGATGTCTGATTTACATTTTCTTATAAAAATTATTAGTATTGCAAGATGATAAAAATGTAAATCCACGTTATTTTTTTACATTTTCGAAAAAAAATAATTTCAAAGTTTATGTATATCAGGGCATACATTATCAAATTAAGGGTTAAGTAAGGATTACAAAATTGTTTACATCATTCATGTTTAGATTATATTATACAAATATCTGAGAACGGCGTAGAAAGACGTGCACAGTAAGAGCGTCCAGAGTAAAAGCGGAATTCAATTAAAAATCCAAATAACTTAAAAATGAAAGATTATTTTTTACTAGCTGTCGCCCGCGGCTTCGCTCGCGTTAAATTCGGTATAACACACCAAGCAGACCTGCGGTTTTTGCTCTTGCGCCTGTTTGATTTGTAATAGCAACGCTAAGATTTCCCTTTTCTTCCCTCGTTCTCCCTCATATCCCACTTTTTTTTCGGTTCTGCCATTAAAGCGTGAAGGGGTAACAAACAAACAAACAAACTCACTTTCGCTTTTATAATATTAGTTTTTTAATAAAAATTAGCATATGTTCGTCTCCTGGTTCCCAACTATCTCTGCACCAAAATTCATCAAAATCGGTTCAGCCATTAAAGCGTGAAGAGGTAACAAACAAACAAAAAACGACAAGTTCCGTATCTCAAAAGGAAAAAAATGGAACCATTATTATGATCACTTTGTTGTCCATCTGTCTGTCTGTCATGACCCTTTATTTTGGGAACGCGCAGAGGTATCCAGTTGAAATTTAAACCATTAACTCAAACCTCTGGTCTCTTAGAGTTGTGTAAAAATCAACAGTCTTAGTCCACGCAGTCACAAGATATGGCCGTGTATGTGGCTGAGTGATTAACTGCTGCGTTGCGTGTCGCGGGTTCAATTCTCGCACGGTACAAATATTTGTATGGCCTACAAATAGTTGTTTCGGGTCTGGCTGTTTGTGAATGTGAGTTTAAATTTTTGTAAACGCACCCACGATACAGGAGAAATTTTAGCGTAAGGAAACGTTTTTTTTTTCAAAGACAAAAATACCTATCCCTGGCCCATAGGCAAAACCTAAAGACTGTCTGGAGCGGCTGTTATTACTTAGCCACTATTTTCTTGATGGGACATCATCAAATAACTTCCCCCGCTCTGGGCGGAGCGGGGGGGGGGGGGGCATGTCAGACTTGTACTGACTAAAACCCACCTATGTTCCTTTTATTGCCCTTTACGTTCCGAGGCCGCGGTATTTCTTTCGAACAACCCGCAACCCCGGCAGGCGGAGGCCCTGGCAAGCCCCCCTGCTTTGCTGACTCTCTTTGAGGCGCGCGTGAAACACGAACGCACCGTCGACACGGCCTGTCGTCAATAGACGGACAGACGGTGAGCTACCCATTGCTCACCGTCCACAGGCCCGCATCTACGGTGGCCGGGAGTCGTCTCGCGGCGCCCGGCGCCCTGGGCGTCTCCCGCGGCGGCTGGGTTGGCCTGATGTTCTCTCCCTCAAACGCCCGGCTACCTCTGACCGCTTCCCATTCCCTCACCATAGCCTGAACCAGGGCCGGACGCGAGAGATCGCCGCCGCCGATCGCCTCCACGAGGGCACGGCGGTGCTCCGCCCAAGCTGGGCAGATCGCCACTGTGTGCTCCACCGTATTTGGCTTCCATTAACTTTACATATTACGTCTTCCTTGGTCCCTGCTGTTATTCATGAGGTCATGGGCGTAATATTATCTTATCGTCAAGTGCTGTTAATTCTCAACAGGGGTCTTAATTACTTCCTCATCAGAAAATCATTAATCATTACGAAGATTAATTAAAAAATAACAGATAATTTTTGTAATTGTTTTGAAAATGGAACGATTATGATTATTTATCAGTGGTGTAATTTACACGCAAGCAGTAAGACATGTTTTAATTACTAATTAATAACAAACGTTACACCTGACGTAACACCCGTTGCGTTACGTCAGGTGTAACGTTTCAAATGGAAATGGGCTAGGGCACGCCATAATAGTGGCGGTAAGTCCCCTCTTTGAAGAGTGGCTGGAGAGGCGCCATGGCGTCCTCACCTACCGCCTGACGCAGTTCCTCACCGGACACGAAAGCTTCGGGAGGTTTTTACACATAATGAAAGAGGCCTACACCAAAATGGTCGAAAACGGCTGAAAAAGAAAAAAATCACAAATGTTATGCAGAAATCCGCATCTAAATCGGTTTTTAAGGTGGGTTAAAAGGAAAGAAGGTCAACAGCAACCAAATTGATAAAACTACTCGAACTATAAACTCGCTACCCTTTGAACTACTCCTTTAACTAATGACATCTTTATGGTCAAGACACGTGACTTAATGCCGAGTAAAGTATTATGCCTGCCCCAGAAATAATAGACCATGCGTATCCTTACTAATATTATAAAAGCGAAAGTGAGTTTGTTTGTTTGTTTGTTATCTCTTTACGCTTTAATGGCTAAACCGATTTTGATGAATTTTGGTACAGAGATAGTTGGGAACCAGGAGACGGACATAGGCTAGGCTTAATTTTTTAAATAAAAAAGTGGGATGTGAGGGAAGAGGGAAAGAGGGAAGAAAAGGGGAAAACTTAGCGTTGCTATTACAAATCAATAAGGCGCAAGGGGAACTCTGTTACCCCGAATTTAACGCGAGCGATGCCGCGGGCAAAAGCTAGTTGTCATATAAATCTTTTCTTCTCATGCTGGTTTCGACGAAAAGATCCTGGCGGTATGAGTATGAATTTGTATGGGTATAAGATTAAAAAAAGACCAAACAAATGATGACCCCAAAATAATTGGGAGGAAAACGAACTTGTCTTAAAGCAACTGTGCTGACATCTCTCGCCTTTGACTCGAACGCGCCATCAACACAGTTTATCGTCACTGGACGGTGAGCTACCCTTTGCTCACCGTCCACAGTAGGGAATGCAATCTCGTTCTCACGAGATCTCGGCAGAAACGTCAAATAATGTTTAATGCATGAAAATTTATTCAAAAATTAAAAAAAAAAAATGTTTACCTTATAATACTTGTACTTTTTATTATTTTTCCTAATTTATTCAAATATCGTGATTATTTGCGTAAAAACACACACACAAAACTGACAATCTCGCGAGATCTCGTAATTGGCGAGATCTCGCAGTATTGATATTCGTAAATTTGCGAGATGTCGCTTGAGTCCCAATCTCGCGAGATATACATTCCCAAGTCTGTGGACTAGGGCTGTAAAAAAGGTGGATGAAAAACGATTGCATGTTGCGGAGATGAGAATGTTGAGATGGATGTGTGGAGTGACAAGAATGGATAAAGTAAGGAATAAATATATTCGAGGAAGTTTGAAAGTTGCGCCTGTTACAGAAAAAATGAAAGGGAGTCGTTTATATTGGTATGGACATGTAATGAGGAGGGATGAAGGACATGTGACTAAAGGAGTGATGGATGTGAATGTTGATGGACGGAGAGGAAGGCCAAAGAAAAGATGGATGGATTGTGTAAAGAATAATATGAAGGAGAAAGGAGTAAATGATGCCGTGACGTCTGATAGGGGAGAATGGAAGAAGAAACCGTGTTGCGCCGACCCCAAATAGAATGGGAAAAGTGCAGGAAAATGATGATGAGTTTGTGGACTAAGGAACACAGACCCGAGTGTACGGTGGCCAGGGGTCGCGGCTGCGTTGGTTTGAGATTCAGCCCACTTGCTTAGAAGAAACCGATTCACACGAATTTTGAAGCAGCACGTCTACCGTTTGTTAAGTAACATCCTTACTAATATTATAAAAGCGAAAGTGAGTTTGTTTGTTACGTCTTCACGCCTAAATGGCTATACCGATTTTGATGAATTTTGGAACAGAGATAGTTGGGACCCTGGAGACGTACATAGGCTATTTTTTTTTAAAAGATTGAGTTATGAGGGAGAAAGAGGGAAGAAACAGAAAAACTTAGCTTTGCTATTACAATAAATAAGGCGCTAGGGCAAAAACTACGGGTAGCAGGTACCTGCAAATCAGGAAAGGGGGACTGTGTTACCCCAAAATTAACGCAAGCGAAGCCGCGGGCAAAAGCTAGTCTTTTATAAAATTTTACTTACCACCCACCGCAGCCAATGCAAATAAAAATACAGTAACACTCATCATTCTGGTCCCTTTTGTATTAAAACATACTATTATAACAAACTGCACTTCTATTAAAGAAAAAGCTTCACTGATGACTCTCGCGATAAATGCTGATAATGTGCTTAAAACCTTATAATACGTTTTAATTGCACACACTTTTTGGAAATTTAAAAGAACCCAAAGGGGGTAGATTACAACTGAGTTATGCTTTGCTAAATTTCCATCTAACAGAAGAATTAGTAACTTAATATTTTATTTGATAAATTATTCTTCTTTTATTTTCCATTACTATCACTGGTTCCTAATGAAAAACATGACACAACATGAGCAAAAAACTGAACATAGCAGCCCAATCAAGCATTATTAAATTTGAAAGTTAAACGTAAGTCCGTTCAGCAATTTCCAAGATCAAGTGACACACCTGGAAAGATTGACGTTATATAAGTGCATTATGAGCTAATAATAGAATTATGAAGGCATGTCATGTGTTGATGAAATATTCTTCTGAAATAATAGGGTATTGTACTGTTGAAATGAATAACAACATAAACAGTCCTTGTTAATATGATGTAGCGGGCCGAGATGCAGTCACTAAAGCGCGTAGCTCACACGATCAACAGTCGAGGTGCAGTTGAGGCGCGGGCGCATGAGAGGCAAGCCGCAACAAGGTTTTCTTTACAAATGAATGGCAGTGCGGGCGAGGTGAAGGCGGGGCGGAGGCGAGGTGCAGGCGCAGGAGGGGCGCTCAAGTGTGCCCAAGCCACGACTCCACCGCCATTTTGTCATTTGGTTTTGTGCGTAGCTGCGTTTAGATATAGCCGCCTGCGCCTCGACTCTACGAAGAGACCTATCCTCGCCCGTGCTTCGACGCCGCACCACCGCTAACGCGACGTCGCGTCGCCTCGACTTACCAGCGAGCGACGCGCTTCACACAGTACGGTAGTGGCGTGTCTAGCGGTCGCTATACGGTATACCCTCAATTGACACACTTCAAACTCAATTCAAAGATTTATTTGCTCACTAGCTTTTACCCGCGGCTTCTCTCGCGTTAAATTCGGGGTAAAACAGTTCCCCTTTCCAGGTTTGCAGGTATTTTTCGTTGGTAACAAAGAGTGTGTGTGCCGATTTTTAGCTTCTTACCTTGAAAACTGCGAAAAGTTCCGTATAAAATGTCATCCCCGCTTTTAAGGGCCTGGAGGCAGATTTCCAAAAAAAATTATGCGCGATGTTTTTGTTAGTGACAAATAGTCCGCATACCAATTGTTAGATTCCTACCTTGAAAATTACGGAATGCTCCATACAAACTTCCACCCCTTATTTTAGGGACGTGGGGAGTTAGAAAGAAAACTATTTTTGTACCAAAATTCATCAAAATCGGTTTACTCATTTAGGCGCGAAGACGTAACAAATAAACAAACTCACTTTCACTTTTATAATAAGTATTAGTAAGGATTAAGTTGGCGTTTATTAATATTGTTAGTAGGTACTTAAAAGTTAAAGGCTTTTACCAGATTTAGCAAATGTGAGGGTTAATAAACATTCAGTAAGTAATAGTAAACGTAAATATATGCTCATGTAGTTTAATAATAACTTAAAATATGTTTTTATAATTCAAAAATGAACTTGACAGCATGGTTAGCGCAGTAGCTGAGCGATCGACTGTTGCACTGCGTGTCGCAGGTTCGGTCAATAAATATTTGTATGGCCTACAAATAGTTTTTCCGTGTCAGGCTGTTTGTGTATGTGAGTTTAAATGTGTGTACAGCAGAAGTTTATATTGTGCAACGTTTTATTTAAGTATTCATAATTTCGTCGATGATGAACTCTCGGCAGCCTATGATATGGTCGACATCAAGCGATTTCTACTAAAAAATTGTAAACTCACCAGGAATCTAGGATTTGTAAGCATTCTTAACGCTATCCTGAACAACCGTCGCTTTCAAGTCCATCTCAATAACTGCAAGAGCAAGTGGTGGTATTGGAAAAGTGGGCTCCCCCAAGGTAGCATGTTAGCTCCAACCCTGTTTAATATTTAAACAAATGGAAAACCGTGCTCTCCACAAACATAACACTTTTTATATGCAGAAGGTCTTGCTCGAGCCACCCAGGCGCTTACTTTCGAAGAGGCTGACGATAAACTAATGGTAGCTCTGGAAACACCCGGAAAATTCTACGGTGAAAATGCCTTACGACCAAACCTTGTTACCAGGGTATCACCCTGGACAGGACAACAACTGACATATAAGTTCAACTAGGTATCGGAAAAAAAGATATTTCAGCCTTTTTAGTTGTGGTATGATGGTTTCTCACACTAATTCTGATCGAGTATTTATTTTTAACCGACTTCAAAAAAAGGAGGAGGTTCTCAATTCGTCGGAATATTTTTTTTTGTGTGTCACTCATTACTCAAAAACGCCTTGACCGATTTGGCCAATTTTTTTTTTGATAGAGTATACTTCCTAGTGGTCCCATATCTATGTTATTTATATTGCTTAGGTACCGATTTGGCCATTTTTTTTTGTTATAGAGTATACTTCCTAAGTGGTCCCATAACTATGTTATTTATATTGCTTATTTACCGATTTGGCCAATTTTTTTTTTTGATATAGTATACTTCCTAAGTCCCATATCCATGTTATTTATATTGCTTAGGTAGTTTATGAGTTACCGTCTATAATACATATTTTTTTTAACTATGTCTATATGGATGATCTGCTAATCTTTTAGTAACAATGGAAAATGAATATAAAAATTATAATAATAGTAAAAATTATGTGATATACATATTTGTACCATCACTAAAAATGGTGAAATAAAAATCTTTTTTGTGAACAATATATTTTTTTTATCTACTAATGTGTTGTGCGGGTTGTTCGAAAGAAATACCGCGGCTCCGGAACACAAAGATGAAAAGATGGAACATAAATGAGTTTTAGTCAGTACAAGTCTGACAGTCTTTTCCACTCCGCTTAGAGCGAGAGAAGTTATTTGGTGATTTTAAATCAGAAAAAAACTTGAGAGGTGTCAAGGGACACCCGGAATGAACGAAGTTATTATTTATTATGTACAAAAAACCTGTATACACTCAACAAAAATAATCGTCGCGACACCACACTGTTCAATGCGAAATTGAAAGACGAAACGAAGATAACTGGCTTGCTTTCTATGAGAGAGAGAGAGAGACAGACAGAGAAACACGCGCTCGCCGCTCGGCTTACAACTCTTGGTCTTAATTTTTTCCATCAAAATCAAAATATTTCACATAGGCCTACATGGCCACTTATAAAACGTCGAGAAAAGGTGCACGGTTCGGGTTGGTCGTTTCCTATGGAGAAGAACCGGCAAGAAATTCTAGCCCCTTTCGCAACGCGCGATAAGGAACTTCGTTCCAAAAAGGGTCGTTCAGTGTCATTGTCTTTGGCGCGGTCCCGTATATCGTAAGAAGGGTACAGGGGCAAAACAAGGAATGTCACTGAAACACGTTTTTGCGTAATTAACATTTTAATGTTTGAAAGTTTATAACTTTGTCTTACATATTAATTGTTTAAGAACTACTCATTGGAACTTTAGTTTACTTTACAGAGATCAGCCTTAGATACAAATAAACTCTTGTAAAGTTTTAACAAATTTGTAAAATTAGAAAAAAGAAAGTAATAGAACCCATACACTTAAGTCTCATTTTTTTCATGACATCACGTATTCTTCCTCTCTTTTTTCGCTTTTTCGTTTCTTTGACTAAATTCTGATTAATATCTTCATCGCTTTCACTAATTTTTTTCACAAATTGACTGTAAAATGTAAATTGAAACTCGCAGTCACAAGAACATAACATAACTTCTCTTTAACTGACATTGACAGTTGGACATTCCACGTTATGTTCCGTTTCACTAGGGACATTCCCACTTTTTCACCTGTACAGGGTTTTGAAATATTGAAGATGCGAAGGACTATGATTGTTTTATGCTTTTTACACAATGCTACATAAAAATACGCGCGAAAACCCAAGTGTTGCCATACTTAATTTATATTTGAATTTTTTGTGACATTCCTTGTTTTGCCCCTGTACCCTTCGTATGATTTTAACATCTGCTCAGCCTGTTGTTGATAACAGACCGTATGATGTAGTGTTATTGTCCTAATATTCAACACCGGCCGTTCTTCATTTGTTTATTGACGTTTTTCATTCATAAAATTAAACATAACGTGTAGCCTGAACACAATCACACGTCGTCAGTGCAATTCCTTGTCATAGCCTAGTGTCACTTTCTCTTAAGATAACAGGTCTCCTAGTTTAAGAGGCAGGGTTTATAATTTTTTATTAGTTTATGCATACGCATAGACTTTTTTTTATAGGGCCACTCGCAGTTCAACTCATTAGAGTCGTTTCACAGCTCAACCGGACTACCTGTGGTAATCTTAATAAATAAGCCCCCCCGGCCAGGGCTAAAAGCTACAAGAATTTAGATGACCGCACGCTAAGGGCACCCCCTGTGGGGTACGAGCCTCGGCTTAGGGGGGCATGATTGAATCGACTATAAAAGGGGCCGGGTCGGGTTATTGTTTGGGGACTTTTAAAACTACTAGCTCAACTTGCTATCATCATCATCAGGCTATATTAGTCCACTGCTGGACATAGCCCTCCCCTAATGAGCGCCATAGCGCCCTGTCTTCAGCTTGCCGCATCCAGCATCTGCCTGCAGTCTTTCTTAGATCTTTCTTGGAGGGCGTCCTACAACTTGCTATGGTTGGCTATTATGGAAAGGGTCGGACTCCACGCATAGACTAATTTTGTTTACCGTAATTATCTCTGCTCAAAAACAAGATAATATGCCTATATTGTATTGTATTTTGCTTTATTTCAAACTGTCTGTCTGTCTGCGTCTATTATTTGGATTAATAAACTATTTTATTACTAGCTTTTGCCCGCGGCTTCGCTCGCGTTAAATTCGGTAGCGCCTTATTGATTTGTAATAGCAACGCCAAGTTTTCCCGTTTCTTCCATCTTTCTCCCTCATATCCCACTCTTTTTAAAAAAATAATAGCCTATGTCCGTCTCCTGGTTCCCAACTATCTCTGTACCAAAATTCATCAAAATCGGTTTAGCCATTAAAGCGTGAAGAGGTAACAAACAAACAAACAAACTCACTTTCGCTTTTATAATATTAGTAAGGATGTAAGGATTATTGTTATACTAACTTTTCCTCGCGTTAAATTTGGGATAACACAGTTCCCTTTTCCTGATTTGTAGGTATTTTTCGTTGGTAACAAAGAGTGTGTGTACCGATTTTTGGCTTCCTACCCTAAAACTGCGAAAAGTCCCATTTAAATTTCACCCGCTCTTTTGAGGGAATGGGGGCAGATTTCTGAAAAAAAATGATGCACAATGTTTTTGTTAGTGACAAATAGTCCGCATACAATTTTTTTGCTTTCTACCTTGAAAATTGCGAAATGCTCCATACAAACTTCAACCCCCCATTTTAGGGAAGTAGGGGATTAGAAAGAGACAAAAAGTAACCTATGTCCGTCTCCAGGGTCCCAACTATGTCTGTACCAAAATTTATCAAACTCGGTTTTGCCATTTAGGGGTGAAGACGTAACAAACAAACAAACTCACTTTCGTTTTTATAATATTACTAGCTTTTGCCGGCGGTTTCGGTCGTATTGAATTCGAGGTAACACAGTTCCTCTTTCCTGATTTGCAGGTAGTACCTGCTAGCTACCTGTAGTTTTTGCCTTTGCGCCTTATATATTGTAATAGCAAAGCTAAGTTTTCCTTTTTCTTCCCTCATTCTCGAACAGTCTTCACTTTAAAAAAAATAGCCTATGTCCGTCTCCAGGGTCCCAACTATCTCTGTACCAAAATTCATCAAAATCGGTTTAGCCATTTAGGCGTGAAGACGTAACAAACAAACTCACTTTCGCTTTTATAATATCAGTAAGGATTTTCAGAATTAAACAATGGTTGACAAACAGATTTATTTATTTATTTCGTTTCCAAATATCATCAACCTCTTGAGAACGGTGGTGAGGAGTTGGTTTTCAAGTAGAATATCCCGGATTGTCTGAAAACAAGATAAGAATTAAATTAATTAGTATTGTATAACTAGCTCCCGCCCGCGACTTCGTCCGCGTGGCATAGTTACTTTAGGCTAACGCTAACTTAAACCTGCGTGATAATCGAAAAAATATATTATCTTTTTCTCACTTTTTTTCCATCTTTCTCCCCTTTTTTTAGCTTATGTCCGTCTCCAGGGTCCCAACTATCTCTGTGCCAAAATTAATCAAAGTCGGTTTAGCCATTTAGGCGTGAAGACGTATCAAACAAACTCACTTTCGCTTTGATAATATTGATTTATTTCGTTGGATCCCAGTTTTTGATCCCATTTTATAGGTATTAACGATGGGTCCCATTTGATATTACCATTGAATCCCATTTTATGACAACATGTCGTCGACCGTAGGTTCAATTGAGGTAAGGGACAAAATACCCAAAATGAGTTAAGTATACAGTTTTGTTCAGAATTTTTCGCTCTATCGAATGGTGTATATGAAAAAAATCTAGCTTAAGAAAAATGTCCCTTACCCTAATGATTTTTGGATCCAAATTTCGAATCAGCCCCATAATAACAATGTATCTGAAAAACTATGCAATATAGGAACTTGAAATGATGTAATTATTGCCGCCAATCCACTTGAAATAAGGTAAGGGTCTTCCCAATCAACGAATTACCATTCCATGGTTTATTTTTGAAGAAACAATAATAAAACTGGCCTTACATTAATGTCTTTGTTATCTAAAAAAGTTAATATCATCCATACTTTAAATGGATTGCACGAGTTTTGACATAGTTGTCCCTTACCTCAATTTGCATTGTCATACTTTAATTTGAATCGAATTATATTTAGGTTCGGTGTCCGTTACACTAATTTGCTGATGAGAAGTATTGAATTGTTTATCCCTGTTACCTTTATTTACACACACTTCTAACTTCATAACACAAGATAGCACGTACTTGCACTATTACCATCCTTTTCTATCTCACAACGTCTTTCTTTTTGCGAAAGAGAGGATGATACCAATGCGAAAGCAGCGCGCGGGCATCAAAAAAGTCGCTATCAGTGCAAGTTCATCTGTCGTTTGGTCGGGATTGTGCACGGTTTTTGACAAAAACAGTGTAAAAATGGAAAAACAAAACCATTCAAACCAATTGCTTCGACATTTAAACCAATTGCTTCATGTATCTGAAAGATGTTGATGATAGAGGAATAAGAAAAGTTATCCTGTATTGCGATGCTTGCACTGCTGACAATGCTGGCAATATTGCATTATTTTTTGTCAATATCCAAGAATGTCGAAACGATTCAGATTAACTTTTTACTGACCGGTCATAGTTACATGCCAGTTGACAGCATGCACTCTGTTATTGAACGAGAAGTGCGAAAATTGACTGTTTGGAGTTACACGCAATGGCCTAGTTACATGGAATGTGCTAGAAAGAATCCTCGTCCCTACGTCGTAACCGTTATGGAGCACAAGGATTTCATTGACTGGGACCCCGTTACAGAAAAACTGTTTCCACAAAAGACGAAGGACTTGCAAGTTACGAAAATTAGAATAGCTACGTTAAAGAAAAAAGACCTTAAAACCATTTGGACTAAACACTCTATGAAGGAGGAAGCGGTTGTTTATGTCATCAAAATAAATGGGGAAATGGCAGCCAAAAAGATAGGGAGTAATCCAGAACGTAAAACGAAAAGTGGGAAGGGAAAAGGAAAAGGGACGGGAAAGGGTAAGGTTAAGAGTAAAACATCTGTTAGTGTGCGGTCACAACTAGCAGACTCGCCTGATATAACAGTGGACAATAATTGCATAGAACTAAGACCTTTGTATAACACCAGGCTACCAATATCGTTCGCAAAATACAAAGATTTAAAAAAATTGTGTGTGAATGCTATGCCCAGTAGATTTCATCAAGATTATTTGAAGCTACCATATAGCGCTAAAGTGATTGACAATTTGAATCAAACGAACGAAGAAGATAATGTTGATGAAAAAAACGTTTAATTCTGAAACATTTATTGATCTCAATTTTATTAATATTTTTTTTAATGATTATAATTATTAAACATTGATCTCATGTTGAAGACTGATTAAGCGGTAAAGCGGTAGTAAGTAAAATTGATTATTTTAAATAATAAACAATGCCTTAGAGGCTCTATTAGGATTATTTGCAGCTACTTTTTTATTTGAATAAAAATTCAAAGTAATTATAGGTAAAATTGTTACCATTTCTTTTAATAATTTGTTTACAATAAACATATTAAATGAAATATAAATTGTTTTATTAAATCTATACAAATTAGCTATTACAATGTACAAACATTTCATTTCATTGTACTATTTAAGCAACACACAAAAAAGAGACACACGGTTCTAATACATTTTCATGTCTCTTAAATGATTTCTTGTAACAATAATAACGATTTCCAAATTTATGATATCCGTACGTCAAAAGTGTATACTTCATTTTATGTCAAAAATCTCTTTACACTGTATTTTTTTCATAATTTTTTTCAACAAGTGCTTTACACTATTTTTTCATTAATAAATTGAATCCAACGCAAAGGTCAATTTAATGTAAGGGACGAGACTACAAGATACTTGGTCAGTAAGGGACATTACTAACAAAATACGTTGTTGTAAGGGACATCTATTTTCTTAAATAGCTAATTTATTTAAATAAATGTTACACATATAGATAGAGCACTAAAATACAAGATTATGTGTGAAATCAGACCCGAAAAAGGTTAATAAGAAAAAAAGTTATAGGCGATTTAGTCCGAAAAAAAACTTTGTCGGCCTCTCCTGAAAAATCGTATTTTGTCCCTTACCTCAATTGAACCTACGGTCGACGATGTGTACATTTCAGAAGAAAAGTGATTTACTTTTATTAAATATTTCAAAAACACTGTGTGTGTATTTTTTAGGATTGTTGCCACTGGGGAATAAACAAGCGCCTCTTAGCTCAAAAAAAAATACTGCCGTCATGATTTTTCCATATTTTTTTTTTATACTATAATGTGGCCGTTTCTGGCAAACAGGTCACAGTTTTAACCTAACCTTTTTTTGTAAATAAGTAATTATCCTAATCTAAATAGTTCAGTTCCGGGTAACCAACTAAAAACAATCTCTTTTTTCTATAAATGCAGGTCGTTTGTGGGTAGGTCCCAGTTTTAACCTAACCTAACCTAGTTCCCGGTTCCTATAATTTGTTTGGGTAATGAAATTTTGTCAAAATCTTTTCGGAAAAACGGCAGGCACCCGTTATTCTAACATAACCTATCCACATACCCAAATTTCATCCAAATCAGTCTAGAAGTTTGAGCGTGTTGGAATAACAAACATACATACAAAGTTTCGCCTTAAAATATTATTGTGATTTTGTTGTTGGATGTACCCGCATTCAGATGTTTTTAAACATCTGGGATCCAGCGGAAATAGTTTTTGGGATTCAATGGCAATAAAACGTATTTTTTTTAGTATTTTTCAAATTTGGAATCAACGGAAATATAATAATAATGTTTTGTGGGATCCAACGCCAAAAATATTAAAGTAGGATCAAAAACTGGGATCCAACGAAAATAAACGATAATATTAGTAAGGATACATATTATTTTAAAACATGTATACAATTTAACCAAAAACATACCAACTTTTAATAAAAACGTATCTGTAATTATGGATCATTCCCACCCTGGAGCCTGGACAGTGAACCTGATAAAAAAAATCATCCTATTGCTTTTAAGTCTATCACTCACCCAGTCTTAGCAACCAGTCCACCCATCCTAAGGTTTCCCCAAAGGAAACAATTGCCCGTCATTGCGGTGAGGAAGGAGGCACAGCGCCGGCCTGTGAAGCCTCCAGATTCGAGGGACTCTGCTAAGTAAAAGTATGACCTGGAAACGAAGAACACCATGACTAAGACCATCTTTAACACGTTCATTGCATTACGAGATCTATCAGATCTTTTGCAGGAGTTATGTATTATATTTATGTTATTACTAGCTGGTGCCCGCAGCTTCACCCGCGTGGTATCCTATGTGTTATTCCAGACTATAATCTACCTCTGTGCGACAAGATCCGTTCAGCCGTTTTGACGTGAAAGAGTAACAAACATCTATACATCCTCACAAACATTCGCATTTATAAATTTGTAGTAGGATCTTAGGAATGAAATGAAGGAGAAAGGAGTAAATGATGCCGTGACGTCTGTTAGGGGAGAATGGAAGAACAAAACGTGTTGCGCCGACCACAAATAGAATGGGACTAGGGCAAAATGATGATGATGAAGTAAGACTTACATTCCTTAGGAATGAAATGAAGGAGAAAGGAGTAAATGATGCCGTGACGTCTGATAGGGGAGAATGGAAGAACAAAACGTGTTGCGCCGACCCCAAATAGAATGGGACAAGAGCAGGAAAATGATGATGTTGATGAAGTAAGACTTACCTTCCTTAGGAATTAAATGAAGGAGAAAGGAGTAAATGATGCCGTGACGTCTGATAGGGGAGAATGGAAGAACAAAACGTGTTGCGCCGACCCCAAATAGAATGGGACAATTGCAGGAAAATGATGATGATGAAGTAAAACTTACCTAGCATGATCACATTCCTGAGAATTACAACCAGGCATGTCAATTCCTCCGTTAGGGTAGAAGTCGACATCACCCAACGTCCCAATATAACCGAGCAATCCAGCGTTGGTGTGAATGACCTCGGTGTAGACACCATCAGAGGGTCGAAATTTGTTATCGTTGGTGATCCAGCCGGGGTAAGCTGCATCCAGAGCTGCAGGAGAAAAGGATTTTTGAATAATTTTGCTATCGCCTTTATTCCTTCCCACCTTCTGATCTGTCTGCCTCGTTTTCATTTCCTATTTCTTCATTTATATTCGGTTTGCGTAAACATGATCATAAAGATAAAGATATATTTATTTTGTAAAACATGAGTGTGTATAAAGATGATAAAATTTGCTACATGTTTTGCCATCCAGGAATGGCGTACAAAATTTTTTGGCTTAAGCCATGCGTTGAAGTTAAAATTAGACATAAAATTTATAAAAAAACAAAAACATAAAAATAAACAAAGATATAAAACGTAGCTTAAATTTACAAGAAATGTCGTAATTGCATTTGTTTTCAATCGTTTAAAAATTCTGATAGGCTGTAGTAACATTTGGTTAAAAGGAATTTTTTGAGTTGTATTTTAAAGACTCTATTTAACTGACTAAAGAATTACTCTTTAGTCAGTTTGGGGATTTTATTATAAATGATTGGGGTGAATATCCCAGGCGCTAATTTTTCGTGTCCACGTTGAGAATCATGGTGTAAAATGATGGGATGTTTCTTAATTTTTTTTCTAGTGAGTCTAGGAAAAATAAATAACTTTAAAATTCAAGTTTGGTGGCTTGTCCTAGCTCCATTTTTTGATATAAATGTATTTACCAAAGGAACAATTTAAAGTGAAGTAAAAAACAAATTATTTCATTGGTAAATGCATATGACACACTATCTAAAAACATCTAAATCATATTATAAAATTGATGTTAAAAGCACAGGATACTCGATTCAAGTTTGTCCTAGCAAAAATCATAATTTTGGTAGCACTTTTTCAATTTACATTATCATGAAGATTCGTGCGTGTGCGATCAATCGCTTTTTATGTTCTGTATTTCTCAGTCGTGCGCGGGAAGTGGCGCGTAACAGGTCTGTGCTTAGTGCTGTAATTGCTCGCCAAAAACGAAGTATTCATCTTGGGTCGAACAGGGGACAAGAATTTGTCAATTTTGGTGGATCGATTTGCTGGTGATTTTTTAGTGTTTTAATAGTAAGCTACGTATTGTAGGTAGTGATTTGGGTAACTTATTTATTAGTGATATTTATTCTTTTGTATCTTAATAACTGTATTTTTTAAGATTTTTTTTATGCCTGGTTTCAATTTTGGTGGTTCAATTTTGGTGGCTTTGGTGGCGATTTTCACCACCAAAATTGAAAATAAGCCACCAAAATTTAAGTATGTACTGTTTATATATTATTTGTACATATAAAGACAGTTTTTCACTATACATTGTTCATTTATATGTATACGTTACTATTCTATTTGTTTCTGTTCTGTTTGTTCTATTTATTAAAGTGCACATGCCATGCTATTTTTCTGCACTACTCTAAGGTCGACTGGCAATGGCTACTGAGACTGCACACCTCTCGGTTATGGAAGGTCTTCGCGTTAAATAGGCCTCGACCCCCGCACTTCCGAGGGATGTACAGTCTGATTACCGATGATCTTAGGTGATGCATCCGGTTTGCGTTTAGCAGTGTATGGACTCTCCTATCCAGGGCATCAAGTTCAGTCTGAGTCCATTTAAGTATGCCGAAAGAGTAGGTACATTAAAACCGTATTATAATTAGTATTATTATCGTTTATTTATTTGTATACATATTTTTTTATATTTTTACATATTTCTTATCAAAAACATATAAAAATAGTAGCCCACCGGTATCGGGAACAGTGTCCAAGCTACCGGCAGTCAAGGCTCCAGAGAAAGGAACCTCCTACCAATACGAGCCCTGTCCAGGAGTACCGCTTTCTGTATCAAGCCCTTGATCCAGCTGCCTAACGAGAGCCTTCTCAGGTGTTGGTCGAGGCTCTTGGCAATTAAGCCATTGGCTGTAACGACTATCGGCACAATGATCGCTGAGTCCACGTCCCACATGTCGACAACCTCGCGAGCCAAGTCAATATACTTGATTTGTTTATCTTTTTCGGCTTCCACAAGGTTCTCGTCATGTGGGACCGTTATGTCAACAATCATTGCGCGCCGCTGTGATCGATCCACTACCAAATCAGGTTTATTTGCTACAATAGTCCTGTCAGTGATGATGGATCGATCCCTATACAATTACGTGTACAATTATAAATACTTAAGTATTAATTATTTTAATATTACATGTTTTTTTGTAATAAAGACGAGACAAGGTTCATGTTTAAAAACTATAACATCTTTTCTTTATATATTTTACGGTTTAATATTGTTATTTCATGTTTTATTTTAGAGTTTATTATGTTTTAGTTTCTTAGTTTTGCTGAGAAAAATTTTGTAGTATGGCAGGTAATTTTGTTCAAAATAAAAAGTTTTTTTTTTAAGTCTACCCTCATAGTTCTCATTACGAGTTCATCAGATAAATAATAAATATTGTGGTACTTACTACCGATGACCGCAAGAAAGTATGGCAAGGCAAGGAGCATTACGGGCGCTTTTACCGGGCTCTTCATGGGCCCGATGTAAATTTTCTAGCATCCGTATCCTGGCTACGATTTAGCGACCTTTTTGGGGAAACTGTAGATTTTGTCTGTGCGATTATGGACGAAGTTATGTTGACGAACAACTACCGGAAATATATTATGAAGGATGGGACGGTTGATGTGTGTCGGGCATGCCACCATGTCACCCATCCGGGTGAGTCCATCGGACATATTATTTCTGGTTGTTCTCGTCTAGCTAACGGCGAGTACTTGCATAGGCACAACCAAGTAGCTAGGATTATTCATCAGCAACTTGCCTTGAAATATAATCTTGTGGAATCTGAGGTACCGTACTACAAGTATGTGCCCGACCCAGTTCTCGAGAAAGACCATGTCACGCTGTACTGGGATCGGTCTATCATTACTGACAGGACTATTGTCGCCAATAAGCCTGACATAGTGGTGATAAGATGTAATCACCCCGCATGACAAGAACCTCGTGAAAGCTGAGAAAGAAAAACAGCTAAAATATCTCGACTTGGCACACGAGGTTGTTGACATGTGGAATGTGAACTCAGCTATCATTGTGCCGATTGTCGTAACGGCCAATGGCTTGATTGCCAAGAGCCTCGACGAACATCTGTCGAAGCTCTCCTTAGGCGGTTGGATCAAGGGCCTGATTCTGAAGGCAGTTCACCTCGATACGGCTTGTATTGTGAGGAGGTTCCTGTCTCTGGAACTCTAACCACCGCTGCACCGGTAGCTTCAACCCTGTTCCCGATACCGGTGGGCTACTATTTTTTGTATTTTTAAATGTTTCTTTTTTATTTTCTGTTTTTATTTAGAAATATTTAAAAAAAATATTAAAATGTATTTAACTGAATAAACGAAATATTATTATAACAAGACTGAGTTTTATTAACTGATGGAGTTTTTTGGTCATTGAGCTTTATTAGTGAGATTTAAGTTTGTGACAAAAACTGATTTTTAATGTATTGTTTTAAGCACTTTCAATTTTGGTGGACCAATATCAATTTTGGTGGTCATCTTTCAATTTTGGTGGACAATTTTCAATTTTGGTGGCTACACTAATCTTTGAACTCAAATATCTCAAAAAGTTACCAAGATATTTTCGGACCTCATGAAGATTCCTAAAGCTTGAACCTTCTATTTTTGTCCTAGGTCAATAGTTTCACGAAAACTTAAGAAAAAATTTTGCCACCAAAATTGACAAAAATATGGACTTGTTGATATTCACCCATTGGCGCCAAATAAAATATGCTTTTATGCATCAGTGCCGTGTTCGGCCTTACTATTTCTAGCCTGTTATTATCACGCCGACTGCTCGCGTTAAGCTCAAGTGGTTGCCTATCCGTCTTCGCCGGAATGCTCGCATTTTATCATTACTGTACAGAATTCTTTTTAATCTAACAACACCCTCTTATCTCAAAGAACGTTTCAAGTTCCTTCATGACACACATATTAGACACTTGAGATCATCGGAGAATTTGAGACTTTCGATGCCTGAACATTCCACGAAATTTGATGACCAGTCTTTCACGGTTCAGATGTCCGTTTATGGAACGAATTGCCGTTGTCAGTAAGACAAGCTCAGTCACTCGTTGCTTTTAAAACCTTAGTTGCAAATCGTTATCTTTCCCTTTAATGTCATTGAATTATTCTAAATCAATGTTTGACACGAATCCTATTTGTCAACCGCATATTATTATAAAACACATGTTTAATAAAGGATAATATTTTTGTGTTCACCAAAAATACTGATCGTGCACCAAATATTCTTTCCCGAATGTTAAAAAAATGCGTAGGTTAGGTTAGGTTAAAACTGTGACCCCCTACGCCAGTAACGACTTGCATTAATAGAAAATGGATAAAGATATAACACTTTTTTATTGTAGTGCGCTGATGCTCGTTATGACATATTTTAATTAACATATTTTGGTGCACATTCAGTATATTTGGTGGAACACAGGTAAAATTAGGTAAATGAAATGGGAATTAATTGAAGTACTTTTAAATACCATCCTTTAATAAATAGATTATTTTATGTATTTATACATATATTTTGAATGAATAACTTTATTTTAATTGTTTGTGTAGTATTAGCAGTAGGTACACCATTGACTACCCCCGTTGTATTTTTATATTCGTACAGTACATCCAAAGGTTGTCTGGAAGATATCGCTATTAGTGATAAGACCGCCATTGTAACCATAGATTGTGATTTGATTTTGTAAAACAGTTTTTTTTTTAGATTTTGGTGTGCAATAAAGTAGATATATTCTATTCTATTCTATTTCTAGGGTACCAGAACACTATGCATCTGTTCTACTTTTCAGTGCCTCTTATAGTATGTCCTGTCCATTGCTATTTAAATTACCGTATTCTAGTTGTAACATTTTGTATTTTAGTGCGGTTTCTGATTATTTCCTCCATTGATGTCTGACAAGTTTCTAGTATTTTGTTTTGCGCTTTGGTGAGGGCCCAAGTTTGGCAGGTTAAAATATGGAGAAGCTATTAGCTAAATAGTAGCAGTAACTCGGGTCGATATTTAGGTTATTTTTATGCCTTTCAAGGTTCTACGAATCATTTAAAAACGTATATTTTCAAACCACTTTCATAGGGAACCTCTTAAACAGGTTCCTCTCTCTGAAACGCTGACTATCAATCATCATCTGCCTAGCCTTTTCCCAACTATGTTGGCGTCGGATTCCAGTGTTACCGGATACAGCTGAATATCAGTATTTTACATGGAGCGACTGCCTATCTGACCTCCACAACCCAGTTAGTACTGGGTAATACAATGCCCATTGATAAGACTGGTTGTCAGACTTTAGAGACACTGTCCACCTGTAACGACTGTCAAAGATCTACAAATGACAGCCGGGACCAACAGCTTAACGTGCTTTCCGACGCACGGAGGAAACTCGGTATGAAACGGGTGGTCACCATCACAGACCAACCTAGGCAAGCGCGGCTTAACCTAAAGATCGACCCGAGCGGCTGCTATTATTTAGCCACGAGCTCCTCAGATCTGAAGAATATTTGAGGAAGCAAAATAATTATTTAACACGTTCGTTCGTACACGTTCGTACTAAGGTTATTTGCGTAGGGTACGCCCTACGCAAATAACCTTGAGTATTCGCTTCCCTCTTTGCCGCGCAGGAGTGAGTGAGTGAGAGCAGTAGTGAATTTTGCCTATTTTTTGGAATAAAATCTATATAAATTAAGTATTGGGTTTTTGGAAAAAATATTTCTACCAAAATGTTCATTATAGAATTGTGTATCCATTAGTGCCAGTAGCAAAATTAAACAATGTTTACTTTACGAGGAGATGCATTTTATTGATATTTTTTCTCATTTCGGGGGCTTTGTTGTAAGGAGATTTACTAAATATTGACTCAATAAAAATAAAAACAAAATCTACAATAATGGAATTAAGATTGTAAAGAAATTTAATGTATTTTTTTTGTTACTTAGTTCGTTTTAAATAACAAGTAGATAGCTCTAGAAAACTGTACAAAAACGGCTTGCGCGGCGTTTTGGTCGGGGTGGCACCTTAATAGCTAAAAGTGATACAACAGTACGCCTGTCGACGTATTAGTTTTTAATTGCAAAAAATCAGTACGTCACACGACGACCGATTTTTCATACTATCACAAACAACGGCATGTTGTACTGTCACCACACGTATAATTACGACTTTGGTGCTGTCACTACTTTATTTATAAAAAATCCTTACTAATATTATAAAAGCGAAAGTGAGTTTGTTTGTTTGTTACCTCTTCACGCTTTAATGGCTAAACCGATTTTGATGAATTTTAGTACAGAGATAGTTGGGAACCAGGAGACAGACATAGGATAATGAGGATGTGAGGGAGAAAGAGGGAAGAAAAGAGAAAACTTAGCGTTGCTATTACAAATCAATAAGGCGCAAGGGGAACTGTGTTACCCCGAATTTAACGCGAGCGAAGCCGCGGGCAAAACCTAGCATTATATACGCCCGTGGGCGTAAAAAAGTAGTGTCTCAGTAGTAGCAACCTGTGAGATACAGTCCACGAACGTGTAAATATATCTTACCAGTGATATAAGCGATCTGTCCGCCAACATTCCTGCCAACAATACCAGCTTGATGACCTCCCAAACTATGTCCCACGATGTGGTACATTGTGGGGCTAGCACCAGTCACCAAGTTCAACCATTCTATGAAGCGAGCTACACTCTCTCCTGCAAACAGATAAGAATAGTACTTTTTGATTAAAGTAAGGAAACTTTGCCATTGCAGCCGAGGCAGAATAACACACGAGCCGCCAGGCGAGAGTGTTATAGAGCCGAGAACAACAAAATTATTAAATGCCTAATTTATAAAGCAGACGAAAAGACATAGCATATTCGTTCCATTCACTTAAAGAGAGAAAAAATATAGACGAGCACACAAAAAAAAATAAACATTAAACATGTAAATCATTACAAACATTTATAAATACAAAAATAAAAAAAGGATTGTCTGGTTTTATGAAACAACGGTAAAAGTGAAACTGTTTTTTACATTAAAACATAGACATTTAGACGTCCCTACTCCGCGGCCGACCGTCACGCGACATGCAACACACAGACGAAAAAGGTTGAGACGATGTAATAAAAGTTACACTTTAAAAATAACTTGCACGCTACGTATAGAGTGACTGCGACAGGTAGGTCACCACTCAGCATGATGCTGTGCTATGGGAGCCCACAGCACAGCGCTGGTTGTCAGTGTTAATACTGGATCCTCTTACTTACCAGAAGGTACGGTATTCGCCACAGCAGCGACGTAGTTGATAGTACCAGCACCGGCACTCCAGTCCACCACAATCACGTTCACATCCTCAGCAGAAAGGAATGCTGTAAAGCATACGATATCCTTACTAATATTATAAAAGCGAAAGTGAGTTTGTTTGTTTATTTATTTATTTAAACTTCATGTACAATAGTGGTACATAGGCGGACTTAATGCCATAAGGCATTCTCTACCAGTCAACCTTTGGGTAAAATACGACAACATTGTGATAGGGTACAAAAATTATATAAAATATATAATAAATATATATCTAAAACTATTTGTTAACGAAAAAGTATATTTTTATACGGATACTAATTCACATATACATATCAAATAAACTAATAAATACATTTAAAAAAAATAAATAAAAACGAGAACTTTAACAGTAATTACAATGACTTTTAATTGGTAGACGGACCTAAATAGTGGTTACGAACTTTTCTTTTAAAAGTAAATTTACTTTCAGCTTTTTTAATGCCAAAGGGTAGCGCGTTCCAAAGCTTTATTGTTGAAATAACATTATCATCGACATCGGTCAGAAATTCGCCAATTGAGTAATAACATTTATGAACTAAATATAGATCTGTCAATTTCTTTTTAAATAGTGGAAATGCCTCTTTTGTTATTACTTTAAGTATTCTGTTAAATATAATCGGAACCAAACATACAATACTTTTTTTTTAATAAGGCGGTTTTTATGTATAAAGGCGGGTAATTATTTCTTAGAAAAGAAAGTGGAAAAACTACCTAATAGTTTGGAAACCGTTCGTTTTATTGTTGTAGCAGTAATGTATTTTTTTGGAGTTGAAGGTGAGGGTGTGATGGGGCGGAATAAAGAAAATATCGGGACTCTCTTAGGGAGTCCTTTAAGTAATGATGATGGTATTTCGGGAGGTTCCTGCACATAATCGGACGGGAGGAAACACAAGTGTGTCACCATTTTTTTATTTTTTTTTCAAAACCGTTGCTCCACACTAGGAATGTCTCCTGTATCGTGGATGCGTTTACAAACATTTAGACTCACATACACAAACAGCCAGACCAGGAACAATTATCTGTAGGCCATACAAATATTTGTTCCGTGCGAACCAACCGTGTCGTCATTGTTACGATCGCCCGGAGGACACTGTGGAGCACACATATATAACCTACGTAGGCGAGATTCTTTAAGGGAACAGTTTAAGGATATTAACATCATGACAGTACCTTGTCAATATATTTATGAAAACATCATGTATGTCAGGAAAAACTTGCATATTTTTAGTAAAAGAGGTGACAGACACTATTATAATACTAGAAATAGGGACCAATTAGTTCAACCAGGTTTCAGGTTAGCTAAAGTAGACTCATCTTTCATGGGGTACTGTTTGAAATGCTACAATAAAATACCTCCCCACATTCTTCAACTGAATGAAACGAAATTTAAATCTTGTATTAAACGCACACTATGTAGGCAAGCATATTTAAGTTGGGGGATTATATTGATGATAAAAATGCTTGGCTCAATGCTGGTCCTGCTCCACAAGCATAGGGGTAAACTCAGTATCCGAAGCTATAGTGGAAGCTGCAGAAGATTGTAAGACTATCTTTGCAATGTATAGAATCAATTATCTAGTATTGTATAATTATTAAGCCCATATGTGAGTGCTATGTATTATCATTGACTTGACGAAGCCCTGGTGGTTGATAGTGTCATGCTCACTTAAATGTCTCGCTGATGGTGGCGGGTGTGTCGGGTCATTTAGCTCCCTTCAAAATGGTCGAGCTGAATGGGGCTGATCCATACGTCATGTTGGGACTGGTCACTTTTTAGCTACCACGGTTCATTTTTAAACTTATTTAGATTTAAAATTAAATTTTGCTTTTTATTTACTCTGGACGCTCTTACTGTGCACGTCTTTCTACAACGTTCTCACATATTTGTATAATCTCAACATGAATGATGTAAATACGATTTTGTTAAAATATTATAATTTAAAACAGTGTCCATGGAGTTTCTTGCCCATTCTTCTCCATAGAGATCAACGCTTTGGAATGGGCAACTACAGTACTTTCACAAGTTATTATGCCTTGTGACCGGGACTGTAGATTCATTTTGTTTCTTGACATTCAAAAGTGCCTGTAATGGTCTAATTGAAATAAATGATTTGATTGATTGATTGATTGACAGTGGCGGTCGTGCCCTCGTAAACCGCCGTGCCCTCGTAAAGGCGATCGGCGGTGGCGATCTCGCACGTCCTGCCCTGGAAATTCCTAGTGTGGGGCAACTTTTTATTAAAAAAAAACCTTACCCGGAACCAGCACTCTATTGAAGTCAGCCGTCACATCATCAAGCCAGCCATGTAACAAGACGACCGTTCTTCTGGTTGGGTTGTAGTTGTTCAGACCCAGAAGACCTTCGTTACCCATCAGCATGGGCTGACTCACTGTCGGGTTTTGTCTGGAAAGAAAGTGAAATATTGTATCCTACTGTAATATTATAAACGCGAAAGTGGTTGTATTATTTATTAAAAATTCGCCGGCGTAATATCGAAGAAAAAGTATTGTGTGTGTTTCCAGACTACAATCCACCACTGCGCCAAATTTTATCAAGATCCGACCAGACGTTTTGACGTGAAAGTGTAACAAACATCCACACATCCATTCATCCTCACAAAAATTCGCATAAGTATTTAATATTAGTAGGATAACATTATTTTTTTAAATGTTGCCCCACACTAGGAATTTCTCCTGTATTGTGGGTGCGTTTACAAACATTTAATAAACTCACAAACACAAACAGCCAGACCCGAAACAACTATCTGCAGTTCATACAAATATTTGTTCCGTGCGGGAATCGAACCCGCGACACGCAGCGCAGCAGTCAATCGTTCAGCCGCTGCGCCAACCGTGCCGTCAAAAAAATTGATAACAATTTCGTATTTCTTACCTGGTATACAAGTGGTAAATATTCTGTCTATCCGGGTTATATCTGGCTGCTTCAGCCACATCGCTGACGGTCCCCCACAGATCGACCAGGTGAAGGTTTCCACGAGGACCTTCGACGTGCTGGTAGCGAAGATTCTCGTCCAGTTTCCTGATGACAGGGTCATAGGGAAGAGCTGGAAGTAATGAAGTCTTTGTTGGAACCTTATGGGAAACTGTTGTTCTAAGAGTGAGGAAGACTATCCGCTTGTTATACAGTTTAATACTGGAGGAGATAGGGTGAATCAGTCCGAAGATAATCATACGATCTACAACATTATTTTTAGTATATGCGAAACCTGAATATAGTTTGTCCCAAAAATATTAATAAAAGGTTACGAGTTGGACACTTAGTAGGTATACGAAATCATACGGCGAGCAACAAGGTCACGGCAGGTCACTGCGACAGTACACACGTGCGGCGCCGTTTTAGCCGCGCGGTGACCGTGTTTTTGTACGGACAGCCAGGTAAAATAACAAGCTTATAACTTTCTGACTTTTCATGATTAAGTTCTGAAATTTTGTACATAGATTCTTCACATAAACTTACTGGACACGTGTTTCGGGTTTCGCATAAAGTAAAAGTAATGTTATATTTATACACTTTGACAGTTTGGGTAAATTGAAAGCCAATTTTTATGAATATCTCCCCTAATAAACCTTTCATTATCTTTTTAGAGCGAATTTTGTTATTTTATTTTGGTTATTAGAAATTCTTTGTTTAAAATGTAAAATTTTTAGATACAAGTAACTTAAATCTGACGACACGGTTGGCGCAGTGGCTGAGCGATCGACTGCTGCGCTGCGTGTCGCGGGTTCGATTGCCGCACGGAACAAATATTTGTATGGCCTAAGGTAGTTGTTTCGGGTTTGGCTGTATGTGTATGTGAATTTAAATGTTTGTAAACGCACCCACGATACAGGAGAAATTTCTAGTGTGGGGCAACGTATTTAAAAAAAAAATAACTAGATTACATAGTTAAATTAAATAATTTTTCTTGTACAACTTAAATAATAATATGCATGCGGTGTTTACCTTTAAGTGATTGTTGCACTAATATATATTACTATTCGCATGTTACTTTAAGCATAAAACCAGTGTGGACAATTGTTGGTGAACCAATAAAATAAAATAAAAAATCTATCAGTCACATGTCATCTACCATTTCACATTTTACAACAGTTGAGTTGTGGTAATTATTATTAGTAATTTGGGTATATTTCCAAATCTCGAAAAGAGGTGTCGAGTTGAAAAAAAATCCGTATTCTTAAATCTGTAGTCTCTTTGTGCTGTGAAAAAATCAACCCGCGCGTGTTTCTCTGTCTGTCTCTCTCTTTCATAGAAAACAAGCCAATTATTTTCGTTTCGTCTTTCTATTTCGCATTGAACAGTGTGGTGTGACGACGATTATTTTTGTTGAGTGTATACAGGTTTTTTGTACATAATAAATAATAACTTCGTTCCATCCGGGTGTCCCTTGACACCTCTCAAGTTTTCTTTTTAACTTGCACGGCTGTTTAGTTTAAATAAAAACACATAATGTAATTTCGTTGTGCATTTTGAATTTTAAGCGCACGTCGCATTGTATTTTGTAACAAATCCTTACTAATATTATAAAAGCGAAAGTGAGTTTGTTTGTTTCTTACGTCTTCACGCCTAAATGGCTAAACCGATTTTGTTGAATTTTGGCATAGAGATAGTTGGGACCCTGGAGAAGGAAATAGGCTTTTTTTTAAAGTGATTAATGCGGGAGAAAGAGGGAAGAAAAGGGAAAACTTAGCTTTGCTATTACAATAAATAAGGCGCAAGGATCAAAACTACAGAATCAGGAAAGGGGAACTCTAAATTTAACGCGAGCGAAGCCGCGGGCATAAGCTAGTTGTTTTTATATAATGTGGAAAATGTTGTTGGTAATACATTTACTCAAACTATGGCTGTAATACTGTAATGTGTAACGGTTTGTTTTTCTAAATAAATAAAAATAACATATAGGATCAAACGACTATCACCAGCTTTCGATTAAAAAAAGAATCATCAAAATCGGTTCACCCAGACCAGAGTTATATGAGGTAACAAACATAAACTGGTGTTTGCTAGCTGACAAGTGACAATGAATGAATAATTTCTTATTTTTTTATAATTTTTTGTGATAATATAAATTGTATAAAATCTGGTTCTTCTAACCTGACAGACAGATGTGTTTCTGGGGAGTTTGTTCCGCCACTTCTTCTTCCCAGCTAAAACACTAGGAAGTGGCGAAGGGCAGGGCGTTTTTGTGGGACTGTCTCTTGTAATGTGACGTTCAAAAAGTGCTGATTATCAGCCTAATTTGAATAAATGACTTTTGATTTTTTATTTTATTTTATACAATATGGTCGAATTGAGAACCTCCTCCTTTTTTTGAAGTGGGTTAAAAATAGACTTACCTGTCACTGCAGCTACTAATCCACAAAAAAATAAAGCTGTAGACTTATCCATTGTTCAAATTGGAGTAATTATAAAATTCATCAATGATTTATTTATTACTTCACTATCTTAGATAAACGCCACCTGAAGATTATCTATGTATTAATTTGATATTGAAACTAGCTTATTTCTACGTCTTTGTCCGCATTTCATCTACAGTACTTTCACAAGTTATTATCTAATGTAATTGTAATGGTCTAATTAAGTGACGATCGCCCGGAGGACACGGTGGAGTACGCAATGGCGGTCTGCCCAGCTTGGGCGAAGCGCCGCCGTGCCCTCGCAGAATATTTTTTTAAAAGATTGAGATATGAGGGAGAAAGAGGGAAGAAAATGGAAAACTTAGTATTGCTATTAATCTATTATTAGCATTATCGTTTATTCAGCTAAATACATTTTGATTAAATTTTTTAATATTTCTTAATAAAAACATAGAAAATAAAAAAAGAAACATTTAAAAATACAAAAAATAGTAGCCCACCGGTATCGGGAACAGGGTCCAAGCTACCGGCGGTCAGGGCTCCAGAGAAAGGAACCTCCTAACAATACGAGCCGTGTCCAGGAGTACCGCTTTCTGTATCAAGTCCTTGATCCAGCTGCCTAACGAGAGCCTCCTCAGGTGTTGGTCGAGGCTCTTGGCAATTAAGCCATTGGCAGATACGACTATCGGCACAATGATCGCTGAGTCCACATCCCACATGTCAACAACCTCGCGAGCCAAGTCAATATACTTGATTTGCTTATCTTTCTCGGCTTTCACGAGGTTCTCATCATGCGGGACTGTTATGTCAACAATCATTGCGCGCCGCTCTGATCGATCTATCACCACTATATCAGGCTTGTTGGCAACAATAGTCCTGTCAGTGATGATGGATCGATCCCAGTACAATGTGATATCGCCATGTTCGAGAACTGGGTCGGGCTCATACCTGTAGTACGGCACTTCCGATTCCACAAGGTTATATTTAAGAGCAAGTTGCTGATGGATAATCCTGGCTACAAGGTTGTGTCTATGCAAATACTCTCCGTTAGGCAGACTAGAACAACCGGAGATAATGTGTCGAATTGATCTATTAGCATTACTATTAGTCTAATTATAATTTATTGCATTTTATTTTAAAATTAATAACTAGCTTTTGCCCGCGGCTTCGCTCGCGTTAAATTCGGGGTAACACAGCTCCTCTTTCCTGATTTGCTGGTCTACAGGTACCTGCTACCTGCAGTTTTTGCCCTTGCGCCTAATTTATTGTAATAGCAATGCTATGTTTTCCCTTTTTTTCCCTCTTTCTCCCTCATTTCTCACTTTTTTTTAATAAAGTTAGCCTATGTCCCTCTCCAGGGTCCCAACTATCTCTGTAGCAAAATTCATCAAAATCTGTTTAGCCATGTAAGCGTGAAGACGTAACTAACAAACAAACTCACTTTCGCTTTTATAATATATAATATATAGTAAGGATTGCATTTTATTTTAAAATTAATAACTAGCTTTTGCCCGCGGCTTCTCTCACGTTAAATTCGGGGTATCACAGTTCCCCTTTCCTGGTCTACAGGTACCTGCTACCTGCAGTTTTTGCCCTTGCGCCTTATTGATTTGTAATAGCAATGCTAAGTTTTCCCTTTTCTTCCCTCGTTCTCCCTCATATCCCACTCGTTCTCACTCATGTCCGTCTCCTGGTTCCCAACTATCTCTGTATCAAAATTCATTGATTTGTAATAGCAATGCTAAGTTTTCCCTTTTCTTCCCTCGTTCTCTCTCATATCCCACTCGTTCTCACACATGTCCGTCTCCTGGTTCCCAACTATCTCTGTACCAAAATTCATCAAAATCGGTTTAGCCATTAAAGCGTGAAGAGGTTACAAACAAATAAACAAACTCACTTTGGCTTTTATAATATTAGTAAGGATAGTAAGGACTAGCTGTGCCGTGTTGTAATGCATTGCAATGCAATTTACTAATGCAAAACATTCCTCACGACATTTTCCTCATTTTTCCTCACCATACGCCTATACCACGATCACCAAGTACCGCTACCAGTTCTGACAGACAGGCAAGCAAATATCGATCACTAGCTTTTGCCCGCGGCTTCGCTCGCGTTAAATTCAGGGTAACACAGTTCCCCTAGCGCCTTATTGATTTGTAATAGCAACGCTAAGTTTTCCCTTTTCTTCCCTCTTTCTCCCTCAAATCCCACTTTAAAAAAAAAACAAAATATTTATGTCCGTCTCCTGGTTCCCAACTATCTCTGTACCAAAATTCATCAAGATCGGTTTAGCCATTAAAGCGTGAAGAGGTAACAAACAAACAAATAAACAAACAAACTCACTTTCGCTTTTATAATATTGGTAAGGATATTGAAAATATTTCGTAAATATTATTGTCTGAATTATCATTGTTTGATAAGACATAACACGTAATAGTCTTTTTAAATGATAAAAGACACCTGTGATTTTTCCCATGTCTTATCTTTTATGCTGTTTGTTGTTTTTCGTGACCTTGATATGCATTTTCTAGAATAATAATTCAAAGGACATGGTGTTACAAATTGCAAAAAATAACTGATAGCTGCCAACCTTATTTTTAACGGACTTCAAAACAAGAAGAGGTTCTGTGTTTGACTGTATTTTTGTGTGTTCACCATTTTCAGGTACTCATACTATAAGTACTTAAAAATGCTGAAATGAAACAAAATGCAAAAATAAAACCTTCCAAATAAAACTTTAAAAGTGGAAAATAACTTTACTTCCGGAAGTCAGTGGGAAAAAAGTCAACGAAACTAACAAGAGTAACCGACTTCCGGAAGTAAAGTTATTTTCGACTTTTAAAGTTTTATTTGGAAGGTTTTATTTTTGCATTTTTTTTACAAAGTTTTTTTTTGGAAGTCGGTTTTTTTTTGTATTGTTAAAAAACAGACTACCTGGCTTGTGCAAGATTGAATACTACTATTTTAGTAAAATAGAACATGCTTCTATTAAAAAACATGCTTCTGTTCTCCAGATAGAGGATCTTGTCAGACACAATCAAACGGAAAACAAAGTTTAGACGACACGGTTGGCGCGGTGGCTGAGCGATCGGCTGCTGCGCTGCGTATAGCGGGTTCGATTCCCGCACGAAACAAATGTATGGCCTACAAATAGTTGTTCCGGGTCTGGCTGTTTGTGCATGAGAGATTAAATGTTTGTTAACGCACCCACGATACAGGAGAAATTCCTAGTGTGGGGCAACATTTAAAAAAAAAAAAGTGATACTATAAGGGGCCGTTTTTCCTTTTAAGTTACGTAACCCTAAAAAGATTCATTTATTAAGTTACCATGAGACGACTTCAGATTATGACGTAAGACCTACGCCAGTCGACAACAAGAAAATTATAAAAAAAACAAAAACAGGTGTCGGTTATCTATAATAATAAAAAAACAAGACCTTGGGTTTGATCCAGCGTAATGTCGATTGACTATCCGATTCTCTACCAAACACGCTATTAGAACACTAGCTGTGCCCGCGACTTCGTCCGCGTGGAATAGTATTTTGGGCATCATATTTATTTTTGCAAACAACCTCCTCAGCTTTATAAATTATAACTGTTACCCACGACTTTGTCCGCGTCTTAGCCCAAGTTCCGGAATTCTGTGAGGATAAACGTTGAGAACGTTCAGCGCTTGATTCCCGTAGTCGGTTCACCAAAGTTCGAGAACTCTGTGAGGCTAAACGTTGAGAACGTTCAGCGCTTGATTCCCGTAGTCGGTTCACCAAAGTTCGAGAACTCTGTGAGGCTAAACGTTGAGAACGTTCAGCGCTTGATTCCCGTAGTCGGTTCACCAAAGTTCGAGAACTCTGTGAGGCTAAACGTTGAGAACGTTCAGCGCTTGATTCCCGTTCTCGGTTTATCAAAGTTCGGAAATTTTGTAAGGATAAACGTTCAGCGCTTGATTCCCGTTGACGGTTTGCCGAAGTTCGGAAATTTTGTAAGGATAAACGTTCAGCGCTTGCTTCCCGTTGATGGTTTGCCGAAGTTCGGAAATTTTGTGAGGCTAGATACTGCGAACGTTCAACGATCGATTCATTAGCACGGTTTTGTTCACTGATTCCTCGTTGAGTAGCCAACCTATGCATATTTTCATTCTCTGTTTCACTGCTGCGCAAAGCTCGCAGCCGCTTTGCGGTAACAGTCTGCCGAGAAAGCTGAGTTCTTTTTCTAGGCATAGTGACGAAGAAAGAAAATAGGAAATGAAAACTTAACCAAACCGTAACTCGTAATCAAGAAAAAACAAACGTAAGGTTAATAATTAGGATCCTAATTATTGTTACCTGTATTTGGTACTTACGTAAAATTTAAGGTTAACTAACTGTGTGCTTAAACTAAAACCTAACCTAATAAGGGCTGATTTTTTAATAGTCAGATAATTTTTATCTGAGGAATAAAAATAGCAGTTTGACATATTTTCTATAGATGAGCTGTCAAACCGCCATTTTTATTCCTCAGATAAAAGTTATCTAACTATTGAATAAACAGCCCTAAGAATAATTATGTACATGACACCTATTTACAGGTATTATCTACAATTTTTTTTTAATAATTGTGGAATTTATAAAAAAAAAATAGCTCATGAGGAGCTCGTGGCTAAATAAGGGCCGATTTCACCAATTTATCGAGATCGAGATCACCTTGATCTAACACACCTTCTTGCGCTTTATTGGCTCCACCAGCACCATTAAGAGCTCGGTACCACCTTGAGGGTCTTCACAATCACATCGAAGTGCTTGATTGGCTTCACCAGAACCAATGGTAGTATGGTGGGACGGGTTGAAATAAAACATCTGAAAACTGATTTCACCTTTCGAATTTCGAATTCCGTTCTCTAAAATGAAGTTTCCAAGGACAAACAGCGTAATAGTTGTCACAAAAACGAAAAACGTTTAGAATTTGTAACATACCAAAGCGACTTACTGCGTCTATAAAACGAAACATGTCAGCATTTCAAAACGCTGCAAGTTATCAAAATCACAGTAAAAATATGGACAGTACGGAAACTACGTACTAACGTTCGAAACGGCACACTCACTCAAACACGCGAATACGAGACCTCTAAGCGGACATCGCGGTGCTGTCAGTCGTGAGTGCCGCGTCAAGATGAGTGGTTGCGTTTATCTCCATAAAATGCATAAATTAGACAAAATCGGTTTTATAGTACCCTGTCCTTGTTTCCCAATAGTTTATTTAAAGAAGATATTCATTAGAATGGGAATTCATTATACTATAAAATTTAATAATAAAGCATTCCGAACATGTCGTAGCAGACGCAAATATTTTTAGTAAATAATTTGTAACTGTGTAATATAAAGATATTTCTTTTTTTAATGTAGTGGTTTTTTAATTACACACGCGTTTTCCGGGTTAAAACCCAGTACTATGCGTTTCAATTTAGAAAAGGATGACCTTGGCCCTATTTTAGAATTCTCTCATGCCTCATGCACGCTTTTCTAACACTTACACGTTCTTAAATAAAAAATAACCATATGAAAATAACATGAACAATATAAAAATTAGCGCCACATATGCCGCGCGTCGCTTGCGGCGTCCACCGCGCGCCCTTCCGACAGGGACCGAAGGAAACGTTTTCGTATATCCGCGGCTCACGCCAAAAATTGTAAAAGGTTACGCCATATTGACAAAGCTCACAAGTCGTTTTGTATTAATATTAAACTGTTCCGTGTTATAAACTATCTTCTTTTACTGGTATTAACTAAAGTCATGAGATTACCTATTTAAATTTTATTTGGAAACTAGTTATTTTAACTCGATTGTTTGATCACTACAGAACACAGAATCAGATGTTTTAATACATACAGTTCAGTTTCAAAAACATTTAGAGTGACAACCCTAAAGCTGCAGTGGAGCGTAGGTATTTATTTCTACAACTAGGCCTAGTTTTCTTACTGTCCATACTTATACTGTGTCAAAATTGTTTATATAGTTGTGTCAATTTCATATTTCGTTTCGCGATGTGCTGCAAGCTTTTCCTATTTTTTTACGTAAAAGGTATGTCGTTGACCGGTGGATATGTGACGCTGTGCGTAGCGTACATTAGGAGGACTAAATTTTGAAGTGATTGAACAAAAAGCGGGTGCTGTACGTCTGAAGAAGATTTCGCATGAATGAACGTGCATAACTTCTTCCAAGCTCAAATCTTCTGGTCGGTTATGAGAACATCAGTGAGATCGTGTAACTCTGTTTACTTGTGAGGGCAGCCTTGAGGAAATTCGCCGTCGTACTGGTATGGCTAAAAGTGCAATGTCCAACCTAGGAAAATTTGGAAGACGTCACATTCGGCGTATTATTGGTCCGTGTACTGGTGTTCTCAATATTTCTTTTTTGGCTCTGTAATGTGGTGCAACAAAAGTCGTGAAAGCAGAAAAATGGATTTTTTTGAGATGTGGTGTTTGTGAAAACTGATACGTAATCCATGGACCGAGATATGACCGTAATGGGAACATCTCGTCCATCTCGTCCAAGAGAACAACATCACCGAACTGCTTTCCTCAATCGACAGGAGCGTATTTAGGTACTGATTTTTCAGACCTATTATGCGTGCGTGTCTGAAAAAACTTGTAATACTGGGCCGGATAGAAAGAAAACGCGCGCAAGGCAGAGCGCCGGCAATATCAAAAAGGCTGTTTGAGATAGTTTCTACCGAATGATTCGAACTGCAGGAGACCGCGAAGTTGGAGACGGGTCATATGTGGTTGCTCTATCCTCAGCAGTGAGAGAACGCGATCAAATCAAACTTGTTATATTTTAAATGCTATTTTTAAATAAAAAAGCTTAAAACAAAGAGCGTGTTTCTTTCAGAATATTATTTAGTTTTCCGCCATCTAGTAGTATATTGTTGAACTAACTTTCAATTACTCGTGATGTCAGAGTTAACGTTATAAGCTGTTTATTTATTTATTTTTGAAAAATGTTTGGTCTGTGTCTATTATTTCGATGTAAATAAAAACTTCTGTAATATTATAAAACTTTGTTTATTAAATATCTTATAAAATATGAATTTAAAAATACAAATAAATTTTAGCAAGCACTTTGAATTGTCGGAACAATGAAATAAAACAATAAAATAAAGCTACAGTACCAGTCTGTAAAGTACTATAGTTGCCATTCCAAAGCGTAGATCATTATGGACAAGAATGGAAAATAAACTCCATGGACACTCATAAATAAGAATATTGTTACAAAACATCATTAATGTTGAGATGCTAGATTATGTGAAAACGCTATAATCGTCCAACTCATAAAATGTTATAATGTTTTCTTTTATATATTTAAATAGTCCTGTAGTAGGTACTCAACTTGCTAATCTGAAAAGACAAGAAAATAAAGTTTTAGGTCATGTATTGTTTGCTTAAATATATTTTTTTGATTTGTAATAGCCTGATTGATTTGTAATAGCAACGCTAAGTTTTCCCTTTTCTTCCCTCGTTCTCCCTCATATCCTACCTTTTTTTAATTAAAATGAGCCTATGTCCGTCTCCTGGTTCCCAACTATCTCTGTACCAAAATTTCTCAAAATCGGTTTAGCCATTAAAGCGTGAAGAGGTAACAAACGAACAAACTCACTTTCGCTTTTATAATATTAGTAAGGATTACATTTAAATCAATTTTGTAGAGACACCCTATATTGTGCTATCACGACCCATTGATAGTTGTAGATAAAGGAGATCTGATTAAGGTTAAGGGTACGCCCACTTGAAATTAAAAAAAAAAATGGTTCAAACTTACTGCGTAAAGTAGTTAGCGATTAGCTCACAACGTCTCTCGTAATTCGTATTATTTCTTTGGGATGTGTTATTACTTATGTTGTGAACATCAATCCAGATTTTTGGGATGATTTGATAGCATCAAATCATCCCAAAAATCTGGATTGATAACTTGGCTATCATGAGGAGGCGTGGATTCACGACTTCGTATTGCAATGTTATGCAGAACGGCTGTGGCAATAATTATCGGAAATGAATTCTGCAATGATATTCCTAAACCTAGAGCCATGGCTGAAAAACGCCTTTTCCAGACTCCAAATATAATCTTTCTACACAATTTCTTGTTCTTATTTGAGATTCATTGAACAAATTTTCGGCAGCTGTATTACACCTATCTAATGGAGTCATCATATACTTGCTGCAGGCATAACCAGCATCTCCAACGAGAACTGCACTACCATATTTCCCTTGTTCAAACATAGCTCTTCTATAACAGTTGTTAAAAATATACGAAACGTGTGTACTCCCTGGCCATCGAGCTACCACATCAATGAACTCCAAATTGGTGTTACAGATTGCTTGCACATTCAGAGAAAAATATTGTTTTCTATTGCGGAAAAGCTCTGGATCCTCCCACCTAAAAATATGTTCGTTTTAAATTGTGTCCAAAATATTATATTAAAACTATCTCCGCAATATTTTGTGTAAACGCATTGGAGGCATTTATAAAAAATGCTGCTGGCTTATACGATTTAAAATCAGATAGTCTGATCTATAATAAAAACATTGCTGTACCTGGTGATTTTGTGAACTTTATATGAGTGCAATCTATAGCACCAATAACAAACGGAAATTTAGCTTTCTTATAAAATTCAATTTGGGTTTTGTGGATATCGTGTGGTAATTCTGGAAAGTAAATATGGCGTGGGCGGAGAGGCTATAGCAGTGCCGACTTTGTGTACGATTCTATGAGCAGTAGAGGTGCTAAATCCACACAAATCAGCAGCAGTCATCTGATAGCACCCAGTTGCATAGAAACGTAGCGCACAAAGCAGTTGATTAATTGGAGACACGCTGTGGTTTCTTAAACACAAATTATAATAAATTAGACATAAATAGCTGTTTTATGCACGAGGCGGCTAATAAAAAGGCAGCACAGCTAATACGAAAAAAAACGTCTATTGGTTCTTACATGTTGGTCGGAAACTCTATCTTGTCTTCAATAGATTCCAACACAGATAGAACTGTTGGCTTTGTGAGTCTAAACCTTTTAAAAAAGTCTTTGTCGTCCAGGTTTTCAAAATGGTCCTCTCTCTCACGGAGCCATCTTGGACGACGCACAACAGATTTATGGTCGTCCCAACTTTCGTCAAAACACAGTGATAATAATCGTTTCATTATAAGTATTTTGGTATTAAAAATTTTATAATAAATTTATATAAGAATCAAAAACCAATCAAATAAATACAATATTGATGACACGTACAGCCAACGCTAGCGTCAGTCATATTGATGCGGGTTTAGTGACATTTGACACAATTTTCCAAGAAGTTAAAAAGGTTTATAGGTATGCAAACCTTGTTCTTGATGAAAATCTCGTATAGGAAATGGAGGTCCCGATCAGACTGGTGTCATCTGGTGGGCCTGCCCGACAATGTTGTCTATATATCCTTAAGTCGCGGATAACATTGCCTATGCGATATAGATTATCGATGTTAGTTCTTCAGTTATCACGAGCTGTATTTTTTGCCGTAGTGCTTATTTGTAGTGCCGCTACAAAAGTCTTAAGTAACCTGACTGATGGCTGTTTTGATAGTTGCTCTTTCGAAAACAACCAACGAAACGATCTAAAAATGGGAATGAAACATCAAGCCGCGGGCAAAAACTAGTATACCATATAAAAACGGAATTACGGGTGATTCACTCTATCGTCCCACAGGGGTTTTTAAGTCTGTCACAATTTCAATAATATTCGTCAACAAACTTCTTGGAACCGTCCAAGAAGTTTGTTACATATTTAATAGAAGAAGTTGTTATTAATCTGTGAACGCACATTTTATTGGACAAGGAAAACACAATCAGATAGTAATAAAATACACTTTTACAAAGAGAATCTTTAATAACAAATGATTTATGTATAATAATATCACACCGGTTGTTCCCAATGACTATGAGTTAGGTTAAAGTGAACTTATTTATAAGTACACCTACATTTCGGTAGTTTCCTTAAATGCCAATCAAATCCAGTCTGTAGTTTGATGCAAATTTTCCTGCTTTTCTGAAAATATATGTATTTATATTAATTTGAAATACTAAAATGTTTTTGTTGTTAGTAAATAACGGACCGTTACTGATTCTTTGTTATTAACTATTCAGTTCCTTATCTGGGCAAAATACCAATGTCTAGAATGCAACCCTATCAGCTCTGACTCTTTACATAATTCTATATGCAGCGGAATCCATGCAAATCTGCAGACATCACTAATATCACCTAATTGCATAGAAACGAGGAGCACATTTCAACTAATAAAGGTTACCCTGTGGTTTCTAAAAAACAAACAGTAATAGCTTAGGCCCTCTGATAAAGCCAAGAGCTTTTGTGCGCACCAGGTCCACAGCTGAATAAAATTAATCATTATTTGGTACTTACATGTCTGTACTGTTAGAGAAAGAAATTTTAATTGTCTTTGATATAAAAATAATATCTAATTTAAATCACCTTACATAAAACTTTAACAATCATTTAGGACAACCTTTTAATAACTTCAACAACACTCAACATAGGCCCATCATAGGCCCAACAACACATCACATAATTCAAAAGTAAAAAACACATAGTAGTCATACACAAAACGGGTTATAAAAATATTCGAAATAAAAAGTCGTTGTATTTTTTTCAAATCAGTCTCATTTATTAGGTAATAATACAAGTAATAAGAAATTAATCAAAAACCAGATCGTTATTCGAATTTCAGCAAGTTATTTAACTTTAATTTTTTTTTACGTCCACAGAAAAGACCCGTTTCCACAGAAGAGAGGTTAAATATCTCTTAATATAATTTAATCACTGTGATATTGACATTTACTTGCCATTTAAACTCGTAATAATTAACAAAAGTTATCCTGTCAAGAATAGGTACTTTGGTAAATACAAACAAAAAAATCTTAACAACAATCTTTTTCTTTAATGATATTAGTAATAAAATGTAATTTTTCAAGGGTCAAATATTGAAATTATACCATTTATTTTTTCATTTTTGCATCTTTATTAATCAAATGCCAAATTAATAAAAAGAACATAAAAATACCTTTCAAAAAATGTTTTCATCACTATCATCATTTTCAAAGAACGAAGATCTTTTTTTTGTTTGGGGTGGGAAATTATCAAATAACTTCCCCCGCCCTAGGCGGAGCGGAGGGTTGTGTCAGACTTGAACTGACTAAAACCCACTCATATTCCTTCTATTGCCCTTTACGTTCCGGGGCCGCGGTATCTCTTTGGCAAGGAGGAGGCCCTGGCATGCCCCTCTGCTTTGCTGACATCTCTTTGAGGCGCGCGTGAAACACAAACGCGTCGTCGCCGTGTCGACACGGCCTGTCGTCAATAGACGGACTGACGGTGAGCTACCCATTGCTCACCGTCCACAGGCCCGCATCTACGGTGGCCGAGAGTCGTCTCGCGGCGCCCGGCGCCCGGGTCGTCTCCCGCGGTGGCTGGGTTGGTTTGAGGTTCTCTCCCTCAAACGCCCGGCCACCTCCTTTGCTAGCATTACTGCTTCGCAGAGGGAGGTGACCGCTTCCCATTCTCTCTCGCTCTGGACCATGGACTGAACCAGGGCCGAACGCGAGAGATCGCCGGCGCCGATCGCCTCCACGACGGCACGGCGGTGCTCCGCCCAAGCTGGGCAGACCACCACTGTGTGCTCCACCGTGTCCTCCGGGCGATCGACACAATGGTGACACCCCGGGCGTTTCCTCCCGCCCGATTATGTGCAGGAACCTCCCAAAACTTCCATGTCCGCTGAGGACCTGCGTCAGGCGGTAGGTGAGGACGCCATGACGCCTCTCCAGCCACTACGAAGGCCTTGAACAACCTACTGATGAATCTTCTATAGGATCTGAGACACATTCTATATGAATTTGTCTTATTTTAAAATTAGGACAACGAACATGTGTGGCGCTGGTGGCGCATGAAATACAGCTTAATCTTCTGGCGTGCAGTAAATTAGGTTCAGTAGTGTTCCATACAATTTGGTGGATTTGGAAGGTACCTTTAAACGGACGACATTTATTTGCATCCGCTATTCTCTATGTTTCAGGAACATGATTATCATCAGCAGGAACAATTTCGATACCTTTACAATTGTTAATTGGGTTCTAGACTGACTGGATCGAGGCATTGCACCTGAAACAAACCCAAACATGATAAGCACCCAACATTTTGCAAAAAATAAAACAAGCTCCTTTTTTGGAAGCCGTTACCAATGTTGCAGTTTTTAAATCATGCTATCTCAGCCCGCCCGCTAGTTTTACCAACATTGTAGCTTAATTAGCATAGAAAACCATTAAAATGTATTTTTTGTGGACATGCATCTTTCCAGTGGACATTTATGTTCACACGAAAGATGTCCACAGGAGAGATATTTCAAACTAAAATCAAAGCAGCCATTTTATTTTTAAGGTTAGAAAAACAACAAAAGAAACTTTGAAAATACTCCTCAAAAGGCATATCGCCGCAATATTTACTAAAATATAAAATAATAACTTACCAAATTATAACCCAAACAGGAAAGACGCACTGAACTTTGACAAAAACACTTAATTTTATTTTAAAACTTCGTAAATTAGAAAATGGCACGTAGCTGTACTAACAAGGACTCCAACAACTGGCGGCTATCCAGTGTTGTCAATATAAAAAATATTCGATACATGTTAGCTTTAGTAGAAATTAAAATTTGGTTGATTTTTAGGTCCACCAAAAAGACCTAAATCCGTATAACAGCATGTTTATTGGAAATAAATAAATATATCTTGCGCAATTATTAACAAGTACCTAATAAAAATAATATTCATTATATATCACGTAAATGCGACAGTAATGTTTTGATAAAAATGTACAAAATAATTAACTACATTTATCCAATCACTCATACCCCAAATCTGAACAGTCCACACGAAGAGACTTTTGAAACATTTTGTTTTTTTTTTTAAATAAAGAAATATTATGTCATAGCTTGAAATGTTATGAGTTAACAGAAAAGTAACAATGATTTAACTAAAAAATAAAAGTCTTCAGTTACTGTTGTAAATTTTTAAGTTATTTTATTCGAACACCCATATGTGTATGACCCTATTAGTATTCACTTCCTAACAATAATACTACTAGTTTCTTCAATCAACTTGTCTGCATCTTCAAAGAAACATACAAAAATGTCCAAAATGTTGAAGGTCAATTTTTTATAAAGATTTTTATATGTTGTTGAAGAAGAGTTGGGAGTAGAAAATCTCCAGATTTTGTAAGAAGGAGGAGAAAAACAATTGATGTTGAATGTCAATTTTTTTATAAAGATCAGTGTTTCCTTGAAGAGTAAATAACGTCCTGCAGAAATGGAACATTATAACAGGTTATGGGCCCAGCACGCTTCCACTGCGCGACAATGATGTTTCGGAGTTTTTAAATTTGAGTAAATTAATTTGAAGTCAGTAGAAAGACAAGATTTTATAAGAAGAAGAAGATGGGAGTGGAAACTCCGGGTTTTGTAAGAAGAAGAAGATAAGAGTTGGGAGAAGAAAAACAATTAGATTTTGTAAGATTTGTGATAAGAAAAACAATTATATGTTGTTGAAGATTTGTGATAAAAAAAAAACAATTATATGTTGTTGAAGATTTGTGATATGAAAAACAATTATATGTTGTTAAAGATTTGTGATAAGAAAAACAATTATATGTTGTTGAAGAAGAGTTGGGAGTAGAAAATCTCCAGATTTTGTAAGAAGGAGGAGAAAAACAATTGATGTTGAATGTCAATTTTTTTATAAAGATTTTTATATGTTGCTGAAGAAGACTTGGGAGTAGAAAACTTCAGATTTTGTAAGAAGGAGAAGAAAAACAATTGATGTTGAAGGTCAATTTTTTATAAAGTTTTGTATGTTGGTGAAGATTTTGTAAGAAGGAGGAGAAAAACAATTGATGTTAAAGGTCAATTTTTTATAAAGTTTTGTATGGTGTTGAAGAAAAGTTGGGAGAAATTTTGTAAGAAGCAAAACAACTGATGGTGAATGTCAGTTTGAGAGGGGACATTTTTGTATGTTTCTTTGAAGATGCAGACAAGTTGATTGAAGAAACTAGTAGTATTATTGTTAGGAAGTGAATACTACTATGTGTTTTTTACTTTTGAATTATGTGATGTGTTGTTGGGCCTATGATGGGCCTATGTTGAGTGTTGTTGAAGTTATTAACAGGTTGTCCTAAATGATTGTTAAAGTTTTATGTAAGGTGATTTAAATTAGATATTATTTGAGTTATATAAAATTTAGAGGGGATGTTAGAGAAAGAAATTTTAATTGTCTTTGATATAAAAAGAAAATGTATTTTAAAATAAGAATGTTTAATTGACAAGAGCATGTGTCATGAGAAAATTGGGGATCAGTTTGGTTTTAGAGCAGAGTAGAATAATATGTTTAGAGTTATTTACGAAGACCGGTCATGATTGTTTTATAAGTTTACGTTATTAAAAGTATATTATGCAGTATTAAAGATCAGTGTTTCCTTGAAAATGAAGTAAATAACATCCTGTAGAAATGGAAAATCATAACATGTACGAAACTATTTTACCGTCAACAGAATACAGGTACACCTCTTGTGTGAGATGAATGGTGATGACCTGGTCGTCAAGGATGACAAACTGAAATGTTCTTTTCTCTCGCGTGGATACTCGGACGACCAACATCCTCATCGCAACGTTCACGTGAACAGTTTTTCCACTTTACGTAGCCAAATACAACAATATCAATATTTTTAATAATAAATATTTTACAAAAATGATGGCACTGTCACTACACTGACAGCTCATAGTTTTGTTTTCGACTTGACCGATACAAATCGGGGCGATCAATCCTAACTTTAGTTAATAAATCTGATCACGTGCTTTGTTCACAGCGAGGGAACGAGATAGCTGCAATTTTGTAGCCTGTCTTTATCTCGCAATTGCCTATTGTCATTGTCATAATTATTGTTGTAGAATATTATTATAAGTTTATTTTATTGAAAATGTGGATTTTATTGGCTGTGTAAAATAAAAAGTCTTCACGTGAGCTTTGAAATGTTCGTCGCTCAAGATCGATAAACGAGAGAAAGGAATATTTTGTCAACCTTGATGCTCGGGAATTTATAACCTGATTTGGATTTCACAAAACCAACACTTCTGCCTGTACTGATAAATTAGTGCCAGCAGTAGAGGTCCTTGGCTGATATGATGATGATGTGATGAATATCTAATTTAACTGGCAAATACGTGTGTGAATTCACAAAATTGGTTCACCAAGCTGACCTCCTCAAAACAATATGTTATGTGTACTTATCTCATGTGTAGTTAAAGATTTTCTTAAATAAAGTGATTATTATTCCGAAATGAGAGCGTGTTTGTCCTTTTTCAAACGAAATGTGCATTCACAGATTTACAAACAGCTCCATCCTTTAACTTTAAAACAAACTTCTAGGCTTGTTCGTTGTACTACTAGGTGACTGAAAACTAAATAGGTATAATAAGTCTGAAAAATATACGCTATTTATTTAAATAAGCACTTTATTTTTAAATCCACATCCAAATTAATAATGCTTCTTAATAAAGTACAAGGCGCATCACATCGTTTGATTAGATCACGATGATTCATGTGAAATCTTGTTCAAATCCGCAATTTTTCGCTGTACTCGTTTTTATTCAACCACTTTAAAATACTGATTCACTAACTATATAGTGTCTAATTTTTGCTATTTGCGGATGCCGATTCCCTTTTTCATTTAACACCATTACTTTAGTTATTTATAGGAATAGAAAAAAGCAAGTAACACATTGACACAACTGTAAATACAGGTTTGACAATTAATTGCATTTTGATATTATGGTGATTTCGAGAATAATAGTCGCAGTAGGTTGCTTTCGGCTGTTGCAAAAATTCGTTTTTGTGAAAAAATTACGATCTTTGAGTTCTTTGCCATGGAAACGTACAAAACTGTTTGATCTTTAGATCACGAAAACGACCTTGATCGAGATCATGTTACAAAATCGGTGAAATCCACCCTAATAGCAGCCGCTCGGGTCGATCTTTAGGTTAAGCCGCGCTTGCCTAGGTTGGTCTGTGGATGGGTGACCAGTGACCACCCGTTACATACCGAGTCTCCTCCGTGCCTCTTGGTCCCGGCTGTCATTTGTAGATCTTTGACAATCGTAACAGGTAGTCAGTGTTCCAAAAGTCTGACAACCAGTCTTACCAAGGGGTATCGTATTACCCAGTATTAACTGGTTGTGGAGGTCAGATAGGCAGTCGCTCCATGTAAAATACTGATATTCAGCTGCATCCGGTTAGACTGGAAACCGACCCCAACATAGTCGGGAAAAGGCTAGGCAGATGATTAATAATTGTGAAATTATTAGAACCAAAATATTATCCTTGACAATCGTAGAGCTATACCCCCCCTCCGCGTCGCCCGCAAGCATCGCCTCTCCTCGCCCATGCCCAGCGTCATGTTTTGCACATCATGCGGCGCGTGTGAATTTTATATCGGAGTTATTTTAAAATTGTAATATCTTCTAAGATGTTCATTGGAATTAAGTGGTGTCAAAGACAATTTTGTTCACAATTAAATACTGTTAATCAACAACACATTTATTTGGATAAAGATTAATATTATTATGTTGAAACAACTGTAACAAATAATTGGTAATCATGCATTAATTTTGACCAAATTTGATTACCATAAAAACGGTTCTAGTGACTTAATCTTAAAAGATAGACATATACCGTCACGGACATTTTTTTAGATCATTTCAAAAGGAATAATTCTTTTCTACATATTTTTTTGATATCTTGAACCGTTTTTGCAGCGCACGCAACGGAAGCCCTTAAAGATGAATAATTTTTCCCGTTTTTTTCACATTTTCCATTGTTTCTTCGCTCCTATTAGTCGCAGCGTGATGTTATATAGCCTAAAGCCTTCCTCGATAAATGGTCTATTCAACACAAAAAGAATTTTTCAATTCGAACCAGTAGTTCCTGAGATTAGCGCGTTCAAACAAACAAACAAACAAACAAACAAACTCTTCAGCTTTATAATATTATATGTATATGTATATAAATATATAATATATAGTATAGATTAGAATCGGGATTGAAATAACTGACCGTATTGTGTAAACGACGTTAGACAATGCACGGCCTTCAAGCCACACCTCCGTGCCCGTCGGAGTGGGGAGCGTCAGGTTCTTTTTCGTTACGGAATTTCTGGATTCGGTCCCCGCGCTCAAGGCCCGCGATAGAAGCTATGCAATAGCTTAAACACCCAATGACATACAATTCATTAATCATTCAAATATCGTTCATTGATAGATTTGTAATATGCAACGTCATTGACGCAGTATGGAGGTTTTTTTTGCGGATGAAAAATCATCAAAAAACTTCCCCTGTTCTGGGCGAAACAGGGGGAAGTGTCAGACTTGTACTGACTGTAATTTGTCCATTTTTACACATATCATTTTATTTTAACAAAATCGCAGAAAACTATTTGAAAATAGTAGCCCGCCCACCCACAACCAAGTTTCGGGTTGTTCGAAAGAGATACCACGGCCCCGAAACATAAAGGGCAATGAAAGGAAAATGGGCGGGTTTTAGGCAGGTGCTAATAACGGGGGATGTTATTTGATGATTTCCCATCCGCGAAAAAAAGTATTTTGTGTGTACATAAAAAATAAATGAAATGAAACTCGATATGTATCGGGTGGTCACCCATCCACAGATCAACCTAGGCAAGCGCGGCTTAACCTAAAGATCGACCCGAGCGGCTGCTATTATTTAACCATGAGCTCCTTTCACGAGCTCCACGAGCTTTGAGTAATCGATGAACATAAATTATTATATAAAAAAAAAAACCGACGAATTGAGAACCTCCTCTTTTTTTGAAGTCGGTAAAAAAACGAGGTTTTAAAAACCAATGTCGTACAATGCAATGCACTTGTAGTAATCAAGAATTTAATTTAGAATTTCAAAATTGTTTTGGTATGCCTTACTTTCTATTCCAAAGTTAGATAAGCGTTATTTATAACAATTGGTAGAAAGTGGTTCAGTGAACAGTGATGTGAAATTAAAATGTTAAAGTTTTTTATATTTTTCTTTTACTTAGGTTAGTATGTATCTTAAGTTAACGTGACTGGACTTTTGGGGACATTACCAATAAGCTAGATTCCAAAAAAAAAACATTGTCCGTCTTTAAGATTATTCAAAAATAAGGGACACGTTTTGTGTTGTACAAAATTACGTGTGACGTCAAGCGTTGCTGCATTTTTTCGCAACAAGTGACGTCACACGTAACTTTAAGGGGCTATATCTTTGTAATTTTTGGTGTAATTTACAAATAAAAAAATACGTGTCCCCTATTTTTGAATAATCTAAAAGACGGACAAAATAGAAGGTAATTACTTTGACCCTGGAAACTACACTATTGACAGAGTTGAGGACGAATTATTTGACCCTTTTTTTAGACAGACAGATGGACAACTAAGTGATCGTCTTGACAGACAATAAAATTGTACAACAAGACATTTTATCTGGGGAACGCGTAAAGGTATCGAGTTGAAAATTAAACCATATACTCAACTGTGTGTCAAAATCAACCCTCTAAAGCCCCGTTCCAATAAACAAAAACGAGTCGTTTTGCTTACGGATAGTAGGATTTTGACATAAGTCTCATAGAACTTATATCATAATCCTAAAATACTACCGTCCGTAAGCAAAACGAGTCGTTTTTGTTTATTGGAACGGGGCTTAAGTCTACGCAGTCAAAAGATATGGCTGTTTATGTCGCAAGTTTGTACGGAACATTCGGTGCGCGAATCAAACTCGCACTTGGCCGGTTTTCAGTATATTTATAATTTAGTTTCTATAAGTTATTTTAATTTGTTTTACATTACGTGTAACATTTTATTAGTAGGTAATAATTACAGTCACTCGGGTCGATTTTTAAAGCCGCGCTTGCCTAGCTTCATCTATGGATGGGTAACCACCCCTTACAGCACGTTAATTCCTAGACCATCAAGTGGTCTATGTTCTGCTAGTTCCTATCATAATCGAATTTGTTTTCTTTGCAGCTCATCAGCTTACTGAAAGCTCGGCAAGATGGTGGATAACAACTCCAATGCCTTCAGCGATGCGTACAAGGACGAAGAACGACGCCACAAGCCAAGTCGTTGATATGATTGACTTCATAAATAGCGTTTATAAAAATGATGACAGAAATATTGCCCGTACGGGTAGACGTGGCGGATTCCACTCAAAACGTACGTTTAGAGGTCTAAAGATTGCAGGGGTTGCGGGTTGTTCGAAAGAGATACCGCGGCCCCGGAACTTAAAGGGCGATAGAAGGAACATGGGTGGGTTTTAGTCAGTACAAGTCTGGCACTCCCGAAGTTCTTTGATGATTTCCCATCTTCAAAAAAAGGGCTTAAAGATCTCTTTGAGGAGTGGCTGGAGAGGCGTCATGGCGTGCTCACCTACCGTCTGACGCAGGTCCTCACTGGACTCGAAAGTTTCTGGAGGTTCCTGCACATAATCGGGCGTGAGGAAACACCCGGGTTTCACCATTGTGACGATCGTTCGGAGGACACGGTGGAGCACACAGTGGCGGTCTGCCCAGCTTGGGTGGAGCACCACCGTGTCCTCGTAGAGGCGATCGGCGACGGCGATCATGCGTTTCCAGCCCTGGTTCAGTCCATGGCCCGTAGCGAGAGGGAACGGGAAGCGGTCACTTCCTTCTGTGAAGCAGTCATACCAGCGAAGGAGGTGGCTGGGCGTTTGAAGGACAGAACCTCAAACCAACCCAGCCGCCGCGGGAGACGCTCCGCACGTCTCGGGCGCCGCGAGACGACTCCCGGCCATTGTAGATGCGTCGATGGTCTTAGGATGGTGATCAATAGGTAGCTAGCCGTCCGTCCATCTATTGACGATAGGCCGTGTCAGGCCGTTTTAGGCAAAGCAAAGGGTCCACAAGGGCCACTGCCTCTTTGGTTTGAGGGTTGTTCGAAAGAGATACTGCGGCTCCGAAACACTAAGGGCAAAAGAAGGAACATGGATGAATTTTAGACAGTAAAAATCTTACACTCCTCCCACTTTGTCTAGAGCGGGGAAAATTATTTGATTTGTATGGAAGCCGTTTGCGATTTTAATAATGATAATGGTACAGAACCTTTTCGTGCACGAGTCCGTCTCGCACTTTGCCGTTTTTTTTTACTAAAATATTTTATTTATCTATTGTTTAGGTCAAGTCTCACGTCGTTTCGAATTACCAGCACTTCAGGTCAAAAGTCTTCCTGCAAGCCTAGGACCAACAGAAGACAAAAAAGAGTCTCCATTAAAGAAAATGCCGGACACAGTCCGGTTCCATGTCATTGACAACCCTGAGGTTCTAGAAGCTTACAGCAAGAAACAGAAGAAAAAGAAGAATGTAGAGTAAGTTTCTGTAGGATCAAAGTTGTACGTGGATAATTTGGTTATTAAATTCCTGCCCCATTTTATTTTCCTTTGGAAAATCCTTACTAATATTATAAAAGCGAAATTGAGTTTGTTTGTTTGTTTGTTACGTCTTCACATCTAAATGGGTAAACCGATATTGATGAATTTTGGTACAGAGATAGTTAGGGATCCTGGAGACGGAAAAGGGCTTTTTTTTTTAAAAAAGATTGAGATATGAGGAAGAAAGAGGGAAGAAAAGGGAAAACTTAGCATTGCTATTACAATAAATAAGGCGCTAGGGCAAAAACTAATAATAATTCATTTATTTCTCACCACAATATTAAAAGATTACATGGATATTGTTTCGTAACTAATTCAAAAAGAACATACTATGTAAAACATTGTGGGAGACTGGTGCCTAAGCTAGGCTTATTACCTGTGTTATATGACACCAGGACCCCACCCCGAGTAACATTGTTTAACTACAGGTAGCAGGTACCCGTAAATCAGGAAAGGGGAACTGTGTTACCCCGAATTTAACGCGAGCGAAACCGCGGGCAAAAGCTAGTCATAAAATAATTTCTCCAGCTTTGGGCAGAGTGAGGATATCAGACTTGTACTAACTAAAACCCACCCTGGTTCTTTTTTTGTCTTTTGTTTTCCGAAGTCGCGGTAGCTCTTTCTAAAAATCCGCAACCTCGCTAGTGGCCCTGACGAGTCCCTCTGCTTTGCTGACATCTCTTAGAGGCACGCGTGGAAAATGAATGCGCCGTCGACACGGCCTGTCGTTACTATACGGTCGGACGGTGAGCTACATATTGCTCACCGTCCACAGACCCGCATTTTCCTGTATTATTAGTGTCGGCACAACACGTTTTTTCTTCCATTCTATTTTGTTAGTCACGCTATCATTTACTCCTTTATCTTCATGTCATTCCGCACACAATCTATCTATGTTTTTTTCTATCTTCCTATAGGATGACTTTGCTTTCCGTCTGTCCGTAGATGTGTTTGTCAAGACCCTTTATCTCGTGAACGCGTGGAATCAACTCAAGACTGTGGTTCCTTTGTGCTGTGAAAAATTCAACATTCAAAGTTTTTTTTTTTAATATAAAGGTTGCCCCCGCATTGACGGGCCTGTTGGTCTAGTGGTTAGTGGCCCTGACTGCTGAGCCGGAGGTCGTGGGTTCGATTCCCACCCAGGACAAACTTTGTGTGATGAGCATGATTGTTTGTTCTGTGTCTGGGTGTGATTTATCTATAATATGTATGTACTTATAAATTATATAAGTATGTATATCAGTTGTCTGGTTACCATAACACAAGCTCTGCTTAGCTTGGGATCAGATAGCCGTGTGTGAGTTGTCCCAAGATATTTATTTATTATTTTATTTATTTTTATTAAGAATTTCCTTCATATCGTTCCCTTTTATTTGGGGTCGACGCAACACGTTTTCTTCTTCCATTCTCCCCTGTCAGACTTCACGGCATCATTTTCTCCTTTCTCCTTCATATCATTCCTTACACAATCCATCCATCATTTCTTTGGCCTTCCTCTCCCCCTCCATCCATTACCATTCAGATCCTCATTCTCATTCATCACTCTTTTAGTCATATTATTATGTGTTAATGGAGTTATAATTACATATTAATAATTATTTATTTATTATGCAGACGACATCTACTGCGTAAGAAGACAAGTTCTGCTAACATTGACAGTAGTCTTGACGACAAATTGTTCGATACAAATGATGATAAAATTAAATACTATCACGTAAATGGTAAGTGTATACTAATATTAGCTACGCCCCAAGGTGTAACCCGTAGTGAAAATCTAATATACAAATATTTGAGTCATTTGAGCAGGAACTCAGCAATTTTGTGGAATCAAAAGTGGGCTGTGTTATTGCAGATTGTAAGTTATCTTGATACCAAATTTGATGCAAATCTGTTCAATTGTTTAAGTGTCAAGAAGTAACAAATACACACATGCAAACGTTCGCCTTTTTTTTTGGGCTGGAAAATCATCAAATAACTTGGGAGTGTCAGACTTTTACTGACTAAAACCCACCCATGTTCCTTCTATTGCCCTTTACGCTCCGGGGCCGCGGTATCTCTTTCGATCAACCCGCAACCCCGGTAAGAAACTTTCGCCTTAAATTAACCAATTACAGGCAAACAGCACAGGCAAAATTTAACTTTTTAAATTCAATGTACTTTAATTCTTAATAATTAATAAGTAAAAATACTAATGAAACGTCTGGCAAACGTCGATGTTAAGTCTGCGTGGACATCGACTAGGTCGCTGTGTTCGTTCATGAATTTGCATATGTGGGGTACAGGCGAATTAGTACCAGACACGACGACGTGTCCGACAAGGATATTTTGTGTGATACCGAACAATACATTACAGTCATGTAATAAGGAGGGATGAAGCACATGTGACTATAAGAGTGATGGATCTGAATGTTGATGGACGGAGAGCGAGAGGAAGGCCAAAGAAAAGATGGATGGATGGTGTAAGGAATGATATGAAGGAGAAGGGAGTAAATGATGCCGTGACGTCTGATAGGGAAGAATGGAGGAAGAAATTGTGTTGCGCTGACCCCAAATAGAATGGGACAAGGGCAGGAAAATGATGATGATGACCTAACAGTACATTACACTTCTAAACGTCGAAGGAGAAAGTGTACTCAAACTTCAAAGCATTTATTTCAGTAAACCAGGGGTTTAAAATTGCCATTTAAGCAGAATCATAATTAAGGTTAATAAAGTAAATTATATAATGCTTTTACAATCTCAATGAATACATGTCAGATCGCGGAAACAGAAGATGAAGTCGATAATGTTGGTATATACCTTATAATAATGAACTAATGTAATTTATATAGGGCTAAGCAACACTTTGACATCATAATATTCATGACATTAGCAATTACGATTTAGATTTTTATTAATTTTAATTTATTATTCATTTCTGACATTATAGTAAACTTTGACATCAATTAAATTTTGACATCAATTAAATTCTATAGAATCCTAATGCATGAGTTTTCTGTTGTCTTTCTGTTTTTTTTATGATATTATAAATAATAGCAATATTGAAAACAATTTAATTTTTGCACACCATAAGTGATGGTAGAATGTAAAGGGACTATTATAATTTAAGATCATACATATGTAAACCTACATTCTTGCAAATAAATAATTATTATTATTATTTTTGGTCAACTTCTAATGTTTCTTAGCTCATTGGCTAGTTTGAGCTACATTAACGGGCGTATGCCAAGTTAATGTAGCGTGTGTGTGTGTGAGTCGTGGGAGGAAATTTCATTTTCCTCGATTTGCATGAACTTCCTCACTATCCTGCAGGTATTTAAAATTGCGGCTTTTTGGAGTGTAATGTAGATTGAGTCCTTGAGGTCTATTAATTTAAGGCTATGGTGGAGGTGATTAGGAATAACACCCGTAGTGGAGACTACTATGGGTACTACGTACACTTTTTCCTGTCTCCATATTCTGGTCACCTCTTCTTTTAATTCCGCATATTTACTGATTTTCTCACCTATTGTTTTTTGCAAGTTATGTGTATTGGGAACTGCTATGTCTATAAGGTAAGTGATTTTATTGGTTTTATCTTGAAGAATTACATCTGGTCTATTATAGTGAATGGTTCTGTCAGTCATAATAGCGCGGTCGTAGTAAAGTTTGTGTGTAGTGTTTTCAAGGACCTTTTCTGGAGTGTATTTGTAGTAAGGAGTGGTGTCTTGTATCAGTTTATGTTTGAGAGCTAGATTTTGGTGAATGACGTTTGCTACCTGATTGTGTCTATGGGTGTAGTCAGTTTGTGTGAGTGTTGCGCATGCTCCTGTGATATGCTGAATGGTTTCCGGTTGGCTATGGCATTTGCGGCACTTATCGTTTGTTAATGTGGGATCTTTAATAATAAATTTTCTGTAGTTTTTAGTGTTTATGATTTGGTCTTGTATTGCAATTAGAAATCCTTCGGTTTCGGGGAATAAGTTACCTATCATTAGCCATTTATTTGATGCTTTGGTGTCTATGTGAGATTGTCCTAAATCATGGGGATGTCGACCATGCAACACTTTCTTTTTCCACTCTTCCATCTTTTTCTCCTGTGGGTCTTCATTGTTAGTTTGGTGTGTATCTATTTGTTCGTTTAGATGAAGTGGTGTGTAGTTGATATCGTTCATAACTATGGCTTTATGTATGTTGCTTGTGTTTGATTTACTGTGAAAGAATGTTTTCAGTCTAGTTATCTGTTTCTGCCAGAGGTTATAGACATCGATTAGGCCTCTCCCTCCGTGTTGCCTTTTGATGGTCAGCCTTTCTATTGCAGATTTAGGGTGTAGGTTATTATGTTTAGTTAGTGTTGTGCGTGTTGTTCTCTCTATTTGCTGGATGTCAGTTTTTGACCATTTGATCACTCCGAATGAGTATGTTAATATTGGGATCGCATAAGTGTTCAACGCTTTTATTAAATATTTCCCGGAGAGTTGGCTTTTACACACTGCAACCACTCTTCTCTTGTATTCTGTGTTTAGTGTTTGTTTAATTGTTGTGTGATCCATTCCTTTCAACTGTTTGTATCCTAAATATTTATACACATCAGTGTGTTCCATAGCTGTGATTGTGTCGGTAGTGTTAATTGCATAGTCACCAGGTTTTATTTTGCCTCTTATTATATGTACCGTTTTACACTTGTCTAGTCCAAATTGCATGTTAATATCTTTACTAAATTCTGTCGTGATTTCTACTAATTTTTTCATCTCTTTTTCAGTTTTTGCGTACAATTTAATGTCATCCATATAAATAAGATGTGAGATAATGGTTTCTTCTGTCGTGTGTTTGAGACAATATCCGGCCTGGCAACGCTGCAGTAAGTGTGAGAGAGGGTTAAGAGCGAGACAAAACCATAATGGGCTCAAGGAATCACCTTGATAAATACCCTTTTTTATGGCTATCTGTCTAGTTGTGATAGTGTTATCGTGGCAATTTAACTGAAGGGTAGTTTTCCATCGGGACATAATATTTTGCAAAAAGTCAATAATTATTGGGTTAATTTTATATATCTGTAAAATTTGGATAAGCCAGGAGTGTGGAATGCTATCAAAAGCTTTTTTATAATCTATGTAGGTGCAGTGTAAGTTTCTATTTTTTGTGGCAGCATGTTTGTGTATTACTGAATCTATGATTAGTTGCTCTTTGCAACCCATGTGGCCTCGCCTGCATCCCTTTTGTTCCTCTGCTATTATGTTATTATGTTCGACATGTTTATTGATTTTTGTAGTGATTGCTGATGTAAGAATTTTGTATATAGTAGGTAGGCATGTAATAGGTCTGTATTGAGAAGGTTGTGGACAGTATTGGCTTTTTGGCAACATGTAGGTTATTCCTGTAGCTAAAAATTCTGGTATGTGTTGTTTCCCTAATATAATTTCTGTTAAATTTTTGGCTAAAACTTTGTGAAGTGTTTCTAATTTTTTATACCAGTAATTGTGGATTTTATCAATGCCGGGAGATTTCCAATTGTGTAATCTTGCTGTGATATTAGTAATGTCAGACTCGGTTAACTCAACGAATTCCATTTCTTGTAATGAAATCCATCTTGTATTTTCGTCTGTTACCCACTCAGCTCTATCGTTATGTTGGATTTGCTCTTCCCATATCCCAGACCAAAATGATTCAAGCTGTTCCGCGGTTGGTAATTCAACTATACTGTTTTCGCGTGTTGTGTCAGATTCTGGTTTAGTCTGTAACTTTCTATAGAAATTCTTTTCATTCATAGCAAATAAAGAGTTATCATTTTTACGCTCTTGCGCTTTCTTATATCTTCTTAACCTGTGTACCTTTACAGCTAATTTTTGTTTTAGGGTATCTAAAAATTCTTCCGGTTTACTATTATCTGTTTCGTGTCTAGTGTGAGTTGCCATGTTTTTAAATATGATTTCAACTCTTTTAACTACTTTGTTAGATCTATTGTTATTAATATATTGTGTAAGTCTACCGCAGTCTGCTCTAAGTATTTCTATGTCTTGTTCAAGTCTCTGCTGCCATGCTGGTTTATTAATATTTTTTCGTCTTGTATTGCCTGTGTATTCTGTGATTTTATAATTAAGTTCTTCTGATATTACTAATGCTGTACAGTATATTAAAGTATGCACGTCTATAAGTTGTGTTTCTTCACTAATATAATGGTTGAGGATATTTTGATTGAAAATTTTAACAAGCTGACAGAGCTTTGGTGAGTATCTAAGTTTAGGCAGTTTTGGTCGAGCTGCCGGGTCCATACCAGAGTATAGAGTTAGAGCTGTTTTAAATTTATCGTGAATTTCGTGAATACGCGTATCTGAGGGCTGCATTTGATGAGTATCTGGCAGAATCTGAATATCATTTTCTAACATTATTGTTATATTTTCGGTTTGTGTGGATATATGTGTGGTTTGTGAGTTTGATTGTGATTGATAGCATGGTTGAGATTGAGTGTAAGGTTCTAATTGAGCATATGTTTGTGACTGTACTTCCTGAATATTTTCGGTTATGTTTTGTGTTGTAGCGATATTGTTTGTGTCTCTATTATTTTCTAACTCTAATTGTAGGCGTACTTCTTCTCTTAACTGATCTACTTCACTTAGTGACAAAAGTTTATTTCTAACGATTGTTCTTCTTTGATCTGAAATCCGTTGCTCTGAGACATTTATCTCTGGATATTGGCGAGTGAAAAGTTCATGCAGTTGTTGTCTGTAAGTGGTCATATCTGTCTCTAATTTGGTGATGTATAGGTAAGTTCGCATGATATATAGGTTAACTTCTTTGCTCCATTTCATGCGAACTCTTGCTTTTCCAGCCTTGGTGGACGCGGGTAAGAAGGTAGATACCCCCCGCGCAACATTCAAGGTTGGTATGGGTAGAACTGTGTTTGAATTAATAATGGGGGGTGATAAAAATGTTGGTGACGATGGTATGGATGGTGATGATGGCCTTGAAGGCGTGTATGATACTGTGCTTGGGCTATACGGTTCTACAGGGGTGTCTGTCCTGTCCGTCAGTCTGTCACCATCGTCAATGATTTCGGCTGTAGTATCTTTGTCGGTGGGAGCCCGCCTGTTCAACTCCTCACCGCTGACGGTTCGCATGCTGTGACACCCAGCGTCAGCTCCAGGTGCGCCCCGGCGATCGCCCCCGGGCAGCGGTCCTATACGTTTTCTCTTTGAACGAGTCTCCATTTTTAGTGGGTTTCCAGAGCCACGTTAGCCACGCCAGTAATTTCTCATTCGTGTGTCCGCCCCCCACGTGATTAGATGGTCAATCAGGACGTGTGGTTGTTTAGGGGGCTTATTATTATTATTATTATTATTATAATAGAAAGAATTAATAAAATGATATTAAATTATTTTCTGATCTCTAACTCAGTGAGGTACTGGTGTACTCCCCAGTACCTCGGGTAAAAGAGTACCTAGGGTGTAAGGGGTATAGTCATACTTGATTATACCCCCATATACCCCAAGTGCCCTTTTTTCTAGGGTTAAAAAGAAAAAATGGTACCCTTATACAGACAGACACGCGGACGGACAACAAAGTGATCCACACTATATCTCAGAAACGCGTTGAGGTATCGAGTTGAAATTAAAAGCCATATACTATAATATTCTGTAGTCCTTTTGTGTTCTGAAATGTTCAAGCCTCAAAGTCCACGCAGTCAAAAGATATGGCTGTTTACGTCGCAAGTTTGTACGGAACTCTCGGTGCGCGAGTCTGACTCGCACTTGGCTGGTTTTTTACCATTTTATGTGCTTTTAAGACCTTCCCATATTTTTCAGGTAATCTTCTTTTGATTAAACATGCAATATTTATTGTTACAGACAAATTGAAAGCTGGATCACATAACAGAACAAACATGTTAAATACATCTGATACATTTGTTAAATCACATCATGAAACAAATCCTAATTTTGAACCAGTGGACAGTGCACAAGAACTCACTAATAAAACCACTGAACCTACTTATCTACCAGAATTCGCAAATGATGATTCAGATAATGACATTAAAGTGCAAGTTACTGAAAAAGATTACAATGAACCTAAATCAGATGAAAAATATCGCGCCGAGTCAGCAAAGATTTATAACGATAATGAATTTGATAAGCGAATCACGGGAACGAGGCACAAAGTTAATGTAGGCAAGAATAATGCTTATAACATTGGACCAAAAAAACATGAGTCACACATGAATAATGATCAAGTAAGAAATAAAAGAAGAAATAAGAAATTTGATTACCACAGAAATGTAAAAATGCGAGCAGATAGTAATAACGATTACTCTCACAAATATGAAGGAAAGAAAAAGAAGGGACATTTGAAAGAAGACAACAACATTGAAAAAGATATGCAACCTCAACAAACAAAAGGAAATAAAAGAAAACATACCTCACCAGCGCAAAACATTTCAAAAAAACATACAAATAAAAGCAAGGAACGACATTCAATCGATGCTGACAAAGACAGAAGTAAAAACAACCAAAGACACCATAAAAAGGGGTACAAAAAGGTTGACAACCACGAAATAGAAGTTAAGAAAAGAAATCATAAAGAATCAATTAAAAAAGGAATACATTTGAATAAACATGAAAGTAATGAATACGATAAAATGGAATACGAGTGGAACAAGAGACATCTTCAATATGATAAGAATGACAATCTAAACGATAGTGACAATGACGAAGAAACTCTAAAAGACTATGATTTAATCAAAAGACAAGGAAATTTAATGAAACATGATACAAAAATAAATGACAAAGTAAGAAATTTCTATAAAAAAAATAGCAGAATTTACACAACAGACGAAGAAATTAATGAAGACTATTGGGACCGAAAATTGCATGAGCAAGAAAACTCGGGCTATGACGCGGAAGATGAAAAAAACGAAGTTTATAAGACATGAACGCTATAAATTTGGAGAAATTGATAACATTCCTATCCCTCATGATGTTTGATTAGTTTTAAGTATAAATGGGATGTTCAATAAAATGATAAAGGATAACGTTGAAGTTTTATTTCTTAATTATAAACCTATAGAAACGAACTTATATTAAATTTATAAAAGAAGGTTTAACAAAAAAACTCTTCACACAAAGAATATAAACATTCAAAGGTCACAACGTTATGTAAGTCGTATTCTAAAATAAATATGAGTATGAGTATGTATTCAGCTTCTTTGGAATTTCATTTCTGGTTTTCCGATAGCTTCCGCCTCCTCAAGGGTGTCAGGCATCTTGGAGCCAAGGGTCTCGGGTTGCGTGAGCACCAGGATCCCGGAGAGGATGCCCATGGCGGCGAACATCACTGACGGCAATCCAGGCCAATAATCCATCTGTTGGAGAAAGATTTAGGTTTCTTAGTTATAATTCGATCAAAAAAAATCGTATCTGTTAAGTTTGCAAAAGGTTAAGAAACCATTTGCAAACTCAGTGGTCTATGCCCACCAAGTGAGCCCTGTACGTATTTAGAATCAAAATTGCTTCCGAATCGGCAGTACGTGTTCTCATTTTTCTCCTCAGTCAAAATCCAGAGTTAAGTGTAGTTTTCAATAATGGTTTCTCACACTCCAAAACCAAAAGTATCTATGTATGTACAACCTTTACTGGAGATCCTTAATAAATAAATGCCATCGGCGTGTTAGTGCAGCTGCAGTGTTGCAAATACTTACCAGAACAGGAGTGAGGGGTGCGGTGATGGAGCCGATACGCCCAATCATTGAGGAGAAGGCAAGCAACCGGTGGCGGTACATCGTGGGGTACAGCTCTGACGTGAACAGGTACAGCGACGTGAACACCACGGAGATACCGAACTTGCCTAGCAGATACACAATCAGGCGTAGCGTCGTCATATCTGTAGCAAATAAGTGGGTATTCAGTTGTGGGTGCACGGACAAAGACCCAAGCGCAGAGAAGATTTAATTCTCTGACAGTGTATTAAGTCTTAATACTTTAAGTACGCTAATTATGTGCGCTAATTATTGTACTTTTGCTAGTAACAATCCTTACTTAATATTATAAAAGCGAAAGTGAGTTTGTTTGTTTGTTACGTCTTCACACCTCAATGGCTTAACCGATTTGAATGATGTTTGGTAAAGAGATAGTTGGGACCCTGGACACGGACAAAGGCAATTTTTTTTTTTAAAAAAGTGGGAAGTGAGGGAGAAAGAAGGAAGAAAAGGGAAAGTTTTGTTATTACAATAAATAAGGCGCAAGGGCAAAAACTACAGGTAGCAGGTACCTGCAAATCAGGAAAGGGGAACTGTGTTACCCCAAATTTAACGCGAGCGAAGCGAAGCGAAGTAATTGAATAAAGGAAGAAATGAGTATTTTAGAGAAAGTTTGAAAGTTGCCCATGTTACAGAGAAATTGAAAGAGAGTCGTTTGTCTTGGTATGGTCTTGTAATGAGGAAGAATTTGAATGTTGATGGGTGGAGAAGGAGAGGAAGGCCAAAGAAATGATGAATGGATTGGGTAAGGAGTGATATGAAAGAGAAAGGACTAAATGATGCCGTGACGTCTGACAGGGGAGAATGGAAGAAGATAACGTGTTGCATATAGAATGGGTCAAGAACAGAAAGATGATGATACATCAAGTTGAGACTTACCATCCGGAATGAAGGCAAAAGCGATATTACAGGCTGCGCTGAACAAGTAGCCTCCAGACATAGTGGGCTTTCTGCCTATCCTATCAAGAATGAACACAGCGGTGTAGAAGCCAGGTATCTCGATGGCGCAGGTCAGGATGTAGTTCAGGTGCATACTATCTGAGAGGCTGGTGGCGTTGATGGAGAGCCCGTAGTATACGAAGGTGGTGGTGATCCACCAGATGGGAGTGGTGCAAATGCGGCGCAATAGCACGCGTGAACGGAAAATGGCGGTAAACAGGTTGGGCGTATCAGCGTCGTCTACCACCTAAACAAAAATATGATATTGCTTGCTTTGTAAAGGGATGTTTTTAAATGCACGTCAAAGAATTTGTCGACCATCAATTTATTGTATTTGTCAATTAAATAATTTTTATTTCAAATAAATTACTTCACAGTAAATATACGAATTGTTTCATGAAACGAACTTATAAATAAACTAAAAAATAGGGTCGAAAAGTTCGTCCTCAACGCTGTCAACTGGTAATGTCCCCAAGAGACAGACCGCGTTGCCACGTTGTATGGCAACGTTTAGCCTGTGGCCGAAGTAAAAGCCAGCCCTTGTGTCACGAGAAGTATCAACTAAACGTTTTGCAATATGCTTAGAAAGGTGTGATGTTAAGAAGTATCAACGCCTACGCTTAGACGCATAGCAATGCTGTTCAATTATCGCACGTATAGCGCCTATAGATGATGGCGCCCTCTCTCACTACTAAACTGTGCACGGTCATTGTCTGTTGTAAAATATTATTCGTTTTAAATATATAGTTCCAATTAGATTGCTTTTGCTTTTATTTCATCAGGTTATGGGCCCAGCACGCTTCCACCGCGACATTTGTACAGTATTGATATGCGTTTAAGCGTAGGCGTTCATACTTCTTATCACCTTCTCCTGAACGCAGACAAACCCCATAAGTCATAAGGAACCCACAGTCCCAGAGTTTTAACTCCAAATGGCTCGAAAATATAGTAACCAGGTTCAGTCAGTTAGGTTGGCAGCGTCAGAGCAGCACGAATAATAAGTAGTTTTTTCACGTAACGTACACAAACAATACAAGTCTGCCAACCAACTGTCAAACGTGATTTTAACGAGCAGATAAGGTCTACCATGTCTCGAGACCATCTTACCGATAGAACTTGTATATTAATCAATAGTGAACTCACTTGAAAATCGAGTCCCAAACCGAGTTTAAATATTTCTTTATTAATTATATCGATATCTCAAATGCGGTCTAACAACCGGGTTTCAGAAGTGAGGTTTGTTTCTAAATACTGCTCACCACCCATGTTCCCTCTACTGTCTTTTATGTTCCGGAGCCGCGGTATCTCTTGCAACTCCGGCAGGCCCCTCTGCTTTTCTGACATCTCTATGAGGCGCGCGTGAAACACTAACGCGCCGTCGACGCCTGTCGTCAATAGACGGACGGACGGTGAGCTACGTACGCATTGTTCACCGTCGACAAGCCCGCAAATACTGCCCTAAGTCTCAATACTAACCTTAACCGTCTGAGGTGGATTGCACAACGCCTCTATAGACTTTTCACTGATCTGTGTCTTGTTCCTCTTGGCTACCCGCTGCAGTACAACCTTTGCTCTGTCATACTTCTTCTGCGACAGTAGCCACCGTACGGTCTCGGATAAGATCCAGTAGTAACTGATGATCAGGAAGCAAGGGATGTGAAGCATTAAGATCATGTATCTCCAAGGCTCGATAAGCCAGGCCACTCCGCCAAGGATAACTTGGCCAACGGCGAACATGGAAGTGCACGTGGCGCTGGTCAATACGCGGTACTTCGGTCCGACGAACTCGGTAGCTGAAATATGAATAACGGTTTTTTATTGGAACGTAGTTCCTTATCGCTTGTTGCGAAAGGGGTCTAGACGGAAAAAATTAAGACCAAAAAGTTTTTTTTTTCTTTATTAATTTTGGGACATTTACCGCAATGCGTATGCCAGTCCCATCGTAACCTAAATACACGTGTATCTTCATATCAGGGTCATGAACCTGAACAGACTTCGCATAAAATGTTGTGGAAAGTGCCTACTTCGAATCTGTTCAACCTCAAGACCCTAAACAGTTCATTTCTCTCAGACTCATACCGAACACATTCCATCAGTAAGTGGTGTAAATCTTCAACAACTCCACACTGTACACAGTTGTAACGACGTAAAAGTTTTGCTATAGTTGTAAGCCGTGCGGCGTGCGCGTGTTTCTCTACCTCTCTCTTATAGAAAGACGTCTTTCTATTTCGCATTGAACAGTGTGGTGTCACGACGATTATTTTTGTTGAGTGTATACAGGTTTTTTGTACACATAATAAATTATAACATTTAAACTCACATACACAAACCGTCAGTACTACTACCTGAAGGTCATACAAATATTTCTTCCGTGCGGGGATAGAACCAATTCTATTAAACTCAAAGCATTTATTTCAATAAGACCATTACAGGCACTTTTGAATGTCATTAAAACAAAAAAGATACTGCTACAGTCCCAGTCACAAGACATAATAACTTGCGCAATTACTGTAGTTGCCCATTCCAATGCGTAGATCTCTATGGAGAAAAATGGGCAAGAAACTCCATAGACAAAAAAAATAATATCATAAATCATAACATTTTACAAAATCATGGATACATTATTCATGTTGAGATTATACATATAAGTGAGAACGATGTAGAAAAACGAGCACATTTAGAGCGTCCAGAGTAAAAGCAAAAACAAGAGTTTAATAGATGAATTAAAACAAACCGTCGCAGCTAAGAGATGACCAGTCACGACTGACAGCGCCCCGTTCACAAACATGACGCATATATCAGCCCCATTCAGCTCAACCATTTTGAAGGGAACTAAATAACACGACGCAACCGGCACCATCAGCGAGACATTTAAGTGAGCATGACAATCACTCAACAACCAGGGCACCGTCGAGTCAATGAAATTACATCGTACTCTCAAATATTATTCACACATACTCATCATCATTTCATCATTTTCCTGCCCTTATCCCATTCTATTTGGGGTCGGCGCAACACGTTTTCTTCTTCCATTCTCTCCTATCAGATGTCACGGCATCATTTACTCCTTTCTCCTTCATATCATTCCTTACACAATCCATCCATCTTTTCTTTGGCCTTCCTCTCGCTCTCCGTCTATCAACATTCAGATCAATCACTCTTTTAGTTACATGTGCTTCATCCCTCCTCATTACATGTCCATACCAAGACAAACGATTTTTTTTCTGTAACAGGCATAACTTTCAAACGGTTATTATTTAAACGTATACATACTGTTCTGATAAAAAAGATATGCTCACCAAATATGTAAGAAGAACTGAAGGTTCCAGCCCCAAATGTGGTCTGCAGCAACTGGAAGGCCAAATACATGGGATAGTTGACGGAGAAAGCTCTGAGGATTCCGAAGATTGCCAAGTTAGTAACGCTGATGACCAGAGCGACACGTCTCCCAAACGTGTCAGAGATGTAACCGGCGATAGGCAGCACCAGTAAGGTACCCACGCTGTTAAGAGTACCAGCTAAAGCTCGCAGCCATTCTTGACAACCCAAGTCGAACTGTAAAGGAAATGTAATTTAGGTTTATCGTTTGAAAGTAAGTGAAACTTTTGTCTTCGTGCAAACATTTGGATGCAACATGAGTTTTAGTTAAATTGTGTGTAAAAATCTCAGAACTGAATCATAATTATTATCTTTTATTCACTTTTATTCTTAAAACTAGCTTTTGCCCGCGTCTTCACTCGCTTTAAATTCGGGGTAACACAGTTCCCCTTTCCTGATTTGTAGGTACCTGCTATCTGTAGTTAATTCCCTTGTGCCTTATTGTAATAGCAAAACTAAGTTTTCCGTTTTCTTCCTTCTTTTCCCTCATTTCCCACTTTTTTTAAAAATTAATAAAAAAAAAGTCTATATCCGTTTCCAGGGTCCCAAATATCTCTGTACCAAAATTCATCAAAATCGGTTTAGCCATTAAGGCGTGAAGACGTAACAAACAAACAAACTACATTCGCTTTTATAATATTAGTAAGGATTACAATTAAGTTTCCGCCGGTATCGGAAGCAGGGTCCAAGCTACCGGTAGTTAAGGTTCCAGAGACAGGAACTTCCTCACAATGCGGGCCGTATCGAGGAGTACTGCCTTCTGAATCAGGCTCTTGATCCAACCGCCTAAGGAGAGCTTCGACAGATGTTCGTCGAGGCTCTTGGCAATCAAGCCATTGGCCGTTACGACAATCGGCACAATGATAGCCGAGTTCACATTTCAAGATAGGCTGATATTTTTATTATAAAGAGATTTTTCTTTTTCTTCTCTCTCGACAAAGAACGTAATGTATGTAAGGGGAAATTTAAATTGAAAGTAGATGATAACGTGAAAGAAGTCAGAAACTTACGAGTGATGCGACAGGTGTTCAGAATAGGTTAGTTTCCAGGGTCAAAGTAATTACATTCAATTTAGTCCGTCTTTTAGATTATTCAAAAATAATGGACACGTATTTTGACCAAAAATGACAAAGATCTAGCCAATTAAAGTTACGTCACTTGTTGCGAAAAAATGCAGCAACGCGTGACGTCACTCGTAACTTTAATGGGCTAGATCTTTGTCATTTTTGGTCTAATTTACAAATAAAAAATACGTGTCCCTTATTTTAAATTATCTAAAAGACGGACGAATCATTTTTTTTTTGGAAACTAGCCTATACTATGTGGCTTTTTGTAACATTTCTCAATTTAAAAACAAAAAAGTCTATTTTATGTTTTTAAAATTTAAATTGAGAAATGTTACAAATGTTTGCCCGCGTCTTCGCTCGCGTTGTTATAGTTTTTCCCTTGTGCCTTATTGTAATAGCAAAACTAAGTTTTCCCTTTTCTTCCCTCTTTCTCCCTCACATCCCACTTTTTTTTTAAAGTAGCCCATGTCCGTCTCCAGGGTCCCAAATATCTCTGTACCAAAATTTATCAAAATCGGTTTGGCTATTTAAGCGTGAAGACGTAACAAACAAACTCAACTCACTTTCGCTTTTATAATATTAGTAAGGATACTCACATCAAAGACGACAGAATTATCTCTAGCGTAAACAAAACCGTCACAGTCCTGTTGATTTTGATTAAAAATATTGGCTGGGCAGTAGTCCAGTGTGCCGTTGGCAGTCGCTTCGTATCGTAAGCAGGATACGAAGCCGTTTGTATTGTCGGCTGCTGGGATCGCGTTGGTGACCCATTCTGGACTGAAAACCTCCGTCTTTGTTGTCTCTCCACATTCTGGAACCTGGCATCTGTGGACGGATTTAATAAAAAACAAATAGCCTTTATTCTACCATAATTATTTCTCTATATTCTACTTCCTTGTGAGGATGGATGGATGTATGGATTTATTACTCTTTCACGTCAAAACGGCTGCACGGATCTTGATGAAATTTGGCACAGGAGTAGATTATAGTCTGGAATAACACATAGGATACTTTTCGATATCGAAGCCGCGGGCGCCAACTAGTGCTTAATAAAAAACTACATATCATACTAAAAAAATACATTCCTAAATACATAAATCTATACTTTTTCCAAATTAGATAAAACTAAAATCACAATTAATATTGTTATTTTGTAAATAAATATTTAAAATTAAGATTCAATTATAATAAATTAGATTGTAGTTTACTATTAATGTTTTAAATGAACATTATCATACCATGCATTTAAAAAAAAAGGTGGAAGTCGCCTCTTTGGCATAAGCCTTCCTCCTGCCTCCTCCAACTATGTCTGTCTCTAGTTTGTCTTCCTCATAAGAGACGGATTTAATAAGTATTTAATTAACATCGATTTTAGCAGCTCAAAGTTCGTTAAGTAACGATTCATCAAAAAAAATCCTTTCATGATTCAAAATCTATTTATCTTTTAAGCCTTCGATGCAGCCGGGGTTGCGGGTTGTTGCCGGGGTTGCGGGTTGTTCGAAAGAGATACCGCGGCCCCGGAACGTAAAGGGCAATAGAAGGAACATGGGTGGGTTTTAGTCAGTACAAGTCTGACATGCCCCCCCGCTCCACCCAGAGCGGGGGAAGTCATTGGATGATTTCCCACCCGGAAAAAAAAAAAAAAAAAAAGCCTTCGATGCAGTCGGATTAAAAAACAGCTAAGTGCGCGTCGGAATCGCGTACTAAAAGTTTCCGAACAAACTTGCGATGTAAATAAAAATGAAATGAAATAAATGGTTTTGAAGAGTAACACCCATACTACTCAACACACGCACACCCCGCATGCACCCCACACACACCACAAACACACCCTCACTCAATATATTCTCTCATACACTCTTTTTTGCGGATGGGAAGTCATCAAATAACTTCCCCCGCTCTGGGCGGAGCGGAGGTGTGTGTCAAAATTGTACTGACTAAAACCCACCCATTTTCCTTCTATTGCAATTTATGTTTCGGGGCCGCGGTATCTCTTTCGAACAACCCGCAACCCCGGCAGGCGGTGGCACTGGCAAGCCCCTCTGCTTTGCTGACATCTCTTTGAGGCGCGCGTGAAACACAAACGCGCCGTCGATTAGACGGCCTGTCGTCAATTGGTCAATATCGTCCGTCCCTCTATTGACGACAGGCTCTATCGACGGCGCATGCGTGTCCCACGCGCGCCTCAAAGAGATGTCAGCAAAGCAGAGGGGTTTGCAAGGGCCATTATCTTCTTTGGTTGCAGGTAACACAAAAGGCAAAAGAAGGATGAGGAAATGCGGATGAGTTTTAGTCAGCAAAAGTCTGACACTCCCTCCCGGTCCGTAGAGCGGGGGAAGTTATTTGAAGAATTGCTTACAAAAAAAAAACACTACGTTTTTTCTTTTGAGATAGAGAACCTTAAGAATATTATGTTCATTAATTAACTTTTGTTGTTACAAAGCAATATAATTATGGTAAACAGTGTTGAATAAATACAGCTATCAATGGCATAATTCCTAAAGTAAACAAAATACAGCGGCTTTACATCCTTACTTATCCTTATTAATATAATAAAAGCAAAAATGAGTTAAGGGCTATGGCCACGTGGTCTGAACTAAAGATTGATTTATTTAAATGCATAAAATTGGATGTCTACATCATACCTATGCGGAATGGCGGCAGCAGAGAAGATGAACTCGCTCATGAACGCCGACATGATGAGAGGCACAGACACAAGTAGCAAGTTCATCATCTGGTAGCGACCAAACTGCCCCAGTTCGTTGACCAGCACATCGTCGAGGTCCAACGGCTTCCTGATCCCCTGGTCTTCAGCGTTGCTTTCTTTACCATCCCTCTGGTCATCAGCCATAGCTAACTACTCCCTTCCCTTGTTTATGGATGGTTAATCAACTTCTCCCACTTCTTGTCTTGAGTACACGGCGGCGTCTCGATCCATGTACTCTGGAGAAATGAGCCCCAGCTCATCGTAGCCAAACAAGAGAGAACCTTATCAGATAAATGCGCAGGATTATATTATTATATAAAATTAACTGTAAGCTGTTTAAATATTCGTGATAGTACTGTGCATTGCTTATCGCGGATAGATACTACATTCGGAAGTCATTTAATAACTTTGCGGAGGGGGCGGAGCTCAAAAGAGTTTCAAATCAAATCAAAATCATTTATTTCAATTAGACCATTACAGCCACCTTTGAATTGTCCATTCCAAAGCGTTGATCTCTATGGAGAATAATGGGCAAGAAACTCCATGGACACTCTTTTAAATTAGAATATTATTACAAAATCGCATTAACATCACTCGTGTTGAAATTATACAAATATGTGAGAACGATGTAGAAAGACGTGCAAACACAACATAGTTACCCTTTCCTGATTTGCAGGTACCTGCTACCTGTAATTTTAGCCCTTGCACCTTATTTATTGTAATAGCAAAGCTCAGCTTTTCCTTTTTTTTCCATTTCTCCCTCATTTCTCACTTAAAAAAAGTAGTCTATGTCCGTCTCCAGGGTCCCAACTATCTCTGTACCAAAATCGGTTCAGCCATTTAGGCGTGAAGACGTAACAAACAAACTCACTTTCGCTTTTATAATATTGGTAATTTAAAAAACAAACATACAAACAAACTCACTTTCGCTTTTATGATATTATAGTAGTTACTCTTAAACTACCGAAGCAATTTAGATAAAATTGATATGGGACTACCTCCGGAGACGGAGAAATCTCGTAACAAATATACAACAAAAAATATACAGTTGAATCGTTTCTTACAAAAATAGATTGCAAGTTCTGTGTTTATCTATGATCTGAAAAAAAAATGTTTTTAGTCAGCACCTCTACCTTTTTTTAAAGTCGGTTAACAATGTAACATAAGAAACTGTATATTTGCAAGTAGTCCTGACATCATCTGACTAGCCTTTTTCCCAACTATGTTGGGGTCGACTTCCAGTCTAACCGGATGCAGCTGAATATCAGTATTTTACATGGACCGACTGCCTATCTGACCTCCACAACCCAGTTATTACTGGGTAATACGATACCCCTTGGTAAGACTGGTTGTCAGACTTTCGGGACACTGACTACCTGTAACGACTGTCAAAGATCTACAAATGACAGCCGGGACCAACGGCTTAACGTGCTTTCCGAGGCACGGAGGAAACTCGGTATGTAACGGGTGGTCACCCATCCACAGACCAACCTAGGCAAGCGCGGCTTAACCTAAAGATCGACCCGAGCGGCTGCTATTATTTAGCCACGAGCTCCTCATTTGCAAGTAGTCCTGACCTCGATTAAAAATAAGTAAAAATGCATTTGTATTTTCGCAATGTCAATTGGTCAAATCCTGTAGATAAGATAGTAAGAAAAACTTTGCAAGGATAATTTTATTATTAATGATTGATTGTGGTTCGAATGAGGTCCAATACTATCACCATAGAATAAAGACAGATAGTAGGTTATCTTCATACAAACGCATTGCGCGCGGCTTGTATGTGTGCGTCGTAGTATCTATGCGTCGCCGCACGTACACTAAACAAAATCTCGACTCATTTCGCGGTGCGCCAGTCGGGGCTAATACTGCACGAGGTTCGCGCGTCACGGCTTTTCGGCACCGCTAAATGAATCAAAAATGTCTGATAATCGCGGGAGAAAGTATTGCTGTGTGTTTGGGTGTCTTCATAATTCATCAATTCCAGAATTGTCTCTGTTCAGATTACCTAGGTATTGAATTTCGTTTGGTTTATTTTATCTTTTTTTATCACTACATAGTATAAAACAAAGTCGTTATCCGCCGTCTGTCTGTCCCTATGTATGCTTAGATCTTTAAAACTACGCAACGGATTTTGATGCGGTTTTTAGTAATAGATAGAGTGATTCTTAAGGAAGGTTTTAGTATATAATTTGTTAAGTTTTTGTATTTATTTCTGTGTACATTAACTATATTATTGTTGAAGATGTCGGCAAAAAGTATGCTGTCTGGGAGCTTTCAACGAAAACGCTGCCTAAACCCTTTAAGATATAACAAAATAATGTATGGTGTAATTGTGTATCTTATATAGGTCCACAGAAAAGTCAGCCGTGACATATGTCTATATCTTAAGGATAACATACTTTATCCATTTTAATACTTTAACAAATGGGCAATTATAAAGCGCTAACTTGGAAAGCTATTTACACAAATACAGTATTAATCCTTATCATTTTAAATAGGTTGGTTGGCATGAACATTTCATGAAGATTATTTTTTCCTTAAACATCATGCAGATTAAATAAATACTTAAGGAGATATAGCAAAATCAAAATAACGCGCAACAAAATTAATTTCATGTCGCCGTGACTAGGCTGGCCCGCTCGGGCGCGGTGTAGGGAACAAGTCGCTCATCGCTAAGTGCGCGACCCGAACACGGGCAGACGCGTGAGCACAGAGTACCTTGAGTTGACACGTTCCTTACAAACTAAATTCAAATCCTTTATTTGTGAACATATAGGTACAATAAGATCTAATTACATAAAATGTAATAAAACATAGCTTTTATGAAGTTTCATAATACATACCTATTAGTTAGATTCGTACCATTACCTATGGACGGACGGACAGCGAAGACTTAGTAATAGAGTTTTTACCCATTGGAAAAAAAAAATGAGACGTACCTAATTTTATTTATACTTCGATTTTGTTATTTTTCTTATAGGCTGCTTTTTATCAACACACCACGCGGGCGAAGCCACGGGCGGAAGCTAGTTATAAATAATGCTGCTCTGTATCTTGAATACATTTCTATATTTGATAGGAAAACCATTGTTGAATTTTATTGACTAATAAGAGATGTGTTATCTGTGACAGGGCTGGGCAGTGAGGCCTGACAAACCCTGTACCCAGACAATAAAAGTAAAAAATAAAACTTCTCGACCCTTGCCAATTTATAGGTACTGAATTAAAATTTAGCTAAAAGTGACAACCCTATGACAGTAGGCAATTATAACGCGGATTGGGCCGGAGATAACCTACTTCCCCTCTTTATACTATGCTATCACTCCTTTGCTTAGAAACAGCAATACAGAAGTGCAATTATGAAATTAGTATTTATCACGTAGGTACGCTTATTAGCATCATTTTTCTGCCCTTGTCCCATTCTATTTGTGGTCGGCGCAACACGTTTTCTTCTTTCATTCTCCCCTATCAGACGTCACGGCATCATTTACTCCTTTCTCCTTCATATCATTCCTTACACAATCCATCCATCTTTTCTTTGGCCTTCCTCTCGCTCTCCGTCTATCAACATTTATATCCATCACTCTTTTAGTCACATGTGCTTTATCCCTCCTCATTACATGTCCATACCAAGACAAACGACTCTACTTTACGATTCAAACTTCCTCTAATATACTCATTCCTAACTTTATCCATTCTTGTCACTCCACACATCCATCTCAACATTCAACGTATATCCCGCGAGTAGTATATGAACATGTAAGAGGGCTTATCTACAGATAGATAGATATATAATTTTTTTGATGAAAGAAAAGAACACAAAGAATTATTTAACTTCAAAAAAAGACATAGATTAAAACAAAATAAGGTAGAAGTTAAATTGATCCATATACATTTAGATACATCACATACATTTATAACGGTGACGAAGCACATGTGACTAAAAGAGTGATGGATCTGAATGTTGATGGACGGAGAGCGAGAGGAAGGCCAAAGAAAAGATGGATGGATTGTGTAAGGAATGATATGAAGGAGAAGGGAGTAAATGATGCCGTGACGATAGGGGAGAATGGAAGAAGAAAACGTGTTGCGCCGACAACAAATAGAATGGGACAAGGGCAGGAAAATGATGATGAACAAAACAACACAAAAATTATCAAACTGTGAAAAAAAGCAATACATTTTAAATTGACCCATAGACATTTAAAAAAACATAGATTTATAAAGGTCGCCCACTACTGGGCGGTGTGTGTCTCAAGGTTGCACCAAATAGGAGTCCAGCTGAGCATAATGCTAGACTACCTGATGCTGGTATTCTGATGAATCCTGCTAGTGACACACGGATGTCAATACAACGCAATGATCTAAAAATTACAAAATACGACATTGTGCGGTGAATATTATGAAGGTATAGGTACCTACGTCTAAACTGATATGCATTTAAAATTGACAGAAAGAAAGATTTCGAATGTAAATATTTGCAGCGGATTTAGATTACTTGATTATCACAGTAATAGGTAATCCTTACTGCAAAAGTGAGTTTCTTTGTTTGTTTGTTTGTTACCTCTTCACGCTTTAATGACTAAACCGATTTTGTTCAATTTTGGTACAGAGATAGTTGAGAACCAGGAGACGGACATAGGCTAATTTTTTTTAAAAAAAGTGGGATGTGTGGGAGAAAGAGGGAAGAATTGGGAAAACTTAGCGTTGCTATTACAAATCAATAAGGCGCTAGGGGAACTGTGTTACCCCGAATTTAACGCGAGCGAAGCCGCGGGCAAAAGCTAGTAATATAAATGTAACGAATGACTGTTGTGAATGTGTGTTATTTATGTTGTACTACCTGGCGCCCGCGGCTACGCCCGCGTGATATCGAAAAAGAAAGTATCCTGTGTTAATCCAGACTATAATCTACCTCTGTGCCAAAAATCAAGATCCGTTCAGCCATTTTGACGTGAAAGAGTAACAAACATCCATACATCATAAATGTATAAGAGTAACTCGTACTGTATGGCGATTCGTATTTATAATAAACTAGCTTTTGCCCGCGGCTTCGCTCGCGTTAAATTCGGGGTAACACAGTTCCCCTAGCGCCTTATTGATTTGTAATAGCAACGCTAAGTTTTCCCTTTTCTTTCCTCTTTCTCCCTCAAATCCCACTTTTAAAAAAAAACTAAATAGCCTATGTCCGTCTCCTGGTTCCCAACTATCTCTGTACCAAAATTCATCAAGATCGGTTTAGCCATTAAAGCGTGAAGAGGTAACAAACAAACAAATAAACAAACAAACTCACTTTCGCTTTTATAATATTATATTATTAAGTAAGGATTACCGAATGAGCTAAAATGCCTCAATTTAAACTCGTTCAAACGAGAATTGTTTGAATTTTTATTAAGTAAAAGCTATTATTCAACAATAGAACACCTCAATGAAAAAAAAATATAATTTACTAGCTTTTGCCCGCGGCTTCACTCGCGTTAAATTCGGTAGCGCCTTATTGATTTGCAATAGCAACGCTAAGTTTTCCCTTTTCTTCCCTCTTTCTCCCTCACATCCCACTTTTTTTAAATAAAAATTAGCCTGTGTCCGTCTCCTGGTTCCCAACTATCTCTGTACCAAAATTCATCAAAATCGGTGTAGCCATTAAAGCGTGAAGGGGTAACAAACAAACAAACTCACTTTCGCTTTTATAATATTAGTAAGGATAAATAATCTTTGGTAGTGAAAAAATAGTGTTGTTTTTGTTTTTTTTTTGTTTTAGTTGTCTCTGATGTTTTAATTATAATTGAATTTATATAGATGCAAATATTTGTACACCAGAAATGGTAGAATATATGAGTCTGTAATAACTGTAACATCTTTTGTAAGTACTATATTCTGACAAATAAACTTTTCTTTCTTTCTTTCTTTCATCCATCCCCACAAACATTCACATTTATAATATTAGTAGAATAGGCAAGTAGGAAGTAGGTTGGAGTGTGTCAAGTATGTGTGTGAAAGAGTTAACTTATTGGTAAAAGATTAGGTAAATAGATAGTTAAAAAAGGTTTTACGCCAATGTTTGAAGAAACTTTGATCAGCTACCCTACTATGACGTCTTTTTTTTTTTTTTCGGATGGTAAATCATCTAATGACTTGCCCCGCTCTGGGCGAAGCGAGGGTGTCAGACTTGTACTGACTAAAACCCACCCATGTTCCTTCTGTTGCCCTTTACGTTCCGGGGCTGCGGTATCTCTTTCGAACAACCCGCAACGCAAAGAGGCCCTGGCAAGCCCCTCTGCTTTGCTGACTCTCTTTGAGGCGCGCGTAAAACACGAACGCGCCGTCGACACGGCTTGTCATCAATAGACGGACGGACGGTGAGCTACCCATTGCTCACCGTCCACAGGCCCGCATCTACGGTGGCCGGGAGTCGTCTCGCGGCGCCCGGCGCCCTGGGCGTCTCCCGCGGCGGCTGGGTTGGGCAGATGTTCTCTCCCTCAAACGCCCGGCCACCTCCTTTGCTAGCATTACTGCTTCGCAGAAGGTGGTTACCGCTTCCCATTCCCTCTCGCTCCGGACCATGGCCGGACGCGAGAGATCGCCGCCGCCGATCGCCTCCACGAGGGCACGGCGGTGCTCCGCCCAAGCTGGGCAGACCGCCACTGTGTGCTCCACCGTGTCCTCCGGGCGATCGTCACAATGGTGACACCCGGGCGGACTATGACGTCTTAAATCAGAACTTATTGCACTGAAGGAAACAGACAGAGCTATACAGGGTGTCTAGCACCATCTCTTTCTCACACAGGAATAAGTACTGCTATAAGATGTCATGGTAACCGAACAATGACAGTGAAACTTGGCTCACAAAAAGAGCCTAAGTAGAAAATTATATAACAGCAGTTTTAGTTAACGGATGGGAAATCATTAAATAACTTCCCCCGCTCTTGGCGAAGCAGTGGGTAGTGTCGGATTTTTACTGACTAAAAACCCATCCATGTTCCTACTTTTGGCCTTTATATATTTTTGGGGCCGCGGTATCTCTTTCGAACAACCCGCAACCCCGGCAGGCGGTGTCCCTGGCAGGCCCCTCTGCTTTGCTGACATCCATTGGAGGCGCGTGTGGAACACTAACGCGCCGTCGACACGGCCTGTCGTTAATAAACAGACGTTTATGACGTTGTGGACGGTGAACTACCCATTGCTCACCATCCACAGGTCCGCATCTACAGTGGCCGGGAGTCCTCTCGCGGCGCCCGACGCCCGGGGCGTCTCCTGCGGCAGCGGCGGCTGGGTTGGGCAGATGTTCTCTCCCTCAAACGCCCGGCCACCTCCTTTGCTAGCATGACTGCTTCGCAGAAAGAGGTGTTCGCTTCTCATTCCCTCTCGCTCCGGACCCGACTGAACCAGGGCCGGACGCGATTGATTAATGATTGTGTTTGTACTACCATTAGGCCATTAGGTTTGTAGTACAAACCCACACCACTGCTTAACCTTACGGAGCTAACGTGCAAGATATTATAATGACCAATCCAAACATAAACAAACGCATAAATTTTATTCTTTAATACACATTTTATGGCTGAATACATATTTTATTGATTTTAAAGTTATAGATTGTGTTTATGGTTTCAGGGTACCTCGAAAGGAAAAACAGATCCCTTATAGAATCACTTTGTAGTCCGTTTGTCTGTCAGTCTATCTGTCAAGACCCTTTAACTGAGGAACGCGTATAATTTCAAGTACATGGTCACATGGAGTTGTGAAAAAATACACAACCATCTTAGTCTACACAGTCAATAGATATGGCTGTTTATGTTGCAAGGTTTGTTCAGAACCCTCGAGAGAGGAGAAAGAAGAGGTCGTGGCTACATAATAGCAGCCGCTCTGGTCGATCTTTAGGTTAAGCCGCGCTTGCCTTGGTTGGTCTGTGAATGGGTGGCCACCCGTTACATACCGAGTTTCCTCCGTGCCTCCGAAAGCACGTTAAGCTGTTGGTCCCGGCTGTCATTTGTAGATCTTTGACAGTCGTTACAGGTAGTCAGTGTTCCGAAAGTCTGACAACCAGTCTTACCAAGAGGTATCGTATTACCCAGTTCTAATTGGGTTGTGGAGTTCAGATAGGCAGTTGCTCCATGTAAAATATTGTTATTCAGTTACATCCGATTAGACTGGAACATAGTTGGGAAAAGGCTAGGCAGATGATGTTTGTACAGAACCCCCTGTGCGCGAGTGCGACTCGCACTTAACCGTTTTTTATTTAGTTGGAGACAGCATTTCAAAACCTTTTGTTAAGGAAATAACTGAATATTTACGTTTCTAACTGAAAAATGTTTAGAACTATTTTTAAAACATGTATTATATTTGCAATTGGTAAGTAATTAATTAGTTTTAGTTCGTTAAACTGAAGGCTAAATGGCCTAATCATACAGCGTAGTTTTTCAGTGCAGATGGCGCGCTAAAATGCGTTTCAAATAAGGACAGGAGTGACCACGCGCCATTTTGTAACGTCATAGCTGTCAAAACGAGAAAGCTCATAGAGTCAGTAGAAAATATATTTTTGGTAATAAAAAAAAGATAGACTAGCTATTGCCGCTTTTATAATATTAGTATCTAAAGATTTACATATTGTTCACATTTTTAAATATTCCTTAATTAAAACATTAAAAAACATTTAAAAATATAAAAATAGTAGCCCACCGGTATCGGGAACAAGCAGAGGGACCTGCCAGGGCCACCGCCTGCCGGGGTTGCGGGTTGTTCGCAAGAGATACCGCGGCCCCAGACATAAAGGGCGGTAGAAGGAACATGGGTGGGTTTTAGTCAGTACAAGTCTGACAGTCCCCCCCGCTCCGCCCAGAAACCAAAACTAGTGTGAAACCAAGAAAAAAAACTAGGTTTTAATATTATGGTTTTATTTCTAGTTACACCGAGCCTGCCAGATCACAGTGCTCGTAAATACAGCTTGCAGCAAGAGTCTATCAAGCTTTATGGTCAAGACTTTGAAACTGTCCTGAAAAGGTTCAGAAGAACACCTGAATATCTGAAAATTTTAAAGGATAAGGTATGATTACAGTAATTTTACATATTAAATCCTTACAAATATTATAAAAGCGAAAGTGAGTTTGTTTGTTACGTCTTCACGTCTAAATGGCTAAACCGATTTTGATGAGTTTTGGGACCCTTGGAGACGGACAAAGGCTATTTTTTTTAAAGTAAGAAATGGGAGAAAGAGGAAAGAAAAGGGAAATCTTAGCTTTGCTATTACAATAAATAAGGCGCAAGAGCAAAAACTACAGGTAGCAAGTACTTGCAAATCAGGAAAGGGTAACTGTGTTACCAGGAATTTAACGCGAGCGAAGCCGCTGGCAAAAGCTAGTAAATAATATTTCTGAATTTTCTGTTCCTAGTTGGATGAACTGGTACTTTCAACGGTAGATGTCCATTTACAAATCTTTAACTACTATCACATGAAAATGGAAGAACGCGTCAACGAAATTTTACCAGCATCCGATGTGGACAAACAATTAAAAGAATTAAAGTGAGTATTGTAAGACTCAAACTTAAATAGAGGAGCTCGTGGCTAAATAATAGTAGCCGCTCGGGTCGATCTTTAGGTTAAGCCGCGCTTGCCTAGGTTGGTTTGTGGATGGGTGACCACCCGTTACATACCGAGTTTCCTCCGTGCCTAGGAAAGCACGTTAAGCCGTTGGTCCCGGCTGTCATTTGTAGATCTTCGACAGTCGTTACAGGTAGTCAGTGTTCCGAAAGTCTGACAACCAGTCTAACCAAGGGGTATCGTATTACCCAGTATTAATTGGGTTGTGGAGGTCAGATAGGCAGTCGCTCCATGTAAAATACTGATATTCAGCTGCATCCGGTTAGACTGGAAGCCGACCCCAACATAGTTGGGAAAACGCTAGGCAGATGATGATTGTAAGACTCAAACTAAATTCAAATCCAAAGATTGCCTGGTAGAAAATGCCTATGGCATTAAGTCCATACGTCATGTTTGTGAACGGGCGCTGTCAGTTGGGACTGGTCATCTATTAGCTGCCACGGTTCATTTTTTTTCAAATTTTGCTTTTGCTTTAACTCTGGACGCTCTTACTGTGCACGTCTTTCTACATCGTTCTCACATATTTGTATCAACTCATCACGAATAATGTAAATACGATTTTGTAATAATATTCTAATTTGAAAGAGTGTTCATGGAGTTTCTTGCCTATTCTTCTCCATAGAGATCAACGCTTTGGAATGGGCAACTACAGTACTTTCACAAGTTATTATGTCTTGTGACCGGAACTTTCCTAACCGGGACCTTCCCGGTACTTTCACAAGTAATTATGTCTTCCCTTCAAAATGGTTGAGCTGAATGGGGCTGAATCTATGCGTCATGTTCGTGAACGGGCGCTGTCAGTCGTGACTGGTCATCTATTACCAGCCACGGTTTATTTAAATTAATATAAATTTATTGTCATGTTTGCTTTTACTCTAGACGCTCTTAATGTGCACATCTAACTACATCGTTCTCATATACTCGTATTTGTATGATCTCAACTGAATGATGTTATCATGATTTTGTTAAATTATTATGATTTAAAAGAGTGTCCATGGAGTTTCTTGCCTATTCTTCTCCATAGAGATCAACGCTTTGGAATGGGCAACTACAGTACTTTCACAAGTTATTTTGCATTGTGTCTGGGACTGTAGTTTTTTTTTTCGTTTATTGACATTCAAAAGTGCCTGTAATAAAATTACATTTGAGTTGAAGTTTAGAGGTTGAGCAGACATTAATGTACCCATTGTCCTTTTTCTTTGTCAGTGATTTCCGTGCTCAAGGCGGTGGCTCGCGGCGACAGAGAGAAGAGCATCCAGACCAGAAGGAAGGGCAAATTGGAGGTGAAAAGTTATTGGAAGAAACATCGGAGACAAAGATACAGAACTTGGATAATTATAAAGTGTTCTACTCCAAATTAACTACTGCAGAGAAAAACAGCATGAGGGATTTGGGTTTCGAAATTGCTGGGTAAGAAAACTAAGTTTTGATAGTTTTTTTTTTATTTTTTTTATTTCTTGGGACAACCCACACCCGGCTATCTGATCCCAAGCTAAGCAGAGCTTGTGTTATGGTAACCAGACAACTGATATACATACTTATATAATTTATAAATACATACATATTATTATAGATAAATCACACCCAGACACAGAACAAACAATCATGCTCATCACACAAAGTTTGTCCTGGGTGGGAATCGAACCCACGACCTCCGGCTCAGCAGTCAGGGCCACTAACCACTAGACCAACAGGCCCGTCAAAGATAGATAGAATATTCTTTATTATGTACACCATACAAGTAACAAGAATAACACTAGACAAACTTATAAATAGGGTGACACAATGGGCGGTCTTATCGCTAAAAGCGATCTTTTCAAGACAACCTTTACAACCTTTTTTTTTGTTTTGATTTAGATAGATAGAATACTAGCTTTTGCCCGCGGCTTCGCTCGCGTTAAATTCGGGTAACACAGTTCCCCTTTCGTGATTTGCAGGTACCTGCTTCCTGTAGTTTTTGCCTTTGCGCCTGATTTATTGTAATAGCAATGCTATGTTTTCCCTTTTCTTCCCTCTTTCTCCCTAATTACTCACTCTTTTAAAAAAAGCCTTGCCTATGTCTGTTTCCAGGGTAACAGGGTTCCAACTATCTCTGTACCAAAATTCATCAAAATCGGTTCAGCCATTTGGGCGTGAAGACGTAACAAACAAACAAACTCACTTTCGCTTTTATAATATTAGTAATCATTCTTTGTTATGTACACGATACAAATTACAAGAATAACACTAAACAACTTATAAATAGGCTGACACAATGGGCGGTCTTATCGCTAAAAGCGACCTTTTCAAGACAACCTTTGAATGGATTTAAAGGAGGAGAAACAGTACTGTAGGTAGTCTGTGTCGTAACATTTTTCAATGTTTTAAGAAATATTGAAAAATGAAAAAGTGAATTTTATATTTTTTATCTACAGGAACATTATACACAAAACCTTAACACATTTGACTAAATCGAAAGGTGACAAGGACGAAATATCCTACACAAGAAGTCCAGAAGAGCAGGGAGTCATCGTGACAACCACCACCTTACATCCACAGATGCACGAGGTAATGATCATAAGCAATTTATTTATTTATTTAACACTTCAAGCACAAAGTACAGAGGCGGACTTAATGCCATAGGGCCTATGGCATTGAGTCCGCCTCTGGTAGAAAATGCCTATGCCATAGGCATTTTCTACCAGAGGCGGACTAGTCAACCCTTGGGTGATGCAGACACAAACAGTGGTAGGTGTAAAACAGAAAAAAAGTTAACTTATACTATACAGAGTGTTAGGTTAAACGAGGGACTTATTGAGGGAGGGTATTCAGTATTCGATTCTCGTCCCAAATATGTAAAAAACCTATAACCTTAATTTCTGACGTAATTGTCCAATAAAATACATTATTCATGAACACTGAGCGCGAGAGAAGTAAACTTGTAAACAGTGAAGTAAAACACGAGGCATAATACCTACGCGCCGATTCTACCGAAAAGGCGTCCTAAGCCAGGTTTAAAGTATGAAGGGAAAATGGATTATACCTAAAGGTCATTGACACGCACACATATGTTCTGCGATAGTATTAAATCGCTAGCGCAAGGGTATATACACGTTGCGAGACTTATGCGAAATTTTGGTACAAACAATGGGGAAAACATTAACGATGTGACGATACTGCCGCCTTTTTACGAAGAAACTCACGAATTTTAATAGATAAACAATTGGAGCATTTCAAGTATGTATACTTAAAAAAGAAAGAAATCAACGAAACCAACAAAAGTCACCGACTTCGGTAATTTTTTCTACTTTTTAGTTTTTTTTTTGAAGTCGGTTTTTTTTTCCAACAAAAGTTGTTGCCGCAGCTGGTAGACTACTATTTTTTTTATATAATATACATTTTTTAATAAGAAATATGTAAAAATATGCATGAAAATGAATAAACGAAAAATGTTCATAAATTACTTAGTTATCTCGACATTCATAAAATTTACAGTTTCTAGTCCACATTAATCTTATTTATCTTGCTTAAACCGTCCATGGTGACTAGTTGCCAAACAATTGCCGAGCGCCATCTGTGTATTAAAACGAAAACAGCGATAAAGTCAAGTGCTAGCGGTACTGTAGTAAATCACTAGATGGCGTGCAATGAAATTTGTTATCCATGAGAGTGAATTTTATCTGTATGTAACCAGTAAGTTTTATAGTAAAAAACAAAAGTGACAGTGAACACTAGTGACCGTTCGTCTTTTTTGTCAACAAACTGTTGGATCTTCAACACCAATGTGTTAACTGCTGGTGTTTTACCATAATTCTATTGTTATTGAGTTGATTGAGTTATAAAGGAAAATACGGAACCGTTATAGGACTACTGGTGTCCGTCTGTCTTAGGGTTGCCAACTTTTTTTGATAAAAAAAAACGCATAAAATGGTTTAGAAATGAAAAAAATAAAGTATTTGAAAGAAAAAAAATGTGTGCGTGTACTAGCGTACACTCGTAAGAAGTGAAACTTTATTTATCACGTCACTATAGAGCGTTGGGAATAAATAAGCGTGCAATGGAAAAACGGTCAAGTATAGTGGTAGGAGTAAGTCCGTTAAAACGATATGCTATTGGTAAATGACAATTGCACGACACCACCTAGTGGTCAAAGTCATCACTACTCAAAGCGGGTCATGGGCTCTTATGGAAGTCGATGCAATCGCCACCTGGATTTCAAAAATGTAACTACTCAAAACGGGCCGCAAAATACATTGGAGACATTTACCAATCCCTACTCCGCTGGAGAAAGTATACTTCGAATCACGCGTGGTAGGGATAAGAAAAAGATGGCGCGTAACCGAAAAACGATACACTAATTTTTTTCCAACCCCGATAAAGAAGTTTCATTTCAAAAAGTAGTTATCAAATTTTATGTTTTTATTGCTTTAAAAACGTACCTACATTAGTGTGCTTTTAGCACATGCTAACTATTTTTTTGCTATATTTAAATGTTTGAAAGCTTGTTCAACAATCAAAATTTAAATAAATAAACAATTCGTTTTTAATAAAATTCATTGACGCTCTATTTCTCTCTTCTCGCCTCTTTAGATTTATCACTGAAAAAAAAACTCTTTCAGTGAAAGCATCGCAGTAAAGGTTTAAAATAAAGTATTTCCACATATGTACTTTATTTGTATGCAAAAGTATAAAGTATAATTACCAAAAATAAAGTAGGATACGTAATAATGTATCCTACTTTATTTTTGGTAATTATACCTACTATTTGGTAATTAGACAGACTAGGATTGCCAACCATACTTTATAATAATAAAGTATGGTTGGCAATCGTAGTCTGTCTGTTTGTTAAGACCCCTTAAAACGGGAACGTATGAAGGTATCATAAAAATTAATCCTCTAAGGGTTAATTTTCTACACAGTCAAAAGATATGGCCAGTTTTCGCGTCAGAATAATCTCTTGAACAAATAAATCGACTTTGAATAACGTTTTTCATTAGATAAGCAATAAATACACGGACAACGTTGCGGACGAAGTGCTAGTCGCGACACGGTTGGCGCAGTGGCTGAGCGATCGACTGCTGCGCTGCGTGTTTCGGGTTCGATCCCCGCACGGAAAAAAAAATCTATTTGTATGGCCTACAAATAGTTATTTCTTGTCTAGCTGTGTGTGTGAGTTTAAATGTTTGTAAACGCGCCCACGATATAGGAGAAATTCCTAGTATGAGCAACGCTTTAAAAAAACCTCTACGGTTTCAAAGCTAAAAAAAAAAGTGTGTGTGTCAGCTCCGACGCACGACTGGAGTTTACTCCTTAAGTACAAAAAAAAAATACGTGTGGCACTCGGGGACTGCCGCGGTAAAGCTATTGCCTAGCATTTTTATCAACATAAGCAATAAATAAAAACAATCCACATAAAATATTTAAAAAGTACTTCCAATGAAAAGAAGTCGCAAAAAGAAACATTTTTTTATCAACTTAGACAATAAATAAATATAATATTTAAAAAGTACTTCCAATGAAAAGAAGTCGCAAAAAGAATAACAAGACCTTGGGTTTGATCCAGCGTAATGTCGATTGACTTTCCGAGTCTCTACCAAACACGCTATTAGAACATTAGAATCGGGATTGAAATAACTGACCGTATTGTGTAAACGACGTTAGAGGTGTGGCTTGTCTTGGTGTGGCTTACGTTTTTGGTGCACACGCACGAGGTCATTCATCAGTAGATTTTACACCTCACATTTTTCTCATCCCGTCGCCTTATATATGAAAATCGATTCTTAAGTAGTAGAGTAAACTCCAAAAATAAAATTGATATTAAGGAGGTCCTCACTGAAAACGATTTAGAAACAGCTGTGATTGTTCAGATGTTTTTGACCTTGATGCAAATGGGTTATTTAGACGCATTGCTAATGATAAGGGCGTTAAATAATTAACCTCTCAAGGACTGCCATTATTTACGTCAACTATCCGTCAAGCACCGCCGGGCGGGCTCTTATCGCAAGCATAATCTGACTTATCTTTACTACAAATAGAGTTTTAAATCGGTCGGGGTTTGGTGGCACAAATTTGTGCCAGCGGGGCTCAACGGTAATACTTGTTTACTGGCACGTTTTTGTGCCGCTGGGGCTCTAGAGGTTAATACATACTATACATTAATTATTTTTTTTACATCCTTGCAGGTTCTACATGTAAGTACACTTATGTATGCAGAGGGGCCTGCTAGGGCTTCCGCCTGCCGAGGTTGCGGGTTGTTCGAAAGACATACCGCGGCCCTGGGACATAAAGGGCAATAGAAGGAACATGGGTGGATTTAGTCAGTACAAGTCTAACACTCTCATCCGCTCCACCCGGAGCGGGGGAAGTTATTTGATAATTTCCCTTATTTGATATTTTTGAACATAGACTAGTACCGATTGTCTATTACGGTAACGATTGGATTGTTTGTGAATAGCTATGCTGTCTGAGAGGCTGAGCGATCGACTGTTGCGCTGCGTGTCGCGGGTTCGATCCCCGCACGGAACAAACATTTGTATGACCTACAGATTGTTTTTCCGTGTCTGGCTGTTTGTGTATGTGAGTTTAAATGTTTGTAAGCGCACCCACGATACAGGAGAAATTCCTAGAGAGATAGAGAAAAAAAAAACATATTAAATTTGGTAACTGATTTCCGACTAGTGGCACACAGATGCAGACTGATCGCGAAAGTAGTAGCTTGCGATTTTGTTTGTAAGCTGGGCACGCGAAGTCGTTGTTCTTGCGTTATCTGTCTATCTAAATCTGTACGAGAACCCGTCAATAATTGACCGGCAGTGGCCCTCCAGACACGACACCCGTCTAGCCTTAGGACCCTTCCTTTTCTATAGGGGATGTTCTTCTCTGTTCTTCGTACCCCTAATCATCATCTGCCTAGCCTTTTCCCAACTATGTTGGGTCAGCTTCCAGTTTAACCAGATGCAGCTGAATATCAGTATTTTACATGGAGCGACTGCTTATCTGACCTCCACAACCCAGTTAATACTGGGTAATACGATACCCCTTGGTAAGACTAGTTGTCAGACTTTCGGAACACTGACTACCTGTAACGACTGTCAAAGATCTACAAATGACAGCCGGGACCAACGGCTTAACGAGCTTTCCGAGGCACGGAGGAAACTCGGTATGTAACGGGTGGTCACCCATCTACAGACCAACCTAGGCAGGCGCGGCTTAATCTGGAGATGGAGAGCGGCTGCTATTATTTAGCCACGAGCTCCTCACGAGTTCTTCGTACCCTTAAACAAGATAAAATGACAATAGAAGAGATGACCTGTGTGAAACATTCGCTCCAGTGAAATTTTTAATAATCCGCCATTGTTAGCCTTGTTTTTTGTACAGTATTAATATTTTTTTCAGGAGTCAACAACGTTGGGAAAAATTCTGGAGTTAGCCGATAATCAGTCAACCACGTCGTTCAAGTAATTTGATCTTAATACAGGGTAGTACTTACATTGAGAGATATCCTTACTACTATTATGAAAGTGAGTTTGTTTGTTACGTCTTCACGCCTAAATGGCCAAACCGATTTTGAAGAATTTTGGTACAAAGATAGTTGGGACCCTGGAGACGGACATAGGCTTTTTTTAAATGAGAAAAGGGGGAGAAAAGGGGAGAGAAAGATACATTTTTTTCGATCATCACGCGGGTTAAAGTTAGCGTTGGCCCAAAGTAACTATGCCACGCGGACGAAGTTGCAGGCGGAAGCTAATCTAAAATAATTTAAAACAGAAAATATCACAATAATAATAAAACTGTACAAAAGAAAAACAAATTGATTTAAATAGATAGGTATAGATAGATTTTTTAGATTTCAAGCAGCTTATATGTATATAAATAATTCAGCACTTCTAATTCGGCTGCTAGCCGTGATCAAAATGTAATGAGCCAAAAAAATATTGTTGAATATGAATTGACAGAATGAAATTCGAAATATGAATATTTAAAAATCAATGTTGGTCCAAAAGGAAAGATGTTGAGGCTACAAAGGAGGTGGAATACCCACTCTGGTACCGTGCTCTTTAAGGCCTATTCAGACCTAAGCGGTATTCGCTGCCGCTGTGGGTAGAGGTACATACCGCGCGGGTTTCGCTTAGGTATTTAGTATCAAGTACCGCGGCTAGAGCGACCTGAGCGATATTCGCTGCCGCTGTGGGTAGAGGTACATACCACGCGGGTTTTGCTTAGGTATTTAGTATCAAGTACCGCGGCTAGAGCGACCAGCTACCCTACCACGACTTCTTAAAGCAGAACTTATTCCGCTGAGGGAAGAGACAGAGCTATACAGGGTGTCTAGCACCATCTCTTTCACTCAGTAGAATAAGTTCTGCTTTAAGACGTCATAGTAGGCCTACTGAGCGATATTCGCTGCCGCTGTGGGTAGAGGTACATACCCACTGGGTTTTCTCTGCCGTAGACGGTAGCAAATACCGCATAGGTCTGAATAGCTACCGCGCGTTATTCTACCCACAAGGATAGCGAAATCCGCTTTGGTGTGAACAGTAATATTACCGCATACCCACTGGGTTTTCTCTGACGCAGACGGTAGCGAATACCGCTTAGGTCTGAATAGGCCTTTATTTACACGTTGTATATGCAAACTTTTTTATAAGTCCATAATGTACCATTTTACATGCAAATAATGAATCTTATCTTACAGAATTAAGTGTGGATGCAACAGTAATCAGAAATACTCTTTTATAGATTTCGTCGTATATTTGAATACATACTGAAGAACCGGACATTTTCAATGCTCCCTTACATTTAAGATGTCATAGCCGCTAAAGTCAATAAAATGCTTGAAGACTGCATCATAAATCAACCATATGATTTTGAAAATAAAACATCAAATTTTTACATGAATGTGTTTTTTTTTCGTCTATTGACGACAGGCCGTGTCGACGGCGCGTTTGTGTTTCACGCACGCCTCAAAGAGATGTCAGCAAAGCTTGGGGCTTGCCAGAGCCTCCGCCTGCCGGGGTTGCGGGTTGTTTGAAAGAGATACCGCGGCCCCGGAACGTTAAGGGCAATAGAAGGAACATGGGTGGGTTTTGTGTTAACTTTTTCTACATAAAGTTTAATGATCATTGTGAACATTTCTTGGCCTAGTAGCCAGGCTTTTTTTTTTGGAATCCTTACTAATATTATAAAAGCGAAAGTGAGTTTGTTTGTTTGTTACCTCTTCACGCCTATATGGCTAAACCTATTCTGATGAATTTTGGTACAGAGATAGTTGAAACCCTGGAGACGGACATAGACTATTTTTATAAAAGCGAGAAATGAGGGAGAAACAGGGAAGAAAAGGGAAAACTTAGCTTTGCTATTACAATAAATCAGGCGCAAGGTCAAAACTACAGGTAGCAGGTACCTGCAAATCAGGAAAGGGGAACTGTGTTACCTTGAATTTAACGCCAGCGAAGCCCCGGGCTAAAGCTAGTTTTACAATAAAATTAGAACTCCAAAAATAAAAGTTGTTTCCAAGCAATATTTTTTTGCGTAGGTCATTCATCATCTGCCTAGCCTTTTCCCAACTATGTTGGGGTCGGCTTCCAGTCTAACCGGATGCAGCTGAATATCAGTATTTTATATGGAGCGACTGCCTATCTAACCTCCACAACCCAGTTAGTACTGGGTAATACGATACCCCTTGGTAAGACTGGTTGTCAGACTTTCGGGACACTGACTACCTGTAACGACTGTCAAAGATCTACAAATCCAACGGCTTAACGTGCTTTCCGAGGCACGAAGGAAACTCGGTATGTAACGGGTGGTCACCCATCCACAGACCAACCTAGGCAAGCGCGGCTTAACCTAAAGATCGACCGGAGCGGCTGCTATTATTTAGCCACGAGCTCCTCTTGCGTAAGTACAGTTACATTATTGAATGCACAGATTGCATAGTTTACAGCTTCGGGAAAAGTGATGTACAACTTGTATAGGAATTCAATTTGTTTGACGGGCCTGTTGGTCTAGTGGTTAGTGGCCCTGACTGCTGAGCCGGAGGTCGTGGGTTCGATTCCCACCCAGGACAAACTTTGTGTGATGAGCATGATTGTTTGTTCTGTGTCTGGGTGTGATTTATCTATAATATGTATGTATTTATAAATTATATAAGTATGTATATCAGTTGTCTGGTTACCATAACACAAGCTCTGCTTAGCTTGGGATCAGATAGCCGTGTGTGAGTTGTCCCAAGATATTTTTTTTTATTTTTTTTTAAATTATAACCTACGCAGTAACTGTGCCTACAGCTTAAGAAAAAACAAAAGAAAAATATCGTTGAGTTTTAATACATAGTTTCTTTTCACAGACAAAACTCCTTCTTATCCTAAAGACACTGAATTGAAAATTGTTTGGGCTGTAGGCTGTAGCACTCAATTGAATAATTACCTAAACTACGATGTTTAATATTTACACACATGTTACGAATGTACGCAATACACATTATTTGTTTAATATAGTAAATCAATTCTTCATGATTTTCCTGCCCTTGTCCCATTCTATTGGTGGTCGGCGCAACACGTTTTCTTCTTCCATTCTCCCCTGTCAGACGTCACGGCATCATTTACTCCTTTCTACTCATATCATTCCTTACACAATCCATCCATCTTTTCTTTAGCTTTTCTCTCCCTCTCCATCCATCAACATTCAGATCCATCATGCGCTCCGTCCGTCCTCATTACCTACATGTCCATACCAAGACAAACGACTCCCTTTCAATTTCTCTGTAACAGGCGCAACTTTCAAACTTCCTCTAAAATACTCATTCCTTTATTCATTCTTGTTACTAGCAAAAGTACGATAATTAACATGCGTACTTAAAGTATTAAGAGTTAATGCACTGCCAGAGAATTAAAACTGCACTATACCAAGACAAACGACAAACTTTAATTTTTTTTCTGTAACAGGTGCAACTTTTAAACTTCCTCTGATATATTTATTGCTGATAAATGATGTTTATTTTGCAAGTAGGTTTACACAAACACTTTTACACGTCTTTTTAAAAACTAGATGAGGCCAGTGTTTCGTAACCGACTACTCTGAGAAGAAACAGCTGAAACAAACTCAGAGGTCATAGTCTCTTTTAAGGTCCAGACAAAAAATCTTGGTTAACTTACATGGGGACTATGCAAATTAGTGTCTGAAATGGTATTTTTAAGAAAGCATCACACAGATTGAGTGGACCTGTCCAGTCAGTGCAAGCATTTGTCAGTTATCGTGTAGCTCGACTCATAACCCAAGGAGCTCAACGACACGACAAACGATACCAAAAAAAGGACATTTGTGTAGGTCCCTTATAGTACTCAAACTGCCAGACAATCGTCAAAAACAAACTTAGGTATTTTATGTAGTACATCAATTATATACGTCAAATTGTCAAGATTTATTCCGTTTAAATCATACTTCATGAGGGCAGAAGATAGGTTTCATGCAAGGAAAACATATTATGTGCGAAACACTGTTTTTATTTTAACAATTCAAGTTGAAATTACAATTTAACACTTAGAAATAATTGTTTATGTCCCACTACAAAAATCAAACTGGCAAGTTATTTGATTCTTTATCTACAAATTCATGTTTTTTTTTTTTATTTAAACGTTGCTCCACACTAAGAATTTCTCTTGTATCGTGGGTGCGCTTACAAACATTTAAACTAACATACACAAACAGCCAGACCCGGAACAACTATCTGTAGGCCATACAAATATTAGTTCCGTGCGGGGAGTGAATCCGCGACACGCAGCGCAGCAGTCGATCGCTCAGCCACTGCACCAACCGTGCCGTCAAAATCACACTCCTATGTAGATACTTTTGTTGTAAAGTGTATTTTAATTTGCTACATAATAATATATTTAATTTAATCGTAATAGTTTATTAATATTTTTTTAGAATAAGTATCCTTAAGTACTTAATATAATATTATAAAACCGGCCAAGAGCGTGTCGGGCCACGCTCAGTGTAGGGTTCCGTAGTTTCCCGTCCGTCACAATAATTGTTCCTACTTATGAGTTTAAAGATGGAGGAGCGTGCAAATGTTGCACGTTCCGCGGTAGGCGATCCAACAGTTTTTGTACAAAAAAGACAAAAAGTTGTACAAAATACAACTTTTTGTCTTTTTTGTACAAAAACACACTAAGAATTTCTCTTGTATCGTGGGTGCGCTTACAAACATTTAAACTAACATACACAAACAGCCAGACCCGGAACAACTATCTGTAGGCCATACAAATATTAGTTCCGTGCGGGGAGTGAATCCGCGACACGCAGCGCAGCAGTCGATCGCTCAGCCACTGCACCAACCGTGCCGTCAAAATCACACTCCTATGTAGATACTTTTGTTGTAAAGTGTATTTTAATTTGCTACATAATAATATATTTAATTTAATCGTAATAGTTTATTAATATTTTTTTAGAATAAGTATCCTTAAGTACTTAATATAATATTATAAAACCGGCCAAGAGCGTGTCGGGCCACGCTCAGTGTAGGGTTCCGTAGTTTCCCGTCCGTCACAATAATTGTTCCTACTTATGAGTTTAAAGATGGAGGAGCGTGCAAATGTTGCACGTTCCGCGGTAGGCGATCCAACAGTTTTTGTACAAAAAAGACAAAAAGTTGTACAAAATACAACTTTTTGTCTTTTTTGTACAAAAACTGTTGTGTCAATCAAGTTCAAAATGATTTTCCTAGAAAGCCCTTATAAAGTTCTACTTTTCAGATTTTTTTCATATTTTCTAAACTTATGGTTCAAAAGTTAAAGGGGGGGGGACACATTGTTTTTTACTTTTGGAGCGATTATTTCCGAAATTATTGACATTATCAAAAAATGATTTTAGTAAACCCCTATTCATTTTTAAATACCTTTCCAACAATATATCACACGTTAGGGTTGAAATTAAAAAAAAACACTTCCCACTTTACATATAGGGTGGCTACCCTAATAAAACATTTTTTTCCAATTTTTATTTTACCACTTTGTCGGCGTGATTGATATACATATTGGTACCAAATATCAGCTTTCTAGTGCTAACGGTCACAGAGATTAAGCGAGGACGGACGGACGGACGGACAGACAGACATGGCGAAACTATAAGGGTTCCTGGTTGACTACGGAACCCTAAAAACGAAAGTGTTTGTTTGTTACGTGTTCACACCTAAATGGCAAAACCGGACATAGACATTTTTTTTTTAAAGTGAGAAACTGGGGAAAAAATTGGACGCTAGCGAAGCCCAGGGCAAAAGGTAGTTTATTATTTAATATTTTTGTTGTGACTGTTCCTAATAAAAATAATATTATCATTTGATTAATGTGGTAATTTTATTTCACAATTATTTTATACTTTTTGCTGTGCACTACAGGGTCCGTAATTGTACCTTATTTTTAAGCCCATTGTAAGATCTTCACACATTATGGAATGCAAATAAAGATATGAATATACTACTCTGTCAAGAAAGTACCGGGAAAAGATCAATAATACACAAAATGTCTGTTATTCATCCAAATTTATTTTATCACCTTCAAAGTATGCTCCTTTAGAAACGATACACTTGCGCCAACGAATAATCCATTCATCAAAACATTTTTTAAACGCTGCTTCCGGAATTGAGTTCAGTTCTCGCCGCGAATTCTCCTTTATGTCTTCTATCGATTGAAAACGGGTGCCACGAAGTGGTAATTTGAGTTTAGGAAAAAGAAAAAAGTCAGCAGGAGCCATATCTGGTGAATATGGTGGTTGCTGGATGGTATTTGTTGAGTGTTTGGTCAAAAATTCGTTCACAATGATAGCCTTGTGCGAAGGCGCATTTGTCGTGGTGCAAAATCCAAGAATTTTCTTTCCACAAATCTGGCCTTTTTCGTCGAATTTGCTCTCTTAAACGCCGCATAACGCTCAAATAATATTCTTTATTTACCGTTAGACCTTCCGGTAAGAATTCAGAGTGCACAACACCGCGATAGTCGAAAAAAACAGTCAACATGACTTTGACTTTTGATCGACTTTGGCGTGGTTTTTTCGGTTTCGGTTCAGTTGGAAGGCGCCACTCCGAAGCTTGTTGACTAGTTTGCATGTAAAACTCGTAAACCCACGTCTCGTCACCAGTAACAATGCGTTTCATGAATGTTGGGTCCGAACTGACTCGTTCTAGCATGTCCTCAGCGACTTTCATGCGATTGAGTTTTTGGAGAAAATTCAGATCTTTTGGGACTACTACCGAGCAGCAACATGTTTCATACCCAAATGATTAGTTACAATGGTACGGATCGACTCGTGAGATACAGAAAGTTCGGCGGCTATCTCTCTCAGAGTTGAATGGGGATTTTCAGTCACTATTTTCTTCACTTTTGCGATGTTAACTTCAGTTGCAGACGTTGACGGCCTACCAGAGCGAGGCAAATCTTCCATCACATCTCGACCGCTTTTGAACGCTTTGAACCACTCATAAGCGCGAGTTTTTAATAAAGTCGATTCACCGTAAGCCTTCTGTAACATTTTCAGTGACTCCGAACACGAAATTCCATTGGCGATGCAAAATTTAAGACAAACTCTTTGTTCGATATTTTTGTCCATTATGAAATTCGCAATACACACTATATATGATATTACTAAAACCAGCACTGTATTTAATATAAATAACAGATGCAACTCAAACTACGCGCCAAAATGGAAAACAGTTGTGCTAATCTAACAACTACAAAAAAAACAAAATTTTTAATTTGGAACCATAAACAAATCATCCATTCCCGATACTTTTTTGACTGAATGTAAATATGAATGGCTGTCAAACTTTCGGATCACTGCCTACCTGTAACGACTGTCAAAGATCTACAAATGACAACCGGGACCAACAGATGAACGTGCTTTCCGAGGCACGGAGTAACAATTATCCCCAGAGCAACCGATCGATCTTGAGGTAAGGCTGCGCTTGCGGCTGTTATGATTTGGATACAAGTTCCTCATTATCCTTACTATTAATAAGTATGTAAAAGCGAAAGTGAGTTTGTTTATTACGTCTTCACGCCTAAATGGCTAAATCGATTTTAATGAATTTTGGTACAGAGATAGTTGGGACCCTGGAGACGGACATAGGCTAAAAAAAGTGGGTTAAGGGGGAGAAAGAGGGAAGAAAAGGGGAGAGAAAGATATTTATTTTCGATCATCACGCGAGTTGAAGTTAGTGTTAGCCCAACCTGCAGTTTTTGCCTTTGCGCCTTATTGATTTGTAATAGCAACGCTAAGTTTTCCCTTTTCTTCCCTCTTTCTCCCTTATATCCAAATTTTTGTAAAAATAAAATAGCTTATGTCCGTCTCCTGGTTCCCAATCATCTCTGTACCAAAATTCATCAAAATCGGTTAAGCCATTAAAGCGTGAAGAGGTAACAAACTCACTTTCGCTTTTATAATATAATATTAGTAAGATTTGGTATGTCATTTTTATCTAAGTCTAGTTTAATCCGGTGGTTTACTAGAATCGGCTCCACTACATATGAAGCTAAATTACTCATCAATCATTATTCAAAAACGTGTGTATTGACGCTTCAGGCATTGTTATTAAAATATTTAATTACGTTAATCTATATAGAACATGTGTCATATTGTCAGTAATTACGTCAGATTAAAACGTGAGTTTGGATTCCAGTCAAGTGTGGGCTGTTATATATATTAAGTGGTTCTATACATCATCATCAGCTAGCCTTTTCCCAACTGTGTTGGGACCGGGTTCCAGTCCAACCAGATGCAGCTGAATATCAGTATTTTACATGCAGCGACTGCCTATCTGACCTCCACAACCCAGTTAGCACTAGGTAATACGATACCCCTTGGTAAGACTGGTTGTCAGACTTTCGGAACACTGACTACCTGTAACGACTGTCAAAGATCTACAAATGACAGCCGGGACCAACGGCTTAACGTGCTTTCCGAGGCACGGAGGAAACTCGGTATGTAACGGGTGGTCACTCATCCACAGACCAACCTAGGCAAGCGCGGCTTAACCTAAAGACCGACCCGAGCGGCTGCTATTATTCAGCCACGAGCTCCTCCGAGTGGTTCTATACTACGAATTATAATATCGTTTAGGGCAACTTCATGACAAGCTGTAACCTTTGTTTATTTACAGAACATGTAACATGAGGTTTATATACAACTAGCTTTCGCCTGCGGCTTCGCTCGCGTTAAATTCGGTATAACACACTAAGCAGACCTACAGTTTTTGCTCTTGCGCCTGATTGATTTGTAATAGCAACGCTAAGTTTTCCCTTTTCTTCCCTCGTTCTCCCTCATATCCCACTTTTTTAAGCCTATGTCCGTCTCCTGGTTCCCAACTATCTCTGTACCAAAATTCATCAAAATCGGTTTAGCCATTAAAGCGTGAAGAGGTAACAAACAAACAAACAAACTCACTTTCGCTTTTATAATATTAGTAAGGATGTGTCCGGTCATGGACTAGCAATATTCTAGATACTTATGTAACGAGTGTTTTAGTATACTATTACGATACACACTTGGGTCTAATTCACTTCCCCGCTTTTTGGCAGCCATTTTGAGATATTCTCTGTGCGTGTACAAAAAATAATCATATCTCTCAAAGTTTTGGTCTTACTGAGACGAAAATAGGTTTATTCAGAGGGCAACATTATTGTCTATCGTTTAAATTAAGAAATAATGAGCTTACATTTTCGTAAATTTAGAAAACAAAAAAATATGCAAATTAACGAAAGTTTTGTAATTTTTTTTTAAATTGTAATTTTTTTGCAAATCAATAAATTTGAGTACCTACTTAAATGTTTGTTATATTATTATAAGTACATAGAATATCCCTAGTCCGTGACAGGACAAATTGTATAAACACCATCTCCCTATCCTTCCCCTATTCTATTTCCTCTCTGGGCGGAGCGAGGGGGAGTGTCAGACTTTTACTGACTAAAACCCACCCATGTTCTTTCTTTTACTCTTTATTTTCCGGGGCTGCGGAATCTCTTTTGAACAACCCGCAAAACCAGCAGGCGATGGCCCTGGTCCGCCCCTCTGCTTTGCGGACATCTCTTTGAGGCGCGCGTGGAACACAAACGTTCCGTCATGGCATGTCGTCACTAGATAGAAGGACGGTTAGCTACTCATTTAAGTATTTAAAATATTGATGTATGCTGTTTTGACTTCCGTACGTTTTACTCACGGGTTGACCACTGACAACCAGCGCTGTGCTGTGGGCTCCCATGGCACAGCATCATGCTGAGTGGTGACCTACCTGTCGCAGTCACGACGTGCAAGCTATTTTTATTTTGTCCCATATAATTATCATCATCTGCCTAGCCTTTTCCCAACTATGTTAGGGTCGGCTTCCAGTCTAACCAGATGCAGCTGAATATCAGTATTTTACATGGAGCGACTGCCTATCTGACCTCCACAACCCAGTTAGTACTGGGTAATGCGATACCCCTTGGTAAGACTGGTTGTCAGATTTTCGGATCACTGACTACCTGTAACGACTGTCAAAGATCTACAAATGACAGCCGGGACCAACGGCTTAACGTGCTTTCCGAGGCACGGAGGAAACTCGGTCCCATATAATTATGTATTTGTAAATGTTTGTGATGCTTTCTTTGCATGTTTAATGTTTATTTTTTTGTTATTTTGTGTGCTCGTCGTAATTTGCGACTAATAAATGTTTTTTCTTTCTTTCTTTTCTTTCTTTTCTTTCTTTTCTTTCTTTTCTTTCTTTTCTTTCTTTTCTTTCTTTTCTTTCTTTTCTTTCTTTTCTTTCTTTTCTTTCTTTTCTTTCTTTTCTTTCTTTTCTTTCTTTTCTTTCTACTCATTGCTCACCGTCTACAGACCCGCATCTACGGTGGCCGGGAGTCGTCTCGGTCTCCCGACGTCCAAAATGTCTCCCGTTTGGTTACCACTTTACTTTAGAACGAATTCTGACAATCCGATAAAAGTTCCTGATATCGAATCCAAATAAAATCACGATTTACAAACGTGGCCTGTACTTCACGCTCAATTTAATATATTGTTGTAATCAGTACTCTGCGTCATTAACACGAACATATTTTTTCTTTGAGTGTTTGTAAATTAAGTTTTGTAGTGTGAATCTCGGCCATTGTTTTTAACCATGAACTATTGTTTTAATTGTCATCTCAATAGCAAGGAAAATAAAAAATATTTTTATTTTTTAAATTTATTACTTATTTGTTTGATGTTTTTTTTTGTTAGTTCTTGTATTGTGCATCAAATAAATGATTATCCGTCTATTCACTGTGAAATTTCTAATGAAAAAATCTGTCTTTTCAAATTTCTAATGAAAAAATCCAGGAGCGGCGGGGGAGTGGGTAGATAGATAGAAGATTATTTATTATGTACACCATACAAATTAAAAGAATAACAGTATACAACTTATAAATACGGTGACACAATGGGCAGTCTTATCGCTAAAAGCGATCTTTTCAAGACAACCTTTGGATGGATTTAAAGGAGGAGAAACGGTACTGTAGGTAGTCTGTGGTGTAACATTTTACAAAACGAATAGCTACATTTATAAAAACAAACTCAGACTTCACGTTTTGAGTGTCAGACTTTTACTGACTAAAACCCATCCACGTTCCTTCGTTTGCCCTTTATATTCCAAAGCCTCTATCTCTTTCGAACAACCCGCAACATCAACATTGACTTTTGGTTAGGCACCACATGGAAAAATATTAAACATTTTTTTTTTCAATAAATGCGTCAAATGGTAAATTATGAATTCAAAGACTTGACGTCATCAACTATTTTCAAGCAATGATTAACCGCACAGTTGGGTAAATATCGTTAACTAGCTTTTGCCCTTGGTTTTGCTTGCGTTAATATTAGTTAGGCTTATAAAGAGAAATAGTGATGGGCAAAGGGACTAAGCGCGCGTCCTTTCAGGGTTCCGTACCTAAAAATTAAAAGAAACGAAACCCCTATAAGAACACTTTTTTTTTAGATAAACTTTGCCCCACACTAGAATTTTCTCCTGTATCGTGGGGCGTTTACAAAAATTTAAACAACCAGACCCGCAACAAATATGTGTACCTAGGTCATACAAATATTTATTCCTTTTTTTGTTACTTTGTTGTCCGCCTGTCTGTCAAGATCCTTTATCTCGGGAACGCATAAAGATATTGAGTTCAAATAAAAAAAAAAAAACAAATACTTAAATCTGTGGTCCCTTGAAACTGTCAAAAAATTAACCCTCTAAGTTTACGCAGTCAAAAGGTATATTAGTACTGGGTAATACGATATCCCTTAGTAAGACTGGTTGTCAGACTTTCGGGTCACTGACTACCTGTAACGACTGTGACACAAATGACAGCCGAGACCAACAGCTTAAAATGCTAAGATGGTTTTAGATTGAAGACGATTAGAAAGAATAAAATACACGTATTTCTGGGTTTAGATTTTTTTACAAACAAAACAAAATTACTAAAATAGGGAGTGTTATTTTAAGGCAACACTGAGACGATGAGCAATGGGTAGCTTACGGTCCATCCGTCTATTGACGACAGGCCGTGTCAACGGCGCGTTAGTGCTCCACGCGCGTCTTAAAGAGGCCTCCGCCTGCCGGGGTTGCGGGTTGTTCGAAAGAGATACCGCGGCCCCGGAACGTAAAGGGCAATAGCAGGAACATGGGTGGGTTTTAGTCAGTACAAGTCTGGCACTCTCCCCTGCTCCTCCCAGAGCAGGGGAAGTTATTTGATGATTTCCCACCCCAAAAAAAGGCAACACTGAGGTAGAGAGTTGTATTATTTGGTACTAATTCGTTAGTTCGGAATGTAGACTACGAGCTTACAGTACGCGATTACGGTATGCAATCAATTATTTTAAATTTTGAGAAGTTTGTACGGTATGTTGCCTACAGTAACCATGGAGTAAAAGAGTAACCATGGAGTTTCTTGCCTTCTCCATAGGAAACGACCGACCCGAACCGTGCAACTTTTCTCGAAGTTTTAAATGTGCCCATGTAGGCCTATGTAAAATAAAAATATTTTGATTTTGATTTTGACAGTCTACATCTTACCAATATTATAAATGCGAATGTTTGTAAAGGTGGGTGGATGTATGGATGTTTGGAACTCTTTTACGTCAAAACGGTTGAATGGATCTTGATGAAATTTGGCACAGAGGTATAATTATAGTCTTAAATAATACGTGTTATTCCAGACTATAATAATCGACCTCTGTGCTATACTTTATTTTTCGATATCACGCGGGCGAAGCCGCGGGTGCCAGCTAGTATTATAAATGCGAATGTTTGTGAAGATGTATGGATGGATGTTTGGATGTTTGTTACTCTTTCACTTCTTGGTGAAATTTGGTAAATCAAACATTTAGGATACTTTTTTATGATATCACGCGGGCGAAGCCGCGGGCACCAGCCAGTAAATGATATAGAGGGTTAAGTTTGTATTATCGGCATACCAAACTGTCTTCACCATTAACCATCACAAAAAATAATGAAATATTGCCAAATATCTTTACAAAAACTTAACAACAGTTAATCAAACGGTTTGCTCAACTGAAAATTATGATTTAATGTCGCCAAATATTAACGTTATAAAAGCAATCACATATTTAAACAATTACAACCATTTGTGTCAATAAAAAATGTTTTTGTGGTATACAAATAAGGTTTTGGTATAAAACTGTGATTTTTTTGTGGACAATCATAGTGGGAGTTTGGCCATAATTGGTCATACTGCCTTAAGTTTAATTTAAAACTTAGCTATGGTGTCTGCTAAGATTCTTGTGGCCGTTGTGCTGGTAAGTTTTCTCATTTTCAAAAAAAAAAATATTGCTTCTACAGGGTGAAATTTTGTAATGCCGCCTGAAGGGGAAGTTCTCTTAATACTTTACATAGAGTGTATCCAAGAAAATGGAACCGATTTCGAGCAATTAATTAGTTAGTTTACCATTTTTTGTAAATAATTAAATTAATTTAAGATTTCATTGTTTTCCTTTGATTTAACTTATGAAGTTTGTTAAAGAGATTTCATCCTTATTGGCCCTAACGATTGATGCAATAAAAGTACAGGGTGCAACGTTTACAGATTTTAGTCGGTTCGATTACCGTGTGCGGCAAGCGAATTTTTAAAAATCTTTAAATGCCGTTTTCTTTCTTTTCAAAAATAAAGGAATGTTTTCTTTGAGTAAAATTTTCTATCTAAAGTATTAAGAGTACTTCCCCTTTTTTTTTTTTTTTCGGGTGATGGCAATGACTTCGGGACCGCTCTGGGCGGAGCGGGGGGCATGTCAGACTTGTACTGACTAAAACCCACCCATGTTACTTCTATTGCCCTTTACGTTCCGAGGCCGCGGTATCTCTTTCAAACAACCCGCAACCCCGGCAGGCGGAGGCACTGGCAAGCCCCTCTGCTTTGCTGACTTTCACGCGCGCCTCAAAAGGCGCGCGTGAAACACGAACGCGCCGTCGACACGGCCTGTCGTCAATAGACGGACGGACGGTGAGCTACCCATTGCTCACCGTCCACAGGCCCGAGTACTTCCCCTTCAGGTGGCATTACAAAATTCCACCCTGTATACAAAAAGATTTAATTATAAAAATAGCGGTCGGGAGTAGGGTCCAAGCTACCGGTGATTAGAGCTCCAGAGACAGGAACCTCCTCACAATGCGGGCCGTATCGAGGAGTACTGCCTTCTGAATCAGGACCTTAAATCACCTGCCTAAGGATAACTTCGGCAGATGGTCGTCGAGGCTCTTGGCCGAAGCGGCAATTGGCACAATGATAGCATGGTTCACATTCCAAATGTCGACAACCTCGTGTGCCAAGTCGAGATATTTCATTCCTATTGATATTCTTTTTCTTTATTGCACAATAAAAATAAAACATAAGGCGCGGTAACAAGCTAATATTTAGGTATTTGCGGAAGTGAGGCTAGCTGCATACTGGGCATGGTCTGACACAAGTACACGACAGTATTGCATCGAAAGAATAGAAATAAAGTCGAAAATATTTCGGTGTTTGATTTTATTTGAATATCATGTCCGCCAAAATGTAGGTCATTTTGCAGTTTTAATTGAATATAAAAAAAAATACAGTTCCATGTTTGAATATTTCTAGATATCTTTTTAGTCTGTAAAATTTCCTTTGTTATAGATATAAAAAACATGATGCTTGTCGCTGAAAAAATTGAGAATTTCGAGACGAACAAAATTTTTTCGTGGTCTTTTTAAACATTTTTTTTTCGTAATACTAGACCACTTTTGTAACCTGATTTTGTTTAAGTCTTTACTTTATGTATTGAACTATACACGGTATTTTTTTTTGGCTAGTGGCATGTACAGATACGGCTAACTTTGCGACGAAAATCTAGACGTTTTACGAAGTGTTTGCTTTGTACAGCGCCTTAAACACACATAAAAAACTGGCGACTTTTGTTGGTTTCGTTGACTTTTTTGCCACCGACTTCCGGAAGTAAAGTTATTTTCCACTTTTTAGTATATTTTTTTGGAAGTCGGTTTTATTTTTTACAAAAAAGTATTTTATTTCAGCATTTTTAGTTATGGTATAATGATATATCACAAAAAAATTATCGAATATTAATTTTCCATTGTTACTAAAAGATTAACAGATTATCCATATACCTACATAGAAAATATAATTTTGTTCAAAATAATTTAGATTATATAGACGGTTTAAAAGATTCTTAATGAAACCGAAAAGTTGTTCTCCCCTAGTTTCTATTGTATGTTTTTTTTTGGACCGTACCTAGGAATCTTCTAGTTTTTACTTAAATACATGATTTTGATGTTACATTGACGTTAAAACTGCCATAAACTTTAGTCGCTAGTGAATTCCTATTCGATAGGTTTTTTACTTGATGTCTCATACTGCTATTTTGGTTCTACGACTGGTAGATAGATAGAATATTCTTTATTATGTACACCATACCAATGAAAATAGTAACAGTAACTTACAACTTATAAATAGGGTTACACAATGGGCGGTCTTATCGCTAAAAGCGAGCGAGTGACCGCTAGAGGCGCTGTAAAATTTACCATACAAAAAGTTGACGGCGTCGGTATCGATTAGTGACGAATACTATTGGTTTAAACTCATAGTAGAGCTACAGGACCCGTTTACTATACATTACAATCATTCATTTTCAGTTCAAATCAATTCATTTTCAATTCATTCATTCATTTCAGTACAATGTTTTGCGTGCGTTACATTAAGTTCTATCGTAAGACGTGAATTTAAACCCCAATTTGTTGTGTGTACTTGTGGCAAGTGCCAAAACAACATCTTTTCTTTCTTTTCTTTCTTTTCTTTCCTTTCTTTTCTTTCTTTTCTTTCTTTTCTTTATTTTCTTTATTTTCTTTATTTTCTTTATTTTCTTTATTTTCTTTCTTTTCTTTCTTTTCTTTCTTTTCTTTCTTTTCTTTATTTTCTTTATTTTCTTTATTTTCTTTATTTTCTTTCTTTTCTTTCTTTTCTTTCTTTTCTTTCTTTTCTTTCTTTTCTTTCTTTTCTTTCTTTTCTTTATTTTCTTTATTTTCTTCCTTTTCTTTCTTTTCTTTCTTTTCTTTCTTTTCTTTATTTTCTTTATTTTCTTTATTTTCTTTCTTTTCTTTCTTTTCTTTCTTTTCTTTCTTTTCTTTCTTTTCTTTCTTTTCTTTCTTTTCTTTCTTTTCTTTCTTTTCTTTATTGCGCAAAATTACTTAGTTTGATGAAAAAACTGTATTTACCGAATAATTGGCTCTAAAATTAAAAGCCATTTGTTCAAATTAAGCTGATAATCTGTACTTTTTTTGAACGTCTAATTATACAAGACAGTCCTCTAAAACGCCCACCCTTCGCCACTTCCTAGTGTTTTAGCTGGGAAGAAGAAGTGGTGGAACAAACTCCCCAGCAACACATCTGTCTGTCATGTTAGAAGAACCAGATTTCATTTACCGATGTCTAATTTCTTAATTGCTTAAATTTAAACCAATGGACACCGTTTTCAGCTAGCACTAGTCTCTGCCTCACCGCATCACAACAAGAATCGTCATAATTCCACTCCAGCGAGGAAGCCTCACTTGCCTTGGCAAATCCTATCCGTTGTAGGTGACGCCACTGAGCATGTCTCCTCAACCTTGCATAAAGTTGGAGGGGTTGTGAAGGAGGTAGCAGGAGGAGCAACTCACGCTGTTGGCGGGGTGAGTCAAAACTTGATTTATATATGATGTACATTATCTTTTTTATATATAACTAGCTTTTGCCCGCGGCTTCTCTTGCGTTAAATTCGGGGTAACACAGTTCCCCTTTCCTGATTTCGTTTTTGCCCTTATTGGTTCTAATAGCAAGGCTAAGTTTTCACTTTTCTTCCCTCTTTCTAGCTCATTTCCCACTTTTTAGCGTATGTCCGTCCCCAGGGTCCCAACTATCTCTGTACCAAAATTCATCAAAATTGGTTTAGCCATTTAGGTGTGAAGACGTAACGAACAAACTCACTTTCGCTTTTATAATATTAGTAAGGATAAGGATTATTTGTCTACTTATAGCATCGTATTTTGTATCTGAAAAGGTGCTAAATTGATTGTAAATAAATAAGTATTCTAATTTTACTTTATATTGACGTTTATTTTCATTGTTATAAGGTTGCTATTAAGCGTAGCAAAACTAAGTAAGCGTTTTGTCAAACTAATATGATGTATATTTTTTTATTACAGATCGTTGGCGCAAGATTCCCTAGTCTTGGTAAGTATTATTTTTTTTTGTTGAAAAAAATCTTCTTTTACTTTTCCCAACTATGAGGAGCTCGTGGCTTAATAATAGCAGCCGCTCGGGTCGATCTTTAGGTTAAGCCGCGCTTGCCTAGGTTGGTCTGTGAATGGGTGACGACCTGTTACATACCGAGTTTCCTCCGTGCCTCGGAAAGCACGTTAAGCCGTTGGTCCCGGCTGTCATTTGTAGATCTTTGACAGTCGTTACAAGAAGTCAGTGTCTTGAAAGTCGGACAACTAGACTTACCAAGAGGTATCGTATTACCCAGTACTAAATGGGTTGTGGAGGTCAGATAGGCAGTCGCTCCATGTGAAATACTGGTATTCAGCTGCATCCGGTTAGACTGGAAGCCGACCCCAACATAGTTGGGAAAAGCTAGGTAGATGATGACTTTTCCCAACTATATCGAGTTCAGCTTTTGTCTAATCAGATGCATTTGAAAACCAGTATTTTAAATGAAACCATTGAATGTCTAACATCCACAAATCAGTAACAACTGATAATGATGATACTTTGCGGATGGGTTATCATCAAATTACTTCTTCCATTTTGCACGGAGTGTCAGACTTTTACTGACTAAAACCCATTCGTTTTCCAAACGTATTACTTAATACATTTTTAAATATTCTTTAAAAAAGATATAGAAAACACTTAAAAATATTATTAAAACAATATTTAAAAAAAAATGCCTTTTGGTATACCTACTTTAATAACTTAAAAACGTAATCCTATTTTTTTTTTTTTTTTCAGGATTCTTTGCGAGACGTATTGCCGGTAAGCCTTGTTTCAGTAACGAGATTTGCAATAAAACTTTCACAAACATTTACGGAATACATCCGCCCGCGGCTTCGTCCGCGTGGCATAGTTACTTTAGGCTAACGCTAACTTTAACCGGCGTGATGATCGAAAAAAAAAATATCTTTCTCTCCCCTTTTCTTCCCTCTTTCCTCACTTTTTTTTTTTAATTATTATCCGTCTCCAGGGTCCCAACTATCTCTGTACCAAAATTCATCAGAATCGGATTGGCCATTTACGCGTGAAGACGTAACAAACTCACTTTCGCTTTTATAATATTAGTAAGGATTCATCAATATACTTAATTTTATATCTTTTTCTTATAGATCGTAGTTCAACTGCTCACAAGGCATTTAAATGGATATCTGGCAGAAGTAAGTTATTGTTCTTTACACTATTAAACTAGCTGTTGCATTCGGCACCGCCCGCGTGGTCGTCTAAATTTATCCTAAGGAAAAAGACTACTGGAGTTAAAAGTATCATATATTATAAATCAAGTTTTGAACAATCTGTGTGCAGAATTTTGATAAAGTCCAGTCTTTTGCATGAAAAAGTATTGGACATTCAGACTTTTCTTACAAACTTTCGCATTTATAATACTCGTATTTCGTATTAGAAGGATATTAGTAGGATATCAGTAAGATATTAGTAAAAGATTTGTATAATATATTATTAAGACCTTAGTAAGATATTCATAAGATTTTAGTTACACTTTATTAGATTTTTTATGACGCAAACTGGTTGCTGACGTTAGTAAGATATTCGTTAGTTTTTAATTAGATGTTAGTAAATTATTAGAAGTATGTATATTTAGATTTTTATGACACAAACTGGTTGCTAAGTGTTTGAGGTTTTTGTACTACATATATTAAACATATATCTTTCTTTTTCAGAGCAAATCAAGAGCTACAATGATATTTCGGAGATCTTGCTTGTTTACACACAAGGTTGTTCCGGCCTTATTAACCAATGGCTCCCTGGTCGTAAGTCATTTTTTTATCTATATTTTAGAAGATTTCAGATTTAATCTGCGTGGGCGGGCTAAAAAGTAGCCTGCAAATTATAATATACCAAATTTCATAAAAATCCTTTAAGCTGTGCAAGATTTTTTTTAAGCAGACATTAGTTGCAGATAACTCTATCTACCCTATTTCTCAGTGTTTTTCTACCTTTGCCATTTATATTAATTTTTATATTTTTCTGTTTCAGTTGGAAACCTGCTTTCAAAATGTAAGTACATTTATAATAATAATATAATCTACAAGTTTAACATATACAGACAATACTGTGTATTTGTTTGGTGTAGCTTATGTTAGTTACTGGCTTTTGCCCGCGGCTTCGCTCGCGTTAAATTCGGGGTAACACGGTTCCTCTTTCCTGATTTGCAGGTATTTTTCGTTGGGAACAAAGAGTGTGTACCGATATTTAGCTTCCTACCTTGAAAACTGCGAAAATTCCCATAAAAATGTTCACTCCCTCTTTTAAGGGGTTGGGGCAGATTTCTGAAAAAAATTATGCACGATGTTTTTGTTAGTAACAAATAGTCCGCATACTATTTTCTTGCTTTCTACTTTGAAAATTGCGAAATTTTAGGGAAGTGGGAGATTAGAAAGAAACAAAAAGACACCTATGTCCTTCTCTAAGGTCCCAACTATGTCTGTACCAAAATTCATCAAAATCGGTTTTGCCATTTAGGCGTGAAAACGTAACAAACAAACTCACTTTCGCTTTTATAATATTAGTAAGGATTATTGATAAATGTTGCGGTAATGCCATGTTATATTAAAAGGCACGATGTGGTTGGCATATCTCTTTAAATAAAAACTTCAAAACAAAATAAAGAGAAAAAAAAACCCGTAACCCCGGAGGCCTCCCCCATTTCTCCCACTTTTTGCAATGTTGTGCCTCTTATCGACAATTAACGAGAGCGGTGATTTTTTTCAGTGGTATCGGGCGCTGTCAGAATTGGTGATTGCGTTCTTGGTCAACCACAAGTACTCCGTGGAGCTCATCGCCATGCTAAGCTTCCAAAAGGTAAATAAAATCCGTGACGAGAATGAGTGAGCTAATAAATAATTAATGTGACTAACAGTGAGCTAATAGTTCATTGATGTGAGTTGCAGCGAGCTAATAGTTGATTAATGTGTGTAACAGTGAATTTTTGATTTAAGCACGTGCGTTGCAGTAAGCTTATAGTTCATTAACGTGAGTTACTGTGAACTAATAATTCATTAACGTGAGTAACAGTGAGCTAATAGTTCATTGATGTGAGTTGCAGCGAGCTAATAGTTCATTAATGTGTGTAACAGTGAATATTTGATTTAAGCACGTGCGTTGCAGTAAGGTTATAGTTTATTAACTTGAGTTACCGTGAACTAATAGTTCATTAACGTGAGTAACAGTGAGCTAATAGTTCATTGATGTGAGTTGCAGCGAGCTAATAGTTCATTAATGTGTGTAACAGTGAATATTTGATTTAAGCACGTGCGTTGCAGTAAGGTTATAGTTCATTAACTTGAGTTACCGTGAACTAATAGTTCATTAACGTGAGTAACAGTGAGCTAATAATTCATTTAAGTGAGTAACAGTGGTTTAATAAGTTTCTAAGTGTACTTAGATGGGCATAAGATTTATTAATGAAGTGCATATCTGAAGCCTAGTTTATTAGTCACATTTAGTCACTAAATGTTCGTAATTATCCTGAACTAAAGATCGAATCATTATGTCAGCACGGTTGGCGCATTGGTTAAGCGACTGGCTGTTGAACCGCGTGTCGCGGGTTCGATCCCTGCACGGATGAGATATTTGTATTACCGGCAGGTAGTGGTTTCGGATCTGGCTGTTTGTGTATGTGAGTTTAAATGTTTGTAAACGCACCCACGATACAGGAGAAATTCCTAGTGTGGGGCAACGTTAAAAAAAACTATATTAAGAACCATTGTCTATTGTTCTAGTACAAATCTGCTCAAACAGTAACTACGGCAAGAAATGGGGCCTGGTTCCTTACAAGGGGGGTTACAGCAGCGCAGCGAAAATTATTCAAGAGCTTAACCTGAAAGGAGCTGTTCAGAAAATCAGGAACCTTCTCCATCGCAGGGGAGGACTGCAACGCTTGGACGGTAAGATAATTCAGTCATCATCATTCATTATCAAAGAAAGAAAGAACTTGCGTTTATTCAGCACTCGCTGGCACCCCAGGCTACGTTGTTTATTGAAAAAAAAAAGTATCCTAAGTGTTATTCCAGAGTATAATCTAACTCTGTTTCAAATTTCATCAAGATCCGTACAGCGGTTTTGACGTGAAAGAGTAACAAACATCTATACATCCATCCTCACAAACTTTCGCATTTATAATATTATAAAGTAGGATTATTCGACACGATTAACGATTGCCGCAAGGTACAAATATTTGTATAACCTGCAGATAGTTGTTTTGGGTCTAGCTGTTAATGTATGTGAGTTTGAATGTTTGTAAACGCACCCACGATACAGGAGAAATTTCTAGTGTGGAGCAACGTTTTACAAAAAAACTAAAAAAAAAAATAGGAACACTTTACCATTATAATATAACATAATGCCAAAAGGGCCTCAGCTCAGCATATTGCCAGATGGCAACCCAAGGCCACCACCTGACGCTGATTTTCAGCTGCCCACGAGTGCCATACGCTGGAAAACATAAACAAACACATAGGTATAAAATTTAGAATTGAAAACAGTAAAAATTTTAAAATGTTGCGACGTTGTATGGCAACGTTTAGCCTCTGGCTAAAGTAAAAGCCAGTACCTATATAATAGATATATAGGTGCCATTTTTTTAAAAACAAAATATGTTACTGATTAATAAACTGTGTGACAACATTTATAAAAATCTGGAAACTGAAAGTGAAACTTTTCTTACAGGACAAAACATGATTGTATAAGTGACGTCATTTTATTCCAATATGGCGGATTGCCAAAGATGGCGGACTAGTTATTTTTTATACATACCCAGGATCTGGTTATCAAATGAAAGGATTTGCTTGGAAACATGCAAGAAGATGTATTTTCAGGGAAATGCGTAAAAGTATCGAATTAAAATTAAAAGTAGATACTCAGGACTGCAGTCCCTTGAAGTTGTGCAAAAATCAACCCTCTAAGTCTACGCAGTCAAAAGATATGGCTATGAAACATAAACATGTTTGACGGCACGGTTGGCGCAGTGGCTGAGCGATCGACTGCTGCGCTGCGTGTCGCGGGTTCGATTCCCGCACGGAACAAATATTTGTATGACCTGCAGATAGTTGTTTCGGGTCTGACTGTTTGTGTATATGAGTTTAAATGTTTGTAAACGCACCCACGATACAGGAGAAATTCCTAGTGTGGGGCAACGTTTTATAAAAAAAAAAACTTTGTACAGAACAATGGTCTCATCTCGATTTACACTGGGCTGGCCTTTGTTTTTAAAATAAAGCAATACATTTTTAAACTATGTCCCTCCATTCTGTTGCAGGTTATGCCAAGAAAATTGTTCAAGCCATTTTGGATATTGGACAACTTTTCGATCGTAAGTACTTGTCAGTAATATAAACTAGCTGCACTTCGCGGTTTGATCTGCCTGATGATATTTATTTTGCAAGTAGGTTTTTAGAAACACACGTCTGTTTTTACTCTGAGAAGAAACAGCCGAAACAAACTTAGGGGTCATAGTCTCTTTTAAGGTCCAGACAAAAATCTTGGTCAATTTACATGAGGACTATGCATATTAGTGTCTGAAATGGTCTTTTAAAAGCACCATACTGATTGAGTGAACCTATCAAGTCAGTGCAAGCATTTGTCAGTTCTCATGTAGCTACGACGCGGTTGGCGCAGTGAACTAAGCGATCGACTGCTGCGCTGCGTGTCGCAGGTTCAATCCCCGCACGGAACAAATATTTCTATGGCCTACAGATAGTTGTTCCGGGTCTTCCTGTTTGTGGCTAAATGTTTGTAAACGCACCCACGGTACAGGAGAAATTCCTAGAGCGGGGCAACGATTTTTTTTAAAAGAAAAAGTTCTTTTCGTAAGTTAAGGACCTCAACGACACGACGAACAGTTAATCCAGAGTATAGTAAGTTTGGCATGTAGATAACTTTAGACGTTTAAGCATGAAAGAGTAACAAACACACACACATAATGTTTAATATAGTGGTTGAGTGATGGTGAGTGATTGTATTTGAATGAGCGTTATTTTTTTTTGTATTTTGTGCAAGTTTGAATTAAACTTGGCTGTTTTTTTTTTGTGATTTTTATATTTTTTTTCTTATCACAGGTAACTCAAATAAATGGTCAATAAAAGATCGCAACACTGTCTTGGCTAAGGGTGAGTTTACAGGAATATTTCTTTACGAAAATATTTGTCAAATTGTCCCACGGGATGTATAAAGAAAAAAAGAAAAGAAAAACAAATTGCGTTTTATCAGCATTATTAAAAAAAAACAGGAACACCTTAACAGTAACCTAGATAAAATAAATAATGTCAAAAGAGCTTCAGCTCAGCATAACGCTAGATGGCAACATAAGGCCGCCACCTAACGATGACTTTCAAAAACGCTGTATCTAAAATGAAAAAATATTATATAATTTATGAATCCAGGTATCTCCTAAATAATAATAATAAACTATCTCCGTGCCAAATTTTGTACAAATCCGTTCAGCAATTTTGAACAAAAAAGAATTCTGGAAATCAGTCCACAGTTGGCGTAATAATCGGTGAACAGACATAAAAAATATATAGTCGATCATAAAACCACTGCCTTTTCGATAAGTCGATTAAAAAAACTTGAGAGGTGTCAAGGGACACCCGGGTGGAACGAAGTTATTATTTAGTATGTACAAAAAACCTGTATACACTCAACAAAAATAATCGTCGCGACACCACACTGTTCAATGCGAAATAGAAAGACGAAACGAAAATAATTGGCTTGCTTTCTATAAGAGAGAGAGAAAGACAGACAGAGAAACACGCGCACGCCGCACCGCTTACAACTATAGCAAAAAGTGTCGTTACAACTTTTGGTTTTAATTTTTTCCGTCTAGCCCCCTTTAGCAACGCGCGATAAGGAACTTCGTCCCAAAACTAAATAAATTACACAGTTTTTGCTGTAGACATTAGTAAAATGTACCATTCCTCTTCAATCTGGAACGTTACCTCGATTTCTGATCATGACTGAAAGCGTTTAAGGCTTTACCCTGAATATCATAGCCGTATAGGACTACCCACAGACATGTTTAGTGATGGGATGTATTACTATGAAGCGCTAAACATATTTTCATCTAATGTCACCTACACCACGATATAGAAAAAATAGTATAAAATAACATTTAATTTCTTTTTACAGTGATATCTATTGGAGGATGGCTCGCTAACTCCGTGCATCCAAGACGTAAGTATCATTCAACATTATTCATCATCATTTTCCTGCCTTTGTCCCATTCTATTTGGGGTCGGCGCAATACGTTTTCTTCTTCCATTCTCCCCTATCAGACGTCACGGCATCATTTACTCCTTTCACATATCATTCCTTACACAATCCACTCATCTTTTCTTTGGCCTTACTCTCGCTCTCCGTCCATCAACATTCAGATCCATCACTCTTTTAGTCACATGTGCTTCATCCCTCCTCATTACAAACGACTCCACGACTCCCTTTCAATTTTTCTGTAATAGGCGCAACTTTCAAACTACGTTTTAACATTTATAATTCATCACGAAAAAATACCCATGTTCATTCTTTTGCCCTTTATGTTCCGAGGCCGCGGTATCTCTTTCGAACAACCCGCAACCCCGACAGACGGTGGCCCAGGCATCTGTTCTGTACAAGCCTTGCTACCTCTTGTGTAGAAAATATAGTCAACACTAGCTAGTGCCCGCGACTTCACCCGCGTGATATCGGAAAAAAATATCCTATGTGTTATTCCCGACTATAATCTACCTCTTTGCCAAATTTCATAAAGCTCCGTACAGCCGTTTTGACGTAAAAGAGTAATAAACATCCATACATACTTCCATCCTCACAGACATTCACATATTTTATAATATTAGTAGGAATTACAAAAAAAAAAACGAAAAAAATAAACCTTTTACTTCCGATCAAAAAAAAGTGTTAAAAATTTTAAGTATGTGTGTGTTTGACATCATAGCTCCTGAACGGGTGAACCGATTTTGATCAAGTGATATTTTTTTATTCCATTACTAAGTTGAAATAATAAATATCTCTAAATGTTTCTTCAACACCAAACAAGAAAGCAACCAAATAAATGAATGTTTTTAGGGATCGTAGCACAAAAAGAAAAAGCGGTCCTTGTTGTCCTTCTGTCTGTCAAGACCCTTTATCTCCGAAACGCGTAAAGGTATCGAGTTGAAATTAAAACCATATACTCAAGTCTATAGTTTTTTTGTGCTGTGAAAAAATCATCCCTCTAAGTCTACGCAACTAAAAGATATGGCCGTTTATGTTGCAAGTTTGTACGGACCCCTTGGTAATGCGAGTTTCGACGGTCCCTACGTACATACGCCTGCACATCAAGCTACTACAATCTGTCAGATTTCTTTGATAGATTTTCGACTTTATGTCTAAAGTATTAGGTTCAAGGTTCATTGGGAAAAAGTTACAGTTTCGGGTAGCTTGACCTGCTGGCGTCTGTACATAAAGACGTGTCATGTCGAAAATGGCATTATTATTACGCTCTCCTGTAAACTTCGGTTTTTGACTTAACCTTATGTACGTAGGAACCGTCGGTTTGAATCGTTTTATTTTTGTTTTTAAACCTTATTTAATTACTTGATTTTGTCTGTTGCAGTTGGCAGATATGTAGTGGCAGGTGAGTGTAATTAATATAATTATTTAATATAAAATATTAAAGACAAGATTGCCTCGTTGGTCCAGTGGTCGCAAGCACGACTGCTAATCATAAAGTCCTGGGTTCGATACCTGGGTTAGTAAAAATAGAATAGAAAAGAATATATGTATTCCAAGATTTTGATATATCAATTAATAATAATAATTTGTTTATTTCTCTTCCACAAATAAATTAAATCAGTACTTAAGATGTAACATAGATACAGGAACAATGTATTTTATTTGAGGGAGACTGGTGCCTAAACTAAGCCTAGGCCTGTATTTTAGGTCACCAGGACCCCACTAAAATATTTATTAGAAAAGACAACTAAAGTAGTGCCTAAAATTGCAATATGTTATGTCAGTTTCTAAACCAAGTAGGCAGACTGTCTAATTGGCACTATATAAACAATAAATATCCTAGAAATAATGTTGGTATATTAATAAATCGATGTTTGCAGTACTAGGTTAAATTAAACATATATATCACAGGTGGCATTTTCTAAATAATAAGTGTTAGGACAAAAAAATTCTTACTCAAAACAAAATATTTTTTATTTCACATAGGCCTACATGGGTCTTAAAAAACGTCGAGAAAAAGTGCACGGTTCGGTTTGGTCGTTTCCTATGGAGAAGAACCGGCAACAGACTCCATGGTTACTCTTTAAATTTTTTTTGACGACGATAATTATACTAGTTTATGCCCGCGGCTTCGCTCGCGTTAAACACGGTTCGGTTTGGTCGTTTCCTATGGAGAAGAAACGGCAACAGACTCCATGGTTACTCTTTAGTTTTTTTTTGACGACGATAAATATACTAGTTTATGCCCGAGGCTTCGCACGCGTTAAATTCGGGGTAACACAGTTCCTCTTTCCTGATTTGCAGGTACCTGCTACTTGTAGTTTTTGCCCTAGCGCCTTATTTATTGTAATAGCAAAGCTAAGTTTTCCCTTTTCTTCCCTCTATCTCCCTCATTTCTCACTTTTTTTTCGACAAAGTTTGCCTATGTCCGTCTCCAGGGTCCCAACTATGTCTGTACCAAAATTCATCAAAATCGGTTTAGCCATGTGAGCGTGAAGACGTAACAAACAAACTCACTTTCGCTTTTATAATACATATTAGTAAGGATATTCGCGAATAAGGAAAGTTCGCGAACACATTTGCAAGAAGCTGGTAGATTTGTCTCGTGATTAAGTTGTGGTTGTTGTCTTCTTACGGTCTCTTAACTTTATATAATTTTGTTGTATGTATGTATATAAGTATTTATAGTTATTCATATATGCATATTTATATTTTTTTAAATATTTATTTTCTAATATCCTTTACTTCTGCTATCGCACCTACTGTGTTTTATCTCTGCATCACCCTAAGGTAGACTGGTAGAAAATGCCTAAGGCATTAAGTCCGCCTTTGTACAGTTTTTACTTGTGCATAAAGTTTTAATAAATAAATAAATATTTTTTATTATGTACACCATACAAATTACAAGAATAACATTAAACAACTTATAAGAAGGGTGACACAATGGGCGGTCTTATCGCTAAAAGCGATCTTTTCAAGACAACCTTTGGATGGAGTGTACGAATATACTATAAAAATACAACGGGGGAGAACACCATTGACTAATGGTGTACCTACGTACTGCTTATACAACAATCATAAATAGATTTGCAGATTCAGCGCGATTTCTGGGCAGAAACATTGTAAGCAAATTGAGAAATCCTTACTAATATTATAAAAGCGAAAGTGAGTTTGTTTGTTTGTTACCTCTTCACGCTTTAATGGTAAAACCGATTTTGATGAATTTTGGTACAGACATAGTTGGGACCCTGGAGACAGACATAGGTTAACATTTTTTTTAAGTGAGAAATGTGGGAGTAAGAAGGAAGAAAAGGGAAAACTTAGCGGTGCTATTACAAATCAATAAGGCGCAAGGGGAACTGTGTTACCCCGAATTTAACGCGAGCGAAGCCGCGGGAAAAACCTAGTCAGAAATATTTATTTGTGATACATAGGTACATAGTTAGGTTAGTCATGTTGTAGTCAAAAGTGTGCTATGATCAGCCTATTACAGGCATATAAAAATAATGAAATAAAAATAATACAATCAATATAAAAAGTTACTGTTACTAAATTATAAATTAATTAACATAAATAATTATAATGTTACTTTGCATTAGGTACGACAAAATCAAATAAGTAACAATATTTATTAGTAAGAAGATGTCCAAAAAAAGAATAAAGATTTGAATAATTAAGTAAAATAATCAAAAAAAGAAAAAATAGTATTACATATTAAAAAAAAATATATAAATATACATGATGTAAAAATTTATCCATTAAAAAATCTGATACACAATAATAAGATTTTTTCTACAGAAAACATTTTTGAGAAATAATTAAAATCTTGTTTTCAGAAATCCTGAATCTTATCAAGACCGAGGTATCACTTGTTCGCGCTTACAGTTTGGGTAAGTTAGAATTATAAACTAATCATCATATGCCTAGCCTTGCGTTTTTTTGTGGTCGGCTTCCAGTCTAACCGGATGCAGCTTGACCTTGGTAAGAGTTTTTAGTATTTTATATAGAGCGACTGCCTATCTGACCTCCATAACCCAGGTACTGGGTAATACGATACCCCTTGGTAAGACAGGTTGTCAGACTTTCGGGACACTGTCTACCTGTAACGACTGTCAAAGATCTACAGATGAGAGCCGGAACCAACAGCTGAACGTGGTAGCTGGGCTATTAGGTACTGGCCAATTTGGTAGTGTGTATAATAAATATAATAATTTGCATGAAGAATATCATAATTATACTTCTGTCCATCTGTATTTATTTATTATTTTGTAATCTTTGTATCTGTAGTTAGAATATTTATTTAAGTATGTGCTCCGTTCTGTGTCCGTGACACCACTAACTGGTCCTGTCGGAATACCAGCGCTGTGTTATTTTAATCTTAAAATATCGCAGCTTATGCTGAGACCGGGACCTTTTTTGGCCTCGCACAGACAATAACCTTGTCTGTACTATTTTGTTTTGTTACTGTTTTACTTGTTTTGTGCGAGTCCCAAATAAAAGTTTTTCTTTCTTTCTTTTAACTCGGTATGATATGGGTGGTCATTCATTAACACGCCAATCCAAGCAACTTTACTTAAAGATCAATTTGAGCGGCTCAATTTATTATAAACTAACCTAACATGCTTGTTTATAATAAAACAACCAACATCAACATCATTATCCTGCCCACGGCCACGGCCCAATCCTTACTAATATTATAAAAGCGAAAGTGAGTTTGTTTGTTTGTTTGTTACCTCTTCACGCTTTAATGGCTAAACCGATTTTGATGAATTTTGGTACAGAGATAGTAGGGAACCAGGAGACGGACATATGCTATTTTTTTTTGGAAAAAAGTGGGATGTGAGGGAGAAAGAGGGAAGAAAAGGGAAAAATTAACGTTGCTATTACAAATCAATAAGGCGCAATTTAACGCGAGCGAAGCCGCTGGCAAAACCTAGTTTATTATAAACTAGCTTTTGCCCGCGGCTTCGCTCTCGTTAAATTTGGGGTCACACAGTTCCCCTTTCCTGATTTACAGGTACTTCTACCTGTAGTTTTTGCCCTTGTGGCTTATTTATTGTAATATCAATGCTAAGTTTTCCCTTTTCTTCCCTTTTTCTCCCTCATATGTCAATCTTTTTTTTTAATAGCCATTTCCGTCTCCAGGGTCCCAACCATCTTTGTACCAAAATTCATCAAAATCAGTTTAGCCATTTAGGCGTGAAGACGTAACAAACAAACAAACTCACTTTCGCTTTTATAATATTAGTAAGGATATTACCAAATTGTAACAAAAAAAACTGTGCCTAAAGTTGATGTCAATAGGCTTTCTCCCTTTAACATCAGACTTGCACGTAACTGATAGAAATGAGGATGTACACAACAGATAAACCTTTCCCTTACCCTGCTAGGCTTGCTGCTATGCTATAAAAATAACAATAAAAACAAACTGTTTCTTTATCTCCAGATTTGAAAATCCATGAAAAGACAATTATCGAGGAGTCTTCCTTCAGTTTTAAGAAGCAATGGTTATCGGGAGTTAAGCCTTGCTCTGACAAACAATTCGAAAACGCAGATTCTTATGATGATGACGAAACAGATGAAGAAACTTTTGGGTCAAGCTCCGAGCAGGATGAAACAAATCAAGAAGGGTCTGAAGATGACAGTGATGAAAGTGATGAAGAGGAAAGCCAGTCAAGAGTGACTGAAACCACCAACAGAGACATCTATGACGAATCTTATAATGAAAATTATAAAGACAATTTTGAGAGCGATAGAAAGAAGGCCAGTTCTACTGTAAATGATAACGGACCAAAAAGAACTATTGATAAAAAAGGATCTACTAGTACTATTTTCAGTACTACTGAGGAAACCGAATATAACAAATCTGGTGTTAATGATAGAGATGAGTTTCTGGGAGATGAGGAGATCATAACCGATACTGTAAATAATTTGTCAGATTCATCAACAACTCGTGGCACACAATCACAGAAGAAGTCTACTAGCACTACTCACAGTACCACTGAGGGTACCAAATATGACGAATCTGATAATGAAAATCATGAAAACGATTATGAAAGAGATGATAAGATCATTAGGAATACCGATACTGATAATTTGTCAGATTCATCAACAACTGGTAGTACACAATCACAAGATAAAAACGATAAAGAATTTGTCAAAACTAATTCACGCGAGTCTGGAAAACCTAAGGATTCCAAATCAAATGGAAACGCACGTGTAGGCAAAAGCAATACTAGTGATGATAAAAACTCCAAGACCACTACAGAAAAAGAAACTAAAACTTCTAACTCTAAATATGATGATGTTGGTGATGATGATGGTGATTATTATGATGATAACGGTTTCTACAGCAATATAGATATAAATGATAACGATGAAGAAGACCATGAAAGTTCTGAAGAACAAAAAGAAAGAACTGAACGTCGCCTTATTACCGATATTTCTAAGAAATCTGATACTAAATCAAATGAAGAAAGCAGCAACAAAACCAACAAAAAAGAACAAACCATATATAACAAACACCATACAAGGGAATCTGATAATAAATCAAATGAAGGAAGCAGCGACAAAACCACCAATAACGAACAAACCAAATATAACAAACACCATACAAGAAAATCTGATAATAAATCAAATGAAGGAAGCAGCGACAAAACCACCAATAACGAACAAACCAAATATAACAAACACCATACAAGGGAATCTGATAATAAATCAAATGAAGGAAGCAGCGACAAAACCACCAATAACGAACAAACCAAATATAACAAACACCATACAAGGAAATCTGATAATAAATCAAATGAAGGAAGCAGCGACAAAACCACCAATAACGAACAAACCAAATATAACAAAGACCATACAAGGAAATCTGATAAAAAAACAAATGAAGGAAGCAGCGACAAAACCACCAATAACGAACAAACCATATATAACAAACACCATACAAGGAAATCTGATAAAAAAACAAATGAAGGAAGCAGCGACAAAACCACCGATAAAGAACAAACCATATATAACAAAGACCATACAAGAAAATCTGATAATAAATCAAATGAAGGAAGCAGCGACAAAACCACCAATAACGACCAAACCAAATATAACAAAGACCATACAAGGAAATCTGATAATAAATCAAATGAAGGAAGCAGCGACAAAACCACCAATAACGAACAAACAATATATAACAAAGACCATACAAGGAAATCTGATAAAAAAACAAATGAAGGAAGCAGCGACAAAACCACCAATAACGAACAAACCATATATAACAAACATTATACAAGGAAATCTGATAAAAAATCAAATGAAGGGATAAGCGACAAAACCACCGATAAAGAACAAACCATATATAACAAAGACCATACAAGGAAATCTGATAATAAATCAAATGAAGGAAGCAGCGACAAAACCACCAATAACGACCAAACCAAATATAACAAAGACCATACAAGGAAATCTGATAATAAATCAAATGAAGGAAGCAGCGACAAAACCACCAATAACGAACAAACCATATATAACAAAGACCATACAAGGAAATCTGATAAAAAAACAAATGAAGGAAGCAGCGACAAAACCACCAATAACGAACAAACCATATATAACAAAGACCATACAAGGAAATCCGATAAAAAAACAAATGAAGGAAGCAGCGACAAAACCACCAATAACGAACAAACCAAATATAACAAACATTATACAAGGAAATCTGATAAAAAATCAAATGAAGGAAGCAGCGACAAAACCACCAATAACGAACAAACCAAATATAACAAACACCATACAAGAAAATCTGATAATAAATCAAATGAAGGAAGCAGCGACAAAACCACCAATAACGAACAAACCAAATATAACAAAGACCATACAAGGAAATCTGATAATAAATCAAATGAAGGAAGCAGCGACAAAACCACCAAAAACGAACAAACCAAATATAACAAACACCATACAAGGAAATCTGATAAAAAAACAAATGAAGGAAGCAGCGACAAAACCACCAATAACGAACAAACCAAATATAACAAACACCATACAAGAAAATCTGATAATAAATCAAATGAAGGAAGCAGCGACAAAACCACCAATAACGACCAAACCAAATATAACAAAGACCATACAAGGAAATCTGATAATAAATCAAATGAAGGAAGCAGCGACAAAACCACCAATAACGAACAAACCATATATAACAAAGACCATACAAGGAAATCTGATAAAAAATCAAATGAAGGAAGCAGCGACAAAACCACCAATAACGAACAAACCAAATATAACAAAGACCATACAAGGAAATCTGATAATAAATCAAATGAAGGAAGCAGCGACAAAACCACCAATAACGAACAAACCAAATATAACAAACACCATACAAGGAAATCTGATAATAAATCAAATGAAGGGAGCAGCGACAAAACCACCAATAACGACCAAACCAAATATAACAAAGACCATACAAGGAAATCTGATAAAAAAACAAATGAAGGAAGCAGCGACAAAACCACCAAAAACGAACAAACCAAATATAACAAACACCATACAAGGAAATCTGATAAAAAAACAAATGAAGGAAGCAGCGACAAAACCACCAATAACGAACAAACCAAATATAACAAACACCATACAAGAAAATCTGATAATAAATCAAATGAAGGAAGCAGCGACAAAACCACCAATAACGAACAAACCAAATATAACAAAGACCATACAAGGAAATCTGATAATAAATCAAATGAAGGGAGCAGCGACAAAACCACCAATAAAAAACAAACCAAACCAACCAAAAACTATAGCATCGACAAAAGTGAACGAATTACCTCCAGCAAATCTGGAAGCGTCAGCTGTGACAAATCAAAATCAAACAATAAAAGTGGGTCTAAAACTGAATCTAGGTCAATTTCTGACAGCAGTACTAAAGGTGGTTCAACAATTAAACGATCTGAAGAAGACTCTAGCCAAACCTCCCTAAAAAGTGAGTTAGAAGAATCCTCCCAAAGAGGTGACTCAAAAACCAGAGACAATTCCTCCACAAAAATAAATAGGTCATACAAACAAACGAAAAACGGAGAAGGTGAATATTATTTTGAAGAAGAAGGCAGCAGTTCTAAATCTTATGGAAGTCTATCAGAAGATTCTCTTGACAATGATAACAAGACATCTACGTACGAGACTAAAGAAGATCATAGATCAACGGTAGAAGAGGGACGAGAAGAAAGCAGCAGTAGCGATCGGTCTTCTTATTCAAGAAGTGCAAAGAAAGAATATTATGACGATGATGGTTACCTAACAAACGACTCTTTTGAAAGTAATGATTAAACAACCGAAAAATATACCAAGTAATTTGTTAAACATAAGCAATACTACAAGGAAATGAAGTAACCAAAATGATCAACCTTAAATGGGATTTCAGTCAAAATTTATCTCACATCTTTAATTGGACGAGATTGAAGCTAAGACTGGGATAATTTACATTAAAAAGCAATCGCGAATTTCAGTTGCTACATGATTTTGTTGATGTTATGTGTTTCGCTGCGTGTGGCGGGTTCTATCCCCGCACGGAATAAACATTGTTATTAAATTTTGAATGTTTGTAAATGCGACTACGATAGAGATGGAGTTATGAGCATTTAATATGGTCCCACAAAGTTTTTTTCCATATTTGAAAGCGACTTCATAAGACTTGCTCAATTTATGAAATTAACCTTAAAGTATTGCTTGCATCTAACCAATCATCCTGTTTATTTCGTAATAATGAAGAAACAAATTCAAAATGGCGATCAAACGTACGCCATCTTGCCGTCTTTCTCTCGTTTGTTGACGAATTTATGCTTAACTATAATGGTATTTGATTTTGTGTTTTTCAGTTTTTAATTATATTATAATCATGCATCTAGATTTTTCTTGTTTTATTTTACATACATTTAATGATCGATTTGATTCTTACAAACATAATATAATGTTTTGCAGCTAAAGTCATTATTTGCTTATCCTTCTTCCAACATACGTTGGGCTAACGCTAATTTTAACCCGCGTGATGATCGAAAAAAATGTATCTTTTTCTCCGCTTTTTTCCCTCAGTCTTTTCTAACTTAAAAAAATAGCCTATGTCCGTCTCCAGGGTCCCAACTATCTCTATACCAAAATGCATCAAAATCGGTTTGGCCATTTAGGCGTGAAGACGAAACAAACAAACTCACTTTCGCTTTTATATTATTAGTAAGGATAAGCAGCACAGATAACAGCACGGTTACATACATCCAAATTCAAATAAACTAACATCTAAACAATCAACATGTTAGTAACTATGCTAATAACAGGTATGCATGACATTGAACATGATAAATATTAGAGACAAAATGCTATAACAAAAATTGTGTCAAGATCTATCTTTTGTTCCAAATCCAGTACAGTAAAAAAAACAAAACAATGCAAGATCAGTCATTCATGGTTCACACTGATTATATAGTGAACGTATATATGAAGCAAATCTCATTGAGAAAACATGGATAGGGAAATCCGTCAAGTTGGACCGATCATTATATAGCCTTGCCATTCTCAATTGAAAAATGCGATTACGTCGCTTGCTACGTAGGCTAGTCCTAAAGTTAAAATAGTTAATCGATTGCGCTTCTATCGAACCGTTAATAATTTTGTATAATGAAGTAAGTCAGAGTGATTTTGTCTTTCCTGTAAGCTAATTAATTTTAAGTGCTTTAACATATATGATAATCAAGTATAGCTTTTCGGATTCCATTCTTCATAAATAGATACCTAACAAAACGGGTCTGAACAGACTCAACATTATTTGTATAACTTGAGTAAAAAAAGGAGACCAAATAGTGGAACAAAACTCTATTGAGCTCCTTACTAGTGCGTTATAATAGGAGAATAATGCTACTATAATTACGGAAAGGTTTTGATATACGGATGGCATTTTTTTAGTCTTGGCTACGATAGTATCTCTTTGATCGCGGATAGGGATGTATCGAAGAGTACACCTAGATTGCGGATGACAGAAACTCTGCTGAGTAATGATCCAACTAAACGATAATCATATTTAATATAATCACTTTATTCGTGAATATAATAGCCTGACATTTTTAACATTGAGTGTTATTTTGTTGCTGGAACACTATTGTTGAAGGACATCAAGATCTCTTTGAACCTTCATACGATCACTCTGGTCCGATATCCTACAGTATATTTTTAAATCATCAGCTTATGCTAAACAATCACAGTTTAATAAATCTAAAATATCCTTTATATATATCAAAAAGAGCAAAGGGGCCAGCTTAGAACCCTGTGGAGCCCCAGAGCCAGGAGGAAAAGGTACAGATCCATATCCAGCCAAGGCAACCAATTGAGATCGATTAATTAAATAACTCTCGAACCACCGCAACAGAGAGCCATGAAAGCCAGCGCAATTCAATTTCATAAAAATAATTGAGTGATCAACACAATCAAATGCTTTTGCAAAATCTGTGTAAACAGCATCAACCTGACCCCTAGCTTCAAAGGCATAACAGATAAAAGTAAAGTAAATAAGTAAGTTAGACATATGTAGTCGAATGATTAGACACAAAACCATGTTGCTTCGAACTAATTATAATATGACGGAGGTCAGAGTAAACTACATTGTAAATAAGATCGTCAAACATCTTAGCAAAATGATTATAATAGAAAGGGGTCTATAGTTTGTTACGTCATTCATACCACCAGATTTATGTACAGTAGGCCTACCCTCAACTTTTAGTTAACCATTCACTTCCGATGCAATCCAGTATAAGTACCTAAACTAAATCGCGCAGATTCGTACCATGAAGTGCCTTTAGCTGACAGGCATTTGAATCGCTCACGGACTGAATGAAAGATCGAAATTTGTCTGTAGTCCACGGTGTGAGAAAGAGATGACGCTGTACAGTCGTTGCATAAGTCTGTCTCTCTTTTACTCGCACAATATGCGTTGCGTTTTGAAACTTAATCTGTACAAAAGTTACAACAAAAATATTTTCAAAATTCCGTTTTCTAGCGTCAAATAATATACCATTACGCCATTTTTAGTACTCATTAAATAATAGTAGTTTATATAATTATTTAATTTAGAAATATAAAAGGTTTGCTTATTGTTGTTGTGAAAATAAATTGATTAAAACGAATTAGGAACGCACCTCCACTTATGTCAGATTTGACAGCTGTTTTGAAAGTTTAAATTGTACTTAATTTTATTAGTATTATTTGAAGTTATATTGATGAGTAATACGAATCATGGCGTAAGTATTCCTTTGGAGTTTATGTAATCAGGAAATTGGGCGGTTCTTCTGCCCAGTCGGCGAACATAAAATCATTGTACCGATAATAGTGGAGTAATCGCAAAGAGCCTTGACCAACACCTTAATTCACCTGAAATAATAATAATAATATTCAACTGAAATACCTTGAATTACGTATATTATCACAATTTTTATTAAGTTATTAACAAAACGGTTCACTTCACGCCAAGAAATAGCAACTTTATTTGAATTCCTTACTTTGACACATAAGCTATCCTATTCAGGTTGATAGGTCACGTCATGGTATGAAAAATGAATGAACGAAAACAGTTTGCGATCCAATTGCCGACTTGATTTGGCGTTGCTTGAACTAGATCGTATTAAGGTGAAAGCTCCAACCTACCCGCGAAATTCAAATTTTCTTACGTTTTTTGCAATTTTCAGGCCAGTGCTAGGTTGTATGTTGATTAAAATATTATTCGCGGCTGTAAGACGTATGTAATTATAGAATTATAATCATCAAAATCACCAATACAACCCTCCAAGTTCATAAAGGCGTAGGAACAAAAAAAAAAACAGAAAAAGTCTTTCCTATAGTTCATTGTGGGCCTCCAGGGATAACATGTGAGATTTTTCATAAATCAGGAAATGTCCGAAGATTTGCAGGTACCTGCTACCTGTAGTTTTTGACCTTGCGCCTTATTTATTGTAATAGCAATGCTAAGTTTTCCATTTTCTTCCTCATTTCTCATTTTTTACAACAAAAAAAAACCTGTGTTCGTCTCCAGGGTCCCAACTATCTCTGTACCAAAAATCATCAAAACCGCTTTAGCCATTAAGGCGTGAAGACGTAACAAACAAACTCACTTTCGCTTTTATAATATTTGTAAGGATATTAAAATGAAATTAGACCAAATGCGTTTATACGTTGTGAGACGCACCGTGTATACAGATTTTTAATTTGGTGTAGGTTCTCGTGTCATGTGTAGGTACTTTTTAAAGTTTTATTTTAGTTCACGATTTTGGTTTCTGTTTTGATTTCAGTTTCAGTTCGACAATGTCTTAGGATCAGAAGAAGCCAGCAAAACTTAGATGCTTGTTAACTTTTGTTAACGTATGAGTTTATTTTACATTTTGTAAAGTAAGCAATGACTTATGTAGGGCCTACTCTTAAAAGAGTAACCATGGACTTTATTGCCGGTTCTTCTCCATAGGAAATGACCAACCCGAACCGTGCACCTTTTCTCGACGTTTTATAAGTGCCTATGAAGCCAATGTGAAATAAAAAAAAATATTTTGATAAAACTTCGTTCACTAACATATTCGCAACCGCACGGCAGTCCTAATAGCTTTTAGACAGATTATGTAATCTACGAAACCATTGCAATAAAATTTAACTATATGGGGCCAATTTGACCCTTACATGAAGTTTGATTATCCCATTACTTTGGGTTAACGGTTTTGGTAATTTTGAGGGGTCAAAGGTAGATTCGGTAGCTTACTGTGCACGTCTTTCAACATCGTTCTCACATATTTGTATAATCTCAATATGAATGATGTAAATACGATTTTGTAAAAATATTATAATTTAAAAGAGTGTCCATGGAGTTTCTTGCCCATTCTTCTCCATAGAGATCAACGCTTTGGAATGGGCAACTACAGTACTTTCACAAGTTATTATTCCTTGTGACCGGGACTGTAGATTCATTTTGTTTCTTGACATTCAAAAGTGCCTGTAATGTTCTAATTGAAATAAATGATGTTAAGGAGTGATAAAAAGGAGAAAGGAGTAAATGATGCCGTGACGTCTGACAGGGGAGAATGGAAGAAGAAAACGTGTTGCGCCGACCCCAAATAGAATGGAACAAGTGCAGGAAAATGATGATGAAAGTAGGATTTATTCATATTTACTTGTATATGTAAGTTATAATAGGTTAAGGCACACACATAATTATGTTTTCTCGTACTCTCTCACACACTCTCGTCTACATTTCGTTTTCATATCTCCTTTCGCAGTTCTGCTGGCAGTTTTTTTTTAAGAAGTAAGCAGTACCTTTGTATTCAAATTTCATATGTTTTTTCCTGTCTGGTCTACTGTGTAGGTACATAAATCCTTACTAATATTATAAAAGCGAAAGTGAGTTTGATTTGTTTGTTGCGTCTTTACACCTAAATGGCAAAATTAATTTTGATGAATTTTGGTACAGGCAATAGCTGGGACCCTGGAGATGGATAAGGGCTAATTAAAAAAAAAGTGAGAAAAGGGGGAGAAATTTTATATGCAAATCAGGAAAGGGGAACTGTGTTACCCCGAATTTAACGCGAGCGAAGCCGCGGGCAAAAGCTAGCTATTAAATCCTTACTTATATATATATTATATATAATATTATAAAAGCGAAAGTGAGTTTGTTTGTTTGTTACCTCTTCACGCTTTAATGTCTTAACCGATTTTGATGAATTTTGGTACAGAGATAGTTGGGAACCAGGAGACGGACATAGGCTAATTATTTTTTTTATAAAAGTGGGATGTGAGGGAGAAAGAGGGACGAAACGGGAAAACTTAGCGTTGCTATTACAAATCAATAAGGCGCTACCGAATTTAACGCGAGCGAAGCCGCGGGCAAAAGCTAGTAAATAAATAAAACATAATGTTTAACAATTATAATTAGTGGCCCAGGCGGGGTCATGACCCCCATGACTCCTTGGATCCGCCCTTGTACATCCTTTCTTACCATATCATCTTTCAAATAAATAGACCATCCATCGTGTCTATGGCCTTCCTCAACTCTTCTTCATCTCAAAACTTTACTTATGCCATTTTCCATAAATCAAATCAAAATATTTTTATTTCACATAGGTCTACATGGACACTTATAAAACGTCGAGAAAAGATGCACGGTTCGGGTTGGTCGTTTCCTATGGAGAAAAACCGGCAAGAAACGCCATGATTCTTTTTTAAAACTACATATTTCGATCTATGGTTCCTTTTTTAAAATCAGTAGTTAGTAGTTACAGCGTTAGTACTTAAATATGAGAGGACAGTAGGCCCGATAGTAAGTCATTGCTTACTTTACAAAACGTAAAACAAGATAAAGTATAAACAAAAGTTAACAAGCGTCTAAGAATCTACAAAGCCAAAAATGTCCATTAATTCACAAAGAATAGGTAAAAAACAATCTATACAAGAAATAGAAAAATATTACTACTAAGAAACAAGTGACAAAGATGTTAGTCCAGAATCCTTCATTTAAATTATCTCAAGTTTTCTTCAGCATTCAAATTATAAAAAATACGTTTCGTCAGAATATTCTAAACGTTTCCTTACCGTTTATTTTGAAAAGTACTATTGTGAATATTAATGAGACAAGGGGAACTTTTTGAAAGAAGTCAAATTAAATTAAGAAAAAAATACCTGTCAAGAGGAATATGCACTGAGGGTTCTGTATAAACTTTCGATATGAACGGCCATATCTTTTGACTGCGTAGACTTAGATAAATGATGTTTATTTTGCAATTAGGTTTTCACAAACACTTTTGCATGTCTTTTTAAAAAATTAGATGAGGCCAGTGTTTCGTAACCGACTACTCTGAGAAGAAACAGCCGAAAGAAACTCAGAGGTCATAGTCTCTTTTAAGGTCCAGACAAAAAATCTTGGTCAACTTACATGAGGACTATGCAGATTAGTGTCGGTCTTTTTAAGAAAGCACCACACAGATTGAGTGGACCTTTCCAGTCCGTGCAAGCATTTTTCAGTTGTCGTGTAGCTCGACACATAACCCAAGGAGCTCAACGACACGACAAACAATACCAAAAAAGGGACATTAGTGTAGGTCCCTAATAGTACTCAAACTGCCAGACAATCGTCACAAACAAACAGATTAAATAAGAGTTATGATCCACATGGTCCTCACATTTACCTACAATAAACAACTACAGACTAGAAAATATTTATAAAATTAAATTAATGAGATCATAAAATGTCACAAATCAAAAATGAAAATAAAAAATGAAAACTAAATAAAAAATAATAAAATATAAAACAAAGTAAATATTAATGTCAAATCATTATAGAGGGTTGACTTTCACAGCAGAAACGGATCACAGACTTGAGTACATAACAGGTGGTTCGAACACACACCATCGTATGACAACGTACGATGAACATATTCTATTTGATTGGATTTTAGAGGAGCTCGTGGCTAAATAATAGCAGCCGCTCGGGTGGATATTTAGGTTAAGCCGCGCTTGCCTAGGTTGGTCTGTTGATGGGTGACCACCCGTTACATACCGAGTTTCCTCCATGCCTCGGAAAGCACGTTAAGCCGTTAGTCCCGGCTCTCAGTTGTAGATCTTTGGCAGTCGTTACAGGTAGTCAGTGTTCCGAGAGTCTGACAACCAGTCTTACCAAGGGGTATCGTATTACCTAGTACTAACTGGGTAGTGGAGGTCAGATAGGCAGACGCTCCATGTAAAATACTGACGGTTAGACTGGAAGGTTAGGCGGATGATGAGGTGTTTCTTTGTGATTTGTCATTAATTTTGTTTTGTCTAAGTTCATTGTCAAACCAACCGTCTTGCTTTCCCTTTTCAATTGCTTAAGCATTATTTATAGGCTTTCTTGGTTTTCGTTTAGCTAAATCATATTGTCAGCAAATCGAAGATGGCTTAGCTTTTGATGGCGAGAAGCTAAACCATCTCCAAAAATAAAAATACGTTTCAATAAATAGGCTTGCCTAAACAATACTGCTTGATTTATATTGCGCAAAACATCATAAAACAAAATATATTTTTTTTACTAGCTTTTGCCCGCGGCTTCGCCCGCGTTAAATTCTGAATAAGACAGTTCTCCTTTCCTGATTTGCAGGTACCTGCCACCTGTAGTTTTTGCCTTAGCGCCTTATTTATTGTAATAGCAATACTAAGTTTTCCCTTTTTTCCCTCTTTCTCCCTCACATCACAATCTTTTTTTTTTAAATATTCTATGTCCGTGTCCAGGTCCCAATTATCTCTGTACCAAAATTCATCAACATCGGTTTAGCCATTTAGGCGTGAAAACGTAATAAACAAACTCACTTTCGCTTTTATAATATTAGTAAGGATAAGCACATTAACAGCACTGTTACATACATACAAATTCAAATAAACTAACATCTAAAAACATTTCAGTAACAATGCTAATAACAGGTATGCATGACATAGAACATGATAAATATTAGAGACAAAATGTTATAACTAAAATGTGTCAACTAGATCCAAAATCAGTACAATAAAAAAAAACAATACAAGATAAATAAACACTTATTTCACATAAGCCTACATGGGCACTTATAAAACGTCGAGAAAAGGTGCACGGTTCGGGTTGGTCGTTTCCTATGGAGAAGAACCGGCAAGAAACACCATGGTTACTCTTTTAAAATCATTTGGTTTTACAATATTGTTGTTACAGCGTTAGTACTTAAGTATGAGCGGACAGCGTAGGCGCGACAATTACATGTAAAATAGAGAATAATTAGTTATTTTTACAAGTATACTAGCTGTGCCCAGCGGTTTCACCCGCTGAGGTTTAGGGGTATGAAAAATAGATGTTAGCCGATTCTCAGACCTACCCAATATGTACCCAAAATTTCATAAGAATCGGTCAAGCCGTTTCGGAGGAGTACGGTAACTAACATTGTGACACGGAAATTTTATATATTAGAAGATATTTATTAGTATATATGTTTAAAAATATACGTTTCCGAAAACAAAAAGTTTTAAATATATATATTTTAGATAATTTTTGTACCCTATCACAATGTTGTCGTATTTAACCCAAAGGTTGACTTGTAGAGAATGCCTTATGGCATTAAGTCCGCCTATGTACCACTATTGTACATGAAGTTTAAATAAATAAATATAAATAAAATAAAAGACGAAGTTAACATGCGTCTAGGATGCTATGAAGCCCACAAAAGAATTGGTAATATAGATTTTTGAAATTCTTTTAAAATAGACGACACAGTTAGCGCAGTGGCTGAGCGATCGACTGCTGCACTGCGCGTTGCGGGTTCGATCCCCGCAAGAAACAAATATCTGTATGACCTACAGGAAGTTGTTTCGGGTTTGGCTGTTTCTGTTATGTGAGTTTAAAAGTTTGTTAAACGCATCCACGATACAAGAGAAATTCCTAGTGTATGTGTACAAAAAACTACCTATATGAAAGAAGTGGCACAGATGGTGCCATTAATATTGTAACTAATATCAGAGAACTGTTATACACCTCAACTTACCCGATCGTATAATACAAGCTTGATATTAGATTTTATAGCATCTTGAACCGCCATTTTACTTCGTCTAGACAATGAAATAATTTAGATTTTGAACTCCGAAGGCGTGGTTTGTAGTCCCTCCCAGAATAAGCCACGCCTGCTACGAATATATTCCTGAAAAGTTTAGTTTTCCCTCTTGTTCGCCGGGAGAAGGACGTGTCGATTATTTCTCCGGTTTTTCTTAAATAATTTTCACATTATTTGTTGAATTTATTTAGTTTTTAAAGTAAATAGACACTGTAGTGTTCAAACGTATTGACCTATGAATATTTTTGTGATTTACTCTGTGTGTTTTCAATTGTTTTTTTGAAATGTTTGTGTTTGTTTGTTTACAAACAAGTTTGACGCGTATTTCAAGGTTGTGAGGTCAACGACCTTTGTGTAAACAAAAAGTTTGGATTGCGATTTCGGTGTTTTGTCTTTTAAAACGTTTTTTTACTATAAACTGTGGGTGAAAATGTTTGTTTTCAATTAAAATGAATTGTGTACATTGAAAATTGTGTTTTGGCAATTCTTTGTGGACTTGGATAAAACTTTGTTTATTAATGGTGATTATGAAAGTGATTAACTTTGAAATAAAAAGTGAGTTAAACAAACTAAATGATTTCAACAAACTATAGTTACAGACTAAATTAAATACGATACCTAAATTGTTCTTAAATATATTTTGATCAGTCAAGTATTTTTTTTAAATCGTCTAAGTGAATAAGTGTATTATAATTAATCAGAATTAATATTTAACAATTAAACACCAAAAAAACAATTATTAATTGATTACAAGACAAATGATCATTTCCTTTTTAATAATCTTACACTAACTTTAATCAAACTATTTGTATTAAAATCACTGTTAAATTGAGAATTCATTTATAATTGAAATAAAAGTAAATTGGTTACTCATAACTCATACATATTTCATAGTTTCCCCAAAAGCCAAAAAAAATATGAACAAAAATTGACATTATTTTCTCGTGTAAAGACTAAAAAAATCAATCAAATTGGATTCAAAAAGACCGATTGGGGCCCTCGCAGGGGCCTCAAGCAATAAAACAACACAGAAATCAACAAAAACCCTCTTAGTCCACCAATACACTAAAAACATTAACGAAAAACCAGAAAGCAAAGAAAAAACAAAAAACTACCTCCTTGAGACTCCAAAAGATTTGAAACGACGACAACCTCTTCTGGAACTACCGGGAGATTTAGATAAAAAACCAAAACTATACAAAGAAAACAATGACAATGAAATGAAAAGTGATCAAATTGAAGAGAAGAGTGAAATTGTTGACGAAGTTCGGTGTTGCCATAGAAATAGTTTGAAGAAGTGTCATTGCTGTTGTCAGTGTTCTGGGGAGACTGAGTCTTCTTGTCATAGACCTGTCAAAGTCATTATAGCTCCAGCTATGATGCCTTCAATCTTCGGACCAGTTCCTGGGCTCCCGTTCATCATGCAGCAAGGAAAACTGGATAAGGTCAGTTAGTGTTTATGTGGGACGAAGTTCCTTATCGCGCGTTGCGAAAGGGGGCTAGACGGAAAAAATTAAGACCAAAAAATGAAACGACACTTTTTGCTATAGTTGTAAGCCATGCGGCGTGCGCGTGTCTCTCTCTTTCTCCATTTTCGTTTCGTCTTTCTATTTCGCATTAAACAGTGTGGTGTCGCGACGATTATTTTTGTTGAGTGTTTACAGGTTTTTTTACATAATAAATAATTACTTCGTTCCATCCGGGTGTCCCTTGACAACTCTCAAATTTTTTGTATTATAGGCAGGGTAGGTAGCCCGAAGAACCGATTGCCGATGGAAATTTACTTCCCAAAGTCGGTTGAAAAAAAAAGTTGATTTATTTTCATATTTTTTTTTATTCCAGCCTTTTTAGTTGTGATTACATATTAACTCACACAAATTCTTATCTAGTATTCATTTTCCATTGTTACTAAGAGATATAGCAATCGTCCATTTACATTAGAAGAAATAAAATAATATGTGTTATAGAAAAACTCACAAACTACCGAAGCAATATGGATGAAATTAATATGGGACCCATTTGGGAGCCCTTTCATATCCAATATAATTTGTAGACTTTTACTTAAACTCTGGTTTATAATGTACTTGTTTTTGCCCGCGGTTTCGCTCGCGTTAAATTCGGGGAAACACAGTTCCCTTTTCTTGCTTTGCAAGTACCTGCTACCTGTAGTTTTTGCCCTTGCGCCTTATTTATTGTAAAAGCAAAACTAAATGTTTCCATTTCTTCCCTCATTTCTTACTCTTTTTTTTAAATAGCCCGTTTCCGTCTCTAGGGTCCCAATTATCTATGTACCAAAATTCATCAAAATCGGTTTGGCCATTTAGGCGTGAAGACGTAACAAACAAACTCACTTTCGCTTTTATAATATTAGTAAGGATAATATCCCAGTCTACGTAGTTAAAACCGCGGGGTGCATCTCTGCCGCGCTAGCGATATCAGCAGTAAGTCAAATTTTTGACAAAATGAGTTAAATATTGATCCCGAATCAGCGCAATGAGCTCTACCAGATGTGCTGTCACCTGTTTTAATAGCTTATCGGGAACCAGTAAATTTCGTTAAGGATAAAGGCAGTAAGTCCAATAAATGACAAATCTTCCTTAACATAACAACAGTAAGTATAGTTACCCCGGGTTAGCAAGTAAAGCTCTATCCTTTAGGTTTTACTTTTACTTAAGTTATGTGCAGTAACTGTGTATACTGTCGATATAATAAGTAAAGCATGCTTTTTATTTTGCCTTAATCACTTAGGAGAACAGCAGTAACTAAATATACTGTGGATATAATAAGTAGAGTTTGTTTTTAATTAGGCCTTAATTGATTAAAATATCGGCAGTAACTAAACATACTGTGGATATATTATGTAATGTATGTTTTTTATTCTTCTTTAAATACTTAGAATATCTGCAGTAACTCATCATACTGTGGTTATATTAAGCAAAATGTACTTCACATTCGGTCTTGATCACTTACACTGTTAGCAGTAATAACTTAAACTGTGACTAAATTAAGAAAAATATATTATTGAATTTGAGAGTTCAAGCTATTTTGCCTACTATTCTTGGGACTCAAATGGTGTGCTAGGGGGAGAGGCGCGGGCGCGGTGTTACACAGTTTTATTAGTGTCGTCCGCGATCGCGCGCAAGGAGGTTGTGCAGTCCCGTGGTCGCACCACGCTCCGTGTTGTTTGGCGCCATAACCCACGTAAGTAGATAATATAACAAAAGTGTGATTTATGTAAACGCGTGAGCCTATATTGTAATCTATGCTTTAACGTAGACGTAGTTAATAGGTAGTTGGTATAAATACTTGCAATGACGATATTGAAGTGTCCCATGACAACTTTTTTACAAGCTTTAATTTAACTTCGCATCTTATGGGAGCTTTAAGCTTTGAACTAAAAATATAGATATTTTTAGTTCAAAGCTTAAAGCTCCCTTAAAGTAGTATAGATTCTAACTTTGCTTTCTATGGGGGGCCGTTTAATCAATCAAATACTACTTAACAGCGCTTTAATTTTTTTTTTCAGATTATGGCTACTAGAAAAGATAAAATCATCAGCAAAACAGCAATAAATACGACAAAGACAGATATCGACCAAATTTTTACCCGCTGGTATGACTATAATGAACATAGGGAAATTTTTGATTTTAAGCATGAATACCAAAATAATTATAAAATTGCTGCACAAGTGTACAACTTACAAGATATGGAAATCGGGGTTGACAAAATACAACATAAAAACAATAGTGATCCTATGTATCGGATGTCATTAACGCAAACAAATAAATCTGCAGGACGCCGACAACTGGTGAACGTTCCAATCGATAATGCATTGGATAGCTGCAATTCTTTAAATATCGATGATTTATACTGTAATGAAGAGTTAATTTTATCTATTGAACAGGAAATTAGTTTGCCTGACTTACCGCAAGACCCATTTGCCGACTCTGATGATGAAAGAGACAAAGACTATGTACCAGAAGAAGATTTGAACAGCACGGTATCTGACGATACAGTAGTAATAGGCGATAACACACAAGACAATGTGAATGTGACTGTCACACTTCGTCCAAAACCAAATCCTCACCAGCATTGTGAGTTTGACCAATGTAAATTGAAAGTATTTAGTACCTGTGACAAATGTTTGTGTCTTCTGTGCTCAGAACACTTTCTCTATCAAATGAACTTCTCTTCATGTGAAAAACATTATCCTTATTCAACTGAAATTACGACATTTTGTGATTTACCAGGAAATATAGAGGACAAAGAAAATAGTATAAATTACATAAACTTACTTAATATAGAATCACTACCCACTAGCCACCAGCGTGACGATCACAATATTACATCAGAAACACAAACAAACTATCCTGTTAAGAAAAATACACCTGACAAGGAAAATATGAACAAATACATAATATCTAGATGTGAGTATGTCCAGTGTAACGAAGAAGTGTTTAGTGCCTGCTCAAAATGCTTATGTTTTCTTTGTTATTCACATTTCATAGCAGAAGATACTTACAATGACTGTCAGAACCATTCTTCCTCTTTAATGCTTACAAACAAAAACAAAAGTATTAAAGTACAGCGCGATAAAAATAAGATGCAGAAGAAACGTAATACTTCAAAAATACGAGGCGAAATAAATCAGCTAGACAAAGGATTGACAAAAAAAGGGCAGCTAAGAAAAAGAAGGCAAATCGAAGAACCATTAGAAGAAAGGAGAGAGAAAAAGTCGAAAGAGGTAACTGAAAAACTTCAACTAAAAGATCCGTGTACAACAACATGCAGAAAAAAATGCACAGAAAAAATAAGCGAAACTCGCAGAAAACAGATTAATGATGAATATGTTTCTTTAAGTTGGGAAAAGAAAGGTTATTATATAAAATCGCTGGTAGATACCAAAGAAGTTGCATGCAGAAAAACTACTACTACTACCGAACAACCTAAGCGTAATGTATCGTATTTTTATTACTTTTATGAAGAAAAAACTAAAGTCGAGGTGTGTAAAACATTCTTTTTAACAACTTTAGGATATAATCCTAAAAATGACAAGAGGCTGATGTTAGCATTACAAAGACCTATAGATAAACAAAGTTACCAGAAAGGAAAGTATGAGAGAAAGAGTAAATATGACAAAGACCTTATAAAATCACATATTATTAATACATACAATCCTCTTAACTCACATTACAGGCGTGAACATGCCCCCCTTCGATTGTATTTACCAAGCGACATCACCATTACTTTAATGCATCAAAACTTCTGTAATGCTTTTCCAGAACAAGTAGTTTCCTTTGAGGTATATAGGAAAGTCGTTCGGGAAGAAATGAATATTTCTTTTGCACATTTGGGAAATGAGGAATGCGAAGTATGTGCCCAATTCGAATTACATAAAAATCATGATTTACAAAACAATGATTGTGAACTCTGCGCCAGTTTTGCAATCCATAAATCCAGATACACACAGTCCCGTAAGGCGTATAAAAATGATGTTAAAGAAGCTGAAAAGGAAACAGGTTCCATCTACTACTCCGTAGATTTACAAAAAGTAATAATGATACCGCGAATGGAGCAATTTAAGTGCGCAATATTTTGTCCACGAGTCATTGCCTTCAACGAAAGCTTTGTACCTTTAGGAAAGTCTAAAAAAGATAACGTGCCTTTTGCAGCCGTCTGGAACGAGAGTATAACTGGAAGAAAACAGGAAGATATTATCTCGACACTAAATGCATTTCTTTTATATAAACGTGATGCTGATCATATCGTATTATAATAATAATAATAATAATAATAAGCCTTTTTATTCGGAAAACAAATACAGTTACTACTATTACAATAAATTAAACAATTATTCTAAACAATTAAAACTTTTCGCGTATTTGGTGCTTCTTTATTTTTTGTAAATCCGTTTGCCAGTTGGCAAAGGCCTCCTCCAACCTACTCCATTCTGACCTCTCTCGAGCTACTCTACTCCATGTTTTTCCAGCAACCTGTCTGATATCATCGTCCCATCTTTTTTGTTGTCTTCCTCTTTTTCTTTTACCTTCCCTTGGGTACCATTGTGTTATAATCTTGTTCCATTTGTCCTTTCCTCTGATCATGTGTCCCGCCCACTTCCATTTTAGCCTTTTTATTTTTAAAGTAACGTCTTGTATCTTGGTCTTTTTCCTCACGTTGATGTTCCTTACTCTATCTCTCCTCCTTATTCCCATCATGCTCCTCTCCATTGCTCGTTGGCAAATGGCAATTTTGTTTATTATATTTTTTGTTATTGCCCATGTTTGGTTTCCATAAATTAGAATTGGTAAAACGCAGACGTTGAATAATTTGCTCTTTATTGCTATGTTAAGGTGTTTGTCTTTCATTACTTCCCTTAGGCTCCAATATAAATATATCGTATTATGGATGGATAATTGTTCTGCGCAAAATAAAAACTGGGCTATTTTGAGTTATCTGGTGTATATAATAAACAGCAAGGAAATAAACGCGAAAACAATCACCTTAAAGTATTTTGAACCTGGTCATACTTTTATGTCCGCAGACAGCTTTCACCATCAGGTGGAACAGGCTTTACAAAGAAAAAATAAGGTCTATGATTTTAACGACTTCGTTGATGCAGTGCAGCAAGCTAACTCAAGAAAAACCTTTGTAAAAATAATGGAAGTCGATAATTTTTACAATTATATCGATCTATCTTCGCAACATAAAATGAGGAAAGTACAACCTAGAGTGTACCTTAAAGATATTATGGTTTTAGTCGCAAATCGAGGCGAGTTCACACTGCAATACAAAACTAACCATGATGACGAACAAGTACAAAGTTTAGACTTTTTGCAGTTAAAGTACCTGAAATCAAGAACATTTCCTGAATTCAGTTCAAAATTGACACCTAGAGGAATTCCAGAAAATACGAAGACTGAGATTTTAAAGAAACTGTTAGAATTAATGCCAGATAACAGAAAGAGGTTTTGGTTAAATTTACCGGTTTCAGATAAAGTCAGTGATATAGATTAAGTTTTCCTAGATAGTTTTATGTGTTTTGTTATTTCATGACACCCCAAAAAAAGGTTTTGTTATTTTATTTCTTACATCATGTTTGATTTTTTAATTCTAGTATTGTAACTTAGTTTGATCTCAAATTGTGAACGTAGAAAGGCTGATTTTTTTGTTTGTTACTTTGAAATATGGCTAACTTGCCAATGTTTAAATATTTTTTAAGTTTTTTGTAATAATATACGAGAGTAGAATGGAGCTCAATAAACATTTATAATTATTTTATAAGACTTTCAAACTAAGAAAGACTGATTTAAACTTGTGTAATAGTTTATTTTCTTAAAATTTTATTGTTCTTAGTTGTGAAACTAGTGAAACCTCGTTATTTAATATAATAATAATACGTAAGTAAAGAAATATTAATAAACAGAAACATTTTTTATCTAACACTTTGTTTTTATTCCTAAGCTATACCCTAAACCTAGTGTGAGTTGCTTATAATAACAGCAGTAACTTACTACTTACTGCTATTATTCTAAGCAATTGATGTTTCAGTTGCTTCAATTAACACTAGATATAAAAGGATTTTCGTTATTTAAAACTATTCAAATATATATACAATTTTATTGAGTGAAAAATATAAAAGCGCTTTATTTGGGCTACACGTTTCAACCATCATAATTAACATATCTTAAAAACAGAAGTCCGGAAAAACAAAAATGTAAGAAAAACTTTGCGCGCCAATTACTCAAAACTATGCAAAACATACTTACTGCCCTTATCGCTAGCGCGGCAGATCTAGTTTCTGACATTTCAATATAAAGAATAATTGAAAAATTATGATACGATAAAAAAACAGATTTGGTTATCTTAAAAATAGGTATGCAAATCAAACAAATGGACTTTTTTTACTGCGGATGGGAAATGTGTCAGACTTGTACTGACTAAAACCCACCCCAATTCCTTCTATTGCCCTATAAGTTCCGGGGCTGCAGTATATCTCTTTCGAGCCACCCGCCACCCCGACAGGCAGTGGTCCTGGCAGGCCCGGCGAAGGGCAGGGCGTTTTTGTGGGATTGTCTCTTGTAATGTGACGTTCAAAAAGTGCTGGTTATCAGCTAAAGGACAATGTCGAAAATGGCCCTGTGCAATAAAGAGTATCAGAATATACGATAATTAATCGCTTATTTAATTATATAAGTTGCAAATACTTCTGTATCACGGACTAGCTGTATTCCAAAATGTACTTTTAAAAGAATTTAACGCGACTAATGACATTAGATCGCCATCTTCGCCTAATGTCATGTCGTATCGAAAGTGAAGTAGGGATGTCCAATCCAATCAATTATAATCGATAGATTGAATTATTAATCGATCGATTGTGTTTTTTTAAAGTGTATTTTTAAAAACCTAATAAGAATACTTTATGAATGCAGTCATACTCCAATTTAAATAGGTAGTACATTAATGGGTTATTATTAATAGGTTATACAGTAATCAAAACCTCTTTATTTCTATACAATAATTCAAACAGCTAATTCATTATTTATATCCCTTCTTTTGGGGTTCATTAAACGAAAAAATACTTGTTTTTACTAAACAAATCACAATTACCTAATGTTTTATTTAAAAAAATCAATATTGCAAACTAGGTAAGTACAGATGTTATTATATATTATTATTACAAGTATAGAAGAGTGTTGTTATATGTACAAACCATTGTCATACCTACTTGTAATGTTTTTAAGACAAAAGTTGATGTAACAGACAGTTTGTAATAATTTAAGACCACAGTAAATCTTAATCGAAAAAGTCGATTAATGGTGTCGTATTACATCCCTAGTTTTGCCGTGAACGTCGTCATTGTCACTTTGGCAGAGTTACAGCTCCTGTGCTGTGCTTTTCCTGTGTTCTTTTCTTGTGATTGTAGGACTGTAGGTTTTAAAAATCACTTATTACCATCTAATTGGTAAAGCTGGTATCTTATGCACACCGTTCAGGCGTAGGTACGCTGTTTCTACTCATCTCATTCCAAAACGAATGCTAAGAATTCAGGTTAATTATTTGATGCATTTTAATTTTGCACTTGCATCCACTTTGACGTTAGAAAAATAACTGTATAGGTACCTAATTATCTAGGTAGGTATTATGATATTACTTTTCAGTTTCTTAGTTTCTTCTCTCTCAGACCTATGAAAAATCATTATGGTTAGATTATAACCTCAAAATGTGATACTTTTTTAAAATATATCTTTTCTGCAGCTAGTCCGCTATAAAAACAAGATCTTCTAGGAGTCTACTAATGATAGAGAATACAATACATAATTATCAGATACTCTTGGCTCTAGGGCCAACAATGTATGGAAGCAGAGCAATGTCTTTTGAATAAATGACTTTTGATTTTGAATTTGAGGTCTTTCTGCTTTACTGACATCTCTTTGAGGCGCGCCTGGACACTAACGCGCAGTCAACACGGCCTATCGTCAATAGACGGACGGACGGTGAGCTATCCATTGCTCACCGTCCACACACGCCTCTCACGGCGGCTGGGTTGGTTTGAGGTTCTATCCCTGAAAGGCCCGGACACCCTCCTTCATTAGCATGACTGATCCGCTGAAGGAGGTGACCGCTTCCCATTCCCTCTCGCTCCGGACCATGGACTGAACCAGGGCTGGACGCGAGAGATCGCCACCGCCGATCGCCTCTACGGGGGCACGGCGGTGCTCCGCCGAAGCTGGGGAGACCGCCACTGTGTGCTACACGGTGTGAGACTATGAATTAATATTTAAAGTAATAATAAACACAGGCTAGCGATGTTGTCGACATGTGGGATGTGGACCGGGCGATCATTATGCCGATATTTTTATCTGCCAATGGCTTAATTGCGAAGAGTCTCGACCAACACCTGAGGGGGCTCTCGTTAGGCAGCTGGATCAAGGGCTTGATACAAAAAACGGTACTCCTGGACGCGGCTCGTATTGATAGGAGGTTTCTTTCCCTGGAGCCTGGGCCGCCGGTAGCTTGGAACCTGTTCTCGATACCGGTGGGCTAATACTTTTTGTATTTCAAATGTATAAGAAATATGTAAAAATAAATCCTTACTAGGTAATATTATAAAAGCGAAAGTGAGTTTGTTTGTTTGTTACCTCTTCACGCCTAAATGACTAAACCGATTTTGATGAATTTTGGTACAGAGATAGTTGAGACGTTAGAGACGAACATAGGTTAAAAAAGTGAGGAAGTAGAAAGAGGGAAGAAAAGGGGAAGGAATCTTTCTTCGATCATCACGCGGGTTAAAATTAGCGTTAGCCCAAAGTAACTATACCACGCGTTTTTTAAAAAAAGAAAGGAGAAAGAGGAAAGAAAAGGGAAAAGTTAGCTTTGCTAAATTACAATAAATATGGCGCAGGGGCAAAAACTAACAGGTACCTGTAAATCATTACAGGTACTTGCTACCTGTAGTTTAAATAAAAAAATCAAATTCAATTCAATTCAATTATCAATTGAGACAGGAGGAACTGTGTTACCCAGAATTTAACACGACCGAAGCCGCGGGCTTGTATTAAAATAAATGTACCTAATCTTAATAGAAGTTTGAGCAAAAGATTTTTTTAAAAGATCTTCAAAACTTATGCCCCTTACAATCTTTTCCCCTAGAAAATTACACTCAACATTTTCCCCAAAATCGTGCCCTACCGGATATAGCGTAAGTAGTTTGTTACCGGTTACACGGATATCGTACGGGTCCGGTAGCTAAATAAATCCTTCAGCTGCCACAATTCTGGTTTCAGATAAACTTTTACTTAGAGATTTATTGATTCACGACTTGTACACACGATGGCGCTATATAGTAAAAACTAGCTTTCGCCCGCGGCTTCGCTCGCGTTAAATTCGGTATAACACACCAAGCAGACCTACAGTTTTTGCTCTTGCGCCTGATTGATTTGTAATAGCAACGCTAAGTTTTCCCTTTTCTTCCCTCGTTCTCCCTCATATCCCACTTTTTTAAATAAAAATTAGCCTATGTCCGTCTCCTGGTTCCCAACTATCTCTGTACCAAAATTCATCAAAATCGGTTTAGCCATTAAAGCGTAAAGAGGTAACAAACAAACTCACTTTCGCTTTTATAATATTATAAGTAAGGATAGCTATGCAATGTTATGTGTGCTCGTATATTTAATGAGATACCAGAAACTATTAAAACTTTCCAGTTAATAAATTTTTGACAAATTATGACTATTGGAAAAGAATTTCTACTCAGTAATTGACATATTTAATAAGAGGTAGAAAAATGAATAGCATATTAAACATTTTTCTAATTATATCATATTTCGAATTTTTCAAATAATATACCTTATTAATAAAATAATCTCAATTGACATGTTTACTAATTAAAATTAACTATCTTTTGCCCGCGGCTTCGCTCGCGTTAAATTCGGGGTAAAACAGTTCCCCTTCCTGATTTGAAGATACCTGCAGTTTTTGCCCTAACGCCTTATTGATTTGTAATAGCAACGCTAAGTTTTCCCTTTTCTTCCCTCTTTCTCCCTCACATCCAACTTTAAAAAAAAAATAGCCTATGTCCGTCGCGTGGTTCCCAACTATCTCTGTACCAAAATTCATCAAAATCGGTTTAGCCATTAAAGCGTGAAGAGGTAACAAACAAACAAAGAAACTCACTTTTGCTTTTATAATATTAGTAAGGATTAAGGATAGTAAGGATTTTATCAATATTGTATGCTTGTGTTCCCAAATGTGTGCATATCTCATTATTATGACTAAGTGTTATGGAACTGTAATTAATAATTTAAGACCTAAATTGTACCAACAATTACTGCGAATAAACTGAATTTGAATTTGAAAAAAAAAATCTAAAATAAACTATTATAACCTGATCTCTCTACTACGTATCGCACACCGTAGTAAAGAGATCTGGGGCCTTAGTCTGCTATTACAATGGTGTCAGAATGGTCGATCACTGATCGCATAATGGTTGATTTTGACAAGTTTAGTATGTAGTAGATGTCAAAATCAACCATTATGCGATCAGTGATCGACCATTCTGACACTATTGTAATAGCAGACTCAGGCCCCAGGTTATATTTTTTTTGCATAGGTTGATGTGCCGTTGTGTGTACTAATACTTATTCTGTAATTTAGGTAAAGTTTTTCAAAATCAAAATTATGTGTGTATGTTTGTGATGACACGGTTGGCGCAGTGGCTGAGCGATCGACTGCTGTGCTGCGCGTCGCGGGTTCGATCCCCGCACGGAACAAATATTTGTATGGACTACAGATAGTTGTTCCGGGTCTGACGCTGTTTGTGTATGTGAGTTAATGTTCGTAAACGCACCCACGATACATGAGTAATTCCTAGTGTGGGGTAAAGTTTTATAAAAAAACTAGACTAAAAAAATCTAAATATTTTTATTTCACATAGGCCTATGTGAAATAAAAATATTTAGATTTTTTTACATGGGCACTTATAAAACGTCGAGAAAAGGTGCACGGTTCGGGTTGGTCGTTTCCTATGGAGAAGAACCGGCAAGAAACTCTATGGTTACTCTTTTAAAATCATTTGGTTTACAATGTTGTTGTTACAGCGTTAGTACTTAGTAAGAGAAAACAAACGCGCCGTCGATACGGCCTGTCGTCACCGTCCACAGGCCCGCATCTATGGTGGCCGGGAGTCGTTTCGCGGCGCCCGGAACATCCCCCACAGCAGCTGGGTCAGTTTGAGGAATCGATATCTCTTAGCAAGACTGGCACACTAGTTATATATATCTGTTTTGCTGTCTGTACACCAATAGATTTTGTTAAGAGCAGTCGAAATAAACCAAAAAAAAAACTAACTATCAATCTTGCTGATCCCTAAAAAAACTCAACTCCGGAACACATTAAGGATCTACAGAACCCAACAATATGTAAATGTAATACCAGATATATTGCAGAACTCTCCGTTTATATGTGCAATAAATTCTTGGGGAACCCTAATTTTATTCATGGACTTTTTTCTGCGGCGGTACCCTCCCCTTATGTTTAGACTGTATTGAGGGACCATGGAGTAGTTAGTTGACAGAGGCTAAGCTTTTCCCAACTATGTTACAACTCAAATATTAATTCTTATAGTTACACATTTTTAAATATTTCTTAATAAAAACATAAAAAAATATATAAAAAATAGTAGCCCACCGGTATTGGAAACAGGGTCCAAGCTACAGGCGGCGGCGGTCAGGGCTCCAGAGAAAGGGACCTACTAACATTACAAGCCGTGTCCAGGAGTACCGCTTCCTGTATCAAGCCTGTATCCAGCTGCCTAACGAGAGCCTCCTCAGGTATTGGTCGAGGCTCTTGGCAATTATTGACAAACGTTTATTGTCTGAAGATTGTTTGCCGTAATAAATCATTTGATTAAAGACCAAATGCCATAATGACGTTATACTTGATAATATTTTGTCAAGTAAAAAATTGACCAAATAAAAAGATGCGTACTTATTTTAATTTTTAATTTAATTTAAAGCATTCGAAATATTGAAATGGTATAAAAAAATGTTGCTAAAATTTGTTTTGGTCATGAAATTACGTCAAAATGTTTTTGGCAAAACGGCAGGCACTCAAACCATTCATTTCAGGTAACAAAGACCCATAGGTAAATACCATATATCCTAAATTCACACACATTTGTGCTAGGTTTCGAACAGATATAGCGGAATATCAGTATTTGTATGAGCGACTATTCAACCTCCAAAACCCGTTAAAAGTACTAAGACTGGTAGTCAGACTGTCAGATATCTGACTATGTGTATATCGACTGTCAACATAGGTTAACTTCAAGCTTATAATTCGAATTGCTGCGCCCCGCGGTTTCACTCACGTTGTGATAGAATACACAATATCTTTTTTTATGAATTGTAGCCTATGTGTTATTCTGATATGTAAGCTATATTATTATGAAGTTTCATCAAAATTCATTCAGTAGTTTTTGCGTGAAAGAATAACAAACATCCATACAAACTTTCCCGTTTATATATTAAGTAGGATTACAAACAAACTCGTATACTCGTTGTTGGAAAGAGATACCATGGCCCGAAAAATATAGGGCAAAAAAGAGTGGGTTTTAGTCAGACGAACTCTAGCACTCCCCTCCACTCCGCCTAGAGCGAAGGAAGTTATTTGGTGATTTTCCATCCGCAAAAATGGCATATGAAAGTACTGTAGCTATACATTGTCTTGCAACATTTCATCGACGTAACCAGATTCCATGAAGTTTCGTCTCTGTCCACTATCTACTCTAGCGCTATTTCGCCAGACAAGTAGGTAATAGAAATGGTATGCATCACTTATTTAGGAATACAAAATCAAGATGGAGAATCGAAACAGAGAATGATGAAATAAATTTCAGGACATAATACACTTGTATTTCTTTGTGAAGACCTAATTTTTAGGTTCCGTAGTCAAATGGGTATTAACCTCTCAATGACCGCTATTATTTACGTCAACTATCCGTCAAGCACCGCCGGGCGGGCTCTTATCGTAAGCGTAATGTGATTTTAAGACTTATCTTTACTACAAATACAGTTTTAAATCGGTCGGGGTTTGGTGGCACAAATTTGTGTCAGCGGGGCTCAACGGTAATTCTTGTTTACTGGCAAGTTTTTGTGCCGCTGGGGCTCTAGAGGTTGAAACCTTATAAAATAACTTTGAGATTAGGCGCCAATCCTTACTAATATTATAAAAACGAAAGTGAGTTTGTTTGTTTGTTCACGCCTAAATGGCAAAACCAATTTTGATGAATTTTGATACAAAGATAGTTATAGGACCCTGGAGACGGACATAGGTTACTTTTTGTCTTTTTCTTACCCCTCACTTCCTTAAAATAGGAGCTGGAAGTTTGTATGGAGCATTCCGCAGTTTTCAAAGTAGGAAGCTAAACTCGGTTAATACACGTTTTGTTACCAACGAAAAATACCTGCAAATCAGGAAAGTGGAACTGTGTTACCCCGAATTTAACGCAGCGAAGCCGCGGGCAAAAGCTAGTTATTTATAAACTTACTAGCTGTGCCCAGCGGTTTCACCCGCTGAGGTTTAGGGGTATGAAAAATAGATGTTAGCCGATTCTCAGACCTACCCAATATGTACCCAAAATTTCATAAGAATCGGTCGAGCCGTTTCGGAGGAGTACGGTAACTAACATTGTGACACGGAAATTTTATATATTAGATTAAACAATTGACGGCACAGTTGGCGTATTGGCTGAGCGATTGATTGCTGCGCTGCGTGTAGCGGGTTTGATACCCGAACGGAAAAAGTATTTGTATGATGTTTGGTAGTTGTTCTGGGCCTGGCTGTTTGTGTAGGTATGTCAGTTTAAATGTTTGTAAAACTTTAAAAAAATATATTACCTTAGTCTTTAAAATACATCTGCAAAAAAATATTTTAACTAAATAATATATTAGAATTTTTAAATGATTGAAAACCGCAATGCATCGACAATTCAATTACGACATTTCTCGTAAAAGTACTGGCTTTTTATCTTTATATCTTCAGTAGTTTAAATGAGTTATACTAGTAATATTATAAATGCGAATGTTTGTTAGGATGTATGGATGTTTGTTATGTCTTTCGCGGCAAAACGGATCAACGGACCTTGATGAAACTTGGCACAGAGGTAGATTATAGTCTGGAATAACACATAGAATTTTTTTTTTCGATATCACGCTTGTGAAGCCGCGGGCGCCATCTAGTAATATATCATTTATCCTTCTAATTTATATGAATGAAAGTCAAAGTCAAACATTTACTTGCTAATAAATATGGTTACAAAAGTTCATTTAATAAACAGTGTAATAGTAGCTTAGCATATTTAGTCATACCATAACAAAATGCATTTTTTTTGTATTTTTAACATAATTTAAATTGAAGGAATTCTTGCAGAGTATAGAAAGCATTCTCAATTAACCACGTGTGTAAAACATTTCTGAAGCGGACCATTGGAAGTTCTTTTATTTTGTCAGGAATCTTATTATATATTATCTTATTAAATAAGCATCTCGGTGAAGGTCGTTCTATACGGGATCTTAGACTATTAGGTCCTTACATATGAAATTGGCGTTTTGTATGGAAGGAACAAAAAGTCGAATATTTTTTAATATAATATATTTAATTAATCAAAGTATGAACCATTGTTTTCAATGCATTTTTGCCATCTTATAGGTAGTTCATTGATCCCTTTACTAAAAAAACCAGTCGGACGGGAATCAATAAAATCTTTGAAGGCGATTTGGACTGCCCCATCGGAGTTGAATTTTTTCCCTTGCAAAAAGTTATCCAAATTGCGAAAAAAATGGTAATCTGTTGGAGCAAGGTCCGGGGAGTACGGAGGATGTCTAAGACATTCCAATTCAAGCTCTTCTAATTTGGTAGCCGTCTGTTGCGCAGTGTGTGGTCTGGCGTTGTCGTGAAGCAGCAGTGGCGTGGAGCGATTGACCAGCCTTGGTTGTTAACCGCTAGCTTTTCAATCAAAGGTTTGTAATTGCTGACAATAGACATCAGCTGTAATAGTCTGGCCAGATTTGAGAAAACTGTAATGAACAATACCGGCACTAGTCCACCAAACGCTTACAAGTAACTTTTTTGGGGTTAATTTTCGCTTGGGGCAGGATTTGGCTGGCTGGCCAGGATCCAACCATTGCGCTGAGCGCTTCCGATTATCGTAAAGAATCCATTTTTCATCACAGGTAATGATTCGGTTTAAAATACCTTCATTGTTGTGCCGGTTCAGTAATGTAACGCAGCAGTCGACGCGCGTTTGCCGGTTTGCTTCAGTCAATTCGTGAGGTACCCACCTTTCAAGCTTTTTAATCTTCCCAATTTGCTTCAAGTGAATTAAAACAGTTTTATCACTAACTTCGAAGCCTGCAGCATATTTCTATACACTGAAAACAACTTCGTCTGTGTAATTGTGTATTCGTTCTAGGCATAATGAGTCTGTTAGGATATCTAGTATTGAAATTACATTTGTCTCCCACTTTTTCAAACATCTCTGGGTGAGATTTTGTTAATTTACATATTTCCTCGATATAGATACTAGTCAATGTAAGTAATCTAAGTTTCTTGAACAGTGGTTTACATGAAGTAAGTGAGTCTACATTGCATATCGCGCGTATACATCTCTTCTGTGCGATAAAAAAGCTCTTCCGAGATGCACCGAGCTTCCCCATACTAGTATACCATAGCGCAGTATTGAACCAACATATGCATGATAAGCCTGTAATGTGGATATATGATAACATATCTTAGTGTCAACGGAAAATTAATAGTCCATGAGAATGTATGTATGTCAATTTTTTTCCCTACACTAGGAATTTCTCCTGTATCGTGGGTGCGTTTACAAACAGCCAGACCCGAAACAACTATCTGTAGGCCATACAAATATTTGTTCCGTGCGGGAATCGAACCCGCGACACGCAGCGCAGCAGTCGATCGCTCAGCCACTGCGCCAACCGTGACGTCAAAAATACCACCATCAAAAAAATTTTTTTTCAGCCTTTGTTTTTCTGTCCAGAAATAGTATTTTTTGCATTTTTGTTTTGTTTTAGCACATTTTTTATGATACAAATACTACTAAAATACAAAAGCCTTACATAAATGACGTCGTTTTAATTTAAATATCGCCGGCTTTGGGAATGGGGGAACCAACACATAAATCTATCCGTTGTGGTACTAACACAGATTTCTACTTACACTGAATACTCCTTAAGCTAGCTAAGATTCTGGAATTTATTGCAAAACTAAATTTTGCCCGCGGCTTCGCTCGCGTTTGAATCGGGGTAACACAGTTCCCCTTTCCTGATTTGCAGGTGCCTGCTACCTGTAGTTTTTGCCCTAGCACCTTATTTATTGTAATAGCAAAGTTAAGTTTTCCCTTTTTCCCTCTTTCTCCCTCATTTCTCACTTTAAAAAAAAAAGTTAGGCTATGTCCATCTCCAGGGTCCCAACTATCTCCGTAAGACCACAGATTTATTTATTATAAAAAAACGTTGCCCCACACTAGGAATTTCTCCTGTATCGTGGGTGCGTTTATAAACATTTAAACTCACATACAAAAACAGCCAGACCCGAAACAACTAACAGTAGGTCATACAAATATTTGTTTTCTCACATTTTTAATAAACTTTAGATTGCTTATGTACTTAAACTCATGTGAAATGTTTTGAATTTGTAAAGGGAAATGAGACTGGTATCTTTAACACAGGTTACTTTGTAATCTAGCTAAGATGTCAGTTGCGACCCGTACCGTCACTATGAAACCACAATCACTGTGTATTGTATTGTAACGGTGTAATTTTAAGGTTTTAAACTGTGAGAATAAATAAATAAATAAAATAAAATAAATACAAAATATATTTGTTCCGAGCGGGGATCGACCCCGCGACACGCAGCGCAGCAGTCGATTGCTCAGCCACTGCGCCAACCGTGCTGTCAATTTGAGTATACGGTTTTAATTTCAACTCGATATCTCTACGCGTTCCCGAGATAAAGAGTCTTGACAGACAGACAGATAACACGTTGTTGATTGTTAGAGATACCGCGGCGTATACAATGGGCAGAAGAAAGAACATGGATGAGTTTTAGTCAGTAAAAGTCTGACATTTCCTCCCGCTCTACCTACTGAAAGCGAAAGAAGTCATTTGAAGAATTCCCATCTGAAAAAATAGGAGGTACCTACCGTACACAATTTTGAATCCACGTCCTACGAGTCTTAAGACGAAGCCGTTATCCTATTATCTACGGCTATCAAAACTTGTGAAGCTTATTTATAAAACACTAACTTAAAACTTCTTAAGCCCTCCCCTGCCGGGGTTGCGGGTTGTTCGAAAGAGATACCGCGGCCCCGGAACGTAAAGGGCAATAGAAGGAACATGGGTGAGTTTTAGTCAGTAAAAGCCTGACACTTCCTCCCGCTCCGCCCAGAGCGGGGGAAGTTATTTGATGGTTTCCCACCCCAAAAAAAGGAAAGCCCTCCCCTCCCTTTGCTCGACCCAGCCCGCGTTTCCTCTCAAATAATGGGACTCAGATCCAGCCTGTCCCTTTGCTGTCCTCCCTCAGCGACGCCCTAAGCCGAGGCTCGTACCCCACAGGAGGTGCCCTTAGCGTGCAGTCGCTTAGTTTATAAGTTTTATGCCCCTGGCTGGAGGCCTTAAATGCAAGGCATTAACAGGATAGTCCGACCTCAGCTAACGACCTAATACTGAATTAAAACTTCGTAAAAAAAAACTTGGTCTTTTTAAACATTTTTTTTTCGTAGTACTGGACCACTTATGTAAACTGTTTTTGTTTAAGTCTTTTCTTTATGTATTTGACTATACACCGTGTTTTTTTGACTTGTGGTATGTACAGATACGGCTTACTTTGCGGCAAAAATCTAGACTTAAACGTCTAGATTATATATAGTGTTTGCTTTGTACAGCGCCTTAAGACGAAGCTGTTATCCCGTTATCTACTGCTTTCAAAACTTCTGAAGCGTATCCATAAAATTCTGACTTCGTATAACTTCGTATAATTCATCTTTCAGCCTCTCTATGAGTTACACCCACTTTATAAGTATATTTTAACATTTATATCTTCGAAACACGCTGTATATATTCGACGCACGTAATTCGCGGGACTATAAAGGGTGCGGTTTGTGCACCTGTGTTTTATAGGGTGCTGTTTTCTGGTTGAGGAGCATAAATAATGATTTAAGATTTTGTTGTTTACTCTTTCACGTCACGTTGAACGGATCTTGACGAAATTTGGCACAGAGGTAGATTATAGTCTGGAATAATACATAGGACTTTTTTTCGATGTCTCGCGAGTGAAGCCGCGGGCACCAGCTAGTAAAATATAAAACCAAACTGACAAAATTTGGACTACAGATAGATCGATGCATATAGACGATTTTCTTACAAAATTATTTACGGAATAAGTGAGATTTTTCGATTAACTGTGTATTTATTTTGTCCAAAGAATTAGCATTGCCATCCAACGAGGTAATGCTGCCAGCTTTCTGGGCACTTTTCCTGTTGACTGCGATGCGGACGAATTTTTTTGACCCCTTGTAATTATTTTACTATTTTTATACTTGTACATATTTTTATTAATGGTTTGTCTATTTAAAGTTTGTAAATAGATAAGTTTCCAGAAAAAAAAATATTAGTCCTTCTTTTAGATTATTCCAAAATAAGTTTCACGCGTTGCTGTATTTTTTCGCAACGAGTGACATCAAGCGTAAATTTTTACTTTAACTACACACATCAAAAGTGTCTAGGGATCAAGCATTTTTATGCGGATTTCTTGAGATTGAGATGTGGCTTTGTAATAAATTTATGATTTTATAAATTTATATGGATCCTTTTTGGTGCATTTCATAATTTGAATCAGGAACACTCAATCAAATTCGAGTAAAAGATGAAAATAAGCTGTCAATATTTTCCCTATAAAAACATACAACGCATTGAAGACATTATTAGTGCTACTGTTTCCCTACTACTGATTAAAACCAACGTTATTATGGAGCGGCGACGTCATTTAAGCAGGGAAATAATGCTCAGAGCCGTGGGAATGATAGAAGCTGGTTCCCGGCAACGTACTGTAGCTTTAGCTCTGAATACAAGTCAGAGTGTTATCAGTCGACTTTGGACACGTTACCGAAGCACTGGTACCGTGGCTGAGCGCCATGGAGGACGGTATCGCTGCACCACACGGAGACAAGACCGATACATTCAAATCTTAACTCGAAGAGCTCCAACAATAACCGCCATGATGTTAGCCGTGAGGCTTCATCACTCTTCAGGGAACTTAATTAGCGACCAAACAGTCAGAAACCGCTTGCATGAAGTGAACCTTCATTCCCGAAGACCGCTACGGGTACCACCTATAGCAATGCACAATCGTAGGATTCGATATCAATGGGCTCTTGAACACAGAAATTGGGCAGAAGAACAATGGCGTTTCGTGTGCTTTTCTGATGAGTCTCGTTTTGGTATGAGACCGGATACAAAACGTATACGACACTGGAGAACCCCTGGACGCCAACAGCGATTAAAATCCTGCCAGGAAGTCCATCCTTATAGTGGTGGAACCATCATGGTATGGGCGGGTATTTGGATCGGCGGAAGAACTGAGTTGATTTGGATCAGAGGCAACCTCAACGCTCAAATTTATGCTGAGACGATTGTATCAGACCTCATCGTTCCTCTACAAGTGCAAATCGGTCCCTTATTTCAGTTAATGCATGATAATGCACGACCGGACACCGCAAGAGTTGTAAGACAGACTCTCGCCGCAGCTAACATCAATGTCCTGCCCTGGCCTGCTCAGTCGCCAGACTTGAACCCGATTGAGCATGCATGGGATATGCTACAGAGAAGAGCTCTGCCGAATATGGAGGGTATCCAGTCGCAAGAAGACCTTTTTTTGTTGTTGCAACGAACATGGGCGGCCATTCCACAGCGTGATTTGGATGAACTCATTTTGAGTATGCCAAACCGATGTTCTTGTGTTGTTAGTGTTCGCGGTAGAAACACGGATTATTAATTGTTTAAGTTACCCAATAAAATTTTAAAGAAAACTGTTATTTCAGTCTTTTTTTCGAACTTTAATGTTAGTGGTTCAAATGTCAAAAATCCCTTTATTAGGAAAATGGCAAATTTCTTTATTAATGCAAAGGTGACTTGGTTTATCGTTACTGTGACAAACGAAAACACTTTATTTGATGAATCCTTAAAGAAAATTTTAATTAATATCAATCAGGAGAAAAGTTATTGCAAAAATATATGTTGATCCCTAGATACTTTTGATGTGTGTATTTACAAATAAAAAAATACGTGTTCCTTATTTTTGAATAATCTTAAAGAGGGCTAAATGGAATGTATTTACTTTGACCCTGGAAACTGCCCTATAATATTAGTTATAATAATGAGAGAAACAAAAACTAATATATTTAAAAAATAACTGCGTCATTCGATTTATATTCTCCATAACAAACGAAACAACCTGTACATAAAATGGTGTGGGTGTATAGCTCAAAAGACGTTTTATACGCCACTTTATTGCGAATACGTGAGAGCAGTCGCTTATATCACGCCGAGTTCTTTAGAGGATCAGCAGAACTTAAAGTAGTAGCTGTAATGTGTTGCAAATCTACCTGCCAAAAAACTTTTTTATTAAAAAAATCTGGCGCCCGCAGCTTAGTCCGCGTGTTATTGGAAAGTATCCTATGTGTTATTCTAGACTATAATCTACCTGTGCGTCAATTTCCATCAGCATCCGTTCAGCCGTTTTGACGTGAAAGAGTAACAAACATCCATACGTCCATCAATCCTCACAAGCATTAACATTCTTACTAATATTATAAAAGCGAAAGTGAGTTTGTTTGTTACGTCTTCACGCCTAAATGGCCAAACCAATTTTAATGAATTTTGGTACAGAGATAGTTGGGACCTTGGAGACGACAATAGGCAAATTTTTTGAAAGAAAAAGTAAGAAAGAGGGAAGAAAAGGGGACAGAAAGGTATTTTTTTTTCGAACATCACGTGGGTTGAAGTGAGCGTTAAGCCCAAAGTAACTAAAGCCCCGTTCCAATAAACAAAAACGACTCGTTTTGCTTACGGATAGTAGGATTTTGACATAAGTCTCATAGAACTTATGTCAAAATACTACCATCCGTAAGCAAAACGAGTCGTTTTTTAGGGTTCCGTAGTCAACTAGGAACCCTTATAGTTTCGCCATGTCTGTCTGTCTGTCCGTCCGTCCGTCCTCGCTTAATCTCTGTGACCGTTAGCACTAGAAAGCTGAAATTTGGTACCAATATGTATATCAATCACGCCGACAAAGTGGTAAAATAAAAATTAGAAAAAAATGTTTTATTAGGGTAGCCACCCTATATGTAAAGTGGGAAGTGTTTTTTTTTTTTAATTTCAACCCTAACGTGTGATATATTGTTGGAAAGGTAGTTAAAAATGAATAGGGGTTAACTAAAATCATTTTTTGATAATGTCTATAATTTCGGAAATAATCGCTCCAAAAGTAAAAAACAATGTGTCCCCCCCTCTAACTTTTGAACCATAAGTTTAGAAAATCTGAAAAGTAGAACTTTATAAGGAATTTCTAGGAAAATCATTTTGAACTTGATTGACACAACAGTTTTTGTACAAAAAAGACAAAAGTTGTACAACATAATTTCCTCCTCCACCTTTAAATTCATAAGTGGGAACACTTATTGTGACGGACGGGAAACTACGGAACCCTACACTGAGCGTGGCCCGACACGCTCTTGGCCGGTTTTGTTTATTGGAACGGGGCTTTAGCCAAGCGGACGAAGTCGCGTTCGAAAGCTAGTAGATATCTATTATAAAAGGCAAGCGTGTTAAAAATATGCGTAAAGATATAAAGGTAACAATAAAACAATACTTTGAAAGGAAAATAATTTATTATTATTTTTAAAATGGCGACTTGTCTACTGCTCGTTTTTTAATAGTTTTTCCTGTTTATCCTTGAGAGAATGGCCAGATCGGGTTGGTGGTCAAATGGTAAATTCCAGTGCTTCTGTAATAATAAAGAAAAAAAAGCGATTAAAAAAGTTTTTAATCTATTATATTTCCTAAAAAAAAAATGAATCAGTATTGCCATTTAATATGGCAAGTCAATGTGCATAATGTCTTTCTTATTGAATTGCCACATTAAATGGCAATGCAAATTCTGTGTTAAAAATGCCTATTTATTACCTAAATTAAGTTTCATAATATTATTTGTATTAATATTTTTTTCTGCCTAGCCTTTTCCCAACTACGTTGGGGTCGGCTTCTAGTCTAACCGGATGCAGCTGAATATCAGTATTTTACATAGAGCGACTGCCTATCTGACCTCCACAACCCAGTTAGTACTGGGTAATACGATACCCCTTGGTAAGACTGGTTGTCAGACTTTCGGGACACTGACTTCCTGTAACGACTGACAAAGATCTACAAATGTCAGCCGGGACCAACGGCGTAACGTGCTTTCCGAGGCACGGAGGAAACTCGGTATGTAACGGGTGGTCACCCATCCACAGACCAACCTAGGCAAGCGCGGCTTAAGGCTTAACCTAAAGATCGACACGAGCGGCTGCTATTATTTAGCCACGAGCTCCTCTAAATGGCAATGCAAATTCTGTGTTAAAATGCCTATTTATTACCTAAATTAGGTTTCATAATATTATTTGTATTAATATTTTTTTTTCTGTTTTAGAATGCGAAACAGTTCATAATTTAAATGTATGTGTGTAAAACTATGGACTAGAAATATGTCTAAAGTATATGAATATACCAGCGGTGCCTCGCGGTTTCACCCGCTGCACAATTATTTTTCTGAAGAGGGCCTTATCTTTAATGGGCACGCAAAATAGATAACGGCTGATTCTCAAATCTACCTTCATACTACCTATACATACAACATTTTATAAAAATCGGTCAAGCTGTTTCGGAGGAGTATGGCAACTAAAACTAAGACACAGGACTTAAAAAAAATGGTCATTCTCCTTTTATGCCATTTCTAATTTAGTCTTTGGGAGACGAACATTTTTTTTTTAGTTACGTCAATTTGAAAAGCTGTCAAAGGTAAATCTTTTTTTGTTTCTATGGAATGTGTTTATTCCCCTTTTTACAACAATTTTAATTATTTAAAAAAATGTGTTATTTATTAAACTGCTTATGCCGAGCGGAATTTCTGCAACATCAGTTGTCGTTTACATATCTCCAAATCGCGTTTTCGAAATAATCTGAACGAGATTGCACCTTCAATAGAGAAGCTTAGAAAGGCGCATGGCAGATATTCTTTTGACGACACGGTTAACACATTGGCTGGGCAATCGACTGCTGCGCTGAGTGCCGCGGGTTCGATTCTATTAGAGATTACAATGTAGCATCACTATTATGAGTTCTTAGTCTGTGGTCTTGACTATGGTAACTCTCTCGTAAAATGGCGGTTGCGTTGTATAGCGGTATGTGTTGTGTTCAATTAATTAAATAAAAGGTTTTTCAAGTAACACTTCCTTTCTCTGGTATCCCATATACTCCAACAGGTTATGGGCCCAGGCATGAAAGATTGAGAGAACCTATTTTGCGAGTTTGATTCGATTAAGTCGCGGTGTAGCAAAGGTTGGAGCCCTACGTAGCCCGTGGTTCGAACAAGCAAACAAGAAGTTTAATGGCGGCAGTGGTTTGCGCGGCAATTCTATTTGTGTGAGATTGCGTGCATCTTAACAAAAATGTCGAGTTCGGAGAGTCATAAGACGATCGTTCTTAATGGTCGCAATTGGCAAGCGTGGCGTTTTCAAACAACAATAGTTCTTCGTTCAAAGAAGTTATTGGGAATCGTGACAGGCACTGAAGTGAGGCCTGCGGAAGCTGGTAAAACACAAGAATTATGGGATGAGAGAGAAAATAAAGCCCAAGAGGTGATCGTTACTAGAGTCGAGGAGACAGTGATGACGTATTTGATTTCGTGTTCCAGTAGTCGTGAAATGTGGCAGAAGTTATGTACCTTATATGAACCGGCAACGAGAGTCGGGGTGCATTTGTTGCAACAGAGATTTTTTAATATAAAGTATGAGGACCCAATAGCTGTGTTCATAACGAAGGTTGAGGAGTGTGTTAACCAGTTGGCATCAGCAGGAGAAAAGATATCAGAAAATATGATAACAACAAAGATACTTATGTCATTACCTGACAAATACAAACATTTTGCCTCAGCTTGGGAAAGTATTCCAGAAGAAAAACGGACATTGCAGGAGCTGACAGGCAGGTTGCTAGTTGAAGAGGAGCGCAGTGGCAATGGTGCCATTTCCAGTGCTAGTAGCAGCGGACAGCAAAATTCTGCATTGGTAGCCGGTGCACAGCATACTATAAAGTGCTTTGAGTGTGGTAAAATAGGCCATAAAAGGAGTGAGTGTAGAAATAGAAAGTGTAATAACTGTCACAAGGTGGGTCATTTAATGAAAGACTGTAAGTTTCAGAAAAATAAACCTATTGAGAAAAATATGAAAACCAATTCAAAAACTTCTTTTGTAACAAGAGAGATTCAAGGTAATTTATTAAATTCAAAGAATTTTGTGTTAGATTCAGGGGCAAGTGACCATATGTGTTATATTAAAGAGATGTATTCAGAGTTTTCTGAAATAAATACTAAAAGATTTGTTACAATTGGTAATGGTAATAATTTAGAAGTTTTAGGTATTGGAAAAGTTGATGTGTATGCCTATAATGATTCAGAGTATACTCTGTGTACTTTACATGATGTGTTGTATGTGCCTCAATTAAATGTGAATTTGTTTTCTCTCGGGTCAGCCATTAATAAAGGTCACAAGATGGTTTCAGATTCTAATGGATGTAAGTTTTATAAAAATGGTTCCGTAACTGGTGTAGCTGAGAAATATGATAAAATGTATGTGATGAAATTTAAATTTAGTGATGTAGCTTTGTTAACTTTGACAGATTGGCATAGTAAGATGGCACACCAAAATTATCAGTATGTAAAAGAGTTTTTAGATTTAAAAGGCATAAAATATGAAGGGCAGACTGATCAGTGTTTACCGTGTATCCAGGGAAAACAGCATAGGTTACCCTTTCATCAGAGTAGTAGTAGGTCAGTTGAACCAGGTGAACTCATACACATGGATCTATGCGGTCCAATGGAGGAAGTGTCAATAGGGGGCTCTTCATATTTTCTTTTATTGAAGGATGATTATAGTAGTTACAGATTTGTTTATTTTATCAAGAACAAGTACGAAATTAAAGAGAAAATTGTGGAATTTATAGAGCTGTTTGAAAATGAGTTTAGGCGTAAAATAAAAAGATTTAGGTCAGATAACGGAACAGAGTTTGTGAATAGAGTAGTAGAGAATTTATTTAAGACAAAAGGTATAGTACATGAGTTAACAGTTAGTTATACTCCTGAGCAAAATGGTAGAATTGAGCGTGAGATGCGTACTGTAGTTGAGTCTGCGAGAACAATGATTATTCAGTCTGGTTTAGGGAAAGAACTTTGGGCTGAAGCAGTGAATACAGCGGTGTTTACAATAAATAGGACAGGTAAAAGTAAGGTGAGTGGGAAGACACCGTATGAGTTGTTGTATAATAAGAGTTTTGATGTTACTTTATTGAGAGATTTTGGTTCTAAGGTATGTACACATGTACCTAAACAGCTTAGATTGAAGTGGGACTCTAAGAGTAAATTAGGAGTTTTTGTGGGTTATGGTGATCGTACAAAAGGATACAGAGTGTGGTATTCTAACACAAGAAGAGTAGAAACTCATAGGGATGCTGTATTTATCAAAAACACAAAAGAACTAGTAGAGAACAATATAAGTTCAAGCATTTTACTAACAGATGAAGATGTTATTGTACAAGAACCCCCTCTTGATATAGACAACAGGGAACAGAATCAAGAAGATAAACAAGTGGAGGAAGAAAATAAAGAGATTGAGATAGAAAAATGCAAAGAAGTTGAACAGCACGAAGACGGGCTAGGAAGTAATGTAGAAGATGAAAGATCAAGTGAAGTTGACATGATGGAAGAGTACTTAGAGGAAGAATTCTTAGATGCAGAAGAAGAGACATCTGAAGAAAATACAATTTCTAGAAGTAGAAGGAAAGTGAAGAAGCCTGTATGGACAAAAGATTACGAGATGGCATTGATAGCACAAGGAGAAGAACAATTAACTTATGAAGAAGCTGTTAGTGGAGAACATAAAGAAGAATGGCTAAAAGCAATAGAAGTAGAGTTAGAAGCACTAAACAAAAATAATACATGGAAAGAAGTTAGTTTACCAGAAGGCAAGAAATTAATTGATACTAAGTGGGTATTTAAAATCAAGAAAGAAGGAAATAAAGATCTTTATAAAGCTAGATTAGTTGTAAGAGGCTTTAAGCAAGAAGATAAGTTTGATCACTCGGAGATTTATGCTCCAGTAGCTAAACTACCTACACTGCGGATTTTATTAGCAATAGCTAGTGAATATAACATGGATATTCATCAGATGGATGTCAGAAGTGCATTTTTATATGGGAACATAGAGGAGGAGGTGTTTGTGGAGAAACCAAAAGGTATGAAGAAAGATGGCAAAGTATTGAAATTACAACGGTCTTTGTATGGATTAAAGAAATCTCCAAGATATTGGAATGACAAATTTAATCAATTTATGGTTCAGGAAGGGTTCCAAAGAAACCAGAGTGATTACTGTTTATATTATAAGAAGGATAAGAAGTTCTATATCTTACTTTATGTTGATGATTTGATTTTACTTTGTGAAGATGAACAAGAGATAAAAATATTTAAAGAAGCATTACAAGAAAAATTTGATATGAAAGACTTAGGGAGTAATAATTTAAAATATCTAGGAATAAATATAACTAAGAAGAATGATGTAATTGAGTTAAACCAAGAGCAGTATTTAACGAATTTATTGAAGAAGTATAATATGGAAGGATGTAAGCCTATAGCAACACCCATAGAACAAGGTTTAGTCTTAGAAAAAGAAGTGACTACAGATAAAGAATTGATAAAAAGGTGCAGACAGTTAATAGGAAGTCTCATGTATGCCATGTTAGGAACACGTCCAGATTTGTGTTATGCATTGAGTTATCTAAGTCGTTTTCAATGTTGTGCTAATGAGAGCTTATGGAAGGCATTAAAAAGAATTTTGAGATATATCAAGGGTACTATAGGATTAAAACTAATTTATAGAAAAAGAGTAGATGTGCCGTTAGAAGGGTATACAGATGCTGATTGGGCAGGAGATCAAGGGGATAGGAAATCTACATCAGGGTATATAATTAAAGTTTTTGGTAACATAGTGTCATGGTCTTCTAATAAACAGCAGTGTATATCATTGTCAAGTACAGAATCAGAATATGTAGCATTAGGAAAGGGAATCGCAGAGGGTTGCTGGATTAGGAATTTATTAGGAGAAATAGGAGTTGATTGTAAAAGTTTTATTATAAAAATTGATAATCAGTCTGCAATTCATGTTGCAAAAAACCCAGAATATCATAAGCGCCTTAAACATATAGATATTAAGTATCATTTTGTGAGACAGAAAGTTGAGAATAAAATTGTATGTTTGGAGTATGTACCTTCAGGGGATCAGCTTGCTGATATATGTACTAAAGGATTATGTAAAGTTACCTTTGTTAAGTTGAGAGAAATGTTGTTCTCTTAGTATTATAAGTTTGGATTTTTTAATTATAGTAGTTTGTAATGTAGAGTCAGTATTGAAGTAATAGTTGCATTGAAGTAATAGTTGCATTGAAGTATTGTGATGAAAGTTAGTTTTATGATTGTGAGTGATGTTTACATTGAGGAAGGGTATTAGAGATTACAATGTAGCATCACTATTATGAGTTCTTAGTCTGTGGTCTTGACTATGGTAACTCTCTCGTAAAATGGCGGTTGCGTTGTATAGCGGTATGTGTTGTGTTCAATTAATTAAATAAAAGGTTTTTCAAGTAACACTTCCTTTCTCTGGTATCCCATATACTCCAACAGATTCTCACACGGAACAAATATCTGTAACGTATGACCTACAGATAGTTGTTTCGGGTCTGGCTGTTTTTGTATTTGAGTGTCAATGTTTCTAAACGCGCAATATAGGAGAAAATCCTAGTGTGGGGCAACGTAAATTAAAAAAAGAGAGATTAAATCAGTTTTCGAAATATTCTACACAGAATGCATCTTCAACAGAAGCTTAAAGTGGCCTAGTAGATATTCTAAATTAAAATCTATCGCTAGGAACGTTGAAAACACACTTTTTTTGCGAATGGGAAATCATCAAATAACTTCCTCCCGCTCTAGGCGAAGCGGGGGTGGAGTGACAGACTTGTACTGATTAAAAACCCACCCATGTTCCTTCTATTGCCCTTTCTGTTCCGGGGCCGCGGTATCCCTTTCGAACAACCCGCAACCCCGGCAGGTTGAAAACACACTCACCCAGTCTTAGGCTGTAGACCTCCCATCCTCAAGGTACCTCCAGCATTGCAGTTGCCGTTCAGGGCATTGTTCAGGTTCTCACAGCGTCTGCCGGTGAAGCCTCCAGTCCTCAGGGTTTCAGCCATGTAGTTGTAGGCTCTGAAAAACAAAAACATTGTCTATTTTTAAAACTATGGTCAAAAAGCACTACCTCTCTCCTTAAACAACAATATGAAATATTTCTTTTTTAATTTATATTATAATATGTATTTATATATAAGTATTTATTTTTTATAAATGTAGCTTTTCGTTCGTAAAATGAAACACCACAGACTACCTACAGTCTGTACTGTATCTCCTCCTTTAAATCCATCCAAAGGTTGTCTTGAAAAGATCGCTTTTAGCGATAAGACCGCCCATTGTGTCACCCTATTTATAAGTTGTTTAATGTTATTCTTGTCATTTGTATGGTGTAAGTACATAATAAAGAATATTCCACCTTCTATCTAACTTTAAAAAAACCGGGTAAGTACGAGTCGAAGTTGCGCTTCAAGGGTTCAATACAAACTTGCGACATAAACGGCCATATCTTTTGACTACATAGACTTGGAGGATTGATTTTTTCACAGCTCTAAGGGACTATAAACTTAAATATAAGGTTTTAATTTCGATTCTATAACTTTACGCGTTCTTGAGATATAGGGTCTTGACAGACAGACGGACAACACAGTCAAAATCAATCAAAATCAAAATATTTTTATTTTACATAGGCCTACATGGGCACTTATAAAACGTCGAGAAAAGATGCACGGTTCGGGTTGGTCGTTTCCTATGGAGAAGAACCGGCAAGAAACTCCATGGTTACTCTTTTAAAATCATTTAGTTTTACAATGTTGTTGTTGTTACAGCGTTAGCACTTAAGTATGAGAGGACAGCGTAGGCCCGACAATAAGTCATTGCTTACTTTACAAAAAGTAAAATAAAATAATAATACGTTAACAAAAGTTAACAAGCGTCTAAGAATCTACAAGGCCAGTGATCCAATAAGAATTCCGTTTGTTCCTTTTGATGTACGAAATCCTGAAAAATGATGGAATTAAAAGTTACCCTTCATCATATTAGACTGACCTGTTGTGGTGACACAAAGAAGACCAGCAACCAGGCATGGTCCTGCCTCCGTTGGGGTAGAAGTCTACTTGAGCCAGAGGGTTCAGCCAACCGCTGTCTCCACCATTGGTGTGGATGACTTCAGTGTAAGCTCCATCATTGGGTCTGAAGAGGAGGTTAGTGTCCCAACGGTCTGCGGGATCCAAACCTGAAGGAGGAATAGATTTTTATCAGTATTTACTTTGACTACGTGGTTGGCGCAGTGGCTGAGCGATTGACTGCGCACGGATCATATATTTGTATGGCCTAGAGGTAGTTGTTTCGGGTCTGGCAGTTTGTATAAGTGAGTTTAAATGTTTGTAAACGCACCCACTATACAGGATAAATTCCTTATATGGGGCAACGTTTTAAACGAAAAGAAAATGAATGTGGAACTTTTAGTTACTCACAAGTTTATGAGGAACCCTCGATTGTAGAGTCCGACTCACACTTGACCGGTTTTTTTATAGGATATCTTAGATGAATAGATCAATTTATTTCTTTGCTTAGAATGTTGGTAATACCATTAGATCCTATTATAATATCCTATTATATCCTTACTGACATTATAAAAGCGAAAGTGATTTTATTTGTTTGTTTCTTACGTCTTCACGCCTAAATGACTAAACCGATTTTGATGAATTTTGACTTAAGAGACGGACATAAGCTAATATACTTTTTTTAAATTATTGAGAAATGAGGGAGAAAGAGGAATGAAATAGGAAAACTTAATTAGCTTTGCTATTACAATCAATAAGGTGCAAAAGCAAAAACTACAGGTAGCAGGTACCTGCATATAGGAAAGGGGAACTGTGTTACCCTGAATTTAACGCTAGCAAAGCTGCGGGCTAAAGCTAGTAATATCATAAATGCGAATGTTTGTGAGGATGTATGGATGTTACTCTTTCACGTCAAAACGGCTGAACGGATCTTGCACAGAGGTAGATTCTAGTCTGGAATAACACTAGTATACTTTTTTTCGAACATAATGCGGGTGAAGCCGCGGGCAACAGCTAGTGTTACAATATTTTGAATCCTTATACATTCTGCCTCATGGCATGCTAAATAATTTTATTAGGTAATTTAAAAGGAAAACAAATTATTATTATTATTTTTATTTAAAGTTACACACTTGCTTTATTTAAGAAACAGATTAAATAACTTTGTGACTAATAAAATCTGATACATTGTATTAACATTTTTTAATTGGTTTTTTTTTCTAAATGGTTGCTCTCTAAAAGGGGAAAATATAAAAGTCCGTGATTAAACCTGTTGTACAGTATGGGTCAGAATGCTGGGCCGTAAAAAAGGTGGATGAAAAACGATTGCATGTAGCGGAGATGAGAATGTTGAGATGGATGTGTGGAGTGACAAGAATGGATAAAGTAAGGAATGAGTATATTAGAGGACGTTTGAAAGTTGCGCCTGTTACAGAAAAAAATAAAGGGAGTCGTATGTCTTGGTATGGACATGTAATGAAGAGGGACGAAGCACATGTGACTAAAAGAGTGATGGATCTGAATGTTGATGGACAGAGAGCGAGAGGAAGGCCAAAGAAAACATGGATAGATTGTGTAAGGAATGATATGAAGGAGAAAGGAGTAAATGATGCCGTAACGTCTGATAGGGGAGAATGGAAGAAGAAAAATTGTTGCGCCGACCACAAATAGAATGGGACAAGGGCAGGAAAATTATGATAGGCATGCAATAGTTAAAATATTTTTTTTTCTTGTATAGGAAAAACCTGTATGAAAAAATCAAGTATTTTTTCGTATGGGAAAAGATTGTTTAAACTTACCAGTGACGTATGCGACATTCCCATTGATGGTTCTTGCGATATGACCAGCTCCGTGACCACCAACACTGAACCCACAGATGTGGTAGTTGTTGGGGTTGGCGCCTGTGAGGTTGTTCAACCAGTTAATGAAACGACCAGCGGCTTGACCTAGAATAGAATAAAATCCTTACTGTAATATTATAAAAGCGAAAGTGAGTTTGTTTGTTTGTTACGTCTTTACGCGTAAATGGTAAAACCGATTTTGATGAATTTTGGTACAGTGATAGTTGGACATAAGTTTTTTTTTAAGTGAGTAAAGGGGGAGAACGAGGGAAGAAAAGGGGAGAGAAAGTTTTTTTTTTTTTTCGATCATCACGTGAATTAAAGTTAGCCCAAAGTAACTATGCCACTCGGACGAAGTCGCTTGCGGAAGCTAGTTGAATATACTTTATTGCACACCTTAAGTTCAACAAAACTTTATTACAGATATTGTCAATTCTATGGTTACAATGGCGGTATAAATAGTCTAGTTCATCAAACCTATCATACAATTTCGAGGCGTATACAATTGTATAATAATATGGTATGTTGCTACAGTCTACCCAATTAAATAGAGGGTCAATCATTTTACTAGACGTACCAGCTTCTGTAGCGCGAGGTCCCCAGCTGGATCCAGCACTCCAGTCCAGGATAATGACGTTCACGTCTCCAGCGGCCAGGAACGCTGAAAAATAGTTTTATTTTATCATTCAATTTTTTTTTCACATAGCCCTACATGGGCACTTTAAAACGTCGAGAAAAGGTACACGGTTCGGGTTGGTCATTTTCTATGGAGAAGAACCGGCAAGAAACTCTATGGTTACTCTTTTAAAATAATTTGGTTTTACAATGTTGTTGTTACAGCGTTAGTACTTATGTATGAGAGGACAGCGTAGGCCCGACAATAAGTCATTGTTTACTTTACAAAACGTAAAGTAAGTTCTAAAATTAACGCATGATCTAGGATTGTATAAGGCCACAGTGTTCACTCATTCTCAAATTCATACTAATATTATAAAATCGAAAGTGAGTTTGTTTGTTTGTTGCGTCTTCACGCGTAAATCTCAAGGCTCATTTTGATGAATTTTGGTACAGAGGTAGTTGGGACCCTGGAGACGGATATAAGCCAAAAAAAAGAGAATAGGGGGAGAAAGAGGGAAGAAAAGGGGAGAGAAAGATATTTTTTTTCGATCTTCATTCGAGTTAAAGTTAGCGGTAGTCCAACGTAACTATGCCACGCGGACGAAGTCGCGGGCGGAAGCTAGTTAATTATAAGTTATCTTTTCTCCTTTGAACTCGATACCTCCATGCGTTCCCGAGATAATGGATCTTGACAGACAGAAGGACAACAAAGCGATCGTAAAAATTATCTTACCTGGCAGCAGAACGGTGTTAAACGAAGATGTGATGGAGCCAGCAAAGCCGTGCATCAATACGATGGTACGATGGTTACGATTGAAGTTAGAGTTGGTGACTGTTCCAGCGTTGTTCAGGACCAGGGGCTGGCTGATTGAGGGGTTGGACCTGGAAGTAATCTAATATATAAAATTCTCGTGTCACAATGTTCGTTCCCATACTCCTCCGAAACGGCTGGACCGATTTCAACGAAATTTTGTGTGCATATCGGGTAGGTCTGAGAATCGGCCAACATCTATTTTTCATACCCCTAAGTGAGCAGCGGGTGAAACCGCTGGGCACAGCTAGTGACTATATACAATATGTTGATTTGCATCCTCGTCAAAATTTAGGAGGTGCTAGTAAAAGTCATAAATAATCAATGAAAATTACGGTACCTGATCAATAATAATATACGGCGCTTTTATGATCTGTCTCTGTGTGTTTAAATTTAACAGTATTACAGAATATTTCACTTCAAAAGTAGAGAATCACCTACAGAACACACAGAACAGTGTGCGTGAGCGTCGGCGCATACGTATCATACAGCGGCATGCACGCACCTGTGTGCACTTACCGATTTTTGAATATACGATTTTTAAAAGTAAAAAAAAAAAAAACCTACTTATTTTATTATCGATTCGGGTCGAGAATCATTAGCATAGTTACGTCCTTGAATTTGACGAGGATGCAAAACAACACGATGTATAAGTATAGTATTCAGTCATTACGGATTAATTAAATATCGTAAAGTTGGAAGTCAGGGAACACGTAAAACGGTTTGTATTTCTTTGCTCCCGTCCTTTTATTAACAGACTTCAAAAAAACGGATGAGGTTCTTATATGATTATGTATGTTCACCGATTACTCAAAGACGCCTGGAGCGATTTGCAAAATTCTTTTGTTGTTTGATAGGGTATATTTCTCAGGTGGTCTCATATTAATTTTATTTATATTGCTTAGGTAGTTTATGAGTTATCGTCTAAAACAAATCGTATAAAAACCTGTATGACTGTATCGTAAAAAACCTGTTTCCAAAAATAAAAACCGACTTCCATAAAAAAAAAAAAAAAATTAAAAAGTGGAAATAAACATAACTTTTGGAAATCGGTGGCAAGAAAGTCGACGAAACAAACAAAAGTACAACTTCCGGAAGTAAAGTTACTTCCACTTTTTTTTGGAAGTCGTTTTTATTTTTTTACAAAAACAAAGGTTTTGGCTTACCTAGTGAAGAGATGATATCTGTTGGACTGGTCAGGGTTGTATCTCGCGAGCTTGTCATAGTCGCTCAGTTTCAGCCAGTTGTCAACCAGGTGCGCGTTGCCGGCGTCATCCTCCAGGTAGTCGTATCGGAGACCCTCAGACCACTTGCCCAAGACTGGGTCATTCGCAGGGTAGGCTGCACAAGGGAAAGCCGAAGGAATCAGTATGTGTGATTATTTTATCGAGGTTAAGGCAACAAGGTACTCTGCGAAGCAGAGGGGCCTGCCAGGGCCACCGCCTGCCGGGGTTGCGGGTTGTTCGAACGTGGCCCCAGAACATACTTTGGCAGTAGAAGGAACATGGGTGGGTTTTAGTCAGTACAAGTCGGACACTCTCCCCCGTTCCGCGCGGGGGAAGTTATATCACCGACATCCGGACACGCGCACCGAGGGTTCCAAACTGGCAACATAAACGGCCATACTGAGTACAGACTGCGTAGACTTAGAAGGATGTTTTTTCACAACTCCAAGGAATCACTTCATTATCACACTTTCACAATCCTTCTCACCGCTCTGGTTTTATCAAATCTGCTTTCTTCGTCCAGGCAGTCTTCCTTTGGAATGAGCTTCCTCAGAATATCAGGATGGTTACCAGTCCGTTTACTTTCAAAAAGAAAGCTCGTGAATATATTTATAAGAAGTTGGTAGATTCGTCTCGTGTTTAAGTTGTGGTCGTTGTCTTGTTACGGTCTCGTTAATTTATATAATTTTGTTGTATGTATGTATATGTATATATATATTTTATAGTTATGTATATATATATATATACTAGCTGTGCCCCGGCATGCGTTGCAATGCAATTTTCTACCTACCTTACCTGCCCTACCCTACCTACCCTACACTACCCTACCCTACCCTACACTACACTACTCTACCCTACACTACACTACACTACCCTACCCTACCCTACACTACACTACCCTACCCTACACTACCCTACCCTACCCTACCCTACCCTACACTACACTATACTACCCTACACTACCCTACCCTACCTACCCTATCTTTTAAGTTGGATCAAACTGGACACGGTGTGTAAATTTAATTTAATTCGTTTAAGTAGTTTAGGAGTCCATCGCGGACAAACAACGTGACACGTGATTTATATATATTAAGAAATTAATATTTATTTTCTAATATCCTTTTTTTCTGTTATCGCACCTACTGTGTTTTCTCTCTGCATCACCCTAAGGTGGTCTGGTAGAAAATGCCTAAGGCATTAAGTCCGCCTTTGTACAGTTTTTACTTGTGCATAAAGTTTTAATAAATAAATCACAGACTTGAGTAAGTGGTTTTAACTTCAAGTCGATACTTCCACGCGTTCCCGAGGTAGAGGGTCTTGACAGAAAACGGACGAATAACAAAGTAATTCTATTATTATTATTTACTAGCTTTTGCCCGCGGCTTCGCTCGCGTTAAATTCGATAGCGCCTTATTGATTTGTTATAGCAACGCTAAGTTTTCCCGTTTCGTCCCTCTTTCTCCCTCATAACCCGCTCTTTTTTTAAAAAAAATAGCCTATGTCTCCTGTTCCCAACTATCTCTGTGCCAAAATTCATCAAAATCGGTTTAGCCATTAAAGCGTGAAGAGGTAACAAACAAACTCACTTTCGCTTTTATAATATTAGTAAGGAGTAAGGATTTTACAGACTACAATGTGGTCCAGTGTGTTAGTTACAATATGACTTAGCCTATGTTAGTACATAATAACTAGAAGAGATCGAGTGCAATTAGTTAGCGCCCACATTAGCGGGCTGTCTGCCCGGTCAGCTATGGTTTGCAGGATAGTGTTGGGACTGCCACGCAGCCTGTGGAGTTTCCATTCTATAAGGCTTCCATTTTCGTAAGAAAATTTCAAATTCATGGCCTAATCTGGCGCTCCCACCTAAACTCGAATCAAAATCTTTGTATTAAATAGGTGAAAAACGATTAATACCTATTTAGCTTGCCTTTGACGCAAGTTTACTTCAATAGGCCAAAAAACACATCAATCTTGATAATTCATTTATTAATCCAATACTCAATCAATCACAGCTATCTGATAATATAATCAGACCAACGTAACAATTAAAACAAAACAAAAGTGAATCATTCGAAAATACCGCCATTACTAGAAGAGGCTAGTTTCCAAAAAAATAAAAATTAGTCCGTCTTTTAGATTAAGTATTCTAAAATAAGGGACACGTATTTTTTTTTTAAATGACAAAGATATAGCCCATTAAAGTTACTTTTGAAGTCATGCGTTGCGAAAAAATGCAGCAACGCGAGTCAAATAGAATGTAATTACTTTGACCCTGAAAACTTCCCTATTCAGGAATTAAGATGGAGTGGGTTTCTTGCCCCCAGAGTCCAGATAGTGACTAGCGGACTGGTACAACCATCTCCCCCGCCCATCTCTTTGCTCGACGCAGCCCCCGTAGCTGAGCCAGTCAACCAAAATCCCCTTAATAATGGAACTCGGATCCAGTCTGTCCCTTTCCTGTCCTACTCCAGCGACGACCCAAGCCGAGGCTCGTCCTTAGCATGCAGTCGCTTAGTTTATTAGTTTTAAGCTATTGCAAAGCTTCTATCGCGGGCCTTGTTGAAATTTCGTAACGAAAAAACCTAACACTTTCATTACAAAAACGGTCAGTTATTTCAATCCAATGTTCTATTAGCGTGTTTGGTAGAGAATCGGATAGGCAATCGACATTACGCTGGATCAAACCCAAGGTCTTGTTTTTCTTTATGCGACTTCTTTTCATTGGAAGTACTTTTTAAATATTATATTTAGGTTTTTGCATATTATTTTTTTTATTTATTGCATATGTTGATAAAAAATAGCTTTACCGCGGCAGTCCCCGAGTGCCACACGTATTTTTTTGCCCCTTTTTGGAGGCCTTAAATTTAATTAAGGCACCCAAAGAATAGTCCGGTTGAGCAGCTAACGACAAAGGCATGACAACATGCGAGATGCCATTCCAAACAAAAAAAAACAATTACAACCATCACAAAAAACATAAGAGACGCGATGAGGATTCCAACGAATGTGATTGGTGCATAGCACATACCCTCTTGACACATCTCTGCACCACTAAGGACCAGAGAGCATTCTAGAATGTCACGATTCAAAACTTTTTGTCCAAAAAATGCTCCATTACGACGGTTTTTGCAAATAACTACATTCTTGGCCAGAAAACGTTCACTAAGGATCTCAATAACCGGCGCGTTAGTGTTCCACGCGCGCCTCAAAGAGATGTCAACAAAGTAGAGCGGCCTGCCAGGGCCAACGCCTGCCGGGGTTGCGGGTTGTTCGAAAGAGATACCGCGGCCCCGGAACATAAAGGGCAATGGAAGGAAAATTTTAGTCGTATCGGAGACCCTCAGACCACTTGCCCAGGACTGGGTCATTTGCAGGGTAGGCTGAAGAAGGGAATGCCGAAGGAATCAGTATGTGTTTAATTTAGCGAGAGTAAGGCAACAAGGTACTCAGCAAAGCAGAGGGCTTGCCAAGGCCACCGCCTGCCAGGGTTGCGGGTTGTTCGAACGCGGCCCCGGAACATAAAGGGCAGTAGAAGGAACATGGGTGGGTTTTAGTCAGTACAAGTCTGACACTCCTCCCCGCTCCGCCCAGAGCGGGAGAAGTTATTTGATGATTTCCCACCCCAAAAAAAAGGATCTCCATAACCTCTAACCAACCCAGCCACCACGGGAGGCGCTCAGGGCGTTGGGCGCCGTGAGGTGACTCCCGGCCCACTATAGACACGGGTCTGTGTACGGTGAGCAATGGGTAGCTCAACGTCCGTCCATCTAGTGACGACATGAAAAGATGATGAAATGTCAGCAAAGCAGAAGGGCCTGCTAGGGCCACTGCCTGCTGATGTTACGGGTTGATTCGAAAGAGATACCGCGGCCTCAGAACACATAGGGCAAAAGACGACACGGTTGACGCAGTGGCTGTGCGATCGACTGCTGCGCTGCGTCCCGCGGGTTTGATCTCCGCACGAAACAGATATTTGTATGGCCTACAGATAGTTGTTCAAGGTCTGGCTGTTTGCGTATGTGAGTTTAAATGTTTGTAAACGCACCCACGATACAGGAGAAATTCCTAGTGTGGGTCAAAGTTTTTTTTTAAATTATGGGTCCATCAAAAGCGGGAGATGTTTTTGATAAAATCCCTTCCGAAAAAAAATTATCAAGAACAAAAAAAATATCGTTATGATGAATGATCCTTATGAGTATTTTAAAAAACTTAATAATAACTTACCAGCGGCAAAAGCTGCGCTAACAACTAAAAAAGCAATCGTCAGGGACACCATTTTGGCAACTCTAGACTTAGCCGTGAAACTACAAGCCAATTTATGTCTTAACCTTATCTGGAGTTAGATAAGTGTTTGAATGGACGTCATTCGGTACTGATGAGTCTTAGGGTTCTCTGTAATATTGGTTTCTGGTGATCTGCTCAAGGCTCAAGGTTTTTTTTTTTTAAACTTTACCCCCACACTAGGAATTTCTCCTGTATCGTGGGTGCGTTTACAAACATTTAAACTCACATACACAAACAGCCAGGCCCGAAACAACTATCTTTAGGTCATACAAATATTTGTTCCGTGCGGAGATCAAACCCGCGGGACGCAGCGCAGCAGTCGATCGCTCAGCCGCTGCGACAACCGTGCCGTGGAGTTATGTCTGCCGGGAATGCGGGTTGTTCGAAAGAGATACCACAGCGTTGACTGAACACATTCAGGTTATTTAATTGCGTTTACACGCCCGTTACAATAAAGGCTTCATTTATGCTTTTTTTTTGCGGATGGGAAGTCATCAAATAACTTCCCCCGCTTTGAGCGGAAAAGCGGTGCAGGGAGGGGAGTGTCAGACTTGTTCTGACTAAAACCCACTTCCTTTAATTGCCCTTTACGTCCCAGGTCCGCGGTATCTCTTTCGAACAACCCTTCACCCCGGCAGGCGGTGCCCCTGGCAGGCCCATTATAATTTTATATGTATTTGTTTTTTTTTTTAATTTAGCTATTAATTTTAGAAAATGTTACGCCACAGACTATCTACAGTACTGTTGCTTCTCCTTTAAATCCATCCAAAGGTTGTCTTGAAAAGATCGCTTTTAGCGATAAGACCGCCCATTGTGTCACCCTATTTATAAGTTGTATATTGATATTCTTGTTACTTGTATCATATGGTGTACATATTAAAGAATATTCTATCTATCTATAACCATATACCTACTCAAATTTGTAGTCACTTTAAGCTGTAAAAAAACAACGTAAACGCAGTCAAAAGAAATGACCGTTTATGTTGTAAATTTCTACGGAACCCTCGATGCGCGAGCCAGACTCGCACTTGACCGGTTTTATTTTATACTAGCTGGCGCCCGCGGCTTCGCCCGCGTGATATCGCAAAAAAAAGGTTTCTACGTGTTATGCCAGACTATAATCTACCTCTGTGCAAAATTTCATCAAGATCCGTTCAGCCGTTTTGACGTGAACGAGCAACAAACATACATCCATCCTCACAAAAATTCGCATTTATTATAAATAAATAAATAAATATCTTGGGACAACTCACACACGGCTATCTGATCCCAAGCTAAGCAGAGCTTGTGTTATGGTAACCAGACAACTGATATACATACTTATATAATTTATAAATACATACATATTATAGATAAATCACACCCAGACACAGAACAAACAATCATAATGTTATAGTGTTAATAGGAAATAGGATAGTTGGTGTTTGCTAGCTGACATGTCACAATAAATTAATGGATTCTTAAATGAACTTAGTAAAAATGATTAAATTGACGACACGGTTGGCGCAGTGGTTGAGCGATCGACTGCTGCGCTGTGTGTCGCGGGTTCGATCCCCGCACTGAACAAATATTTGTATGACCTGCAGATAGTTGTTTTGGGTCTGGGTGTTTGTGTATCCTTACTAATATTATAAAAGCGAAAGTGAGTTTGTTTGTTTGTTTGTTTGTTTGTTACCTCTTCACGCTTTAATGGCTAAACCGATTTTGATGAATTTTGGTACAGATATAGTTGGGAACCAGGAGACGGACATAGGCTATTATTTTTTTAAAAAGAGTGGGATTTGAGAGAGAAAGAAGGAAGAAACGGGAAAACTTAGCGTTGCTATTACAAATCAATAAGGCGCTACCGAATTTAACGCGAGCGAAGCCGCGGGCAAAAGCTAGTGTGTGTATAAATGTTTGTAAACGCACCCACGATACAGGAGAAATTCCTAGTGTGGGGCAACGTTTTTTTTAAAGATAAAAAAAAAATTGTATAAAACCTGGTTCTTTCTGAAAGACAGATGTGTTGCTGGGGAGTTTGTTCCGCTACATCTTCTACCCAGCTAAAACACTAGGAAGTGGCGAAGGGTGCCGAGTTGGGGGACTGTCTCCTGTAATGTTGACGTTCAGAAACTGCTGATAATGAATCTTAATAATAAATGACTTTTGGTTTTGTTAATGTTACTGAAAATAAACCGATTTAATCATTATTTTTAACCGACTTCAAAAAAAAGGAAGAGCTTCTCAATTTGTCGGAATCTTTTTTTTGTGTATGTTCATCGATTACTCAAACACGCCTGGGCCGATTTGCAAAGTTCTTTTTTGTTTGATAGGGTATTACATACTTTTCAGGTGGTCTCATATAAATTTTATTGGTATGTCTAAAGCCGGGTACAGACTGCTGTAACGAAACACGCAATGAAAGAATTTGCCGTCCATATTGTCGCAATGTATCATGCAATGTAACTGAATTCCCTTAGTGTAGACGCCTTGCGCGCACGAACCGTGCACACTACGCGCACGAACAGAGCATTTCAACACGTGAGCACCGCGATCCGCCATTTGTCGGTTTTTTCGCCGAACACAAAAGGGGCGCGGCGTGCCGGAAAAGATGCGAGTACGTACATAAATAATAATAAATAATAAATATCTTGGGACAACTCACACACGGCTATCTGATCCCAAGCTAAGCAGAGCTTGTGTTATGGTAACCTGACAACTGATATACATACTTATATAATTTATAAATACATACATTTTATAGATAAATCACACCCAGACACAGAACAAACAATCATGCTCATCACACAAAGTTTGTCCTGGGTGGGAATCGAACCCACGACCTCCGGCTCAGCAGTCAGGGCCACTAACCACTAGACCAACAGGCCCGTCATGTACATGCTTGGTTTGTGCGTGCGCTGCGTCCACACTTATGAAATGCTCCTTTAATATTACATTGCATGTTACGTTACAGCAGTCTGTACCCGCCTTTAGGTATTTTGTGAGTTTTCGTCTATAATACATATTTTTTTTCTTTATATGGATGATCTGCAAATCTTTTAGTAACAATGGAAAATTAATACTCGATAAAAATATGTGATATATCATTACTTATACCATAACTAAATATGCTGAAATAAAATAAAAAACATTTTTGTAAAAAATTAAAAACACTTATGTTGGTTTCGTTTACTTTTTTGCCACCGACTTCGGGAAGTTTTACTTTTTTTTATGTAAGTTTTATTTTTTATAAGCTTTATTAAAACTGTCACAATCGGGATATCTTCCGTGATTCCCCTTTTGAATATCGGGAGCTCATAACCTCCCGATATTCGATGCCGTTGCCAGCACCATGATTATGGGATGACTGGAGAACGTTGGTTGTATGATAAAATATTTGAATTTACTTTCTTTACTATTTTATTTCATTTGGAACAACAAACAATTACAAAAAAAGCCATAAATATAAACAAAAATTAACAATTATGTAATCAACATCGACGACACGGTTGGCGCAGTGGCTGAGCGATCGACTGCTGCGCTGCGTGTCGCGGGTTCGATTCCCGCACGGAACAAATATTTGTATGGCCTACAGATAGTTGTTCCGGGTCTGGATGTTTGTGTATGTGAATTTAAATGTTTTTAAACGCACCCACGATACAGGAGAAATTCCTAGTGTGGGGCAACGTTTTTAAAAAGAAAGAAAGAACAGCGTTATTCACAGCATACATGCAAAGTAATAATAACGCGCTTCAAAAACTAGTTAAAAATAACAAACAAATAAATGAAATATTATTTAATTATATTTTCGTCCATTTATTGTCTAAATAACATATAATTAAATTTTTAAATATTTCTTAAAAAATTATAAAAACATTTAAAAATATAAAAATAGTAGCCCACCGGTATCGGGAACAGGGCCCAAGCTACCGGCGGTCAGGGCTCCAGTGAAAGGAACCTCCTAACAATACGAGCCGTGTCCAGGAGTACCGCTTTCTGTATCAAGCCCTTGATCCAGCTGCCTAACGAGAGCCTCCTCAGGTGTTGGTCGAGGCTCTTGGCAATTAAGCCATTGGCAGATACGACTATCGGCACAATGATCGCTGAGTCCACTTAATTAATTGAGTTTAATTATATTATTATATTATTCTTTCTACGGTAATTTTAAAATTATAAGTGCATCGATTTTTTATGAATATAAGACACACATTGACAAACAATACTTGTTTGACGGCCTGTTGGTCTAGTGGTTAGTGGCCCTGACTGCTGAGCCGGAGGTCGTGGGTCGATTCCCACCCAGGACAAACTTTGTGTGATGAGCATGATTGTTTGTTCTGTGTCTGGGTGTGATTTATCTATAATATGTATGTATTTATAAATTATATAAGTATGTATATCAGTTGTCTGGTTACCATAACACAAGCTCTGCTTAGCTTGGGATCAGATAGCTGTGTGTGAGTTGTCCCAAGATATTTATTTATTATTTATTTTATTATACTAGGATATTATTTTTGTATCCTATCACAATGTTGTCGTATTTTACCCAAACGTTCACTGGTAGAGAATACCTTATGGAATTAAGTCCACCTATGTACAACAGACGCCAGCAGGTCAAGCTACCCGAAACTGTCATTTTTTCCCAATGAACCTTGAACCTAAAACTTTAGAAATAAAGTCAAAAATCTATCAAAGAAATCTGACAGATTGTAGTAGCTTGATGTGCAGGCCGTCTGTACTACTATTTAACGTGAAGTTTAAATAAATAAATAAAATAATAATAATCTCTCTTGTACCCTCTTTTATGATACCACTAGCTTTTGCCCGCGGCTTCGCTCGCGTTAAATTCGGGGTAACACAGTTCACCTTGCGCCTTATTGATTTGTAATAGCAACGCCAAGTTTTCCCTTTTCTCCCTCACATCCCACTTTTTTTTAAAAAAAATTGCCTATGTCCGTCTCCTGGTTCCCAACTATCTCTGTACCAAAATTCATCAAAATCGGTGTAGCCATTGAAGCGTGAAGAGGTATCAAACAAACAAACAAACTCACTTTCGCTTTTATAATATTAGTAAGGAAGTAAGGATAGTGTTACAGTACGATATCTTCGTGCTGTATCTACAATCTACATCGCAATCTTATGTTCTTTATCGCACGTTCAATATCTATTAAATGTTTCTACTATCTGTTATCAACACGAAGTCGTTAGTATATAAGATGCACCTTTGGATAATTATAACCAGACTATACTACATCTTTTGTCTCATTTATACCTAGTCATATACTGCCAAGAAGTTTGGCAAATTGGTGACCCCGACGAACGAATACGCAGCAAGAAACATGGCACAATCACCGTGCAAGGCGAACATAAATCAGCAAGGAACACTTGAAGTAGCTGTTGGCACCTCGGTTTTATCCCGCATTCCGGAATTTTGGAAAGACCAACCAAGATTATGGTTCACGCAACTAGAAGCCATATTAGCACCACAGAAGCAAGGAGACGAATACAAATACTGTACAGTAATAGCAAAGTTATCCAAGGAAGAAATACTACAAGTTAGTGACCTAATCACTTCACCACCGACTACAGATAAATACAAAAACATCAAGGAACGTTTAATTGATTGTTACGAAGAAACAGAACAGCGACAGTTTCAAAAATTAATATCAGAGACAGAACTCGGTGATCAAAAACCTTCGCAGTTATTACGTCAAATGCGGGTCCTCGGGAGAGGAAAAATCAGTGACGAAACAATTAAACTACTATGGTTCAGGCTTTTACCAACATCAGTTACTACGGTTCTAGCAGTTACGGAAGACATGGAAATTGACAAACTGAGCCAAATTGCAGACAAAATAATAATGAATTCAAAAGTAACCGAAATATCAGCTGTTAGCAACGACACTTCAAACGACAACAATACAGCATGCATTTTAACCCAGCTAGCAAAATTACAGATAGATATTGACGCAATTCAGCAAGGTCAATATGGCTATCGACCCAACACGCACAATCATTTCAAGAAACGTCAACAATTCCCGATTATGAGGCCGAGAACAAACTATAGAGGAGCAAATCGATTTTGTTACTACCACGAAAGATTCGGAAAATATGCAAGGAACTGCATTAAACCATGCGGTTGGAAACCAATGACTTACGTACGGAACCAGGGAAACGAATAAGAGCACAGACAACGGCGAAACTCTGTGCAATCCACCCATCCAATCGCCTCACCATTACCGACCGAAAAAGTGGTATGAAGTTTTTGATTGACACGGGCGCAAATATCTCAGTCATTAGCAAGCAACAGAGATATTCAATTTTACAAAATGAACAATACACACTATACGCTGCAAATGGGACTAAAATTAGGACTTACGGCGAGGAGACGCTTACCTTGAATTTAGGACTACAACGATGTTATAAATGGAATTTTATAATCGCCGATGTTACACAACCAATAATTGGAGCAGATTTTCTAGAGCACTATAAACTATTAGTCGACATAGCAGGTCGCAAACTTATCAACAAAGTTACAGAGCTGACAACGCATGTAACTTCAGAAAAAGCGACACAACAAACAATTCGTACTATCGCAGTGGGAACGAATCCACGTATTACGCAACTTTTAAACAAATACGAAGACATCACGAAAGAGTCCTCTCTACGCAATGCGCCCAAACATAAGAATGAACACCACATTATCACTACAGGACCACCCGTTGCAGCTCGGGCAAGACCATTACCTCCAGAAAAATACGACATAGCCAAAAAGGAATTTCAAAATATGATAGAACTCGGAATTTGCCGACCGTCAGATAGCCCATGGGCAAGCCCATTACATATGGTAAAAAAGAAAAATGGCGAATGGAGACCGTGCGGAGACTATCGAATGCTCAATAGCACGACAGTGCCGGACAAATACCCACTACCAAGATTAACTGACTTTACATACATATTAGAAAATAAGAAGATACGCGATTTGCGTATATCTATCTTGCTTAAGATAGATATACGCAAAGCATACCACTGTATTCCTGTTAAAGATATAGAGAAAACAGCCATCATCACACCTTTCGGACTTTTTGAGTACTTAAGAATGCCTTTCGGATTACGCAATGCGGCACAAACATTTCAACGATTCATGGATTCCTTATTTAGAGATTTAAACTTCGTATTTATATTTGTAGACGATTGTCTCATCGCATCGGACAACGAAGATATGCATTATCAGCATTTAGAAACGGTTTTCAAACGTTTACACGAGAATGGAATAACCATTAATCTCGAAAAATGCGAATTTCTCAGAAGGGAAATAGATTTCTTAGGTTATCATATAACGAGCCAAGGAATACAACCTACCGAAGAAAATTACAAAGCAATCATGGAATTTCCCAAACCGAAAACAATTCAAGAATTAAGAAGATTTTTGGGCATGGTCAATTTCTACAGAAGTAATATTCCACGCGCAGCGGAAAATCAAAGAATTTTAAACGAATATCTACATGGTTCAAAAAAGAACGATAATTCACCTGTTCCTTGGACAACGGAAGCAGACAAAGCTTACGAAAAATGCAAGGAAAGCATGAAAAACGCAGTATTAACAGCGCATCCTTCCCGCAACGCATCACTAGCGCTCATGACCGACGCTAGTGCTACTTGCGTTGGTGGAGTTTTACAACAAAAATCCGGACGCAATTGGGAACCATTAGGATTTTTTTCACAAAAATTGAGCGAAACTCAACAAAAATATTCTACGTTTGACAGAGAGCTGTTAGGAATATACATGGCCGTCAAACATTTTCACAGATTAATCGAGGGAAGAGAATTTACAATATTTACGGATCACCGACCTTTGACATACGCATTCTCCCAAAAACCATCATCAAACGATACACCGCGACGGGTCCGGCAGTTAGATTTCATTTCACAATACAGTACCAACATCCAACACATAAACGGACGTGACAATATTACCGCCGATGCCTTATCTCGAATAGAGGAAATATACGTGCCATCACCTATCGATTACGCTGAATTGGAAAAATGTCAATCAACAGATAATGAACTAAGTAAATTACATGACAATAAAAGATTAAAATTCAAAAACATTACGCTTCCGGGTTCCACAATAAACATCACCTGCGACACGTCTACTGGAAAAAGCCGCCCCTACTTACCAAAGCATTTTCGCAAACAAATTTTCGATACCATTCATGGTATGAGCCATCCAGGAAAAAGAACTACGAGAAAAATGATAACCCAAAGGTATTTATGGCCGTATATGAACAAAGATATCAATAATTGGTGTAGATCATGTATAGCCTGCCAAAAATCAAAAATACAACGACATACGATATCACCTCCTGGTACATTTATGACAGCGCAACGTTTTGAACATTTACATATTGACATCGTCGGACCACTTCCGATTTCACAAGGGAAGAGATATTTAATCACAATCATAGATCGTTGTACGTCATGGCCCGAAGTATTTCCGGTAGAAGATATAACTGCAGAAACAGTAGCCAAGACACTTTTCGAAGGATGGATTACTCGTTTTGGATGTCCATTGCGCATTACTACGGATCAAGGCCGACAGTTTGAATCAAGAATATTTGAGTCACTCTCACAATTTTTGGGAATACATAAAATTAGGACAACACCTTATCATCCGCAATCCAATGGAATGATAGAGAGATTTCATAGAACTTTAAAGGTAGCGTTAATGACAAGAGAATCCAACGAAAATTGGTTAAAAGAAATCCCAACAGTTTTACTCGGGTTGCGGAGTAGCTTGCGAGAAGACACAGGTTATAGTTCAGCAGAGATGACATATGGAACGCCAATACGACTCCCTGGAGGATTTTTTGAGTCATCAGCAGCACAGTTATCAACGTACGAAGAATTTGTAAAACAAATTCAAAAGGACATCACACAAATGACATCAATTCCGAAAAGAAAAAACCATAACCAAGCTATATTTGTGCATCCCGAACTCAAAGAATGCTCACACGTATTTGTTCGGTGTGATAGAATGAAGAAAGCCCTGACACCGCCGTATGAAGGACCCTACCCAGTAATTAGTAAAACAGATAAAACATTTTGCATTAGAATTAAGGATAAAGAGACAGTGATATCAATTGACAGATTGAAACCAGCATTCATGATCAATGACGAATCAAACTACGTGCCAGATTCAAAGGATTGCGACAGACATTCACACACGTACACTACACGATCGGGACGTAAAGTAAAGCCAGTAGTACGTCTATAAAAAAACAGCTAAGTCAAAATTACAGACGTCAGCAAATCACACCACAACAGACGTCATCAAATTCCACCGCGTACAATAGCATTATTATTTATATACATCAGCAAATAACTAGTAAGGTCAAGATCAAATTTATATTGTAAACACTATTACCATAATATTTATTTTTCTTTTTAAAGGGGGGTGTACTGTTACAGTACGATATCTTCGTGCTGTATCTACAATCTACATCGCAATCTTATGTTCTTTATCGCACGTTCAATATCTATTAAATGTTTCTACTATCTGTTATCAACACGAAGTCGTTAGTATATAAGATGCACCTTTGGATAATTATAACCAGACTATACTACATCTTTTGTCTCATTTATACCTAGTCATATACTGCCAAGAAGTTTGGCAAAGATAGTAAGGATGTTGTCGTATTTAACCCAAATGTTGACCGGTAGAGAATGCCTTATGGCATTAAGTCCGCCTATGTACCACTATAATTGTATATGAAGTTTATTAATTTTGATATTTTTCTGTTTCAGTTGGAAACCTGCTCTCGGAACGTAAGTATATTTGTATTAAATACACCACATTAACGTCTGTTCCCATTGAAAAGATACGCCATCTTTGTTTTTATTTTTTTTAATCAATTCCATGAACAAAGTATTTAGCAATGTTAATTAAAATGGCGGATATATGCAATGCGCTAGTGACAGTATAAATCAGCTAATGTATAACATTAAAAAACCTAACACTAAAAATCATACACAATATTGAGTAAGTACTTTTTTAATAAATAGGAGATTAGGGGTCTAAAATAGCGACTTTAGCAGAATTATAATAGAACTAGCTGTGCCCAGCGGTTTCACCCGCTGAGGTTTAGGGGTATGAAAAATAGATGTTAGCCGATTCTCAGACCTACCCAATATGTACCCAAAATTTCATAAGAATCGGTCGAGCCGTTTCGGAGGAGTACGGTAACTAACATTGTGACACGGCATATAATGTATATTAGATAAAACCTAACACTAAAAATCATACACAATGTTGTGTAAGTACTGATTTAATAAATAGGAAATTAGGGCGTCTAAAATGGCGCCTTTAGCAGAATTATAATAGAACTAGCTTTTGCCCGCGGCTTCGCTCGCGTTAAATTCGGGGTGACACAGTTCCCCTTGCGCCTTATTGATTTGTAATAGCAACGCTAAGTTTTCCCTTTTCTTCCCTCTTTCTCCCTCACATCCCACTTTTTTCAAAAAAATATTAGCCTATGTCCGTCTCCTGGTTCCCAACTATCTCTGTACCAAAATTCATCAAAATCGGTTTAGCCATTAAAGCGTGAAGAGGTAACAAACAAACAAATAAACAAACAAACAAACTCACTTTCGCTTTTATAATATTAGTAAGGATTTTAATATGAATGGTCAAAAAGTGAAAATTCACAAAATAATGGGATAGTTTCCTGGGTTTCCAGCGCGGTAACAAGCTAATCTTTAGGTATTCGCGGAAGTGAGGCTAGCTGCATACTGGGCATGGTATGACACAAGTACATGACAGTATTGCATCGAAAGAATCGAAATAAGGTCGAAAATATTTCGGTGTTTGATTATATTTGATTATTTTTCCGACCCAAATATCGACCAATAGAATTGCACCATTCGACGTCACGTGGTACAACCTACATGGTATTATACTGAAAATTTTTTGAAAATTTTCTCTGGTCGTTGTTATGCATAAAAAACAAAACATCAATGCAATCAATGCAATTCTATTGGCCGACATTTGGGACGGAAAAATAATCCCCCGAATACCACACGAGCTTCAAAATTATCTGGCATTTCCCGATAGGTTCCCTGCAAACAAATAAAATCGTCAAGTTTTTCACGCACCTGTCGTACAGTTGAATATTACTAGATGGCGCTTTATGAAATTTGTCGTCCGTCAGTGATATTTTTCGCCGATTAGTTATAATAACTCTTTTTGGGTATGTTTAGACAATCGTACTTAAGGAGTAAACTCCAGTCGTGCGTCGGAGCTGACACACACACTTTTTTTTGGAAACTAGCCTATTGCATCTGTGACCATTCAGACCCCCAGCTCATTCCCCCGCCTGGCCACTATCAGCCGCCTACCAGCTTCGATTTAATTTAAGGCATGATTTTGAAATATTATTATTATTCTGACAACCCACCTACATAATATTCGCCGCACATTTTCTCGACATCCGTGTGTCACTAGCAGGATTCAGCGGAATACCAGCGTCAGGTAATCTACCTGGCATTATGCTGAGCTGGACTCCTATTTGGTGCAATGTTGAGACACACACCGCCCAGTAGTGAGCGACCTTTATAAATGAATGTGATCTGTCCAAATGTCTATGGGTCAATCTAACTTAGTCTACCTTTTTTTTAAAGTGTTCCTTTATTTTTTGTTTGAATTTTCTTGTATTAATTTCTGTATTGTGTCTTTTGCTGCATCAAATAAAAGTTTTATCTATTTATCTGTCTATCTATGCCTATATTATTGAAAACAACCTAATCAATGTAAAAAATACACAAATTGAGTAACTATCTATTAAAATTATCAGGAAAAACCCTACGGCTTGGTATATTTAGTCATCAAAACATACCTAGTAATAATGTTTTTTAAGATAATTCTTCAATGATTAATATAATTAACTTCTATCTTTAATTATTAGATTTGCGCACGTGGTTATCGATCGATTAATTTTATCAAGGTTCTGATTTTATCTAATCCTTTTAAAACTAGATTTGATTAAATCTACTTACTGTTCGTTTTTAAGATTGCGCAGGATTAATTCTTTTACTTGTTTTTCATTAAAAATAAAATCATACATTTTTATTAATCTCGAGATGAATAACACTACAGAAGCTACACATCACAATCATCATAGTCAGTCATTCCTTTCATACTAGCTGGCGCCCGCGGCTTCGTGCGCGTGGTTTCGAAAAAAGTATCCTATGTGTTATTCCAGACTATAATCTACCTCTGTGCCAAATTTCATCAAGATCCGTTCAGCCGTTTTGACGTGAAAGAGTAACAAACATCCTTACATCTACTCACTAGGAATTACTCCTGTATCGTGGGTGCGTTTACAAACATATAAACTTACATACACAAACAGCTAGACCCGGTAAAACTATCTGTAGGCCATACAAATATTTGTTCCGTGGGGGGATCGAACCAGACCTGTGACACGCAGCGCCGCAGTCGATCGCTTAGTCACCGCGCCAACTGTGTCGTTAAATTGTCTATGGGTCAATCTAACTTCTATCTCGTTTTATTGTGTCTACTTTCTCAGCTCGATGTTTTTTGTGTTGATTTCTGTATTGTGTCTTTTCTTGCATCAGTTAATGAAGTCACTTCCGCGGTATGTTCGCGTTGATCTTCCAAACTACTAAACGGATTTAAATGCAATGTTCAGCAATTGATAGAGTAATTCAAGAGGAAGGATTATATGTATTATAATATCCCAGTCTATGTGTGTGAAAACGCACAGTGTAAAATAAAACAACATCATTTTGAAACAAAATAAATTTAATTTATAATTTTTTTTAATAAGTGTTTTTTACAATAATTTATAGTCATTATAGTAAATTTATCCTCGAGAGAAAGGCCAGATTGGGTTTGTTACCAAATGGTAAATTCCAGAGTTCCTGAAACAGAAAAAAAACGAAATTAAATAAAAGAGTTGCTTAACTGCATTTTTAGACGAAGAATTCGTTTTGTCAATGTGGCAAGGACATTTTTTGGTCAGAGAATTAGCGTTGCCATCTAATGTGGCAATCATACTGTATTTGAGTAATTAATCTTCTTTAAACTGACGTTTACGTAAATATAATAAGATTGTGTGTTTGCAATAGCGTCAAAATATCGGGTGCTTATAAAAAATGAAAATCAAGAAAGATATTATGTGCTATAAGTGACAGTTTCATGGTTTAAAATATATTTGAAGCGTAATTTTAAAAAACGGTTTAGTAAATAACATTATTGTTTATAAACTGTCTTGTCACAAACTATCTAGGTATAGGTTATAATATATTTAAAAAAACTGCCCGTGGAGTTTCTTGCCCATTCTTCTCCATAGAGATCTACGCTTTGGAATGAATGGCAACTACAGTACTTTCACAAGTTATTATGTCTTGTGACTGGGACTGTAGCAGCATCTTTTTTTTGTTTTGATGATATTCAAAAGTGCCTGTACTGGTCTAATTGAAATTGGTCTAATTGCTTTGTGTTTAAATTTGAATAGTTCTTTTAAAATCTCTATTTTAATTTAAGTATTTTTCTCTATGCACACGAAAAATTGGAAAATACCATTGGGTTACAGGGTTCATGTAATAATACAACAGTTATTAAAAACAAATGATTTATTTTATATAAATGACTTGGAAATTAATGTTTTTTTTTCATTTATCCTCTTGAAAAAGGCTGTCTGTTGTTAGTTACCAAATGATAAATTCCAGAGTTTCTGGAATTGAAAAAGAAAAAAAAGTTTTAGTAAGTATAATATTTAGCAGAAGTTGGTTGGTTTGTTGCTAAAAGACTTTTATGGCGACTACATGAGCTAAATTAGCAACTCCCTTTGTGGTAGTTCAAACTTCGTTTGAAATACTGTTAGAATAAAGTTCTAATTAGCTTGCACTACAAAGTGGTTGTTACGTCAGTCACTTTGGGCCGAATAGTGCGAAATGAGTGGTTTTTTGTGATTTACAAAAAAAATATTGATTGGAGTAAAAAAATAAAACACTATTATGCTAATATTTTGCTTGTTGAATTATTTGTCAAAAAATCAGATTGATCGCATGTATTTTAGTATGAAAAATAGATGTTAGCCGATTCTCAGACCTACCCAATATGTACCCAAAATTTCATAAGAATCGGTCGAGCCGTTTCGGAGGAGTACGGTAACTAACATTGTGACACGGCATATAATGTATATTAGATAAAACCTAACACTAAAAATCATACACAATGTTGTGTAAGTACTGATTTAATAAATAGGAAATTAGGGCGTCTAAAATGGCGCCTTTAGCAGAATTATAATAGAACTAGCTTTTGCCCGCGGCTTCGCTCGCGTTAAATTCGGGGTGACACAGTTCCCCTTGCGCCTTATTGATTTGTAATAGCAACGCTAAGTTTTCCCTTTTCTTCCCTCTTTCTCCCTCACATCCCACTTTTTTCAAAAAAATATTAGCCTATGTCCGTCTCCTGGTTCCCAACTATCTCTGTACCAAAATTCATCAAAATCGGTTTAGCCATTAAAGCGTGAAGAGGTAACAAACAAACAAATAAACAAACAAACAAACTCACTTTCGCTTTTATAATATTAGTAAGGATTTTAATATGAATGGTCAAAAAGTGAAAATTCACAAAATAATGGGATAGTTTCCTGGGTTTCCAGCGCGGTAACAAGCTAATCTTTAGGTATTCGCGGAAGTGAGGCTAGCTGCATACTGGGCATGGTATGACACAAGTACATGACAGTATTGCATCGAAAGAATCGAAATAAGGTCGAAAATATTTCGGTGTTTGATTATATTTGATTATTTTTCCGACCCAAATATCGACCAATAGAATTGCACCATTCGACGTCACGTGGTACAACCTACATGGTATTATACTGAAAATTTTTTGAAAATTTTCTCTGGTCGTTGTTATGCATAAAAAACAAAACATCAATGCAATCAATGCAATTCTATTGGCCGACATTTGGGACGGAAAAATAATCCCCCGAATACCACACGAGCTTCAAAATTATCTGGCATTTCCCGATAGGTTCCCTGCAAACAAATAAAATCGTCAAGTTTTTCACGCACCTGTCGTACAGTTGAATATTACTAGATGGCGCTTTATGAAATTTGTCGTCCGTCAGTGATATTTTTCGCCGATTAGTTATAATAACTCTTTTTGGGTATGTTTAGACAATCGTACTTAAGGAGTAAACTCCAGTCGTGCGTCGGAGCTGACACACACACTTTTTTTTGGAAACTAGCCTATTGCATCTGTGACCATTCAGACCCCCAGCTCATTCCCCCGCCTGGCCACTATCAGCCGCCTACCAGCTTCGATTTAATTTAAGGCATGATTTTGAAATATTATTATTATTCTGACAACCCACCTACATAATATTCGCCGCACATTTTCTCGACATCCGTGTGTCACTAGCAGGATTCAGCGGAATACCAGCGTCAGGTAATCTACCTGGCATTATGCTGAGCTGGACTCCTATTTGGTGCAATGTTGAGACACACACCGCCCAGTAGTGAGCGACCTTTATAAATGAATGTGATCTGTCCAAATGTCTATGGGTCAATCTAACTTAGTCTACCTTTTTTTTAAAGTGTTCCTTTATTTTTTGTTTGAATTTTCTTGTATTAATTTCTGTATTGTGTCTTTTGCTGCATCAAATAAAAGTTTTATCTATTTATCTGTCTATCTATGCCTATATTATTGAAAACAACCTAATCAATGTAAAAAATACACAAATTGAGTAACTATCTATTAAAATTATCAGGAAAAACCCTACGGCTTGGTATATTTAGTCATCAAAACATACCTAGTAATAATGTTTTTTAAGATAATTCTTCAATGATTAATATAATTAACTTCTATCTTTAATTATTAGATTTGCGCACGTGGTTATCGATCGATTAATTTTATCAAGGTTCTGATTTTATCTAATCCTTTTAAAACTAGATTTGATTAAATCTACTTACTGTTCGTTTTTAAGATTGCGCAGGATTAATTCTTTTACTTGTTTTTCATTAAAAATAAAATCATACATTTTTATTAATCTCGAGATGAATAACACTACAGAAGCTACACATCACAATCATCATAGTCAGTCATTCCTTTCATACTAGCTGGCGCCCGCGGCTTCGTGCGCGTGGTTTCGAAAAAAGTATCCTATGTGTTATTCCAGACTATAATCTACCTCTGTGCCAAATTTCATCAAGATCCGTTCAGCCGTTTTGACGTGAAAGAGTAACAAACATCCTTACATCTACTCACTAGGAATTACTCCTGTATCGTGGGTGCGTTTACAAACATATAAACTTACATACACAAACAGCTAGACCCGGTAAAACTATCTGTAGGCCATACAAATATTTGTTCCGTGGGGGGATCGAACCAGACCTGTGACACGCAGCGCCGCAGTCGATCGCTTAGTCACCGCGCCAACTGTGTCGTTAAATTGTCTATGGGTCAATCTAACTTCTATCTCGTTTTATTGTGTCTACTTTCTCAGCTCGATGTTTTTTGTGTTGATTTCTGTATTGTGTCTTTTCTTGCATCAGTTAATGAAGTCACTTCCGCGGTATGTTCGCGTTGATCTTCCAAACTACTAAACGGATTTAAATGCAATGTTCAGCAATTGATAGAGTAATTCAAGAGGAAGGATTATATGTATTATAATATCCCAGTCTATGTGTGTGAAAACGCACAGTGTAAAATAAAACAACATCATTTTGAAACAAAATAAATTTAATTTATAATTTTTTTTAATAAGTGTTTTTTACAATAATTTATAGTCATTATAGTAAATTTATCCTCGAGAGAAAGGCCAGATTGGGTTTGTTACCAAATGGTAAATTCCAGAGTTCCTGAAACAGAAAAAAAACGAAATTAAATAAAAGAGTTGCTTAACTGCATTTTTAGACGAAGAATTCGTTTTGTCAATGTGGCAAGGACATTTTTTGGTCAGAGAATTAGCGTTGCCATCTAATGTGGCAATCATACTGTATTTGAGTAATTAATCTTCTTTAAACTGACGTTTACGTAAATATAATAAGATTGTGTGTTTGCAATAGCGTCAAAATATCGGGTGCTTATAAAAAATGAAAATCAAGAAAGATATTATGTGCTATAAGTGACAGTTTCATGGTTTAAAATATATTTGAAGCGTAATTTTAAAAAACGGTTTAGTAAATAACATTATTGTTTATAAACTGTCTTGTCACAAACTATCTAGGTATAGGTTATAATATATTTAAAAAAACTGCCCGTGGAGTTTCTTGCCCATTCTTCTCCATAGAGATCTACGCTTTGGAATGAATGGCAACTACAGTACTTTCACAAGTTATTATGTCTTGTGACTGGGACTGTAGCAGCATCTTTTTTTTGTTTTGATGATATTCAAAAGTGCCTGTACTGGTCTAATTGAAATTGGTCTAATTGCTTTGTGTTTAAATTTGAATAGTTCTTTTAAAATCTCTATTTTAATTTAAGTATTTTTCTCTATGCACACGAAAAATTGGAAAATACCATTGGGTTACAGGGTTCATGTAATAATACAACAGTTATTAAAAACAAATGATTTATTTTATATAAATGACTTGGAAATTAATGTTTTTTTTTCATTTATCCTCTTGAAAAAGGCTGTCTGTTGTTAGTTACCAAATGATAAATTCCAGAGTTTCTGGAATTGAAAAAGAAAAAAAAGTTTTAGTAAGTATAATATTTAGCAGAAGTTGGTTGGTTTGTTGCTAAAAGACTTTTATGGCGACTACATGAGCTAAATTAGCAACTCCCTTTGTGGTAGTTCAAACTTCGTTTGAAATACTGTTAGAATAAAGTTCTAATTAGCTTGCACTACAAAGTGGTTGTTACGTCAGTCACTTTGGGCCGAATAGTGCGAAATGAGTGGTTTTTTGTGATTTACAAAAAAAATATTGATTGGAGTAAAAAAATAAAACACTATTATGCTAATATTTTGCTTGTTGAATTATTTGTCAAAAAATCAGATTGATCGCATGTATTTTAGTATGGTTTTTACTCGTTAAAAGAAATTTTTAGAGATAAGTTCGAGATTTTTTTTATCGAGTAAAATTTGTTGTAATAAGTTTTCAAAACACTATCTTACTAGCAAATATCCTGAAGAATATCATATATTTTTCTGGTTTTGTTGATTGCAGTGAATTATATGCTTTTTTGCATTATAAAACTCACGTTTAGCTCCTGTAGTCCCATTAAAACTTAATTACGGTTAAAGATATTTATTTTCTCAAAAGAATTACAAATTCACTTACAGAGAAAAATCTTAATTAATTGGTTGCAAATAAATTATGAAGCAGTAAACGTAGTTTATAATAAGTTTTTTTTAAAGAGTTGTTGAATTGTCTCCCCAAAACTCGAAAATGACCGAGTAATTTTGATCTTGAATTTGTAGGAGTTCAGGAAAGGTTTTACGCGTAGAAATATATAGGTAGGGAGGCAAGATAGGCAGAGTAGGTAGGTATGTGGGTAAGGTAGGTAGTGTAGGTAGATAGGGTAAGTAAATATTCATCCAAATTAAAATAATTGTTAAAATATTGTGTTTTGTAAAATGAAATACCACAGACTACCTGAGTACTGTCTCTCCGTCTTTAAATCCATCCAAAGGTTGTCTTGAAAAGATCGCTTTTAGCGATAAGACCGCCCATTGTGTCACCCTATTTATAAGTTGTATACTGTTATTCTTAAATTTTTTATGGTGTACATAATAAAGAATATTCTATGTATCTATATATCTAAAAAATGCACTGCAACACATGCCAAGAACAGAATAGAATATACTTTATTGCACACCAAAATTGAAGTAAAACTGTTTTACAAAAAAAATGCTAAATCAATGGTTACAATGGCGGTCTTATCGCTGATAGCGATATCTTCCAGACAACCTTTGGATGGACTGTACGAATATAAAAATACAACGGGGGTAGTCAATGGTGTACCTACTGCCAATACTACACAAACAATTAAAATAAAGTAATTTATTTAAAATATATAAATACATAAATAAATACACGTAACCTATTTATTTAACATGTGTTTTATAATATTATGCGGTTGACAAATAGGATAGGTGTCCAACATTGCTTCAGAAAAATCCAATGACATTAAAAGGAAAGATAATGATTAGCAACTAAGGTTTTAAAAGCCACAAGTGACTGAGCTTGTCTTACTGACAACGGCAATTCGTTCCACAAACGGATAGCCTGAACTGTGAAAGACTGGTCATAAAATTTTGTGGAATTTTCCATGTGTTGTTCCAAGCACAGTTAATCATAAATACTAAAATGCTACTCACCCAGTCTTAGGCTGTAGTCCTCCCATCCTCAAGGTACCACCAGCATTGCAGTTGCCGTTCAGGGCATTGTTCAGGTTCTCACAGCGTCTGCCGGTGAAGCCACCAGTCCTCAGAGATTCTGCCATGTAGTTGTAGGCCCTGGAGAAACAAAACCATTAAAAAAATCGAGCAAGGACGAGTCGGAGTTTATCTATCTGGTAGGACCCTTTATCTCGAGAAAGCGTAGAGATATCGAGATGAAATTAAAATCATATACACACACATATATACTCAATGGACACGGTTTTTTTTTTGGGTGGGAAATCCTCAAATAACTTCCTCCGCTCTGGGCGGAGCGGGGGGAACTGTCTAGACTTGTACTGACTAAAACCCACCCATGTTCCTTCTATTGCCCTTTACGTTCCGGGGCCGCGGTATCTCTTTCGAACAACCCGCAACCTCGGCAGGAATGGACACGGTTGGCGCAGTGCCTAAGCGTTTGACTGCTGCTCTGCGTGTCGCGGTTTCGATCCCAGCACGGAACAAATATGTGTATGGCCTACAGGATAGTTGTTCCGGGTCTGGCTGTTTGTGTATGTGAGTTTTTAAATGTTTGTAAACGCACCCACGATACAGGAGAAATTCCTAGTGTGGAGCTTTTTTTTTTAGGAATGGCATCTCGCAGTTCAACCTAGGTTGTCGTCTGCTTAACCGGGCGAATCCTGTGGATGCCTTAGAAATTAAGACCTCCAGCCAGGGTGTAAACTTACAAACTAAGCGACTACACGCTTAGGGCACCCCCTGTGGGGTACGAGCCTCGGCTTAGGGCGTCGCTGAGGGAGGACAGCAAGGGACAGGCTGGATCTGAGTGATACACGTTGTAAATATATATATATATATATCTCTGGCCCCTTTGTGCTGTGAAAAAATCAACCCTCTAAGTCTACGCAGTCAAAAGATATGGCTGTTTATGTAGCAAGTTTGTACGGAACCCTCGGTGCGCGGCTCTGACTCGCTCTTAGCAAAATTTTTTATTTAGTTCCTCTATTATTTTATCTTATGCGATTACATTTTTTTGACGGCCCTAATAATAAATGGTACAAACGGAGGTTTATTGTGAAGGACGGCACGGTTGACATATGTCGGGCATGCCACCGTCCGGGTGAATCAATTCAACACATTATCTCCGGTTGTTCTCGTCTAGCTAACGGAGAGTACTTGCATAGACACAACCTTGTAGCCAGGATTATCCATCAGCAACTTGCTCTAAAATACAGCCTTGTGGAATCGGAAGTGCCATACTACAGGTATGAGCCCGACCCAGTTCTTGAACATGGCAATATCACATTGTACTGGGATCGCTCCATCATCACTGACAGGACTATTGTTGCCAACAAGCCTGATATAGTGGTGGTGGATCGATCAGAGCGACGCGCAATGATTGTTGACATAACAGTCCCGCATGATGAGAACCTCGTGAAAGCCGAGAAAGATAAGCAAATCAAGTATATTGTCTTGGCTCGCGAGGTTGTCGACATGTGGGATGTGGACTCAGCGATCATTGTGCCGATAGTCGTTACAGCCAATGGCTTAATTGCCAAGAGCCTCGACCAACACCTGAGAAGGCTCTCGTTAGGCAGCTGGATCAAGGGCTTGATACAGAAAGCAGTACTCCTGGACACGGCTCGTATTGTTAGGAGGTTCCTTTCTCTGGAGCCCTGACCGCCGGTAACTTGGACCCTGTTCCCGATACCGGTGGGCTACTATTTTTAAATGTTTTTTACAAGCTTTTATTTTTTTATGTTTTTGTTGTTTTAATAAATGAACGACAAAATGGTACAAGCCTCATTTAACAAACCTGTTATGATGACAAAGCGCAGTCGAGCATCCAGGCATGGTCCTGCCTCCGTTGGGATAGAAGTCCACTTGAGCCAGAGGGTTCAACCAACCGCTGTCCCCACCATTGGTGTGGATGACCTCGGTGTAAGATCCATCATTGGGTCTGAAGAGGAGGTTAGTGTCCCAACGGTCTGCGGGGTCCAAACCTGGAGAAAAACATAGAAAAGAATATAATATTGCACACCAAAATTGAAACAGAACTGTTTTGTAGACTTAGTTAATTAAAAAAAAAAAAAAACGTTGCCCCACACTAGGAATTTCTCCTGTATCGTGGGTGCGTTTTCAAACATTTAAACTCACATACACAAACAGCCAGAACCGAAACAACTATCTGCAGGTTATACAAATATTTGTCCCGTGCGGGGATCGAAACCTCGACACGTAGTGCAGCAGTCGATCGCTCAGCCACTACGCCAACCGTGCCGTACATTGCTTAGAAACAGGTCAGGGCAGGGCAGTTGCAGATACTGCTGGGGTGATTGTGTAGAATGCGATTGTGTCCCCGCACCGCAGCCAGTTGTTTCGGGTCTGGCTGTTTTTGTATATGTAATTTGGGATAGTCTAGGAGAATGACCTTACCAGTGACATATAAGACATTGCCGTTCATGGTTCTTGCGATATGACCAGCTCCGTGACCACCGACACTGAACCCACAGATGTGGTAGCTGTTGGCGTTGGCTCCAGTGAGGTTGTTCAACCAGTTGATGAAGCGACCGGCAGCCTGGCCTGGAAATTGTGGAAAAATATGTTGTAAGGAACCTAGTACTGACATGGTCAGAAGAATTTCAAATTCTGTGAGAATAGTTTTTTTTATATTATTTTTAATCCTTACTAATATTATAAAAGCGAAAGTGAGTTTGATTATTTGTTTGTTACGTCTTTACGCCTAAATGGTAAAACCGATTTTGATGAATTTTGGAACAGGGATAGTTGGGGCCTGGTGCTTATAAACGGACATAGGCATTTTTTTGAAATTGAGAAATTACGGAGAAAGAGGGAAGAAAAAGGAAAACTTAGCTTTGCTATTACAATAAATACTACTGCAAATCAGGAAAGGGGAACTGTGTTACCCCGAATTTAACGCGAGCAAAGCCGCGGGCAAAAGCTAGTACTAATAATAGGCTTGCATTTGGCCGCAACTCGACCGATGTGAAGTTATGATGTGGCCTAGAGTAGGTTCCTTAGAAGAAACCGATGTTCAGTATTTTAGAGCCCAGTTAACCTACCAGCTTGAGTGGCACGGGGACCCCAGCTGGATCCAGCACTCCAATCGAGGATAATGACGTTCACGTCTCCGGCAGCCAGGAACGCTGTAATTAAGATGGAAGGACATGCCATTAATAGTCACAGAAAAAAAAGAAAAAAAATGTTGTTTATTGGACGTAATAAAAAATACAGAAAGACATGGAGAAAATGATTTACGACAAAAGGGCTTCAGCTCAGCATAATGCCAGATGGCAACATAAGGCTGTGGCCTCCTATTTTTTAAGAAACTGAAAAATGTTACCAATATCATACACACATCACATCTGTTCAAAATGATATCATTTTTAATACCTACCTAGACAATTAGGTAGGTATCTATGCATTTTTTTTCAACTCATATGTAGAATAACGCATAGAAACTATTCATATAATTATAAATGACATAGGCACCTATATTCTTAACTTTAAGCGTAGATCCCGCAACCCTGGGCTATACAGGATGGAATTTTTGTAATGCCACCTGAAGGGGAAGTACTCTTAAAACTTTAGGCGTAGTAATTTACGCTCCGACAATAAAAGAAGAATTGTCCTTACTCAAAATATTTAATGTAGTGCCTAAAATACTAACTTTCCGACTACTTTTGTCCGAATAAAAATGACAAAACGACCGAATGAGATACTGATGTCTTCGAAAACAAAACATAAATTGTTTATTGCTTTAATACTTTTCTACCAGCATAAATTACGTTCTACTGAAAACTATGCTTTGTAATTTTTATCTTTACTTGCTTTTTAATTAATTCATAAATTACCTTTCATATTCCTTCTAACATAACCTATCCGAGTCGGGGTACCCTGAGTCGTGGTGTTAACCATAATGAGGATATAATTCAAGTATATTTACCAAACAGTTGAAGTATTTTCATCATTATTGAGGGTTAAAAAAATAATTTTATAACCAACTATAGAAATTAAAACAGTTCATGCAAATTGTAAAAATATGATCATTTTGACAAAACCCTCTATTATCGAAGATTTTAGGCGTAGATAGCCCGGGGTTGCAGGTTGCCCTCTATTGCCGTTTACGGACCCGGAACGTAAAAGGGCAATAGAAGACACATGGGCGAATTTTAGTCATTACAAGTCTGACACTTCCCCCCCGCTCTGCCCAGAACGGGGGAAGTTATTTGATAATTCCCCATACGCAAAAAAAAGGCGTAAATAGCGGCTGGCAGATTCAGTCGCGTAAAATACTACAAAATACACAATTTGGCATAGAGCTAGTCTGTGTTACAGAAGTATTTCCAACTTACATAATAAAAAAGACAATTAATTTGACGGGCCTGTTGGTCTAGTGGTTAGTGGCCCTGACTGCTAAGCCGGAGGTCGTGGCTTCGATTCCCACCCAGGACAAACTTTGTGTGATGAGCATGATTGTTTGTTCTGTGTCTGGGTGTGATTTATCAGTTGTCTGGTTACCATAACACAAGCTCTGCTTAGCTTGGGATCAGATGACCGTGTGTGAGTTGTTCCAAGATATTTATATTTATTTATATTTATTAACGTGTATTCCAATACTCTTTATCGGGGGCCATTTTGGACACTGTCCTTTTTCGATCTCCTTACCTGGCAACAGAACAGTATTGAATGAAGAAGTGATGGAGCCAGCGAAGCCGTGCATCAACACGATGGTGCGACGGTTGCGATTGAAGTTAGAGTTGGTGACTGTTCCAGCGTTGTTCAGGACCAGGGGCTGGCTGATCGAGGGGTTGGACCTGGAAGACAAATATTGTTAGGCGCGTCGCCCACAAGATCAACAGTCGAGGTGCAGTTGAGGCGAAGCGCCTAACACGCCCGCGCCCCGACTGCGCCTCGTAGTTGGTCATGCTGGCGACGCGCCTTAGTATTCAAAGCCAGGTTATAGTCCATGCTATTGGAAATCTTATTGTGGTACCCAAGAATTTATTAAAGATAAGCTTCCACCTGTGATTTCGTACGCGTGGTATAGTTACTTTGGGCTAACGCTAACTTTAAGCCGTGTGATGATCGAAAAAAAAATATATTTCTCTCCCCTTCTTTCTTTCCCTTTTCTCACGTTTTTTTTGAACCTATGTCCGTCTCCAGGGTCCCAACTATCTCTAAGCTGTACCAAAATTCATCAAAATCGGTTTAGCCATTAAAGCGCGGCAATAAGCTAATCTTTAGGTATTCACGAAAGTGACGCTAGCTGCATACTAGGCATGGTCTGACACAAGTACACGACAGTATTGCATCGAAAGAATAGAAATAAGGTCGAAAATATTTCGGTGTTTGATTTTATTTGAATATCATGTCCGCCAAAATGTAGGTCATTTTGCAGTTTTTATTGAATATAAAAAAAATACAGCTCAATGTTTGAAAAATTTTAGATATCTCTTTAGTAAATACAATTTTCTTTGTTATAGATATAAAAAATATGATGGTTGTCGCTGAAAAAATTGAGAATTTCGAGACGAAAAAATTTTTTTCTTGGTCTTTTTAAAAATTTTTTTTTTCGTAGTACTAGAGACCACTTTTGTAAACTTATTTTGTTTAAGTCTTTACTTTATGTATTGAACTATACACGGTATTTTTTTTTGGGTAGTGGCATGTACAGATACGGCTAACTTTGCGACGAAAAACTAGACGTTTTACGAAGTGTTTGCTTTGTACAGCGCCTTAAGGCGCGAAGACGTAACAAACAAACACACTTTCGCTTTTATAATATTATTGCGGATTATACACAAAAAACCTGTATACACTCAACAAAAATAATCGTCGCGACACTACACTGTTCAATGCGAAATTAAAAGACGAAACTAAAATAACTGGCTTGCTTTCTATGAGAGAGAGAGAGAGAGAGGCAGAGGAACACACGCGCACGCCGCACGGCTTACAACTATAGCAAAAATTGTCGTTGCAACTTTTGGTCTTATTTTTTTTCCGTCTAGCCCCCCTTCACAACGCGCGATAAGGAACTTCGTTCCAATAAATCATTTATCATTTCGTTGACAGACCTGGTGAAGAGATGATATCTGTTGGACTGGTCAGGGTTGTATCTAGCGAGCTGATCATAGTCGCTCAGTTTCAGCCAGTTGTCAACCAGGTGCGCGTTGCCGGCGTCATCCTCTAGGTAGTCGTATCGGAGACCCTCAGACCACTTGCCCAGGACAGGGTCATTTGCAGGGTACGCTGAGGACAAATATATAAATCTGTTTAATATATTTATTTATTATGAAGACAACTGCAAGGGTCCAGTGTGTTAGTAACAAAATTCTTAGCCTATGTTAGTACTTAATAGTAAACAGCGATCTGGTTCGATCGACCAGCGAATGCATAAGCGGGCTGCCTGCCCTGGCTAGCATCAAAACTGAGGCCATCCCAGATACTAATCTATTATATTATATACGTATAAGTTGACCAAGATTATCGTCTGGACCTTAAAAGAGACTATGACCTCTGAGTTTGTTTCGTCTGTTTCTTCTCAGAGTAGTCGGGTACGAAACACCGGCCCTTTCTACTTAAAAAAAAACAGCAACAACATGCAAAAGGTTTATAAAAAACTACTTGCAAAATAAACACCATATTTTATCAGTTGTCAAATTTCCACTTTGCCAGGATTCCAAACCTCCTTTTTTATTCATAAGTAACTAGCTTTTGCCCGTGGCTTCGCTCGCGTTAAATTCGGGGTAACACAGTTCCCCTTGCGCCTTATTGATTTGTAATAGCAACACTAAGTTTTCCCTTTTCTTCCCTCTTTCTCCCTCACATCCCACTTTTTAAAAATAAGCCTATGTCCGTCTCCTGGTTCCCAACTATCTCTGTACCAAAATTCAAATCGGTGTAGCCATTAAAGCGTGAAGAGGTAACAAACAAACAAACTCACTTTCGCTTTTATAATATTAGTAAGGATAAGGATTTTATAACAGTAGGTCTTGGTGCCAGAATAAGAAGAGCCCACGTCACCTAGTGGGGGAAGAAGAACAGGGTAGTTTCCAGGGTCAAAATAATTACATTAAATTTAGATTATTCGTTATCCGTCTTTTAGATTATTCAAAAATAAGGGGCACGTATTTTTTTATTTGTAAATTAGACCAAAAATGACAAAGCCTGACGTCACTTGTTGCGAAAAATTGCAGCAACACGTGACGTCACACGTAAATATGTATCACTTATTTTGAACAATCTAAAAGACGGACTTTTTTTTTTAAAAAAAAAGCCTTTTGTAATTCAACTTACCCGCAACCAAAGTGGCACAGAAAACCAAACCAGCAACCGTCAGAGACACCATCTTGCAGTTTAGACTAAAATATGAAAATACAGTCCCATTTATGTGTTCAGTCTATCTGGATTACGATAAGGACTTAACGAAAGTCATTGCAGCAAATTTTTAAGACAGATAGAATTATCTTTTTAATCCATAATTACTAAAATAATTCTGTATATAATTCACTTTTTATCGACTTCTTTTTTTTAATCTATGTGTGAAGACTTGTTATTAGCTATTTGTTAATATTACGACATTATCCTTATTAATATAAAAGCGAAAGTTAGTTTGTTTGTTTATTTGTTACGTCTACATGTCTTAATGGCTAACCCGATTTTGATGAATTTACAGAGATAGTTGGAACCCTGGAGACGGACATAGGCTATTTAAAATGAGGGAGAAAGAGGGAAGAAAAGGAAAAACTTAGCTTTTCTATTACCTGCAAATCAAGAAAGGGGAACTGTGTTACTCCAAATTTAACGCGAGCGAAGCCGCGGGCAAAAGCTAGTTAATAAATAATTCTTACACACATTTCTGTAAAAAATAGAATAGTCAATTTAGTTTAAAAAAAGTAACTAGCTTTTGCCCGCGGCTTCGCTAGCGTTAAATTCAGGGTAACACAGTTCCCCTTGCGCCTTATTGATTTGTAATAGCAACGCTAAGTATTCACATACCACTTTAAAAAAAAATAGGTTATTAATTAGCTTATGTTCGTCTCCTGGTTCCCAACTATCTCTGTACCAAAATTCATCAAAATCGGTTTAGCCATTAAAGCGTGAAAAGGTAACAAACAAACTTACTTTCGCTTTTATAATATTAGTAAGGATACCAGTCTATAACTGTCCCACGGCTGGACAAAGCCCTCTTCTCATATAGAGAAGGAACGAGCATTGATCACCACGCTTGCTCAAGACGGGTTGGTGATTTCAGACTTACTTTTAATTACATACTAGCTTTTGCCCGCGGCTTCGCTCGCGTTAAATTCGGTAGCGCCTTATGCATTTGTAATAGCAACGCTAAGTTTTCCCGTTTCTTCCCTCTTTCTCCCTCATATCCCACTCTTTTTAAAAAAAATAATAGCCTATGTCCGTCTCCTGGTTCCCAACTATCTCTGTACCAAAATTCATCAAAATCGGCCAAGGCATTAAAGCGTGAAGAGGTAACAAACAAACAAACAAACTCACTTTCGCTTTTATAATATTAGTAAGGATGTCCAGCTTTTCTCACGAAGATTTCTATAATGTTTAACTAGGACATCACAGCCGATGTCTGTGATGTTTTTTTTTGCGGATTTCCCTGCGGGTACTACGGGATAAAAACCCACCCATGTTCCTTCTATTGCCCATATTTATATATTACCATGTTTCTTCTATTGGCGAAGTAGACCGGGACGTAACGCACCGGATCAACGCAGGATGGATGAAATGGCGACAGGTCACTGGAACAACTTGTGACCCACGGACCCTCAAGTTAAAGGGGAAAATAATATAAGTCCGTGATTAGACCTGTTGTACTGTATGGGTCAGAATGCTGGGCTGTAAAAAAGGTGGATGAAAAACGATTGCATGTAGCGGAGATGAGAATGTTGAGATGGATGTGTGGAGTGACAAGAATGGAAAAAGTAAGGAATGAATATATTCGAGGAAGTTTGGAAGTTGCGCCTGTTACAGAAAAAAATAAAGGGAGTCGTATGTCTTGGTATGGACATGTAATGAGGAGGGATGAAGGACATGTGACTAGAGTGATGAATCTGAATGTTGATGGACGGAGAGCGAGAGGAAGGCCAAAGAAAAGATGGATGAATTGTGTAAGGAATGATATGAAGGAGAAAGGAGTAAATGATGCCGTGACGTCTGATAGGGGAGAATGGAAGAAGAAAACGTGTTGCGCCGACCTCAAATAGAATGGAACAAGGGCAGGAAAATGATGATGTTCCTTCTATTGCCCTTTATGTTTCGGGGCCGCGGTATCTCTTTCGAACAACCCGCAACCCCAGCAGGCGGTATCCCTGGCAGGACCCTCTGCTTTGCTGACATTTCTTTGAGGCGCGCGTGAAACACTAACGCGCCGTTGACACGGCCTGTCGTCAGTAGACGGACGAACGGTGAGCTACCCATTGCTCACCGTCCGGCGTCCACTGGCCCGTCTGTGATGTCTTAGAACTGTACTTGTACTTACTGTGTACTTTCTAAAAAAGTTTATCTAACTTTTTTAGAAAGTACTTAAGAAACTGAACCTTGACTATTTTTAGAACAGCAATGGTCAAAAACTACCTACCACCTACCACTACCTCTCTCCTTAAACGACAATTTGAAAATAATATTTCTTTGCTCTTCATGATTATTATTTTACATGTATTTAAATATAAGTATTTGCTTTTTCTTTTTTTTTTTGTAATTTAGCTATTCGTTTTGTAAAATGAAACACCACAGACTACCAAAAAATCCATCCAAAGGTTGTCTTCAAGACGGTCTATTATTTCATTTTAGTCCGTTATTCTTGTTACATGTATGGTGTACATAATAAAGAATATTATATCTATCTATGTATCTATTCTATCTTATCTATCTAAAAAAGGCACGTTGGTACTTGCTCGGATTTAAACTCACAACCTCATGCACATGAAACGAGGTGGTTGACGTCTGGGCCATCACGACCATATAATATATATTCTATAAAGATCAGTTTATATTTTCTTAAAACTCTAACAGTCTTTCTAAAAAAAGGCAGATACGAATCGGATCATGAAGGTTTCCCTAGCATTATTAATAAAAACAGCTAAATAATCATGTTTGTTAAATCTTACTCGTGGCTAAATAATAGCAGCCGCTCGGGTCGATCTTAAGGTTAAGCCGCGCTTGCCTAGGTTGGTCTGTGGATGGGTGACCACCCGTTACATACCGAGTTTCCTCCGTGCCTCGAAAAACACGTTAAGCCGTTGGTCCCGGCTGTCATTTGTAGATCTTTGACAGTCGTTACAGGTAGTCAGTGTTCCGAAAGTCTGACAACCAGTCATACCAAGGGGTATCGTATTACCCAGTATTAACTGGGTTGTGAAGGTCAGATAGGCAGTCGCTCCATGTAAAATACTGATATTCAGCTGCATCCGGTTAGACTGGAAGCCGACCCCAACATAGTTGGGAAAAGGCTAGGCAGATGATGATGATATGGATGTTTGTTCCGAAGCCGAAGTATCTCTGTCAAACCAACTCGCAACTCTAATCCTCCTCTGGTTATGCTGATATTTCTTTCTAAACAAGGAACATGGGTAGGTTTTAGTCAGTACAAGTCTGACTCCCTTTCGCTCCGCCCAGAGCGGGGAGAGTCATTTGATGATTACCAATTCCTAAAAAAAAAAAATTGTTTGTCCATTTTGCTCACGTTATCCTAAATAATAATCCAGTGTTTTAACTGACTTCAAAAAAGGAGGAGGTTCTAAATTCAACTGTTTATTTATGTGTGTTTGTATTTGTAACGCGATTTCTTCGTCGATTACGGACCGAATATAAAAAAAAAAACTTATTATTATCGAAATGGCATACTCTCGAAAGAGTCCAAAATTAATTTCATCTATATTGCTTGGGTAATTTATGAGTTGTCTTCTATAATACATTTCTTAAGCTATTGCATAGCTTCTATCGCGGGCCTTGAGCGCGGGGACCGAATCCAGAAATTCCGTAACGAAAAAAAACCTGACGCTTCCCACTCCGACGGGCACGGAGGTGTGGCTTGAAGGCCGTGCACTGTCTAACGTCGTTTACACAATACGGTCAGTTATTTCAATCCCGATTCTAATGTTCTAATAGCGTGTTTGGAAAAGAAACGGATAGTCAATCGACATTACGCTGGATCAAACCCAAGGTCTTGTTTTTCTTTTTGCTACTTCGTTTCATTGGAAGTATTTTTTAAATATTATATTTAGTTTTTTATTTATTGTCTAAGTTGATAAAAAAAAGTTTCTTTTTGCGACTTCTTTTCATTGAAAGTACCTTTTAAATATTTTATTTAGATTGTTTTTATTTATTGCATAAGTTGATAAAAAATGCTATGCAATAGCTTTACCGCGGCAGTCCCAGAGTGCCACACATATTTTTTTTCTAGTAATGTATCTGGACGATATGCTAATATCTCTTAATAGCGATAAAAAAATATACTCAACACGAATTTGTGTGAGAAACCATTATAACAACACTAATAAGGTTGAAATTAAAAAAAAAACCTAATCACGGAATTAATAGATATATTTAAATTATATAACACTAACAATTCATAAATAATACCACAAACAAATAAAGCAACCACAAATAATCAATAAACAAATATTTTAATTTAAAACATTATTATCTTAATAAAATACAAAAAAAAAACATTTAAAAGTACACACCACAGTAACACCTACACATACAAATCAGTAGAATTTATAATAAAAATAAAGATGTAATTATAAACGAAAACACATTTCTATAAATAAGGTAAACGGCCCAGTAACCGTGAAGTTATGAACTTCCCTGACTTTGCATGCGCGCTAGGCTAAAACTAGTAGACTAACAAAAATAAATTTTATATGACTAGTTAGATAATATAATATACTTTTAGTATATTATACTTCTATCAAATTTGTGTAAATGATAATGAACAATAAAACAAAAAAATTACAAAAAGGGCGAATTGTACCAGTGCCCGGTAGAGTTGTACTAGTTAACGTTAAATTGTCCTGAAATCCGGTAATTTTAACCGCAAATTTGAACTCTATTGCTTTACGTTAAAGTTCACAAAAATAAAATATTTTCAAATAAAAAAGTTCTCAAAATAATTAGGGTCTGTATTTAACAACAAAACATGATTCGTTTTAATTTTTTTTTAATGTATGTTATACAAAATAACGGTTAACACTAGTAATATATTTCAGTTTCATCTTGATATCCTTCGTGGATCTTTAATGGCTTCCTAGAGGTGTGCCGTAATAAAATAGTCTTCCACTTCTTTAAACCACGCTCTTAAATTGCTTTCCTGAACTAAAGCAAGATTGCGTAAGATTTTGGGCCACTCGCTGGCCTACTTCAGGGTGCCGCTTTATGAAGGCTTCAAACCAGTGACGACCTGGTCTGCCATTTTTAAAAGGGTTTTCTCGCTTCAATTTTTTAATAAGTAAACTTACACTATCCAGCAACCTTAGTTACAGGAAATCCACTATCTGCCATAAAAATTAACCATCTTCTTAAATGATCCTCTACCTACTTCTTTTGACAAAACTGTAGCAGGTCCTTTGGAACATTCAATAGAATAGCGGCCGCGTATTTTGTCGTCCAAAGTTGACCGTGGAATATTGTACTGCCTGGCTTTTTTTTTCTTTTTTTTTTCAGGTGGGAAATCATCCAATGACTTCCCCCGCTCTGGGTGGAGCGGGGGGAGTGTCAGACTTGTACTGACTAAAACCCACCTATGTTCCTTCTATTGCCCTTTACGTTCCAGGGCCGCGGTATCTCTTTCGAACAACCCGCAACCCCGGCAGGCGGAGGCCCTGGCAAGCCCCTCTGCTTTGCTGACTCTCTTTGAGGCGCGCGTGAAACACGAACGCGCCGTCGACACGGCCTGTCGTCAATAGACGGACGGACGGTGAGCTACCCATTGCTCACCGTCCACAGTTCCGCATCTACGGTGGCCGGAAGTCGTCTCGCGGCGCCCGGTGCCCTGGGCGTCTCCCGCGGCGGCTGGGTTGGGCAGATGTTCTCTCCCTCAAACGCCCGGCTACCTCCTTTGCTAGCATTACTGCTTCGCAGAAGGTGGTGACCGCTTCTCATTCCCTCTCGCTCCGGACCATGGCCTGAACCAGGGCCGTACTGCCTGGCTGCGGCTGAAATTGAGGCTCCTTTTCTAACTGCCTCCATGGCCTTTAATATGGCCTTCTGTTTGTCAGTCATCGCTAGCTGAAAGAAAATTAACACGTTATTTGCTAATTTCGAATCATAGTATGAAAAAGTAAAAATACAAACTTTTAAAACTTATTTAGTAAAAAAAGGTGGTAATTCAATTGTTTAAAAACAAACAGCACCAAGCTTTTTCTTCCTTTTCTCAATTTCAGCTGATGCCAAGCAGTAGTCATTTTCTGTAGCTAAAGCGCAGATGTTGCATAGTGTTAAAAATAGTGCAAGAAAACCCATTTAATAATGACAGACCAGGTTATCACTGGTTTGAAGCAATCATAAAGCCAATTAAACACAAACCCATGCGTTAGTTCAGGGAAGCAGGGGTACTTTATTATGGCACAACTCACGCATGCAAGCAGCTCGAAGCTGTTTTACTGTATCAGAAGTCCAAAGGTAGATATATCCCTCGAAAAATTATTCAAGGTTTAGAGGCAGATAAATATGCAAAATAATTTACCTTTAGACAGATTCAATCATGGCTCTAAGACTTTGAGACAATAGCCTGGATAACTCCACAGGTCTGACTGATATCTTGCACCTAAATCTGAACTCACAAGAGTTCAGTGACTTAATGAATGAAAGTCGTGCAAGAAACATGGGAAAGTACAGGCGTATAAAAATGTCGACGGGAGTTCCGATTAATGAGACATATTTATCTAATTACATATTTATATAATTAGCGAAATTGGTCTAGCCGTTCACGCGCGATGGCGTGACCAAGGGAAAAGGAGATTTATTTTTATAGATATATAGATAAGTAAATGAAATAGCCAAGAGCTTTTTCGCCCTTGCCTTAATTTCAGCTAAGTAGGTACCACGGTGAACGTTGCATGACAAAATACGCCGCCACTATTCTGTTTAACCCCAAAACCCTGTTTAAATAATTGAATTACCATTGACTTCCAAAACAAATTTTTCACATTTTAGTCGCATTTGGTTTTTTTTTATATACCTAATGACTCAAGAAAAGCTTACATGATAGTGAAACAGACAAGCCATTGTGATGACAAGAATAAGTGTATCTAGTAAAATATCTACGCGAGTAAAAAAAAAGTAAGTAAAAAAACAGTTCATATCGTGTATGTTTGTCGCTCTGAAGTACGCTACAAAATATTGCCCAGTGGTCAATATTCATATTAATTTACTAAAACTGCGCCTCATAGGAAACGAATTAAAAAAAAACTGGTCTTAGAGCAGCAGAGCTGTAACGCAACTGTACAAAAATTGGGAAATCATACAGAAAAACTCAAAAGCAACCAAATGCACGTGGTAGCAAAACAAACAAGATGCCTAGTGACTACATTCTAATAAGTCAATGGAAAATAATACTTATTTCAAGGCAATAAGAACCGTGACGGATTTAAATGCAACTTTTGATGCATGTCCCTGTATCCGACACAAAATATTTAATACAAACTGCAGTTTCAAAGGAAAATGAAACCTATTTCAAAGTAATAAGAATACAATAACGGGTTTTGGTGCAACGTATGTTACCGGGTTGATAGTGTACCAGTATCCGGCAAAAAACATACGAATTTACCGGGTACTAGGTCAAGTAGGGGTTTGTAAGTAGGTACCAATAGATGTAACATGCAAAAACATTTACTTTTCTATGAGATTTACCTTAATTTATAGGTTAAATCGTTAAATAATACACTAAATTTTTTATAAACATTAACACTCTTACCTTAACTTTATCCGTCGAAGTATGGCTAGATGATCTCTGTGACGGGGTGGTCTCGTAGTTCACTGACAGAACTTTGAACTTACAGATAATTTTATTCTATGGTATTTTTAAGTTTGCACAGTTTTGACGCCATTAAACTTTTTGGTGAGTGTTGCTATTAAAATTGTACAAAATAGTACTAAGAATAAATAGCCATATGCAAATTTTATTTTTATTTTGGTAGAAAGACGCAAAAAATTAAAATCTGACTAGTTAACGGGTATTGGGACACTAACGGGAATACGTACTTCTACCTTAATTGTAAAATAACACCTGAATTATCTAATGATATCTTCTTCACAAAAATATCAACTATATTATAAAACAGAGCTTCCTCTCCTCTACCCTTTTGCTCTGCCCTACAGGGTCCATAATCATCTCATTATTATAAAAACTAATACTACATATTACGCGCTACCTTTTGGCTTTAAAAAAGCTGAAAGTAAATTTATTTCTAAAAGAAAAGTTCGTAACCACTATTTATGTCCGTCTACCAATTAAAAGTCATAGTAATTACTGTTAAAGTTCTCGTTTTTATTTATTTTTTAATTGTATTTATTAGTTTTTTTGATATGTATATGTGTATTAGTATCCGTATAAAATATACGTTTTCGTTAACAAATAGTTTAAGATATATATATATATATATATTTTATATAATTTTTGTACCCTATCACAATGTTGTCGTATTTTACCCAAAGGTTGACTGGTAGAGAATGCCTTATGGCATTAAGTCCGCCTATGTACCACTATTGTACATGAAGTTTAAATTAATAAATAAATATTGAGTAAACAAAAAAAAACGACTTCCAAAAAGACGGAATATAAATTTTGCTTGCGGAAGTCGATGTGCAAAAAAATCTGTCACTTAAATAAGTCACAACGCAACAAGACGCGCGGGTCTAACTTCCCGCTAGTCGAGTCCTCTGAGGTCGTGAGTCGAGACTTTTTTTTCAAATCATCGACTTGGTTCACGAGGTTAACGACATGTGGGATCTTGACTCAGCGATCATTGTGCCGATAGTCGTTACAGCCAATGGCTTAATTGCCAAGAGCCTCGACCAACACCTGAGGAGGCTCTCGTTAGGCAGCTGGATCAAGGGCTTGATACAGAAAGCGGTACTCCTGGACACGGCTCGTATTGTTAAGAGGTTCCTTTATCTGGAGCCCTGACCACCGGTAGCTTGGACCCTGTTCCCGATACCGGTAGGCTACTATTTTTTGTATATTCAAATGTTTCTTTTTTTTCTATGTTTTTATTAAGAAAAATGTAAAATGTAATTAATATCTATAACGTTGAATAAACGAATATAAATCCTTTTATTTTAGTTTTAATCTATCTTATGTCTATCACGATAATGTCTGTTTTTGACAATGAATCATCAATTATAGTAATTAAGCGTATTTATTTTTAAGTGATTATTTCCTTTAGTGATTAAGAATTATCTATTTTTTTTTGGCTTGCGTAGGTATAGACTAAGAGCATGTGTTACATCGGCTTTCATTTATCCAATTACTGTAAGAATAATAATACTTTATTAATCAAACAATGCATGCATTAATTCATTCATAACGATCATCATCAATGATGAAAAAAAATTGTGTTTTTTTTTGCAAAATAAAAAAAATGTTGTCGGTGGCAAATACGTGAACGTAAATCATAAATTAAATTAATAAGTCGACCTCGGAAGTTTACCATTTGATTATAAAAATAATCTTGCTAATTGACGGAGAAATTAACTAACAAAAAAATACAGTCGAATTGAAAACCTCCTCCTTTTTTGAAGCTGGCAAACGGTTAAACGGTGGCCAAAAAAAACGATAAATAAAAAAATAGAATAGAATATAATAACTTTATTGCACACCAAACTTGAAAAAAACTGTTTTACAAAAAAGTGCTAAATGTATGGTTACAATGGCGGTCTTAAAAATCTCCGACTTCCGGAAGTAAACTTATTTTTCGTCTTTTAAGTGTTTTTTGGAAGTCAGTTTTCTAATGACTAGCTCCTGTACTTTACATGATGAACCTATTAATTAGAAATAGGTAGATTATGTCCAAAGTACGTTTAGTAGAAGATTTCTAATTTGCATAATCATTATAAACCAGCATAGATTAAAGGTTTAATTATCTGTTATTTGTGTGACGATGTGTATCACTACCGGGATTCAGCAGAATACCAGGGTTAGGTATTCCACTTAGGGCACGCCACAATAGTGGTGGTAAGTCCTCTTTTTGAGGGGTGACTTGAGAGGCGCCATGGCGTCCTCACCTACCGCCTGACGCAGCTCCGCAAAGGACACGGAAGTTTCGGGAGGTTCCTGCACATTAACGGGCGCGGGAGGAAACGCACGGGTGTCACCATTGTGATGATCGCCCGGAGGACACGGTGGAGCACACTGTGATGGTTTGCCCAGCTTGGGCTGAACACCCCCGTGCCTTCGAAGAGGCGATCGGCGGTGCTCCGCCCGCGTCCGCGTTCGCGTCATGCTAGCGAAGGTGGTGGCCGGGCGTCCCTCAAAGGAGACCCTCACGGGAGACGCTCCGGGCGTCGGGCGCCAGAGACGACTCCCGGCCACCGTAGATGAGGGCCTGTGCACGGCGAGTAATGGATAGTTCACCGTCCGTTCGTCAGTGACGATAGGCATGTCGACGGCGCGTTAGTGTTCCACGCGCGCCTAAAAGTGATGTCAGCAAAGCAGAAGGGCCTGCCAGAGCCACCGCCTGCCGGGGTTGCGGGTTGTTCGAAAGAGATACCGCGGCCCCGGAACATAAAGAGCAATAGAACGAACATGGGTGGGTTTTAGTCAGTACAAGTCTGACATTTACTCCTGCTAGTTAGTCGCAAAAAATATAAATATATTCCGACACACTCGTTATAATCAGCAAAATATTTGTGAAAACATGAAACGCCTTCGATCACTCATCGCGAGAAGATAAAGTATTCATTAATTACTTAAATACTAGCTTTTACCCGCGGCTTCGCTCGTGTTAAATTCGGTAAAACACAGTACCTGCAATTTTTGCTCTAGCGCCTTATTGATTTGTGATAGCAACGCTAAGTTTTCCCTTTTTCTCCCTCATATTGCAGTATTTTTTAGAAAAAAATTAACCTATGTCCGTCTCCTGGTTCCCAGCTATCTTTGTACAAAAATTCATCTAAATCGGTTTAGCCATTAAAGCGTGAAGAGGTAACAAACAAAAACAAACTCTCTTTCGCTTTTATAATATTAGTAAGGATTATTGCAGTACAATCAATTAGTCACACTAAATTATTAAAAGCCCAACGGTGGCTCAAGTGATTATGCTTATGTACTCACGTAAAATATAATAATCCGTTGATAATAATGTAATTAGTTAATGGTAATAAATAAATGTTTGTCTGTAACATCTGTCGAAGCTCTCAAACTCAAAGCATTTTGTCAAACCATTACAGGCACTTTTGAATGTCAAGAAACAAAACAAAAACTAAAGTCCCAGACACAATGAAAAATAACTTGTGAAAGTACTGTAGTTGGCCATTCCAAAGTGATGATCTCTATGGAGAAGAATGGACAAGAAACTCCAAGGACACTCTTTCAATCATAATAATTTTACAATCATGGTTACATCATCTATTTAGGTGGTTGGATTAAGGGTCTGATTCAGAAGGCAATACTCCTGGGTACAGTTATGTGAAATGATGTTATAAGTTTACAGTAAAATATTTATAAAAACATAGAAAAAAAGAAACATTTAAATATACAAAAAAATAGTAGCCCACCGGCATCGGAAACAGGGTCCAAGCTACCGGCGGCGGTCAGGGCTCCAGAGAAAGGAACCTCCTAACAATACGAGCCGTGTCCAGGAGTACCGCTTTCTGTAAGCCCTTGATCTTAATTATTTTTATTTTTAGCGCATTCAAATCAAAGCTTATTTTTGAAAAGGTATTTATCGCTGGATATTTTTTTTTCACTTATTTTCAGTAAGACTTTTCATTTGATACCCATATTGTAGAAATTAATTAAGATAAATTATCCGCCATCTTGGGTGTTTCACCATGTAGTGTTTTGAATGATGCCACACAGTTAACAATGCATTTTCATATAAACTGAAAATGTACACAAAATTTCAGCTCAATCGGTTAAAGATAATAATATCTGCTCCAAAAGAGATTTTAAAGCTTTAGAAGTCCTCCATAATGAATCAAAATCAAAATCATTTATTTCAAGTAGGCCAGTTACAGGCACTTTTGAACTGTCGAAACATTGACAACTATAAAAATGAAGCTACAGTCCCAGTCACAAGGCATAATAACTGTGAAAGTATTGTTGCCCATTCCAAAGCGTAGATCTCTATGGAGAAGAATGGGCAAGAAACTCCATGGACACTCTTTTAAATCAAAATATTGTTACAAAACCTTGGTTACATCATTCGTGTTAATGTGGTAAACTATGTGAGAACGATGTAGCAAGACGTGCACATTAAAAGTGTCCTTATTAAAAGAAAAATAATTTCAAAAATACATAATTAAATTTAAAAAAAGCTGTTGCAACTGAGAGATGACCAGTCATTGAATAAAGAAATAGAATTAAGAGTAACGTCACATTATTTTTCTAGTAATTCTTACCAAGCCCTCTCATTTAATGCCCATATTAATGGAGTCTTTAAAAAAATATTGATCCGCCATCTTGGGTACGCCGCCATGTTAGAGTTAGAATATCGTCACACACTTAAACATGCTTTGTCATCCAAACTGTACGTGTTTACAAAATTTCAGCACATCCGATTAAATATGTCTTCTTGTAAGAGTTCATCGAAAAAAATATTGCAAATTAAATAAAAGCTTAAAAAAAACAAAGTTTCAAGAGAGAGTCTACAAATCTGTTTTATTTTGATAACCCATATATTCAGACGGCGCATGGCTACCAAAGTTGGCTTTTCGATACAAGTAGAAAAAGAAGTAAAAGAGGTTTAATTGAAAGCTACAACCCAAGTATTTCAAACGACATTGTTAAATACAAAGCGTTTCAAATCGGATTAGAACGGACTACGAGGCATGTTGTGACGTCAAAGACTATCTGTTAACTGACACATGAAAAGAAAATGCTAAGTGAAAAATATAACTTCCGCAAATAAAATGATTTAATATTTATTAATCATCATAATCTTGTCAATTTTATCTACAAATCATTATCGTTCATTTAAAAGCGTTAAAGCACTGGTTTTATTCACCAAAGATTATTATTTATGTCAGTAAATATGCATCTGTTTAAAAAACTCTTAATGATAAACCGATGGCGTTGGATGAGGGGCGCTGGCGGGACTGCACTGCATTGCTGGAAGCTCTTTGAAGCGCGCATGCCGTCGAGACCGCCTTTCGGCACCAGACGGACTGACGGTGGGCTACCCATTGTTCGCCGTCCACATATCCGGAACGAATAACGTAGCGGGGGGAGTGTCAGACTTGTACTGACTAAAATCCACCCATGTTTTTCTATTGCCCTTTATGTTACGGGGCCGCGGCATCACTTTCGAACAACCCGCTACCCCGGCAGGCGGTGGCTCTGGCAGGCCCCTCTGCTTTGCTGACATCTCTTTGAGGCGCGCGTGGAACTCTAACGCGCCGTCGACACGGCCTGTCGTCAATAGACGGACGGATGGTGAGCTACCTATTGCTACCTTCCATCTACGGTAGCCGGAAGTCGTCTGGCGGCTCCCGACGCCTGGGGCGTGTCCCGCGGCGACTGGGTTGGTTTGAGGTACACTCCCTCAAACGCCCGGCCACCTCCTTCGCTAGCATGACTGCTTCGCAGAAGGAGGTGACCGCATCCCATTCCCTCTGGCTCCAGACCATGGACTGTACCAGCGCTGAACTTCAAAACCCTTAGACGATCACTTTAGTTTCCGTCTACCCGTCTGTCTGTCTGTCAAAACCCTTAATCCTTAACAGACTACCTACAGTACTGTTTCTCCTCCTTTAAATCCATCCAAAGGTTGTCTTGAAAAGATCGCTTTTAGCGATAAGACCGCCCATTGTGTCACCCTATTTATAAGTTGTTTAATGTTATTCTTGTTATTTGTATGGTGTACAAAATAAAGAATATTCTATCTATCTATCTATCTTAATCTCAGTAACGGTTGGAGGTATCGAGTTGAAATTAAATACTCAAATCTGTGGTCCCTTTGTGCTTTGAAAAAATCAATCCTTTTAATGTACGCAGTCTAAACATATAGCCGTTTATGTAGCAAGTTAAAATAGAATTTGAAAATATAATTATGTATGTGCTAAATGTTTAAGTTTAGATATAAGTTTAATCAATATTGTTTATGTATATATATAAGTTTAATTAATATAATATTGTGAAAGTTCCTACCGTATACATATTAGATTCTGCAATATAATTTTATTAGTTTTAAGACATTTTGCTGCGCCCTAACAGGGTCATGTACTCATTAGTTACAAGCCTAGCGTGTAACTATTTTGTACATTGTGCATTAAATGAATAAATAATTAAACAAGTTTGTACCGAGCCTTCGGAGCGCGTTTTCGACTCGCTCTTGCTATGGTTTTTTCTCTTGACGTTTGCCTCTATTCAGTATGTTAGGTTAAACGAGGGACTTATTGAGGGAGAGTATTCAGTATTCGATTCTCGTCCCAAATATGTAAAAAACCTATAACCTTAATTTCTGATGTAATTGTCCAATAAAATACATAACTCATGAACACTGAGCGCGAGAGAAGTAAACTTGTAAACAGTGAAGTAAATCACGCGGCAAAATACCTACGCGCCGATTCTAACGAAAAGGCGTCCTAAGCCAGGTTTAAAGTATGAAGGGAAAATGGATTATACCTAAAGGTCATTGACATGCACACATGTTCTGCGATAGTATTAAATCGCTAGCGCAAGGGTATATACACGTTGCGAGACTTATGCGCAATTTTTGGTATGGTTCTGTCTTTTAGTTATTACTGTTTTTTTTTTTGTTCATATTTTTATTAGTATCATGTAAGTATGCACTATTGTGGGTTTGAATACGTCCCTCGTTTAAACTAACATACTGTATAGTTGGGTCTATGTTCGATCCAATTATTTCCACTAAACTCCCAACTTAACGTTATCAATATTTAAGGATCACCGCTGTCATGCCACGGTGACTACAATAGCAGCCCGCATCGGAAGATAAGAGAGATCAAGGAAATCAAGTCCTTGTCTAAAATATCTTTGCTTCTAAAATCGCATTCAAATTTATGTGTAGCTGGCGCCCGCGGCTTCACCCGCGTGGTGATTGAAAAAAAAGTATCCTATGTGTTATTCAAGACTATAATCTAACTCTGTGCCAAATGTCATCAAGATCCGTTCAGCCGTTTTGACGTGAAAGGGTAACAAACATCCAAATATCCATTCATCCATCCTCACAAACATTCGCGTTTATAATATTGGTAGCTTTTGCCCGCGGCTTCGCTCGCGTTAAATTCGGGGTAACACAGTTCCCCTTGCGCCTTATTGATTTGTAATAGCAACGCTAAGTTTTCCCTTTTCTTCCCTTTATCTCTCACATACAACTTAAAAAAAATTGTTTATGTCCGTCTCCTGGTACCCAACTATCTCTGTACCAAAATTCTTCAAAATCGGTGTAGCCATTAAAGCGTGAAGAGGTAACAAACAAACAAACTCACTTTCGCTTTTATAATATTAGTAAGGATTAGGATTACTTTTGGTTGATCGAATAAATAAATAAATAATTTACGTTCGGTGCAGCGTGTCTTCATCAGAGACTTCTTTTCTTGCCATATCATGTTTTACACAGTCCATTCATCGTTTCTTGGACTTCACTTACTTTTATACCCATTCACATTTCTGTGCCTCCTGTGATAAGTGATATAACTCGAGTTGTACCCTTTTTGTGATTTTCACATGAGCATTATCAAAAAAAAAAAAACGTATTTTTTGGTCTAACTCACGTTCTTCTATCTGCTGTTAAGGGTTATATCTTCATCTTTTGGCACATTTTGCAAGAATCATTATTCTAATGAGTTATTAGACGTTTTAACTTCATGTATATCAGTTTACACTAAAACAATTTGTTGGTGCAAGCTTGGTGCAATGTAATTTAACTGTACAAGTATCATTAATAACTTCTTAATTTTAGCACATAAAAAACTAAGTTAAAGTTACAAGTCGCAGGTTTTTCATGAATTACTTCCAAAATTAAATATCTATCAAAAAATCTAAATTATATAGAGAAAGAAAATGTTTTGTTCTACAAAAGAGTGCACTGATATTTAACCTAGCCCACTTAATTAACGAACTAGATTTTTTTAAATCTTGTTTTTGCTGTCCTGTAAAATGACGTTTTTTGACTTGTATCACTTATCACAGGAGGCACAGATTTATATTAAAAATACTAGCTTTCGCCCGCGGCTTCGCTCGCGTTAAATTCGGTATAACACACCAAGCAAACCTGCAGTTTTTGCTCTTGCGCCTGATTGATTTGTAATAGCAACGCTAAGTTTTCCCTTTTTTCCCTCTTTCTCCCTCACATCCCACTTTTTTCAAAAAAAAGTTAGCCTATGTCCGTCTCCTGGTTCCCAACTATCTCTGTACCAAAATTCATCAAAATCGGTTTAGCCATTAAAGCGTGAAGAGGTAACAAACAAACAAATAAACAAACAAACAAACTCACTTTCGCTTTTATAATATTATTAGTAAGGATTTTAAAAGACTAACCATGGAGTTTCTTGCCGGTTCTTCTCCATAGGAAACGACCAACCCGAACCGTGCAAGGTGCACGGTTCGGGTTGGTCGTTCTCGACGTTTTATAAGTGCCCATGTAGGCCTAAGTAAATGAAGTAAAATATTTTTATTTCATATTTTAAGTCTTTCAAATGACATGGTTACTAACATCTTTACTAATATTATAAAAGCGAAAGTGAGTTTGTTACGTCTTCAAGCTAAAATGGCCAAACATTTTGGTTCAGAGATAGTTGGGACCCTGGAGACGAACATAGGCTAAATAAAAAAAAGTGGGAAAATGGGGAGAAAGAGGGAAGAAAAGGGAAGAGAAAGATAATTTATTTTCGATCATAACCCGGTTTAAAGTGAGCGTTAGGCCAAAGTAACCAGTATGCCACGCGGACGAAGTCGCGGGCGGAAGCTAGTTATAATTAAAACATGAAACGGGATATTTACCATGTTAGTTATTTGTTTCGAGTTACCTATAAAAGGTTTTGAATTTGGAAATTTGATAACCTAAATAAAAAAAAAACAAAATACATAGAAAAGAGATTTTTTTTTATTCATTCTTAAGTAATTACTTTAACCATAGTTGTAGAAAAGAAGAAACCATTTCTTCTCGTCCTAATCCAGAGAAAATGGTGGCGATGCGTTAGTCCTTACGGAGTAGATGCCAGTAGACCTGAAACACAAAAGAAAAATATAATAACAAATTATTTAAAAAAAAAATACAGAAGTTACGATTCGCAGTCGGCGTGATAATAACAGGCTACAAATAGTAAGGCCGAACATGGCACTGATGCATAAAAGTAGGTATATTTTATTTGGCGCCAATCATTTATAATAAAATCCACAAACTTTTTAAAGAATTGCCAAATAGTCTTTCAAATACAACTCAAAATATTCCTTTTAACCAAATGTTACTAGAGCCTATCAGAATTTTTAAATGATTGAAAACAAATGCAATTACGACATTTCTTGTAAATTTCAGCTACGTTTTATATTTTTGTTTATTTTCAGATTTTGTTCTTTATAAATTTTATGTCTAATTTTAACGTCAACGTATGGCTTAAGCCAAAAAACTTTGTAGTCCATTCCTGGATGGCAAAACATGTAGCAACTTTACAAATTTTATCATCTTTATACATACTAATGTTTTACAAAATAAATATATCTTTATCTGATCTTTATTACTTTCATGGAACACGAGTTTATTATTGTTTGCTATTTTTGGTCCAATAAATACATTTTTTAAGGTCAAAGGCCGTTTGAGGCATTTTTAAGGCCTTAAGGCGCTGTAAAAAGCAAACACTTCTTAAAACATCTAGATTTTCGTCGCAAAGTTAGCCGTATCTGTACATGCTACTAGCCAAAAAAAATATCGTGTATAGTCAAATAAACAAAGTAAAGACTTAAACAAAATCAGTTTACAAAAGTGGTCTAGTACTACGAAAAAAAATATAAATATATAAAAAGACAACGAAAAACATCTTTTCGTCTCGAAATTCTCATTTTTTTCAGCGACAACCATATTGTTTTTTATATCAATAACGAAGTAAATTTTATAGACTAACTAGTGACCCGCCCAGCGGTTTCACCCGCTGCTCACCTCCTAAGAGTCACAGCGTAAAGCATCATACATATAAACCTTCCTCTTGAATCACTCTATCTATTAAAAAAAACCGCATAAAAATCCGTTGCGTAGTTTCAAAGATTTAAGCATACAAAGGGACATAGGGACAGAGAAAGCGACTTTGTTTTATACTATGTAGTGAAGAGATATCTAAAATTTTTCAAACACGGAACTGTATTTTTTTTTATATTCAATTAAAACTCCAAAATGACCTACATTTTGGCGGACATGATATTTAAATAAAATCAAACGCCGAAATATTTTCGACCTTATTTCTATTCTATCGATGCAATACTCTCGTGTACTTGTGTCAGACCATGCCCAGTCTGCAGCTAGCCTCACTTCCGCGAATACCTAAGGATTAGCTTGTTACCGCGCCTTATAAGGGAAGCAAGAAACCTTTTTAACAATAAAAACCAACCAAGTGCGAGTCGGATTCACGCACCGCGGGTACCGTACAAACTTGCTACATAAACGGCCATATCTTTTGACTGCGTAGACTTGACGGCACGGTTGGTGCAGTGGTTGAGCGATCAACTGCTGTCGCAGATTCGATCCCCTAACGGAACAAATATTTGTATAACCTACAGGTAGTAATTCCAAGTCTGGCTGTTTGTGTATGTGAGTTTAAATGTTTGTAAACGCACCCACGATACAGGAGAAATTCCTGGGACAAAGTTGTTAAAAAATAATATTTAAATACCCAGTCTTCGGCTGGAGACCACCCATCTGTAATCTTCCCGCACCGCTACAGGTTTGAGCCTTGGCTTCGTTGAGAGATGAGCACTGGATGCCGGTGAAGCCTCCAGTGGCTAGAGACTCTCCCATGTAGAAATAAGACCTGGAAAAGCAGATATAGTTAGTAAGAGATGCAGATATAATCAAATCAAATCATTTATTTCAATTAGACCATTACAAGCACCTTTGAATGTTAAGAAACAAAATGAATCTACAGTCCCAGTCACAAGGCATAATAACTTGTGAAAGTACTGTAGTTGCCCATTACAAAGCGTTGATCTCTATGAAGAAGAATGGGCAAGAAACTCCATGGACACTCTTTTAAATTATAATACTTTTACAAAATCGTATTTACATCATTCATGTTGAGATTATACAAATATGTGAGAACGATGTAGAAAGACGTGCACAGTAAGGCTTTAGGCTTCAGTGTGTGATCTTTCAGGTATTAGCCGCGGAAGTAGTAAAAAGGAACATGGATGTGTTTAGTCAGTACAAGTCTGACACTTGTCCCTGCTCCGGCCAGAGCGGGGCGAAGTTTTTGTCTATATCCCATCCCTAAAAAATATGATCAACCGGGGTTAAAGTGGAAGCGGGTCGGACTCGCGAACAGCTGGCCTACCATTAACTTATTCCTCTGAGGGAAAGAGACAGAGCTATACAGGGTGTCTAGCACCATCTCTTTTCCTCAGTGGAATAAGTTCTGCTTTAGGACGTCATAGTAGGCCTACAGAAGGTGATAGAATATCCTTATCCTTACTAATATTATAGAAGCGAAAGTGAGTTTGTTTGTTTGTTACCTCTTCACGCTTTAATGGCTAAACCAATTTGATGAATTTTGGTACAGAGATAGTTGGGAACCAGAAGACCGACATAAGCTAATTTTTTTAAAAACAGTGAAAAATGAGGGATAAAGAGGGAAAAAAAGGAAAAACATAGCATTGCTATTACAATAAAAAAGACGCTAGCGCAAAAACTACAGGTAGCCGGTACCTGCAAATCAGGAAAGGGGAATAGTCTTATCCCGAATTTAGATAGATAGAATATTCTTTATTATGTACACCATACAAATAACAAGAATAAAATAAAAAAAAACTTATAAATAGGGTGACACAATGGGTGGTCTTATCGCTAAAAGCAATCTTTTCAAGACAACCGAACGACTAACCGACGAAATTAACGCGGGCGAAGCCGCGGGCGAAAGCTAGTATACAATATATCTTTATAAATTGTAGCCAATGTCTTATTCTGATGCATCCTTACTTCCTTACTAATATTATAAAAGCGAAAGTGAGTTTGTTTGTTTGTTTGTTTGTTACCTCTTCACGGTCTATTGGCTAAACCGATTTTGATGAATTTTGGTACAGAGATAGTTGGGAACCAGGAGACGGACATAGGCTATTTTTTTTTTAAAGTTGGATCTGAGGGAGAAAGAGGGAAGAAAGGAGAAAACTTAGCGTTGCTATGACAAATCAATAAAGTGCAAGGGGAACTGTGTTACCCCGAATTTAACGCGAGCGAAGCCGCGGGCAAAAGCTAGTAAGCTATATTATTGTAAAGTTTCATAAAAATCCATTCAGTATTTTGCGTGAAAGAGTAACAAACATCCATACATCCAAACAAACTTTTGCGTTTATAATATTTTTACCTTCCGTCCGCGACTTCATCCGCGTGGTATAGTTACTTTGGGCTAACGCTAACTTTAACCCGCATCATCTGCCTAGCCTTTTCCCAACTATGTTGGGGTCGGCTTCCAGTCTAACCGGATGCAGCTGAATATCAGTATTTTACATGGAGCGACTGCCTATCTGACCTCCACAACCCAGTTAGTACTGGGTAATGCGATACCCTTTGGTAAGACTGGTTGTCAGATTTTCGGAACACTGACTACCTGTAACGACTGTCAAAGATCTACAAATGACAGCCGGGACCAACGGCTTAACGTGCTTTCCGAGACACGGAGGAAACTCGGTATGTAACGGGTGGTCACCCATCCACAGACCAACCTAGGCAAGCGCGGCTTTACCTAAAGACCGACCCGAGCGGCTGCTATTATTTAGCCACGAGCTCCTCTACTAACTTTAACCCGCGTGATGATCGAAAAAAAATATCTTTCTCCCCCTTTTCTCACTTTCCCTTTTCTTTTTTTAGCCTATGTCCGTTTCCAGGGTCCCAACTATCTCTGTACCAAAATTCATCAAAATCAGTTTGGCCATTTAGGCGTGCAGACGTAACAAACAAACTCACTTTCGCTTTTATAATATGATATTATAAAAGCGAAAGTGAGTTTGTTTGTTATTATATATTTATTTGTTTTTATTAATAAATATATAATATAATTTATTAAGTAGGATTAACCTGTAATGATCGCAGACGGCAGTGGCACATCCAGGCATGTCGATGCCACCGTTGGGATAGAAATCTACATCCCCACATGTTGCCTCGACTCCGATGTTACCGATGTTCGTGTGGATGACTTCAGTGTAGACTGCATCGTCAGCCTTCAGGGCTTGGCTGGAGAGCCAGCGATCTGCAGGGTCCATACCTGTTCGGGGAAACTGGTGGTTAAATTGTAATCATTCTTCTATCTCTTCATTCTCCATTCTTGTAATAATGATAAATGCTTACTTTAATATTTTAAATTTAATTTTCGACATTTGTAATTAATTTTGATTTCTGTGTATTTATTTTTTGTTTTGTTTAGATTAGTAGTATTCATTCATTGATTTAATTTAATTAAATTATTAAGATTTTAGATTAAGACTTGTGCCATTTAAGTTGTTGACATTTGTAGTTTAATTTGTTGACATTTGTAATTTAATTTGTTAACATTTGTAATTTAATTTGTTGTTATGTTTAATTTAATGTAAGTATTGGAATATGTTTTTTTTTAACTTAAATGTTTGTCTACTAAATGTATAATTAAATAATTTTGCATGCCGTAAGGCAAAAATGTATTAGGACGTCGTAAAACTTACCATCATTATTTGTATACCTACATTTTAGCAAATAAATGATTTCCATTTCTCGTTGACAAGCAGCGTCGGACATTAGGTTACTCGGCAGTTTACATGACAGACAGATGTGTTGCTGGGGAGTTTGTTCCGCCATTTCTTCTTCCCAGCTAAAACACTAGGAAGTGGCGAAGGGCAGGGCGTTTTTGTGGGACTGTCTCTTGTAATGTAACGATCAAAAAGTGCTGATTATCAGCCTAATTTGAATAAATGACTTTTGATTTTAGTTTGCTATAATGGGCCTATTTGGCGCAGCACACACAATCATTAGCTCCTTTTTGTGTTTAGTTATTTTTTTTAATTTATTTTCTTATTGTTGTGTGCACTTATGGTATGGAAATGCCAAAATAAATCTATTTTCTTTCGTATTCTTTTTGTTTTTATTTATATTATTTCTTTTCTTTTTCAGAGTATGTTAGTTTCTAAACAAAATTGACGTCACGCGTTGCTGCATTTTTTCCCAACGAGTGACGTCACACGTAACTTTAATGGGCTATATCTTTGTCATTTTTGGTCTAATTTACAAATAAAAGAAATTAGTGTCCCTTATTTTTGTAAACTCTAAAAGACGGACTAAATAGAATGTAATTACTTTGACCCTGGAAACTACTGTTTTCATCTTTTTCATTGTTAAGATACCATTAAGGGGAGAGTGAGACAGGTAACTTAATGGGGCTGCCCTAACCTATGTATGAAACAATGCTTAAGATAAAATAAAAAATGATGTTTATTTTGCAAGTAGGTTTTCACAAACACTTTTACACGTCTTTTTTTTAAAACTAGATGGGGCCGGTGTTCCGTATCTGACTACTCTGAGAAGAAACAGCTGAAACAAACTCAGTTACATGAGGACTATGCAGATAGTGTCTGAAATGGTCTTTTTAAGAAAGCACCACACAGATTGAGTGGAACTGTCCAGTCAGTATAGCATTTGTCAGTTATCGTGTAGCTCGACTCATAACCTAAATAAATATTTTTGTAATATTAATGTATGTGTATTTTTCTTATAAGAGTCAAATTAAGTTGGCAAAACTCCAAAGACGTAATGAGTAGGGATGTGCAAACATGACGACAAAAATAGGGATGTTTTGATTTTTTTTTAAGGTCAGGCTGTTTATTATCCTCCCTGGGTTGCGGGTTGTTCGAAAGAGATACCGAGGCCCCAGAATATAAAAGGCAATAGAACGAAAATGGGTAAGTTTTAGTTAGTAAAAGTTTGACATTCCCATCCGCTCCGCTCCGAGCGGGGGAAGTTATTTGATGATTTTCCATCCGCAAAAAACTGACCTACTTATACCCCCTTACCAGTGATATAGCTAGCCTGTCCCAGAAGACTTCTGCCCACAATACCAGCCTGGTGGGCACCCACACTGTAACCAAGGATGTGGTAGTTGTTGACGGAGGCTCCGGAGGCCTGGTTGAGCCAGGTTATGAAGCGACCGACACTGCGTCCTAGAAACAAATCAATTACAATCAGTAATTTGTGCGATGAGTCGTTTGGGTGACGACGCGTGTTGTGGACTGGTTTTCAAAATTCTTTTATAATCAAAAGGGTGAATAAAAATAAAAGGGCGTTATATGAGTTTTATGTATACATATTGCTTGGGTAATTTATAAGTTATCTTCTTAGTATAAATAAAAAATTAAAACTTGATAAGAATTTCTTTGAGATACCATCATACCACAACTAAAACCGCTGGAATAAAAAACATTTTAGCCAAAAAAAGCGACTTCCAAAAACAGCGACTTCCAAAAAACCGACTTCCAAAAAAACCGACTTCCAAAAAACCCGACTTCCAAAAAACAAAAAAGACGGAGAATAAAATTGCTTCCGGAAGTGGGACTTTTGTTTGGTTCATAGATTATTTTGCCACCGACTTTCGGAAGTAAATTAATTTTCTGTCTTTTTAGTTACAGAAGAAGAAAAAGTTTTTTCCCGTGTTATAACGCGCGATGCAGTTCCGCCCACGCGAACGCGCTCCACCGCGCATTAGAAGCTCTTGCATTATATTTGAATACATTCTACATAGTAAGCAATGTTGTTTACAATTTGTATTGCTTTTTAGTGTTCTAAAATCAAATCAAAATCATTTATTTCAATTTAGGCACTTTTGAAAGTAAAAAAAAAAACAAAATGTTAAAGCTACAGTCCCGGTCACAAGACATAATAACTTGTGAAAGTACTGTAGTTGCCCATTCATTCCTGCCAAGTTCTAATAATGGAACTGTAACTTAGGATGATTTATTATTTGTATTTCTTATCAAAAATGTGAAAAGTTTGTTCTTCTGTAATTGTGTGGTTTAAACTTTGTACTTTTACATGCCTTGTTATTGGCAAATTAAGGCTGTTTCTGTATTTAATGTAACCACCTTGTACCCATATTTGTAAAAAAACATATCTTATCTTAGAGGAAGTCCAAAGAAAAGATGGATGGATTGTGTAAGGAATGATATGAAGGAGAAAGGAGTAAATCATGCCGTGACGTCTGATAGGGGAGAATGGAAGAAGAAAACGTGTTGCGCCAACCCCGAATAGAATGGGACAAGGGTAGGAAAATGATGATGATCTTACTTACCAGAAGCAATTCCATTGAATCCGAAATGAGCGCCTGCTCCCCAGTCTACGACAATAACGTTGACATCACCAGCCAAAAGGAACGCTGGAAAAGAAATTTGTATTAAATACTAACTTTTGCTTGCGGAGCTCGTGGCTAAATAATAGTAGCCGCTCGGGTCGATCTTTAGGTTAAGCCGCGCTTGCCTAGGTTGGTCTGTGGATGGGTGACCACCCGTCACATACCGAGTTTCCTCCGTGCCTCGGAAAGCACGTTAAGCCGTTGGTCCCGGCTGTCATTTGTAGATCTTTGACAGTCGTTACAGGTAGTAAGTGTCCCGAAAGTCTGACAACCAGTCTTACCAAGGGGTATCGTATTACCCAGTACTAACTGGGTTGTGGAGGTCAGAAAGGCAGTCGCTCCATGAAAAATACTGATATTCAGCTGCATCCGGTTAGACTGGAAGCCAACCCCAACATAGTTGGGAAAAGGCTAGGCAGATGATGATGACTAACTTTTGCCTGCGGCTTTGATCGCGTCCATCGCCTAGTTTAGGAAAGTGGGGGGGGTAGAAAGAGACAAAATATAGCCTATGTCACTCTCCATCCTTTCAACTATCTCCACTTATAAAATAACATCAAGTCGGCCGTCCCTTTTGCCGTGAAAGACGGACAAAAAAACAGACACACACATACACAACAACAAGTATGGATTAAGGTTACTTAAAATAACTAGCTTTGCCCCGCGGTTTGAGCCGCGTAGACCGGGATTAAAAGTAGCCTAAGATGTGTTAATCCAGGGTTTATACTATCGACATACCAAATTGCATCCGAATCTATCGGGACGTTTGAGCGTAAAGGAGTAACAAACACATACACAGACATATACGGACTTTGGCCTTTATACTCGTAATATTACTAGCTGGCGCCCGCAGCTTCGCCCGCGTGATTTTCGGATAAAAACGTATCTTATATTTTATTCCAGACTATAATCGAACTCTGCAAATTTCATCAATATCCGTTCAGCCGTTTCAACGTGAAAGTATGAAAAAGTATTTTGACTTGGAATTTCTCTTGTGTCATGGGTGCGTTTACAAACATCTAAATTCACATGCACAAACAGCCAGACCCGGAACAACTATCTGTAGGTCATACAAATAGTTGTTCCGTGCGGGGATCGAAACCGGGACACGCAGCGCAGCAGTCGATCGCTGAGCCACCGCGACAACCGTGCCGTGTCTGCCGGGGTTGCGGGTTGTTTGATAGAGATACCACAGCATTGACTGAACTTATTCAGCATATTTAATTTACACGCGCGTTTAGACTGAAGGCTTTATTTATGCTTTTTTGCGAATGGGAAGTCATCAAATAACTTCATCCGCTCTGAGCGGAACGGGGGGGGGAGTGTCAGACAAATATTTTCTTTCTTTCTCTTCATAGTAAGACTGGTTGTCTGACGAGGCCGTTTAGTATTTAAAAATCATTTCGTACCTGGAACCAGAACAGTGTTGAATCCACTGAGGATGTTCCCAAGGAATCCGTGGATCAGAATAATGGTCCTCTTGGCTGGGGAGAAGTTGCTGGCTTGGAGTATATTGTTGTTGCCTTCAATGATAGGCTGGCTGATAAGAGGGTTAGCCCTATAAAAAAAAAAAGAAATGATTGTGGTTTCTGGTTCGGTGGTATAAGGCATTTTATTCTTTTATCCTAAGGTCGTATGGTCCAAAATTCAAGAGCCTTAAAATCTGCTTATTTTCTGATTAACATAACTATTACTTCCGGAACAAAACTATTAGTTTTGGTATATTTACTTACCTATGGAAATCGGTGGCAAAGAAATCGATGAATCAAAGTCACCGAATACCGGAAATCGATTGGTTTTTCGGTCTTTTACTGTTTTTTTAGGAAGTCGGTTTATTTTTTGGCAAAAAAGTTTTATTACTAGCTGGAACCCGCGGCTTTGCCAGCGTCATATCGAAAAAAATATCCTATGTGCTATTTAAGACTTTAGTCTACCTCTGTGCCAAATTTCATCAAGATCCGTTGAGACGTTTTGACGTGAAAGAGTAACAAACATCCATCCATCCATCCATCCTAACAAACATTCGCATTTATAATATTATAGTAGGATAATTTAACTGGCATATTTCCTTTTCTGTCATTAAGATTAAAACTAAAACATTTTGATAGTAACAGACCTGGTGTAAAGATGGTATTCATTATCCGTGTCGGGGTTGTACCTCGCCATCTCCCGTAAGTCACTGGCCTTGATCCAGGAGTCCACCAGATGAGGGATGCCTTCATCGTCCCTGATGTACCCATACCGTAGACCTTCAGGGTCTAACTTGGTGATGATCGGGTCTAACCCTGCAGGTACAGCTGGGGATACAAAGATAATGGTTATTTTGATGATATATGTCGGATAAGGTGGCTTAATAAGGTGAAAACCTTCATCAGAGAACATATTGTGTATATGTGGGTAACGGGTAACGAACGATATTAACTTTATGTCACACCACTAATTTACTATCGAGGTACAATAACAATATACTTGGCACAATTATCGCAACGAATCGTAGTACAGTTCCTAGACTAGTTGTTCGCACGACGGCAGGCATTGCAGAGAAGAGAAGAGAGAGAGTCCGTCCGCGTCACTCTGCTCCCTCGTCGCCTCGCAGTCCGCTCGCACGAATTTCAGTCCAGACTCTGTGAAAGCGCTAACTTCACGGCTAACGCTTGTGTCTCGTTGTCAAAACAGCTCTTGTACTATTGACTTCCCCGATATATATATTTATGTGGATACAGGAGTCATTGTGCCGATAGAGGTGTAGGTAAATAGTTTTTTGTAGGTAGTTTTTTTTATAATAAAATTCCACACAGTTATAAAAAACACCATATACGTATATGTATTTAAATCCAAGCTGACTGCATTATTATTAGAAAAATGTTATTATTGTATGTGACTTTTTAAATGATAGGGAAATATGACTTTGTAATTTGTAAGTTTTCACTTGTGTTCGTAGTATGCAATGCAATTCATTTCAAATTTCAATGATTATTTTTCCGACCCAAATATCGACCAATAGAATTGCACCATTCGACGTCACGTGGTACAACCTACATGGTATTATACTGATTATTTTTCCGACCCAAATATCGACCAATAGAATTGCACCATTCGACGTCACGTGGTACAACCTACATGGTATTATACTGAAATTTTTTTGAAAATTTTCTCTGGTCGTTGTTATGCATAAAAAACAAAACATCAATGCAATCAATGCAATTCTATTGGCCGACATTTGGGACGGAAAAATAATCCCCCGAATACCACACGAGCTTCAAAATTATCTGGCATTTCCCGATAGGTTCCCTGCAAACAAATAAAATCGTCAAGTTTTTCAGGAAAAATCACTCGCGCTTCGCGCTCGTGATTTTTTAACCTGAAAAGAAAAACTTGACTCCTTCATTTGTTTGCAACGAACCTATCGGAAAATACCCGATAATTTTGAAGCTCTTGTGGTATTATATGTGATTATTTCTACCTATTGTATTTATTAATGTTAATTACAACGACATGATATTTGATGATAAACTATTAATTTATTATTTAGTCTGTAAATTTGCATGCCGTAAGGTATAATGTAGCGGAAACTTTCAACTATTTGTACATATCATCATTCTTATACCTCTACCTACATTGATGCAAATAAATATATATTTGAATCTGAAAAAAAAAAAAACGTTGCCCTACACTAGGATTTTCTCGTGTGCGGGAATCGAACCCGCGACACGCAGCGCAGCAGTCGATCGCTCAGCCTCCGCGCCAGCCATGCCGTTTTTTTTTTAAATTATTGTTTAAAAAAACAATGGCCGCTGACGTTATGCCAAAGACAATCGATGTTTTTTTGCTAACATATATTTGTACTTGGTATTTCTAAGACAAACAATAACCAGAGTAAATAATTTCATTGATTAAATGAGATTAAAAACAAATTAATTAAGATAATGTTGCCTTGATTAATATTTTGTAATCTTTTTTATCAAAGGAACACGCGCCGTTTTGACGTAAATGGTTTTTGTACGAGATAAGATCTTTTGATAACAGATGCTTATTGTGAATGTGGGGACCATGTGGGGCATTTTTTTGTTGTTTATTCTTAACGATTGTCTGCCAGTTTGTATACCTACTATACGACCTACACAAATGCCTGTACTACAAGCGACCTACTCAAATGTCCTTTTTTTGGTATTGTTCGTCATGTCATTGAGCTCCTTGGGTTATGAGCCGAGCTACACGATAACTGACAAATGCTTGCACTGACTGGACAGGTCCACTCAATCATAGTCCTCATGTAAGTTGACCAAGATTTTTGTCTGGACCTTAAAATAGACTATGACCTCTGAGTTTGTTTCGGCTGTTTCTTCTCAGAGTAGTCGGTCGGGTCGTCCCTTTTAAGGTATGGACCCTAAAAAAGAACATTTGTGTAGGTCGCTTATATTACTCAAACTTTCAGATAAATGTCATTGTATGTTTTACTCATTTATGCATATATTCAAGTTAAAAATTACATTTGGACACTCTTAAATTAGTTTAACCAATAACTAAGTTCTACTTAAATTAAAACTAAAATCTTAAATTAAATCTTCAGTCTACACAGTCAAAAGATTTGGCCGTTTAAATAAATTCAGAATCCTCGGCGCGCGAGTTCAATTCGCACTTGGCCGTAATAAAAAAAAATATATAAATATACATATTATTTATAATTGTTCCATACCTGACACAGCAGCTACAAGCGCCAACAACACCACAACACCGCGGGCGGCCATTTTGAAATGTCAACAACATTGTCTATACCAGCGAATTTATACTCAATCAATTGGTTTTGATAAAAAAAATTGAGATTAATAGTTAATTAACCTTATCTAAATCTCAAAACGTGAATTATTTTGTTGGATTATCTTTATAAGTATATTTATTTATGTGAGTTTCCTAAGTGGTAAAACATCATTCAAGACTAAGTTATTCAATCAAACTAAATCAAAATCATTTATTTCAATTAGACCATTACAGGCACTTTTGAATGTCAAAAAAAAACAAAATGTTAAAGCTACAGTCCCGGTCACAAGACATAATAACTTGTGAAAGTACTGTAGTTGCCCATTCCAAAGCGTTGATCTCTATGGAGAAGAATGGGCAAGAAACTCCATGGATACTCTTTTAAATTAGAATATTATTACAAAATCGTATTTACATCATTCGTGTTGAGATTATATGTACAAATATGTGAGAACGATGTAGAAAGATGTGCACAGTAAGAGAGTCCAGAGTAAAAACAAAATCCAATCTAAAAATCTAAATAAATTAAAAACGAACCGTGGCAGTTAAACAATGACCAGTCCCAACTGACAGAGTCCGTTCACGAGCATGACGTATGGATCAGCCCCATTCAGCTCGACCATTTTGAAGGGAGCTAAATGACCCGACACACCCGCCACCATCATCGTCACAGGCACTCCCACCATATCCGTGCCTCGGAAAGCACGTTAATTTATATTTTACAATGAATTGTGAAATATTTTGTACGCTAAAAATGGCAAAACATGTTGAACCAACAATTTTAAACTCGTTCCATCCATATGTATAATGTTACATATGTACAAATAAATGAATTTTATCTCATTTTAGTTTAGACAGAGGCCTTATTTTTTAAACCAAGCTAAGGCCGGTGTTTCGTACCCGACTACTCTGAGAAGAAACAGCCGGAACAAACTCAGGTCGGTCATAGTCTCTTTTAAGGTCCACACAAAAATCTTGGTCAACTTACATGAGGACTATGCAGATTAGTGCCTGAAATGAACTTTTTAACAAAGCATCACACAGATTTGAGTGGAACTGTCCAGTCAGTGAAAGCATTAGTCAGATCTTTTTATCAGATAATTTTTATCATACCAAAACATACACGAAAAATATTTTAAAACAAAAGATCGATCAACAGATTCTAAATAAACTTGAAAAACCCCGATAAAATCTACATAATAATATCTAAGTAAACGTATCTAGATTATTTTTCGGAAGTCTTACAATTACTTTGACTGACTTATAAGCATCTAAGATTAAAATAACCTGAACTATGATTAGCAATGGGTAGCTCACCGTCCGTCCGTCTATTGACGACAGTTGGCCGTGTCGACGGCGCGTTAATGTTCCACGCGTGCCTCAAAGAGATGTCAGCAAAGCAGAGGGCCTGCCAGGGCCACCGCCTGCCGGGGTTCCGGGTTGTTTGAAAGAGATACCGCGGCCTCGGAACATAAAGGGCAATAGAAGGAACATGATTGTGTGGGTTTTAGGTAGTACACATCTTACATCAAATAACTTCGCCCGCAATGGGCGGACCCATTGCGGGCGAAGTTATTTGATGATTTCCCATTCGCAAAAACAAAAAAAAAACTCATAATTATACTGAAATTTTATACATATTATGTTTTTCACGCCTTGTCTTGAAAAAAAACTTGAGAGGTGTCAAGGGACACCCGGATGGAACGAAGTTATTATTTAATATGCACAAAAATAAGCGTCGCGACACCACACTATTCAATGCGAAATAGAAAGATGAAACGAAAATAATTGGCTTGCTTTCTATGAGAGAGTGAGAGAGACAACAGAGAAACACGCGCACGCCGCACGGCTTACAACTTTAGCAAAAAGTGTCGTTACAACTTTGGTCTTAATTTTTTGTGTCTAGCCCGTTTCGCAACGCGCGATAAGGAACTTCGTTCCATAGATTTAAATAAAGTTTTAGAAAGAATAGAAGGGCCATTTATTTTAAAAACTTGAGTAAACGAATATCTTTGAAAACCAGTCTGTACTGTTGCAGGTTTGATCAATGTTATCAGACCTCTACAGCCGCGCCGGCCGCGGTATCTCTTTCGAACAACCCGCAACCCCGGCAGGCCCTTCTGCTTTGCTGACATCTCTTTGAGGCGCGCGTGGAACACTAACGCGCTGTCGACACGGCCTGTCATCAATAGACGGACGGACGGTGAGCTACCCATTGCTTACCGTCCACAGGCCCGCATCTACGGTGGCCGAGAGTCGTCTCGCGGCGCCCGACGCCCGAGGCGTCTCCCGCGGCGGCTGGGTTGGTGCGTTTTAGACCTAATGAGTCTCCTTAAGATACAGTTTTCTCATACTTAAATATCTACACGTTAGATCCTCCCGCAAGGAATGAAACAACACGATTATATTCAACGCAATTTCTTAGTAATATGTGGAAACGTCGTGGATTGTACACTAGCCTATTCCGAATAATTATGTTGTAATATTTTTTTGTTACATTTATTGTACAATTGTTTGTTTTCCCAAAATAAATAAATAAATAAACGCACAATACAAAAGTCCTATAAGAGATCCGATAGATTGATAGATCTCGTAATGCAACGAACGTGTTAAGGAGATGACAACTTCAATGGCTCATCAATTTCCTGCCCTTGTCCCATTCTATTTGGGGTCGGCGCAACACGTTTTCTTCTTCCATTCTCCCCTATCAGACGTCACGGCATCATTTACTCCTTTCTCCTTCATATCATTCCTTACACATTCCATCCATCTTTTCTTTGGCCTTCCTCTCGCTCTCCGTCCATCAACATTCAGATCCATCACTCTTTTAGTCACATGTCCTTCATCCCTCCTCATTACATGTCCATACCAAGACAAACGACTCCCTTTCATTTTTTCCTTCTTCTATGACTTCTTTATATTCTAAACTTCAATGGCTGTGAGATGTAATTAACAACCTTCTTGTGACTAATAGACAAAAGTTTTTTTTTTCTATACCTGCCTTTAATAATGTCTTGTCATTGTTTTTCAGTCTATAAATCTACTATAACTATGACGTAAATAGGTGAATTATGATAAGGGCTAGCCTATCGCCTAATACGACTATACGTCACTGTTTTAGATTTGTAACAGATTTATTTGTAAGTAGCTGAGCCCCGCGGTTTCATTCGCGTTGAGATAGAATAAACAATATATCTTTATGAATGGTTGCCTATGTGTTATTCTGATGTATAAGCTATTTTATTGTAAAGTTTCATTAAAATCCATTCAGTAGTTTTTACGTGAAAGAGTAACAAACATCAATACATCCATCCTCACAAACATCCGCATTTATAAAATTATAGGATATAGGATGGGATAGGATTATAGGATATAGTAGGATTCGCAGGGTATTAGTTGATATTTGGGTATGATTAGCCCATAGGTTACTGTGTAAAATCTTTGGCAGTAAGCTTTGAACAGTGAATTTTATACTGGTGCTGAGCAACCAGCAAACTTACCTTAACCTGTTGACGACACAATTAGCGTGGCCGAGCAATCGACTGCTGCACTGCATGCCGCGGGTTTGATCCCCGCACGAAATAAATATATTTGTATGGCCTACAAATAGTTGTTTCGGGTCTGGCTGTTTGTGTATATGAGTTTAAATGTTTGTAAACGCACCCACGACACAGGAGTAATTCACAGTGTGCGCCAACGTTTTTTTTTTAAATAGAAAAAAAAAATAGAAAGAAAAACAATGTCGCAAAGAACGCGCGAAAACGCTCCCAAATCCTCGTTATGAGTAACGTTTTAGTGAGGTTTAGGTCTTCAGAAAAAAAGAAGATTTTACCGTTAAACCGATAGATATAGATAGACACCGTATAAAGTTCCCCCGTGGGTACTTAAGACACTTGTGGCATGTTGTCTTATGTTCCCTGTAGGAACTTAAGAAAAGGGAAAACTTAGCGTTGCTATTACAAATCAATAAGGCGCAAGGGTAACTGTGTTACCTCGAATTTAACGCGAGCAAAGCCGCGGGCAAAAGCTAGTTAATTTAATAATTTTGAACTGGTACCAAACCAGATAATTCTTTGTAAAACTTCATGTCTCTATTTGGTAGGTATTCTGCCGATCCCCGATCCTAAAGAAAGGTTGAAGTTATAAGAGGGTTGCGATAAGTGTTTGTATAGGCTACTGGCTTATCAGTGGTCAAGCAGGCAGTGGCTATAGGGTGGGGTGTACAGTTATTGGCAAAAGTGTTTCCGCGAATTACCAACACGTTCAAGGGACTGCAGCAAAAAGCTTTGTAGTAAAAAATAAAACCGACTTCCAAAAAAAGAACTAAAAAGTGGAAAATAAATTAACTTCGGAGTCAGTGATTTTTGTTGGTTTCGTTGACTTTTTTGCCACCGACTTCTGGAAGTAAAGTTATTTTCCAACTTTTATTTTTTTACTAGCTCTTGCCCGCGGCGTCGCTCGCTTTAAATTCGGGGTAACACGGTCTCCTTTCCTGATTTGCAGGTACCTGCCACCTGTAGTTTTTGCCATAGCACCTGATTTATTGTAATAGCAAAGCTAAGTTTTTCCTTTTCTTCCCTATTTCTCCCTCATTTCTCACTTTTATAAAAAAAAATAGCCTATGTCCGTCTCCAGGGTTCCAACTATCTCTGTACCAAAATTCATCAAAATTGGTTAAGCCATTTAGGCGTGAAGAAGTAACAAGCAAACAAACAAACAAACTCACTTTTGCTTTTATAATATTAGTAAGGTTTTGGAAGTCAGTTTTATTTTTTTACAAAAAAGTTTTTATATCAGAATTTTTAGTGATGTTATAATGATGTGTCACATAATTTTTATCGAGTGTTCATTTCCCATTTTTACTAATGGATTAGCAGATCATCCAAATAGACATGGAGAAAAAAATATGTATTATAGACGATAACTCATAAACTAAATAAGTAATATAAATAAAATTGATATGGGACCACCTGGGAAGAATACCCTATCAAACAAAAAAAGAATTTTGCAAATCGGTCCAGGTGTCTAGTAATCTGTGAACATAATTATATATAAAATAAAACAAAAAAAGTCCGACGAATTGAAAACCTCCTCTTTCTATTTGAAGTCGATAAAAAAGAACTAAAATGAAATGACAAATGTAAAATGCTATTTAAGTACCTAACCTTACCGAAACATAAAAAAACACTTATTCTCTCAATTATTTAGATTTCTTTTTTTTGTTTTAGACCATACCTTAAAATCGTCTAAGATAATTTAGGGGCTCCCTCGAAAAAAAGAAAAGTTTGACGAAATATATTTTTCAAATAGTACCCAGCAACTTAAAAGGCATTAAAAAAATCCCAAAAAAAAAAATATTATGTAGTACTTTCGTTCATGCTCTTTTTTTTTCTTTTCTTTCTTTCCGTTCTTATTTCTTTCCCATATTGTTTTTTTTAAATAAATACAGACAATATTAAAAATGTTTTTTCTTTGTTGCAAATTCTGAATGCATCATTTATGCAAAAGCAAAAAAACTCCAAGCTACAAAAATAATTGTAAACATTTTCTACCCGACTGTACCCCCAAGAAAGAGTAATACCTCCTATATCTATTGGACCCAGCTGAGTGAAGGGGATGTTATTTTTATAACCACTTACTTAAGACTTCTTTCAACCCTTGGACTTGACTTGTTATAAAAAAAAATACTATTATAAGAAATCCATAAAGTTTACGTAATAGTCAGTTTATTAATATTAAGCATTTAATGTTTGAATTTTTTCACCCGCGTGATATCGAAAAAAAATCCTATGTTATTCCAGACTATAATCTACTTCTGTGCCAAATTTCATCAAGATCCGTTCAGCCGTTTTGACGTAAAAGAGTAACAAACATCCATACACATCCTCACAAACATTCGCATTTATAGTTACGCTGGCGAAGGAGTTGGCCGGACGTTTGAGGGAGAGAACCTCAAACCAACCCAGCCGCAGCGGGAGACGCTCTGGGCGTTGGGTGCCGCGAGACGATTTCTGGCCACCGTAGACACGGGTCTGTGGACGGTGAGCAATGGGTAGCTCACCATCCGTCCGTCTAGTGACGACAGTCGGTGTCGACGGCGATTTCTTACACGCGCCTCAAAGAGATGTCAGCAAAGCAGAGGGGCTTGCCAGGGCCTCCGCCTGCTGAGGTTGCGGGTTGTTCGAAAGAAATACCTCGACTCCGGAGCATAAAATGGCAAAAGAAGGAACATGGGTGGGTAGTCAGTAGTAAGTTCAAGATATTTGATATTTACCCATCATGATTTTCCTGCCCTTGTCCCATTCTATTTGTGGTCGGCGCAACACGTTTTCTTCTTCCATTCAAACTCAAACTCAACTCAAACCATTTATTTCAATTAGACCATTACAGGCACTTTTGAATGTCATAAAAACAAGAACAAAAAATGATGCTGCTACAGTCCCTGTCACAAGGCATAATAACTTGTGAAAGTACTGTAGATGCCCATTCCAAAGCGTTGATCTCTATGGAGAAGAATGGGCAAGAAACTCCATTCAGACGTCACGGCATCATTTACTCCTTTTTCCTTCATATCATTCCTTAGTCCTTACACAATCCATACATCTATTCATTGGCCTTCTTCTCGCTCTCCGTCCATCAACATTCAGATCCATCACTCTTTTAGTCACTTGTGCTTCATCCGTCCTCATTACATGTCCATACCAAGACAAACGACTCCTGTTCAATTTTTCTGTAACAGGCGCAACTTTTACCCATTCGCAGAAAAAAAACAAAGCGTCACACGTATCCATAGCCCATTACAGTATGTTTAAAAACTTTTCAAAACTCAGCTATCTTGTGTCAACGCATAATATCTTCACCTCTCGCTCTAACATCCACTGTCTCTTTCCCTCGCGTGACAAAACAGTGATTAGCAGAAAAACTTCGCCCCATTTATATGCTTATTAGTGTAAAGGACTAAGGAGACAGTTTGGAGAAGACCCCTGTTTTTTGGGAGGTGGTTTAAAGTGTAAGCGGTAGCGATTAAATCAAATAAAAATAAAAAAAACAGAAATATTTAGCCGATTGTTTCTTTATTGTTTTTTTTTTTACATTTTAAAACATTTCTTTAAAAAAAAAATATAAAACAGTAGTCCACTGGTATCGGGAACAGGATCCATGCTACCGGCGGTCAGGGCTCCAGAGAAAGGAACCTCCTAACAATACGAGCCGTGTCCAGGAGTACCGCGCACTGCATCAAGCCCTTGATCCAGCTGCCTAACGAGAGCCTCCTCAGGTATTGGTCGAGGCTCTTGGCAATTAAGTCATTGTCAGATACGACTATCGGCACAATGATCGCCGAGTCCACATCCCACATGTCGACAACCTCGCGAGCTAAGTCAATATACTTGATTTGCTTATCTTTCTCGATATTTAGCCGATTATTGTTAGTAATATGACTTCAAAACAATATTAACTAAGTACATATAAAGCGATGTGTTTCAACAAGTCTTTCGTACCTCAAAAAGAAAAAAAACTGATACCTTAGTTGATCACTTGTTGTCCACCTGTCTCCTAAGATTATATCTCGGGAATGCGTGGAGATATCGAGTTGAAATCCAAACTATGTAATACCTACTCAAGAATGCGGTCCCTTAATACTTAATACTTTGTGAAAATTAACCCTCTAAGTCTACGCAGTCAAAGTATATGGCCGTTTATTTTGCAAGTTTGTACGGAACCCCCGGTGCGTTCACCAAGGGTTCAGAAGAAGAGCGAGTCAGACTCGCTCTTGACTGTTTTTTTAGGCATGGAAAATCTAATTACTTCCTCGCTCTGGGCGGAGCGGGAGATAATGTCAGACTTTTACTGACTAAAACCCTTCCATATCCTTTTGTGCTTTGTGTTCCAGAGCTTCGGTATCTCTTTCAAACAACCCGCAACCCCAGCAGGAGGTGATGATAGAACATACATACTTTTGCAACCTACCCGCCTTTGAACTAAGAGTAACCTCAAAAAAAACTTTTTGTTTTACATGATTTATGTTTTTTTTTGTAACAGTACACTTACCTTACTGTGTGTGTGAGCAATAGGTAGCTTACCATCCGCATCAGTCACTGCGCCAACCGTGTCGTCAAATGAGATGTCAGCAAAGCAGAGGGGCCTGCCAGGGCCACCCCCTGCCGGGGTTGCGGGTTGTTCGAAAGAGATACCGCGACCCCGGAACATAAAGGGCAATAGAAGGGACGTGGCTGGGTTTTAATCAGTACAAGTCTGACACTACCCCCACTGGAAAGTTATTTGATAAATTCCTATCCGCAAAAAAGAGTACACTTACTATTTATATTGACAATATTAAATAAACTAAAATACGGAGACTTCAAGCAGCTAAAATTTAGTAACCTTTGTGGGAACTATGTTTTCGGTTGAAACTGGGGCCGTGGGTCGCGAGTGCCCCCAGCTTTTTTAAGGAATAATGAAAACGCTTAGTTGACGCATCCCGTGAGCCTAGCTTGCTTTTACCTTGGTCAAAGGCTGTGTCGCCATACCAACATACCAAATGGAGGCCAGTCTTTTGGGCAAATTACCACAATTTCGTCAATGCAATTTTATTCGTCAAAGGTATTTTAACTAAATCTTATACTATCCCATACTTTAATCACTTTTTGTAGAAATCGCTGCCTGCTTAATTCTTGTACCACACAAAACTTCTTTAAAGAAAAAATCTTGTAATTACCCCAAGGATTTTTATAGCGTTTCTTGTAAGAAGACATTTTGGTAGTTAAAGTGGAAGTACCGGGACCAGCTTAGTACTGAGACCAATGATGGTACAGTTAAGTTTAATTTGACAAGGACAAGAATTGGAGTTTCTGAGTAATTTTATTAAAATAAATTTAAGACTATTATTTAAAAACTATTACTAGACAGAAACTAATACTAAAAGTATGTACAGACGCCAGCAGGTCAAGCTACCCGAAACTGTCAATTTTTCCCAATGAACCTTGAACCTAATACTTTAGAAATAAAGTCGAAAATCTATCAAAGAAATCTGACAGATCGTAGTAGCTTGATGTGCAGGCGTCTGTACAAGTATAAAAATGGTAAAATATAATTAAAGGGCGTCAAAAAATTCGTCCGTATCGCCGTCAACAGGTAAAGTGCCCAGAAGGCTGGCAGCATTACCGCGTTGGATGGCAATGCTAATTTTTTGCGCAAAAAACAGGCCAGCCCTCTGGTCACGAGAAGAGACGACCAACCGCTTGGCGATTTCTCGAAATACTACATGGGCACCCGGACCCCATGGCCCTAGTGTTTCAACCCCAAACGGCTCAAACACATAACTACCAGTCAAATTGTGATATTTGCGCCGTTTGAGGTTTTAAGCATCTACAACAGCAGCCCCAGCGCAGCCTGGTTCTGAGTAATTAAATATTTATTTGTTTGTTGTGAATGTGAGGATCATGTGGTTCATCTCCTAATTAACTTTTGTCTGGTAACTTGAGTACTATAAGCGACCTACACAAGTGTCCTTTTTTTGGTATTGCTCGTCATGTAGTCGAGCTACCACGATAACTGACAAATGCTTGCACTGACTGGACTGGTCGTGGTAAGCGACCTACACAAATGTCCTTTTTTGGTCATTTCGTCGTGTGGTCGTTCGTCGTGTCGTTGAGCTCCTTGAGTTATGAGTCGAGCTACACGATAACTGACAAATGCTTGCACAGGTCCACTCAATCTGTGTGGTGCTTAAAAAGACCATCTCAGACACTAGTCTGCATAGTCCTCATGTAAGTTGGCCAAGATTTTTGTCTGGACCTTAAAGAGACTATGACCTCTGAGTTTGTTTCGGCTGTTTCTTCTCAGAGTAGTCGGGAACGAAACAACGGCCTCATCTAGTTTAAAAAAAACCACATGTAAAAGTGTTTGTTAAAAACCTACTTGCAAAATAAGCATTATTTATGGTCAGTCCTATCTCCGAAATGTTAAGCAGAAGGGTACCTAGACATACATTTATTGTACACTAGCTTTCTCCCGCGGCTTCGCTCGCATTAAATTCGGTATAACACACCAAGCAGACCTGCAGTTTTTGCTCTTGCGCCTGATTGATTTGTAATAGCAACGCTAAGTTTTCCCTTTTCTTCCCTCGTTCTCCCTCATATCCCACTTTTTTTAATAAAAATTAGCCTATGTCCGTCTCCTGGTTGCCAACTATCTCTGTACCAAAATTCATCAAAATCGGTTTAGCCATTAAAGCGTGAAGAGGTAACAAACAAACAAACTCACTTTCGCTTTTATAATATTAGTAAGGATAAGGACTAGCTTCTCGCGACTTCGTCCGCGTGGCATAGTTACTTTGGGCTAACGCTAACTTTAACCCGCGTGATGATCGAAAAATAGAAAAAGATATAGCCGTTTTTTTTTTTTGGATGGGAAATCATCTAATGACTTCCCCCGCTCTGGGCGGAGCGGGGGGGCATGTCAGACTTGTACTGACTAAAACCCACCCATGTTCCTTCTGTTGCCCTTTACGTTCCGGGGCCGCGGTATCTCTTTCGAACAACCCGCAACCCCGGAAGATATGGCCATTTACGTTGCAAGTTTGTTCGGAACCCTCGGTGCGTGAGTATGACTCGCTCTTGACCGGTTTTTACCGGTTTTTAGGGTTCATGTATGTTTGTATGCATGTGAGTTTCTTTATTCCATCATAACTTCTAAACGCTTGAACAGATTTACAGGGAAACAAAAGGGTCTCTTTTTTTTACTCTTGTATAGATTCTTTTCTACCAATTCGTTGTGAATGAGTGGATATGGTTGGCCTTGTAGATTCTTGGACGCTTGTTAACTTTTGTTAACGTATTATTTTATTTTACTTTTTGTAAAGTAAGCAGTGACTTATTATCGGACCTACGCTGTCCTCTCATACTTAAGTGCTAACGCTGTAACAACAACATTGTAAAACCAAATGATTCTAAAAGAGTAACCATTGAGTTTCTTGCCGGTTCTTCTCCATAGGAAACGACCAAACCGAACCGTGCATCTTTTCTCGACGTTTTTGTGCCCATGTAGGCCTATGTTAAATAAAAATATTTTGATTTTGATTTTTGATTTTGGTCCCCCGACCGCGATGAAAATTTTTGTTTTTTTTTTTTTTTTTTTATTATTGATAGGCTCGCGTTTGACCACTATCTCACCTGATGGTAAGTGATGATGTGGTCGACGATGAAGCACGCTTACCTAGAAATAACCTATTCACTCTTGACTTGAAGACCCCCAGGTTATAGCTATCGGGAAATACAGACTCCGGCAGGGAATTCCACTCCTTAGCAGTACGCACAATGAAAGTATTCCCAAACCGTTTAGTGCGTGTGGGTGGGATGTCTACCATGTAACGGTGGCGCATCGCCGTACGTCTTGTAGTCCGATGACGGAACGGGCTTGGCGGAATTAGGCTGTGCAATTCCATCGCACACTCTCCGAAATGTAACCGATAGAAAACCGAAAGGCTGGCAACGCGTCGACGTTTCGTTTTCGATTCCCTATCATCTTTATTCCTAGCACATTCCATCGGCAAATGTAAAACTAACATCTTGTTTTTTTCTTTTTAGTTAAATTTTTTTGACATGGCAGTCGTGTCTTTTAATTTTTTTATTTTTTATCAATTGTTTTTTCATTTCTTATCCCCATGCTTAATTGTTAATTTGTATTATTTTATATTTGTTTTAATCACACACAATGCAGTAAGTTATTAAATAAATAAATGAAAATAAACTTATGAATAGACTACCCACATTCACACATACTCTATGAAATCATAACTGAATATGAAATGGCGTCCCTCCTTCATATATCAATTTTGAATATTACATTTCGTTACAACACATGTCGTTTCGTAACAGTTTAATATCTTTTTTACCCTATTCGCTGCCTACCCCCTGTAGACCAGACGGGATCCAATTTCCTGAGATATATTATGCAGGTTACAATTTTGTGGGTTTGGCAGAAAAGGTAGTTATGCTGTGGGCTGTGTTTGGCTATGCTTTTTCTTTTGTTAATGGCGAAATATTGGTTTACACCTTGGGCCTTAGTCTGCTATTACAATAGTGTCAGAATGGTCGATCACTGATCGCATAATGGTTAATTTTGACAAGTTTGGTAATCTACTACATACTAAACTTGTCAAAATCAACCATTATGCGATCAGTGATCGACCATTCTGACACCATTGTAATAGCAGACTAAGGCCCCTGGACTGGGGTACTGAAATGGTTGCTTTATCAATATCAAATCATTTATTCATTTGTTTAACTTCTAGAGCCCCAGCGGCACAAAAACGTACCAGTAAACAAATATTACCGTTGAGCCCCGCTGGCACAAATTTGTACCACCAAACTCCGACCGATTTAAAACTGTATTTGTAGTAAAGATAAGTCTTAAAATCATATTACGCTTTCGATAAGAGCCCGCCCGGCCGTGCTTGACGCATAGTTGACGTAAATAATGGCGGTTCTTGAGTGGTTAAACTAGTATCCGACGCTGGTTTTCAACTGGACCTGTATGCATCTGCCCCTTTTTTTATTAAGAATTGCATTATATGATAATTCTTAACTTCCGAGTTAGTATTCATTATTTTAAAAGCAGAGAGAGGATTTAGAGGGGTTGTTCTAATTTGAATCACCCCTAAAACAAGGGAAGATGGTGCTGATAAAAAATTGAATAATTTTCTTTGAGCGATAAAAAACACAAGACTTGTGTGGACATTCCGAACAAATTATTTGATTTATTTTACAACTAGCTTTTGCCCGCGGCTTCGCTCGCGTTAAATTCGGGGTAACACAGTTCTCCTTTCCTGATTTACAGGTACCTGCTACCTGCAGTTTTTTCCCTTGCGCCTCATTTATTGTAATAGCAATGCTAAGTTTTCCCTTGTCGTCCCTCTTTCTCCCTCATATTTCAATCTTTTTTTTAAAAAAAATTGTTTATGTCCGTCTCCAGTGCCCCGACTATCTATGTACCAAAATTCATCAAAATCGGTTTAGCCATTTAAGCGTGAAGAGGTAACAAACAAACAAACTCACTTTCGCTTTTATAATATTAGTAAGGATAGTAAGAATACGAATGTTTGAGAGGATGGATGTATGGGTGTATGAAAGTTTGTTACTCTTTCACTTTAAAACGGCTGAACGGATCTTGACGAAATTTGGCACAGAGGTAGATTATAGTATGGAATAACACATAGGATACTTTTTTTTTGGAAATCATGCGGGTAAAACCGCGTGCGCCAGCTAGTATGGTTATAATTTCAACTGAGATAAAGAATCTTGACAGACATACAGATAGACTAACAGACTGACAACAAAGCAAAGTCATCTTGTTATAGTTCCTTCAGTTTTTTTCCTTCTAAGCTACGGAACCTTTAAAGACGGATGGTGCATCTTATCCACACAAATCGTTCTTCCCCGCCATCTTAGTCGTAAAATTGCGTCCATTCTTGCGTGTAACTCAATGTTTATTTTATTCACTTTGACATCGCAGCGACTGTGTTCCTCATTGGGAAGCGGAGTGAGCAGAGCATAATAATGAAGATCATTCTTCTTGGCAAGGTTTTAGAGAATTTATTTATATACGTAGACAGATTATAGACCCATTACTCTCTTTCTGTATGGCTAAAATATCTTAAAAAATATTTTCTTTTTACTAATATTATAAATGCGAAATCCTCTTTCACGAAAAAACTACTGAACGGATCTTGATAAAAATTTTAGTAGATTATAGTCTGGAATAACACATAGTATACTTTTTTTATATCACGTGGGTGAAGCCGCGGGCGCCAGCTAGTTATTTATATTAGAGTTTTTTTTTTTAATAAAATATAAGATAAGAATGTTGGATTAAGAAAGGGATATCGTTTAATATGGCTACGCATCAGCTTTTACAAAAAGTTGTAACGGAACTATGTAGATACAAAAAAATCAGCAACCCTACCACGATGTAAAGAAAGCAGAACTTATTCCACTGAGGGAAAGAGACAGAGCTATACAGGGTGTCTAGCACCATCTCTTTCCCTCAGTGGAATAAGTTCTGCTTTAAAACGTCATGGTAGGCCTACAGGTCACAGCTCTATTCACGACATGACAAAAGCTTTTGATTACGTTGATCATGGACTACTACTACATAAACTAGAAATATACGGAGTAGTAATACATCGAGCCTAAGATCCATAAATATGGTGTACCTCAAGGGTCGATACTGGGACTGCCACTATTTCTTATTTATTTAAATAATCTGCCTAAAGCTAATCGGTACACTTAGATCAATATTGTAGGACCGGGGTTGCAGGTTGTTCCGGGGTTGCTGGTTGTTGTTGCTGGTTGTTAAAGGCAGTAGAAGGAACATGGGTAGGTTTTAGTCAGTACAAGTCTGGCACTCTCCCCGCGCTCCACCCAGAGCGAAAGAAGTTATTTTATGAATTCCCATCCGCAAAAAAAAAGATCAATAATATGTGGGATGCACCGTGCTATGGGAGCCAACAGCACAGCGCTGGTTGTCAATGGTAAACCCGTCAATTAAACGTACGGAAGTCATGACAGCATAAAGGTATGATTCCGAACTCGGCAACAAGCAGCAGTGCTGTTGCCCCAGTGCTGCCACTAAGGTGCTGCCAGCAGTGCTGCCTGGAGCAAGGCGGCAGTGTCACTCTGTTCGTGGTGATGCGTTGTTGTGTATTCGTTACTTTACTTTGAGTTCACAAGATATCGATTGATGACAAACTTTTTTATACTGTTGCGTGTCACTACTGGTCTGTCGCGGCGGTAGGGTGACACTGTCGCGCAGCAGTGCTGCCGCTACATTGATGCCACGACATTGCTGCCTAGCTCGGAATGTATTCTTATATCTTAATTATATAAAACAAAGTCGGGTTTGTTCGAAAACTTGTAATTCGAGAACGGCTGGATCGATTTTCATGATTCTTGATTTTTTTAATTTGTCTCCGTGCCGAATAGCAGAATAAGTATTAAAATATACGGAAAAAAACATGAGGTGATTTTGAAACAACCTTTGACGACGCACGTTCTATTTGGTAGGTAGGTAGGTTAGGTAGGTAGGTGGGTAGGTAGGGTTGAGTAGTAAAAGGTCCATTGCAACGCATGCCGAGCACAGCTAGTAAGCTTAAATAGTAATTGTATGAGGACCAGTAGTGTCGCGGCAGCACTGCTGTTTGCAGCGTGGTTTGGAATCATACTTTAAATATTTAAACTACTGACATAAAAAAATTAACTGGACCGACTGCCTATCTGAAATATAATCCTCCACAACCCAGTTAGTACTGGATACTACGCTAAGAACGGACTAACTAGCAATTTTCCCCAAAAAACGTGAATCAAAAATTAATGTGAATTAAAAGCTAAATTAAGACCGCATTGAAGGGTTTCAACCCTTCTGCGCGGCATGCGAACAATTTATGACGAGACCGTTTCAACCCCTAATGTCGAAATTTTCGACACTCCGGATTTTAAAAATTTAATTAAGTTCTGAATGTATGAGAGGCTTTCTACATTTTGCTTTTTTGCCTTCAAACGGGTGGAATTTACAACGTGTAAAAAAGGAGCAAAACTTAAGAGGTGTCAAGAGACACCCGGATGGAACAAAGTTATTATTTATTATGTATAAAAAAACCTGTATACACTCAACAAAAATAATCGTCGCGACACCACACTGTTCAATGCAAAATAGAAAGACGAAACGAAAATAACTGGCTTGCTTTCTATGAGAGAGAGAGAGAGACAGAGAAACACGCGCACGCCGCACGGCTTACAACTATAGCAAAAAGTGTCGTTACAACTTTTGGTCTTTATTTTTTCCGTCTAGCCCCCTACCGCACCGTGCGATAAGGAACTTTGTTCCAATAACATTTAAGAGCCATACAGTTAAGGTGATCAGCAGTCTTGGTGCATGTTCCCAGGTTCTCAAATACTATACTTTTAGAGAAAAAGACTTTTTATTTTTTTTCAGGAAGTTCTTGCGACAACTCTAAAATCAGTTGAGAGCTTGTTATTTCCAAGTTTGTTTAATTAATAATAATATCTGTATTGAAAACAACCAGTGATTACAAAAACCATTAAAGCGTGAAGAGGTAACAAACAAACAAACAAACAAACTCACTTTTGCTTTTATAATATTAGTAAGGATTATATTATATTATATTTATTTATATATTTATATAAAAGCGAAAGTGAGTTTGTTTGTTTGTTTGTTACCTCTTCACGCTTTAATGGCTAAACCGATTTTGATGAATTTTGGTACAGAGATAGTTGGGAACCAGGAGACGGACATAGGCTAATTTTTATTAAAAAAAAGTGAGATATGAGGGAGAACGAGGAAAGAAAAGGGAAAACTTAGCGTTGCTATTACAAATCAATCAGGCGCAAGAGCAAAAACTGCAGGTCTGCTTGGTGTGTTATACCGAATTTAACGCGAGCGAAGCCTCGGGCGAAAGCTAGTAGTGTATAAATGTAAGTGTGAGTGTAGTTTGATTGCAAATGTCTATCATTAATGTAAATGTCTAGTGTGAGAAGATAATACTTTACCTAGTTAAATATTCCTCAGTTTCCTCAATTAGGCAGGTATCTCTACATCCAGTAAGTAATAAGTTAGTTATTCCAGTAGGTAAGAACTTTAGGAAAAGGTATTTTATGTAAGCAGCGCATTCGTACTTAATAAAGTCGTATTAAAGTATTTTGTTTTGTTATAACATAAAATTATTAACGGGATTATTTAAAAACTAGCTATTGCCCGCGGCTTTGCTCGCGTTAAATTCGGGGTAACACAGTTCCCCTTTCCTCGTTTGCAGGTACTTGCTATCTGTAGTTTTTGCCCTTGCGCCTTATTTATTGTAATAGCAAAGCTAAGTTTTCCCTTTTCTTCCCTCTTTCTCCCTCGTTTCTCACTTTAAAAAAAATAGCCTATGTCCGTCTCCAGGGTCCCAACTATCACAAACATGCAAACAAACAAACTCACTTTCGCTTTTATAATATTAGTAAGGATTAAGGTTCACTAACAGTTGTTTTAGATAGGAACATTCGACATAAACGGTCATATCTTTTGACTGCATAGACTTAGAAGGTTGATTTTTCACAGCACAGAGGGACCACAGACTTGAGTATATGGTTTTAAATGGCAAAAAAATAACTATAAACAAGTAACACAGATGTTGTAAATGATAAATGATGTTTATTTTGCAAGTAGGTTTTCACAAACACTTTTACACGTCTTTTTTTTTAAACTAGATGAGGCCGGTGTTTCGTATCCGACTACTCTGAGAAGAAACAGCCGAAACAAACTCAGAGGTCATAGTCTCTTTTAAGTCCAGACAAAATATCTTGGTCAACTTACATGAGGACTATGCAGACTAGTGTCTGAAATGGTCTTTTTAATAATCCAGATTGAGTGGACCTGTCCAGTCAGTGCACGCATTTGTCAGTTATCGTGTAGCTCGACTCAAAACCCAAGGAGCTCAACGAAACGACGAACAATACCAAAAAAAGGACATTTGTGTAGGTCCCTTATAGTACTCAAGTAGTGTAAGTATTCAAAACAAATTATTGTATCGGAACAATCTTTTAGAATCCGCTGTTGCCTGTCAACAGGGTCGACCCAGTTAGGCCCGTGATTTTTAGTTTAGCTATCCACCCAATCAGTAGACAGCTAAATACAGAACAAAGGTTGTATAAAAATGTGATTTGACAACTATTGTAAACTACCTGATTTCATCCTACTAATCGTTACTAATATTATAAAAGCGAACGTGAGTTTGTTTTTTTGTTATCTCTTCACGCCTAAATGGCTAAACCGATTTTGATGAATTTTGGTACAGAGATAGTTGGAACCCTGGAGACGGACATAGGCTAACTTGTTTTTTAAGTGAGAAATGTGGGAGAAAGAGGAAAGAAAAGGGAAAACTCAGCATTGCTATTACCATCAATAAGGCGCAAGGGCAAAAACTACAGGTAGCAGGTACCTGCAAATCAGGAAAGGGGAACTGTGTTACTCCGAATTTAACGCGAGCAAAGCCGAGGGCAAGAGCTAGTAATACTATAAATGCGAATGTTTGTGAGGATGGATGCTTGTTACTCTTTCACGTCAAAACGGCTGAACGGATCTTGATTAAATTTGGCACAGAGTTAGATTATAATATGGAATAACACAGAGCATACTTTTTTTGTTCATAAAAATCAATAGATCAGATAAATAAATAATGAAATATCTTTGAAAACCGCACCTGAATCATGGGAAAACCCAACGATCTCTCCCAATTACTATCAAAGATACATTAGTAATCAGTTGACTCCGTTAATTAATATAACCCGACGGGGGGTGAAAAAGAACCGATGGTCAGTCAGCGATTTTGACCGATCGCCCCTTTCACCCCGTTTCGCCCCCTTTTCCTGTGGTTTTATTGGGAGACTGCATTTTTTCTGTTACTCTTTTTGGGAACTCTTTGGTCGATCGAGTTATGCAGGTTGATTGGGTTTAGAAGTTGAATATAGAGGCGAGAGGTGAATTGAATTGCGTGAGCTAACTTTACAAGAGGACAAAGTGTGCTTATAGAGATCTACGCTTTGGAATGGGCAACTACAGTACTTTCACAAGTTATTGTGTCTTGTGACTGGGACTGTAGCAGCATCATTTTTTTGTTTTCATGACATTCAAAAGTGCCTGTAATGGTCTAATTGGAATAAATGATTGATTTGATTATACAGCATTTGACAGCTGAAAAGTACGTTTTTAGGATTCCATAGCTTAAAAGGAAAATACGGAACCTTTATTGGATCACACTGTAGTCCGTCTTTCATGATATTTTATCTCGGGAACGCATGAAGGTTTGGAGATAAAATTAAAACCATATACTAAAATTTATGGCCCATTGGTGCTTTGAAAAAAATCAATAAGTCTACGCAGTGGAGAAGATATGTCAGTTTATGTCAAAAGTTTGTAGGTACGGAACTCTCTCAGCCGGTTTTTTCACAGCACAAAGAGATCACTGAGTTGGGTATATAGTTTTACTAGCTTTCGCCTGCGACTTCGTCCGCGTGGCATGGTTACTTTGGGCTAACGCTAACTTTAACCCGCGTGACGATCGAAACAAACATATCTTTGTCTCCCCTTTTTCCCCCTTTTCTCACTTTTTTTTAGCTTTTGTCCGTCTCCAGGGTCCCAACTATTTCTGTACCAAAACGCTTCAAAATCGGTTTAACCATTTAGGCGTGAAGACGTAACAAACAAACAAACTCACTTTCGCATTTATAATATTGGTAAGGATTTTCAACACGATATCTCCAACCGTTCTCGAGATAAAGGGTCTTAACAGGCAGACGGACCACAAAGTTATCATATCAGGGTTTCCTTTTGAAATACGGAACCCAAAAAAAGTAAAAAGTTGGTAAAACTTCGCCTGAAGCGTGTCTGAACCCGGAGGACACGGTGGAGCACACAGTGGCGGTCTGCCCTGCTTGGGCGAAGCACCGCCGTGCCCTCGTAGAGGCGATCGGCGGCGGCGATCTCTCGCGTCCGGCCCTGGTTCAGTCCATGGTCCGGAGCGAGACGGAACGGGAAGCGGTCACCTCCTTCTGCGAAGCAGTAATGCTAGCGAAGGAGGTGGCCGGGCGTTTGAGGGAGAGAACCTCAAGCCAACCCAGCCGCCGCGGGAGACGCCCCGGGTGCCGTGAGACGACTCCCGGCCACCGTTGATGCGGGCCTGTGGACGGTGAGCAATGGGTAGCTCACCGTTCGTCCATTCACGCGCGCCTCAAAAAGATGTCAGCAAAGCAGAGGGGCTTGCCAGAGCCTCCGCCTGCCTGGGTTGCGGGTTGTTCGAAAGAGATACCGCGGCCCCGGAACGTAAAGGGCAATAGAAGGAACATGGGTGGGTTTTAGTCAGTAAAAGTCTGACACACCCCCCTGCTCCGTCCAGAGCGGGGGAAGTTATTTGATGATTTCCCACCCCCAAAAAAAAAGCGTGTCTAAACTAAACCACGCACATACAGACAGACAGACTTGGAAACATTATAACAGTTCCTTATTACGTTTATAACGCTAACAACTGAACCAGAATTCGATACAACAATTTGAAAAAGACAAAATTCTTTTTTCGTCCACGTCGCGTTCATTCCGTGACAGTGTGCAGACATTGCTAATTGACTGTTCGCAGACCCCTTCGGTAATTTTTCTCTCGTTTTCTGACCAGATGTCGCAGTGGGCAGTTTGATATATTGGTCGTGAGACTAGTATTTGGTATAGGCGTTTGTGTTCGGCTGCTTTTTGTTAGGAGGGATGGAGTTTGTTTTTAAGAACTGTTGGATTATTGCATTTAACAACTGTTGGATTATTGCTTTTAAGAACTGTTGGATTATTGCTTTTAAGAACTGTTGGATTATTGCTTTTAAGAACTGTTGGATTATTGCTTTTAAGAACTGTTGGATTATTGCTTTCAGTCTTGTGTTTGTAATTGTAAAACCGGTCAAGTGTGAGTCGGACTCGCGCACTAAGGGTTCCATACAAACTTTTTTTTTTTAAAGAAAGAAACGGAAAAAATTAAGCAACGGAAGCCTGTTAGGATCACTTTGTTCTTTGTCTGTCAAGAAAATATATCTCGGGAAGGCGTGAAGGTCTTTTTTATTTATTTTTCAGGTGGGAAATCACCCAATGACTTCCCCCGCTCTGGGCGGAGCGGGGGGGCCATGTCAGACTTGTACTGACTAAAACCCACCCATGTTCCTTCTATTGCCCTTTACGTTCCGGGGCCGCGGTATCTCTTTCGAACAACCCGCAAGCCCGGCAGGCGGAGGCCCTGGCAAGCCCCTCTGCTTTGCTAACTCTCTTAGAGGCGCGCGTGAAACACGAATGCGCCGTCGACACGGCCTGTCATCAATAGACGGACGGACGGTGAGCTACCCATTGCTCACCGTCCACAGGCCCGTATCTACGGTGGCCGGAAGTCGTCTCGCGGCGCCCGGCGCCCTGGGCGACTCCCGCGGCGGCTGGGTTGGGCAGATGTTCTCTCCCTCAAACGCCCGGCCACCTCCTTTGCTAGCATGACTGCTTCGCAGAAGGTGGTGACCGCTTCCCATTCCCTCTTGCTCCGGACCATGGCCTGAACCAGTGCCGGACGCGAGAGATCGCCGCCGCCGATCGCCTCCACGAAGGCGTGAAGGTCTCGAGTTGAAATTTTAACCATTTACTTAAATCTGTAATTTCTAAGGGCTTTGAAAAGCAACCTTCTAGGGTTGTTTCTTCGCAACCAAAAGATATGGCTGTTTATGTACAGACACCTGCACATCAAGCTACAACAATCTGTCAGATTTCTTTGATAGATTTTCGACTTTATTTCTAAAGTAGGTATAAGGTTCAAGGTTCATTGGGAAAATTTGACAGTTTCGGGTAGCTTGACCTGCAGGCGTCTGTACCTAGCAGGTTTGTATGGAAACATCAGCGCGAAAGACCGAGTCGCACTTGACGGGTTTTAGTTTCATATTTATTTAAAGACTAGCTTTTTCCCGCGGTTTCACTCGCGTTAAATTCGGGGTAACACAGCTCCCCTTTCCTGATTTGCAGGTGCTAACTAACCACCTGCTACCTGTAGTTTTTGCCCTAGCGCCTTATTTGTATCAATAGCAATGCTAAGTTTTCCCTTTTCTTCTCTCTTTCTCCCTCATTTCTCACTAAAAAGTTACTTAAAAAGTTAGCCTATGTCCGTCTCCAGGGTCAAAAACATCAAAATCGGTTTAGCCAGTAAAGCGTGAAGACGTAACAAACCAACTCACTTTCGCTTTTAAAATATTAGTAAGGATTGATGTAAAAACTGATTACAGTAAAAAAGACAGGAACAGAAGATTTTTAGTTTTACTTGTTATTTTGTCTTGTGCGAGTGAAATAAATACTTTTTCCTTCGTTGTTTATTTCTATAAGTGACTTTTTACTACATTGCAATCGTTTTAAGGTTGATATCGTAATACTAACCCCTTCAAGAAGGCAGGCAGCGTTAAAGCATGTAATATACATAAACGTTAAACACAGTAGAAAGGGATCTCTTACAAATTCTTTCAAACTTCTCCCCAGAGGTTCTTGTAACGAAAACATAGGGGAGACTATTTGCAGCGGAATCGTTCTGCCTCCGTAAGGCAATAAGTCAACTCCACAAATAAATTTTTCGAGAAAATTATACGTCACAGTGTTGTTCCAATTTTAATACAATGTGTGAAAGAGATGGCAGATATCCCGTATAGTTCTGTCTCTTTCCAACACTATAATAGGCTAGTTTCCTAAAAAAAAAAATTAGTCCGACTTTTAGATTATTCAAAAATAAGGGACACGTATTTTTTTATCTTTGTGCGCGTTGCTGCATTTTTTCGCAACAAGTGACGTCACTAGGGAATGCAATCTCGAGGCGAGATCGCAAATTCGAGATCTCGGCTGAAATTTAAAAAAATATCGTTTTTCTTAAGTAAGTAAAACGCAAAGAAAACAGCTGAGTTTTCTTTATTACGAGAGTAAGATACAGAACGAATTAGAAAATAAAACCCTCATTTATTTAGTAATCATTTACTATTAATAATAATTAAGCCATTAATGAACATACGAATCACAATTAAGTTTTTTAAATTAAAATTACCAGTCTTTGGTTTATAAAGATATAAAAATTAACAACATCTCTCACGGTAAAGAATTTTAACAAAAAATAGACTCTTTATTGCGCAGTAAACCGTTCTTATTTTTCATTTAAGAGCTTGGATCATTAATGTAGTAAACGGTTACAGTAACTACTTATCAGTAGACTTAAGTTGAACCTATGTTATAGTACAAAAATAATAAATATAAAAGAAACAAGTCTTATGAATGGTTTTGGAAATAACTCCTTATAAAACATCATCAGCGTAAATTGCGAGCGTAATGCGTCCCTGACTGCCGCCATTCAATCTCGTCAATATCGGCCGAGATCTCGTCATTTTATGCTTCGAGATTAATCTCAAAAAATAAGGCGAGATTGCATTCCCTAGACGTCACACGTAACTTTAATGGGCTATAATATATCTTTGTCATTTTTGATCTAATTTACAATTTAAAAAATACATGTCCCTTGTTTTTGAATAATCTAAAAGACGGACTTAGTAGAATGTAATTACTTTGACCCTGGAAACTACCCTATTATATCGTTGTCCCACATTAGGATTTTCTCCTATATCGTGGGTGCGTTTACAAACATTTAAACTCACACACTGTCAACAGGAAAAGTGAGAAAAAGGCTGGCAACATCACCGCGTTGGATGGCAATACTAATTCTTAAAGTAGTTAGGTATTAAACTGCAACCTGTCACAATGGATCCGAACTTAACATAGTTATTTTCTTTTTTTAAAAAAACGTTGCCCACCATAGGAATTTCTCCTGTATCGTGGGTGTGTTTACAAATATTTAAACTCACATACACAAACAGCCAGACCCGGAACAACTATCTCTAGGCCATACAAAAAATTGTGTCGTGCGGGGATCGAACCCGCGACATGCAGAGCAGCAATTGATTGAAGAAATACGCTAGGCGTTCGCATACACAATTCCTTTTTCTATTTTGAGGTGGGAAATCATCAAATAACTTCCTCCGATCTGGGTGGAGCGGGGGGGAGTGTCAGACTTGTACTGACTAAAACCCACCCATGTTCCTTCCATTGCCTTTCACGTTCCGAGCGGTATCTCTTTCGAACAACCCTTCACCCCGGCAGGCGGAGGCCCTTGCAAGCCCCTTTGCTTTGCTGACATCTCTTTGAGGCGCGCGTGAAACACAAACGCGCCGTCGACACGGCCTGTCGTCAATAGACGGACGGACGGTGAGCTACCCATTGCTCACCGTCCACAGGCCCGCATACACGATTCCCTCCCGTATATTCCAACCAAGACGTTTCATTGTTTGAATTTAATTTGCAAAACTCATTTGATATTCATTAATCTTTTCTTTTCGACTTGTTGAGTGAGTGAGCGAGACAGCTATAGTATAGATCAAGGTGTACGAAAGAGACGGTAGGATTATAAAAGAATATGCCTACTTTTGTTAATTTTTAAGATGAAAGGAATGACACAATTTGTTTTGATTAAGATGACGTGGTTAAAGCTTGTTGTGAGAAAAAAAGAGGAGCTCGTGGCTAAATAATAGCAGCCGCTCAGGTCGATCTTTAGGTTAAGCCGCGATTTTGCCTAGGTTGGTCTTTGGATGGGTGACCACCCGTGACATACCGAGTTTGTTCCGTGCCTCGGAAAGCACGTTAAGCCGTTGGTCCCGGCTGTCATTTGTAGATCTTTGACAGTCGTTACAGATAGTCAGTGTCCCGAAAGTCTGACAACCAGTCTTACCAAGAGGTATCGTATTACTCAGTACTAACTGGGTTATGGAGGTCAGAAAGGCAGTCGCTCCATGTAAAATACTGATATTAAGCTGCATCCGGTAAGACTGGAAGCCGACCCCAACATAGTTGGGAAAAGGCTAGGCAGATGATGATGGTTAAAGGTTGTTGTATGTGTTTTTAGCTTATGGAAAATGATTGCCGTTTTCCGCTAATCACTGTTTTGTCACGCGAGGGAAAGAGACAGTACATGGTGCTCTCTATAAATCTTGTGTCAGCTATCGTTGACACAAGATGGTTCTTTTAACGGTAACGGTTTCGGTGTTGACGGGCCTGTTGGTCTAGTGGTTAGTGGCCCTGACTGCTGAGCCGGAGGTCGTGGGTTCGATTCCCACCCAGGACAAACTTTGTGTGATGAGCATGATTGTTTGTTCTGTGTCTGGGTGTGATTTATCTATAATATGTATGTATTTATAAATTATATAAGTATGTATATCAGTTGTCTGGTTACCATAACACAAGCTCTGCTTAGCTTGGGATCAGATAGCCGTGTGTGAGTTGTCCCAAGATATTTATTTATTTATTTAACCGACGACATCAGAAAAAGAAAGAGGTTCAATTCTTAGCTTATTTCTTTTGCACTATGGTCCTAGTTTATCACCTGTGACTTCTTCACTGCACGTGTAAGCGGGCACACCCGTTAGACTGGAGAATTTATTATTTAGGCTTGGTTAAATTTTTATTTTTATATACATAATTGGTGTTTGCTAGCTGACATGTGACAATGAATGAATAATTTCTTAATTTTTTATAATTTCTTGTGATAAACGGAATTGTATAAAATATGGTTCTTCTAACCTGACAGACAGATGTGTTGCTGGTGGCTGAGTGTGTCGCCACTTCTTCTTCCCAGCTAAAACACTAGGAAGTGGCGAAGGGCAGAGCGTTTTTGTGGGACTGTTTCTTGTAATGTGACGTTCAAAAAGTGCTGATTATCAGCCTAATTTGAATAAATGACTTTTGATTTTGATTTCAATCCCAATCAATTCAAGTCTCAATTCGACTTTTTTTTGTATATTTGTCACGCGATTACTCCGGCAATTATTGTGGATTTTCAAAATTCTTTTCTCGAAGGAGCCTCATGTGAATTCTATCAAGCTTCGGTAGGTAGTTGAGTATGACTTATCTTTTATCCTACTTCCTAGTAATACTTATTATAAATGCGAATGTTTGTGAGGATGTATGGATGTTTGTTTTTTTTTTTGGAAAAAGACGTAGAGGAAGGCAGACGAAAAGGTGGGAAGATGATTTTCCCAAGGGTTGGAGGCGAACAACGCAGGATCGGCAAAAGTGGAGGGAACTTGAGGAGGCCTATGTCGCAAGATAGCGTGACCTGATAGCTGATAAGAAAAACAATTCTTTTTTTATATATATTTTACTAATTTTTAAGTGTAGATATTTTATAGTTAAATAATAGTGATAGTTTAGAATTTAAATATATGTTACACAAAAATTGTAGTGTATTTATTTTAAGGTCAGAGACAATAAAGGCTATTTTTATTATGGGTGTTTGTTACTCTTTCACGTCAAAACGACTGAACGGATCTTGTAGAAATTTTACACAGAGATACATTATAATTTGGAATAACACATACGATTTTTTTTTCGATATTACGTGGGCGGAGCCTTTTTTATAATACCCTAGCTGGCGCCCGCGGCTTCGCCCGCGTGATATCTATTTATCTAAAAACACATAAAACCTCATCATCATCACAACTCATCCATCACCTTGCACGCACACATCGTGTCTTCACCGCTGCTGCTTCACTTTGTATTAGTCTTCAACTCAACTCACACAGTGGAACTAAACTTGCTTGTTATATAGTTCTGAAGTTAAGCCGTGCATATGATAACTTATTTAAACACACATCAGCAGATGCGTAATCGAGTGTAGTACTTTAAGGCGCTGTACAAAACAAACACTTCGTAAAACGTCTAGATTTTCGTCGCAAAGTTAGCCGTATCTGTACATGCCACTAACCAAAAAAAAAATTACCGTGTATAGTTAAATACATAAAGTAAAGACTTAAACAAAATCAGTTTACATAAGTAGTCTAGTAGGTACTACTACAAAAATTTTTTTTTTTTAAAGTGACAAATGAGGGATAAAGAATGAAGAAAGGGGAAAACTTAGCATTGCTATTACAATAAATAAGGCGCAAGGGTAAAAACTACTGGTAGCAGGTACCTGCAAATCAGGAAAGGGAACTGTGTTACAAGCCGCGGGCAAAAGCTAGTTTACACATTCCCCATAATTGACTATGGTGATGTGTGTTACTATGACCTGAATGCAGATCTACTCAACAAACTTGACCGACTTCTAAATAACTGCATTCGATTCGTTTTCAATCTTCGTAAGTATGACCATGTTTTTGCGCATCGGTCGCTCTTGAAGTGGTTACCCATCAGACAGCGACGAGCGCTGAGGGCTTTGACCACCTTGTTTTCTCTGCTCGATAAACCCGTATCTCCTTATTATCTTACATAAATTCATTCATTCTCATTTTAAATATTTATGCGCTGCGCACAGCAAGCACCTTCGGTCCTCCAAAAATCGTCTTCTACGATCTCCTACTCATCGCTCTGGTTTCCTTAAATATTCTTTCTCTGTCCAGGCGGTTTTACTGTGGAATGCGCTCCCTCTGAATATCAGGACGGCTACCAGTCGGTTTACATTTACGGTAAAAGTTCGCGAACACTTACGTAAGAAGTTGGCAGACTCTTCTCAAAATTAAAAAGTTGTCAGTTTTTCATTATATTTAGTAGTTTTTACCTCTCTTTACTTTTTTATATTTATTTCTTGTCACATTGCACCTACTATATCTTTGTCTCTGCATCACCCTAAGGTTGACTGGTAGAAAATGCCCAAGGCATTAAGTCCGCCTTTGTACAATGTTTTTTTTACTTGTGCATGAAGTTTTAATAAATAAATAAACCATTTATTCAAGTCTGTGGTCCCTTGGAGTACCTAGTGGAAAATTCATATTTCTAAGTCAACACAATCATAAGATATGACCGTTTATTTCGCAAGTTTGTATGGAACACTAGATGCGCGAGTTATAGTCGCGATTGTGGACAAGACAGTCAGCAGTATTAGACGCAAACGCGATTGCTGAGCATGGGGTTTGATCCCGGGTCGAATAAAGTGGACGCGGACGAAGCCGCAGGCGGAAGCTAGTACTAAAGAATAATTGATTATTCTATTGGCTTAGATCTGACATTGATTGCAATTGGAATCCGAGTCTAGTAATCTCTTGGGAGCTTCCTCAACCGAGTCAATATTGTTTTATAGACAGAATGATTGACTGGAATCAAAGGTAGGACTACTATAATATATACCGACGAATTGAGAACCTACTCCTTTTATTGAAGTTGGATAAAAAACTAAAATCCTTACTAATATTATAAAAGCGAAAGTGAGTTTGTTTGTTACCTCTTCACGCTTTAATGGCATAACCGATTTTGATGAATTTTGGTACAGAGATAGTTGGGAACCAGGAGACGGACATAGGCTATTTTTTTTTCAAGTGGGATATGAGGGAGAAAGAGGGAAGAAAAGGGAAAACTTAGCGTTGCTATTACAAATCAATAAGGCGCAAGTGGAACTGTGTTATCCCGAATTTAACGCGAACGAAGCCGCGGGCAAAAGCTAGTGCTATATTAAAGATCATTTAATTTTCGACGGAAAAATTGATGTATTTAAGTTTCGTTTACACCCCGCGTTTGTGGTGGAATAAAAGACACGTTCAGAATCAGACTTTTATATTTGAAACCTAGGTATTTACATAAAGGTCTAAGGTATATACGTTTGCAACTTATTGGTAACGCCCATATGTTTGAACCTTTTGCCGTGCTTGATAATTGTTGTTGTGTAAATTTTATTGTGTTGAAAGCGAACAATAAAACTTAAAAAACAAAATTAAGTACCAACAAGAAAAATATTATTTAATATTTCAATAAATATCTAGGTAAAAATCTACAATTATCTTAAAAAGAGAACTAATTGTATTAACACAATAAAAAGTATATAAAAAATTTTGCAGATGAAATATTAAAAATTATCAGTGATGAAATCTTCTACACTATAACATTTTTCAATTGATAGCGAACAGAGACTTCTTAAACTTTAATAACGGCAATTTTTAAGCTATTGCATAGCTTCTATCGTGGGCCTTGAGCGTGGAGACCGAATCCAGAAACATAACGAAAACACCTAACATTACGAATACGGTCAGTTATCTCAGTCACGATTCCAATGTTCAATTAGCGTCTGTGGTAGAGAATCGGGTCGTCAATCAATATTATGCTGGATCAAACCCAAGGTCTAATTTTTCTTTTTGTGACTTTTTTTCATTGGAAGTACTTTTTAAATATTTTATTTTGATTTTTTTAAATATTGCATAGCTTTTTTTTATTTATTGCAAAAGTTGATAAAAAATGCTATGCAATAGCTTTACCGCGGCAGTCCCCGAGTGCCACACGTATTTTTTTAAACTATCCCGTAATTAAAAACGTTATGTCAAATGTCAAAATAAAAACCCTTTCACATGGCATCTAAAAAATAGTCACAGAGGTTTTGATCTCTAAACATCAAAGAGTTTCCAACCCGTTTATTGAACCGACTCTCAAGTATTATCCAAACTTTGAACCTCTATGTCTGTATGTCCTCTCGTATCTACGGAACCGTGTGTTTATTCTAGCTAATTGGAACGCGCGTCGCCTGCGGCAGTAGGGGTGAGAGAGTGTCGATGGTTTAGGGGTATCGATAAAATGATTCTGTGTTTAAAGTTGTAATGCAAAAGTCAATCTCTCGCCTTTTTTTGCGGATGGAAAATGATTAAATAACTTTCCCCCGCTCTGGGCAGATCGGGGTGGAGTGTCAGACTTTCACTGACTAAAACCTACCCATGTACCATTTTTTCCCTTTTATATTCTGAGGCTGCGGTATCACTTTTGAACAACTCGCAACCCCGGTCGCCTTTTAACTTCGAATAATACCTAAATTATAAGAAAATAAATTGTTCCTAATTTTTGACGTTAACGGATTTTAATGAGTTATAGTAGTAACCTGGTGAGATTACCTTTAGAATTTTAACAACATTGTATTATAGTTGCCATAGACATCGTATAAGTTATAAAGTTTTTAAACTGACATGGTTACTAATATTATAATTATCTACCACTTGAAACGGGATATGTACCATGATGAACATAATTCATCCGTGATCATTTACAACTTTGCCGAAATATCGGAAAGTCGATAAAAATAACAAACATGGTAAATATCCCGTTTCAAGTGTTAATTATAATATTGAATACGTTTTTTTCCGCTTGATTTCTCCTTGTATAACTTTCGAACAGCACAGTTGGCGCAATGGTTGAGCGATTGACTGCTGTGCTGCGTCACATGAGTAGATAAACGGAACAGAGACAAAGCTTCCTAAGAACGTCCAAAATTGTTACCTATTTTGGTAGGGTTGTCACAATAGGTTAAGACAAATAAAAAAAAACATTTGTTAAATAGTTTTATTATTCAGTATGATATAATACTTTAGAAATTACTTACTCTAATAATTTTATTTTTATAATTTACCCACCCACATACCTACAAATGATTAGTAAAAGCTTGTAATAATAATAAAAAGGTAAAAACACACCGTATAGTATCCTCTTCTTATTAAAAAAAGGATCATGCAATACAATAAAGGTATTTACTTGAAAAAGTAATAATCAAATATTTAATTACCTATTGTACTCCTTGGGATAGTTAAAGTATGATATATTTTTATTTTTTAAAGTATTATTCATACACACAGTACAATAATTTTATTTTATTTTATTTTATTTTATTTATTTGGGACAAAAAACAGTTACACGTTACAATATTGAAATTTAGTTTAAGTACAATAAACATATTTTAAAACGCATAACCCACACCATTGTCCACGGAATAACGACGATATTAAATAAGGAAACGGACGTATAAGTATAGAAGTGAGAATTAAAAAAACAAAATCTTAAAAAGTCACACTATCCAATTCTAGAAAGTGCTCCCCGTTAAGACGTGGAACACAAATCACCGAATAGAAAAAAAGGAATAAATGAAAAAAAAAAGGAAATAATCATGAAGAATGAGCAGCAAGTAATTCTATAGCCATTTTTCTAAATTTCACTTGATTGTGCGCGAATATATCTAAATTCATAAAATGTGTGTTGTACGTTTCGGATAATCTACGGAGAGGAGCTCGCACTCCAGCATTTGTTCTACACTTTCCTGTGTAGAACAAATGGGGCACTCGCACCTCCCGCCGATAAACAGTCCTAGGTACTACATAACATAATCTATTAGTAAGTTCTGCACAATTAAACCTATTGTTGCATATGCCATGCAGCATCATAACCATTAGCAGTTTACGCCTGTGCTCCAAGCTTAATATGTTGTATTGTTTCATCAGATCTGCGTAAGAAGCTTTGGTATGGAGACACTTATAGTTGGTAGTACGAAGAAATTTTTTTTGTACCATTTCTAGTCTGTGCTTATATTTTTCGTAAAAAGGGCTCCAAATAGGCACCGCGTATTCCAACTGGGAACGGACTAAGATTTTATACAAAAAGAGGAAAGTAGAAGCCCTTTTAAACTCCTTGCAAGAACGCATTATAAAACCGTACATCTGATAGGCTTTATTAATAATGTTGTCAATATGGATGTCAAGGTGTAGTTTACTATCAAGTAGTACGCCAAGATCACGAGTGCAGTCAGTTTTATTCAAATTTGTATCATTTAATGTGTAGGGAAAATTTATACTTGTTTTATTCTTGGTGAATGAAATATAATGACATTTCGGTAGACTAAGATGCAGTTTATTATCGAGACAGTACTGCGAAAGTCTGTATAAATCATCCTGTAATAGCAAACAATCCTGCAAATTTTCACAAGATTTGAAAATTTTGATGTCATCAGCGTACATAAGAAATTTAGAGTTAACGATACAGGACTTTATGTCATTAATGAACAGAATAAATAACAGTGGGCCCAGGACTGAACCTTGGGGCACTCCTGATTCGACAATTATGTAATCAGACTCATATCCATTGATGACAACTTTCTGAGTTCTATGGAATATGTACGACGTAAACCATCTAAGTAAGTTTCCTCTAATGCCGTTGAAGGCAATTTTGTCCAACAGCAGTTTGTGGTCTACCTTGTCGAAGGCCTTCCGAAAATCCGTGTAGACAGCATCAACTTGCGTGCCTTTGTCCATATTTTCAAATAAGTATTGTGTAAAAATAATTAAGTTTGTACAGGTAGATCGCGATTGAACAAAGCCATGTTGTTCGGGAATAATAAGATGTTTCAAGTGTGGAAACAAATGACAGTGCACTAAATTCTCGAAAAGCTTAGACAAGGCTGATAGGATAGAGATAGGTCGATAATTTTCAATGTTGGCTTTGTCTCCACTTTTGTGAATGGGAGTGATAAAGGCTCTTTTCCATAAGCTTGGAAATATCCCTTCACTTAAACATTTGTTAAACAGTAGATGTAGCGGAGTACAGATGTGTTGTGCTGTTTGCTTTAAAAATGTAGGTGGGAGATTGTCTGGACCAGGCCCTTTATTTGGATCCAAGGATAACAATGACTTAAGCACGTCACACTTTTTGAGAACAATATTATTAATACAGGCTGATTTCTCATCAAAAATATCGGGAGGTGTCCAGCAGTTAGGGTCGAATGTTGAGGGCTCGTACACAGATTTAAAGAATGTGGAAAACAGTAAACATATCTCGTCAGGGCAATTAGATGTTATATTTTTGTAGTACATGCTGGATGGAAGTCCGGAACTTTTCTTGTAGTTAGAAATGTACGACCAAAAGTGCTTGACATTAAGAGGAATGCTGTCTTCGACCGATATCATGTATTTAGTGTAACACTGATCAGATAGTTGCTTAAACTGTTTACGATAAACAGAGAACTTTTCATAATTAGAAAGGTTTTGCTGCTTTTTCCACTTTATCCAGGCTCGTTCCTTGTTTTTGAATATTTTAATAAGTGGAGCGTTAAACCAAGCGGGAAAGCTAAATGTCCTAGGTCGTCTGAGTGGGACATGCGCGCGGATTATGCCATATAAGTACTCATAAAAAACATCAACCGCCTGTTCACTGGAGAGATTTGAAAAAAGTTTATCCCAGTTAGCCTTATTTAGTTCGATATTAATTTCTTGATAATCAGCTTTATAGTAATTATATTTTTTAGAGAGCTGGCGTCTCATGGGTTTATAATTGGTTTCGAGTAAAGTCAAAATAGAAAATGGGGGATGATGAGTATCAGGCGGGAGCAGTGTGACGTCAGCCTGTATTTGACATTCTGTATTACTAATGAATAAGTCCAAGACACGACCCAAGTGATTCTTTAAATTGTTGTATTGTGAAGCATTCAACATAGAAATCAAATCGAATAAACATCGGGAAACATTGTTTTGCGGTCGCGTAAACAAATATTTACCAGAGACAGGCCAATCAATTTCGGGTAGATTATAATCACCCGCTAGATAAAATGATTCAGTGCAGGGCTCAGTGAGAATATTTTCTAATTCGCAGAAATGAGACAAGTATGCGTCATCCTGTGTGCGCGGTGGTATATAGGCAGCACTAATAATATGGTGTTTATGGGAGCGCGACGCAGGCAGTCTTATAATAACATGTTCGATGCCAGTGAGAGAACGTGCTGACATACGTGTAGGCCGGAGCTCGCGCAGTACGGCTACCAGAACCCCTCCACCCTCGCGCTTGTTTGTAGCGGCCCGGTCTCTGTCGTCTCTAAACACTAAGTAGCGGTCGTCTATAAATTCACTGTCAAATATATTGGGTGTTAGCCATGTCTCAGTTAATATAATTACGTCGAACGACAAGGAGAGAATATTAGTATAAAGAGTGTGTAATTTAGTACGAATTCCTCTGCAGTTCTGATAGAAAAAGGATAAACTGGTTTTAAGCATTATATCCAATTAGGTTATAAAAGAGTAAACAATGAACTAAGTTGGCAACAATGGTTATGGTTATATTTGAAAGCTTGGAGACAGGACGAAACTGCGTATGATGTAAAATACAATTAAAATCATTGTTATTACTAAACGGTTTTGACAACACACCGGTTAAACAGAGTACGTAATTGTGTGACATAAAAATGTAGGATAGTTTCTGAATAAGAAGTCGTACAGTAGTACTATAATGATAATTATTAAGTTGATGAGAAATGAAATACAATAGTTTATGACACGTTCTTGAGATTTTTATGGTAATTAAGTAAACATGAAGTGAGGTATAACTGCTTAACATAATAATTTGTGCAAAAACTTTTCTATAGCAACATAACAATCTACATAGGCACATACATTCACAATACAAAGATATACTATTCGTTGCGGGTACAATGGGCAATTTTACTGATATCATTTTGGGAACGTACAGCGAATGTTTTAGAAGTATCCGTTGCCTTAACAAGAATAGTGGCATTTTTAATCCACACATATTTGACATTACACTTGCTAGCCATCTCGCGACATTCACGAAATAAGTTTTTGTTATATAAAGTAAGATGCTCATTAATATAAATTTTATGGGAGGTACCTGATACACCAATTTGGTTAGATGACACATTTTTTGTCAAACGATAAGCACTTAATACGTTATTTCGGAGGTCACGTGAAGCACACTTAACAATAACATTCTTGGGTCGGTTGCTTTCTTGAGTGCGAGCGTGGGGTACACGGTGAATGGCTAGGACATCCTGGCGAGGAATCGGGCAATTGATGGCAGCACCAATACTTTGTATGAGAACAAAAAGGTCTTCATCGCGTCTCTCAGGCAGATTACAAATCTCGATGTTATTGAGACGGGCTTGTTGTTCCAGCGATTCAATCTTTTGCTCGAGACTGAATACTTTATCGTTCGTGTTGTGAAACGATGACGTCCGGGTAACAATTTCTGATACTTGCTTCTTGAGATCATCGACTTCATTAGTGTGAAATTGAAGTGAGTATTCGAATTGAGATATTTGTGCCTTGAAAGACGAGTGTTCTATGCGCAATGCATTAATATCTTGTTTGATTTCAAGCGATGTAGTTCTGAGATCATTAAGCTCAGCTTTGATGGTGTTAATGATGTCCTTATTTATTTGAGACAGCTTGTCGTCTAACTCACAGCGAAATTCCTTAAGTGCGTTAGCGATATCACGAGCCACAGCCGATGAATCCATATTGCAGGTAGACTTAACGCAGTCGCACTCACGTTGTTTTCTTTTTCGTAAAGTAATACAAGATTCTCTCGTTTCGGCAGCATAGGACAAATCTGGAGTGGAGTTGGCTTTATTTGGGGAAGCCATAATTAAAGACTTGATATTAAGTTTTCGATGACTTCTGAGAATTAATGTACAGCATACGATAATAGACTATGAGTGTACCGTGATAGGGTCTACTTTTCAACGAGAACGTTTCACTAATTTAGTTCCAACGATGTGATCTCTGACACTAACACGACACGTCCGTCACCTTACGCGGTATAGCGGCAGAATAAGAGAGAAGAAACAACCATTATTATTAATAAAATACCACGTTTTATATTAAAATATTTAAACTTGCAAATAACAAAACAAAAAACGTGCGTCGCACGAACCCTGAGATTGTCAACTGGCTGTGCCTACGTAAACCGGTTTTTTCCAGTCTCGCCGCGTACGCGACAAGCGGCCAGTGGTCACGCACACATGCTCCGCGTGCTTGTAGTAGTGCAACCGATTCGCGCAGTTGTATGAAGCTTTGTCTCTGTTCCGTTTATTTACTCATGTGGCTGCGTGTCGCGGGTCTGATCTCTGCTCGTAACAAAAATTTGTATGACTTACAGATAGTTGTTCCGGGTCTGGCTGTTTATGTATATTCGTTTAACTGTTTGTAAATGCACCCACGATTTAAGACGAAGTCCTATAGGCTTGCCATGACGTCTTAAAGCAGAACTTATTCCACTGAGGGAAAGAGATGGTGCTAGACACCCTTTATAGCTCTGTCTCTTTCCCTCAGTGGAATAAGTTCTGCTTTAAGACGTCATGGTAGGATAGCAGATGTAGGGCAAGAGTTTTTCCGTAACTAACCAAAATACACCCCATTTATCGATAAAAAACGTACTCGATAAAATCTATCGACATTAATTCAATCTCATACTACCTCACCCCTATCTTATCCTTGTTTAAATATTAATCGTAGCGACAAAGCCTCGTTTGTGGGCTCCCACCTTTATATTCACGACTGCTAGGGTAGCTGGGGTAGGTAGCACCTGAGGCGAGGGGGTAGGATCAACATTGAACCGCGTGTTGTTTTTTGGGCCGGTCGCGATATTGAGAACAATGGTGGCCTGTGTTGGTTAGGAAATGTGAATTGATGAAAAGAAATTTTAATATTATCAAAAAGTGACATTATTATTCACACACACATACATATGCACAGATACATTATTATTTTTGACGACACGGTTGAAACGGGATATTTACCGTGTTTGTCATGGCGTTTGTGACATCGCCGAAATATCGTAAAACCGCAACAAAAAACGTAAATATCAAGTTTTAATAATAATACAATTACAGTGGACTCAGCGATAACTGCCGACATGCGATAGTCGTTACAGCCAATGGCTTAATTGCCAAGAGCCTCGACCAACACCTGAGGAGGCAGCTGGATCAAGGGCTTGATACAGTGCGCGGTACTCCTGGACACGGCTCGTATTGTTAGGAGGTTCCTTTCTCTGGAGCCCTGACCGCTGGTAGCTTGGACCCTGTTCCCTATACCAGTGGGTTACTTGTTATATTTTTAAATGTTTTTTTTATTAAGTTTTGATAAGAAATATAAAAAAAAATGTATACGAATAAATAAACGATCTTAATACAATTAGATCCTACATTTCCAAATCTCAACGCCAAGCGTCCCCAATCAAAGTAAATTTAAGAATAACAGCCTGTTGTTAATTGAAACTCTTCGTCCGTGAACCTCGGAGGAATAGAAACTAATTAGCTGAGGAATGGAGGGATCAGAGGGGAGGGAGTGGGCGTTAAAAGTAATGGTCGCACCATTTCTAAGATAATCTTACTAACTATTGTAAATCAAAACTCGAGGTTCTGTACCTCAAAAGACGAAAAAAAAACGAAACTCTCTATCCGGTCCCTTGTCTGTAAGCGTGGGCTCTGCGGATGTGTGGAGGACCCTGTCACAGGTGCCTAAAGAGTTCATTCGCTTGACCTCATATGACAGAGCAACAGTTTAACAATTACCCTATCTCTGTCGAAAGACATTTTCACAAGCTTTTCATCAAGCGTTATTGACTGAACAAGCCCGCGCGTGTTACCGCTGGCGGGCCCCGCGCGTGTTACCGCAGGCGGGCCCCGCGCGTGTCCCCGCGTCGGTTCTCTTATGTATGAAACCGCGCGGGTGTTCGTTTAACGCAGTTTCAGCCCTAAGACAACGCAGTCTAAACATATGGCCGATTATGTCGTACGTAACGAATCTTCTGTAAGCAACACCGGCTTTGCCACCTGGCCGACTTTTCTATTCATAGATAAGAAAATTATTTATTTGTTTAAACATGACCTAATGCATTCATAAATGATTCATGTTAAAATTTCATAAAATTGTTAAAATTGTTAAAATTTCATAAATTTGTTAAATTTAATTATTAATTTTAATTCCAAATACTGCCTGCTTCAATATTTAGTTATTACAAACTTTTTTTTTTTTTTAATTCTATAATATGAACTGTTATTTTGTTAGCTTATAGTTAATTATATTGTGCATGCTGTGGTCTCGTGTAAGTGAAGGAGTGCACCTACGAGATACTATTGTCGTCCATAATTTAAGTTAAATGATCTGTGTACATCTTTTGTTGGAGATCCTTAATAAATAAATAAATAAATAAAAAAATATCAGCATACAAGAGATATCATTCTAAAATATATAGGTCATCACGTTTGCCAGACTATGGCAAGCAAAATATATCTATTAATAAAAACAGAATACAATTAGTCAAAAGAAAGCAAAACACTCAATATAATTAAAATGTATAATAATTTAAAATGTCAAATAATTAAAAAAATGCATATCTACTTTTAAGATTAAGTTAATAGCATTACTTTTCCTCTCAATTGTATAATTATGTATCTACAGCTATTTATATTGCAATGCTTAAACAGGCAACTAAGTTCTAAGAACCTATCTATTGTTACCGTCACATTTCTGTAAACTTAGTTCGCAATAAAGAATTTGAATTAGAAGTTTTTTTTTGGTTTGATGGTTTTTTTTACATAAAAGTTTTTTACGTTTTTTAAACCTGCTCAACACTAGACTAAAAGTAGGTACAGATAAACTCGCTATCAGCGTGACGTTGTGGAAGGTAAGCTCCATTGATTCCCATTCGTGACGCAGTGACGGAGCGATGAGCAAGTCGTCATGAATTTGTCAACTACGACCAAGAGGTTTTGATACTTTGATTACATTATTAGGTTCACCTCTGCCAGACACATTTAGGATGACATGCATGACGTTCTTTTTCTTTATCCTTTTATTTATTTTACCTTTTTCTTTTTTTAATTATTTAACCTACTTCAAGAAAAAGGATGAGTTTATTAATTCGACTGTACTTTTTTGTGTGTTTGTTACGCGATTTCTTCGTCAATAGGTTTTTTTTTATAATTATTTTATTTAAATTAGAAAAGTATAAGTACATAATTATTATTGATAAAATTGATTTGGAACCCCATTTCAATTTTATTAATATTGCTTTGGGAGTTTATGAGTATATATTTTTCTTCTAGTTTATGTGAACGATTTGCTTATATATATTACTAGCAATGGAAAATAAATACTTGAAAGGTTTCGTGTGCGATGCCATCGTAACAAAACTAAAAAGGGCTGATAACAAGATATTTTATAAAAAACGGAATGGACTACCAAAAACACTAAAAACTGGAAAAAAGTATTACTATAAAAAAAACTATTCCCATCTTAAAGTATCAAACCCTCTCATTTGCACTACGCACATCTTAGAGGGGAGTATTATCAGGGGTTGTAGCATGAATTTTAATATTTAATTAAAAACTTTACCCCCGTGCTGGCCGTTATATTCATATCTTAAACAGTTTTAGTGGAAATTGAGACTAAACTCTTCAAAATTAACGTCAATATATTTTTGTAATGGGGGTGTAAAAATATTATAATTTTGGGAAAACAAGTAGATTAAAGAAATATTATTTATAAGGAGTGGAAGACGCGACATTGAAATTTTCGTCGGTTATAAAAAAACTGCAGGGTTAGGTAAGGGTCTTGTACCTCAAAAGAAAACAGATGCCTTTTTTGCGGATTTGAAATCATTAATTGGAAAAATTGGGAATATCAAAAGTCTATTATTCAAATCAGTCTGATAATCAGCTTATTTGGAACATTACTATGCTGGGCTGTAAAAAAGTGGATGAAGAACGATTGCATGTAGCGGAGATGAGAATGTTGAGATGGATGTGTGGAGTGACAAGAATGGGTAAAGTAAGGAATGAATATATTCGAGGAAGTTTGAAAGTTCCGCCTGTTACAGAAATATTGAAAGGAAGTCGTTTATCTTGGTATGGACACGTAATGAGGAGAGATGAAGGACATGTGACTAAAAGAGTGATGGATCTAAATGTTGATGGACGGAGAGCGAGAGGAAGGCCAAAGAAAAGATGGATGGATTGTGTAAGGAATGATATGAAGGAGAAAGGAATAAATGATGCCGTGACGTCTGATAGGGAGAATGGAATAAAAAAACGTGTTGCGCTGACCCCAAATAGAATGGGACAAGGGCAAGAAAATGATGATGAACGTCAACATTACAAGAGACAGTCCCTAATTACGCTTGCTCTTCGCCACATCCTAGTATTTTAGCTAGGAAGAAAAAGTGGCGGAAAAATTCCCCAGCAAAACATCTGTATGTCAGGTAAATTTAACAATCCATTAAAATATTGTCACATGTCAGTTAGCAAACACTAATAATATGCAATAAAAATATACCTAAGCATAAATAAAATCTATTCTTACAGGCGCGCCGGCTTTTACACGTGCAATGTTGGATAAAACATACAATTTAAAAATAATATACGGAATAAATAGATATTGCGACCATACGATTGCAATAGTGCCGATAACAAAATTAAAAATTAGTTGTATCATATCATATCATATCAATGAGAAATAGTATTAACAAGCCAATAAAAGTATTAAAAGTAAATTTTAACCACTATAAAAAAGAGGAGCTCATGGCTAAATAATAACAGCCGTTCGGGTCGATCTTTAGGTTAAGCCGCACTTGCCTAGGATGGTCTGTGGATGGGTAACCACCCGTTACATACCAAGTTTCCTCCGTGCCTCGAAAAGCACGTTAAGCCGTTGGTCCCGGCTGTCATTTGTAGATCTTTGACAGTCGTTACATGTAGTCAGTGTTCCGAAAGTCTGACAACCAGTCTTACCAAGGACGAGGTATCGTATTACCCATTACTAACTGGGTTGTGGAGGTCAGATAGGCTGTCGCTCCATGTAAAATACTGATATTCAGCTGCATCCGGTTAGACTGGAAGCCGACCCCAACATAGTTGGGAAAAAGCTAGGCAGATGATGACTTGTCGCATAAAAAAATAAAACGCCAAAAATTTTTGACCAATGTGAAAAAGTTTACCTATAAGTAGTATTTTACAATTTCACCAGTATTGGAATTTCCAAAACACTTTTTTGTAATGTACACATTCGCGCTACAAAAATATTTAACAGCATAATCTCCATTCACCCCCTTTAAACTTGACCATTAATACATACAGAATAGGGGTTGAATCTCACCCCTCTAGGTACCTCGTACCAAGCTTTGAGCCACAGAATAGATAGATGCAGAAGTTACAGACATATATTTCATGCATTTGTTATTTTTTGTATGCCTGTTTTGACCAAACGGCTTGGTAATCCCCTAACCCATTCCATTTAGGGTTGCCAACTCAAAGGGAAAAAAACAAAACCCTTATGGGATCTCTTTGTTGTCCGTCTGTCTGTCAAGACCCTTTATCTCAACAATGCGTAGAGGCATCAAATTGAAATAGTAAATATCTACTCAAATTTGAAGGAAAGGAGCCAAGAGAAAAAACCGTCTTAACCGTCTAAGTCTACGCACTCAAAAGATATGGCCGTTTATGTCCCAGTTTGTATGGAATCCTTGGTGGGCGAGTCCGACTGGCACTTGGGTTTATATGTATACTACCTTTTGCCCGCTGCTTCGCTCGCGTTAAATTCGGGGTACACAGTTCCCCTTTCCTGATTTTCAGGTACCTGCTACCTGTAGTTTTTGCTCTAGCCCCTTATTTAATGTAATAGCAATGCAAAGTTTTTCCTTTTCTTCCCTGTTTCTCCCTCATATCTCAATCTTTTTTTTTAAATAGCCTATGTCCGTCTCCATGGTCCAATCTATCTCTGTACCAAAATTCACCAAAATCGATTTAGCCACGTAGGCGTGAAGAGGTAACAAACAAACAAACTTTTGCTTTTATAATATTAGTAAGGATCCATTTAAACTGCAACATATCCGTATAACATATATAGGCCATATTTATCTATATCTCGATTATATATTTGTAAAAAAAAAATTAACTAAATTAAATGTGGAGCAAACCTTCTGTGTTTTTCTTGGTCTTCAACAGCCCTAAGGGCGTGAGCACACTTCAATGTTAATAGGGACTTACAGACCATAAATCTATATTCTTCTTTATGGAAAAGGTATTAAATTATATTCATGTGGAAAGTGTCAAGATCAGTTGGTCGTGCTAACTTTGGACATGACATTTTTAACCGATTGTGAAGGATGAAAGGAAGAGTTATGTTGGTTTAGAAACTGGAGATTTGACGTTTGTGGAGTTAGTACGTTTTGCTACGGCTTTGGCTGTGGTTGTTAGAATAGTTATTTATTGCACAAAATGTAGGTAAAAGTTACAGATATTAAGTTTGTGAATGATCTTATACTAACTACCTATACTAAGCTAAGGCATGCAAACAAATCGGGCGGGAGGAAACGCCCAGGTGTCACCATTGTGACGATCGCCCTGAGGACACGGTGGAGCACACTTTGACGGTCTGCCCACCACTATCAGGTGGCGATCCCTTGCGTCCGGTACTACTCGTTTTCTTATTAGACACATCAGTTCTTGTCATATCACCCTTCTCATCATCAAGACCTGTTATATCAAGAATTTAGGTGGGTAGGGTAAGACAAGTAGGCGTGTAGGTAGGTAGGTAGTGTAGGACAGGTAGGTAGGTTATGTTAAGTGTGAAGGTAGATAGGTAAGTAGGTAGGGTAGGACAGGTAGGTAGGTAGGTAGTGTAGGACAGGTAGGTAGGTAGGTAGTGTAGGACAGGTAGGTAGGTTATGTTAAGTGTGAAGGTAGATAGGTAAGTAGGTAGGGTAGGACAGGTAGGTAGGTAGGTAGGTAAGTAGAGTAGGTAGGTAGGTTATGGTAAGTGTGTAGGTAGATATGTAAGTAGAGTAGGTAGGTAGGTTATGTTAAGTGTGTAGGTAGATATGTAAGTAGAGTAGGTAGGTAGGGTAGGACAGGTAGGTAGGTTATGTTAAGTGTGAAGGTAGATAGGTAAGTAGGTAGGGTAGGACAGGTAGGTAGGTAGGTAAGTAGAGTAGGTAGGTAGGTTGTGTTAAGTGTGTAGGTAGATATGTAAGTAGAGTAGGTAGGTAGGGTAGGACAGGTAGGTAGGTAGAGTAGGTAGGTAGGTTATGTTAAGTGTGTAGGTAGATATGTAAGTAGAGTAGGTAGGTAGGGTAGGACAGGTAGGTAGGTAGGTAAGTAGAGTAGGTAGGTAGGTTATGGTAAGTGTGTAGGTAGATATGTAAGTAGAGTAGGTAGGTAGGGTAGGACAGGTAGGTAGGTTATGTTAAGTGTGTAGATAGATATGTAAGTAGAGTAGGTAGGTAGGGTAGGACAGGTAGGTAGGATATGTTAAGTGTGTAGATAGATATGTAAGTAGAGTAGGTATGTAGGGTAGGACAGGTAGGTAGGTTATGTTAAGTGTGTAGGTAGATAGGTAAGTAGGTAGGGTAGGACAGGTAGGTAGGTAGGTAAGTAGAGTAGGTAGGTAGGTTATGTTAAGTGTGTAGGTAGATATGTAAGTAGAGTAGGTAGGTAGGTTATGTTAAGTGTGTAGGTAGATATGTAAGTAGAGTAGGTAGGTAGGGTAGGACAGGTAGGTAGGTTATGTTAAGTGTGAAGGTAGATAGGTAAGTAGGTAGGGTAGGACAGGTAGGTAGGTAGGTAAGTAGAGTAGGTAGGTAGGTTGTGTTAAGTGTGTAGGTAGATATGTAAGTAGAGTAGGTAGGTAGGGTAGGACAGGTAGGTAGGTAGAGTAGGTAGGTAGGTTATGTTAAGTGTGTAGGTAGATATGTAAGTAGAGTAGGTAGGTAGGGTAGGACAGGTAGGTAGGTAGGTAAGTAGAGTAGGTAGGTAGGTTATGGTAAGTGTGTAGGTAGATATGTAAGTAGAGTAGGTAGGTAGGGTAGGACAGGTAGGTAGGTTATGTTAAGTGTGTAGATAGATATGTAAGTAGAGTAGGTAGGTAGGGTAGGACAGGTAGGTAGGATATGTTAAGTGTGTAGATAGATATGTAAGTAGAGTAGGTAGGTAGGGTAGGACAGGTAGGTAGGTAAGTAGAGTAGGTAGGTAGGTTATGGTAAGTGTGTAGGTAGATATGTAAGTAGAGTAGGTAGGTAGGGTAGGACAGGTAGGTAGGTTATGTTAAGTGTGTAGGTAGATATGTAAGTAGAGAAGGTAGGTAGGGTAGGACAGGTAGGTAGGTTATGTTAAGTGTGTTGGTAGATATGTAAGTAGAGTAGGTAGGTAGGGTAGGACAGGTAGATAGGTAGGTAGGGCAAGTAGGGCAGAGTAGTAAAAGGTTCGTTGCTATGCAACCCGGGCACAACTAGTATAATAAATTATTAATTTATTTCAGTTACCAGTTTACCTACAAACTTATACAATATTCTTACAAGAGGCCTCCTTTTAAGTATTAGATACCTACCTGTTCTCCTATCATTTGCTACTCTTCTCTAGTTTGGTCCTGCTGTAAGTTTGATCTCATCTTCCCATCTTCTATGCTGTCTGCCTTTCCTCCTTTTTCCGTCCCTTGGGTACCAATTAGTTATTGTTTTGCTCCAGTTTTCCTGCTTGTCTCTCATCATGTGGCCTGTCCAGCTCCATTTTTTTATCTATGCGTTCAAGTATGTCTGTCACTTTGGTTTTCTCTCTAATATCTATATTTCTTATTCTATACTGGAGAAGAGTAGCAAATGATAGGAGGCAGTGGAAGCAGCTGGAGGAGGCCTTTGCCAATAGGCACTCTGAAATCAGGGATATTCTATAATAATTTACGGTAGTAAATAGTTTTAAGTATTAAATAGTTAAATTCTTAATAAAGTGTAGATATGTGTGTAAAAGAGCATTACCTACCTTTCCTCTCAATAATTGTGAATATTTATATAATATTATTGTATTTACATATCTGTTTATGTATTTTTGTGTGATGTATGTATACAGTTAAATATTATTATGCTTATATGTGTACTTATATTTAGGTTAAGACATTCTTATTTTAGTTACTATTCTCTTCCTGTTCTCACACACTACTGTCTACGTTTCTTTCTTCATATTTCCTCTCGCAGGCCTGCTGGTAGAAATTTCTTTAGAAATAAGCTGTGCCTTTGTACTCTATGTTTTTTTTTATGATGTTTTCCTGTTTTTTTCTTGTGTGTACATAAATGATTGAATAAATAAATAGATTTATAAATTATGTAAGGTTATTTTAAGACTTTTTACTCTTGTTACTACTGTACTACTGTTGTTTGTTACTTTTGTTTTACTTTTTGTCTTGCTTACCCTGTATTCAGCAAATAAAGGCTATTTTATTTTTATTTTATTTACCTACCTGTTCTAGGAGACCCCGCTCTTCTAAAACTAGCAACAATAACGGCACGGTTCGCGCAGTGGTTAAGCGATCGACTGCTGCGCTGCGTGTCGCGGGTTCGATTTTCGCACGGAACAAATAATTGTATGGCCTACAGGTAGTTGTTCCGGGTCTTGCTGTTACTTTGTGTACGTGAATGTAAATGTTTGTAAACGTACCCACGATACAGAAGAAATTCCTAGTGTGGGGCAACGTTTTATTTCATCATCTGCCTAGCCTTTTACCAACTATGTTGGGGTCGGCTTCCAGTCTAACCGGATGCAGCTGAATATCAGTATTTTACATGGTGCGACTGCCTATCTGACCTCCACAACCCAGTTAGTACTGGCTAATACGATACCCCTTGGTAAGACTGGTTGTCAGACTTTCGGAACACTGACTACCTGTAACGACTGTCAAAGATCTACAAATGACAACCGGGACCAACGTCTTAACGTGCTTTCCGAGGCACGGAGGAAACTCGGTATGTAATGGGTGGTCACCCATCCACAGACCAACCTAGGCAAGCGCGGCTTAACCTAAAGATCGACCCGAGCGGCTACTATTTATTTAGCCACGAGCTCCTCGACACGACAACGTTTTATTTAAAAAATAAAAACAATAATTTAGGAGTGCACATTTACACAAAAGAAATTCAACTTATATCTAGGCAAGTACTTATGTGAGTGTGGTGTATGTGTGTGTGTGTGTGTCCTTCGTGGTAAGATTATATTATCGTATAATGATATTTTGTAACAGTGCCTCGATGTCATCATAGCTCATATATTTTAGAATTTTAACTAGCTGTGCCCAGCGGTTTCACCCGCTGAGGTTTAGGGGTATGAAAAATAGATGTTAGCCGATTCTCAGACCTACCCAATATGTACCCAAAATTTCATAAGAATCGGTCAAGCCGTTTCGGAGGAGTACGGTAACTAACATTGTGACACGGAAATTTTATATATTAGATAACTTTAGAGAAAAAGGGGCATCTCACATCTAAACGCAATCGTGAATATTCTTCCTTCTTCTAGAAGTCATTTACAAACTCTGCTTACCCAAATATCTAGCGCGTGACGATGGCTATCTATTTAACGTCAATAAATAGCAATAGACTTGAAACAGTGCCAACTAAAGATTGATTACCAATGACAGGATATTAGTTGCATACATCGCTTTTGATATGGGTTTGCTTGTAACGTTTTATTACAATACAAAGTTGATCTCAAAATAAATACCTGTTAACTGCTTAACTCCGGGGCCCTAGGCGGAGAGTAGACGATTTGAAACCTTAATTTGCATAAAATCCTTACTATATCGGGCAAAGCCGCGAGCGGCAGCTATCCTTACTAATATTATAATAAAACATTTATTTTCAGGCATCTTAGGTTAAGCCCATAGATAAATACCTTACAGACAATCTTATATATCGCTAATACAATTTGTGTTAGTAAATAAATCTTTAACAACTATGTTAGTTTATAACTATGTTACATTACAAAAGCGAATGTGAGTCGGTTTGTTTGTTACGTCTTCACGCTTTAATGGCTAAACCGATTTTGATGAATTTTGGTACAGAGATAGTTGGAGCAAAGGGGGAGAAAGAGGGAAGAAACTCAAACTCAAACTCAAAAACTCAAAGCATTTATTTCAATTAGATCATTACAGGCACTTTTGAATGTCATAAAAACAAGAACAAAAAAATGATGCTGCTACAATCCCGGTCACAAGGCATAATAACTTGTGAAAGTACTGTAGTTGCCCATTCCAAAGCGTTGATCTCTATGGAGAAGAATGGGCAAGAAACTCCATGGACACTCTTTTAAATTATAATATTTTTTCAAAATCGTATTTACATCATTCGTGTTGAGATTATACAAATATGTGAGAACGATGTAGAAAGACGTGCACAGTAAGAGCGTCCAGAGTAAAAAAGCAAAATTCAATTTAAAATCTAAATAAGTTAAAAAAATTACCGTGGTAGTTAAAAAAATTACCAGTCCCAACTGACAGCGCCCGTTCACGAACATGACGTATGGATCAGCCCCATTCAGCTCGACCATTTTGAAGGGAGCTAAATGACCCGACACACCCGCCACTATCAGCGAGACATTTAAGTGAGCATGACACTATTAACCACCAGGGCTTCGTCAAGTCAATGATAATACATAGCACTCACATATGGGCTTAATAATTATACAATACTAGAGAATTGATTCTATACATTGCAAAGATAGTCTTACAATCTTCTGCAGCTTCCACTATAGCTTCGGGTACTTATCAATGAGTTTACCCCTATGCTTGAGGAGCAGGACCAGCATTGAGCCAAGCATTTTTATCATCAATATAATCCCCCAACTTATAATAATTATGCTTGCCTACATAGTGTGCGTTTAATACAAGATTTAAATTTCGTTTCATTCAGTTGAAGAATGTGGGGAGGTATTTTATTGTAGCATTTCAAACAGTACCCCATGAAAGATGAGTCTACTTTAGCTAACCTGAAACCCGGCTGAACCAATTGGTCCCTGTTTCTAGTATTATACTTGTGTCTATCACCTCGTTTACCAAATAGATGCAAATTTTTTCTGACGTACATGATGTTTTCATAGATATATTGACAAGGTACTGTCATGATGTTAATTTCCTTAAACTGTTCTCTTAGAGAATCTCGCCTACGTAGATTATAAATGGCTCTAATGGCTCTTTTCTGCAGAATAAATACAGACTCGATGTCTGCAGCCCGTCCCCAAAGTAAAATACCGTATGACATTATACTATGAAAATAACTAAAATAGACTAGCCTCGCGGTATCTACATCAGTAAACTGACGGATTTTTCTGACAGCATATGCTGCTGAACTAAGCCGTCCTGCAAGAGATGTTATATGCGGACCCCATTGTAGCCTTGAATCGAGCGTTATCCCCAGGAAAACAGTTTTATTGACGAATTCTAGTTTCTCTTGATTCAATACTATGTCACAATCACTACTTTTGACGTTTGGCAGAGCAAATCTTATGCACTTCGTTTTTTTCCCATTTAATACCAAATTATTGGCGGTGAACCAATCATTTACCTGTAATAGGGCGTTATTTAAGTCATCTAGATTTGTGGCACGTCTATTTATCTTAAATATTAAAGAAGTATCGTCAGCAAACAACACCATTTGTGGTTGGTTTTTAAATAAATGGGGTAGATCATTAATATATACTAAAAAGAGGAAGGGACCTAATATCGATCCTTGTGGTACACCCATCTTTACATTTAAACCCATTGAATTGACACCATTTATTTGCACTTGCTGCTGTCTATCATTTAAATATGATTTTACTAAACTAAGCGCAAGTTTTCCTAGGCCGTAATGTTCAAGTTTCAAGAGTAGGGTTTCGTGGCTAACACAATCAAACGCTTTTGAAAGGTCACAAAAAATTCCTATGGCATCCTGTGCCTCTTCCCACGCAGTAAATATGTGTTTTAACAAGGTACCACCAGCGTCAGTCGTACAACGTCCTTTGGTGAAACCATACTGTTTTTCATGTAAGATCTTATTGGTGTTAAAGTGGTTGAGCATTTGATTAAGCATTACCTTTTCAAACACCTTGCTGAAAACCGGCAAAACGGATACGGGTCTATAGTTATTGGTGTCTTTACTATCCCCAGATTTGAAAAGGGGTATAACTTTACTGTATTTCATAAGGTCCGGAAAAACTCCTTGGTCCACACACAAATTGAATATTATGGCTAAGTACGGTGCTATTGTCTCAATAATAGCTTGACAAACTTTAATAGACATTCCCCAAAGATCTTCGGTTAATTTGATTTTGATTTGCTTGAAAGCTTTAATGACTGCAGTGGGGTTAATATGCTTAAATTGAAACTCAACCGGACATGGTGAAACGTTTGCTCTTAATAAATCAATGGAAAGCAAGGGTGAAGAATTTAATGTTTCAGTAGTTTTAAGTGGGATACTAGTAAAGAAATCTACAAATTCTTGAGCAACTTCGTTTTTAGTGGTTAGAAGACCACGCGAAGACTAGTGTGATCTCATTATTACATTTTTTGTTTCTGTTAGTTTCACTATTAATGATTTTCCAAACCGTCTTAATTTTATTATCGGCGGATTTAATCTTGTTGCTAATGAATAAAGATTTAGCTAATTGGCAGGTGTTTTTAAAATTTTTTGAGTAAGTTGCAACATAGTGATTGAAACTTTCTGAGTTGAAGTAAGGCTTAAGGCCGTAAAGCTCAAACAATCGTTCCCTACTTTTTCTTATACCCTTAGTTGCCCAATCACTAAACATAAACTTTGGGCTAATAGATTTAGTTTTTATTTTTAACGTATCATTGAACTCTGTGTAGACCACCGAAAAGAATTCCTCATAAAATTGATTTACATTTTCAATATTAAATCCCGTAGTGCTTAAATTACTAATTAAATTATTATTAAATTTATTTAAATTGCTGGGTGTTATTTGTCTAGATTTTATCTGGGTTTTTTGTGACGGTGTGTAAGACTCGAAAACGACGGTTTGACCGCTGTGATCAGATGGAAGGTAATTTACAATGGCTTTATTTAAGTAGTCGCAGCAACAAAAGACATTATCAATACATGTAGCAGTGTCTGTATTAATTCGGGTAGGCTCCGAAAAGACATTTATCAAATTAAATGATTTAAAAAGATGTAAGAATCTACTGCTATTTGAATTTATATCTAAAATATTAATATTAAAGTCACCACAGATAACTAGTAATTTATTACCTTTTGCAAGTTTTGCTAAAGCATCTTCCATTACTGACTCAAATACAGAGTAGTTTTGATAATTTGGGGGTCTGTAAACGCACACTATGACATGCTTATCTAGCTCAACACAAGACATTTCAATATTATGTTCAACCGAAAGATCAATTATATCATTACGAGTTTTAAATTTAATGCCATTTTTAATTAAGATAAGTGAACCCCCACGCATCTTAGATTTGCGGTTAAAGGAACTGCCTACACTGTAATTCTCAAAGTTAATTAACATTTCATGATCTTTTAGCCAATGTTCGGTGAAACATACAATATCAAACTTGGTTTTTTCTAAAAACAATTCAATCTCTAGTTGTTTCGAAGAGAAACCTTGAATATTTTGATGGAATAATTTCAAGGAATTCTGCTTAGCCCCTTTTTTAAATTTAATTATTTGAGAGCAAGAAGGTACCTTGGTGTTAGTGAGTGTAACACTTATGTTATTTATATCTTCTGTTGTCTTACTAGCTAGTTTAAATGAGCCGAAGAAAAGGTGAGAGAAAGATATTATTTAATTTTTTATCATCACGCGGTTAAAGTTAGCGTCAGCCCAAAGTAACTATGCCACGCGGACAAAGTCGCGGGCGGAAGCTGGTAGATAAATAAAAAAGCAAAATTTATTGATACAAACATTCGACAGTTATCTTGAAAATTATGAACCCTGACTGCTTGTCAGGCTTTTCACACAAGAACATTTAAACAATAAATAAACTCGTCGTGTAGCTGCGATCTATATTGTTCTTTATAAACAACAAGACAAAACGATTGTATTGTACTGATTCTTGTGTCATTTATATGATGAGTCGGACATACAGGCATAAAGAATTGTAAACAAAATATTAAACAAAAAATATGAATACTTTTCTACTAAGTAAAGATATATATAAGTATGCAAGCTCGATTAATACATTCAGTCAAAAAAGTATCGGGAATGGATGATTTGTTTATGGTTCCAAATTAAATTTTTTTGTTTTTTTTGTAGTAGTTAGATTGGCACAACTGTTTTCCATTTTGGCGCAGAGTTTGAGTTGCATCTGTTATTTATATTAAATACAGTGCTGGTTTTAGTAATATCATATATAGTGTGTATTGCGAATTTCATAATGGACAAAAATATCGAACAAAGAGTTTGTCTTGAATTTTGCATCGCCAATGGAATTTCGTGTTCGGAGTCACTGAAAATGTTACAGAAGGCTTACGGTGAATCGACTTTATCAAAAACTCGTGCTTATGAGTGGTTCAAAGCGTTCAAAAGTGGTCGAGATGTGATGGAAGATTTGCCTCGCTCTGGTAGGCCGTCAACGTCTGCAACTGAAGTTAACATCGCAAAAGTGAAGAAAATAGTGACTGAAAATCCCCATTCAACTCTGAGAGAGATAGCCGCCGAACTTTCTGTATCTCACGAGTCGATCCGTACCATTGTAACTAATCATTTGGGTATGAAACATGTTGCTGCTCGGCTAGTCCCAAAAGATTTGAATTTACTCCAAAAACTCAATCGCATGAAAGTCGCTGAGGACATGCTAGAACGAGTCAGTTCGGACCCAACATTCATGAAAGGCATTGTTACTGGTGACGAGACGTGGGTTTACGAGTTTGACATGCAAACTAGTCAACGAGCTTCGGAGTGGCGCCTTCCAACTGAACCGAAACCGAAAAAACCACGCCAAAGTCGATCAAAAGTCAAAGTCATGTTGACTGTTTTCTTTGACTATCGCGGTGTTGTGCACTCTGAATTCTTACCGGAAGGTCTAACGGTAAATAATGAATATTATTTGAGCGTTATGCGGCGTTTAAGAGAGCAAATTCGACGAAAAGGCCAGATTTGTGGCAAGAAAATTCTTGGATTTTGCACCACGACAATGCGCCTTCGCACAAGGCTATCATTGTGAACGAATTTTTGACCAAACACTCAACAAATACCATCCAGCAACCACAATATTCACCAGATATGGCTCCTGCTGACTTTTTTCTTTTTCCTAAACTCAAATTACCACTTCGTGGCACCCGTTTTCAATTGATAGAAGACATAAAGGAGAATTCGCGGCGAGAACTGAACTCAATTCCGGAAGCAGCGTTTAAAAAATGTTTTGATGAATGGATTATTTGTTGGCGCAAGTGTATCGTTTCTAAAAGAGCATACTTTGAAGGTGATAAAATAAATTTGGATGAATAACAGACATTTTGTGTATTATTGATCTTTTCCCGATACTTTCTTGACAGAGTAGTATAAAAGAAAATCATTTGTAATGGCTATGAAAATCCTTACTAATATTATAAAAGCGAAAGTGAGTTTGTTTGTTTGTTACCTCTTCACGCTTTAATGGCTAAACCGATTTTGATGAATTTTGGTACAGAGATAGTTGGGAACCAGGAGACGGTTATAGGCTAATTTTTATAAAAAAAAGGGATATGAGGGAGAACAAGGAAAGAAAAGAGAAAACTTAGCGTTGCTATTACAAATCCATCAGGCGCAAGAGCAAAAACTGCAGGTCTGTTTGGTGTGTTATACCGAATTTAACGCGAGCTAAGCCGCGGGCGAAAGCTAGTATACAATAAATTACCAAAAACCTTTAAAGAATTACTATGTCTAAAAAAGTTAATTCAGAGAAAAAGAACAAGAAGAGATGAAAAGAAGATCAGACATACTGACTAAAACTCATCCATGTTTTTTTTGCCCTTTGTGTTTCGGGGCTGCGGTATCTCTTTGAAACAACCTGCAACCCCGGCAGGCGGTGGCCCTGGCAGGCTCTTCTGCTTGGCTGACATCTCTTTGAGGCGCGCGTGGAACACGTACGCACCGTCGACATGACCTGTCGTCTCCAGACTCGCATCTACGTTAGCCCTACGCTTTTTCCCCAGAAGAGTTAGCCGATTTTAAAAATTATTTCTTAATCCTTACTTCCTTACTAATATTATAAAAGCGAAAGTGAGTTTGTTTGTTACCTCTTCACGCTTTAATGGCTAAACCGATTTTGATGAATTTTGGTACGGAGATAGTTGAGACTCTAGTAACTTTTTTGAAAAAAAAGTGGGATGTGAGGGAGAAAAAGGGAAGAAAATGGAAAACTTAGCGTTGCTATTACAAATCAATAAGGCGCAAGGGCAAAATCTGCAGGTAGCAGGTACTGAATATGTGTACTGTTTACCGAATTTAACGCGAGCGAAGCCGCGGGCAAAAGCTAGTATACGAATAAAAAAAACTAATTAAAACAACACCTCTTCACAAAAACCTATATTATTTTTGACATTCAAAAGTGCCTGTAACGGTTTAATCGAAATAAATGCTTTGAGTTTGAGTTTTAAAACGAAGAAAATAAACTGCGTCTGTGATCATTTTACGAGTTTTAACGTAATTCATATTTTATTAATATCCTATCGCTTAAGCGGTCATCTTAGACACCCCAGTTCAAGTTTGTCATCTTTATTAGCAGTATGTCAGATAACTAGCGTTTTATTTAAGAATAGAATCCCATCAATCTTGTCCAATTGAATTTAGGACGTATTTAGTACGCAATACTGTTTTATTTTGTTTGTTTGTCTATCTATTTGGATTTTTAATTAAGATTGACTATTCTTTGATACTCAAGATCTGAAATATTTTATACTAACTGGTGCCCGCGGCTTCGCCCGCGTGAAGATAAAAAATAAAAATATAATAAAAAATAAAATAAAATTTATTCAAGTATAAGTAAAACTATGATTTACATTAATCGTCATAGAGGAAAATTAATTCTAACTATTATGTAGACCTGCCTGATCTAGGTTTATGAAAACCTGTGTTTCAGGCCATCAATTTACGTCAAACATTTTAAAAAGAGGACATTAGTAAATTTATTAGTAGCTAACTTATAGATAAGAAAAGTATCCTATGTGTTATTCCAGACTATAATCTACCTTTGTGCCAAATTTCATCAAGATCCGTTCAGTAGTTTTTTCGTGAAAGAGGATTAAACATACATCCATACTCACAAACTTTCGCATTTATAATATTAGTAGGATTAATATGATAGAAAAGCTTTCATGTTCTTCTCCGATTGCTGCATCATCGATAATTGTAACAGGACCAGAATAATTACAATTTATAGTATTAACCTGAAAAGGTCACGAAATGTCAACCGCACGAACCTTACTGAAAATTTCCTTAAAATTTAGGGACAATATACGTAGCACTGAATTTGAAACACTAACCTAAACTTTAAATATAACTAACAAATGTATCCTTGTCGATAACTATTAATCTGAACGTCGCCGTCGGCACGTCTAACTGTATGTCACTTCTAAATTAACTACATTCTTAGCAGACAGACAGACAAAAATAAGTCGATAGAAGTGAGTGAGGAATATTAATTGTTATTTATTTTAGTAAATGCTAGTATACTAGTCCTGTGGAATGATATACTAGAAAATTTAAATTTTGCAATATCTTTAAGGTGCGGTAAGAAGTTAATCTATTCGCGGAGGTGAGGCTAGCTGCAGACTGGGCGTGGTCTGACACAAGTATACGACAGTAGTGCATCGAAAAAATATAAATCAGGTCGAAAATATTTCGGCGATTTTATTTAAATATCATGTCCGCCATAATGTAACTCATTTTGCAGTTTTAATTGAATATTTAAAAAAATACAGTCCCAGTTTTAGATTATGTCTTTAGTCTATGAAATTTCCTTTGTTATAGATATAAAAAATATGATGGTTGTCGCTGAAAAAATCGAGACGAGACAATTTTTTTTGTGGTCTTTTAATTTTTTTTTTTCGTAGTACTAGACCACTTTTGTAAACTGTTTTTGTTTAAGTCTTTTCTTAATGTATTTGACTATACACCGTGTATTTTTTTGGATAGTGGTATGTATAGATAGATACGGCTAACTTTGCGACGAAAATCTAGACGTTTTACAAAGTGTTTTTTTTTTTTGTACAGGCAGCGCCTTAAGTTTTACCGTACCACACCATACGTTTCAAAAATAACTAAGACAATAGATAACGTTATCATGAGAACATGGCCAATGAAAAGATGGATGGATTGTGTAAGGAATGATATGAAGGAGAAAGGAGTAAATGATGCCGTGACGTCTGATAGGGGAGAATGGAAGAAGAAAACGTGTTGCGCCGACCCCAAATAGAATGGGACAAGGACAGGAAAATGGAGATGATCGTAGTATGTATCGTGTTTTGGCATAGGTACTTAATCATTATATAGTATATACCTACATTATAATAAATCAATATTGACTTGGATCGCGAGGTTGTGCGGTTTGCCGATAGTCATATCTGCCAAGGTTTAATTGCCAAGAGCCTCGACCAATACCTGAGGAGGCTCTCGTTAGGCAGCAGCATCAAGGGCTTGATACTGTGGGCTACAATTTTTTTGTATTTTTAAATGTTTTTGTTTGTTTTTTTATGAGAAATATCTAAAAATATAAAAAAATGTGTTAGAAAATGAATCCTTACGAAAATGAATCCTTACTATCCTTATCCTTACTAATATCATATGAGCGTAAGTGAGTTTGTTTGTTACGTCTTCACGCCTAAATGGCTAAACCGATTTTGATGAATTTTGGTACGGAGATAGTTGAGACTCTAGTTTCGAACAAACTTGCGACATAAATGGCCATATCTATCATAATATCTTTCTACTGCGTAGACTTAGAGATATGATTTTTCTTCGGCTCTAAAAACCAGAGACAGAAAGTCGAAGAACAAAGTGATCCTTTAAGAGATCCGTTTTTTCTCTTCGGTCCAGAAACTTAAAAAAAGCTTAAAAAACTCCAAAAAACCCTTTAAATTTTTTGCCTCAACCGTAACTCGAACCCCAACCACAGCATCACATAAACTCCTCTAAACACACCACCATTAGGACTGGACCTTCCCATAACAGTAAACTTACTCGACCGAGCATCGAACCTGGGGCCCGCTATTAAGCCGTTGCTTCTAATTAACTTTAGCTTAAGGGGAATGAGTTTGGGAGCTCTTCGTACAAAATACTTTGTGGATATTTTAAACAAGGGCAAAGAAAATGACGATTTATTTCAAAGTTTTTCACAAATATTTCTTGTCATCTGTGTTTTTGATTTTAACACGATACTTACCTTCCAATTAAAAAAAAACTGGGCAAGTGCGCATCAAACTCACGTACCGAGGTTTCCGACAAACTTGTAACCAGCATTATAAAACATAATACCTAGTGTGTTTTGTATTTTTTGTTAAGTTTATTATAAACTAGCTTCCACCCGCGACTACGTCCGCGTGGCAGTTACTTTGGGTTAACGCTAACTTTGACCCGCACGATGATCGAATAAAATATATTGTTCTCTCCCCTTTTCTTCCCTCTTTCTCTCTCTTCTCACTTTTTTTAGCCGTATGTCCGTCTCCAGGGTCCCAACTATCTCTGTACCAAAATTCATCAAAATCGGTCTGGCCATTTAGGCGTGAAGACGTTACAAACAAACAAACTCACTTTCACTTTTATAATACTTATTAGTAAGGATTTTAAAAGAAAACACAGATTGTACAAATTCAACGATTCCATTTAAAAATGAAAAGTTGGAACTTTAAAATCACTGAAAATGTGTATTCAATATTGGTAATGGTAATAAATTGTTTATGAAATTGTCAATCAGTATTTAGTCGTGTGATGGCTATATAATGCAAGAACGACAGTTTTGATTTTATTTTTAGGAAACTGCAATTAAAGAAAACCTGGGTTGCACAAGGTGGGCCAAAAAAAAATCACCCTATTGAAAGATGCTCTCATTTTTGCAAATGGCCGGCAATACGTTTTCTTCTTCCATTCTTTAATAGGCATGACGACAGTATAAAAAAATCGCTGATTCAGTGATTAGAGGGGAGAACTCAGATTAAAATAAAAGTAAACACAGGTTTAGTTTTATTTAAAAATAACAGATTATTAAGATTTTCAATAAAATAAAACATTAAAATACTGCAATCGGCCATTTTGACTGAAACACCGATCACAGCGTATGACGTCACGGTTATGTGATATAAGGGACGATGTTATAGACACAATGACATTTTTACTTAACTGTGACGTCATGCCGACGCCATGACACATGCGAGCTGTTTTCGGGCACTATTGAAAAATTATGAGAAAAATGGCTTCAAACTTTGTTAAGCTTAAGTTTATTACCGAAATAAAGGCTTTTTTGTAAATAGTAAAAGTGTACCCACATTATGGAAGAGGATTTTAAAATCTTTCGTCACGTGACAATTAATGAATAATTTCTTAATTTTTAATAATTTCTTAATTTCTTGTGATAAACGGAATTGTATTAAATCTGGTTCTTCTAACATGACAGACAAGTATGTTGCTGGGGAGTTTGTTCCGCCACTTCTTCTTCCCAGCTAAAACACTAGGAAGTGGCGAAGGGCAGGGCGTTTTTGTGGGACTGTCTCTTGTAATGTGACGTTCAAAAAGTGCTGATTGTCAGTCGAATTTGAATAAATTACTTTTGATTTTGATTCATTCTCTCCTATCAGACGTCACGGCATCATATACTCCTTTCTCCTTCATATCATTCCTTACACAATCCGTCCATCTTTTCTTTGGCCTTCCTCTCGGTCTCCGTCCATCAACATTCAGATCCATCACCCTTTTAGTCACATGTGCTTCATCCCTCCTCATTACATGTCCATACCAAGACAAATGACTCCCTTTCAATTTTTCTGTAACAGGCGCAACTTTCAAACTTCCTCTTAAATACTCATTCCTTACTTTATCCATTCTTATCACTCGTGAAGGGCTAAACTGATAATGATATTTTTAGTATGAAGCAAATATGTATGAGATACATCGCCTTAACTAACACATTAAAATGTAATCTGCGAGTAATTTGAGCTACCCCTTAATCCCGGTGATCCCACGAATTTCCCTAGCGTTCTATATTTATGGTTTTCGGAAGAATTATTTGGAATGACAACTTTAAATTAAGAGTTTTTAAAATAGCTTTTTAAATGGCAATATCTGAAATGGCGCAGTGCAATAAAGAGTATCGGAATGCACGATAATTAATTTTCTTTGTTAGTATGTAAGTTGCAAATACTTCCGTAAAACGGACTAGCTGTATTACAAAATGTACAGACGCCTGCACATCAAGCTACTACAATCTGTCAGATTTCTTTGATAGATTTTCGACTTTATTTCTAAAGTATTAGGTTCAAGGTTCATTGGGAAAAATTTACAGTTTCGGGTAGCTTGACCTGCAGGCGTCTGTACAAAATTTAGTATTTTATGTGACTATTTACATCCGTCAGCCGCCATTTACGCCTAAAAATAACCTATATTGTATATAATTAATAGTGAATAATGAATAGTGTCTATGCATTAATTTGACCTAATGAGGGGCAACGTATTTTTTTTTTATTCCTCACTAGGAATTACTCCTGTATCGTGGGTGCGTTTATAAACATTTAAACTCACATACACAAACAGCCAGAGCCGAAACAACTACCGGTAGGTCACACAAATTTTTGTTCTGTGCGGGGATCGAATCCGCGCGCCAACCGTGCCGTGAAAGTTACTCAGTTATGTCGTTAGTTAGTTGTCAAGTTGTTTGATAATATAATTAACCATCCAAATGTGTGAGCACAGCTATATAATAAAATACCCTCACGCATAAGAAACCTATCATCATTCAATGCATTCAAAACCCAGCTTAGCTTGTACTTAATCGCAAACCGGAAATAACCCGAGAAATGAATGCGTTGAGTGGTGGAGTTTCAGTTAGTATTACATAATTATTTTAGTTTTTAACGGATGTTGTCGAACCCAAATTAGTATTTAAGTAATAATTATTGTTATTATCACCAAAACCTGAGAAGGCTCTCGTTAGGCAGCTGGATCAAGGTCTTGATACAGAAAGCGGTACTCCTGGACACGGCTCGTATTGTTAGGAGGTCCTTTCTCTGGAGCCCTGACCGCCGGTAGCTTGGACCCTGTTCCCGATACCGGTGGGCTACTATTTTTATATTTTTAAATGTTTTTTTTTTGTTTTTGATAAAAAAATATGTAAAAATATAAAAAATATGTATGTAAATAAATAAATGACAATAATTGTTCTCAAGTAAGTGACATGTAATGTTTTTATTGAGAATAAAGATCTTTAAACCTACAAAAAAACCTAAGAACGGCAAAAAAACAAATATTTATTTTATTTAGTACTAGCTTTTGCCCGCGGCTTCGCTCGCGTTAAATTCGGGGTAACACAGTTCCTCTTGCGCCTTATTGATTTGTAATAGCAACGCTAAGTTTTCCCTTTTCTTCCCTCTTTCTCCCTCACAACCCACTTTTTTAAAATAAAAATTAGCCTATGTCCGTCTCCTGGTTCCCAACTATCTCTGTACCAAAATTCATCATAATCGGTGTAGCCATTAAAGCGTGAAGAGGTAACAAACAAACAAACAAACTCACTTTCGCTTTTATAATATTAGTAAGGATTTGTTGTGGCAACAAAAATACATCATCTATGAAAATTTCAATTGTCTAAGTATCACGGTTCATGAGATACATCCTGGTGATAGATGGACAGCAGTCTTAGTTATTCCTATAACTACCAACGGGATCCTTAGCGTTTTATCCTTTGGATAAGCAACCCCAAAAAACAAGGCAGTTCAACTAATGGTCGCAAGTACAAGTGATACAGAATATTTTTATGGGTCATGGATATAGATTTCTATCCGGTTGATAATTTCTTCTAAGATTTTCAATAGGACATTAATAGAACATGGATACAAAACATTTAGTATTTGAAAACAAATCTGTCTTCTAAAACCCGGTCGTAAGACCACATTTGAGAGATCGATTTATTGAGCGATTTACCATGACGTCTTAAAACAAAACTTATTCCACTGAGGGAAAGAGACAGAGCTATACAGGGTGTCTAGCACCATCTCTTTCTCACACAGAAATAAGAACTGCTATAAGATGTCATGGTAACCCTACAGTACTAATTAATATATCGGTTCTATCGCTAAGATGGTCTCAAGACATGGTCTCGTTCAAATAACGTTTGACAGTTGGTTAACTTGTGTTGGTTTGTGTACGGAACTTGAAAAAACGACTTGTTATGTAAATAACAAAATATTTAAGTTAAAATAGAAGAATTTCTTAACTTAAACTTTCTTCGGAATAGTTTTTTGACAGATCATACTGACAGATCATATTTTATTACGATCTAGGTTCTGGCAACTTGGGTTTTTCCAGCATCAATATGACAGATTCTATGTTATCTGTGGTAAAATAGAGATCACATTTCAAATAATAAACTTCAAGTAACTTTGTCTTCTCATGATGTTAATGGACTAAGCAAAAGGGATATCAGAATGGCTACATTTATGGATAAAAATTATAGCTGCTAAGTTGCAACCTTTGTAAGTCATTAAACGAGACAAATTAAAAAAAAAACTGTCTATTAATTCGTACCAAATGTGGTGCGACTGGGTACAGAGCTGAGATGATCTTGATACTGTATTCATTAATTAAGAAACATCTTAAGAGCATGGTCTAACGTTGAGACCCCGTTTTTCTCAAGACCACGAGTGAGATTTGTTTCTTAGTACTGCCCTTATAACATTAATTGTATGATCACTTCAACAAACTTATCTGTGCAAACGGGAAAACTCGCAACTAAAATAAATGTACCGAGTTTCACAAATTGACACAAATTTTCTTGACAAGCAGCGCCACCTACAACTGCAAACATAAAGTGGTCATACTATAGAATCTCTAGACTCTTTTCGAAAAGACTTTCTTGCAATTGAAATTCAACCTAAGGTCTTAAATGCCATAGGTGCAATTTAGGCAATCGCGATGCTATTTCATGATTATTCTTGTTATAACATCAGCCTGCTGTTCTCAATAAAAATGTCTAAATCTTTATTTTACCGCCATCCGTTGTTACGCTATCAAAGAGATCGTGTGCCATCAATTTTCGTAAAGCAGTTTATGAGATCGGAGGCAAAAATAGACGAACAGCGTTTAATAGACTGATTCATAATAGACTAAATTTGAATGACATAGATTTGGTTATATTTATAGTTTGGTTTAAAAGAAAGGTTAAATCCTTACTAATATTATAAAAGCGAAAGTGAGTTTGAAAAAAATTGAGATACGAGGGAGAAAGAGGGAAGAAAAGGGAAAACTTAGCATTGCTATTACAATAAAAAAGGCGCAAGGGCAAAAACTACAGGGAGCAGGTACCTGTAAATCAGGAAAGGGAAACTGTGTTACCCCGAATTTAACGCGAGCGAAGCCGCGGGCAATAGCTAGTAAAATATAAATATTTAGCTTTCTTTTCTTTCTTATTTAGAATGTGACGATTAATTCGGGTTTAACTTGTAATAATATAATTCAACCACGATTCGGAAGACCGGTGGTGCCATCTACTACTATAAGAACGTCATTATTGCTTCCCTCGTGAACACTACTTTTTCTGGATGAAAGGTTCATTGGCAAAATATAGCAAACACACTGCCTCATTTATAACAATAGTAAAATAAACTAACTGCGCCCCGTGGTTTCACGCGCGAAGAATGGCTTAAAAAGTAGCCTACGTGTTAATCTAAGCTATTTACATAGCAAATTTAATCCAAATCGATTTAAATTTTTGAGCGTAAAGGCGTAATAAACATAATTACACACACATACAAAATTAGGGCACGGTTGGCGCAGTGGCTGAGTGATTGACTGGTGCGCTGCGTGTCGCGGGTTCGATTCCCGCACTGAACAAATATCTGTATGACCTGCAGATAGTTGTTCCGGGTCTGGCTGTTTCTGTATACAATGTGAGTTTCAATGTTTGTAAAAGCACCCACGATACAGGAGAAATTCCTAGTGTGGGGCAATGTTTTATTTAAGAAAGAACTTTGAGGAACTAGTGACTAAATAATGGAGCCGCTCTGGTCGATCTTTAGGTTAAGACGCACTTGCCTAGGTTGGTCTGTGGATGGGTGACCACATTACATACCGAGTTTTCACCGTGCCTCCGAAAGCACGTTCAGCTGTTGGTCCCGGCTGTCATATATAGATCTTTGACAGTTGTTACCTGTAGTCAATGTCCTGAAAGTCTAACAACCAGTCTTAGCAAAGGGTATCGTATTACCCAATACTTACTGGGTTCTGGAGGTCAGATAGGCAGTCGATCCATGTAAAATACTGGTATAGCTGCATCCGGTAAGATTAGAAGTCAACCCCGACATAGTTAGGAAAAAGCTAAGCAGATGTTGATACAAACTTTCGCCATTTAAAATTAGTGTAATTTCACGAGAATTCAAACATCTGTCAACATTATCTAAATTAATTCAGAATTAATATTCAAAAGTTTCTTTTAAAAGATTTTCCTACAAAAAGATACTGAAAAGATAATACGACAATTGTCTTGGTTTATGAATTATTCATTGAATTGATGAATATTCATGTTCATTAAGGCTTGGGGTTGAGGAAAGCTAAAATGCAACGGTTTTAGGGTTCAGTAACTCAATAACAGAGCTCGGAATTAGGCAGAGTTATTTACGTACTTACTCTGTTTTTTTTTTAAATGTGGATAATATGGATATGTCTCAAATCCCGGGATTAATTTTAGAAATATAAGTCTTTAAACTGACATGGTTACTTAAATTGTAATTAGCACTTGAAACGGGATATTTACCATGTTTACTATTTATATCGAGTTTCCGATATTTTGGCGATGTTGCAAACGCCATGTTTAAGAGCAGACAAAACGATCTACCCTCTTTCTCGTAAACATCCACCCGCAATAACTTCAGTTCATCCGTGCAACGTTTGCAACATCGCCGAAATATCGGAAACTCGATATAAATACTAAACATGGTAAATATCCCGTTTCAAGTGTTAATTAATTTTAGAGAGCAGAATAAAATCCCGTGAATGAATAAATAAAAAAGTTATTTACTTATACACACTAGTAATATGATTCATAATCTGCCGATATGTTGAAAATTTATGCATGCCACAAAAAACTTAATTTCTCACAATAAAGTAAGAACTAACTGACAACTGTCAACATGTCGAATATGCCGAAATTGAAATTAGATTTTTATTTATCTGTAATATTGTTGGCCACACGGGATTTTTCATTAGAAATCCCGGGAATGTCCATATTAACATCAACATTTCGATGCAAGTACATAATTTGTATCTGACGGCACGGTTGGCGCAGTGGCTGAGCGATCGACTGCTGCGCTGCGTGCCGCGGGTTCGATTCCCGCACGGAACAAATATTTGTATGATCTGCAGATAGTTGTTCCAGGTCTGGCTGTTTGTGTATGTGAGTTTAAATGTTTGTAAACGCACCCACGATACAGGAGTAATCCTAATGTGGGGGCAACGTTTAAAAAAATAAAAATAAAATTAACTCTACGTAATTCCGAACCTTGCTCAAAAGGAAACAAACGGAACCCTTTTTGATCACGTTGTCCGTCTGTCTGTCAAGACCCTTTATCTCTACAACATGTGGAGTTATAAAAGTCGCAATTAAAACCATATACTCAACCCTGTTGTTCTTTTGTACTGTGAAAAAAACAACCCCCTAAGTCTACGCAGTCAACAGATATATGGCTGTTTATGTCGCAAGTTTGTACGGAACCCTTAGTATGCGAGTCTAACGCGGTGTTGGCCGGTTATTTTTGAACCGTTTTGCCAAAGAAACTCACTTTAGTTCAGACTAATCATCATCATCTGCCTAGCCTTATCCCAACTATGTTGGGGTCGGCTTCCAGCCTTACCGGATGCAGCTGAATACCAGTATTTTACATGGAGCCACTGCATATCTGACCTTCATAACCCAGTTAGTACTGGGTAATACGATACCTCCTGGTAAGACTGGTTGTTAGACTTTCGGGAAACTGACAATCTCTAACGACTGTCAAAGATCTACAAATGACAGCCGGGACCAACAGCTTAACGTGCTTTCCGAGGCACGGAAGAAACTCGGTATGTAACGGGTGGTCACCCATCCATATACCAACCTAGGCCTAACCTAAAGAACGACCTGAGTGGCTGCTATTATTTGGCCACGAGCTCCTTATCATTTTTCTTATTCTTTCCTTCCTTTAGTTCAGGCTAATACTTTTCTATAAAATATCTAACCGCATTATAATCTCATGTTACTGTCGACCACTTAAGTTTGGCTAGACAAAGTCTGTATCAATTTTTGGCAACGGTTAACCTCTAATGGAACTCTAAAAGGCTTTCAAGACTTTTTGCTGAAAACTGGCGGCAAATTGGTAGCAAAACTATTAGGATAATATTTAATAATAATAAATATCTTGGGACAACTCACACACGGCTATCTGATCCCAAGCTAAGCAGAGCTTGTGTTATGGTAACCAGACAACTGATATACATACTTATATAATTCATAAATACATACAAATTATAGATAAATCACACCCAGACACAGAACAAACAATCATGCTCATCACACAAAGTTTGTCCTGGGTGGGAATCGAATCCACGACCTCCGGCTCAGCAGTCAGGGCCACTAACCACTAGACCAACAGGCCCGTCATCAGGATAGATTTAGGGTACGTATTAGAAGGCGTCGGGCGTCGCGACACGACTCCCAGCTACTGTAAATGCGGGTCTCTAGACGGGAAGCTCAACGTCTAGTGATGACAGGCCGTGTCGACGGCGCGTTCGTGTTCCACGCGCGCCTCAATGAGATGTCAGCAAAGCAGAGGGGCCTGCCAAGGACTTTGAGAGTTTGAGTACTATAAGCGACCTACACAAATGTCCTTTTTTGGTTATGTTCGTCGTGTCGTTGAGCTCCTTGAGTTATGAGTCGAGCTACACGATAACTGACAAAATGCTTGCCCAGGTCCACTTAATCTGTGTGGTGCTTTCTTAAAAAGACCATTTCAGAGACTAATCTGCATAGTCCTCATATAAGTTGACTAAGATTTTTGTCTGGACCATAAAAGAGACTATGACCTCTGAGTTCGTTTCGGCTGTTTCTTCTCAGGGTAGTCGGGTACGAGACACCGGTCTACTACCTTTTTTTTAGAAATGCATTCTTATATGGCAGGTTATATGTAATGAATTTAAGCCCCAATTATAAAGGAATATCCTACTTTTAAAATTGCACCTGGGTTTTAAGAAAAAAAAACGACGTGTAAAAGTGTTAGTAAAAACGAATTTGCAAAATAAACATCATTCAAAGGTTGTCTGATAGATATCGCTATTAGCGATAAGACTGCCATTGTAACCATAGATTTAGTATTATTTTTGTAGAACAGTTTTGTTTTTAAATTTTGGTGTGCAATAAAGTATATTTATTTATTATTTATTTATTTAAACTTCATGTACAATAGTGGTACATAGGCGGACTTAATGCCATAAGGCATTCTCTACCAGTCAACCTTTGGGTAAAATATGACAACAATGTGATAGGGTACAAAAAATACATAAAATATCTAAAAAAAATATTTTTTTAGTATATTCTATTCTATTCTATCATCTAGGTATCATTCATTTATCAATGATATTTTATTCTATTTTTAATGTATTTTTAAAACTACGTGCTTTTAAATTAATTTATTCTAACACCAATCGGCCTCTTTTATCGACTATCCCGACCCGTTGCATCCAGCCAATGAAACCTCTGTTTTGTCTCATATCAGCTTTTCTACCTCCAACGCATTCCGAAAGAGGGCGTTTATGCCAAACTGGAAATTAAAAAAAAACATTATGCTATGTACCTTTTCATTAAAATGTAAATTTATTCAAAAGAGTTCTGGCACAAAATATAACACATTCAAATTATTGAAAAATATATCTATGTCAATTTTTTTTTAAATGGGTTGTAGACAATTGTGTTGATAGCGTAAAAGAATCATTAGTAATATTATAAAAGCGAAAGTGAGTTTGTTTGTTACGTCTTCACGCCTAAATGGCCAAACCGATTTTGATGAATTTTGGTACAGATATATGTTGGGACTCTGGAGACAGACATAGGCTAAAAAAGGGAGAAAGAGAAAAGAAAAGGGAAACATTTTTTTTTGCGATCATAACGTGGTTTAAAGTTAGCCCAAAGTAACTATGCCACGCGGACGAAGTCGCGGGGGGAAGCAAGTTTCTTGATAAATCAAACAGGGCAAGTGCGAGTGGGACTCGCATATCAAGGGTTCCGTACAAACTTGCGACATAAACGGCCGTTTGTTGGAAGGTTGCATTAAAAGGTTGCATTTTTTCACAAGTCTACGGGACAACAGACTTGAGTATCACTAGTGATGGGCGGGTGGGGTTGGTGGTGTGGTGTAATGATGATGCAAGTCAAGTGCAGCAGGTAAACCACATGTTTTAACTAGCTGGCGCCCGCGGCTTCACTCGCGTGATATCGAAAAAAAGTATCCTATGTGTGTATGAAACACTTTTTTTTGTGTGGCCACAATGTGTTATTCCAGACTATCATCTGTGGTAATTATTTTCAGGACTCGTACAGCTGTTTTGACGTAAAAGGCTAACAAACATCCATCTTCACAAAAATTAGCATTTATAATATTAGTAGGATTTCAACTCGATACCTCCTCGTGTTCCTAATATAAAGGATCTTGATAGACAGACAGAGGGACTACAAAACGGATCATAAAATGATTATATACGGGTTCTGCTTTTTCCTTGAGAGGTACAGAAACCTAAGAACGCCAAATCAGAGTGGTTCGATCAGATCCGCTCCTGCCAGGGCCACTATAACCAGGGTTTTGGGTTGTTCGAAAGAGATACCGCGACCCCATAAAGGGCCAAAGAACATGAAAAGGTTTTAGTCAGTACAAGTCTGACACTCCCTCCCGCTCCGCCCAGAGCCGCGGCATCTCTGTACTTCTACTAACTCTGTGTGGTGCTTTCTTAAAAAGACCATTTCATTTTTCCACACTAATCTGCATAGTCCTCATGTAAGTTGACCAAGATTTTTTGTCTGGACCTTAAAAGAGACTATGACCTCTGAGTTTGTTTCGGCTGTTTCTTCTCAGAGTAGTCGGGTACGAAACACCGGCCTCATCTAGTTTTAAAAAAAGACGTGTAAAAGTGTTTGTGAAAACCTACTTGCAAAATAAACATCATTTATCTGTAGACAATATACTTACCAACTTGATAAGCGCATGAATTGAAATCCAATTTGCAATGATTAACAAACACCCGTCTTTGTCCAGCCTCTGATATGGCACATTGAGGGTCGTAGTCATCTGGGCATGTTACTGGACAAGAATGGGAACAACTCTCACCATTAAAATTCATCGTCATTGATCTAAAATATAAAGATAGATACACTCAGCTTCAAACTCAAAACTCAAACTCAAAGCATTTATTTCAATTAGACCATTACAGGCACTTTTGAATGTCATAAAAGCAAGAACAAAAAATGATGCTGCTACAGTCCCGGTCACAAGGCATAATAACTTGTGAAAGTACTGTAGTTGCCCATTCCCTTCGCCCGCGTGATATCGAAAAATAGTATCCTGTGTGTGTCATTAAAGCAGAGGGGCCCGCCAGGGCCACTGTCCACACAGCCCCAAAACACAAAGGGCAATAGAAGAAACATAGATGGATTTTAGTAACAGTCTATACCTTCTAGCAGATTGACTTCTTCTACCATTTTTATTCAGATTTGGATCTGGTTTGTAACTGTAAGTATTCGGTTTATTATAGTAACGTTTTTCTTGGTGAGTCCCAATCTTCTTGCATTTTTCAAGGTCCACTTGCACGTACCCTGAAAACGAACCATTATTCAAATCAGTATAATATTAGCATAGCGTTATTACACAAGACAGTCTCCCTAAACGCCGGCTCTTCTCCACCTCCTAGTGGTTTAGCTGGGAAAAAGAAGTGGCAGAACAAACTCCCCAGCAACACATTTGTCTGTCAGGTTAAAAAAACCAGATTTTTCTTTATATTAAACTAGCTTTTGCCCGCGGCTTCGCTCGCGTTAAATTCGGGGTAACACAGTTCCCCTTGCGCCTTATTGATTTGTAATAGCAACGCTAAGTTTGCCCTTTTCTTCCCTCTTTCTCCCTCACATCCCACTTTTTTTTCAAAAAAGTTATGCCTATGTTAAGCGTATGTCCGTCTCCTGGTTCCCAACTATCTCTGTACTAAAATTCATCAAAATCGTATTAGCCATTAAAGCTTGAAGAGGTAACACACAAACAAACAAACTCACTTTCGCTTTTATAATATTAGCAAGGATATTGGCACTGACCTATGTAGTTTAAAATAGAGACGTTTACAAACAAAATAAACCATTAACATGACTACATGTTTACTTAAGATAAAATAATTTACAATATCAAAACTTTATCGTGACTGCGACAGGTAGGTCACCACTCAGCATGATGCTGTGCCATGGGAGCCCACAGCACACCGCTGGTTGTCAGTGGTCAACCCGTGAGTAAAACGTACGGAAGTCAAAACAGCATACATCAATATTTTAAATGAACCCTTACTAATATTATAAAAGCGAAAGTGAGTTCGTTTGTTTGTTACCTCTTCACGCTTTAATGGCTTAACCGATTTTATTTATATTTCTTAGGTAGTTTAGTGTATTATAATACAATTTTTTTTCTCCATGTCTATATGGATGATCTGGTAATCTTTTTGTAACAATGGAAAATTAATTCTCCATAAAAAATGGCAAAAAAGTCAACGAAACCAACTAAAGTCACTGACTTCCGGATGTAAAATTATTTTCCGCTTTTTAGGGTTCCGTAGTCAACTAGGAACCCTTATAGTTTCGCCATGTCTGTCTGTCCGTCCGTCCGTCCGTCCTCGCTTAATCTCTGTGACCGTTAGCACTAGAAAGCTGAAATTTGGTACCAATATGTATATCAATCACGCCGACAAAGTGGTAAAATAAAAATTGGAAAAAAATGTTTTATTAGGGTAGCCACCCTATATGTAAAGTGGGAAGTGATTTTTTTTTTAATTTCAACCCTAACGTGTGATATATTGTTGGAAAGGTATTTAAAAATGAATAGGGGTTTACTAAAATCATTTTTTGATAATGTCAATAATTTCGGAAATAATCGCTCCAAAAGTAAAAAACAATGTGTCCCCCCCCCTCTAACTTTTGAACCATAAGTTTAGAAAATATGAAAAAAATCTGAAAAGTAGAACTTTATAAGGACTTTCTAGGAAAATTATTTTGAACTTGATTGACACAACAGTTTTTGTACAAAAAAGACAAAAAGTTGTACAAAATAATTTCTGGACTAAGTTTGTAGTATAATCGTATATGCAACCATTTTTTTTAACTTCGTTTACATATTTTATTATCCTTAACGTATCTTTTTTCAAACAAAAAAAGAATTATTGAAATCGGTTCTCGCAATCCAAAATTACCACCGAAAACTTCATGCACGTCTTTGTATTAATAAAATTAGTAACCCAATTCCCCGAGAGATGGCGCTGTAGGTACTTATTACATTGGATCGGGTATTACCGAATTGTTCGGTTGGTCTCTCCTTGGCATTGGCGGTATCTTATAACTACATAAAACTTCTATCAAGAACATGCTAAGGCAATTTAGAACAAAACTAAAATTCATTTTTTAACACCATCAATATGTTAAGGTAAAAACCAGTTCATAAATGGTCCGATAGATGGCGTTGCGTAATGACGTCATTTTTTTAAAAGTCGATGTTAAGATTTTCCGTGCTTTCATGACCTACCGTGGTAAAGAACACTTATTGTGACGGACGGGAAACTACGGAACCCTACACTGAGCGTGGCCTGACACGCTCTTGGCCGGTTTTTAGTTTTAATTTTTACAAAAAAGTTTCTAATGCATGCCGCCAACTTACCAGTGTGTTACATGTTTGCAAAAAAATAAATGTCAAACTTCTCCCGCTCTGGGCGGAGTGAAAGGGAGTGTCAGACTTATACTGACTAAAACTCTTTTTCCAGTTCAACCTAAGCGGTTGTCTTCTGCATAACCGGGCGATTCCTGTGGATGCCTAAAAATTTAGGCCTCCAGCCAGGGCAAAAAACTTACAAACTAAGCGACTACACGCTAAGGGCACCCCCTGTGGGGTACGAGCCTCGGCTTAGGGCGTCGCTGAGGAAAGACAGCAAAGGGACAGGCTGGATCTGAGTGATATTATTTAGGGACTGATTTGAGCTTACTGGCTCAGCATCGCGGGCTGGCTCTAGCGAGGGACAGGTGGAACTGACTAAAACCCACCCATGTCCCTTCTATTGTAGGTACTTTACGTTCCGGGGCCGCGGTATCTCTTTCGAACAACCCGGAACCCCGGCAGGCGGTGGCCCTAACAGGCCCCTCTGAAAAAAAAAAACATACTTACTATTTATTTCATATTTCAGCCCGCAGTTGACTTTTCTAAAATAACAGTCATTCAAAAACAATCTGTGTTGAAATTCCTTATTCACCAATTTCGCTCCACAAATGGACTGTTTAGTGTTATCGCAGTCCAAGTCATTACAGTTCAATTTCGGCTGTACTGTTGTATCTTCTACTTCTTCGTCGACTTGATTATAGTCTTTTAAAGAAAAAAAAATGAAAAAATATAATTAAAATAAATTACGTTACATTAAGTACCTACATGTAAATATAGATTATTGAGTACTTAATTTCTCCTGTACCGTGGGTGCGTTTACAAACATTTAAACTCACATACACAAACAGCCAGACCTGAAACGACTACCTATAGGTCATACAAATATTTGTTCTGTACGGGGATCGAACCCGCGACACGCAGCTCAGCAGTCGATCGTTCAGCCATTGCGCCAACCGTGAACACGAAAACTAACAAATGCTTGCGCTGACTGGACAGCCTCTCAATCTGTGTGGTGCTTTCTTAAAAAGACCATTTCAGACACTAATTTGCATAGCCCTCATGTAAGTTGACCGAGATTTTTGTCTGGACCTTAAAAGAGACTATGACCTGAGTTTGTTTCGGCTGTTTCTTCTCAGAGTAGTCGGGTACGAAACACCGGCCTCATCTAGTTTTACAAAAACAGCGTCGAGTAAAACTGTTTTTAAAAACCTTCTTGCTAAATAAATATCATCAAACTAATATGTCAGCATTAACGAACAATTGACGACACGGTTGGTGCAGTTGCTGAGCCATCGACTGCTGCGCTGCGTGTCGCGGATTCGATTCCCGCACATAACAAATATTTTTATGACCTACAAGTAGCTGTTTCTGGCCTGCTGTTTGTGTATGTGAGTTTAAATGCTTATAAACGCACCCACGATACAGGAGAAATTCCTAGTGTGGGGCAACGTTTTATTTAAGTTCTTTAACTTGTTTTGTGTTAAAATAATATAAAAGTGTACCATCGCTGTAACGTTGATTATTCCCGTTCTGTCTACGTGTTTTATCTTCTGGTGGTGTATCATCAACATCGTGATTTTTGCCTGTTATGAATACGACGTCTTCATTAGGTTTATCTGCAATTAAACACATACATAATAATGTTAGGGTTTAATACATTACTACCCTACTTGCATTAAGTACTGAAAAATATATTAAAAAAAAACCGATATCTAAGAAAAAAAAGACGAAAAATAAATTTAATCATAATTTTACTAAACAACAAGATTGGCGTATCTGCCAATGGTTTAATTGCCAAGAGCTCCGACCAACACCCAAGGAGGCTTTCGTTAGGCAGCTGGATCAAGGGCTTGATACAGAAAGCGATACAGGAGTACCGCTCCAAGCCATGTCCAGGAGGACATGGCTCGTATCGTAAGGAGGTTCCTTTCTCTGAACCCCTGACCGCCGGTAGCTTGGACCCTGTTCCCGATACCGGTGGACTATTATTTTTTGTATTTTTAAATGATTTACATATTTGAATAGAACTAGTATTCATATAATAATTGAAAAACGATTGCATGTAGCGGAGATGAGAATGTTGAGATGGATGTGTGGAGTGACAAGAATGGAAAAAGTAAGGAATGAGTATATTAGATGAAGTTTGAAAGTTGCATCTGTTTCAGAAAAAATCAAAGGGAGTCGTTTGTCTTGGTATGGACATTGGTGTGACAGGAGGGACGAAGCACATATGACTAAAACAGTGATGGATCTGAATTTAGATGGACGCAGAGCGAGAGGACGGCCAAAGAAAAGATGGATGGATTGTGTAAGGAATGATATGAAGGAGAAAGGAGTAAATGATGCCGTGACGTCTGATAGGGGAGAATAGAAGAAGAAAACGTGTTGCGCCGACCCCAAATAGAATGGGACAAGGGCAGGAAAATGATGAGTTTTCATTGTCAATCATTTTGTCTTATCTTAATACAATAAAGTTACTGTTATCATTTTATATCACAATTAATTTGAACTCTTTACTGTGCCCTACAGGGTCTGTAATTGTACGTTAGCTTTTGAGCCTATTGTAAGATTTTCACTTAAATGAATATGAAGAAGAAGCAAACTCACCATCCTTCTTCACATGAAAATCTTTGTCCATAGCGTCAACAACACTTTTCATATTCATAATATCTTTAACTCTCAGTCCACGACCATCATACATATCCTCATCCCTAAAAAAAAAAAGAATGATTTATACTTACTAATAAAAAAGCGAAAGTGAGTTTGTTTGTTTGTTACGTCTTCACACCTAAATGTCCAAACCGATTTTGAGAAATTTTGGTACAGAGATAGTTGGGACCCTGGAGACGGACATAGACTAGGAAAAGGCAAAGGAAAAGGAGAGAAAAAAATTGTTTTTTTGATCATCACGCGGGTTATCGTTAGCGTTAGCCCAAAGTAACTATGCCACGCGGACGAAGTCGCGGGTGGAAGCTAGTGCATAATAAGTTGTGAAAGTACTGTAGTTGCCCATTCCAAAGCGTTGGAACTGAGTTGTGGGGTGGTCAGTAGCTCTATTGAAATACTGGTATTTGACTGCATCTAGTAAGACTAGAAGCCGACCTTATTGTCTAAGCAGCATGATCTCTTTTACCTTGTCACCGGAGGATCCCTGTTCGGTACAAATACTACATCTTCTTTAGCTTCATCATAAAAGGCAGCTGTTGTTTCTTCTATCTTCATAGTTGCTGTTGTGGTTGTAGTTGTTGCTACTGTTGTTGTTATTCCTTTAGTTGTTGAAGAAGAGAAATAAGCTGGTTAGTAACAAGACTATTATTAATAGATAGATAGATAGAATATTCTTAATTATGTACACCATACAAATGACAAGAATAACATTAAACAACTTATAAATAGGGTGACACAATGGGCGGTCTTATCGCTAAAAACGATCTTTTCAAGACAACCTTTGGAAGGATTTAAAAGAGGAGAAACAGTACTGTAGGTAGTCTGTGGTGTTTCATTTTACGAAAGAATAGCTACATTTATAATCAAAGAAATAAAACTGTGGCGCAATAATAAATCGGTAAAAAATGGTGACCATGTAACTTTAGTATGCCTTTGCCTTGCGAATGGGAAATCAAAAAATAATATCCTCCACTCAGGGTGGAGCGGGAGAGTATCAGATTTTTACTGATTAAAATCCACCCATGTTCTTTCTTTTGCCCTTTGTGTACCGGGGCAGCTGTATCTCTTTGGAACATCTCTTTGAGGCGCAAGGAACACAAACGTGCCGTCGACATAGCCTGTCATGTCGTCGACAGATGGACGGTGAGCTACCCATTGCTCAATGTCCACAGACCCGCATCTACGTCGCGGCGGCTGGGTTGGTTTGAGGTTCTCTCCCTCAAACGTCCGGCCACCTCCTTCGCTAGCATAACTGCTTCGCAGAAGGAGGTGACCGCTTCCTATTCCCTCTCGCTCCAGGCCATGGACATGGACATATGTTCCTAAACTACATTTCTGTTCCTAAACATTATATGGATTTGAATTTGAATTCTTTTTTAAACGTTGCCCCAGGAATTTCTCCTGAATCGTGGGTAATTCAATTCACATACACAAACTGCCAGACCCGAAACCTGTAGGCCATACAAATATTTGTTCCGTGCGAGAATCGCACCCGCCACACGCAGAGCAGCAGTCAATTGCTCAGCCACAGCGCCACCCGTGCCGTCAAAATACCTATATTACCATATACTGATATTAACACTTAGTTACACCTATATTTTAAGCAAATAAATGAATTTGATTCTGATTCTGAAAAACCCGACCTCGACAGGTACTGGTATTGCTTGCCGAGGTCAGTGCAAGGATGGGTGACCATTGGCAACGTACCTAGACCCTTTTGTGCTTCGATAAACATGTTGAACAGTTTCTTTGATCAGTCGTTTGTAGGACTTTGGCACTCGTTACGGGAAGCCTGCAAGTCTAAGAACCAGACTTATCATTTACTAGGTGGCGCCCGCGGCTTCGTCCGGTTGATGATAAAAAAAAAAATAGCTTGTGTTATTCCAAACTATAATCTAACTCTGTGTCAAATTTCATTAAGATCCGTTCAGCCGTTTTGACGTAAAAGAGTAACAAACATCCATACATCCATTCTCACAAACATTCGCATTGATAATATTACTATCTTCTGCACGCGACTTCCTCCATGGTTACTCTTTTAAAATCATTTGGTTTTACAATGTTGTTGTTACAGCGTTACGACTTAAGTATAAGAGGACAGCGTAGGCCCAACAAAAAGTCATTGCTTACTTTTCAAAACGTAAAATAAGATAAAATGTTAACAAGCGTCTAAGAATCTACAAGGCCAACAATGTCTCAACTCATTCACATAGAATTAGTAAAAAATAATCTATAAAAAACCGGCCAAGAGCGTGTCGGGCCACGCTCAGTGTAGGGTTCCGTAGTTTCCCGTCCGTCACAATAAGTGTTCCCACTTATGAGTTTAAAGGTGGAGGAGCGTGCAATGTTGCACGTTCCGCGGTAGGCGCTCCAACAGTTTTTGTACAAAAAAGACAAAAAGTTGTACAAAATACAACTTTTTGTCTTTTTTGTACAAAAACTGTTGTGTCAATCAAGTTCAAAATGATTTTCCTAGGAAGTCCTTATAAAGTTCTACTTTTCAGATTTTTTTCATATTTTCTAAACTTATGGTTCAAAAGTTAGAGGGGGGGGGGGGGACACATTGTTTTTTACTTTTGGAGCGATTATTTCCGAAATTATTGACATTATCAAAAAATTATTTTAGTAAACCCCTATTCATTTTTAAATACCTTTCCAACAATAAATCACAGGTTAGGGTTGAAATTAAAAAAAAAACACTTCCCACTTTACATATAGGGTGGCTACCCTAATAAAACATTTTTTTCCAATTTTTATTTTACCACTTTGTCGGCGTAATTGATATACATATTGGTACCAAATTTCAGCTTTCTAGTGCTAACGGTCACAGAGATTAAGCGAGGACGGACGGACGGACGGACAGACAGACATGGCGAAACTATAAGGCGTTGTCCTAACAGAGCGCGACTACGCGATTTTCGCGTGAGTAAGCGATGCGATTATCGCGAATAGCTTAGAACATTTTAGTCGCGCGACCGCATCGCGCGAATTTAAATCGGGACACCTCTTCGACATCAATACGTTTGATCGCGGATTCGTACGACTAAAATTCGCGCGAACTTGCGATGATCGCGTAGTCGCGCTCTGTTAGGACAACGCCTAAGGGTTCCTAGTTGACTACGGAACCCTAAAAACCACTCTGGCGGGCCCCTCTGCTTTCCTATAATAATAATACCAGCCTATAACTGTCCCACAGCTGGACAAATGCCTCTTCGCATACAGAGAACGAACGAGCATTGATCACCACGCTTGCTCAAGACAGGTTTACCATATCAGTCATATGTTTTGGTTCACCGATGTCTATGAAGTCCAAGATATACTTAAAAAGTAGGTACATATGAATTTAAAGTCTCATTAGTTCTTGCCCTGATTTGAACCCACAAACTCCTGGGAGGCTAGGTCTTAACTTAGGCCATCACGTCCTAAAAGTTAATCGCCCTTGTCCCATTCTATTTGGGGTCGACGCAACATGTTTTCTTCTTCCATTCTCCGATGTTAGACGTCACGACATCATTTACTTCTTTCTCCTTCATATCATTCTTTACAAAATCCATCCATCTTTTCTTTGGCCTTCCTCTCCCACTCCATCCATCAACATTCAGACACATCACTCCTTTAGTCACATGTGCTTCGTCCCTCCTCATTACATGTCCATACCAAGACAAACGACTCCCTTAATATTTCTGTAACAGACGCAACTTTCAAACTTCCTCTAAATAGACATTCCATTCTTGTCACGTACAAGTTAATATCATCTGCCAGCCTTTTCCCAACTATGTTAGGGTCGGCTTACAGTCTAACCGAATGCAGCTGAATATCAGTATGTTTACATGTAACAACTACCTATCTGACTTCCACAACCCAGTTAGTACTGGGTAATACGATACCCCTTGGTAAGACTGGCTGTCAGACATTCGGAACCCTGACTACCTGTAACGACTGTCAAAGATCTACAAATGACAGCCGGGACCAATGGCTTAACGTGCTTTCCGAGGCTGGGAGGAAACTCGATATGTAACAGGTGGTCACCCATCCACAGACCAATCTAGGCAAGCGCGGCTTAACCTAAAGATCGACCCGAGCGGCTGCTATTATTTAGCTCCTCTTGCAAAAGTTAATAAAAATAAATAAATACGTGGTGTGGTTGTGGTCGTCGTGGGTGGTCTCATATACTCCACGTCAGCGTGTCCTCCAGACCGGACAAAGACTGTATCACTGTCCGTCGTATTGCCATCTCCGTTAGACTTAGCTATCAGGGTTGGTATGATGAAGGGGATCCAGTATTGGTTCCACATGGTGTTGGCTTCTATTGCATAGCTTGGTTGGTTGAAGTACGTGGTGATGGATTCTGTAACGAGAGATTAGTATTATTCGCTTATTTTCGTTGGATCCCAGTTTTTGATCCCACTTTAATATTTTTTGCGTTGGATCCCACAAAACATTATTATATATTTCCGTTGAATCCCAAATTTGAAAAATACTAAAAAAATACGTTTTATTGCCACTGAATCCCAAAAACTATTTCCGTTGGATCCCAGATGTTTAAAAACATCTGAATGCGGGTACATCCAACAACAAAATCACAATAATATTTTAAGGCGAAATTTTGTATGTATGTTTGTTATTCCAACACGCTCAAACTTCTAGACTGATTTGGATGAAATTTGGGTATGTGGATAGGTTATGTTAGAATAACGGGTGCCTGCCATTTTTCCGAAAAGATTTGGACAAAATTTCATTACCCAAACAAATTATAGGAACCGGGAACTAGGTTTGGATAGGTTAAAACTGTGACCTCCTACGCACGAGCCGAGCGAGCGGAGCGAGCGGTGCCGCGGTAGCGGCCGGCGAGTGCCACAAACGACTTGCATTTATAGAAAAAAGAGATTGTTTTTAGTTGTTTACCCGGAACTGAACTATTTAGATTAGGATAATTACTTATTTACAAAAAAAAGGTTAGGTTAAAACTGTGACCTGTGTGCCAGAAACGGCCACATTATATAAAAAAAAAAATGGAAAAATTATGACGGCAGTATTTTTTTTTGAGCTTAGAGGCGCTTGTTTTGAAGGCGTTCATATTTATTTATTTATAAACATCACAAATAAACCTGATCATTTTTAACTCATGCCAGTCTAGTACTATTTGGAGTACATCATTTGTCTCATTTATTCCCCAGTGGCAACAATCCTAAAAAATCCAAAATACACACACGGTGTTTTTGAAATCCTTACTAATATTATAAAAGCGAAAGTGAGTTTGTTTGTTTGTTTATTTGTTTGTTTGTTTGTTACCTCTTCACGCCTAAATGGCTTAACTGATTTTGATGATTTTTGGTACAGAGATAGTTGGGACCCTGGAGACGGATATAGGCAATTTTTTTTAAAAAAAGATTGAGATATGAGGGAGAACGAGGGAAGAAAAGGGAAAATTTTGCATTGCTATTACAATAAATAAGGCGCTAGGGCAAAAACCGTGGAACTTTGTTACCCCGAATTTAACGCGAGCGAAGCCGCGGGCAAAAGCTAGTATTTAATAAAAGTAAATCACTTTTCTTCTGAAATGTACACATGTTGTCATAAAATGGGATTCAATGGTAATATCAAATGGGACTCATCGTTAATACCTAAAAAAAGGGATCAAAAACTGGGATCCAACGAAAATAAATCGTATTATTTATTTATTTATTTAAGCCCCGTTCCAATTAACAAAAACGAGTCGTTTTTGTTTATTGGAACGGGGCTTTAATCTGCATGTACATTAGCGGTGCATAGGGGGACTTAAAGCCATAAGGCATTCTCTACCAGTTAACCTTTGGGTTAAATACGACAATATTGTGATAGGGTACAAACATTTATTTTAAAAAAATATGTATTTATAAAACCTTTTTTTCGAAAACTTATATTTTATCTAGAAAAATTTTTTTCGTTCATTCGAAAGGAATGAACGAAAAAATTTTTTTCGTTCCCCTTTGCTCCCCTCTTTCCTTTTCTCACTTTTAAAAAAAATAACTAATGTCCGTCTTAACTATCTCTGTACCAAAATTCATCAAAATCGGTTCGGCCATTTAGGCGTGAAGACGTAACAAACAAACAAACTCACTTTCACTTTTATAATATTAGTAAGGATTATCAGCCTAGCCTTTTCCCGACTATGTTAGGACCGACTTCCAGTCTTACCAGACCCCCACAACTGAAGGCTATGAAAAATAGGTTACAATCGTTTCTTAGATCTATCGAATATACATATAAATCGCTTCAGCCGTTTCGGAGGAGTAAGGCAAAGAAACAGTGACAAAATCAAAAGTCATTTATTCAAATTAGGCTGATAATCAGCACTTTTTGAACGTCACATTACAAGAGATAATCCCACAAAAATACCCTGCCCTTCGCCACTTCCTAGTGTTTTAGATGGGAAGAAGAAGTGGCGGAACAAACTCCCCAGCAACATCAGTTTAGAAGAACCAGATTTTATACAATTCCGTTTATCACAATGAACATTTAAGAAATAAAGTCACATGTCAGTTAGAATTATGTACTTATGTAAAAATATACCCAAGCATAAATAAATCCTTCAGTCTTACGGGTGTGCCCGCTTACACGTGCAGTGAAGAAGTCACAGGTGATAAACTTGGACCATAGTACAAAAAAAATGATATCCATAAAAAAATTACTACCAATAGGAACAAAAACCTGCTACCCTACCATGACGTGTTAAAGCAGAACTTATTCCACTAAGGGAAAGAGACAGAGCTATACAGGATGTCTAGCACCATCTCTTTCTCACACAGGAATAAGAACTGCTATAAGATGTCATGGTAACCCTACTGGTCAGCAAGACGACCAGTCACAACACATAACGCGAAGATCATCCATTACCTTCCCCGCCATATTTGAGGGAAGGAGATAACCTGACCCACGACATGAGAATTATTTAAATAAAAAGAATAAACAACAAATTACCTTACACTCAATCAATCAATCAAATCAAAACATTTTTATTTCACATAGGCCTACATGGGCACTTATAAAACGTCGAGAAAGGTGCACGGTTCGGGTTGGTCGTTTCCTATGGAGAAGAACCGGCAAGAAACTCCATGGTTACTCTTTTAAAATCATTTGGTTTTACAATGATTGATTGACTGACTGTCTGATTGATTGACAACAAATTACTTACAAAAGACAAGTAACACTTTGACCAAATCTTAATAAACAATTTCAATTCCTTGTCGTTTAAAATCCAATTTAAAATCACTGCTGAGTTTATTTGCACAACACAATAATTACAGCTAACAAAAAAAAACTGTGACAAAATCTTTTAACAATTTCAATCACTTTAAATTCGAGTTACACAATCAATAGCTTTGTTTTCACCAATACTGACTTATAAGACTGTTGCTAGTTTGTAAAACCATAACAGTTCTTATCTTACCATAAATATTTGTTTGAAATCATTATTGTGACCAATCTTGAAGCCCTCGCACGAGCTCGCGGCGATATTGTAACGAAATGCGTCATTTTTTTATTGAAAATCTTTTCTTCGGTGACAAAAAAGTCGACCCACTTTTTGAAGTCAATTTTCCGTATTTTTATATATTTTACTAGCTCTTGCCCGCGGCTTCGCTCGCGTTAAATTCGGTAGCGCCTTATTGATTTGTAATAGCAACGCTAAGTTTTCCCATTTCGTCCCTCTTTCTCCCTCATATCGCACTCTTTTTGAAAAAAAAATAGCCTATGTCCGTCTCCTGGTTCCCAACTATCTCTGTACCAAAATTCATCAAAATCGGTTTAGGCATTAAAGCGTGAAGAGATAACAAACAAACTCACTTTCGCTTTTATAATATTACTAGCTTTCGCCCGCGGCTTCGCTCGCGTTAAATTCGGTATAACACACCAAGCAGACCTGCAGTTTTTGCTCTTGCGCCTGATTGATTTGTAATAGCAACGCTAAGTTTTCCCTTTTCTTTCCTCGTTCTCCCTCATATCCCACTTTTTTTAAATAAAAATTAGCCTATGTCCGTCTCCTGGTTCCCAACTATCTCTGTACCAAAATTCATCAAAATCGGTTTAGCCATTAAAGCGTGAAGAGGTAACAAACAAACAAACTCACTTTCGCTTTTATAATATTAGTAAGGATTAAGGATTTGTTGGGCGTTTTTTTTGCTAAACTTTATTGTTTCAGCCTTTTTAGTTTTGGTATGGTGGTATCGCACACAGTTTTTTATCGAAAAACATCTATAATATATTCTATCGCCCCGTGGTTTCACTCGCGTGGTGATAGAAATCCTTGAAAATATATATAAAAGCGAAAGTGAGTGTGTTTGTTACATCTTCACGCCTAAAATAGCCAAACCGATTTTGATGAATTTTGGTACAGAGATAGTTGGGACTCTGGAGACGAACATAGACAATTTTTTCAAAGTGGGTAATGAGGGAGAAAGAGGGGAGAAAAGGGAAAACTTAGCTTTGCTATTACAAATCAATAAGGCGCAAGAGCAAAAACTACAGGTAGCAGGTACTTGAAAATCAGGAAAGGGGAATTGTGTTACCCCGAATTTAACGCGAGCGAAGCCGCGGGCAAAAGCTAGTAATATTAGTAGGATTTCTTAAATTGACGTATTTTTTTACGTCAATGCCGGGAAATTGTGCGAGGGCCTCTGGTATTGTTACGACTACACGTTATGAAGTAAGTCGAGTAATTGATGATCACAGAAATAAAGAAATGTTTGTGGTGGCGGCATCTCTTTCATTTTCTACCAAAAATCATCAAATATGACTCACTACGGTTGGACCCGGGCGGAGCAGGAAGGGAGAGACTTGTTCTACTCTGGTATAGTTACGACTACACGTTATGAAGTAAGTCGAGTAATTGATGATCACAGAAATAAAGAAATGTTTGTAGCGGCGGCATCTCTTTCATTTTCTACCAAAAATCATCAAATATGATTCACTACGGTTGGACCCGGGCGGAGCAGGAAGGGAGAGACTTGTTCTAGCTACAAAAAATAAAACCTACTTCCAAAAAATAAAGTAAAAATAACTTTACTTCCGAAAGTCGCTGACTTTTGTTGGTTTCGTTTACTTTTTTCCCACTGACTTCCAGAAGTAAAGTTATTTTCTTAGTACTTGTTTTTTGGAAGTTGGTTTTATTTTTTACAAAAAAGTTTTTATTTTAGAATTTTTAGTTAGTATTTTTACACAGAAAAAAATATGTATTGTAAACGATAACTCAAAAATTACCTTAGCAATATTAATAAAATTAAAAAGAGAAATCAGCCCAGACGTCTTTGATTAATCGGTGAAAATACAATTGAGAACCTCCTCTTTTTTAAGTCGGTTAAAACCCATCCATGTTCTATCGTTGCGCAAAGAAAAAAGCAAAAAAAACCCACAAGGTCCTAATAAAATTAATAATTATTTCACAAAATGAGATCGCAAATGTCAAACATTAAAATAGTAAAATATAATTGAGAAATTATAAAATGTAAAAAAAAAAAAATTCAAAAAATAAATATTCATGTCATAACATTAAAATGGCAAAGTTTCTAAAAGAAAATAGTAATTAGAAAGCAAATGAAGTTAAAAAAAAACTGATACTTTCTGAACTGTCCATTTCCGCTACAATTTACGCCTTGGCCTGCCACAAATGATTTGAAAATTTATTTCATTGTAACACAGACCATTCATAAGATAATTAAAAAAATACCATTTGTTTTTACAAATTAATGGCCCATTCCAAGATGATTCCAGTTTTCATAGTACATACTAAAAAAGAAAAGCGCATTTTTGGAAGTAGTGGCGCCATCTCTTTTGGAAATGCTATACTACTTCACAGACAAGCTCGCTTACTTTGAAGTTAGTTGAATCTGAGTTTGGGGCGCGAATTTTCTTGGCAGTTTATTGAAAATGATAATAGATGGCGCTATTTTAAGTTTTTAAGATTTTATTAACTGCATAGCGTAAAATAAATCAACGCGGCAACGCAGTCATTGATTGATTGGATTGAAGCGTTTCCTGTACTAAAATTTTTATATTTAACTATTTAGTCGTATTAATAGTAGGTTTAATTACTTTTAGGGGTTTTTTATGGAATTATATGAACTAAGTAAGTATTACTTATTTTCGATCTTGTTACGATGAAAAATGAGTACTTAAACTAAACACGACGACATCTCTCAAATACTAACTCTGTAACAAAAACTTTGTAAAACCTAATTACTTTAAAAGAGTTACCATGGAGTTTCATGCCGGTTCTTCATAGGAAACGGCCAACCCGAACCGTGCACCTTTTCTCGACGTTTTTTAGGTGCCTATGTAGGCCATTTTTAATTGTTCTTTTTTGTTTTCTATGTTTTTATTAAGAAATATTTAGAAATATAATTTATATGTATTTAAATGAATAAACGATAATAACTATATATTTGTTGTAGTCAGAAATAAGCCATTAACTTATCTTATTGGTAAGAAATCTATTGTCCTAACACTAATAGTTAGAAAATGCCGTCCATACTGGTTTCATTTAAACTAGTACAGGTATCGAACTTTGTTATACTGTACCTATATTATTTTTCTAAGATTAAAATCGTTTTATTGTGCCAAAGGATGCGTTTTTTATCCCCTACAAAAATGGCCAAACCGTGTACCTCAAGGACAAAAATACGAAAGTATAGGAAAAAAATCGTAGATTTTGAAAAAAAATATATTGTAATTATTCGCGCATTTGTACCAGTAGAAATTGTCGATCAAAGATGTCAAAACTTGCAACCCAAGAATTTCAATCTGGCAATGTCATGATTTACATCTCCGATGATGCGTTTCGTTACTTCATTTTATAAATATATGAAAACACAAAAATGTACTTTACAGAATTTATTTATGTATTACAGATAAGTTTTTATTTCTAGTACACATTTTTGTGAATAATCATGGGAACAAGAATTTAAAAAAAATACATTTATTTCACATTTTGTATTATTTTTTGCGTTTGGTTATCTGCCGGCCAAAAGCCAGGGCTCCAGACCTAGGCCGATAGTTTTTTTTCTATTGTTGTTGATATTATTGTCAATTTGTCAAATTGTCATTCCGTTTCGGTTACCCGTCTCTGTAGTTTATAATAATTATTATGAGTCAAAGAAGACTACAATAGTATTGTTATGAGTTTATAGTTCGCTATCGATGATGATGATGTCTTTACTACCTACCAGAATTCATAATGAAAATAGAAGAATCAATACTGTTATTCCGACTACCTAGCTTCACGATTATCTTTTATTTTATGACGATAATCAAATCTTAAAGACATAATATATATTCTTGTATTACGCTTCCACAAATGCCATTCATGAAGAGTTGAAGGTATAATCCTGAAGTTGAAGATATTATTATAATCCTGTATCATATCATAGACCATGTAGTTGGCGTAGAATGACCTATAAGTACATAATTTAGATCCTCTTGTCAGACTTCAAAAGGGTGGGTATAGCTTTCTCAGCTTTTCGCCAGTCTATGGGTGGATATTTTTATTCATTATAACCCGTTTTTATCATGTTTTTAAGGTTTTTATTGAACACCGATGTAATATATTTTGAATTATTTTGATAGATGAAACAGATTGACAGCCGTCAATGATGTCATAAACGTTTCTTTGAACGCAGTTACGTTGCGAGGTAGTGTTTTTTCATATACTTTTATTTCTTTTTCTATCTAGTATTTTAGGATTTTAAATACTGCTCAAAATACAAATTATTGGTAGGAGTTTTAATAGTAATTTGTACCTCGGTACAGTCATGGCCGAAAAAAAAACACCTCCTTTGATCTATGAATTAATATTTATTTCTGTTCTTTTCTACATTTTCCTAGATTGTACCTACGTTATACTGTTCTTGTTGCAGCATGATGAGGGGAACATAAATATAATGTACCATTCCTCTTCAATCTGGAACGTTACCTCGATTTCTGATCATAACTGAATGATGTTTATTTTGCAAGTAGGACTTCACAAACACTTTAACACGTCATTTTTTTAAAACTAGATAAGGCCGGTGTTTCGTACCCTAAAAATCATTCAAAAAAATCTTGGTCAATTTACATGAGGACTATGCAGATTAGTGTCTGAAATGGTCTTTTTAAGAAAGCACCACACAGATTGAGTGGACCTGTCCAGTCAGTGCAAGCAAATTTGTCAGTTATCGTGTAGCTCGACTCATAACTCAAAGAGCTTAACGACACGACGAACAATACCAAAAAAAGGACATTTGTGTTGGTCCCTTATAGTACTGAAACTGCCAGACAAAAGTCAAAAACAAACAAAGTAATTTTGTGATACGATGTATTATTATGAAGCACTAAACATTATTTTTAATCGAATGTACAGACGCCAGCAGGTCAAGCTACCCGAAACTGTAAATTTTTCCCAATGAACCTTGAACCTAATACTTTAGAAATAAAGTCGAAAATATATCAAAGAAATCTGACAGATTGTAGTAACTTGATGTGCAGGCGTCTGTACATACTATGTGTGAACCATGCTACATCAAAACAGTATAGTAGAACTTTCTTAGAGTAATTGGACTCATCATCGTCATCATTTTCCTGCCCTTGTCCCATTCTATTCGGGGTCGATGCAACACGTTTTCTTCTTCCATTCTCCCCTATCAGACGTCACGGCATCATTTACTCTTTTCTCTTTCAAATCATTCCTCAGAGTAATTGGGCTAACTAGCAAAAGCCGTTTGTAATTATAAAACTATAGGCTCCTCGTGAGTCCTGCGTGCCCTGTAATGGTTGCTCATTACAACACGCAATTCCAAACGCCAAACCCGTGCCTCAATTCTGGGTCAACTCGCTTTAAACTGCCATTGACTGTTTGTTTTTTGATTTGGTCACTCGTATTACAACAACAGAAGGTAGTTTATTGCTTAACAGGACTATCCTGTTGTGACTTTAAATTTAAGGATTGGTAGGGTCCCCCAGTCTTAATAAATATTATTTTATTAATAACTAGCTGGCGCCCGCGGCTTCGCCAACGTGATATCGAAAAAAAAAAGGATTCTATTTGTTATTCCAGACTATAATCTACCTCTGTGCCAAATTTCAATAAGATCCATTCAGCCGTTTTGACGTGAAAGAGTAACAAACATCCATACATCCTCACAAACTTTCGCATTTATAATATTAGTAGGATTAATACAAGGATTAGTATTTTAGTAGGATTAAAGTAATTTATTTTAAGGAAAAATTCAAAGTTAAAATAGAATTTTAAAATATAATTATGTGCAAAATGTTTAAGTTTATATCTAAACGTAATGTTAAATTTAAATTAATATTGTTCAAGCCTAGATATAAGTTCAATTAATATAATTTTATTGTGAAAATTCCTGCCATACGTGATAATAGAATAGATACTCACTGCAATACAATTTTATTAGTTTTAAGACATTTTGCTGCGCCCTATCAAGGTCATGTACTCATTAGTAACACGCTTAACGTGTAACTATTTGTACATTGTGCATTAAATGAATAAAAATAAAAAATAGAACAATTATAGAATCACTTTGTTATCCATATGTCTGCCTGTCAGCCAAGACCCTTTATCTCGAGAACGCGTAAAGATATCGAGTTGAAATTAAGACCATACTCAACTCTGTAGTAGTCCTTTTTAGCTGTGAAAGAATCTCAACTCTCTAAGTCAACGCAGTCAAAAGATATGGCTGTTTATGTCGCAAGTTTGTACGGAATCCTTGGTGTAAGAAACCGAGTCACGCTTGGACGGTTTATTTTTTTAATTTGCCAGGGTTTATTAACTAAATTAACGTTAGCTAAGAGTATCTGTGGGCTTCGGACCTCGGTTGATGGCATCATTGAGGAGAAGCAAGGGCCAAAAATGATAAATGATGTTTATATTGCAAGTAGTTTTCACACGTCTTTTTTAAAACTAAATGAGCCCGGTGTTTTTACCCAACTACTCTGAGAAGAAACAGCCGAAACAAACTCAGAGGTCATAGTCTCTTTTAAGGTCCAGACACAAATCTTGGTCAATTTACATGAGGACTATGCAGATTAGTGTCTGAAATGGACAAGCTGGGTCGTCTTATTATTTAGAGAATTTGAAGCTACTGGCTCCGCAGCACGGGTCGGCACGTAAAACGAGATCATTGTGAACAGAACATTATATAGCACTAGCTTTTGCCCGCGGCTTCGCTCGCGTTAAATTCGGGGTAACACAGTTCCTCTTGCGCCTAATTGATTTGTAATAGCAACGCTAAGTTTTCCCTTTTCTTCCCTCTTTCTCCCTCACATCCCACTTTTTTAAAATAAAAGTTAGCCTATGTCCGTCTCCTGGTTCCCAACTATCTCTGTACCAAAATTCATCAAAATCGGTGTAGCCATTAAAGCGTGAAGAGGTAACAAACAAACAAACAAACTCACTTTCGCTTTTATAATATTAGTAAGGATAAGGATTACCCCTTTCTTTGCGGATGGGAAACCATCAAATAACTTCCCCCTCTTTGGCGGGAGTGACAGACTTGTACTGGCAAAAACCCACCCATGTTATTTCTATTACCCTTTCTACATCTCTCTACATCTCTTTTGAACAACCCGCAACCCCGGCAGGCGGTAGCCCTGGCAGGCCCCTCTGCTTTGCTGACATCTCTTTGCGGCGCGCGTGGAACACAAACGCGCCGTCGATACGGCCCCACAGCACGTCTGGGGCCTTAGTCTGCTATTACAATGGTGTCAGAATGGTCGATCACTGATCGCATAATGGTTGATTTTGACAAGTTTAGTATGTAGTAGATGTCAAAATCAACCATTATGCGATCAGTGATCGACCATTCTGACACTATTGTAATAGCAGACTAAGGCCCCTGGACTCACGTTGAAGAAGAGAGATCGTGTAAGAAGCTCGTGTAGCGTATCATTTAAAAGTTCCTACAATTATTTATTTGAGTAACTCACCGAATTACTCTCCATAACCCTTTAAAAGGCAATTCCCTGAAATTCACCCCATATACCTAACAGCGCACAGTTCAGTGGTCAGAATTCGTGTGAAATGACCTAACTTTGTTCCCGAGTTGACACTGATGTGGTTTCCAAACTATTTTGATAGTTGGTTGTTATGTAACTTCCGGTTTGAAATCCCTGAAGCTAAAAGAGAATGGTACACCCATATTTTGCCAGTTCTGTTTGTACCTAACATAAAGTTGAATTGACGACGAAAGTACGCCAGCGACATCTATGAAGTAAATTATAAACTATATCGAATTGACAATAAAAACTTTAGTGACATCTGTGATGCAAAATAAGAACTAAAATTCTGCGTGGTGCTATTACCTAGCATTTGCTTTGGAACAACAATTATTTTACCCTACTGCTGAAAAAAGGGTAATGTTTTTCGCCTAAACCATTTAACGGAATTCGTGTTATGAGCTGTCTTTGAACTCGTCTTAGTTGTAGGAGTACTATAAGGTAGGTACGAAAAAAAAAACAAAATGGCGGATTTTTGCGCTCAATTTTATAAAAAAAATATTAATTATACAGGAATGATACAGGAGAAATCCTAGTGTGGGGAAACGTTTTTTAAAAATAAAAAAGATTTTAAAGAATGATACATAGGATAGTTTGTAAGAGACAATCTCTGGAACAACTGAACCGATTTTAAAAATTCTTGCTATATACATCACGCTAACGCACTTAGGCGCTGAATGAAACCGCTAGACGCAGCTATTTGTTATTATTATTATGTACCAGATGTGTCCCACTATAGGGCAAAAGCCTCCCTCCCTTCCTCCCACTTTTTTCTTTTGTATTCTGTACGGGCCCAATCCTTTTCATGAAAGTCCAGCTCGTCACACCTTCTGGGCCTACCGCGTCGCCGGGTCCTGTTGTTCGGAACCCAATCGGTTGATACTTTTGCCCAATTTTGTTGCGACATGCGGCAGATGTGGCCAGCCCAGTTCCACTTTAATTTTGCGGCTGTGTTGCCAACGTCTGCCATTTGGGTCTGGGAGCGAAACATACTGTTTTGACAGCTAGTAATATTATAAAGAGGACTTCTTTTTGGAACGAAGTTCCTTAAATCGCCCTTTGCGAAAGGGGGCTAGACGGAAAAAATAAAAGACCAAAAATTGTAACGAAACTTTTTGCTATAGTCGTAAGCCGTGCGGCGTGTGCGTGTTTCTCTGTTTGTCTCTCTCTCTCTCTCTCATAGAAAGCAAGCCAGTCGCATTGAACAGTGTGGTGTCACGACGATTATTTTTGTTGAGTGTATACAGGTTTTTTGAACATAATAAATAACAACTTCGTTCCATCTGGGTGTTCATCCCTTGACACCTCTCAAGTGTTTTTGTTTGTGTTTTTAGTACCGAATAACCTCCATAACTACTAAACCGATTTAAACCATTTTTTTGTCAATTGAAAACTAAATTATTACAAAGTCACAAAGGCTATAACATCACGCTACAACATTTAGTAGCAGGTAAAACCGCCGGGCAGAGCGAGTATTATATAAATGGAATTAATTTTCAATAAGAAAACCATTCTGTTTAGATTCGAGATCAAGTTTAGCTTTCTAACCATCTTGTACGACGTGTAAGCCTTTGGGCGATGTTTGTGTCCAATATCTCTTTACGTACGGTACGAGAATATCAGTCAATCTTCAAACCGTCAATCTTTGCTACTGACAACCCACCTACATAATATTAGCCGCACATTTTCTCGACATCCGTGTGTCGCTAGAGCAGAATTCAGCAGAATACCAGCGTCAGGGGTTGTTCAAAAGAGATACCGCGGCCCCGGAACGGAAAGGGCAATAGAAAGAACATGGGTGGGTTTTAGCCAGTACAAGTCTGACACTCTCCTCCGCTCCACTCCAAAAAAAAAACAAAAGGTTGTCTACCTGGCATTATGCTGAGCTGGACTCCTATATGGTGCAATCTTGAGACACACACCACCCAATTAAATAGTGGGTGACCTTTATAAATGTATGTGATCTGTCTCAATGCCTATGGGTCAATCTAACTAAGTCAACCTTACTTTTTTTTAATGTGTTCCTTTTTTTTGAGTAATGTATTAATTCTTGTATTGTGTCTTTTGCTGCATCAAATAACTGATTTATCTGTCTATATATCTATCTATCAGTGGCCTACTAGAACAAAAACATTATGAAATCATCAATTAACTTCCCCCGCTCTGGGCGGAGCGGGGGGAAGAGCCAGACTTTTACTAACGATAACCGATCCATGTTCTTTTCTTTTGCCCTTTACGTTCCGAGGCCGCGGTATCTCTTTCGAACAACTCTTCACCCCGTGCCGCGGTGGCCCTGGCGCCCCTCTGCTATGCTAACATCTCTTTGAGGCGCGCGTGGAACACTAACGCGCCGTCGACACGGTCTGTCGTCATCATGACGGACGGACGGTGAGCTACCCATTGTTCATCGTCTCCACAGACCCGCTGCCTTCGCAGCTTGGCTTTTGTTTATAACAGCCTTAAAAAATAGGTGGTAGTTATTACACAACCATACAAATCAGGACGACAAATAACGCACGGTTTTATAAGACTATACTATAGTTTTGTATTATAAATAAATTGTTATTATACAAAAGAATTTCACTGTATATTTTTGTATATTTGTAACTTGGTTTCTCCATCAATTGTAAGCCGACCGACCGAGTTTACTTTTATAACACAATTTTTTTTTATAATGTTTATGCATGATATACTTATTTCTTTTATTAGCAATGGATGATGAAAACTCGATAAAAATTATGAGATACATTTTATACCACAGCTAAAAATGCTGAAATAAAAGACCTATTTGTAAAAATAACAAGAAAAAACTAAAAAATTGGAAAATAACTTTACTTCCGTAGTCGGTAGCAAAAAACTCAATGTAACCAAAAAAAAGTCACGGATTTCCGGAAGTAGGTAAATTTATTTTCTTTTTTGTTTATAAGTCCGTGTTTGTAAATATTTTCCGTCTTTTCAATGATTTTTTTTAATTAAAAGTCGATGATTTTTTTCTTTAATACTATAGTAGGTACGTATGCGTGTATTCTATACTTCAAAATGTCGTACAACAATGGATTCAAACCACGTACCTTATGTTGCCCATCCACTACAATAATTAGGTAATGTACTGCCTCCGGGCGACTCGCTGGATACCTGTTCTATGTATAAGACAAGCTATTATATGCTTTATATTATAAGCATGACGTCATTTTGTAGAATGACGAGGATACAGTCAACCTCCTTGCTGTTTGTAACAGCCACAAGGATCGATCTTCAAGGGCAAGTAGTGCTGCCCAACGGCGGTTTGTAAAATTCAATTGGTACTCTTGAGTTGAAACGTTGCTCTCGGCTGTCACTGTAGATCTTTGACAGTTGACATCAAAAGACGTTTATTTAAACTAGGCAGATGGTTACGTCAAAGATTACAAGAGACAGTCCCCCAAAACGCCTGTCTCCTTCGCCACTTCCTAGTGTTTTAGCTGGGAAGAAGAAGTGGCGGAACAAACTCCCCAGCAACACACCTGTCTGTCAGGTTAAATCCGTGTGTCACTAACAGGATTCAGCAGAATACCAGCATCAGGTAGTCTACCTGGCATTATGCTGAGCTGGACTCCTATTTGGTGCAATCTTGAGACACACACCGCCCAGTAGTGGGCGACCTTTATAAATGTACTAGCTGTGCCCAGCGGTTTCACCCGCTGAGGTTTAGGGGTATGAAAAATAGATGTTGGCCGATTCTCATAGATATCGGATAAGCACAAAAAATTTCATCAAAATCGGTCAAGCCGTTTCGGAGGAGTATAGCAACGAAAACTGTGACACGAGAATTTTATATATTAGATGTGATGTGCCTATGGGTTAATCTAACTTAGTCTACCTTACTTTTTTTTTAAATACTTTTTTTTCTGAGTAATGTTTTGTTTGTATTAATTCTTGTATTGTGTCTTTTGCTGCATCAAATAAATTATCTATCTATTTATCTATAAGTGACCTACTAGGACAAAATAGTTACTTAATCATTAAATAACTTCCCCCACTCTGGCCGGAGCGGGGGAAGAGCCAGACTTTTCCTTATGTTTTAGCTGGGAAGAAGAAGTGGCGGAAAAAAGTCCCCAGCAACATAACTGTCTGTCAGGTTAAAGGAGAAGGAAGGAAAATTATATTTTATAGGTTATACCTACCTATAAAATATGTTATTATTATTATATTAAATCTAATTTTGTACTATTTTATTCGTTTTTCGTGCCTCAAAATAAAAAAAAGGTTAAGCAGATGATTGGAGGATTATAAAGGCTAAGCAGAATATGAGACAATGATCTTGGAGTCAACTTCTAGTCTTACCGGATTCAACCGCATACCAGTATTTTACATGGAGCGACTGCCTATCTGACATCTAGAACCAAGTTAATAACTGGGCAATACGGTACTCCTTGGCAAGACTTACCCATTTTGTTTAATGTATGTTCTACCGGTTATTCCTTACTAATATAAAAGCGAAAGTGAGTTTTTTTGTTACCTCTTCACGCCTAAATGGTTAAACCGATTTTAATGAATTTTGGTACAGAGATAGTTTGGACCCTGGAGGACTTTTTTTTAATAAAAGTGAAAAATGAGGGAGAAAGAGTGAAGAAAAGGGAAAACTTATGTAAGAAAAACTCCATAAATGATTCAATAAAAACACTTTTATTGCAAATAGGCACACAAATAGATACGCATAATACATCATAGAACAATATCATATTACCTTAGGTTTTATTGACACACTTCACAACTTGTTTTAAAAGATGTTCACTAGCAGAATCTCCGAACGACTGACTATCTAGCCGGGCTGTTAAAGTTCGTTATTTCCAATTACCGCCATTTCAATAGTGAAATGCGCGCGTTCCTGTGATTGGTTGGTTTTGAACCGGGCAGAGGACACTGTTTGAGTGTTGCCAATTAATAAAATAGGTGTATAGTTGCATGTTAATAAACCGAAAACATATCAAATGTATTATAGACGCTAACACTTAGCATTGCTATTACAATAAATAAGGCGCAAGGGCAAAAAGCGCAGGTTAGCAGTACTAGCAGGTACCTGCAAATCAGGAAAGGGGAACCGTGTTACCCCGAATTTAATGCGAGCGAAGCCGCGGGCAAAAGCTAGTAAGTATATATATTTAAGAAAGGACCTGTATTGTGTACGAACGTATGATCCACAATAAAGATATTGAATTGAATAGCTAGCTAGTTTTTAGGTTATACATAAAAACTAGCTTTCTTTTTCATCCCGGTCTAGCGGGAGTCTAAGGGCTGAAACTGCGTTAAACGGACACCCGCGCGGTTTCATACAAAAGTGAACCGACGCGGGGACACGCGCGGGGCCCGCCAGCGGTAACACGCGCGGGCTTGTTCACTCAATAACGCTTGATGAAAAGCTTGTGAAAATGTCTTTCGACAGAGAAAGAGTAATTGTGAAACTGCAGTGTCGCTCTGTCATATGAGGCCAAGCAATGAAGTCTTTAGGCACCTGTGACAGGGTCCTTCACATACTCACAGAACCCACGCTTGCAGACACGCGGCGGGTGTCTGTCGCGGGTGCCCGTTTAACGCAGTTTCAGCCCTAAAGGTTCAGTAATTTCCTTTTGAGGAACGGAATCCTAACACCAAATTATTTACTTAACCAAATCTACCTGCTACCAATATTTTTTTAAACAATACCTCCACATTTTCCCTTGGGTTAGAAATAACTGCGTAACATTGTATAAACAAAATGATATTTATACAGTAATCCCATTTCTGATAGCAGTATGGCTGGTATTTTCTTTGTGATAACATATTTCTTTCTGATATTTAAATAACTTTGTTGTTTTTTAATAGATTTGTTTTGTTTTATCTTTGGATTTGATTTGTTACTTTTGTTTTAGCCACGTTTATCGTTGGGTTATTGATTTGTGGAGCTGAATCAAAGATATCCTTACTAATATTATAAAAGCGAAAGTGAGTTTGTTTGTTACCTCTTCACGCTTTATTGGCTTAACCGTTTTTGATGAAATTTGGTACAGAGATAGTAGGGAACCAGGAGACGGACATAGGCTATTTTTTTTTAAAGAGTGGGATATGACGGAGAAAGAGCGAAGTAACGGGAAAACTTAGCGTTGATATTACAAATCAATAAGGCGCTACCGAATTTAACGCGAGCGAAGCTGCGGGCAAAAGCTAGTTTTTAATAAAAATGTGAAAGTTATGTTGTTGATACATCCAAATACAGGGTGGAATTTTGGATTTACAGGTGGATCTTTGAGTAAAAGTGCTTTAACTTGACCCATTGAATTAATAATTTTATTTAAGATTTCATTGTTTTCCTTTCATTTAATATATGAAGTTTGTTAAAGAGATTTCATCTTTATTGACCCTAACGATCGATGCAATAAAAGTACAGGGTGCAACTTTTAAAGATTTTAGTCGGTTCGTTTACCGTGTGCGGCACGTGAATTTTTAAAAATCTTTGAATGCCGTTTCCTTTCTTTTCAAAAATAAAGGAATGTTTTCTTTGAGTAAAATTTTCTATCAAAGGTATTAAGAGTACTTCCCCTTCAGGTGGCATTACAAAACTCCACCCTGTACATCAAAAGTTCTATGAAAAATATATTTATATTTACCCTACTAATATCCTACTCAAGCGAATGTTTGTGAGGATGGATGTATGAATGTTTGTTACTCTTTCACCTCAAAACGGCTGAACGGATCTTGATGAAATTTGGCACAGAGGTAGATTATAGTCTGGAATAACACATAGGATACTTTTTTTTTGGATATCACGCGGGCGAAGCCGCGGTCGCCAGCTAGTTAAATATAAAGTGGGTTTTATTTTTTGTATCGCTGTCCTCTCATACTTAAGTACTAACTCTGTAACAACAACATTGTAAAACCAAATGATTTTAAAAGAGTGGAGTTTCTTGCCGGTTCTTCTCCATAGGAAACGACCAATCCGAACCGTGCACCTTTTCTCGACGTTTTATAAGTGCCCATGTAGGCCTATATGATTTAAAAAAAAAAAAAACATTGCCCACACTAGGAATTTCTCCTGTATCGTGGGTGCGTTTACAAACATTTAAATTCACATACACAAACAGCCAGACCCGAAACAACTACCTGTAGGCCATACAAATATTTGTTCCGTGCGGGAATCGAACCCGCGACACGCAGCGCAGCAGTCTATCGCTCAGCCACTGCGCCAACCATGCCGTCGAATAAAAATATTTTGATTTGATTTGTACTTTTAGTATACCGTGCCTCAAAAGAAAAAAATCGGAACCCTTATTGGATCATTTTAATAAATAATAAATATATCTTGGGACAACTCACACACGGCTATCTGATCCCAAGCTAAGCAGAGCTTGTGTTATGGTAACCAGACAACTGATATACATACTTATATAATTTATAAATACATACATATTATAGATAAATCACACCCAGACACAGAACAAACAATCATGCTCATCACACAAAGTTTGTCCTGGGTGGGAATCGAACCCACGACCTCCGGCTCAGCAGTCAGGGCCACTAACCACTAGACCAACAGGCCCGTCGTTCATTTTGTTCTCTGTCTGTCAGTCAAGACCCTTTAACTTGGATACATTGTAATCATAATCATTGACATCTCTAAAGTACGGCCAACGAGAAGCGATACCAAATGTAAACAAAACCCATGCTAAAACCCCATCTAAAATGGCCGCCCGAATGTTGGCGAACCCGTCTTAACGTTGTCATGTTTTTGCCGGGAGAACGAGACATTACGATAAAGGCACAAGATGGAAAGAGATAAATATTAGATTGTCAACGCCACAGTTGTTCTTTAGGTTAATGACCTTTCGTATCGCTTCTCGTTGGCCGTACTTTATTAAAGTTTGACATCCTTACTAATCCTTACTAATATTATAAAAGCGAAAGTGAGTTTGTTTGTTTGTTTGTTTGTTTGTTTGTTACCTCTTCACGCTTTAATGGCTAAACCGATTTTGATGAATTTTGGTACAGAGATAGTTGGGAACCAGGAGACGGACATAGGCTATTTTTTTTTTTAAAAGAGTGGGATATGAGGGAGAAAGAGGGAAGAAACGGGAAAACTTAGAGTTGCTATTACAAATCAATAAGGCGCTACCGAATTTAACGCGAGCGAAGCCGCGGGCAAAAGCTAGTTGAATAATAATTATGACATTGTACTGAATGCTGATAATATTTATGTAATTGACATGCCACTAACTGTATTTTTTATTCCTATTTAATGTTTGTCTCAAAATTTTGTGTTTGTACCAAATATTTGCACGCCCCCAGTGGCAGAATATGATGAGACCTTTGTTTATATTTAAGACCATAAAAATGTACCATATTCAGACAATTAAATGAATTTGAATTTGAACGCGTGGAGGTATCGAGATCAAATTGAAACTCAAACCATGTTATAGGTACTCAAACCGTGAAAAACTCAACCTTCTAAGTCTAAGCAGTCAAAGTTTATGGATTTTATGTTGCAAGTTTGTACGTTACCCTCGGAGTACCAGTCTGACTCGCTCTTGTTCTGTTTTTTTAATCATCAAAGGGGGTGGAGTGTCAGACTTTTAGTGACTAAAACCCACCCATGTTCCTTCTTTTGCTCTTTGTGTTACGGGGCCGAGGTATCTCTTTCCGCATCCCCAGCACGCGGTGGTTCTGGCAGGCCCCTCTGCTTTGCTGACATCTTTTTGAGGGGTTCCCTCTATCTGGCAGAATCTTGATGCTCCGAATTTTATTTGGCATAACACACTTAGCATAATTTTCTTTAAACGAACATTTTAAAGGCATAAAACTTATTTGGTATAATTATCGTTTGGCATAATGTTTAAAACTTCGAATTAACAATGGCATACTTTTAAGATGGCAGAATTACATTTAGTATAATTACGATTGGCAGAGTTCAAATTTCGCATAATATATTATTTGGTATAATTTCACTTGGCATACTATGCAGACGGCAGTAATGGCTAGGTTAGGTTAGGTTAAAACTGCGACCTCCTACGCACGAGCCGAGCGAGCGGAGCGAGCGGTGCCGCGGCAGCGGCCGGCGAGTGCCAGAAACGACTTGCATTAATAGAAAAAAGAGATTGTTTTAAGTAGGTTACCCGGAACTGAACTAGTTAGATTAGGATAATTACTTATTGAATTCAATGACATTGTTTCAAATTCAATTAAACAATAACTAATAATTTTCCCTTTTCTTCCCTGTTTCTCCCTTATTTCTCACTCTTTTTTAAAAAATATTATCCAATTACCGTCTCCAGGGTCCCAACTGTATCTGTACCAAAATTCATCAAAATCGGTTTAGCCACTTAGGAGTGAAAACGTAACAAACAAACAAACTCACTTTCGTATAATAATATAATATTACATAAGGATTACCTAACCTTAATTAACGTCTTCATTTTTTAAAAAGTCGGTGAACAAAAGTTGTAATTGTTCCTCTTTTGTTTCAGAAAAATCCTTCGCTGCCTGCAATGGTGATTCCAAGTGGACCTATGTCTTCGCCTCCAAAAGGTTAGTCTACAAGCCGAAAACCAACCCTTACCATAGATAAAAAATGACATTGTAACTTATAATAATGTAAATTTGTGATGGTTTTTATTTTATTATTTTTACAAGCTTTCGCCCGCGGCTTCGCTCGCGTTAAATTCGGGGTAACACAGTTCCCCTTGCGCTTTATTGATTTGTAATAGGAACGCTAAGTTTTCCCTTTTCTTCCCTCTTTCTCCCTCACATCCCAATATATTTTTTTTTAAATTAGCCTATGTCCTTTTCCTGGTTCCCAACTATCTCTGTACCAAAATTCATGAAAATCGGTGTAGCCATTAAATCGTGAAGAGGTAACAAAAAACTCAGTTCCGCTTTTATAATATTAGAAGGGATTTTTATTTGACATTTAACTAACTGGGTTGTGGAGGTCAGATAGGCAGTCACTCCATGTAAAATACTGATATTAAGTGGCAACCGGTAAGATTGGAAGCCGACCCAAACATAGTTGGGAAAGGCTAGGCAGATGATGATTTATAAATTGGTTGTAAAATCTGAATGTATTTTTAATGAATGTCAATTCAATTGCAATTTTTTATTTATTGTTTTTAATTTTTATATTTTTAATGCAATTTATATTGTTCTGAAATAAATTACTTATGACTTCACGAAACCGTCAACCATGCATTATCAAACTAAGTAACTCTACGCGAAAAATTTGCTGATAATCGACTTTTTTGGGTATCAAAAATCACGATTTACAGAAGAAGATTGTTACGAATAAAAAAAAAACATTTATTTCGGACAAAAAAGATCCATATTTTGTTAGTATAACAAGCGGCTAAAGCAGAAACAATGTGTCCTACTTGATCAACCTCCGAACAAAATGACCAATATTTGGATATTGTGCTGATAGATAAATGATGTTTATTTTGCAAGTAGGTTTTTACAAACTCGTCGTGTTTTTTTTAAACTTGATGAGGCCGGTGTTTCGTACCCGACTACTCTGAGAAGAAACAGCCAAAACAAACTCAGAGGTCATAGTCTCTTTTAAGCCCCTAGTGTAAACAGGATGACTTTGTTGTTCTTCTGTCTATCTATCCCTATGTCAAGACCCTTTATCTCGGGAAGGCGTCTTTACGCCTATCGTATTGAAACCATGTGCTTAAGTTTGTAGTCTCTTGGAGCTAGGAAAAAATCAACCCTCTAAGTATACGCAGTCAAAAAATATGGCCGTTTATATCAAAAAATTTACGGAACCCTTGGTACACGAGTCAAACTCGCTATTTTACATAGAGCGACTGCCTATCTGACCTCCACAACCCAGTTAGTACTGGGTAATACTATATCCCTTGTTGAGACTGGTTGTCAGACTTTCAGGACACTGACTAGCTGTAACGACTGTCAAAGTTCTACAAATGACAACCAGGACCAAAAGCTTAACGTGCTTTCTGAGTGGTGGTCACCCATCCACAGATCAACCTAGGCAAGCGCGGCATAACTAAAAGATGGACCCAAACTCTCTCTTATTTTTTTTATATATTTATTTATTTAAAAAAAAACGTTGGCCCACACTAGGCATTTCTCCTGTATCGTGGGTGCGTTTACAAACACTTAAACTTACATACACAAACAGCCAGACCCGAAACAACTATCTGTAGGTCATACAAATATTGGTTCCGTGCGAGGATTGAACCCGCGACACGCAGCGCAGCAGTCGATCACTCAGCCACTGCGCCAACCATGTCGTCTCTTCTTTTTAAATTTTAGTGTTTGCATTTATATGTTCGCGACGGTAGAGCTCTGCTCAACTCTTCGCTTTTCACAGGCGTGTTTGTTATGTTTCTGAATAACATTGCATGGTTAACCATCATCATTTTCCTGCCCTTGTCCCATTCTATTTGGGGTCGGCGCAACACGTTTTTTTCTTCCATTTTCCCCTATAAGACGTCACGGCATCATTTACTCCTTTCTCCTTCATTTCATTCCTTACACAATCCATCCATCTTTTCTTTGGCTTTCCTCTCGCTCTCCGTCCATCAACAAACAGATCTATCTCCCTTTTAGTCACATGTGCTTCATCCCGTCTCATTACATGTCCATACCAAGACAAACGACTCCCTTTCATTTTTTCTGTAACAGGCGCAACTTTCAAACTTCCTCGAATATATCCATTCCTTACTTTATCCATTCTTTGCATGGTTAACCGAGAGGGAGGTATTTCAGTTCTCGCCTAAAGCCAAGAACACGCCTTGATCTGTAAACATAGTTCACCCATCCGTTTTCTAATTGCTTAACGTCATCAATTGATCTGTGCTCTGACCTAAAATCGTCTCGCAATCTTGGGTTTAGACACGGAAAATATCTGTATTTCAATAGTACATTTTGAGTCAGAAAACTTTGTTATTGTGGCCGAGGCGGATATAAAGTACGAGCCGCCAGACGAGGGTGTTATAGGGCAGAGAACAGCATCGACTAATTCTCACATGAATCAAACGATCTATTTCAAAACACTTTGGAGAAATTAAATAACAGAACATAAAGTATTCATAAAATTATTTTGAAAAATCTCCATTTGAGGTGCAAAACCCTACAAACGAAACCGTTATTATGTCTGTCGGTCAAGACCATTTATCTCGTGAACACGTGGAGGTATCGAGTTGAAATTAAAACCATATACTCAACTCTGTGGTCCTTTTGTGCTGTGAAAACCCTCTAAGTCTACGCAGTCAAAAGATATAGCTGTTTATGTCGCAAGTTTGTACGGATCCCTCAGTATCTGACTAGCTCTTGGTTGGTTTTTATTTCTTTTGAATTACGGGTCCCTAAAAAAGATTACGAGCTGGACATTTTTTTTTCTTTTATAAAACGTTGCCCCACACTAGGAATTTCTCCTGTATCGTGGGTGCGTTTACAAACATATAAACTCACATACACAAACAGCCAGACCCGAAACAACTATCTGTAGGCCATACAAATATTTGTTCCGTGCGGGAATCGAACCCGCGGCACGCAGCGCAGCAGTCGATCGCTCAGCCTAGCCACTGCGCCAACCGTGTCGTCAATTTAGTAGGTATACGCAATCATACGCCGCACAACACAGACCACGGCAGGTCACAGCAACACTAGACGCGCGCGGTGACCGTGTGCACTAGACGCGCGCGGTGACCGTGTGCAGTACGGACAACCACGTTACATTACAAGCTTATAACTTTGTGATATTTTACGATACAGTTCTGAAGTTTTGTACATAGGTTATTTACACAAAAATACTAAACACTTGTTGAAAAGAAGTTCCTTATCGCGCGTTGCGAAAGGGGGCTAGACGGAAAAAATTAAGACCAAAAGTTGTAACGATACTTTTTGCTTAAGACCAAAAGTTGTAACGACACTTTTTGCTTAAGTCAAACAGTTGTAACGACACTTTTGGTTTAAGACCAAAAGTTGTAACGACACTTATCTCTCATGGAAAACAATCCAGTTATTTTCGTTTCGTATTTCTATCTTTCTATTTCGCATGGAACAATGTGGTGTCGCGACGATTATTTTAGTTGAGTGTATGCAGGTTTTTTGTACATAATAAATAATAACTTCGTTCCATCCGGGTGTCCCTTGACACCTCTCCAGTTTTTTCAATTTTTTTTCATAGAATAAAACTAATATTGTTCACTAAACCATTTTGTTACTATGCTATTATCTGTAAGATTTTCATTAATGTATTCTGTATACCTAACCGCAAGCTTAAGGATCTTAGTGTTGTGGCAATAGTCGATAGAAATTATAGTTTTGAATCGATTAATTGCCATTGGAAAGAAAACCCTATTGTTGTTGACTCTGGGTTGCTTTAGGGATTCTATTCTCTGAGCGACATTTATTCTGCTGCGCATCAAAGACCTCAAAGAATTCTTTTTTGGAACTTTTCCCACCTCTACGTCTCTCCAGGATACGCCACAAATGGTTCACGGAATCTTTGTTATGTGAATTCACATATAATAGTAGTCGTGGAATATATCTGTATGCATTGTTGGTTGAAAATTTATTTTGAAAAATGTTTCGCCATAGACTACCTACAGTACTTTTTCTCTTCTTTTTAAATCCATCCAAAGGTTGTCTTGAGAAGATCGCTTTTAGCGATAAGACCGTCCATTGTGTCACCCTATTTATAAGTTGTTTAGCTGTTATACTTGTAATTTGTATACATAATAAAGAATATTGTATCTATCTATCTATGCATTATCTATACTTATAATAAATCTGTAGAGAGGTCAATTCTGTACATGAAATATATTTTCAAAATAACTATCAGGGGGTGATTAGTGATCGATACTGATGCCAAAAATGCAATCAGTAAATTTTTTGTCTGTCTGTCTGTCTGTCTGTCTGTCTGTCTGGATGTCTGTATGTTCGTTATAGAAACAAAAACTACTCGACGGATTTTAACGAAACTTGGTACAATTATTCTTTATACTCCTGGGCAGGTTATAGTATACTTTTCATCACGCTAAGATCAATAGGAGCAGAGCAGTGAAGGAAAATGTTGGGTGTTGGGTAATCGGGAGAAGTTGGTTAAAGCTACACAGAAATCATGTATGACGGAAATGTTCTCCTTAAAATTATATAAAAAATATCCTACGACAGCATAGGTCTATCTTATATGGTTGACTCACAATAACACGTGTAACTCCCGATAACTTAACAGTTCGGAGTTTCTAATTATATTTGTCTACTCTTACGTTTATAACACTCCCACTCATCTCTAATTAAAAACAGTTAACATTATTACGTATTCAATAAAAAAAAGAATCATATAAATCGGTATACAAACACCAAAGTTATGCATGAAATACGCTAATAAGCCATCGCGCGTGAATACTGAATCATGCTTTAAGGATTATTTTTGTGTAATATTTGGCTGTTGATGCGAATAGACGTTCAGAGTGTTCGACCTTATTGACAGACAATGCTTTCAGCCCGAATTTTAGTCTTTAAATAATTTCTTTTATTGTTATTTTATAAAATAGGTATTAGTTATTTTGGTAGTGTTTAAATATTCGTTCAAATTACAAATTATTCATAGTTTACATTTTATTTCTTTTTTGGTGAAGTAGTAGTAGGTACGCACAGATTTTTAGATACCGAGTTTCGGCTAATTTATGTTCTGTTTTTTTTTTTTAATTATGTTGGTAAAAGCGTAGTTAATTATACTAATTATAGTTATAGGTATTATTAATTATAATATTTATAGGTTTTTATTTTTATGTAAAGTAGGTATAAGTAGATAGTATTGGACAGGCGTTTTAGCTTTATTTCAAGTTGTAGTTACCTATTATTTCTGGGTATAATTTTATTAGGATTATTTAGTTTTAGTACCTATTTTATTTGGTAATTAATAGGTTCTTATAGATAAAAGGCATAATTAGAAATATTAAAAAAAACAAAAAATATATATATAATTTAGTACGTAAGTACTTAAATTATTTTCAGGTTAATTATAATTATTATTTTCTAATTTATTTAGCTGTAGTTTTATTTAGTTGTTGCTGTAGTGTATTTAGGATCAGTATTGTTTAAGTAGGCACTTGGATTTTTTAAGTGTAAGGTAGCTACAGTTAGGACCTCTAACGTAGCTTATTTCGTTAGGTAACTGAATAGGCATTCAGTTACCTTCAGTTATATTCACAAAATCCTTACTAATATTATAAAAAGCCACAGTGAGTTTGTTTGTTTGTTACGGCTTCACGCCTAAATGACCGAACCGATTTTGATGCATTTTGGTACAGAGATAGTTGGGACCCTGGAGACGGAAATATGCATTTTTTTAAAGTGAGGATAGGGGGAGAATGAGGGAAAAAAGGGGAGAGAAAGATACATCTTTTTCGGGTCGTAACGCGGGTTAAAGTTAGCGTTAGCCCAAAGTAACTATGCCACGCGGACGAAGTCGCGGGCGGAAGCTAGTTTAAGAAATAAAGATGTTGTTTATTTGCCTGAAAAGAATAATAATGAAGACACGATTGGCGCAGTGGCTGAGCGTTCGACTGCGTGTCGCGGGTCCGATCCCCACACGGAACAAATATTTGTATGACCTACAGACAGTTGTTCCGGGTCTGGCTGTTTGTGTTTATGATTTTAAATGTTTGTAAATGCACCCTCGATACAGGTGAAATTACTAGTATGAAGCAAACCTTTCTAGTATCTAAGTTACTATTCTAACTGTCATGCAAAGGAAAGAGTCGGTCAAACTGATACTGAAAAACAATGGACATGGTTCAAATCATCTTAGAACTTCCCTCGCTCTGGGTGGAGCGGGTGGGAGTGTCAGACTTGTACTGACTAAAACTCACTCGTGTTTCTTCTTTTGCCTTTTAAGGTGCTACCTCACCGGGAGCATTCACGTGTATTGTTACATTATAGATTCGACTTTGAGCATTACATTACAATAATACCTCCCTGACTAACGAACATTTGCGTGTAATGTAACATATAGATTCGACTTTGAGCATTTCATAGCAAGATGTCAGACGAAGCGGTCGTTGTGCTGAGTGCGGTAATATTAAATCGACATTGTTTTTTACGTAAAAAAAAAACACACAGAAGAAACGATATTGGTGTCATGAATTATTTCAAAACCGGCAAAATACAGGTGGTTTGGATATTTTAGAAAGAATCAACCGACCCATAAGTAAACTTAAAATGTTTTTAAGAATCTCTTCTTCAGATTTTGAACACTTAATAAATCTCATTGGACCTCTCATTGTTAAAAAAGAAGATACTAATTATAGACAAGCAATAACAGTGCAAGAAAGATTGGCTGTTACATTACGATTTTACGCATCTGGTGATTCTCGCATTGATGTTACAAGTTGTATCAAGATATTACACATTGTATCATTACAAGGTGTGCATTGTAATGCTCGGTTCTTCTCCTTCACTGATGTAATGCTCAAATCTGTAACGTTACATTACACGCGAATGCTACCGGTGAGGGAGCACCTTTAAGTTCCGGAGCCGCGGTATCTCTTTCGACAACCCGCGACCCCATTCAACAACTTCATTTATTCAGTTATTTTAATAAAAAAGACGTGGCCTACACTAGTCATTTCTCCAGTATCGTGGGTGCGTAAACAAACATTTAAACTTACATACACAAATAGCCAGAACCGGAACAACTATCTGTAGATCGGAGATCAATCCCGCGACACGCAGCGCAGCGGTCGATCGCTAAGCCACTGCGCCAACTGTGCCGTGGAATCGAACACATAACTCTCACACTCTGGAATATTGTGTTTGCTTTTTAACATCCTTCATAACCCTAAAACGCCTTTCTATCTGCGGGAACGTTTTTCCTATTCCCGACCTTCTGATGCTCCTTGTAGATCGCATCTTAGGAATCTCCTTAAACCCCCTCCCCACTCTACCGGCTTCTACTCCTACTCCTTTACTGTTCACGCTGTACGGTTGTGGAATTCGCTTCCGCCTGACATAAGGGACTGCAAAACTGTTTCAGTTTTTAAGCGAAGAGTGAAAGAACATTATCTTTCTATTTCACCATAGTTGCATATGTATTTATTATTATATTTTATATTGTATTTATGTTATATATTTGTCTTTGTATTTGTATGTATATTAGTATATTCTTACATTGTATTTAGTCATTATTTGCTTATGTTTTTATGAATTCTTTTTGTTTTCCTCTTTTTTTTTACGCACTGTGTCTACATCTCTTTTTATTTACTCTCCTTTCGCGGGTATGCTGGAAGAGATTTCTGTAGAAATAAGCATTACCTTTGTACCTATTTTCTGTTCCTGTGTTTAATTTTTCTGTATTTAGTGTGTATGTACATAAGTAGTTAAATAAATAAATAAATAAATAACTCTTCGTTCGGCACTAACGCTAGTGACGACTACACCAACGGGGTAGTCATACATAATTACTTAAATTATAGACGTGGTAATAATACAGGAGCTCGTGGCTAAATAACAGCAGCCGCTCAGGTCGATCTTTAGGTTAAGCCGCGCTTGCCTAGGTTGGTCTGTGGATGGGTGACCACCCGTTACATACCGATTTCCTCCGTATCTCGGAAAGCACGTTAAGCCGTTGGTCCCGGCTGCCATTTGTAGATCTTTGACAGTCGTTACAGGTAGTCAGTGTTCCGAAAGTCTGACCAGTCTTACCAAGAGGTATCGCTATCCAGTACTAACTGGGTTATGGAGGTCAGATAGGCAGTCGCTCCATGTAAAATACTGATATTCAGCTGCATCCGGTTAGACTGGAAGCCGACCCCAACATAGTTGGGAAAAGGCTAGGCAGATGATGGTAATAATACAAGTCCTTTCCCAACCCTACTAATACACAGAAATTAGGTTAATTGTGTAGTTAAATATTCAAAACGGTTCAAGTTGGATTGATGGGTTTACTACGTTTTGCAAATAGCTTTGGTTCTGTGTATTTCATAGTATAATAACTATTTATCAGCTTCCGGTCTTATCTGCATCATATATAATACTCTTAAGGACCAGAAGCGGAATGAATATACCTACAAACAGGCAAATCCTTACTAATATTATAAAAACCGGCCAAGAGCGTGTCGGGCCACGCTCAGTGTAGGGTTCCGTAGTTTCCCGTCCGTCACAATAAGTGTTCCCACTTATGAGTTTAAAGGTGGAGGAGGAAATTATTTTGTACAACTTTTTGTCTTTTTTGTACAAAAACTGTTGTGTCAATCAAGTTCAAAATGATTTTCCTAGAAAGTCCTTATAAAGTTCTACTTTTCAGATTTTTTTTCATATTTTTTAAACTTATGGTTCAAAAGTTAGAGGGGGGGGGGGACACATTGTTTTTTACTTTTGGAGCGATTATTTCCGCAATTATTGACATTATCAAAAAATTATTTTAGTAAACCCCTATTCATTTTTAAATACCTTTCCAACAATATATCACACGTTAGGGTAGAAATTAAAAAAAAATCACTTCCCACTTTACATATAGGGTGGCTACCCTAATAAAACATTTTTTTCCAATTTTTATTTTACCACTTTGTCGGCGTGATTGATATACATATTGGTACCAAATTTCAGCTTTCTACTGCTAACGGTCACAGAGATTAAGCGAGGACGGACGGACGGACAGACAGACATGGCGAAACTATAAGGGTTCCTAGTTGACTACGGAACCCTAAAAAGCGAAAGTGAGTTTGTTTGTTTGTTACGTCTTCACGTCTAAATAGCCAAACCGATTTTGATGAATTTTGATACAGACATAGTTGGGAGTGTTGGGACTCTGGAGACGGACAAAGGCTTTTTTTTTTAAAAAGTGACAAATTAGGGAGAAAGAGGAAAGAAAAGGGAAATCTTACTTGCTATTACAATAAATAAGGCGCAAGGGCAAAAACTACAGGTAGTTGGTACCTGCAAATCAGGAAAGGGGAACTGTGTTATACCGAATTTAACGCGAACGAAGCCCCGGGCAAAAACCAGTAAGTATATGTTCTAAAACGTCCCAATTACCATAAAATTACACGGGAATAAAACAGTTGGTCCGTGGGAGAAATTCGCTTATTTCATTCCCAAAGGAACTTAAAATGAATAACTAAAATAACGATTTTAATAGAAAAAACTACGCCGCAATATAAATACTGGCGGAAACTTGTACAATGTAAATTGAAAAATAACTTTGTTCTTTGTTGAAAACCTGGAGCGTTTTTAAAGGGACAAAAAAATTTGCTAAATTTTTTTAGGGGATACTATTTTTTATCGGAGGTTTTGACCTGTGAAGGTCAAATATTGTCCCTGGGGAACGTGATAATGGGATAAATAGTATCCTATGACCTAATCTTGTTCATGGTCTAGGGCTTAGTGTATAAGCCTGTGCTAATCTAGCGTTAGGAAGTGATAGATTTATACAATATTCTTTATTATGTACATCACCATTCAAATTACAAGTATAACAGCTAAACAACTCATAAATAGGATGACACAATGGGCGGTCTTATCGCTAAAAGTGATCTTTTCAAGACAACTTGCGGCTTGCACGGTTGGCGCAGTGGCTGAGAGATTGACTGCTGCGCTGCGTGTCGCGGGTTCGATCCCTGCACGGTACAAATATTTGTATGGCCTACAGATAGTTGTTTCGGGGCTGGCTGTTGCACCCACGATACAGAAGAAATACCTAGTGTGGGCAACGTTTTTCATAAAAAAAAAACTTTTGCATGGATTTAAAGGAGGAAAGACTAGGTAATAGAGTACACTAGTGTGAACTCCTCTACACCGCTGTCACCCAAAAACGTGCCCAAAAGAGTACCAGCAATGCCACGTCGAATGGCAATGTTAATTCTTTGACCAAAGAAAGACCCAGACCACTGGTCACGAGGAGAGTAAATCAGCGGAAAAATCAAATCTTTAAAAAAAGAAAGAAAGAAAAAAAAATATTTGGGACTCGCACAAAACAAGTAAAACAGTAACAAAATAAAATAAAAATAGTACAGACAAGGTTATTGTCTGTGCGAGGCCAAAAAAGGTCCCGGTCTCAGCATAAGCTGCGATATTTTAAGATTAAAATAACACAGCGCTGGTATTCTGACAGGGCCAGTTAGTGGTATCACGGACACAGAACGGAGCACATACCTAAATAAATATTCTAATTACAGATACAAAGATTACAAAATAATAGATAAATACAGATGGACAAAAGTATAATTATGATATTCTTCATGCAAATTATAATATTTATTATACACACTACCAAATTGGCCAGTACCCAATAGCCCAGCGCTCCAAATATCTTTAATCGACGAGACAAAACGATGGAACGCGTGGGAGTCTATGGCATGGCGCGCTCCGGTCGGCTGTCAAATTTTCAAACAGAACAAATTACCTAGGTATTTTGGTAATGGTACCTATATTATAGTTAAATTGACTTTCGCAGTTCTGAAACGCATTCGTATTGTTGGTCCAAATAATACAGTGTGAGTGTAGTGCAGTGCATTTTCACCAATAAAAGAGGCGTCCTTTTATATTTGCGAATAGGCAATTATCAAATAACTTCCAGGCATTAATAGTCAGTACTTAACTAATCTATTTACTTTGAATAAATGCGCATATAATGAGGAGCTCGTGGCTAAATAATAGCAGCCGCTCGGGTCGATCTTTAGGTTAAGCTGCGCTTGCCTAGGTTGGTCTGTGGATGGGTTACATACCGAGTTTCCTCCGTGCCTCGGAAAGCACGTTAAGCTGTTGGTCCCGGCTGTCATTTGTAGATCTTTGACAGTCGTTACAGGTAGTCAGTGTTCCGAAAGTCTGACAACCAGTCTTACCAAGGGGTATCGCATTACCCAGTACTAAATGGGTTGTGGAGGTCAGATAGGCAGTCGCTCCATGTAAGATACTCATATTCAGCTGCATCCGGTTAGACTGGAAGCCGACCCCAACACAGTTGGGAAAAGGCTAGGCAGATGATGATAATATTTTTAGAATTATAATTTAAATCATATTTTAATTTACATGTCAAACTGCTTGCATCAAACCTACCATTCTGTTAATCTATTCTTTTCTCATTTTAAAACGACCTGAGTATTTGAACGTTTTGGTAAATCAGCCAGCATTGGTTAGGTTATAAAACCTCTTACAGTACCGACAGACTAGTACTGTCTTAAACCCACTCATGTTCCTCCTTTTGCTCTTTAAGTTCTGGGGCCGGGGTGTCTCTTTCGAACAACCTGCATTCCCGGCAGGGACAGACGCACTTAAGCCCAATGACTCAAGCCTTCCGTTTCTTAAATACCAGTCATTTCATTGTACAATACATAACGATTCTTGCATGGTTTCAACCTCGTCCAAAACCTAATTTTGGTCTTCATGAATTTTGTACAGCTGGTTGCTGTGTGTGTTTAGAGTTTGGTGCAAGTTAAGAGAGGAAGCGGGTTCACGTTTGAGATGGTGTATGGTCTAAAGTTAACAGTGATTTCGCTAACGCTCTGAAACAACAACATTGTAGAGCCAAATGATTTTAAAAGAGTAGCCATGGAGTTTTTTGTCCAAAAACGACCAACCTGAACCATGCACTTTTTCTCGACGTTTTGTAATTGCCCATGTAGGCTTATGTGATTACAGATAACACTAAAACGTAGGCAAGGTATTGAACTTCAATCTTATCGTCTTTTTACTTTGCCCCGCACTAGTAGCAATTGCTCGTGTATCGTGGGTGCGTAGGCTCACATACACAATCAGCCAGACCCGGAACAACTATCTGTACGCCCATTCAAATATTTGTTCCGTGCGGGGATCGAATTTGATCAAGCACGGCAGTCGAAAGCTCAGCCACAACGTCAAAAAATCAAAATCATTAATTGCGTAAATAAGGTACAGAAAGTAGACCAGTAGACAAAATTGATCTCTTATTTTGCCTTTAATTTCGGCGTGCAAATTAAAAACAGGGTGATATATTTTTATTTAAATTAACTAATTACAATCATGCTGTCATAATACAGATATTCCCACCGAAGTTCAAAATTGTACCTAACTATTATAATTTACTTGTACAACCAACCAACCGTGTCTACAGCCCTCATCGCTTATCTCTTGCACCACAGCACAATGCGTATAGAACCTCCCCGCTGTCCGCTCATTACTTGCACCACACATATGAAGCCGCATAGACGTCAGTGTGTAAAATCAAAATCAAAATCAAAATGTTTTTATTTTACATAGGCCTACATGGGCACTTATAAAACGTCGAGAAAAGATGCACGGTTCGGGTTGGTCGTTTCCTATGGAGAAGAACCGGCAAGAAACTCCATGGTTACTCTTTTAAAATCATTTAGTTTTACAATGTTGTTGTTGTTACAGCGTTAGCACTTAAGTATGAGAGGACAGCGTAGGCCCGACAATAAGTCATTGCTTACTTTACAAAAAGTAAAATAAAATAATACGTTAACAAAAGTTAACAAGCGTCTAAGAATCTACAAGGCCAACCATGTCCACTCATTCACAACTAATAGGTAGAAAAGAATCTATACAAAGGTAAAAAAATAAATAAAAAAAAAATATTGCAAAAACAAAATAATAACTAAAAGACGAGTCACACAGATGTTGCTATCAGTACTGTAACTATTCAGAACAAGGGTCATATAAATATGTGATTTGACAACTATTGAAAAAAAAAAAAAACAAAATGATTAAAGAGATCACACAAATAAATAAGATTGAGAATAGTTAGAGACATCCACAAATTTGTGCTGATTATAGCTACCAGGGAAGCCGCATGCGCAGAAGGAACTATAGCCAAACTTCTTTATCTTCAACATAGTCCTTGATTTTGTAATATGCGTTTTTAATAAGGACACGTTTTATGTAGTTTTTGAACTTTCCATCTGTCAGTTCTATAACTGATTTTGGCAACTTGTTATAAAAGCGTATACTGTTTATTAGAAATGACTTGCTAGTTTTTGTTAATCTAAATTTAGGAATTACAATTTCGTGTTTACTGCGAGTATTAATATTGTGGTAGTCGCTCCTAATTTTGAAAAGCCCCCGATTTTTACGGACATACAATAAACATTCTAAGATATAAAGTGAGGGCAGAGTCAGTATATCGATCTCTTTAAATTTTTCTCTGAGGGACTCGCGAGGACCCATTTTATAGATCGCGCGGACTGCCCTCTTTTGTAATATAAAAACTGAATCGACGTCTGCTGCTGATCCCCACAGGAGAACGCCATAGGACATAATACTGTGAAAGTAAGCATAGTATACTAACCTAGCTGTATCTACATCAGTTAACTGCCTTATTTTCCTTACTGCATAAGCAGCTGAGCTGAGCCTACCCGAAAGAGTTCTTATGTGCGCGCCCCATTGCAGTTTAGAATCAATAGTCATCCCCAAGAATACAGTTTCTGCTATAACATCAAGATTTTTGCCGTCAAGATTTAAATTTAGATCACGTTGTGGTACATTTGGTAAGGCAAACTTTAGACATTTGGTTTTGTTCGCATTCAGTAAGAGATTGTTAGCTGCGAACCATTTCGATAGAACGGTTAGACTTTTGTTAACATTAACAACATCCGGATTTTTTCTATTTATTTTAAAAATTAGCGAAGTGTCGTCAGCAAATAAAATTATATCCGATAGTTTGGCCATCATATATGGAAGATCATTTATATAAACAAGAAACAGGAAGGGACCGAGAATAGAACCTTGGGGCACGCCCATCTTGACTAGAGACCCAGAGGACGTCGCCCCATTAACATTTACTTTTTGCTGCCTGTTTGATAAATATGATAAAACAAGATCAGCAGCTCGTCCACGAATTCCGTAGTGGTGTAATTTACAGAGCAGTGTGTTGTGGTCGACGCAGTCGAACGCTTTTGAGAGATCACAGAAAATGCCAATGGCATCCTGGGACTGCTCCCAGGATTCCAAAATGTGACTGATGAGTTTTACTCCCGCGTCCGTTGTCGACCTGCCCTTCGTGAAGCCAAACTGTTGACTATGCAGAATCCCGTTTAAGTTAAAGTGTGACAGCATCTGGTCCAGCATGATTTTTTCATAGATTTTACTTAATGCTGGAAGCACAGATATAGGTCTATAGTTAGAGGGATCACTCTTGCAACCCGATTTGAAAATTGGTACTACTTTACTATATTTCATTAAGTCAGGAAACTTGCCGCTATCCAAACACTGATTGAATATGCCTGTTAAGACAGGAGCAATTGAGTCAATAATATTAGCAAGAACCTTGACGGATATCCCCCATAAGTCTTCAGTATTTTTTATGTTTAGACTTTTAAATGCATTTTTAATTGTAGCAATACATATTGGATTAAAATTAAAGTTAGGTATATCCTTAGTAAAGTTTTCCTTAAGAAGAGTTTCGGCTAATTTAGAGGAAGAGGGGAGAGATTTCGTAACCTCTAACGGAATGTTAGTAAAGAAATTTTCTAGTGTCTCAGCGACTTCTAGCTTATCAGAAATAGTTTTATTATCTATTTTCAAGGACCATTCATTCTGATCTCGTTGTGTCTTTCCAGTTTCTCTGTTTATAACCTGCCAAACAGTTTTTATTTTATTATTAGAAACACTAATTTTATTACTTATTACTTGAGACTTTGCTTGAGCGCAGACTCTTTTGAATATTTTTGAATAGTTCCTAACATAAGCGTGAAAAGATTGGTCCAAAGTCAAAGATTTTTCGTGATATAAATTATATAAAATATCTCTGCTTTTTCTTATTCCCGCGGTGGCCCATTCACTAAATTTAGACTTAGATTTTACTTCAACATTTTTTACAGGACACGTTTTATTGAATTCTTGGCAGACTGTAGAAAATAATGTGCCATAGTTTATATTGGGGTCTTCTGAATCAAAGCTAGCATTAGAAAGATTGCTTAGAACATTATTATTAAAAGACTCTAATTTATTTTTATTAAGACGTCTTAATTGAATTGTTTTAACTAAGTCTAACTTTTTGTCTAAATCAAAAGATACAAGTTGACCCATGTGATCTGACCTAACACCACTAATCAAAAACGAATCTTTTACTTTACAGTTGGTGTATATATTATCTATGCAAGAAGCGCTAGTAGCTGTCATTCTAGTCGCTTCATTAAATAAATATTTTAAATTGAATGATTTAAACAATGAGATAAGCTTACATTTTTCTGGTGAATTAACTAACAGATCAATATTTAAGTCACCACAAACAAAAACTATTTTATTTTCTCTAAAAAGTTTACTTAAAATTTCTTCCATAGTGATTAAGAACAATGACAGGTTTGATGCAGGTGGTCTATAGACACATAAGAAAGTATGACCTTCAACCTCCGCACATGCTACCTCACATAAGCGATCAACAGAGTGGGCGGTAATATCCTTCCTTTCCTTATAACTGAGACAGCTATTACAAAGTATCAGGGTACCGCCACCCACTGTGGATCTATTGTACGCACTGGCAACTGAAAAATTATTAACATTAAATAGCATCCTATCGGGTTTTAACCAGGTTTCACAAAAACATAAAATATCCATGTGGTATTTATCTACTAACATTTCCACGTCTAAAATTTTGCCGGAGAAGCGATTTATATTCTGATGATAAAGTAAAATACTATTGTTAGGCTTCTCTTTTGTCGGCTCTAATAGTTTAAAGAATCTACAACAGTTTCATTTGAAAAATTTGACAATACTGTCGCATCACTTAACCTAGTCTCAGTTAAACCATCAATAACAGCGTGTATATTATAAGCTAATAAAGAAGCTAATAAATGTTGACTTTTTTTGGGAATATACATGTACTCCCGAATCAAAACAATATCTCTAACAAAACTGTTAGTATCAAAAAAGAATAAACGGTCACTATGACGACATGATAACATATGCATCAGGTTATTTAAACTAGAAATATAATTGTTTTCAATTTTTTGCCGTACATTCTGATTTCCCAACTGAATCGCCTAAGGCGGTCTCATTGTGAGAGAGAACCAAGAAGTTTTTAAACTGACATGGTTACTAATGATATGAAGGATAAAATGATGCCGTGACATCTGACAGGGGAGAATGGAAGGAGAAAACGTGTTGCGCCGACCCCAAATAGAATGGGACAAAGGCAGGAAAATGTTGATATGGTTACTTAAATTATTATTAAAACTTGAAACGGGATATTTACCATGTTTGTTATTTTTAAGCTATTGCATAGCTTCTATCGCGGGCCTTGAGCGCGGGGACCGAATCCAGAAATTCCGTAACGAAGAAAAAAATGACGCTCCCCACTCCGACGGGCACGGAGGTGTGGCTTGTCTAACGTCGTTTACACAATACGGTCAGTTATTTCAATCACGAGTCTAATGTACTAATAGCGTGTTTGGTAGAGAATCGGATAGTCAATCGACATTACGCTGGATCAAACCCAAGGTCTTGTTTTTCTTTTTGCGACTTCTTTTCATTGGAAGTACTTTTTAAATATTATTTTAGTTTTTTTTTTTTTATTTATTGTCTAAGTTGATAAAAAATGTTTCTTTTTGCGACTTCTTTTCATTGGAAGTACTTTTTAAATATTTTATTTAGATTGTTTTTATTTATTGCATAAGTTGATAAAAAATGCTATGCAATAGCTTTACCGCGGCAGTCCCCGAGTGCCACACGTATTTTTTTGTTTCATTTGGTTCATCCGTGATCATGGCGTCTGCAACATCGCCGAAATATCGGAAACTTGAAACAATTAAAACTAGAATACATCATAACAATAAGCAAATAATGACTTTTAATGCAATTTTCATACATACAAGTACAAAGACAAATATGTATATAACATAAAAACAATCCTTACTTATTAATAACAATCCTTACTTATTAAAAGCGAAAGTGAGTTTGTTTGTTCTTCACACCTAAATGGCTAAACCGATTTTGACGAATTTTGGTACAGAGATAGTTGGAGACGGACATAGGCTAAAAAAAGTGGAAAAGGGGGGGGGGGGAAAGAAAAGGGGAGATGAAGATTTTTTTTCGATCATCACGCGGGTTAATGTTAGCGTTAGCCCCAAGGTAACTATGCCACGCGGAAAAGGCAAAGTTAGTATAAAAATAAATACCTATGCAACTATGTATGGTGAAATATATACAGTATGTTAGTTTAAACGAGGGACGTATTCAAACCCACAATAGTGCATACTTACATGATACTAATAAAAATATGAACAAAAAAAAAACACTAATAAATAAAAGACAGAACCATACCAAAAATTTCGCATAAGTCTCGCAACGTGTATCCCTTTCGCTAGCGATTTAAAACTATCGCAGAACATGTGTGCATGTCAATGACCTTTAGGTATAATCCATTTTCCCTTCATACTTTAAACCTGGCTTAGGACGCCTTTTCGTTAGAATCGGCGCGTAGGTATTTTGCCGCGTGATTTACTTCACTGTTTACAAGTTTACTTCTCTCGCGCTCAGTGTTCATGAGTAATGTGTTTTATTGGGCAATTACGTCAGAAATTAAGGTTATAGGGTTTTTACATATTTGGGACGAGAATCGAATACTGAATACCCTCCCTCAATAAGTCCCTCGTTTAACCTAACATACTGTATATATTATCTTAGCGCCGATATTCAAGGCTTTGAAGCTAAGCTTGGACAACAGAATCGTTGTAAATAACCCTCTTGGCACGTTGCTAATAGCCTCCAACCCAGCTGCTATTATTTAGCGACAAACCTTTCAAAAATATTAGTAAGCTTAACCATCTCACATAACACCGACCTCAGTGTAAACTTAGTTCAAAGTTACCTCAAGTTAAAGTAAGTGGCTCCTTACCGTGGTACAGTAACCACTGACCACAAAGTGAACAGTAACGTGTATTGTAACGCGTTTTGTTGCATGTTACAGCTGAAGAAGGTTATGTTATAAAGACAATGCATAAGAAACTTACCTTAGTTCTCAAATGTTTTTTTCTGGTCTTATTTACATTTAAAAACAAAAAAAAACATTGCCCCACACTAGGAATGTCTCCTGTATCGTGGGTGCGTTTACAAACATTTAAACTCACATACAAAACAGCCAGACCCGGAACAGCTTTAAGTAGGTTATAACAATATTTGTTCCGTGCAGTGATCGAACCCGCGACACGCAGCGCAGCAGTCGATCGCTCAGCTACTGCGCCATTCGTAACCGTACCGTTTACTGGGTGGGCAACTGTGCATAAATCATAATTAAAAATAACTGGACAAAAGCGAGCCAAACTCGCGCACCAAGGGTTCCGTACAAACTTGCGACATAAACCGCCATATCTTTTGACTGTGCAGACTTAGAGGGTTGATTTTTTCACAAAACAAAGTTACGACAGAGTTGAGTATATGGTTTTTTATTTCATTTCGATATCTCCACGCGTTTCCAAGATAAAGGGTCTTAACAGACAAACGGACTACACTATGATCTAATAAGGGTTACGTTTGTTCCTTTTGACCTACAGAACCCTAGAAAAAACAACATTTACTTAAAAAAGAAGTCTGTCCACTCAGCATCATCATTTTCCTGCCCTTGTCCCATTCTATTTGGGGTCGGCGCAACACGTTTTCTTCTTCCATTCTCCCCTATCAGACATCACAGCATCATTTACTCCTTTCTCCTTCATATAAAATAAAAAATAAGTATCTTGGGACAACTCACACACGGCTATCTGATCCCAAGCTAAGCAGAGCTTGTGTTATGGTAACCAGACAACTGATATACATACTTATATAATTTATAAATACATACATATTATAGATAAATCACACCCAGACACAGAACAAACAATCATGCTCATCACACAAAGTTTGTCCTGGGTGGGAATCGAACCCACGACCTCCGGCTCAGCAGTCAGGGCCACTAACCACTAGACCAACAGGCCCGTCGCACGGTGGGCTGAAAATCGGCTTTCATAGACTTAGGGATTTCAATTTGCAAGTGCTTGTTTTTATGCCGGATATCGCTTCTATTAGTCATTATTATGTACAAAAATGACACCCGAGTTAATTCTGCTCAAAACCGAAGGAAATATAATTTTTTTACGAAAAATTTGTATGAAGCTAGTATGAAAAATCGAATTATCTCCGAAACGGCATGTTTAACCGTAATATCCTTAGAGATGGTCATAGTGCTAATTATTTATGATTTTTTGGTTGACGATTGGACAAAAATTTTAATGCCGTTTTTTTTTTAAAAATCGTCAAAATATTTTTATTTGTTTTTACGTATGAAACGATTCCTTTTGGTGTTTATGTTGAAGAACACGGACTTTTAACTACACATAACATAAAATAGCATCACTCCTATATTTCCGAAGGAGTTGGCAGAGGTTTATAGTACACCCACACGTAGCCAACTATGTTTGAGCTAGATATTTATCAACACAAAATGAGTTTTAAAACTTTTCATACAACCAAATTACCAATTGTCTTCTAATGAGTCCAAAAAGAAGTGATTAAGTAACTACACTGATTAGGTCTTCTAATGAGTCTTAATAGGTGATTTAATGATTTTCAATATCTCACGACAATGGATTATATTTAACATTTCCTGATAAGTAAGCTAATTTGTTAATTAGCAGTGCTATGAGTTCTAAGAATAGTTAGTGACAATTATAGATTTTCATTAGCTAATGAGGAGATAACTAATGAGGGTAGTTACCTAATTATTGTCGTTTTGCAATAAAAGGGCTAAAGTTTTGTTTTATAATTTAATTTGTTCACAACTGTGTAACTGCTAACACTAAATCTGCGACTATAAAATCTTAAAATGGAAAGTTTAATGACCAATTTAGACTTGTTTGTTCTTCTACGAAGTGAGAGTACTTCATTTGATCATGAAGTATTGTTTAGTGCAGTTGTATCCCGCATAGGCGATTGCCTGTCTGACGAAGATTATGTTGTTCTCAAAGAATTTTGTAGGAGATTTACGCGAGCCGCTTTACAAAGGTGGGAGAAATCCAACCGATTCCTTGATAATTTCAGGAGAAAGTACGAGAATTGGTTGGGAGCAAATATTGATTGGCCGAGTTTTGTGCAAACTTTAGTTAATCAAGAACCAAGTGTTGATGAGATACCAAGAGCGCCCTCAGTCTCTCCAGAACCGTCGACATCAACGTCCATTGGAACAATGACGAAAAGATCCCGTAAACCATTCGAAGACCTGGGAAGTAAACAAAAAAAGAGAAGATCTGATGAACACACAGGCGAAGGTTCCAGTGAATTGGCATATGCAGTTGCAGCACGTTTAAAAGAAGAAGGGCATGGAGATATCGCCTCTGTCATCGAATACATGATGAAAAATCCTGAAGCAGCCGCTAAATTAAATGAAACGCTTAAGAAACCAGCGAAAACAATCATATTTACGCCAGAAAAGGCGCTTGGATTGCTTCTTTCGCTAAAACTCTCAAAGTGGCAATATATTACGTTGCGTGAGGCTGCCATTCGAGAAGGTGCTAAAGATATTTATCCATCTTACTATAAAGTGCAACAAACTAAGCTTGATTGCTACCCTCCGAAGCAATCAGTGACAGTTACTGATTCATCGGCTAGGATTACACTTCAAGCTTTACTTGATATCACGGTTACAAGAATCCTTCAAAGCCTTTCTAACGAAGAGCATAACAAGCAGTTGAAGCTGATATCCAAGTGGGGATTTGACGGTGCTTCTAACCAAAGCCGATACAAGCAGAAAATTGAGGGTGAGGAAGATGATTCAAGCATTTTCATGACCTCCTTGGTGCCACTAAAACTGACAGATGGAGACAACATTTTATGGACGAACCCAAAACCATGCTCAGTTTTGTATTGTCGTCCAGTTCAGTTTACTTTTGTAAAGGAGAGTGAAGCAGTTGTCCTTGGGCTGAAAAAACAAATGGATGAAGAAATTGAGGCCCTTATCCCCACAGAGTGCAATAATAATAATAGGGTGACTCATCAACTAATGATGACGATGATCGACGCTAAAGTCTGTACTTACCTTTCTGAAGCTAGATCAAATGCATCGTGCTACCTGTGCTTAGCAAAGCCTACAGAAATGAACCGCTTAGATGCTGTAACATCAAAAATTGTGTGTTCGGACCTGTATGAGTTTGGCTTGTCATCCCTACACGCCCGTATAAATTGTATGGAATGTCTGTTACACATTGCATACAGACTGGACTTCAAACGGTGGGCAGCGAGAAGTGATGAGCACAAAGAAATGCTACAGACAAGAAAGAAAATAATTCAAAATAAATTCAAAGATGAGCTCAATCTGTTGATTGATATAGTAAAACAAGGCTCGGGAACCACCAATGACGGGAATACTGCATGCAATATATAAATAAATAAAACCGCAGCTATAACCGGTTTGGATGAAGACCTCATCAAAAGATTTGCTGTAATTTTACAAGCAATTACATCTGGAGAGCAGATCGATATAATAAAATTTAGAGATTATGCTCGCAAAACAGCAGAAAAGTACGTATTACTATACGACTGGTACTACATGTCGTCAACCGTTCATAAGTTACTAATCCATGGGGCTGACATAATCGAGAAAAATAATATTGTGCCGATTGGGACTCTCTCGGAAGAAGCCTCAGAGTCTCGAAACAAAGATTTTAGGAGGTTTCGAGAACATCATTCGCGGAAAAGAAGCAGGCAGGATTCCAATCAAGACATTTTAAATATGCTTGTTGTTTCTTCGGACCCTTTGCTAAGTGCACAAAGGCCTAAGTTAGATGCCAAGAAAAAGCAGAGCTTTTTTGCTGAAACTCTCGACTTAATTCAATTTCAGGAAACTGAGTTCGAATTTTTGGATATATCCAATCTGGATGCTGACTCAGAATTGGAGTCTGACAACGAGAGTGATAAGGAAAATTTGTAAAAAAGATATATATGTACATATTTGTAAATTTGTATTTGAGTGTGTTTGGGTTTTTTTGTAATATTTAATGATATGTTTTATTTTTTTTATTTATTTTACTTTATTTTACGAATGCTTAGTATTAATTCCTTAAATTAACTTATTTTGTATAAAATATAACTTCATATGTTACTTCAATATAAATCTTTTTTTATTTAAATTAATATAAATGTGTCAAAAACAGCAATTTTTTTATTTTATTTTTCTTGTTTCGTGTGTTCTTAATATTTGGGTTAATAACATATCGAACTTTTTAACTTAGACACTAAAAGGGATCGTTTTACATGTAAAAATAAATAAAAATATTTTGACGATTTTTAAAAAAAAAACGGCATTAAATTTTTCGTCCAATCGCCAACCAAAAAATCATAAATAATTAGCACTATGACCATCTCCAAGGATATTACGGTTAAACATGCCGTTTAGGAGATAATTCGATTTTTCATACTAGCTTCATACAAATTTTTCGTAAAAAAATTATATTTCCTTCGTTTTTGGGTAGAATTAACTCGGGTGTCATTTTTGTACATAGTAATGACTAATAGAAGCGATATCCGGCATAAAAACAAGCACTTACAAATTGAAATCCCTAAGTCTATGAAAGCCGATTTTCAGCCCACCGTGCGTCGGCCCGATTGCGGGTTGTTCGAAAGAGATACCGCGGCCCTGGAACACAGAAGAAGGAATATGGATGCGTTTTAGTCAGTACAAGTCTGACAATCTCTTCTACTCCGCCCAGAACCAGAAAAAAGACATTTAATGATGAATCAGCCGACAAAAGAAACTTTACCATAAAATTTCGGTCACAAAATGCGTAAACCACCCTAATTGGTTAAAAAACACACCCCCACACACCCCTTGTCAACATCAGGGGTATAAAAACGGGTACTTATTTCATCCCCGGGGGCATGTTAGGTTTTTTCGTTAATTTATAAAACTTAACAAATGTAATACTTTCTCTTTGATGTTGGCAAAACTTTGTGATTTCGAAAACGAGTTTTTTTTGTTGGAAAATTAAATTGTATTCTTGTTATTGTTTTATGTAGATGTTTTCGTACTAAAATAGTATAATAAGGTTATGTTAACAATATAATATATTTAAGTTATCGAGCCATTTTCCAAAAATATTGTGGTTGTCAGAAAAGTTAAATTATATCAGCCTATTGATCAATCTTCAGTTTAATCGACGCTTGCCTAGGTTGGTCTGTGGATGGGGCACCCCTTCCATAGTAAAATATTGTCAATTTGATTTATCATCATCATCATTTTCCTACCCTTGTCCCATTCTATTAGTGGTCGGCGCAAGACGTTTTCTTTTTCCATTCTCCCCTATTAGATGTCACGGCATCATTTACTCCTTTCTCCTTCATATCATTCCTTACACAATCCATATATCTTTTCTTTGGGCTTCCTCTCGCTTTCCGTCCATCAATATTCAGATCCATTACTCTTTTAGTTACAATTTCTCATTACATGTCCATACCAAGACAAACGGCGCCCTTTCAATTTTTCTGTAACAGACGCAACTTTCAAACTTCCTCTAATATACTCATTCCTTACTTTATCCATTCTTGTCACTCCACACATCCATATCAACATTCTCATCTCCGCTACATGCAATTGTTTTTTATTCACCTTTTTTACAGCCCAGCATTCTGACCCATACAGTACAACAGGGGCCTTAGTCTGCTATTACAATTATAATTATAAATATACATTTTGACAAGTTTAGTATGTAGTAAATGTCAAAATCAACCATTATGCGATCAGTGATCGACCATTCTGACACCATTGTAATAGCAGACTAAGGCCCCTGGTCTAATCACGGACTTAATATGATTATAATATAAGAAGAAATTAAACGTTTTTCAAATGTGAAAAACGTATATTTTCAAACGTAGTTGTGGACGGCCCCTGAAATTCATTAGTTCTGCAAACAAGTAAAATAATTACACAATATTAAATGCTTTCTTGTGTACACTTGATTCGGAACGACCGTTAACTTTAGACTACAACTGCTTTATCCAACCCATATTTCATTAACAAGATAATTATATTTACAAAGACCCATCAAGCTTTGTAAGGTAGCACCAACAGGCTTCTGAGTGTGTTGTCTGACAGAGTGGACAGCCAAATCTTGAGGCAGTGGTCGCTCATGCATGTCCAGCATCTTGATTGTTTTAAATGTTACTAACAAAGTTTTAATTTTCTTCTACTAACATAATTATTATTAAATGGACTTGTAACTTTATGTGCCTAGTCTGAAATAAATATTTTCAATTTCAAAAATGCCCAAAGATTTCTTTATTTATATTACTAGCTGACGCCCGCGACTTCGCCCGCGTGATATCGAAAAAATAGTAAGTATCCTATGTGTTATTTCAGACTATAATCTACCTCTGTGCCAAATTTCATCAAGATCCGTTCAGCCGTTTTGACGTGAAAGAGTAACAAACATCCATTCATCCATACATCCATCCTCACAAACATTAGCTTTTATAATATTAGTGTGATAGTAAGAATTAGGATTTATTTTGCTTTTCCTCTCATTTTCACATTTTTTTTTTATTTAAATTTAAATATAGTGGTTTGCCGGTATCGGGAGCAGGGTCCAAGCTGCCAGCGGTCAGGGCTCTAGAGAAAGGAACCTGCTAACAATATGAGCCGTATCGAGGAGTACTGCCTTCTGAATCAGGCTATTAATCCAACCGCCTAAGGAAAGCTCTGAGAGATGGTCGTCGATGCTCTTGGCAATTAAGCCATTAGCCGTTACGACAATCGGCACAATGACAGCCGAGCTCACATTCCACATATCGACAACCTCGTGTGTCAAAGTCGAGATATTTTAGTTGTTTCTCCTTCTCTGCTTTCACGAGGTTCTCGTCGGGTTCCCTCTATCTGGCAGAATCTTGATGCTCCGAAATTTATTTGGCATAACACACTTGGCATAATTTTCTTTAAACGAACATTTTAAAGGCATAAAAATTATTTGATAAAATTATCGTTTGGCATAATGTTAAAAATTTCGAATTAACAATGGCATACTTTTAAGATGGCAGAATTACATTTAGTATAATTACGATTGGCAGAGTTCAAATTTCGCATAATATCTTTTAGCATAATGTTCATTTAGAGCGATGAATATTTGGTATAATTTCACTTGGCATACTATGTAGATGGTTGAAATGGGTCTAGGTTAGGTTAGGTTAAAACTGTGACCACCTACGCACGAGGCCGCGGCAGCGGCCGGCGAGTGCCAGAAACGACTTGCATTAATAGAAAAAAGAGATTGTTTTTAGTAGGTTACCCGGAACTGAACTATTTAGATTAGGATAATTACTTATTGAATTCAGTGACATTATTTCAAATTCAATTAAACAATAACTAAAACAAATGACATAATTTTAAAGAAATAAATAATTAAAATAAATGACAACTTATAATGACAAAGATGATTCTAACTATACACTTTCTGCGATATGACAATTCTGCCGTTTAATGATTATCGATATAAAATATATGCCAAAAGACGATTCTGACTGTGAACTTTCTGCGATATGATGTTTCTACTTTTTAAATATTATGGATATGAAGTTTATGCCTAGAGATGATTCTGACTTACAAAATTATGAGTTTTGAATGTATGATAAATGAGTGTCTGCTAAACAATTTTCTGCGAAGTGAAGTTTATGCTATCCGTTGTTATGCAAAATAAAATTATGACATAAAAAGTTCTGCTGTAAAGGGTGGACCCGTTCTCGTCATGTGGGATGGTAACATCGATTAATCATTACGCGACTATTATTATTTATTTATTTATCGCCAATTTATAGCACCTTTTTTCGGATGGGAAATCAATGAACTCCCCCCGCTCTGGGCCGAGCGGGGGGAGTAAAACCCCCCATGTTCCTTCTATTGCCCAGGAACCAGATAGTAATAAAATCCTTACTATCCTTACTAATATTATAAAAGCGAAAGTGAGTTTGTTTGTTTGTTTGTTTGTTTGTTACCTCTTCACGCTTTAATGGCTAAACCGATTTTGATGAATTTTGGTACAGAGATAGTTGGGAACCAGGAGACGGACAAAGGCTAATTTTTATTTTAAAAAAGTGGGATATGAGGGAGAACGAGTGAAGAAAAGGGAAAACTTAGCGTTGCTATTACAAATCAATCAGGCGCAAGAGCAAAAACTGCAGGTCTGCTTGGTGTGTTATACCGAATTTAACGCGAGCGAAGCCGCGGGCGAAAGCTAGTAATATTATAAAAGCGAAAGTGAGTTTGTTTGTTTGTTACGTCTTCACGCCTACATGGCTAAACCGATTTTGATAAATTTTGGTACAGAGATAGTTGGAACCCTGGAGACGGACATAGGCTAACTTAATTAAAAAAAAAAGTGAGAAATGAGGGAGAAAGAGGGAAAAAAGGGAAAACTTAGCATTGCTATTACAATAAATCAGGTGCTAGGGCAAAAACTACAAGTAGCAGGTACCTGCAAAGCAGGAAAGAGGAACTGTGCTACCCCGAATTAAACGCGAGCGAAGTCGCGGGCAAAAGCTAGTAAATATAATAAAAGAAACAACCACCAACTTTGGACTTTGTAGCTGTCATTGAGAAATTTGTTGATGGAACAGCCTGATAAGACTGAACAACCTGGATATCGAAGAAAAGACCAAAAAGAAAATCAATCAAATAATATTCCTTTCATAATAACATACCTTACTGAGTCCCAATAAACAGGTATTCACAGAATTTCTTAGCAATGACTGTGTTTGGTTTGTTGCAGGGAATAGAGACAATTTAGTCTTTTTTTGTAAATGTCTAATAATAACTCATTTATTTGCATGAAATATGGTGCTTAAAGATCTTAAAATACAATATACACAGTACTACATATTTCGCCAACTAAATTCTGTATGCAAATTTTTAGATGTGCCATGTTTCTTACAAAATAAGGAATTACAAATCCTTACTAATATTATAAAAGCGAAAGTGAGTTTGTTTGTTTATTTGTTTGTTTGTTTGTTACCTCTTCACGCTTTAATGGCTAAACCGATTTTGATGAATTTTGGTACAGAGATAGTTGGGAACCAGGAGACGGACATGGGCTAATTTTTATTTTAAAAAAGTGGGATATGAGGGAGAACGAGGGAAGAAAAGGGAAAACTTAGCGTTGCTATTACAAATCAATCAGGCGCAAGAGCAAAAACTGCAGGTCTGCTTGGTGTGTTATACCGAATTTAACGCGAGCGAAGCCGCGGGCGAAAGCTAGTAATATTATAAAAGCGAAAGTGAGTTTGTTTGTTTGTTACGTCTTCACGCCTACATGGCTTAACCGATTTTGATGAATTTTGGTACAGAGATAGTTGGAACCCTGGAGACGGACATAGGCTAACCTAATTTAAATAAAAGTGAGAAATTATGGAGAAAGAGGGAAAAAAGGGAAAACTTAGCATTGCTATTACAATAAATCAGGTGCTAGGGCAAAAATTACAAGTAGCAGGTACCTGCAAAGCAGGAAAGAGGAACTGTGTTACCCCAAATTAAACGCGAGCGAAGCCGCGGGCAAAAGCTAGTGTCAAAATAAAAATACAGTCATGTCAGAATTTATAAAATTCCAGAATTATCAAATTAAATTACAGAAATGTCAAAAGTTAGTTAAATTACAAGAAAGTCATATAAATAATTCATTTACATTTTTTTTTATATATCATCGTATTGTCTAACAATTCTATTAATCTGCATAGTCCTCATGTAAGTTGACCAAGATTTTTGTCTGGACCTTAAAAGAGACTATGACCTCTGAGTTTGTTTCGGCTGTTTCTTCTCAGAGTAGTCGGGTACGAAACACTGGCCTCATCTAGTTTTAAAAAAAGACGTTTAAAAGTGTTTGTGAAAACCTATTTGTAAAATAAACATCATTTATTATTATTGTACGCTCAAAGGGTGGGACATAGCTAGGCGGCACTGTTGGCGCAGTGGTTGAGAGATCGACTGCTGCGATACGTGTCACGAGTTCGATTCCCGCACGGAACAAATATTTGTATGACGTGCAGATATTTGTTTCGGGTCTGGCTGTTTGTGTATGTGAGTTTATATGTTTGTAAACGCACCCACGATACAGGAGTAATTCTTAGTGTGGGGCAACGTTTTTATTAAACAAAAAATTAACATGAAAAACTATTTGTTTTAAAACTTATACCCTTATACAGACGCTAATACACATATACAAATGAAATGAACTAATAAAGACATATAAAAAAACGAGAAACTTAAACGTAATTACCATGGCTTATAGTTGTAATGAATTAAATTATATTATTACTTGCTTTTGCCCGCGGCTTCGCTCGCGTTAAATTCGGTATAACACAGTACCTGCTACCTGCAGTTTTTGCCCTAGCGCCTTATTGATTTGTAATAGCAACGCTAAGTTTTCCCTTCTTCCCTCGTTCTCCTTCATATCCCACTTTAAAAAAAAATTTGCCTATGTCCGTCTCCTGGTTCCCAACTATCTCTGTACCAAAATTCATCAAAATTGGTTTTATTTAGCCATTAATGCGTGAAGAGGTGACAAACAAACAAAATCACTTTCGCTTTTATAATATTAGTAAGGATTTAGTATTTAAGAAATACGACCGACTATTTCCCCATGCCTGCAACATATACATACATAAGCATTGAAATGTGTACTATATATATAAAAACATACACGCCTCTTGACCCTGGACTAGTAAATGGACCAAATAATAAGATCCAAAACTTTGATACAGATAGCAAAAAAAGAAAGAAAAACTGAAAACTTGACGACACGGTTGGCGCAGTGGCTGAGCGATCGACTGCTGCGCTGCGTGTCGCGGGATCGATTCCCGCACGGAACATAATATATTTGTATGGCCTACAGATAATTGTTCCGGGTCTGGCTGTTTGTGTATGCGAGTTTAAATGTTTGTAAACGCACCCACGATACAGGAGAAATTCCTAGTGTGGGGCAAAGTTAAAAAAAAAAACACAAGTTTTCGCTCGCGGCTTTGTCCTCATTGAGACTAGATATTATTTATTTAAAACAAATATTCTGCATACATATAATGCCAAAGTTTGTTATAATTCAACTATTAACTAACTGTTTAGAAAGAGTGTAATGTGTATGGCTCCTGTTATTTATAACCATGTACCGAAACTGTTTATAGAGCAACCTTTGAGAAAATTAAAAAATATCCTAAAAAAATGTAGGTAAATAAAAAACAAATATTATACTGTGTCAGATTTTCTTAATGACAAATTGATTTCATCTGTTTCTTAAATATAGTAAATAAGTAGTTTTAAGTAAATATAATAATAATATTTTTTTCATTTATTCATTTCTGTACATATTTTTTATATTTTTACATATTCTTATAATGAAACACAAACAAAAACCATTTAAAAATATAAAAAATAGTAGTCCACCAGCATCGCGAACAGGGTCCGAGCTACCGGTGGTCAGGACTCTTGAGAGAGGAACCTCCTAACAATACGGACCGTGTCCAGAAGTACTGCTTTCTGAATCAAGCCCTTGATCCAGCTGCCAAGCGATAGCCTCCTCAGATGTTGGTCAAGGCTATTGGCTATTAAGCCATTGGCGACACGACTATCGGCACAATGACTGCTGTATTTACGTGCCACATGTCGATAACCTCGCGAGCCAGATCTAGATACTTGAATTGTTTATCTTTCTCTGCCTTCACGAGGTTCTCGTCATGCGGAACCGTTATATCAACAATCATTGCGCGACGCTCCAATCGATCTGTGACGATAGATCGATCCCAATACAACGAGATATTATTACCATCTTCAAGAACTGGGTCGGGCACATACTTATAGTACGGCACTTCTGATTCCACAAGGTTGTACTTCAAAGCAAGTTGCTGGTGGATAATCGTGGCAACTAGGTTGTGTCTATGCAAGTATATATTTTTTTTACTTTTAAGTCACTTAATAAAATTTTGCATGCCCTGAGGCAGAATAAATAAATAAATATCTTGGGACAACTCACACACGGCTATCTGATCCCAAGCTAAGCAAAGCTTGTGTTATGGTAACCAGACAACTGATATACTTACATACTTATATAATTTATAAATACATACATATTATAGATAAATCACACCCAGACACAGAACAAACAATCATGCTCATCACACAAAGTTTGTCCTGGGTGGGAATCGAACCCACGACCTCCGGCTCAGCAGTCAGGGCCACTAACCTAGACCAACAAGCCCGCCGAATGTATAAGGGTTCAAAATATTGTAACATCTAGTTGTATTATCTACATTCTAAGCAAATAAATAAATCTTTTGTTTGCGGGTGGGTAATCATCAGTAACTTCCCCCGCTCTGGATGGAGCGGGGGGGAGTGTCAGACTTGTACTGACTAAAAAACACCCATGTTCTTTCTATTGCCCTTTATGTTCCGGGGCCGCGGTATCTCTTTCGAACAACCCGCAACGATAAACACGGCTGCCCTCTCCTTTTGAGAAGAGGCAATGGATGCACGTCAAAACGGCTGAACGGATTTTCATGAAATTTTTCACAGAAGTAGATTATGGTTTTGAAATGACACATAGGATACTTTTTTATCGGAACCGCGGGGGCCTGCTAATATAATTAGTTTTTTTTTTGTTTATATTTATTTCTTAATTGTATACAACATAATAATCTGTTATAAACAGCATATTTGTGCCAAAATATTGTACACCGATCACGGCTAGAGAAAGCGTTCATTAAAACTAGCTTTTGCCCGCGGCTTCGCTCGCGTTAAATTCGGGGTAAAACAGTTTCCCTTTCCTGATTTGTATTTATTTTTCGTTGGTAACAAAGATTGTGTGTACCGATTTTTAGCTTTTTACTTTGAAAACTGCGAAAACTCCCATATAAAATTTCATCCCTCTTTTAAGTTGTTGGGGGCAGGATGTCCAAAAAAAAATGATGCACGGTGTTTTTGTAAGTGAAAAATAGTCCGCACACCATTTTTTATCTTCAAAAAGTAGCCTATGTTCGTCTCCAGGGTCCCAACTATCTCTGTAGACATGAAGACGTAACAAACAAACAAACTCACTTTCGCTTTTATAATATTAGTAAGGATAACATCATCTCTACTTAACTTACCTATGTTCAATAAATAAAAATATTTGTATTCGTATAAATTACACGAACCAACACGGAAAAAGAATAGTTTTTTGTTGACCCTCCGGCCGTGACAACCTGTATGTTTCCTCGTGATCAAATAACCAACGATCCCTTTGTCTGAAGAAGTCGGAAGTGAAGAACTAATCAGTAGACAGACTTACCTTACTTTGTGTTAATTAAAGAACGAACTAACTAATTCGTGATGAATTATGATGTTAATATCTCGTGTTAGCGCGAGCATTCGCTTGAGAAGTTTGTTTTTTTTTTGCGAATATTCTAGGCAATAAACATTCATCCTAGTTCCTACTATATATATATAACCACCTCCTTCTGCGAAGCAGTCATGCTAGCGAAAGAGGTAGCCGGGCGTTTGAGGGAGAGAACCTCAAACCAACCCAGCCGTCGCGGGAGACGACCCGAGCGTCGGGCGCCGCGAGACGACTCCCGGCCCCCGTAGATGCGGGCCTGTGGACGGTGAGCGGATGGAAAATCATCAAATAACTTCCCCCGCTCTGAGCGAAGTGACAGACTTTTTGTTTTTTGACTTTGTGTTTTCTTTTGCCCTTTATGTTCCGGGGCCACGGTATCTCTTTCGAACAACCCGCAACGACGAACACCTTCTCCTTTTGAGAAGAGGTTTTCGCTGTGCAGATACACGAATGGTTGCAAATCTGTGTGGATATGGACTGTGCCGCTTTCAAATAGATTTACTCCACGCCATAAATTGAGACAGTTTCGGGTTTAACACAACAGTGAATGAAACCCTGTACGTTGCGGATTTCGGAAATTCTGGAAATATCGGTCGAGCTAGCGAGAGTAGTCCAAACTACGCTTGCCAAGGGATGGAAGATGATGAAATTAGCTTTTATTTTAAGGTTCTGTACCTAAAAAAAAAACGGTACCCTTTTTAGAACACTTTGTAGTCCGTCTGTTTTGGGCAAAGTACTTCGGTAACCCAGGTAAAGAAAAAGAAGAAAGAAAGAAAAACATTTATTAGTCGCAAATTACGACGAGCAACAAAATAACAAAAAAAAAAATAAACATTCAACATGCAAAGTACTTATCACAAACATTTACAAATACATATAGGTATGGGACAAAATAAAAATAGCTTGCACGTCGTGACTGCGACAGGTCGGTCACCACTCAGCATGATGCTGCACCATGGGAGCCCACAGCACAGCGCTGGTTTTCAGTGGTCAACCCGTGAGTAAAACGTACGGAAGTCAAAACAGCATACATAAATGTTTTAAATACTTAAATTAATAAAAAATTATAGAAAATAAATCAAATAGACAAAAACTAATATATAATTTAAAACAACCCAATAATTTTACTTGATACTATAAATATGTGTAGGTACTCTTCGCGAGATCGTCAGCAACACCAAGGCGCTGCTGGTGATTTTCCTGGAGCTGTGGTAGATCGAGTTATATTCCCACCTGTACGCAAAATATCGCCTGAGACGTGGATCGGACATCAGCCCGTTATACAATACAATACAATTGTCCGTCTGTCTTTAAGACCCTTTATATCGGGAACGCGTAAAGGTATCGAGTTGAAATTATAACCTACTAGCTTTCGCCCGCGGCTTCGCTCGCGTTAAATTCGGTATAACACACCAAGCAGACCTGTAGTTTTTGCTCTTGCGCCTGATTGATTTGTAATAGCAACGCTAAGTTTTCCCTTTTCTTCCCTCGTTCTCCCTCATATCCCACTTTTTTTAAATAAAAATTAGCCTATGTCCGTCTCCTGGTTCCCAACTATCTCTGTACCAAAATTCATCAAAATCGGTTTAGCCATTAAAGCGTGAAGAGGTAACAAACAAACAAACAAACTCACTTTCGCTTTTATAATATTAGTAAGGAAGTAAGGATATAGTAAGGAATAAGGATACTCAAATCGGCGGTCCCTTGTAGCTGTAGAGGGCCTCAGCTCAACATAATGCCAGATGCCAACACAAGGCGGCCATGTCCGGGGTTGCGGGTTGTTCGAAAGAGATATCGCGGCCCCAGAAAGTAAAAAGGCAATAGAAGGAATATGTAAATGATGCCGTGACGTCTGATGGGAGATAGAATGGAAGAAGGTGTGGAATGGAAAGTGTTGCGCCGACTACAAATAGAATGGGACAAGGGCAGGAAAGTGACGATGATTATATAATATTTATGTATGCTGTCTTGACTTGACGTGGACAACTGATAACCAGTGTTCTGCTGTGGGCTCCCATAGAACAGCATCATGCTGAATGGTGACCTACATGTCGCAGTCACGACGTGCAAGCTCCCTATGTTTTGGTTCCGACCCGTATGTATTTGTCGGAGGCATTGGTATTATTCTGTCAGATTCAGACATATGGGCAGAGCTTGGGTCTCGTGCAATGAAAATACACTAGAAACGGTTCACTGCTTTTTATTTGATATCAAATTAGTTCAACCACAATTTTTTGTTCGACGTTAGTTTGACGGGCCTGTTGGTCTAGTGGTTAGTGGCCCTGACTGCTGAGCCGGAGGTCGTGGGTTCGATTCCCACCCAGGACAAACTTTGTGTGATTAGCATGATTGTTTGTTCTGTGTCTGGGTGTGATTTATCTATAATATGTATGTATTTATAAATTATATAAGTATGTATATCAGTTGTCTGGTTACCATAACACAAGCTCTGCTTAGCTTGGGATCAGATAGCCGTGTGTGAGTTGTCCCAAGATTTTTATTTTATTTATTATATATATAATTTAGTCCAAACACTCACAACTAACTTATACTGGGCACAACGAATCGAGTACAGTTCCGGGATGTCTTCACACTGCTGTGATCAGGCACTGAATGTCCTCTTCGCAGTCCTCTTGAAACATCACGACTCTGTAGAAGCGCGCGATGTTAAAAAATAGCGCGCTTGCGATTCGCTTGCTGTCCGTACTATTGACCGGATGCGACATATTTATAAATATTTGTGATGCTTTGTATTTAGTGTTTTTTTTTTGTTTACAGGAGGTCATCAAATAACTTCCTCCACTCTGGGCGGTGGGAGGGGGGGGTGTCTGACTTTTACTGACATAAACCAACCCATTTTCCTTCTTTTGCTTTTTGCGTTCCGGGCAAAGACAAAGCGCAACCCCGGTGGCTTAACCCATAGGATACTTATAATAACTTGAGAACGATTCCGTGAGACAATCACCGGACTTCACGCGAGCAGCGCCGCGGGCAAGGGCTTGTTATACTTAACTGTGTCAGATAAAGTTTTCTTTTCATCCAATTCGTTAAACTCCTTTATACAGAAATAAATAAAAACTTTTATTCTTTTTTATGGAGAGGGAAGTTGCAATACAAATTAGCCAAGTTGCCTGCTTTTAACTTCCTACAAATATTATGAACGCGAAAATTTGTATGGATTTATGGGTGTTTGTTACTCTTTCACGCAAACACTACTGAATGAATTTTAATGAAACTTTACAATAATATAGCTCTATATACATCAGAATAATACGTAGGTTACAATTTATAAAGATTATTGAATATTCTATCATCACACGAGTGAAATCGCAGGGCGCAGTTAGTATTTTTTTATTTATCCTACTAATTTTATAAATGCGAATGTTTGTGAGGATGTATGGATGGATGTATGGATGGATGTATGGATGGATGTATGGATGGATGGATGTATGGATGGATGTATGGATGGATGTATGGATGGATGTATGGATGGATGGATGTATGGATGGATGTATGGATGGATGTATGGATGGATGTATGGATGGATGTATGGATGGATGTATGGATGGATGTATGGATGGATGTATGGATGGATGTATGGATGGATGTATGGATGGATGTATGGATGGATGTATGGATGGATGTATGGATGGATGTATGGATGTTTTAATGTTTGTTACTCTTTCACGTCAAAACAGCTGAACGGATCTTGATGAAATTTGGCACAGAGGTAGATTATAGTCTGGAATAACACATAGGATACTTTGTTTTTTTTCAATATCACGCACTAACATGATAATCAAAACTATTAACGTTAAATCTACACAAATTTGGGTTAACCTCACAAGGACCGCCATTATTTACGTCAACTATCCGTCAAGCACCGCCGGGCGGGCTCTTATCGTAAGCGTAACTGATTTTAAGACTTATCGTTACTACGAATACAGTTTTAAATCGGTCGGGGTTTGGTGCCAGCGAGGCTCAACGGTAATACTTGTTTACTGGCACGTTTTTGTGCCGCTGGGGCTCTAAAGATTAAAACCACTTTGATTAGGACGATCGTTCTTTTCAAAAGTCCTTTTAAAAATGGCCGCCCCACTATCATCTCTACGACGTTTCGCTAGAGCAAGAACTTGTCACAAAACACACATATATATGTCAATCAAAACGGCACGATTGACGCAGTGGCTGAACAATCAAATGCTGCGCTGCGTGTCGTGGATTTGATCCCCACTCGAAACAAATATTTGTTTGACCTACAAGCAGTTGTTTCGGGTCTGACTGTTTGTGTATGTGAGTTTAAATGTTTGTAAACGCACCCACGATATAGGAGAAATTCATGGAAAGTGGCAGAGCTAATATATTGCTTTTTTGTTGATCTTATTGATGAATTTGTCCGCATTCTAGTCCATTCAGTTGTTCAACCTTGAGTGAGGATTTAAAGCAAATATTGCAGAATAGCAATACTGCATAGCGAACCGAGGCAAGCAGTGCGTTTAATATGATTACTTTAAGAGTCCTGCTTACCCCCGTTTCAGTCATAAAACTGGTGGCAGCGGCGCTCAAAGTTTTCTGAACCCGCGCTCTTTTATTGAAAGACAGGAGACGTATGTTATTTATTTATCACTAATTGCGTCCTTCGGTTTCCCTTGCGTGGTTATAGAATATACAATATATCTTTATGAATGGTAACCTGTGTTATTCTGATGTATAAGCTATATTATTGTAAAGTTTCATTTAAATACATTCAGTAGTTTTTGCGTGAAAGAGTAACATACATCCATACATCCATCCATACAAACCTTCGCGTTTTTAATATGGCTGGTATTTAAAAGTACTTCAATTTATTCCCATTTCATTTACCTAATTTTGCCTGTGTTCCACCAAATATAATGAATGTGCACCAAAATATGTTAATTAAAATATGTTATAACGAGCATCTATTTAACAACTGTTGCAAATTTGTAAAAATAGTAAGACACCTAATTTTAAAAACAAGCATTTATTTTTTAGTTTTACTTCAGATAATGCACTGCAATAGTTATTGTTACAATAGAATATTTGCAGCGCACTACAATAAAAATGTGTTATATCTTGGTGTTAATTTGGAATTTGTTTGATTGTATATCCTTACTAATATTATAAAAGCGAAAGTGAGTTTGTTTGTTTGTTTGTTTGTTTGTTACCTCTTCACGCTTTAATGGATACACCGATTTTGATGAATTTTGGTACAGAGATAGTTGGGAACCAGGAGACGGACATAGGCTATTTTTTATTTTTAAAAACTGGGATGTGAGGGAGTAAGAGGGAAGAAAAGGGAAAATTTAGCGTTGCTATTACAAATCAATAAGGCGCAAGGGGAACTGTGTTACCTCGAATTTAACGCGAGCGAAGCCGCGGGCAAAAGCTAGTATATAATTTTCATATTTTGTTGGCCGAGTAGTTTAATTATAGTAAAACAATTAAACGGGTTTAAGACCAATATTTTAGAAATGCATACATAGATGTACCTTAAGATTTTTGGTGAACACAAAAATATTATCCTTTTAATATTAGTCGGAAGTAGGATGTGGTTAGTGACTGGTCTTGTGTCAGACTTTCTATGCTGCCTATCCCTAACTTAACATGCCGTTGCCAACCGTGCCTCCTTTGTATTCCGGTGCCACGGTATCTCTTTTGAACAACCCCTCTCCTTTGCTGACATCTCTTTGAGGCGCATGGAACACTAACGCGCCGTCGACACGACTTCAATAAGACCATTACAGGCACTTTTGACTGTCAAGAAACAAAACGATAAAGTTACATGCCCAGTCACAAGACTTAATAACTTGTGAAAGTACTGTAGTTGCCCATTCCAAAGCGTTGATCTCTTTAGAGAGTGGCATTATAATAAAAATAATAATAATAAATTAATTTATTTGACACAAACATTGGTTACATTTAAACAGATACAACAGGACATTTTATAATTTTCTTAATATTATATTGAAGGCATCTATGTCCTAACTAGATAAAATTGAAACTCCATGGACACTCTTTTAAATAGCAATATTTTTACAAGAATTTGCCCAACTTGTAAGTCGAAGCAAGGTTCTCGGGCTCAATCCTTACTAATATTATAAAAGCGAAAGTGAAGCGAAAGTGCGTCTTCCCGCCTACCCATGTAGACGGGAAGACGTAACAAACAAACAAACTCACGAAAAATCACCAATCATCAACAAACCGATTTTGATGAATTTTGGTACAGAGATAGTTGGGACCTTGGAGACGGACATAGGCTATTTTTTTTTCTAAAAAAAGTGAGATGTGAGGGAGGAAAAGGGAAAAGTTAGCTTTGCTATTACAATAAATAAGGCGCTAAGGCAAAAACTAAAAGTAGCAGGTACTTGCAAATTGAAAGGGGAACTGTGTTACCCCGAATTAAACGCGAGCAAAGCCGCGGACAAAAGCTAGTGTCTAATAAATCCACTGCAATATACAGAATAGATATTTCAGCGAAGTAATTACGCTAAGACAAACCAATTGTCTTCAACTCCAAAGTACATTTCAAAGTTTTTGTTCCTTTTATAGAATTTGAGATTGATAAACTTCTCAATAAGTAGAACCTTATCATTGAGGAAAAAGGGTTAATAAAACATGGAATGACGGCTGGATCATTAATTATTTGCACGATTTCGAAGGGATTTTTTGACAGCTGTCAATTTGACTTTGACATTTTTTTTTAAATAACGGCAGTTATTTTTGATTGTGTACGTCATCATTTATGAAATAGTTTTTTTGTTGCGGATGGGAAATTATCAAATTATTTTTCTCGCTGTGGGTGGAGCGGGGGTAGTGTCAGTGATTCGTTTTGATTAAAACCCACCCAAGTTCCTTCTTTTTGCTTCAAAATGTTCCGGGGCCGCGGTATCTCTTTCGAACAACCCGCAACCCCAACAGGCCACCTTGGTGGGGCCCTCCCATAACTAACCTTTTAAACAAGCAGATGTACACAAATCGACTTCTTATAACTAACCCTTTAAACAAGCAGATGTACAGACGCCTGCACATCAAGCTACTACAATCTGTCAGATTTTTTTGATAGATTTTCGACTTTATTTCTAAAGTATTAGGTTCAAGGTTCATTGGGAAAAATTGACAGTTTCGGGTAGCTTGACCTGCTGGCGTCTGTACACAAATCGATTTAAAATCATATTGTAGGCATTTCATGCCAGTCCACAGATTACAGAAGAACGAACAGAAGTTGTAGATTGCCTGAATAATTGTATGTTACCTACCAACGAACCAAAATTTATAGTACCTAATAACTCGTACTGTATGGCGATTCATCATTACTAATTTTATAAAAGCGAAAGTGAGTTTGTTTGTTTGTTACGTCTTCAAGCCTTTTGGCTAAACCGATTTTGATGAATTAAGACGGACATTGGAGAAAGAGAGAGAAAGAGGGAAGAAAAAGGAAACTTAGATTTCCTATTACAAACAATAAGGCGCAAGGACAAAAACTACAGGTAGCAGATACCTGCAAAGCAGGAAAGGGGAACTGTGTTACCTCGAATTTAACGCGAGTGAAGCCGCGGGCAAAAGCTAGTTTATAATAAACTAGCTGTGCCCAGCGATTTCGCTCGCTGTTCAGACCACCCTTAAAAGTTAGGAGTTTGAAACATAGATAGTAGCCGATTCTCAGACTTACTGAATATGCAAAAAAAAATCATAAGAATCGGTCGAGCCGTTTTAGAGGAGTATGGGAACGAACATTGTGACACGAGAATTTTATATATTAGAAGATTACCAAATGATCTTAACTTAAAACTCATTCAAGCAAAAATTATTCGTATTATTAATAGGTAAATGCAATTATTTTTAAATTTTACAAAATTGGTTTATTTTGACGGCACGATTAGCGCAGTGGTTGAGTGATTGACTACTGCGCTGCGTGTCGCAGGTACCTAATTGCGTACAGGTAGTTGTTCCGGGTCTGGCTGTTAGTGTATGTGAGTTTAAATGTTTGTAAACGCACCCACAATACAGGAGAAATTCCTATCGTGTGGCAAAGATTTTTTTTTAAATAATAAAAAACGAAGTACCTCAAAGAAAAATTATAAAATAATATAATTTTCAAAAGTATTTTTTTCAATATTGTATTTTTTATAGTTCTCTTTGATATTATAATTATAATTGAATTAACATTTATGCAGATATGTATATGTTACTGTAAAAGCTCTAACTACGGTAAATCTTAAGATTTTCCAGTAAAACCTAAGATTTACCGATTATGAATGGTAAATGTTCATAAAAGTTTGGGATTTGAACTTATACCATCATTCACTTAGTAAATCTTAGGATTTACATTTAAGGAACGGTAAATGACGAAAAAAATCGGGTCCACCCTTTACAACTCTTTATGTCATAATTTACGGATAGCATAAACTTTATTTCGCAGGAAATTGTTTGGCAGACACTCATTTAACATACATTCAAAACTCATAATTTTGTAAGTCAGAATCATCTCTAGACATAAATTTCATATCCATAATATTTAAAAATAGAAATATCATATCGCAGAAAGTTCACAGTCAGAATCGTCTTTTGGCATATATTTCATATTGATAATCATTAAACGGTCTTATTATTATTCCTAAAACCAACATTTACCAGTCTACATTGGTAAAACCTAGCATGTACTGAATTGGAATAGCAAAAGTCCGAAAAAGTCGTCCATTTATAATAATTCCATTTATTAACTCATGTCGGTAAATTTTAGGTTTAACTGGATAAAATCTTAAGATTTACCGTAGTTCGAGCTTTTACAGTAACATATACCATAAATAGTAGAGTCTGTAATAACTATAAAAAAAATAAAATAAATATCTTGGGACAACTCACACACGGCTATCTGATCCCAAGCTAAGCAGAGCTTGTGTTATGGTAACCAGACTACTGATACATACTTATATAATTTATAAATACATACATATTATAGATAAATCACACCCAGACACAGAACAAACAATCATGCTCATCACACAAAGGTTGTCCTGGGTGGGAATCGAACCCACGACCTCCGGCTCAGCAGTCAGGGCCACTGACCACAAGACCAACAGGCCCGTCAAACTGAAACGTCATTTGTAAGTACTATATTCTAACAAATAAACTGTTCTTTCTACTTCTCACGGCTCCATCGATCAGGAAGCTACCCAGCTGTCACTAAACACTTTGACAACCGCGCTTCAAATAATCGATCATGCAAAAAGAAAAACAGTAATATATTTAATTTGCCCAAAGTTGAGAACCACACGCCTTGCCAAGCCAAATTTCGCTTAACACAGGCAGCCCTTGAGTGAGAGCGAGATAGAAGACATGTGCGAGGAAAAGAGAGAGGTATACAATTGTCAGTTCCGCCCAATCAATGCACGGAGGCTTTCTACTCTGCAAGCCAGTGTTTCGTTAACCATCTCTGTAAACGGTACGGTCGGTTGTTTAAAAAAATATATAAATAAATTATTCAAAAAAATACTACAAAAATAAAAATTGTCGCGTTCAATAATCTTAAATCGAGGAAAAATATTTAAAACCCGCTCCGTGGACGGTACGGACTTAAATTGAGAATTCAAATTTCGAACGCGTAACAAAAGACCGCGATGAATTGTGGCTTTTTTTTTTAAATATCGTGTTAAAAAAACGTGTTTGAGGTAAAGGGTTTTGTACAGCCTTGTGGATTTTTGAAAAAATATATTAAGTGACATTATGGTTTTTTTTACGCCGTACCAAGTCAGGGGAATATCCTTTGTTCCTAATGCACCGGGCGCAATACTAAAAGGTAATAAGTTGATTCATTTTCAGCCATCTTGGATTTCTGCTTAAACATGTATTTTTCAGGGTTTTCCTGTGTTTTGTGTAACATTTCAGGATATTTTTCAGGGTATATTTCACAGTTTCTCTTTACATCTTCGATAATATTGAATATTTTTGATTTAAGTGTATGAAAGAATATGTTTCTGAAATACATGTTAACAAAAAGGATAACGTTGCCGTATTTTAACAAAAAAAAAAAAATCTGCATAATTCTCTATGCCATATTTGCGACATTTTTTAACGTATCTGCATTAATTAATGTTTCTTTTTACGATGGAGAACCTGTTTTTAGGACCATTATTTATATTTTTAAAATGATTTTCGTGTATCGTTCGGATATGCGTAAAGCATTGCGGTATCCTTGATAATGGAGGTCAAATAGGCAAATGCTACAAGTGAAATATCCTACTTCCTACTAATATTATAGATGCGAATGTTTGTGATGATGGATAGTGGACATATTTATTTAACAAAACATTATGCACAAGTTCAAACTGTACAAAGGCGGACTTAATGCCTTAGGCATTTTCTACCAGTCTACCTTAGGGTGATGCAGAGACAAAAAACAGTAGGTGCGATAACAGAAAAAAAGGATATTAGTAAATGAATATTAAAATATACATAAATACAAATATTAATAACTATAAATACTTATATATATACATATATGGCTGTATGTATGGATGTTTACTTTTTCACGTCAAAACAGCTGAACGGATCTCGATGAAATTTGGCACAGAGTTAGATTATAGTCTGGATTAACATATAGGATTTTTTTCGATATCACGCGGGCAAAGCCGCGGGCACCAGCTAATATACTAAACCGTATCCGTCAAGACTAAAAGTCAACCACAACATTGCTAATAAAAGAGATAGAAATACTATATATCGCTATACTCGTCTAGCTATGCAAAATATTATCACACATAATAAATGAGCCTTTTAAGTCCCACAACTGGGACAAATGACTCCCTGTCCCTTGCTAGATCCGTCCCTTGCTAGAGCCAGCCCGCGCTGCTGAGCCAGTAAGTTCAAATCAGTCCCTAAATAATATCACTCAGATCCAGCCTGTCCCTTGCTGTCCTCCCTCAGCGACGCCCTAAGCCGAGGCTCGTACCCCACAGGGGGTGCCCTTAGCGTGTAGTCGCTTAATTTGTAAGTTTTTTACCCTGGCTGGAGGTCTTAATTTTTAAGGCATCCACAGGAATCGCCCGGTTAAGCAGACGACAACCTCCTAGGTTGAACTGAGAGATGCTGTTCAGAAAAAAAACTACAACTGGGACAAATGAGTACTCGCTAAAAGAGAATATTTAACCATGCACTGTATTGATCAAAATACTTTGTAATTAGCTGCTTTTTAACCGACTTCAACAAAGGGGAAGGTTCTTAGTTGAACCGTATTTTTTTTATGTATGTTCAACGATTACTCCGCCAACTGCGGACTGATTTGCATAATTCTTTTTGTTAGCCACGGAATCCTTACTAATACATTATGTATTATAAAAGCGAAAGTGAGTTTGTTTGTTTGTTACGTCTTCACGCCTAAATTGGATACCCGATTATTATGAATTTGGTACAGAGATAGTTGGGACCTTGGAGACGGACATAGGCAATTTTTTTTAAAGTGAGAAAACAAAGAAGGAGGGATGAAAGGGGAGAGATTTTTTTTTTCGATTTTCACGCGGGTTAAGGTTAGCGTTAGCCCAAAGTAACTATGCCACGCGGACGCAGTCGCGGACGGAAGCTAGTTCTAAAATAATCGGTCCAAGTGTGAGTCGGACTCACGCACCGATGGTTTCGTATAATTTTGTAAGTTACTAATGAAAGTACCGAACATTATTCTAACGAAAAGATAAACTATATTGAAGGACAAAGTTAACTTTGCAGTTGGGAAAATTTATTTATTAAACGTTATGCACAAATATAAAAATATTGTACAAAGGCGGACTAAATGCCTTGGGCATTTTCTACCAGTCTACTTTAGGGTGATGCAGAGAGAGAACATAGTAGGTGCAGGGTGCAGAAAGATTAAAACCGAAAAAAATTGTAAAAAATACAATAAAAAAATTATAATGAAAAATACTTATATACATACATATAAAAAAAAAACATAAAAAGAGAGTTAAAAATACAAAGATACATGAAGAAAAAACTACAACCATTTAATTAGGAAAATGTTAATTAGAAAATGTTGTCCTCATACTTCGATATAAGTGGCGGTTAGTGTACCAACTGCAATTAAGTTTGTAATCAGATTTTTTGTGTGAAGCTTCTAGAAATTTATGGTTTTCGCTCTTATCCCTTCACTGGTTCTCTATAATATTGCTTTTAGACAAATTTCAAGATTCTAGTTCAACGGGGAGTTCTTTGCCTTTTTTGATGCTATTTGAAAATGTATGGGAACGGCGATTTATTTTGATTGCGTTTAATTTGAGGATTTTGTAACCGCCTTCAAAAAAAGAGAACGTTCTCAATTCTTCCTTTTTATGTATGTTCACCAATTAATTAAAGACGCCTGGACCGATTTGCAAAATTCTTTTTTTGTTTGAAATGGTATACTTTCCAAATAGTTCCATATCAATTTTATTTATATTACTTAGGTAGTTTATGAGTTAGCGTCTATAATACATAATTTTTTGGCTACGTCTACATGGATGATCTGCTAATCTTTTATTAAGAATGCAAAATGAATACTCGTTAAACATTAATGTGATATATCATTATAATTATATGTATATTACTAAAAATGCTGAAATAACAAACATTGTTGCACAAAATAAAACCGACTTCTAAAACCCACTACTTAAAAAAATTAAAGTGGAAAAACCACCAACCTTTTTTTTGTTTTTGGGATGGGGATCCATCAAATAAGTGCCAGACTTGTACTGACTAAAACCCACCCATATTCCTTCTATTGCCCTTTACGTTCCGGGGCCGCGGTATCTCATTCGAACAACCCGCAACCCCGTCAGGCAGTGGTCTCTCTGCTTTGCTGACATCTCTTTGAAAAAACCTTACATCGATTTATCATCTTAATGGATCTTCTTTTAAAAAAACTAAGTCACTGGCAACATTTTCCACTGAAGCTCTCACAAATCCTTACTTCGTTACTAATATTATAAAAACGAAAGTGAGTTTGTTTGTTTGTTACGTCCTCTTCACGCCTTAACGGCTAAACCGATTTTGATGAATTTTGGTACAGAGAAAGTTGGGACCCAAGAGACGGCTTTTAATAAAAGTGGGATATGAGGGAGAAAGAGGGAAGAAAAGAGAAAACTTAGCTTTGCTATTACAAATCAATAAGGCGCAAGGGCAAAAACTACAGGTAGCAGGTACCTGCAAATCAGGAAAGGGGAACTGTGTTACCCCGAATTTAACACGAGCGAAGCCGCGGGCAAAGGCTAGTTAAAAAAAAAGAATGTGTTCTTGATTTCGTGTTCCAAACCACTTCTGCTTGACGTCCTGCGTTTAAATGCAAATTTTATTATTAATGTTCCAGCCGTTTTAGATGGCATAGCTGAACATAAATCGATGATTATTTTTTTAATGCCTAGTAAGTAACCGTGGTCTAGTAATCGCTACTTTTTTTAAACTTTACCCCACACTAGGAATTTCTCCTGTATCGTGGGGTCGTTTACAAACAATTAAACTCACATACACAAACAGCCAGACCCGAAACAACTATTTGTAGGCCATACAAATGTTTGTTCCGGGCGGGAATCGAACCCGCGACACGCAGCGCAGCAGTCAATAGCTCAGCCACTGCGCCAACCTGACCAACTGATACTAGGTATCATCTAAAGTAAAACCCAAATAATAAATAAATAAATAAATATCTTGGGACAACTCACACACGGCTATCTGATCCCAAGCTAAGCAGAGCTTGTGTTATGGTAACCAGACAACTGATATACATACTTATATAATTTATAAATACATACATATTATAGATAAATCACACCCAGACACAGAACAAACAGTCATGCTCATCACACAAAGTTTGTCCTGGGTGGGAATCGAACCCACGACCTCCGGCTCAGCAGTCAGGGACACTAACCACTAGACCAACAGGCCCGTCTAAATAAAATAGCTATGTTTTTTGTGATTGTGGTGTAGTTGAGCTCCTTGAGTTATAAGTCGAGCTACACGATAACTGACAAATGCTTGCACTGACTGGACAGGTCCACTCAATCTGTGTGGTGCTTTCTTGAAAAGACCATCTCAGACACTAATCTGCATAGTCCACATATAAGTTGACCAAGATTTTTGTCTGGACCATAAAAGAGACTATGACCTCTGAGTTTGTTTCGGCTGTTTCTTCTCAGAGTAGTCCGGTATGAACCACCGGCCTCATCTAGATTTTTTACAAAAGACGTGTAAAAGTGTTTATAAAAACCTACTTGCAAAATAACATAATTTGCATTGGACTTAAAAGGTTAGGCCGTTCTTTTGGTTAAGCTGCGCTTGCCTAGTTTGCTCTGTGGATGGGTGACGATCCGTTACAAATCGGCTTGCCATAGTGCATAGGATAGCACGGTAAACTCTCGGTCTGACTGTTTGTGTATGTGAGTTTAAATGTTTGTAAACGTTCCCACGATAGTACAAAAAAACAACTTAGAAGGTGTCAAGGGACACCCGGATGGAACGAAGTTATTATTTATTATTTACAAAAAAACTGTATACAATCAACAAAAATAATCATCGCGACACCACATTGTTCAATGCGAAATAGAAAGACGAAACGAAAATAACTGGCTTGCTCTCTATGAGAGAGAGAGAGAGAGGGAGAGACAGACAGAGAAACACGCGCACGCTGCACGGCTAACAACTATAGCAAAAAGTGTCGTTACAACTTTTGGTCTAAATTATTTCCGTCTAGCCCCCTTTCGCAACGCGCGATAGGGAACTTCGTTTCAAAAAACAAAAAGAAACGGTCCGGACATGTTGGCCATGTCACATCTATACATATAGTACTAACTGGGTTGTGGAGGTCAGATAGCCAGTCGCCCCATTTAAAATACTGGTATTCAGCTGCACCCGGTTAGACTGGAAGCCGACCCCAACAGAATTGGAAGAAAAACTAAGTAGATGACAAGTATTCGATTTCAAAGAGATGCCATTTTGAGCACTTAACTTTTTAAGACGGGGTTGGTTTAAACAAAACTGCTTGAAACTGCTTGACTTTCGTTTGACCCCAAAATGGCGTCACACGTCAGACTTAAACTTTCATCTGACAGAGGGTGTCAAGTTTGAAGTTTCTGTTACAAAGACAATAAACGTCAAATTTAGCGGTACACTGTAGTACCTTATGTGGCAAAGATATCGAACTCTTAAGCCTTATCTTTGACGTCGTCACACGCAGAAGTAAGGGATTATATTAAGCTAGCTTTTGCCCGCGGCTTTGCCCGCGTTAAATTCGGGGTAATACAGTTCCCCTTTCCTGATTTGCAGGTACCTGCTACCTGTAGGTTTTGCCCTTGCGCCTTATTTATTGTAATAGCAAAAGTAAGTTTTCCCTTTTCTTCCCTCTTTCTCCCCCGTATCTCAATCTTTTTTAAAATAAAATAAATGTCCGTCTCCAGGGTCCCAACTATCTCTGTACCAAAATTTATCAAAATCGGTTTAGCCATTTAGGCGTGAAGACGTAACAAACAAACTCACTTTCGCTTTTATAATATTAGTAAGGATTATGATTCTGTTAAGCGGCCAATTAGATCCTCGATATTTTACATGGAGTATGTGCATTTGTTGCTTCTTAACGCACAAACCTCTGAACCGATTCGGATGAAATTTCGTCTGTACCTTATAATTTGGATTTGCACATTCAGTTAATCGCTCAGCCATTGCGCCAACAGTAACGACAGTATAAAGATTATTCTTAAACTTAACATCTGCAACTTGTACCTACTTTCCGTGCAAATAAAAAACTATTTTATTCTAATACGCGGGCCAAACCACGGAAAATTAGGAAAGTTTATTATATTACGTCATTCATTTAAAATGTGGTTTTTAAAATAGATAATAATGAAAATCCAATTTCTAGGTACAAGACTGACACAAAAGAACCGCCAACCCAAAAAAAGTCGGTTAAATACAGTAACAAATTTCCTTTGTTATAAAAAGCAGTTAATTAATTTTCAAACAATTATTTTTTAATCTCCTTCTTTAGTGAAAACATTTCATAAAAGATAATAAAAAATGAAAAGTAATGAGAGACGAATTATCTTTTGCTATTCAATTATATCTTTTTTTAAACAAAACGTTTTTTGTATGACGTGTTTTGGGAACTTTTATCCTCGTTGTTTTTGGAAAAAAGAAAGAATTAATATTTTTTGGTCGCCATGACGACCAGCACTAAAAATAACAAAAAAAAAACTTGAGACGTGTCAAGGGACACCCTGATGGAACGAAGTTATTATTTACTATGTACAAAAAACCTATATACACTCTACAAAAATAATCGTCGCAACACCACACTGTTCAATGCAAAATAGATAGACGAAACTATAATAACTGGCTTGCTTTCTATGAGAGCGAGAGAGAGAAATACTCGCACGCCGCACGGCTTACAACTATAGCAAAAAGTGTCGTTACAACTTTTGGTCTTAATGTTTTCCGTCTAACCCCGTTTCGCAACGCGCGATAAGGAACTTCGTTCCAAAAAAAACTGGTCAGGCAGACACGCACCGAGGACTTCGTAGAAACTTGCGACAAAAACAGCCAACAACATTTATTTTGACTGCGTAGACTTAAACACCAGTCTATAACTGTCCCACTGCTGGGCAGACAGAGAAGGCACGAGCGTTGATCACCACGCTTGCTCAAGACGGGTTGGTGATTTCAGACTTGTACCCTCACAAATATTTTAAAAGCGAAAGTGAGTTTGTTTGTTACGTCTTCACGCCTAAATGGCCATACCGATTTTGATGAATTTTAGTACAGATATAGTTGGAGCCCTGGCGACGGACATAGGCTAATTGGAAATGAGGGAGAAAGAGGGAAGAAAACGGAAAACTTAGCTTTGCTATCACAATAAATAAAACGCAAGGGCAAAAACTACAGGTAGCAGGTACCTGCAAATCAGGAAAGAGGAACTGTGTTACCCCGAATTTGACGCAAACGAAGCCGCGGGCAAAAGCTAGTTAGTTATAAGTCCAGGTTTCCTAACAATGTTTTGGTCCACCGATGGTTGTGATATCTAGAAGCTTTAGAAAGTACTTATGGATTGAAAAAGTCACATAAGTACTTGCCCAGATTTGAACCCATAACCACATGAGAGGTGAGACGATGCACTAAACCTCTTGGCCATTACAACAGCTCAGCGTAGAATTAGAGGGTTGATTTTTGACAGCATAAAAAGACTACACAGTTGAGTACCTATATAGTTTAAATTTCAATTCGATCCCTGCAAGCGTTGCCAAAATAAAGGGTCTTGACAAACAGACAGAATAACGATCCAATAAGGATTATTTTTTTTCATTTTGATGTGCGGAACTCTACAAAAAAAGCAGTAAACATTTAGAGCATCGCAAATATTTATAAATACATACGGGTCGGAATAAAACAAATAGATACTTTGCACACTGTGACTGCAACAAATACGTCACCACTCAGCATGATGCTGTGCTATGGGAGCCCACAGCACAGCGCTGGTTTTCAGTGGTCAACACTTGGTAGAGGGACTGTAACTTGAGGGACTAAGTTTGATTCGCGAGTTGAGTGAATTGACTGCCTCATAAGTCTACATAACCAAGGACAAACGGTTGAGCTCAAGGTTTTACGTTCGATTATAATTAATTAGCTTTTGTCCGCGGCTTCACTTGCGTTGAATTCGGGGTAACACATTTCTCCTTTCCTGATTTGCAGGTACCTGCTACCTGTAGTTTTTGCCCTAGCGACTTATTTATTGTAATAGCAATCATCAATCAATCATTTTTTTAAAAAAACAGCCTATGTCCGTGTCCAGGGTCCCAACTATCTCTGTACCAAAATTCATTAAAATCGGTTTTGCCATTTAGGCGTGAAGACGTAACAAACAAACAAACTCACTTTCGACTACATTGTAAAACTAAATGATTTTAAAAGAGTAACCATGGAGTCTTGCCGGTTCTTCTCCATAGGAAACGACCAACCCGAACCGTGCATCTTTTCTCGACGTTTTATAAGTGCCCATGTAGGCATAAGTAAAATAAAAATATTTTGATTTTGATTTTTCGCTTTTATAATTTATTAGTAAGGATGGTATAAAAAATTGTGTTGTTTCACTATGTTTTATCTTGTAAGGTGTACAAATTAATTACAAGAAATAACATGCTACGTAGAAGTAGGGTAAAACCGTTTCAAATACCAAAATAAAATAACGAATAGATCGGACAGTTTTATTTTATGTTTTTATCCACTAAAAACTCATTAATAGAATAGTATTCCTTTTCAACTAAGAATTTTAAGACTATAACACTTGAGTATATGTATGTATTGAGTATATGGTAAGGAGCTCGTGGCTAAATAATAACAGCCGCTCGGGTCGATCTTTAGGTAAAGCTGCGCTTGCCTAGGTTGGTCTGTGTACGGGTGACCAACCGTTACATACTGAGTTTCCTCCGTGCCTCGAAAAGCACGTTAAGCCGTTGGTCCCGGCTGTCATTTGTAGATCTTTGACAGTCGTTACAGGTAGTCAGTGTTCCGAAAGTCTGACAACCAGTCTTACCAAGGGGTATCGCATTACCCAGTACTAACTGGGTTGTGGAGGTCAGATAGGCAGTCGCTCCATGTAAAATACTGATATTCAGCTGCATCCGGTAAGACTGGAAGCCGACCCCAACATAGTTGGGAAAAGGCTAGGCAGATGATGACTTGAGTATATGGTTTTAATTTCAACTCCTTTACGCGTTCCTGAGATAAAGGCTCTTGAGAGACAGACAGACGGAACGCAACGAGATTCTATAATGGGTTCCGTGTTTTTCCTTTACGGAACCCTAATACAGGCACACTAGCGTGTTTTCTAGTTTAAACTCTATTTTCAAACTTGTAAAGATACATATATAACATATAACCCAATTACAAAGATCACGTAAATATAAATACATCTCGCTCGTAGCAATGTGCTACGCTGTCGTAGCACCTACTACGACCGTAGGCGGTAAGCTACGCTGTGTCGTAGGCGAGGTGTGATAGTTTCGTTTCTTATATTTCTTGGTTTCTTGTTCTATTTTTCAGAAGTATTAGGTTACTATTTCATTTGTTTTTTTTATTTAGAAGAAGTGCGCACGGAAGGGTAAATAATAGTCATTAGGATACGTGTGATAGTTTGTAAGTTGCGCCTGTTACAGTAAAATTGAAAGGAAGTCGTTTGTCTTGGTATCGACATTTGTAATGAGGAGGGACGAAGCACATGTGACTAAAAGAGTGATGGATCTGAGTGTTGATGGACGGAGAGCGAGAGGAAGGCCAAAGAAAAGATGGATGGATTGTGTAAGGAATGATATGAAGGAGACAGGAGTAAATGATGCCGTACGTCTGATAGGGGAGAATGGCAGAAGAAAACGTGATGCGCCGACCCCAAATAGAATGGGACAAGAGCAGGAACATGGGAAACATGTGATAGTCGAATTGAGAACCTCCTCCTTTTAGGAGTCAGTAAAAAATAAAAAGTATTTATTGATTAACGATATCTATGGAAATCAGTTGTAGTAAAAGCCTTGCAGGTGTATCTCCTGATCATCAAACAAACACAGCCACCGCGGTAGGTGCTGGCGTCGGGACCCGGCTCCCGGCTACCAAACACGTGGGCCTGTGAATGGTGAGCAATCGGTAGCTCATCGTCCGTCCATGACATGATTTTGGTACCAAATAATGAGTTTGAGTGGACATATGTAGTTTAATTATTTTCAAAAAAAACCACTAAGTTAAAATTATTGTCAACAAGCCTACGACGTCAATAAACATTTCTGTTGAAAAAATGGCAAGCTGATCCAAAAAGGTTTACCACCCTTGACCTATTTCATAGTAAATGTCAATTTGATTGACATAAATGTATGTTGCTATGATTGGAATATATTTTGTTTTAAATATAATATTCGTATTTTTATTGAATAATTGGAAGTTTGGAATGAAATAGAAAAAAGAGGTGGTGGCTAAATATGAGCTCGCTTCGATTAAGCCGCGCTTGCCTACGTTAATCTGTGGATGGGGGACCACCCGTTACACACCGATTTTCCTCCGTGCCTCGGAAAGATACGCTGTTAGTCTTGGCTCTCATTTGTAGATCTTTGATAGTCGCTACAGGTAGTCAGTGTCCCGAAAGTCTGACAACCAGTCTTACCAAGGGGTATCGTATTATCCAGTACTAACTGGTTTGGGAGGTCATGTAGGCAGTCGTTTGATGAAAAATACTGTACTTAAGACTGGAAATCAACACCATCATAGTTGGGAAAAGGCTAGGCTGATGATGAATTGGAAGATCAGAATGACATGACTACCATGCATTGCTTTACAAATTGAAAACGCGTGCAAAATTCCAGCTCAATTGAAAACTGCAGGGTTGCGAGTTGTTCGAAAGAGATACCGCGGCCTTGGAGCATAAGGGGCAAAATAAGGAACATGGGTGGGTTTCAGACGGTAAAAGTCCGACACTCCTCCCACTCCGCCCAGAGCAGGTGAAATTATTTGATGACTAGCTTTTGCCCGCGGCTTCGCTTAATTCGGGGTAACACAGTTCCCCTTTCCCTGATTTGCAGGTACCTGCTACCTGCAGTTTTTGCCCTTGCGTCTTATTGATTTGTAATATATTCCACTTTTTTTTTTAATAGTCTTTGTCCGTCTCCGGTCCCAACTATCTCTGTACAAAAATTCATCAAAATTGGTTTAGCCATTAAGGCGTGAAGAGGTAACAAACAAACAAACAAACTCACTTTCGTTTTTATAATATTAGTAAGGATAAGGATTTTCTATCCACAAAAAAAAGTCAACGCAGTCAATTCTGACCCTGCAGGGGAAGTTATTTGGTGGTTTCTCATTCTCAAAAAAATCGCAAATTTCTATTTGCGTTCAGTGTGTCAAATTAACGTCAAAGATTTGAAAAGCGTGTTAAAGATCAACTCACTTCGCATACTTTTTTCCAACATGACCAAACCATCTAAGCATACATCACTACAGAGCGTAACTCACCCCGCTTACACCCAAAAGACAGATCTATGCGACGTTTTAGCGCGGTGTTGCCCATTAAAAAATTAGGTCAGACCACATTAACTTCTTGGTGTTGGTGCCTTTGTTTAACTTGTGAGCTAAATGGGAGTCGGTAGACATTAAAGCTAGGTTTTACGAAATACGATTTTCGATAACCGCTTTTTTTGGTGGTTGGTTCGAATTTTACCGTTTTGTTAACTCTCGATGTTTCTTGCATCAGAGCAAAATACGCTAGGTATTCTTATTCTTTATTGCACACAAAACAATAATATACACACAAATTACAATGTATAGCTTATGTACAACGGCGAGTTTAACCCAGAATTGGGTTAAACTCGCCGTGAGCAAACCTTTCTTATTGATTGAAATATTTGCATAATAGGATATGTACATGATGTGCATAGAAGAACATTGAAAGGCTTAAAATAACTTACAAAACTGATCTATTGTTAGTTCACTTACATTAAATAAAAATTGCTTACAATTAATACATAAATAGATAAAAAAAAAACAAAACATGAGATACATACATACATTATACATATTGGTTATATTGACAGGAAATGTTCCCTGATTCCTTTGTTTATATCTATCTATATCTTTTGTTTTGTATTTATTTTGTTGTTAGTTAATTTTAAAAGATACTAACTGATAACTACATACTACTAACTGATACTAATGATATTTAATTCTTAACAAAAACAAGCTTAGTTGCCTGCCACACGAGTGAAACCGCGGGACGCTTATGCTGAATAAACGCAAATATCTTTCTATTTCTGACTGATTCGTTGCTGTCGCGGTTGCAAGCGTGAGGCTGAGGCTACAGTAGGCAGTGATTTGCGATGCGACTGGAAGAGCGAAACGAGAAAAACATGGTATGGCTACATTACAAGCGAAATTCCGGCGTATATTCGGCGATGACAAGGCTACAGTACATTTTCTTAGAATGCGATCAAATCATCCATCGCGGTTTACTATACGCATAATGTAGTCACACGCATATTTAGCAGCACTATTGAACTAGTCGTGCAAGTGAGAAATTTTCTAATAAATTCGCTTCAATTTCGCTGAAATGTAGATGTAGCCGATGCCGTGATTTCAGTAATGTTGTTCCTATCGCATAAAGAATTTAAAGATCGCTAGTAATATTTGATGTACGGTGTAGCCATATACGTGAGCATTCATTTACTTGTTTTAATCGCTCATGTGTCGCAGGTCGCGTCGCGGCCTAATGTAGCCTCAGCCTGACTGTTAAGCGTGGATTCCTGGGTGCTATTCCCGGATCTATCAAAAAGTGGTATTAGGTATTTCCATTTAGAATTTAACAATAATAGCCCATAACAATAATAGAGTTTGGAAGTTGGCGGTAAGAAACCCTTTAGCCTTAAAATGCCGTTGGTCTAGTCTTTAAATTTTTTACCCTAAAGATCAACTCGAACCGACATTACAACCCAGGCGCACAAAAAACCTCTTTTTTCAGACAGTAAAATAAACAGCCTCTTCTATCAAACCTTGACCTCGCATCTTTTTAATCAAATACCACAATAAGATACAATGTTATGTTTGGCAATAAGTTAAGCAATCTGCTTCACTCATAACGCGGTGTAATATTTTTCCTAAAACATGTTTGGACGTGGACTGAATATGTTAGTGTTTTGTTTTATATCTGGTGTCGACGCAAGCTGTGTTAGATACTAGCTACCGCCTGCGGCTTCGCTCGCATGTTTTAGAAAAAACAGTATCCTACGTGTTATTCCAGACTATAATCTACCTCTGTGCTAAATTTCATTAAGATCCGTTCAGCTGTTTTGACGTGAAAGAGTAACAAATTTCTATACATTTATCCTTACAAACTTTCGCATTTGTAATATTAGTAGGATTAGGAGGAAGTCAAGCTGGATAACAAAACTAACCACTATTAGGCAAAGTCTAGGTTCTTAAATGATGTTTATTTTGCAAGTAGCTTTTAACAAATACTTTTACATGTAATTTTTTTTTTAACTAGTAGAGGCCGATGTTTCGTACCCGACTACTCTGAGAAGAAACAGCCGAAACAAACTCAGGTCATAGTCTCTTTTAAGGTCCGGACTATGAAGATTTGTTGCACTGCTTGAAATGACTGCCGGGGGCTATGGGTTGTTCGAAAGAGATACCGCAGGCCCGGAACATAAAGGGCAAAAGAACAACAGGGTGGGTTTTAGTCAGTAAAAGAGTGGAAAGAGTCATTTAATGATATTATTGACGGGCCTGTTGGTCTAGTGGTTAGTGGCCCTGACTGCTGAGCCGGAGGTCGTGGGTTCGATTCCCACCCAGGACAAACTTTGTGTGATGAGCATGATTGTTTGTTCTGTGTCTGGGTGTGATTTATCTATAAAATGTATGTATTTATAAATTATATAAGTATGTATATCAGTTGTCTGGTTACCATAACACAAGCTCTGCTTAGCTTGGGATCAGATAGCCGTGTGTGAGTTGTCCCAAGATATTTATTTATTTATTCTACACAAAAAAAAAGAATGACGTTGACAATCTCTTGGGGACATTACGAATTGATAACTTTGACTGTTGAGGACAAATTTTGACGCATTCTTTTAGTTTATATATGCTCGCGGCTTCGCTTGCGTTAAATTCAAGGTAACACGGTTCCTCTTTCCTGATTTGCAGGTATTTTTCGTTGGTAACAAAGAGTGTGTGTACCAATTTTTAGTTTCCTACCTTGAAAGCTAAAAATCGGTACCTACCTACCTCCCATTCCCTCTTCTAAGGGGTTGGGGCAGATTAAAAAAAAAATATGCACGATGTTTTTGTAAGTGACAAATAGTCCGAATACTATTATTTTGCTTTCTACCTTGAAAATTGCAAAATGCTCCATACAAACTTCAACCCCCCATTTTAGGGAAGTGGGGGATTAGAAAGAGACAAAAATTTGCCCATGTTCGTCTCCAGGATTCCAATTATATCTGTACCAAAATTCATGAAAATCCGTTTTGCCATTTAGGCGTGAAGACGTAACAAACAAACGCACACAAACACACTCACTTTCGCTTTTATAATATTAGTAAGGATTTTGACGAAATCAAAAGAAAATTCCTAGAAAAGCGTGTAAAAAGGCCATGTAAATAATAAAGAATAACTTCAATATTTCATATCTATCTGTTTGTTCCAGAAATAAAAGAAACTCACTCTTATTCGAATTCATTTGTTTATTCAAATGTCGATGCAAAAACTCCAAGAAGTTTTTCGGAAAAAAGTTTTGAATTCATTACAGATGGAACGAAAATACACCAGCAAGAGGGGAAAACTTTTGTCGAACTTGGAAGGAATGGTACAAATCAGTCTTTTGGTTTAATTTCTAAGTGGCTAATACGTGAAAGGGGCCCTTGTTTGGCTTCTAGAAAAAAGAGGTTACCCCTTTTAATTTTTGAAAGTGTTCTTAAGCTGATTGTGGTATTAAGAAGTGAAAGTTCTTTTTTTAATCCTTACTAATAGTATAAAAGCGAAAGTGAGTTTGTTTGTTTATATATTTATTTGTTACATCTTCACGCCTAAATGGCAAAACGGATCTTGATGAATTTTGGTACAGAGATAGTTGGAACCCTGGAGATGGACATAGGCTATATATTTTTTTAAAGTGAAAAATGAGGGAAGAAAAGGGAAAACTTAGCTTTGCTATTACAATAAATAAGGCGCAAGGGCAAAAACTACAGGTAGCAGGTACCTGCAAATTAGGAAAGAGGATCGGGGTGTTACACCGAATTTAATGCAAGCAAAACCACGGGCAAAAGCGTGAAAATAGGTTTGAAAATATTTTGCAAATAGGTTTTTATACGACGTTGTTTTTTTTTAAATTAGATGATGCCGTTGTTTCGTATCCGACTATTCTTAGAAAAAACAGCCAAAACAAACTCAGAGAATCTTGGTCAACTTACATGCGGACTGTGTAGATTAGTGCCTGAAATAGTCTTTGTAAGAAAGCACCACACAAATTGAGTGGACCTGTCCAGTCAGTGCAAGCATTTGTCAGTTATCGTGTAGCTCGACTCATAACGCAAGGAGCTCAACGACACGACGATCATTACCGAAAACGACATTTGTGTAGATCGCTCATAATTCTTTAACTGCCAGACAATCGTTAAAAGTAATTAAAAAATACGTGTAGCACTCGGGGACTGCCGCGGTAAAGCTATTGCATAGCATGTTTTATCAACTTATGCAATAAATAAAAACAATCTAAATAAAATATTTAAAAAGTACTTCCAATGAAAAGAAGTCGCAAAAAGAAAAACAAGACCTTGGGTTTGATCCAGCGTAATGTCGATTGACTATCCGATTCTCTACCAAACACACTAATAGAACATTAGATTCGGGATTGAAATAACTGACCGTATTGTGTAAACGACGTTAGACAAGCCACACCTCCGTGTCCGTCGGAGTGGGGAGCGTCAGGTTTTTTTTCGTTACGGAATTTCTGGATTCGGTCCCCGCGCTCAAGGCCCGCGATAGAAGCTATGCAATAGCTTAATAAAAAAAAGAAATAACCTCCATGGTCCTCACATTCACAATAAACAAATAAAATGATTAATTATTTATAAAAATAAGCCAATGAGATCATAAAATGGCACACGTTAAATATATTTTATAACTTAACTTGATTATAGTCTAATTTCAGTAAACATGACATGATTTGTTTTTTTTTTTTTAATAAACGTCTCTAGGAATTTCTCCTGTATCGTGGGTGCGTTTATAAATATTTAAACTTACATACACAAACAGCCAGACCCGAAACAACTATCTGCAGGTCATGCAAATATTTGTTCCGTGCGGAAATCGAACCCGCGACACGCAGCGCAGCAGTCGATCCCTCAGCCACTGCGCCAACCGTGCCGTCAAATAATAATAATAATAAAAAATAGTAATATAGATTGTTTGCATGTTTTAGTTAAGGTAGTAAGGACAAGGATCATTTTTAAACTTAGCATTTGTAACTTGCACCTACTTTCTGTGCAAATATAGGACTACTAGCTTCTGCCCGCGGCTTCGCTCGCGTTAAATTTGGGGTAACACAGTTCCCCTCTCCTGATTTGCAGGTATTTTTCGTTGGTAACAAAAAGTGTGTGTACCGATTTTAGCTTCCTACCTTGAAAAATCCCCTCTTTTTAGGGGTTGGGGGCAGATTTCCAAAAAAAATGATGCAGGATGTTTTTGTGAGTGACAAATAGTCCGTATACCAATTTTAAGCTATTTCATAGCTTCTATCGCGGGCCTTGAGCGCGGGGTCTGAATCCAGAAATTCCGTAACGAAAAAAAACCTGACGCTCCCCACTCCGTTATAGAGTAGAGAGAGAGAAAGAGAGAGAGAGTAGAGAGGGACGAACCTATTGCCGTCATATAAAAGGGACGAACCTATTGCCGTTTTTAATACAGACGAACCTATTGCCGTCATTTAATAGGGACGAACCTAATGCCATCAATTGGGCACAAATCCAAACACTATGGCTGCTACTGAGGAATTCCAGATTTAAAAACCTTAGCTCGACTCTGGAATCAAAGACTTGACTATATGGTTTTAATTTCAAGTCGATACCTTTACAAGTTCCCGAGATAAAGGGTCTTGACAAACTGACATACGGACAACAAAGTGATCCTCAACCACAAGACCTGTAATGAAGTACTAGGCTTGCATGAATTCACGGTGGTAATCGTGATGCAATAGCTTTACCGCGGCAGTCCCTGAGTGCCACACGTATTTTTTTTAGCTTCCTACCTTGAAATTGCGGAATGCTCCATGCAAACCAACCCCTATTTTAGGGACGTGCGGGGTTAGAAAAAGACAAAATGTAGCCTATGTCCGTCTCCGTGGTCTTAACTACCTCTGTACCAAAATTCATCAAAATCGTTTGGGCCATTTAGGCGTGAAGACGTAACAAACAAACTCACTAATAGCCTGTCTTGTAAATTGAACCCGCGGTCTCATTTTCGGCAGTCGCACTTGTAGCCACTACACTCACGGGGCATAGACAGTAATACAGCTAAGAAATATACAACAACTTACCATATTTATAGTCGTATCTCAAACCGTCTCCCATTTACGAACTACGAGCATAACTTACTTCTGAAAGTTGGCGCCAAAACGTCCACCATTTTGGTTGGCAAGCCGCCATCTTTGTTCCATCTGTCATTTCGAACGTAGTTTTCAATAAGCGTATTTCAGTTAGACTGTAAATTCTAACCGACTGCAAAAAAGATGATTCATTGTTTTTAAGGTTCATAACCTCAAAAGTAAAAAATGGAAACCTTATTGGATCACTATGTTGTCCGTCTGTCTGTCTGTCAAGACCCTTTATCTCAGAAACGCGTAGAGGTATCTAGTTGAAATTAAAATCATATACTCAACTTTGTAGTCCCTTTGTGCTGTGAATAAAATCAACCCTCTAAGTCTACGCAGTCAAAAGATATAGCTGTTTATGTCGCAAGTTTGTACGGAACGCTCGATGTGCAAGACTGACCCGCTCTTGGCCGTTATTTTTAAGTGTGTGTTGGTATTAATTACAGCCGATCACAAGTTGATCTTCAAGGTGAAGCAGCGCTTGCTGAGGTCGATTGGTGGATGGGTTTCTTTGTTTGTTTGTTTGTTACATCTTCACGCCTTAATGGCTTAACCGATTTTGATGAATTATGGTACAGAGATAGTTAGCTATTTTTCTTTTAAGTGGGAAAGGAGAGAGTAATAGGGAAGAAAAGGGAAAATTTAGCTTTGCTATTACAATCAATAAGACGCAAGGGCAAAAACTACAGGTGGCAGGTACCTGCAAATCAGGAAAGGGGAACTGTGTTACACCGAATTTAACGCGAGCGAAGCCGCGGGCAAAAGCTAGTCTTTTATAGACCAAAGCGTCTTCACAGCTGTAGGTCTCAGCTGTCATTTGTAAATCTTTGACAAAATCAAAATATTTTTATTTCACATAGTCCTACATGGACACTTATAAAACGTCAAGAAATGGTGCACGGTTCGGGTTGGTCGTTTCCTATGGAGAAGAACCGGCAAGAAACTCCATGGTTACTCTTTTAAAATCATTTGGTTTTACAATGTTGTTGTTACAGCGTTAGTACTTAAGTATGAGAAGACAGCGTAGGCCCGACAATAAGTCATTGCTTACTTTCAGGCAGTTTCAGGTACTTGTAAGTTTGTCAACTAGTATTTTTATGGTCAATCGTTTAACCCAGTACTAACTGGTTTGTGGACTATCGCTCCATGTAAAATTCTGGTATTAAGCTGCATTTGGGTGGTCCGAAAGCTGACGCCAACACAGTTCTATAAAGGCTAAGTTGTGTCGACGCGACGGTGCATTAGTGTTCCACGCACGCCTCAAAGAGATGTCAGCAAAGCAGAGGGGCCTGCTAGGGCCACCGCCTGCCGGGGTTGCGGGTTGTTCGAAAGAGATACCGCGGCCCCGGAACGTAAAGGGCAATAGAAGGAACATGGGTGGGTTTTAGTCAGTACAAGTCTGATACTCCCCCCCGCACCCTCGAAGGGGGGGAGTGTTAGATGTTATTTGATGATTTTCCATCCGCAAAAAAGGCTAAGTTAATGATGAAAACGAAGCTGAAAACCCCATAAAAAAGCCAACTAAGCCAATTTTTTTGAATCGTTGCCCCACCCTAGGAATTACTCCTGTATCGTGGGTGCGTTAACAAATATTTAAACTCACATAAACAAACAACCAGACCCGAAACAACTACCTGTAGATCATACAAATATTTGTTCCGTGAGGGGATCGAACCCGTGACTCGCAGCCAGCAGTCGATCGCTCAAGTACTGCACCAACTGTGCTTCCACCCGCGACTTCGTCCGCGTGGCATAATAACTCTGGGCTAAAAAAATATTTTTCTCTCCCGTTTTCTTTCCTCTTTCTCCCCTTTTTCTCACTTTATTTTAAAAAAAGCCTATGTCCGTGTCCATTCATCAAAATCGGTTTGGCCATTTAGGCGTGAAACCAAATAAACAAACTAGGGCACGCCACAATAGTGGCGGTAAGTCCCCTCTTTGAGGAGTGGCTGGAGAGGCGTCATGGCGTCCTCACCTACCGCCTGACGCAGGTCCTCACCGGACACGGAAGTTTCGGGAGGTTCCTGCACATAATCGGTTGGGAGGAAGCGCCCGGGTGTCACCATTGTGACGATCGCCCGGAGGACACGGTGGAGCACACAGTGGCGATCTGCCCAGCTTGGGCGGAGCACCGCCGTGCCCTCGTGGAGGCGATTGGCGGCGGCGATCTCTCGCGTCCGGCCCTGGTCCAGGCCATGGTCCGGAGCGAGAGGGAATGGGAAGCGGTCACCTCCTTCTGCGAAGCAGTAATGCTAGCAAAGGAGGTGGCCGGGCGTTTGAGGGAGAGATCATCTACCCAACCCAGCCAACGCGGGAGACGCCCCTGGCGCCGGGCGCCGCGAGACGACTCCCGGCCACCGTAGATGCGGGCCTGTGGACGGTGAGCAATGGGTAGCTTACCGTCCATCCGTCTATTGACGACAGGCCGTGTCGACGGCGCATTCGTGTTTCACGCGCGCCTCAAAGAGATGTCAACAAAGCAAAGGGGCTTGCCAGAGCTTCCACCTGCAGGGGTTGCGGGTTATTTGAAAGAGATCCCGCGGCCCCGGAACGTATTGGGCAATAGAAGGAACATGGGTGGGTTTTAATCAGTAAAAGTCTGACACTCCCCCCCGCTCCACCTACAGCGGGTCAAGTTGTTTGATGATTTCCCACCCCAAAAAAAAAAATACCTCTACCGCGTTCTCAAGATCTTGACAGACAGACAGATGGACATCAAAGTGATTTAATAAGGGTTCCATATTTTCCTTTTGAGAAACGCAACCCTAAAAATAATTACAGTTTTCAAAATATAATTTCTTATAGCGCAGATTTTAAATCAGCCAACTGCGGGCACGATCGAAGCAGCTTAGAATAAATTGAACCAATATAGCGCAAGCCAGCAGCAATACAATATTTTCTATTAGTCAGCGTTTTCAATATATTACATTTAGCTTGCAATATTGAATTTTTTATTGAACATTCCGCACACCAGAGACAAATTAGAAATCGTACATTTTTAGTTACCGATTAAATCATAAATGATGTTTATTTTGCAAGTTTGACGGCACGGTTGGCGCAATGGCTGAGCGATCGACTGCTGCGCTGCGTGTCGCGGGTTCGATTCCCGCACGGAACAAATATTTGTATGACCTGCAGATAGTTGTTTCGGGTCTGGGTGTTTGTGTATGTGAGTTTAAATGTTTGTAAACGCACCCACGATACAGGAGAAATTCCTAGTGTGGGGCAACGTTTAAAAAAAAAAGTAGGTTCTTACAAACACTTTTACACGTCTTTTTTTAAAAAAAAAAAACTAGATGAGGCCGCTGTTTCGTACCCGACTACTCTGAGAAAAAGCAGTCGAAACAAAATCAGTGGTTTGTCTCTTTTAAGGTCCAGACGAAAATCTTGGTCAACTTACATGGCAATTAATGGGCAATAGAAGGAACATGGGTGAATTTTAGTCAGTTCAAGTCTGACACTCCCCCCCGCTCCGCCCAGAGCGGTGGTAGTTATTTGATGATTTCCCGCCCCCAAAAAAAAACCCATAGACATTTAGACGGGTTCCTTCTATCTGGCAGAATTTATTTGGCATAACACACTTAGCATATTTTTCTTTAAGCGAACATTTTAAAGGCATAAAAATTATTTGATATAATTATCGTTTGGCATAATGTTTAAAACTCCGAATTTACAATTGCATAGTTTTAAGATGGCAGAATTACATTTAGTATAATTACGATTGGCAGAGTTCAAATTTCGCATAATATCGTTTAGCATAATGTTCATTTAGAGCGACGAGTATTTGGTATAATTTCACTTTTCATACTATGCAGATGGCAGAATTTAATTAAGAATAACTTAAAGTTTAAAGACTTATATGCCTAATAAGTCTTTAAACTGACATGGTCACTAACATTATTATTAACGGTTAAAACGGGATATTTACCATGTTTGTTATTTATTTTGAGTTTCCAATATTTTGGCGTTTTTGTATACAATTGTAACTCACTGTATCGGACAGTGAGTTACAATTGTATACAAAAACATATTAAGGCAAAAATAAGATAATTTTGGAATTATATAGAAAAAAAAGACTGTTTTTAGTAGGTTACCCGGGAGTCAACTATTAACATTAGGTTAATTTGTTAAAAAAAAATGCGTAGGTTAGGTTAGGTTAAAACTGTGACCCCCTACGGCCAGTAACGCCTTGCATTAATAGAAAATGAGATTGTTTTTAGTAGTTTACCCGGAACTGAACTATTTACATTAGGATAATAATTACTTATGGAATTAAATGACATTATTTCAAATTCAATTAAATAATAGTTAAAACAAATGACAACAAATAATGATAAAGATGATTCTAACTATAAACTTTCTGCGATATGACAATTCTGCCGTTTAATGATATCGATATGAAATATATGCCAAAAGACGATTCTGACTGTGAACTTTCTGCGAAATGATGTTTCTGCTTTTTAAATATTATGGATATGAAATTTATGTCTAGAGATGATTCTGACTTACAAAACTATGAGTTTTGAATGTATGATAAATGAGTGTTTGCCAAAAAATTTTCTGCGAAATGAAGTTTATGCTATCCGTTGTTATGCAAATAAAATTATGACATAAACATTTCTGCTATAAAGGGTGGACCCCATTTAGACACATCATCACATACTTTTATAACGGTCGCCCACTACTGGGCGGTATGTGTCTCAAGATTGCACCAAATAGGAGTCCAGGTCAGCATAATGCCAGGTATTCTAGATGCTGACCCCATCAAAGTTGAAAAAACCGGCCAAGAGCGTGTCGGGCCACGCTCAGTGTAGGGTTCCGTAGTTTCCCGTCCGTCACAATAAGTGTTCCCACTTATGAGTTTAAAGGTGGAGGAGGAAATTATTTTGTACAACTTTTTGTCTTTTTTGTACAAAAACTGTTGTGTCAATCAAGTTCTAAATAATTTTCCTAGAAAGTCCTTATAAAGTTCTACTTTTCAGATTTTTTTCATATTTTCTAAACTTATGGTTCAAAAGTTAGAGGGGGGGGGACACATTTTTTTTTACTTTTGGAGCGATTATTTCCGAAATTATTGACATTATCAAAAAATGATTTTAGTAAACCCCTATTCATTTTTAAATACCTTTCCAACAATATATCACACGTTAGGGTTGAAATTAAAAAAAAAAACACTTCCCACTTTACATATAGGGTGGCTACCCTAATAAAACATTTTTTTCCAATTTTTATTTTACCACTTTGTCGGCGTGATTGATATACATATTGGTACCAAATTTCAGCTTTCTAGTGCTAACGGTCACAGAGATTAAGCGAGGACGGACGGACGGACGGACAGACAGACATGGCGAAACTATAAGGGTTCCTAGTTGACTACGGAACCCTAAAAAGGGATTTTCCGAAGATTATTCTCTTTCATCAAGTACTTACCGTTTCAACTACCTTGCTACGTATATATTCAAGGCTTAATTCCCATCGTGTCGGCAAGATCAAAGACCGGTAGAACAAAGAGGCGGCATTTTCAAAGAAAATTTTCGTTTCAACCTTGATAGGTTGTTTTTATAGAATGATTAAATTTGAGAATAAGTACAGTTAATTTTAACTATTACTTTGTTTAATTGCTGTTTTGAATGTATTTAAAGAAAGTTAAGTTTTTTTTTATTTCATTTGAAAATAAATATTATGAAATAATTTAATTAATTTGGCAACACGGTTGGCACAGCGACTGTTGTGCTTTGTGTCGCGGGTTCAATCTTCGCATGGAACAATTATTTGTATGGCCTACAGGTAGTTGTTTCGGGTCTAGCTGTTTGTGTATATGGGTTCAAATGTTTGTAAACGCACCCACGATACAGGAGAAAATCATAGTGCATTAAAAAAAACTTCGAAGAAATAACCGCATAGTTAAAAAAACAGCAATAATGTTGCAGGCTGTCAAATCATCTTATAACTTTCTCCACCCTCGACGGAGCGGGGGTGAGTGTCAGACTTGTACTGACTAAAACCCACCCACGTTAATTCTATTGCCTTTTACGTTCCGGGGCCGCGTTATCTCTTTTGAACAACCCGGGCAGTGGCCCTGGCAAGCCCCTCTGCTTTGCTGACATCACTATGAGGCGCGCGTGGAACACTAACACGTCAATAGAAGGACGGACGGTGAGCTACCAATTGTTCACCGTACACAGGCCATCTACGATGGCCGGGAGTCATCTAGGGGCGTCTCCTGTGGCGGCCTTGGTGAGGCCTTTTTTTTTTCGGGTGGGAAATTATCAAATAACTTCCCCCGCTCTGGGCGGAGCGGGGGGGCATGTCAGAATTTAACTGACTAAAACCCACCCATGTTCCTTCTGTTGCCCTTTACGTTCCGTGGCCGCGGTATCTCTTTCGAACAACCCGCAACCCCGGGCCTTGGGGAGACCTTAGGCTACATTTCAGCTGCTATTATTAAATAAATTTTGATAATCCTGTACCTCAAAAGATTTGACACTTTGTGGTCCATCTGTATGCCTATCTGTATGTCTATCTGCCTGTCTATCTGTCAAGGCCCTTTATCTCAGGAACGCGATTTAATGTTAAAAAAAAATACGTGTGGCACTCGGGGACTGCCGCGGTAAAGCTATTGCATAGCATTTTTTATCAACTTATGCAATAAATAAAAACAATCGAAATAAAATATTTAAAAAGTACTTCCAATGAAAAGAAGTCGCAAAAAGAAAAACAAGACCTTGGGTTTGATCCAGCGTAATGACGATTGACTATCCGATTCTCTACCAAACATGCTATTAGAACATTAGAATCGGGATTGAAATAACTGACCGTATTATGTAAACGACGTTAGACAATGCACGGCCTTCAAGCCACACCTCCGTGCCTGTCGGAGTGGGGAGCGTCAGGTTTTTTTTCGTTACGGAATTTCTGGATTCGGTCCCCGCGCTCAAGGCCCGCGATAGAAGCTATGCAATAGCTTAAAAACATAAACTCAAGTCTGTGGTCCCTTCTAGCTGTTAGAGGAAAGTGGAGAGGCTAGTGCTATTAATATTTTTATATTCGTACAAGTAGTCCATCCAAAGGTTGTCTGGACGATATCGCTATATGCAAAAAGACCGCCATTGTAACCATGGAATTAGCTATTTCTGTAAAACAGTTGTTTTAATTTTGGTATACAATAAAGTAAATTCTGTTCTAATGGGTACTACTAACAGTTTAAAGTGCTTTGCAAGGCATGGAGAAAACTTGGCATACAATGTGTTCGGTCACGGACTAGCGATATTCTATGCACTTATGTAACAAACATTCTAGTATTGAAATTTATTGATTTATAAAAAAACGACCTATTTTTTTCACAAAAAAGTTTACAAAACTTTCGTTTGTAAAAAAACACCCAAAATAAACACTTACTTGTTCATAAACATTAATCCAGCACACTTGATTTCAGCTTACAATAACCTCTAAAGCAATAATACACTTAGCTTAAATATATAGAACCACCGAAACACTCGCCTGTGCGCTCCACCATACGTCCACTGTCCCTTTTTCTATAATCCTCCATATTCCCCCTCTTAGAGTGCAACAAACGTCACCTGGTTGAGACCACGTGACCAGTTAAATCGGAAATAGTCAAATTGACAACCAATAACGTTAAAAACTGTTTTATAAAATTAATTAAACCTTACACGTTGATTTACATATTATTTTTGGACTTTAATTTTGTTTTCTAAAGTTACGAAAATGTAAGCTCATCATTTCTTAATTTAAACGATAGACAATATTGTTGCCCTTCGAATAAACCTATTTTTGTCTCCGTACGACCAAAACTTTGAGAGATATGATTATTTTTTGTACACGCCTAAAGAATATCTCAAAATGGCTGCAAAAAGCGGGGAATTGAATTAGACCCAGGTGTGTATCATAATAGTATATTAAAACACTCGTTACATAAGTATCTAGAATATCGCTAGTCCATAACCGGACACGTTGTATAATGGGTGGTCACCCATCCACAGATTAAGCCAAACGCGACATAACCCGAAGATCAACGAAGTAGCTACGAGGAACTCGCTCTTCGTTTAAGTATATTTAACTTAAGAGCGCTCAACAGGAACATCTTGCAAAGTTCAGAGGTCAGAGGTTACCTTGTTTATCAGACCTTTTGGTATTAAATACGGCTCACGGAACCCTGAAAAAGGGTTTAACGCGAGCGAAGCCGCGGGCAAAAGCAAGTTAAATATAACAACAAATAAGATATTTTTCAATACCTGTTACCCTACCATGACGTCTTATAGCAGAATTTATTCCACTGAGGGAAAGAGACAGAGTTATACAGGATGTCTAGCACCATCTCTTTCTAACACAGGAATAAGAACTGCTATAAGATGTCATGGTAACCCTACTGTATAGTAACAAAAACTAATATTTACTAAACACACACTCGTACTATCCTATTACCAAACAGACTGGCAGAGAGCCAAGAGGTAACCAACCTTATTTGAATATTATTGTCCATGGCAGTCCTTATGAAAAATATAGAGTTATTATGTCTCTGGTTATTGGAAACCGTAACTTGGATGGTTATTGCGTTATTGCAAGTCGTATGTCAGTTTGAGTACGTATTTGTACCCCTAGATTTAAACTAAGATATCTTGTACCGAAAGAGAGAGTATTTTTAAATCTTAATACCAGAACTTTATAAAGTGATGGATCTGAATGTTGATGGACGGAGAGCGAGAGGAAGGCCAAAGAAAAGATGAATGGATTGTGTAAGGAATGATATGAAGGAGAAAAGAGTAAATAATGCCGTGACGTCTGATAGGGAGAATGGAAGAAGAAAACGTGTTGCGCCGGCCCCAAATAGAATGGGACAAAGGCAGCCCAGTACCTCTCCGTCCATCAACATTCAGATCCATCACTTTTTTAGTCTCATGTGCTTCGTCCCTCCTCATTACATGGCCATACCAAGACAAACGACTCCCTTTCATTTTTTTTTGTAACAAGGGCAACTTTCAAACTTCCTCTAATACACTCATTCCTTACTTTATCCATTCTTGTCACTCCACACATCCATCTCAACATTCTCATCTCTGCTACATTCGTTTTTCAATTTTAACGTAATTCAAATTATCCTTTCTAATATATTATTATATAAGCGAAAGTGAGTTTGTTTGTTTGTTACGTCTTCACGCCTAAATGGCTAAACCGATTTTGATGAATTTTGGTACAAACATAGTTGGGATCCTGGAGACGGATATGGGCTCTATTAAAAAAAAAAGATTGAGATATGAGGGAGAAAGAGGGAAGAAAAGTTTAAAACTTAGCATTGCTATTACAATAAATAAGGCGCAAGGGCAAAAAAACTACAGGTAGCTGGTATCTGTAAATCAGGAAAGGGGAACTGTGATACCCCGAATTTAACGCAAGCGAAGCCGCGGGCAAAGGCTAGTTATTCTATAATGATTCTGCTTAAGCAGACATTTTAAACCTACAGAATTTTAAACACAGGGGATCCCAAATAATCTGTTAACCGTGAACCGTTTGAGGTTAACTAAACGATAACCCGGCGTCGTGGGTATTTTTAACAAAAACGTTTTCGGGTTCCCCACCCCAAACGTGACATTGGTTCTCTGTTAAAAATATCACCTTATTTTGAAGTCAGTTAAATTTAAAAAAGAGGAGGTTCTGTTTGACCGTATTTTTTATGTCATCATCTGCCTAGCCTTTTTGTATCATGGATGCGTTTTCAAACATTTAAACTCACATACACAAACAGCGAGACCCGGAACAACTATCTGTAGGCTATATAAATATTTATTCCGTGCGGGGGTCGAAACCGCGACACGCAGCGTAGCAGTCGATCGCTCAGCCACTGCGCCAACCGTGTTGACAGACAGACAGTTTTTTTTTTTTTTTTTGTTTCTATTTTGCCTGCAATCAGTCAGAAGACTATAAGCAAGCAGGTTGAGAGCTGCTGGCGGTTGGGGTCCGGCCTCCTCAGTCCTTTGCCCCTTTTTAAAACAGGCTATCTAGGACATGCTTTCTCTTTAGCCTTATTGTTGAGCTGTCTATGTTTTCTATTAGACCTCGAGCCAGGGGGTTGGAATGATGCTTGAGGCGCTCGTGGTAGCGGTTTTCCGAACGTTTTATCTCTTCGCCCACAGTGGGGACTTCCAAGTAATGGTGGATTTCGGAGTTGGTTGGATACCATGGTGCATTAGCTAGCGTTCTCAGTATTTTATTTTGCGCCCGCTGAATGATTGCTAGGTTAGATTTGCAAGCTGTGCTCCAGATTTGGGTCCCGTACGTCCATACTGGTTTCAGTATCGAGGTATATACTAGGAGTTTATTGCATAATTGTAGTCTCGACTGAGGTCCAAGCAACCAATAATAGGCTTTTGAAGCGAAGACAGACAGATGGAGAACAAAGTGATCGAATAAGGGTTCCGTGTTTCCTTTTGAGTGACGAAACCCTGAAAAACGTCTCAAATCATTTCAGTAATTTCCAAATAACGTTATCAAACTTAAACATCATAATAATATAATTAAATTAATTACTAAATATATACAACCTATAAATGTACACAAACTAATAATAAAAATATATACAAGTAAAAAATGGAAAATTACAGGGCGTCAAAAAATTCGTCCGTATCGCCGTCAACAGGTAAAGTGCCCAGAAGGCTGGCAGCATTACCGCGTTGGATGGCAATGCTTATTTTTTGTGCAAAAAACAGGCCAGCCCTCTGGTCACGAGAAGAGTCGACCAACCGCTTGGCGATTTCTCGAAATACTACATGGGCACTCGGACCCCATGGCCCTAGTGTTTCAACCCCAAACGGCTCAAAAACATAATTACCAATCAAATTGTGATATTTTTTTTTTTATCAAATAATCAACGAAATACCTACCCTTATTTAACTAAAAGTTTTTAAGAGAAGAGTAAAAGAACATTATCTTTCTATTTCACCATAGTTGCATAGGTATATAATATTATATTTTATATTGTACTAGCTTTCGCCCGCGGCTTCGCTTGCGTTAAATTCGGTATAATACACCAAGCAGACCTGCAGTTTTTGCTCTTGCGCCTGATTGATTTGTAATAGCAACGCTAAGTTTTCCCTTTTCTTCCCTCGTTCTCCCTCATATCCCACTTTTTTTATAAAAATTAGCATATGTCCGTCTCCTGGTTACCAACTATTTCTGTACCAAAATTCATCAAAATCGGTTCAGCCATTAAAGCGTGAAGAGGTAACAAACAAACAAACAAACTCACATTCGCTTTTATAATATTAGTAAGGATTTATGTTATATATTTGTCTTTGTACTTGTATGTATGTTAGTATATTCTTATATATATTGTATTTAGTCATTATTTGCTATTGTTTTTATGTATTCTTTTTACGCACTGTGTCTACATCTCTTGTTATTTACTCTCCTTTCGCAGGTATGCTGGAAGAGATTTCTATAGAAATAAGCATTACCTTTGTACCTGTTTTCTATTCCTGTCTTTTATTTCTGTATTCAGTGTGTATGTACATAAATCGTTAAATAAATAAAATAAAACAGTTAACATAAAGAGGTTTATCTGTTAACTGTAAATATATTATACCTATAAGTAACTCGAAACAGTAGGTACTTATCCGTCGGCGGATCACCTTTGATCTTGAAGCTTTGTCGGCTCTTTTGAAGCTTCAAGTTTCTCAGTCTTAAGTTGTCAAGTAGTATTTCGTTTGTTTGTAAGTTAGGTTGAAAAATATCTGTGAGATAAAGTGAAGAGAAAGTGTAGAAGATTATAAACTATTTAAGGGTTTATATTTCGTCTCCCGGCCACCGTAGATGCGGGCCACGCGCGTCTCAAAGAGATTTTAACAAAGCAGAGGTGCTTGCTAGGGCCACCGACTGCCGAGTTTGCGGGTTATTCGAAAGAGATACTGCGGCATCGGAACATTTTTTTTTTGTAACTTTGCCCCACACTGGGATTTTCTCATACACAAACAGCCAGACCCGAAACAATTACCTGTAGGTCGTACAGATATTTCTTCCGTGCGGGGATCGAACCCGCGACACGTAGCGCAGCAGTCGATTGCTCAGCTACTGCGCCAACCGTGTCGTCATATGAAGACTTCTGGCCACCGTAGATGCGGGCCACGCGCGCCTTTAAGAGATTTTAACAAAGCAGAGGGGCTTGCTAGGGCCACCGCATGCCGAGTTTGCAGGTTGTTCGAAAGAGATACCGGCCCCAGTACATAAAAGTCAAAACATGGATAGGTTTTAGTCAGTAAAGGTCTGACACTCCCCCCCGCTCCACCCAGAGCGGGAGAAGTGATCACACAAAGAATTTTGAAAATTTGTCCAAGCGTCTTTGAGTAATCGGTGAACAGCATCATCATTTTCCTGCCCTTGTCCCATTCTATTTGTGGTCGGCGCAACACGTTTTCTTCTTCCATTCTCCCCTATCAGACGTCACGGCATCATTTACTCCTTTCTCCTTCATATCATTCCTTACACAATCCATCCATCTTTTCTTTGGCCTTCCTCTCGCTGTCCGTCCATCAACATTCAGAGTAATCGGTGAAGTTACATAAAAAAACGACGAATTGAGAACCTCCTTCTTTTTTTGAAGTTGGTTTCAAACCTTGTCCACTTTTAGAATTATGGTCAAAAGGCACCGCTTCTCTTCTTAACAATAATCCTTACTAATATTATAAAAGCGAAAGTGAGTTTGTTTGTTACGTCTCTGAATTTTGGTGCAATGATAGTTGGGAACCTTGACACGGACATAGGCCATTTTTTTTAAAGTGTGAAATGAGGGAGAAAGAGGGAAGATTAGGAAAAACTTACCTTTGCTATTACAATAAATAAGGCACAAGGGCAAAAACTACAGGTAGCAGATACCTGCAAATCAGGAAAAGGGGAACTGTATTACCCGGAATTTATCGCGAGCGATACCGCGGGCAAAAGCTAGTATTATATATTTCTTTGCTCATCGAAATCATATATACTATATTTTATATGTTTATCTTTACATAGTATAAAATGAAGTCACCTCCGCTGTCTGTTCGCTTAGATCTTTTAAACTACTCAACGGATTTTAATGCAGTTTTTAGCAATAGATAGTGATCAAAGAGGAGGGTTTATATGTATAATATAAGTATAATCTACATTGCACCCGTGCGTAGCCGACCGCAGGACGCTAGTAAATAATTAATATAATTGCGAAAATTTGTTACTTTTTTACGCAAAAACTACTGAATAGATTTGGATGAAATATGGCTCAAAGATAGCTTATAACCTGGATTAACACTATTGTTCATCAAAATGGGTTACACAACGCGAAGTGTAGGTGTTTTTTTTTATAATTCAAAGATAAAGAATTTTGCGTTTAAAATAAATCCTACTTTCCTGTTTAATATTATAAATGCGAATGGTTGTGAGGATGTATGCATGTTTGTTACTATTTAACGTCAAAACGGCTAAAAGGATCTTGATAAAATTTGGCACAGAGGTAGATTATAGTCTGGAAAAACACATAGGATACTTTTTATTTTCGATATCATGCGGGCAAAGCCGCAGGCGCCAGCTTGTTGAATTTTAACACAGTTTACCTTAACGAACTGGTCTAAAAATATTTTCTAGAATCATCCAAGCGCTCCTGTGAACTTCTCGTATCGCTTATCGATCCTGTCGACCTCGATGACGAGGGAGAAAGATGTATAGTATTGTATAGGTTAGAATGCTCCATCCCTCTCTTTCATCAATTTTGTACTGGAGTGCAAAATTGAGTTTCGTGTGAAAATTGATACTTCTTATTTGCCGCGCGATAGTTTTTGTTTCTTTTTTTTGTATAAGTTTTTATTTTAAGATGTTAGCGGCCAGTATTAGGAGCTCGTGACTAAATAATAGCAGCCGCTCAGGTCGATGTTTAGGTTAAGCCGCGCTTGCCTAGGTTGGTCTGTGGATGGGTGACCACCCGTTACATACCGAGTTTCCTCCGTGCCTCGGAAAGCACGTTAAGCTGTTAGTCCCGGCTGTCATTTGTAGATCTTTGACAGTCGTTACAGCTAGTCAGTGTCCCGAAAGTCTGACAAACAGTCTTACCAAGAGGTATCGTATTACCCAGTACTAATTGGGTTATGGAGGTCAGATAGGCAGTCGTTCCATGTAAAATACTGGTATTCAGCTGCATCCGGTTAGACTAGCAGCCGACCCCAACTAAGTTGGGAAAAGGCTAGGCAGATGATGTTAGAGGCCAGTGTTTTAGAGAAAATAATTTTCTATAAACTTTATTAACGGTTCAATATGCAATTTATTCAACACGCGTGTTTTTTTTCTCATTTATACAAAAAGGGCTTTCAGTTTTTCTGTTTCATCACCTCAATTAAGAAATGCTCAAATCTCTTTAGCCCGCATTGATTTTTTTAGAGCAAAGTGACGCTTGTTTTTAACCCGTATCATCCCAGTGATCCATTATTGGATCGGTTAGTTTCATATTTTTTTACTAAATTTTCGTGAACGCAGCCATTTTTTTTTGGCTATGGTGGCAGCACTGACAGTTCTTGCCGCCAAATTCATTTGTCAGATCTTCGGTCAGTCGCGAAATTTGTGTTTTCTTACCCACTGCATTTTGTTAAAATTACGAAAAAAATGTCTCGTCGGCAAATGTAAGTATTTATTACTTTTTTATAAATAATTAGCGATTATTGTATCGTATTTATATCGGTTAGGTGTTGAGCTATCATATTGTAAGACAGTGAAATGCACGTTTAGCTTATTTACATTTATTTTTTACTTTTATGTTTACCGGTCCAATAATGGATCAGTAGGATAATATGGATATGGAACGTTTTATGTAGTGACATAATTGTTACTCATTATTTTGTGTTTATTTTGTTGTAGATTATCGGTAAATGAAATAATATCGCATCTTGAAGACAGAGACGACGTATTGTCTGCAGATATTTACATAACACCCCCAGATAATTACGACAAAAGTGATGAAGACAGTGGAGATGAGGAGTCTTCGAACATAAATCACCTATCCAGGCAGCAACTTTTAGCACAGGCTGAATTCAGGGCTACTGTATCTTCACAGTCTAATTTAGATATTATAGAAGACATATCAAATGAACCTTCTATAAATATTAACACAAACGACGATTTAGCAGTACAACCACCGGCAAAGAAAAAAAAATGCCCAGCTACCCGAAAATGGAGGAAAGTAGATATCCCAGTAAAGGCAGAAAAAATATCAGAGCCACCAAATTTTTTGGAACACTTAGATACTCCTGTGCACTTTTTTGAACTTTTTTTTGACGAAGACGTATTTGAATTGATTCGCTCTGAAACCGAAAAAAATGCAATTCAAAAAGGTTTCCATAATTTCAAAGTTACAACTGAAGAAATAAAACGATTTATAGGGATTCTCTTGCTATCGGGTTACAACAGTGTTGCTAGATATCGAATGTACTGGGAGCAAAGTGTTGATTGTAATTTTCAAGGTGTGGCAGCTGCTATGCCTAGGAATAGATTCGAAGAACTGTTACGATTCTTTCACGTCGCCGATAATACTAACTTGGATCCACAGGACAAGTTCGCGAAGATTCGTCCTCTCTGGAATCTTCTCAATAAGAGATGGGTAAAATATTATCCTGGTGATAGGAATCTAAGCATTGATGAATCCATGATTCCATACTTCGGGAAACATGGGACAAAGCAACATATTCATGGTAAACCCATTCGGTTTGGTTATAAGAACTGGTCTATTTGTACTCGTCTTGGTTATTTGATATACGGAGAGTTGTATCAAGGAGCAAGCACAGGAAATACCCACCCAGAACTTGGTGTAGGTGCTTCTGTTGTTTTAGACCTCATATCCAAATTGCCGCCAGGTACTTACAGCTTTTATATGGACAATTATTTTACGTCTTTGCCGTTGTTGGATGAAATAAAAACATTAGGACACGATGCGACAGGAACGGTTAGAGCAAATAGAGTAGAAAAGGCACCCTTGAAAGAAGCGAAAGAAATGAAGAAAATGAGCAGAGGGTCTTTTGACCAGTGTACAGATACTTTGACTGGCATCACCCTCGTCCGTTACAATGACAACAATATTGTTACCGTGGCCTCAACCGAATGTGGTGTGGCGCCTTTAGCTAAGGTAAAACGTTACTGTGACAAGCAAAAGAAAGACGTCGATCAACCTCGCTGTATCGTCAACTACAACAAATATATGGGCGGTGTCGATCGTTTGGATCAAAATGTGGGCTGCTATCGTATTTCTATTCGCTTGAAGAGGTGGTACTGGCAGCTGCTTATGTTTCCAATAAATGCTTGTATGAATAATGCTTTCCAGTTATATAAATTATCACCAGCTTCACAAAACAATCAGCATGACTATTTGTCATTTACAAGACATGTTGTAACAACATATCTTCAGACTTATCCTGAAAATTCATCAGCTATAATAAAGAAGCCTATTCCAAGATCATCTCTAGCTGCCATAAAACGAGTTCCAGTTGATATTAGGTTAGATGGGAAGGCACACTACATTGTCAAAAGTGAAAAACAAAACCGTTGTGGGTTGTGTCATAAAAACACGACGATGAAATGTGACAAATGCAACGTCGCCCTACACCAAAAATGTTCTCCTGCTTTTCATACGAAATAAAATTCTAATACTAAATACGTTTAATTTATAATTAAAATATGTTTTAGTATACACAATAAATAAGATTCTACATAATTATCTTTCATTATTTACAATCAATATCCTAAAAAGCGCACAATACATACACACAAATAGAGTGGCATATTCTCCTACTGTTCCATTTTTGGATCGGTACTGTAACTGAAATACAGGAAATCGAATTTTTTTTTCGTTGCATATTATTGTTAATTGGGTTACTAAAAAGTAATTCTAAAAGTTTCGCCTCAATCAGATAAGTTTTGGGGACTTGGGAAGATACGGGTTAAGGCCGTCATATTTGTGAAAAAAAATTGTGTTTATCAACAGAATATCCTTACTAATATTATAAAAGCGAAAGTGAGTTTATTTGTTACGTGTTTACGCCTAAATGGCTAAACCGATTTTGATGAATTTCGGTACAGAGATAGGCTAAAAAAAGTTAGATAAGGGGGAGAAAGAGGGAAGAAAAGGGGAAAGAAAGATATTTTGTTTTTCGATCATCACGCAGGTTAAAGTTAGCGTTAGCCCATGTAGCGACACAAAGATGCAAGTGGCAATGATTACTACAGCGCCATCTATCCAGCCACTGAAGTACTAAAACGGCAAAATCCTACATCGCGCAAGTAAAGTTGTGCACGCAGTTAGCATATATACGAGCGCCCGACAAGCAACTGTCGGGCAGTGGCCCACCAGACACAACACCCGTCTGGTCGGAGGATCCTCCCTTTACCATAGAGGATGGAGAGCTTTACACCCTGTTCTTCATACCTCTAAAGCCCCAAGTAACTATACCACACGGACAACGTTGCGGGCGGAAGGTAGTCACAAATAAAAATGGTAGTAGAAAAATATTAAGTTATAACAAGAAATTGACATTTAATATCTCGTAAATTTAAAAAAAAAAGGTGGTAATGTAAAAATATATAATTTCTCATCATGATTTTCCTGCCCTTGTCCCATTCTATTTGGGGTCAACGCAACACGTTTTCTTCTTCCATTCTCCCCTATCAGACGTCACGGCATCATTTACTCCTTTCTCCTTCATGTCATTCCTATTAGATGAGAATTTATCTTGGAAGTCCCATATGGACATGATTACCTCGCGTGTTAGAAAACTTATATGGGTTTTTAAAAATCTTAGGCATGTAGCTGATCTGGATCTTCTACGTACTGTTTACTATGCACTTGTTCAGTCTGTTATCGGATACTGCATTGGAGTGTGGGGTGGTGCTTGTAAAACACATATTATACAGCTAGAGAGAGCTCAACGCTCTTTGCTCAAAACGATGACATTTAAACCCTATAGGTTTCCCACTAGAACGCTTTATGAGCTATGCCAAGTCCTGACGGTAAGGCAGCTCTTCATTTATCATGTTATCACTAAACTACATGTGTCCACCCGATACGATGCAGATAAATGTCGCAACAGACGTACCATTCCTAATGTGATTGACTCTGTAAGAACCCGTACTGCACTAGCACGTCGACAAAGGCGTTTTCTATCGGTACATCTTTATAATAAAATAAATAAATTGCTTAACATTTACCCACTCTCGTTTCATGAATGTAAGTCTAAGCTTAGGAGGTGGCTTCTTACTCTTAGGTAATTACGAGGAAACTGAGGAATATTTAACTAGGTAAAGTATTATCTTCTCACACTAGACATTTACATTAATGATATACATTTGCAATCAAACTACACTCACACTTACACTCACACTGACATTTACACACTATTACATACACACACCCAAAATCTCTCTAACTTTAATTTTGCATGTTCCTTTCTCTTTTGTTTCCTTAACTACCTACTGTTAAATTTATAAAATAAATATAAATGTTTCTCTTTTTTTTTGCACAGAATTAGTAGTGCATACAGGTCTTACCTAGTTTGGGTTTCAGAGACTTCATAGGTTTTTGTAATCACTGGTTGTTTACAATAAAGATATTTATTATTATTATTCCTTACACAATCCATCCATCTTTTCTTTTACCTTCCTCTCGCTCTCCGTCCATCAACATTTAGATCTATCACTTTTTTAGTCACGTGCTTCAAAAAAAATATAATTTCTACAGCATTTAATTTCCACATCAGGTGGCAAAATGGTGGAGGAGCTCGTGGCTAAATAACAGCAGCCGCTCAGGTCGATCTTTAGGTTAAGCCGCGCTTGCCTAGGTTGGTCTGTGGATGGGTAACCACCCGTTACATACCTACCGAGTTTCCTCCGTGCCTCGGAAAGCACGTTAAGCCGTTGGTCCCGGCGGTTATTTGTAGATCTTTGACAGTCGTTACAGGTAGTCAGTGTTCCGAAAGTCTGACAACCAGTCTTACCAAGGGGTATCGCATTACCCAGTACTAACTGGGTTGTGGAGGTTAGATAGGCAGTCGCTCCATGTAAAATACTGATATTCAGCTGCATCTGGTTAGACTGGAAGCCGACCCCAACATAGTTGGGAAAAGGCTACGCAGATGAGGATGAGGTGGCAAAATGGTCAAACGCGACAAAAGATAAAAAGAAAACATCGCATAAAAACTGAACCAGTTGAAAAGCCTACAACGTTTCACCCCCTATCGATCGCTAAACACCCCGTCATCCCTTATTAACGAGGACAAAAGGGGTGAAACATGACAGACCGCAACATGGACAACTGTTTGCGAATTCAAATCGTTTGTCATTGTGGTGTGGTGATAGACAGTGTTATTTTTTTTTACTTAATTTATTTAACACTAGCTTTTGCCGGCGGCTTCGCTCGCGTTAAATTCGGGGTAACACAGTTCCCCTTTCCTGATTTACAGGTACCTGCTACTTGCAGCTTTTGCCCTTGCGCCTTATTTTTTGTAATAGCAATGCTAAGTTTTTTATTTTCTTCCCTCTTTCTCCCTCATATCTCAATATATTAAAAAAAATAGCTTATGTCCGACTCCAGGGTCCCAACTATCTCTGTACCAAAATTCATTAAAATCGGTTTAGCCATTTAGGCGTGAAGACGTAACAAACAAACAAAGCCACTTTCGCTTTTATAATATAAGTAAGGATTTGGGGTTTTCTTTCAAACAGTCGGGACCCATGAAAATCTAGAACAACTCACACCAATAATGGGTCCCGACAGTCTAGGTTACTATTCGAGTGGATTTTTAATAAATACTGAGACAGTAAACTTGTATTTACCTAAAATATATAACTATGCAGAACTAACTGGATACCGCGGCTTCGCCCGCTTGGTATCGAAAAAAAATATATTATATCCCATGAGCTATTCCAGACTATACTTAATTTACATCTGTGCCAAATTTCATCATGATCCGTTCAGCTGTTTTGACGTGAAAGAGTAACAAACAACCATACATCCATACATTCATCTATCCTCACAAACATTCGCATTTATAATATTAGCAGGATTTAGGTTTTTCGTTTTTTGTATGGGAAATCATCGAATAACTTACCCTGCTCTGGGCAGAGCGGGGGGTGTCAGATTTTTGCTGACTGAAACTCATCTATGTTCCTTCTTTCGCCCTTTGGATGCCGGGCCGGCGGTTTCTCTTTTGAACAACCTGCAACTCCGGCAGGCGGTCTGATCCCCCACTCAAAGCAGAGGAAGTTATTTTATGATTTAACATCCGCAAAAAAGGGCCTTAACTAGCTTAACTTATGGTTCTTTAGCATTAAACAATACATCCTAACTGAAGATTATAAAAGCGAAAGTGAGTTTGTTTAGGGTGAATATCAACAAGTCCATATTTTTGTCAATTTTGGTGGCAAATTTTTTTCTTAACTTTTCGTGAAACTATTGACCTAGGACAAAAATAGAAGGTTCAAGCTTTAGGAATCTTCATGAGGTCCGAAAATATCTTGGTAACTTTTTGAGATATTTGAGTTCAAAGATTAGTGTAGCCACCAAAATTGAAAATTGTCCACCAAAATTGAAAGTTGACCACCAAAATTGATATTGGTCCACCAAAATTGAAAGTGCTTAAAACAATACATTAAAAATCAGTTTTTGTCACAAACTTAAATCTCACTGATAAAGCTCAATGACCAAAAAACTCCATCAGTTAATAAAACTCAGTCTTGTTATAATAATATTTCGTTTATTCAGTTAAATACATTTTAATATTTTTTTTTAAATATTTCTAAATAAAAACAGAAAATAAAAAAGAAACATTTAAAAATACAAAAAATAGTAGCCCACCGGTATCGGGAACAGGGTCGAAGCTACCGGTACCGAAGTTCCAGAGACAGGAACCTCCTCACAATACAAGCCGTATCGAGGTGAACTGCCTTCAGAATCAGGCCCTTGATCCAACCGCCTAAGGAGAGCTTCGACAGATGTTCGTCGAGGCTCTTGGCAATCAAGCCATTGCCCGTTACGACAATCGGCACAATGATAGCCGAGTTCACATTCCACATGTCAACAACCGCGTGTGCCAAGTCGAGATATTTTAGTTGTTTTTCTTTCTCAGCTTTCACGAGGTTCTCGTCATGCGGGGTGATTACATCTTATCACCACTATGTCAGGTTTATTGGCGACAATAGTCCTGTCAGTAATGATAGACCGATCCCAGTACAGCGTGACATGGTCTTTCTCGAGAACTGGGTCGGGCACATACTTGTAGTACGGTACCTCAGATTCCACAAGATTATATTTCAAGGCAAGTTGCTGATGAATAATCCTAGCTACTTGGTTGTGCCTATGCAAGTACTCGCCGTTAGCTAGACGAGGACAACCAGAAATAATATGTCCGATGGACTCACCCGGATGGGTGACATGGTGGCATGCCCGACACACATCAACCGTCCCATCCTTCATAATATATTTCCGGTAGTTTTTCGTCAACATAACTTCGTCCATAATCGCACAGACAAAATCTACAGTTTCCCCAAAAAGGTCGCTGAATCGTAGCCAGGATACGGATGCTAGAAAATTTACATCGGGCCCATGAAGAGCCCGGTAAAAGCGCCCGTGAAGCTCCTTGCCTTGCCATACTTTCTTGCGGTCATCGGTAGTAAGTACCACAATATTTATTATTTATCTGATGAACTCGTAATGAGAACTATGAGGGTAGACTTAAAAAAAAAACTTTTTATTTTGAACAAAATTACCTGCCATACTACAAAATTTTTCTCAGCAAAACTAAGAAACTAAAACATAATAAACTCTAAAATAAAACATGATTAAATAACAATATTAAACCGTAAAATATATAAAGAAAAGATATTATAGTTTTTAAACATGAACCTTGTCTCGTCTTTATTACAAAAAAACATGTAATATTAAAATGATTAATACTTAAATAAGTATTTATAATTGTACACGTAATTGTATAGGGATCGATCCATCATCACTGACAGGACTATTGTAGCAAATAAACCTGATGTGGTGGTGGATCGATCAGAGCGGCGCGCAATGATTGTTGACATAACGGTCCCACATGACGAGAACCTTGTGGAAGCCGAAAAAGATAAACAAATCAAGTATATTGACTTGGCTCGCGAGTTTGTCGACATGTGGGACGTGGACTCAGCGATCATTGTGCCGATAGTCGTTACAGCCAATGGCTTAATTGCCAAGAGCCTCGACCAACACCTGAGAAGGCTCTCGTTAGGCAGCTGGATCAAGGGCTTGATACAGAAAGCGGTACTCCTGGACAGGGCTCGTATTGGTAGGAGGTTCCTTTCTCTGGAGCCTTGACTGCCGGTAGCTTGGACACTGTTCCCGATACCGGTGGGCTACTATTTTTACATGTTTTTGATAAGAAATATGTAAAAATATAAAAAAATATGTATACAAATAAATAAACGATAATAATACTAATTATAATACGGTTTTATTGTACCTACTCTTTCGGCATACTTAAATAGACTCAGACTGAACTTGATGCCCTGGATAGGAGAGTCCATACACTGCTAAACGCAAACCGGATGCATCACCCGAATTCATCGGTAATCAGACTGTACATCCCTCGGAAGTGCGGGGGTCGAGGCCTATTTAACGCGAAGACCTTCCATAACCGAGAGGTGTGCAGTCTCAGTAGCCATTGCCAGTCGACCCTAGAGTAGTGCAGAAAAATAGCATGGCATGTGCACTTTAATAAATAGAACAAACAGAACAGAAACAAATAGAATAGTAACGTATACATATAAATGACAATGTGTAGTGAAAAACTGTCTTTATATGTACAAATAATATATAAACAGTACATACTTAAATTTTGGTGGCTTATTTTCAATTTTGGTGGTGAAAATCGCCACCAAATCCACCAAAATTGAACCACCAAAATTGAAACCAGGCATAAAAAAAATCTTAAAAAATACAGTTATTAAGATACAAAAGAATAAATATTACTGATAAATAAGTTACCCAAATCACTACCTACAAAACGTAGCTTACTATTAAAACACTAAAAAATCACCAGCAAATCGATCCACCAAAATTGACAAATTCTTGTCCCCTGTTCGACCCAAGATGAATAATTCGTTTTTGGCGAGCAATTACAGCACTAAGCACAGACCTGTTACGCGCCACTTCCCGCGCACGACTGAGAAATACAGAACATAAAAAGCGATAGATCGCACACGCACGAATCTTCATGATAATGTAAATTGAAAAAGTGCTACCAAAATTATGATTTTTGCTAGGACAAACTTGAATCGAGTATCCTGTGCTTTTAACATCAATTTTATAATATGATTTAGATGTTTTTAGATAGTGTGTCATATGCATTTACCAATGAAATAATTTGTTTTTTACTTCACTTTAAATTGTTCCTTTGGTAAATACATTTATATCAAAAAATAGAGCTAGGACAAGCCACCAAACTTGAATTTTAAAGTTATTTATTTTTCCTAGCCTCCATAGGTAAGCCTATTTAAAAAAAAATTGTGGCCCTAAGTGGAATAAGTTAAGTAGTTCACTAGAAAAAAAATTAAGAAACATCCCATCATTTTACACCATGATTCTCAACGTGGACACGTAAAATTAGCGCCTGGGATATTCACCCGTTTGTTTGTTACGTCTTCACGCCTCAATGGGCAAACCGATTTTGATGAATTTTGGCACAGAGACAGTTGGGACCCTGGAAACGGAGATAGGTTTAAAAAAGTGAGAAAAGGGAGAGAAAGAGAGAAGAAAAGGGGAGAGAAAGATATTAGTTTTGATCATCTCGTGGGTTAAAGTTAGCGTTAGCCCAAAGTAACTATGCCACGCGGACGAAGTCGCGGGCGGAAGCAAGTTTACAATATTTTAGATACCCGATCATCCTGTATAAATAAGTTAACTGCCACAAGATAATATTATCTGAAACCGTACCTGTTGAGTTTAAGTAAAAAACGTCCATCTTGACACAATGAAAAATACCCAAACTTACACCCAAATTGAGAAGACCTTTGTCACTTTACAAAACGTTCAATACGAGGGCTCAATTTAAAACGGTCCATAATATCGAGACACGTCAAGCGATGTTAAATGTCTTCTAACGGGGGTCATGATAAATTGGTGTAGATATTCAATTTCGGGAGACGCTCTTTGCATTTAGGATTCTTTGCTAAGTGACTTAAAATCGATCATAATGAAGTTTTTTTTTCGGGAAATCATCAAATAGTTATTTCGCGCTCTAGGTGGAGCGGAAGGCAGTGTCAGACATTTACTGACGAAAACCATACAACTTCCTTTCTTAACCGACTTAAAAAAGGAGGTTCTAAGTTCGACTGTTTCTTAAGGTTATTGTCACGATTTTTTACACGATTTCTCCCTCAATTGTGAGCAGATTTTCATAATTATTTTTGTAATCAAAAAGGTACCAATACTCCTGAAGAATTCTATGTCATACTTTTAACTAAGTATATTGTTTTGTTAGTTTATGAGTAATCTATAATGCATATTTTTTAAGCTATTGCATAGCTTCTATCGCCGGCCTTGAGCGCGGGGACCGAATCCAGAAATTCCGTAACGAAGAAAAAAATGACACTCCCCACTCCGACGGACACGGAGGTGTGGCTTGTCTAACGTCGTTTACACAATACGGTCAGTTATTTCAATCCCGATTCTAATGTTCTAATAGCGTGTTTGGTAGAGAATCGGATAGTCAATCGACATTACGCTGGATCATATCCAAGGTCTTGTTTTTCTTTTTGCGACTTCTTTTCATTGGAAGTACTTTTTAAATATTTTATTTAGATTGTTTTCATTTATTGCATAAGTTGATAAAAAATTCTATGCAATAGCTTTACCGCGGCAGTCCCCGAGTGCCACACGTATTTTTTCTTCTAATGTTTACGGATGACTAGCTGCGACCCGCGGTTTCAATCGCGTGGTGATAGAATATACAATATTTCTTAATGAATTGTAGCCTATGTATTATTCTGATATGTAAGCTTTATTATTGGAAAGTTTCATTAAAATCCATTCTGCAGTTTTTGCATGTAAGGGTAACAAACATCCATACATCCTCACAACCATTCGCATTTATAATATTAGTAGGATGTAGGATATATGCTTATATCTTTTATTAGCAATTTGTGAGCAAAGAATCAAATAATAGTCACCGACTTGCTAAAGTAAACTTGCTTTCCGTCTTCTAAGTGTTTTTTTGAACAAAAAAAAAACAAGATTTGTTAAAACAAGATTTTTTTGCCCTTTGTAATGACTAAAACCCACTCATGTTACTTCCATTGCCCTTTATGTTCCAGTTTCAAATACGACAGTTCCAATCAATCTGTGTTGTGCTTTCTTAAATATACCATTCAGACACTAATCTGCATAGTTTTCATGTAAGTTGACCAAGATTTATGTCTGGATCTTAAAAGAGACTATGACCTGTGAGTTTGTTTCGGCTGTTTCTTCTCAGAGTAGTCGGGTACGAAACACCGGCCTCATCTAGTTTTTTAAAAAAAGTGCTTGTAAAAACCTACTTGCAAAATAAACATCATTTTTCATTTAATACAGAACCTGCGGTGAGCGAGCCCGGCTCACACTTGGCCGGTTTTTGACCTATTTTCGCTTTATCATAAAATATCGGTTTTCTTAACTGAAGTCAAAGCTGTTTAGACGCTTTGACCGATCAAGTGTAAACCAAATAAAAAATATTAAGCGAATTCTTGTCCAGCGTTGTTTTTTTTTGTGAGTAATCGCTTTTAACGTAGATTCTTATTTTATTTCAAACTAGCTTTTGCCCGCGGCTTCGCTCGTTTTAAATTCGGGGTAACACAGTTCCTCTTTACCGATTTACAGGTACCTGCTACCTGTAGGTTTTGCCCTTGCGCCTTATTTATTGTAATATCAATGCTAAGTTTTTCCTTTTCTTCCCTCTTTCTCCCTCATTTTTCACTTTTTAAAAAAAAAAAGAGTTAGCCTATATCCGTCTCCAGGGTCCCAACTATCTCTGTACCAAAATTCATCAAAATCGGTTTAGCCATTTAGGCGTCAAGACAAACAAAAAAAACTCACTTTCGCTTTAATAATATTAGTAAAGATATCGTTCACTGGACTAAGAATTTCTCCTGTATCGTCGGTGCGTTTACAAACATTTAAACTCACATACACAAACAGCCAGACCCGGAAAAACTATCTGTAGGCCATACAAATATTTGTTACGACCGGGGATCGAAACCGCGACACGCAGCGCAGCAGTCGATCTCTTAGACACTGCGCCAACCATGTTGTCAAATTCCCTGTGAGTGCGAGTCCGACTCGCACTTGACCAGTTTTTAGGGTTCCTTATCTAATTATAAAAAAATCAGGTCGATCTTTAGGTTAAGCCGCGCTTGCCAAGGTCGGTCTGTGGATGGGTGACCACCCGTTACATACCGAGTTTACTCCGTGCCTCGGAAAGCACGTTAAGCCGTTGGTCCCGGCTGTCAATTGTAGATCTTTGACAGTCGTTACAGGTAGTCAGTGTTCCGAAAGTCTGACAACCAGTCTTACCAAGGGGTATGGCATTACCCAGTACTAACTGGGTTGTGGAGGTCATATAGGCAGTCGCTCCATGTAAAATACTGATATTTAGCTGCATCCGGTTAGACTGGAGGCCGATCCCAACATAGTTGGGAAAAGGCTAGGCAGATGATGATCTAATTATTTAAAAAAAAAACTATAAGCTTATAGGAACAGTTTGTTGTCCATCAATATCTCTCAGCTCCATAATACCCTTACCTAACGGCTTGGGTGTGAATTCCGCGTCGAACGCAATTACAGAATTTCTTCATTTCCAATCAAAATGACTACAATTTCAATTGTCATCCTACTTTTCATTATAAATGCGAATATTTGTGAGTATGGATGGATGTCTGTTACTCTTTTACGTCAAAACGGCTGAACGGCTCTTGATGAAATTTGACACAGAGGTAGATTATAGTCTGGAATAATACATAGGATACTTTTTTTTTCAATATTCCCGGGCCAAGTCGCTGGCGCCAGCTATCCTACTTCCTACCCACCTCCTTTCTACTAATATCCTCACTTCCTACATTCACATTAATAATACTAGTACATATATTATTAATGCGAATGTTTGTGAGGATGGATGGATGGATGTATGGATGTATGTACATTTGTTACTCTTTCACATCAAAACGCCTGAACGGATCTTGATGAAATGACACGGCCGGAATTGGTATAGAGCTGTGCCCTAACAAAAAAAAAATCATGTACATTGATGTACAGTACGTCATTTTAAAGCTTACATACAGGGCTTTACAATCGGTTTTGTTTTATGATCAGAGAATAGGCGAGAGAATAGTCACATAGTACGATAATACGTGATAAAATCAACGCAAGATGACACTGTAAATGTCAATCAATGCAATGTCAGAATATAAAACCACACAATCAATGAACAAACATATATTTTTTTCCATTTTCTCTCGCCTATTTTAGAGAAATGTAATTGATGCGGTTATTTTTTACTAGCTTCCGCCCGCGACTTCGTCCGCGTGGCATAGTTACTTTGTTTCTGATATTCAATTTCCTGCCTACCCTCTTAGTCTATTGGCGTGATTATTGCAAGTGATGCTGAGTCAAATAAAAAAAGTCCCATTAAAATCGGCCCAGTAGTTTCCGAGATTCAATTTTCTGCCTACCCCCTTAGTCTATTGGCGTGATTATTTCTATCCTTCTTTACCTTCCAAGTAATGTTGAGTCAAATAAAAAAAAGTCCCATTAAAATCGGTTTAGTAGATTCTGAGATTCAATTTCCTGCCTGCCCCCTAAGTTCATCGGCGTGATTATTTATATCCCAGTTTACTCTCCAGGTGATACTGAGTCAAATAAAAAAAGTCCCGTCAAAATCGGTCCAGTAGATTCTGAGATTCAATTTCCTGCCTGCCCCCTAAGTTCATCGGCGTGATTATTTATATCCCAGTTTACTCTCCAGGTGATACTGAGTCAAATAAAAAAAGTCCCGTCAAAATCGGTCCAGTAGATTCTGAGATTAGCCCGGACAAACAGACAGACAGACAGACAGACAGACAAAAATTTTAAAAATTGTTGTTTTGGCTTCTATTACGGTAATTAAGACCCCCTGTAACAATTTTTCATAAAAATCTTCAATGTACAGAAATCGATCTTTTACAGTCTTATTATATGTACTAGCTTTTGCCCGCGGCTTCGCTCGCGTTAAATTCGGTAGCGCCTTATTGATTTGTAATAGCAACGCTAAGTTTTCCCGTTTCTTTCCCCTTTCTCCCTCATATCACACTCTTTTAAAAAAAAGTAATAGCCTATGTCCGGAAAGTCCCATTAAAATCGGTTTAGTAGATTCTGAGATTCAATTTCCTGCCTGCCCCCTAAGTTCATCGGCGTGATTATTTATATCCCAGTTTACTCTCCAGGTGATACTGAGTCAAATAAAAAAAGTCCCGTCAAAATCGGTCCAGTAGATTCTGAGATTAGCCCGGACAAACAGACAGACAGACAGACAGACAGACAGACAGACAGACAGACAAAAATTTTAAAAATTGTTGTTTTGGCTTCTATTACGGTAATTAAGACCCCCTGTAACAATTTTTCATAAAAATCTTCAATGTACAGAAATCGATCTTTTACAGTCTTATTATATGTATATAGATATAGATTACTGTGCATTATCAGGGCAGGATCCGGCCATGTCCTTTTGCACAGAGGTAGATTATAGTCTGGAAAACTTTTTTATAATTATTTTCATATCACGCGGGCGAAGCCGCGGGCGATAGCTAGTTAACAATATTTCCATGCATTTTGTAGCTAACTTCTAGTTGAAGTTAACTAGCGGTCAAAAGGTGAAAGTTCAAAGAGTTTTGAACTTTGTATTACAGAACCATTTAATATTTAAGTTATAGTAAAACAAGCTGTTACCCGCGGCTTCGTCCGCGTGTAACCTTGTCTTATAGCCGTTCTTTTCTAATGTATTTAGAAAAAGAACGAACATGGGTGGTAGTCAGTAAAAATCTGACACTCCCCAATTATCAATCGGTTAATTTATTTAGATTTTTAATTGAATTTTGCTTTTTATTTACTCTGGATGCTCTTACTGTGCACGTCTTTCTACATCGTTCTCACATATTTGTATAATCACAACACGAATGATGTAAATACGATTTTGTAATAATATTATAATTTAAAAGAGTGGAGTTTCCTACTCATTCTGCTTCACGACAGTTGTGCTCAATACAGATCAACGCTTTAGAATGTGCAACTACAGTACTTTCACAAGTTATTATGCATTTGTCTGGGACTGTAGCTTCATCATTTTGTTTTTTGACTTTGAAAAGTGCCTGTAATGGTCTAGTTGACAGAGGAGCCTGCCAGGGCCTCTGCCTGCAGGGGTTGCGGGTTGTTCGAAAGAGATACCGCGGCCCCGGAACGTAAAGGGCAATAGAAGGAACATGGGTGGGTTTTAGTCAGTACAAGTCTGACACTCCCCCCAGCTCCGCCCAGAGCGGGGGAAGTTATATGATGATATCTCACCCCAAAAAAAAAGGTCTAGTTGAAATAAATGCTTTGATTTTTCACTTTGATTTCCTATACGCAAAAAAGGGTTGCATATTTTTTTGTTGAGGCATTAATCTCTGAACTCCACAGTTAGGATAGGTACAACAGAAATGGCGGAAATCTGACTTAACTCAAACTCAAATCATTTATTTCAATTAGACCATTACAGGCACTTTTGAATGTCATAAAAACAAGAACAAAAAAAATGATGCTGCTACAGTCCCAGTCACAAGACATAATAACTTGTGAAAGTACTGTAGTTGCCCATTCCAAAGCGTAGATCTCTATGGAGAAGAATGGGCAAGAAACTCCATGGACACTCTTTTAGATCATAATGTTTTATAAAATCATGGATACATCATTCATGTTGAGATTATACATAATGTGAGAACGATGTAGAAAAACGAGCACATTTAGAACGTCCAGAGTAAAAGCAATAATTAGCACGAGTTTAATAGGTGAATTAAAACAAACCGTGGTAGCTAAGAGATGACCAGTCCCAACTGACAGCGCCCGTTCACGAACATGACGTATGGATCAGCCCCATTCAGCTCGACCATTTTGAAGGGAGCTAAATGACCCAACACACCCGCCACCATCAGCGAGACATTTAAGTGAGCATGACAATCTCTCAACCACCAGGGCAACCGTCGAGTCAATAAAATTACATAGTACTCACACATGGGCATTACAATTATACAATATTAGGAAATTGAGTCTATACAATGCACAGATAGTCTTACAATCTTCTTCAGCTGCCACAATAACTTCAGATACTGATTAATGATTAATTAGTTTGCCCCTATGGTTGTGGAGCAGGACCGGCATTGAGCCAAGCATTTATATCATTAATGTAATCCCCTAACTTATAGTATGCTTGCTGTTACAGTACAATATCTTTGTGCTGTATCTACAATCTACATCGCAATCTTAGGTTCTTTATCGCACGTTCAATATCTATTAAATGTTTCTACTATCTGTTATCAAGCACGAACGAACGAACGAACGTTTATCAGGCACGAAGTCGTTAGTATATAAGATGCACCTTTGGATAATTATAACCAGACTATACTACATCTTTTGTCTCATTTATACCTAGTCATATACTGCCAAGAAGTTTGGCAAATTCATATACTGCCAAGAAGTTTGGCAAATTGGTGACCCCGACGAACGAATACGCAGCAAGAAACATGGCACAATCACCGTGCAAGGCGAACATAAATCAGCAAGGAACACTGGAAGTAGCTGCTGGCACCTCGGTTTTATCCCGCATTCCGGAATTTTGGAAAGACCAACCAAGATTATGGTTCACGCAACTAGAAGCCATATTAGCACCACAGAAGCAAGGAGACGAATACAAATACTGTACAGTAATAGCAAAGTTATCCAAGGAAGAAATACTACAAGTTAGTGACCTAATCACTTCACCACCGACTACAGATAAATACAAAAACATCAAGGAACGTTTAATTGATTGTTACGAAGAAACAGAACAGCGACAGTTTCAAAAATTAATATCAGAGACAGAACTCGGTGATCAAAAACCTTCGCAGTTATTACGTCAAATGCGGGTCCTCGGGAGAGGAAAAATCAGTGACGAAACAATTAAACTACTATGGTTCAGGCTTTTACCAACATCAGTTACTACGGTTCTAGCAGTTACGGAAGACATGGAAATTGACAAACTGAGCCAAATTGCAGACAAAATAATAATGAATTCAAAAGTAACCGAAATATCAGCTGTTAGCAACGACACTTCAAACGACAACAATACAGCATGCATTTTAACCCAGCTAGCAAAATTACAGATAGATATTGACGCAATTCAGCAAGGTCAATATGGCTATCGACCCAACACGCACAATCATTTCAAGAAACGTCAACAATTCCCGATTATGAGGCCGAGAACAAACTATAGAGGAGCAAATCGATTTTGTTACTACCACGAAAGATTCGGAAAATATGCAAGGAACTGCATTAAACCATGCGGTTGGAAACCAATGACTTACGTACGGAACCAGGGAAACGAATAAGAGCACAGACAACGGCGAAACTCTGTGCAATCCACCCATCCAATCGCCTCACCATTACCGACCGAAAAAGTGGTATGAAGTTTTTGATTGACACGGGCGCAAATATCTCAGTCATTAGCAAGCAACAGAGATATTCAATTTTACAAAATGAACAATACACACTATACGCTGCAAATGGGACTAAAATTAGGACTTACGGCGAGGAGACGCTTATCTTGAATTTAGGACTACAACGATGTTATAAATGGAATTTTATAATCGCCGATGTTACACAACCAATAATTGGAGCAGATTTTCTAGAGCACTATAAACTATTAGTCGACATAGCAGGTCGCAAACTTATCGACAAAGTTACAGAGCTGACAACGCATGTAACTTCAGAAAAAGCGACACAACAAACAATTCGTACTATCGCAGTGGGAACGAATCCACGTATTACGCAACTTTTAAACAAATACGAAGACATCACGAAAGAGTCCTCTCTACGCAATGCGCCCAAACATAAGATTGAACACCACATTATCACTACAGGACCACCCGTCGCAGCTCGGGCAAGACCATTACCTCCAGAAAAATACGACATAGCCAAAAAGGAATTTCAAAATATGATAGAACTCGGAATTTGCCGACCGTCAGATAGCCCATGGGCAAGCCCATTACATATGGTAAAAAAGAAAAATGGCGAATGGAGACCGTGCGGAGACTATCGAATGCTCAATAGCACGACAGTGCCGGACAAATACCCACTACCAAGATTAACTGACTTTACATACATATTAGAAAATAAGAAGATACTAAGCAAGATAGATATACGCAAAGCATACCACTGTATTCCTGTTAAAGATATAGAGAAAACAGCCATCATCACACCTTTCGGACTTTTTGAGTACTTAAGAATGCCTTTCGGATTACGCAATGCGGCACAAACATTTCAACGATTCATGGATTCCTTATTTAGAGATTTAAACTTCGTATTTATATTTGTAGACGATTGTCTGATCGCATCGGACAACGAAGATATGCATTATCAGCATTTAGAAACGGTTTTCAAACGTTTACACGAGAATGGAATAACCATTAATCTCGAAAAATGCGAATTTCTCAGAAGGGAAATAGATTTCTTAGGTTATCATATAACGAGCCAAGGAATACAACCTACCGAAGAAAATTACAAAGCAATCATGGAATTTCCCAAACCGAAAACAATTCAAGAATTAAGAAGATTTTTGGGCATGGTCAATTTCTACAGAAGTAATATTCCACGCGCAGCGGAAAATCAAAGAATTTTAAACGAATATCTACATGGTTCAAAAAAGAACGATAATTCACCTGTTCCTTGGACAACGGAAGCAGACAAAGCTTACGAAAAATGCAAGGAAAGCATGAAAAACGCAGTATTAACAGCGCATCCTTCCCGCAACGCATCACTAGCGCTCATGACCGACGCTAGTGCTACTTGCGTTGGTGGAGTTTTACAACAAAAATCCGGACGCAATTGGGAACCATTAGGATTTTTTTCACAAAAATTGAGCGACACTCAACAAAAATATTCTACGTTTGACAGAGAGCTGTTAGGAATATACATGGCCGTCAAACATTTTCACAGATTAATCGAGGGAAGAGAATTTACAATATTTACGGATCACCGACCTTTGACATACGCATTCTCCCAAAAACCATCATCAAACGATACACCGCGACGGGTCCGGCAGTTAGATTTCATTTCACAATACAGTACCAACATCCAACACATAAACGGACGTGACAATATTACCGCCGATGCCTTATCTCGAATAGAGGAAATATACGTGCCATCACCTATCGATTACGCTGAATTGGAAAAATGTCAATCAACAGATAATGAACTAAGTAAATTACATGACAATAAAAGATTAAAATTTAAAAACATTACGCTTCCGGGTTCCACAATAAACATCACCTGCGACACGTCTACTGGAAAAAGCCGCCCCTACTTACCAAAGCATTTTCGCAAACAAATTTTCGATACCATTCATGGTATGAGCCATCCAGGAAAAAGAACTACGAGAAAAATGATAACCCAAAGGTATTTATGGCCGTATATGAACAAAGATATCAATAATTGGTGTAGATCATGTATAGCCTGCCAAAAATCAAAAATACAACGACATACGATATCACCTCCTGGTACATTTATGACAGCGCAACGTTTTGAACATTTACATATTGACATCGTCGGACCACTTCCGATTTCACAAGGGAAGAGATATTTAATCACAATCATAGATCGTTGTACGTCATGGCCCGAAGTATTTCCGGTAGAAGATATAACTGCAGAAACAGTAGCCAAGACACTTTTCGAAGGATGGATTACTCGTTTTGGATGTCCATTGCGCATTACTACGGATCAAGGCCGACAGTTTGAATCAAGAATATTTGAGTCACTCTCACAATTTTTGGGAATACATAAAATTAGGACAACACCTTATCATCCGCAATCCAATGGAATGATAGAGAGATTTCATAGAACTTTAAAGGTAGCGTTAATGACAAGAGAATCCAACGAAAATTGGTTAAAAGAAATCCCAACAGTTTTACTCGGGTTGCGGAGTAGCTTGCGAGAAGACACAGGTTATAGTTCAGCAGAGATGACATATGGAACGCCAATACGACTCCCTGGAGGATTTTTTGAGTCATCAGCAGCACAGTTATCAACGTACGAAGAATTTGTAAAACAAATTCAAAAGGACATCACACAAATGACATCAATTCCGAAAAGAAAAAACCATAACCAAGCTATATTTGTGCATCCCGAACTCAAAGAATGCTCACACGTATTTGTTCGGTGTGATAGAATGAAGAAAGCCCTGACACCGCCGTATGAAGGACCCTACCCAGTAATTAGTAAAACAGATAAAACATTTTGCATTAGAATTAAGGATAAAGAGACAGTGATATCAATTGACAGATTGAAACCAGCATTCATGATCAATGACGAATCAAACTACGTGCCAGATTCAAAGGATTGCGACAGACATTCACACACGTACACTACACGATCGGGACGTAAAGTAAAGCCAGTAGTACGTCCATAAAAAAACAGCTAAGTCAAAATTACAGACGTCAGCAAATCACACCACAACAGGCGTCATCAAATTCCACCGCGTACAATAGCATTATTATTTATATACATCAGCAAATAACTAGTAAGGTCAAGATCAAATTTATATTGTAAACACTATTACCATAATATTTATTTTTTTTAAAGGGGGGTGTACTGTTACAGTACAATATCTTTGTGCTGTATCTACAATCTACATCGCAATCTTAGGTTCTTTATCGCACGTTCAATATCTATTAAATGTTTCTACTATCTGTTATCAAGCACGAACGAACGAACGAACGTTTATCAGGCACGAAGTCGTTAGTATATAAGATGCACCTTTGGATAATTATAACCAGACTATACTACATCTTTTGTCTCATTTATACCTAGTCATATACTGCCAAGAAGTTTGGCAAACTTGCCTTAAAAACTACTTTATTATATTAAAATGAGAAAAATGAACGTTAAGAAAAAGAAGTACTTACGTTTAACTTATTACGTACAGAACTCAAAAATAATATGTTGTGAACACGCAATTAACCAATTTAGCTAAAATTATTTTTGTTTTACTAGCTGACACCCGCGGCTTTGCCCGCCAGCTACAATTATTGGGTTTATTTTTTTCTCCGCGCATTGTTTTCACGGATTAAAAGAGAAACAAAGACCGCTACAGACAGAACTCTAATATTAAAAATAAGAAACTAAAATATTTTTGAACTTAGAACTTCAAATGTCAGTTTGTTTTTATATGCAAACTAGCGTTTGCCCGCGGCTTCGCTCACATTAAAGTCGGGGGGCAGTTCCCCTTTCCTGATTTACAGGTACCTGCTACCTGTAGTTTTTGCCCTAGCGCCTTATTTATTGTAATTAGCAATGCTAAGTTTTCCCTTTTCTTCGTTTTTTTCTCCCTCACATCCCACTTTTTTTTTTAAATTAGCCTATGTCCGTCTCCAGGGTCCCAACTATCTCTGTACCAAAATTCATCAAAATCAGCTTGGCCATTTAGGCGTGAAGACGTAACAAACAAACAAACTCACTTTCGCTTTTATAAGTAAGGATGCAGAATCCTAACGGACTTGCACTCACAGGTAATTTGACGACACGGTTGGCCTTTTTTTTAATTTTTTTGGGGTGGGAAATCGTCAAATAACTTCCCCTGGGCGGAGCGGGGGAGAGTGTCAGACTGTACTTACTAAAACCTACTTATGTTCCTTCTATTGCCCTTTACGTTCCGGGGCCGCGGTATCTCTATCGCACAACTCGCAATCCCGGCAGGGGAACACCTTGGCATCTATCTTCATTGCAATAAGGATGCTGGCACTTATGGCAAATTACTCACAGAAGTAAAATCTCTGTGAAAATCTATACATTCGAAAACAGGTGTTGAGATGCCTCCGTGCCTCGAAAGCACGCTAAGCTGTTAGTGTAGCCTGTTATTCGTTGAGGAACTCATAGAATCAGCCGCTCGAGTTGATGTTTAGGTTAAGACGCGCTTGCCTAGGTTAATCTGTAGATGGGTGACCTGTTAAATACCGAGTATCCTCCGTGTCTCGATTAAGCACGTTAAGCTTTTGGTCCCGGCTGTCATTTGTAGATCTTTGACAGTCATTACAAGTTGAATGTCTTTTTTTGTATTTTTCTCCGTCAATTTGTATTTTGACGACACAGTTGGCGCAGTGGCTAAGTGACGCGGCTTCGATTCCCGCACGGAACAGATATTTGCATGGCCCACAAATAGTTGTTCCGGGTCTGGCTGTTTGTGTATGTGAATTTAAATGTTTGTAAACGCACCCACGATACAGGAGAAATTACTAGAGCGGGCAACGTTTAAAAAAAAATCTTGTTCTCAGTTGCATCAAGTTAGACTGGCAGCCGACCCCACCGATATTGTCAAAAGGCTAGGTGTCAATATAAACCGGGAAATTCTCTTTGAAAACCGGTCTATTCAGTTCCGCACTCGGCGAATCTTCTGATTGATTTTTCAGTCAATTCTCGTAAGCTGATTAAGTTAAAATGGACACCTGACGGTTTAAATTAAAATGCCATTGTATCAACAAAAACAAACTGAACATCACCTGGGATACCGCGGTCCTGGAACATAAAAGGCAAGAAAGAACGTGGTGGGTTTTAGTCAGTAAAACTCTGACACTACAAAATGAAAATATTTTATGAATTCCGATCCGCAAAAAAAAAGTTATATAATTCCTTAGTTTTGTAACTAATATTTGTTAAATATGGCAATGTTGAGTATGGCAACATTTAAATATTATTGGCAACACTGAATTTTGGCTATGACTAACTAAGAAACGTCCATTATTTATGTTGTAGGCTAGTTTTTTCCCGCTATGTAAATCTTTAATAAATTAAAACATACAGTAAAAACCCACCCCTTTAATTTGAAATTAACATCAATATTGGTGATTTGATTAAGTATTTAGATTAGTCCCTTATTCACTTTTCGTGTTATTATATATTTTTAATATTTCTTAAAAAAATATCATTTAAATATAACCTATATTCGCCGATATCGGCAGCAGGGTCCAAGCTACTAGTGGTCAGGGCTCTTGAAAGAAGAACCTCCTAACATACGCGCCGTACCCAGAAGTACTGCTTTGATTCTCTCTGATTTAAAAGAGCCCTATAGAGTTTCTTGCCCATTCTTCTACATAGAGATCTACGCTTTGGAATGGGCAACTACAGTACTTTCACAAGTTATTATGTCTTGTGACTGGGACTGTAGCAGCATCTTTTTTTGTTTTTATGACATTCAATAGTGCCTGCAAGGGTCTAAATAAGCCGTGTCGACGGCGCGTTCGGGTTTCACGCGCGCCTCAAAGAGATGTCAGCAAAGCAGAGGGGCTTGCCAGAGCCTCCACCTGCCGGGGTTGCGGGTTGTTCGAAAGATATACCGCGGCCCCGGAACGTAAAGGGCAATAGAAGGAACATGGGTGGGTTTTAGTCAGTAAAAGTCTCACACTCCCCCCGCTCCTCCCAGAGCATGGGGAAGTTATTTGATGATTTCCCAACCCAAAAAAAAAGGGTCTAATTGAAATAAATGCATTGAGGTTTTAAAAACAAGCTAAGGAGAAGACGACTTTCTAAAGTCAAACGTCCCTGTTAAAGGTTCGTAAAATGATGGGTGACCTAATTTCTCTGTTGATCGTTGAAATGAGACGTATCCGACAATAAACGGGCGCCATTTGTGACTGTTTCTGTTTGTTTTTTAGGCACGATAAGTTTTCACGCAAGCTTTGAGTAAAGTATGCTGCGTATTAAAGGCTATGCTATTACTTTATTATTTGATAACACGATTGGCGCTGTGGCTAAGCGATCGACTGCTGCGCTGCGTGTCGCGAGTTCGATCCCCGCACAGAACAAATATTTGTATGGCGTACGGATAGTTGTTTCGGGTCTGGCTGTTTGTGTATGTGAGTTGAAATGTTTGTAAACGCACCCACGATACAGGAGAAATTCCTAGTGTGAGGCAACGTTTTTATAAAAAATAAAAAAAACTTTCACTGTTATTTTATTTATTGTATGTATTTGTGTGAACAAAAAAACGGCAATAATAAAAGAAAACAACCCAACATTTTACTAATCCTTACTAATATTATAAAAGCGAAAGTGAGTTTGTTTGTTTGTTTGTTACCTCTTCACGCTTTAATGGCTACACCGATTGTGATGAATTTTGGTACAGAGATAGTTGGGAACCAGGAGACGGACATAGGCAAATTTTTATTTTAAAAACTGGGATGTGAGGGAGAAAGAGGGAAGAAAAGGGAAAACTTAGCGTTGCTATTACAAATCAATAAGGCGCAAGGGGAACTGTGTTACCTCGAATTTAACGCGAGCGAAGCCGCGGGCAAAAGCTAGTATTATATAAGCAAAAGTGAGTTTGTTTGTCACGCCTGAATGGCCGATCTGATTTTGATGAATTTTGGTACAGAGATAGTAGGGACCCTGGAGAAGGCCATAGGCTAATTTAAAAAAATGTGAGAAATGGGGAGAAATAAAAAATGTATCTTTCTCTCCCCTTTTCTTCCCGAAATGGGGAGAGAAAGATACATTTTTTTTTTCTATCATCAAGTTAGCGTTAGCCCAAATTAACTAAGCCACGCGGGCAAAGTCGCGGGCGGAAGCTAGTTGAAAATAAATTATTATTACATTTAAATACACACAAAATAATTGACAGGACATTATATTTATTGGCCCGTTTTTATCGTGTGATTAGTACCAAACCTGGAATTTGCTAAACATCATCATCTTCTTAGCCTTTCCCCAATAATGTTGGGGTCGGCTTCCAGTCTAACCGGATACAGCTGAATATCAGTATTTTACATGGAGCGACTGCCAATCTGACCTCCACAACCCAGTTAGTACTGGGTAATACGATTCCCCTTGGTAAGACTGGTTGTCAGACTTTCGGAACACTGACTACCTGTAACGACTGTCAAAGATCTACAAATGACAGCCGGGACCAACGGCTTAACGTGCTTTCCGAGGCACGGAGGAAACACGGTATGTAACTGGTGGTCACCCATCCACAGACCAACCTAGGCAAGCGCGGCTTAACCTGATTGACCTGAGTGGCTGCTATTATTTAGCCACGAACTGCTTTGGAATTTGGAATTGGCTAAACATGGCGTCAATAATAAATATAAATAGCATAGGAATTCTTCTGTAACACAAGCTTAAAACATTCAAATCACGCGACGTAGTTATGTCACATAAAAAGTATATGTTGTAAGGGATTGTTGTTACAATGTGCTGTTAGCTGATTATCACGCAAGCTCAAATATGGGGTAAGCTGGGAATAACAGTAAGAGTATTATATAAATCAACTTAACTTCTCTTCTCGTCTTTTTGTAAAAATCGATAGGTGTACATGTTTTGGGACCCTCCCTTAGAAATATGTACTTAAGGGCAAATCGCCGCCTGCCGGGGTTGCGGGTTGTTCGAAAGAGATACCGCGGCCTCGGAACGTAAAGGGCAATAGAAGGAACATGGGTGGGTGTGACCAATTAATTTATCAATTAATCTTTAAAACTTAAAGTTTTGAGCACATTTACAACTGTTTTCATTAATAACTTAACTGAAATTTGCCTTTGTTCAAACAAATAATGGCACTCTTTTTATTAAATTTGGTCCTTTATCATACTCATCTGTCATCTGAAATAATAATAATAAATAAATAAATATCTTGGGACAACTTACACACGGCTATCTGATCCCAAGCTAAGCAGAGCTTGTGTTATGGTAACCAGACAACTGATATACATACTTATATAATTTATAAATACATACATATTATAGATAAATAGATAAATCACACCCAGACACAGAACAAACAATCATGCTTATCACACAAAGTTTGTCCTGGGTGGGAATCGAACACACGACCTCCGGCTCAGCAGTCAGGGCCACTAACCACTAGACCAACAGGCCCGTAATAAACGATTATTTATTTATTAAAACCAAATTAAAAAAAAAAAAAACATTTGAAATACGGAACATATTATTATGTTTAAAACTGGCCCTTATTGCAATTACGATTACGTTCAACATGCAATGTTATTCGGACACAAAAAACAAATTGTTCCTGTATTTGTTCTAATCCCTAAAGACGGCGATGTTTTTTTTAAGAGCTTATAGCGCATATTTTGAATGCATATAATGATTCAATATTTGTTCTATTTCGTACATAGATTATTTTTACCAATTCTTTTGGCCTTGTAGATTCTTAGAAGTTTGATAACTTATGTTAACTTCTTATCTTAAAATACATTGATTTTTGATCGACTGGTTGTCAGACTTTCGGGACACTGACTACCTGTGACAAAGATCTACAAATGACAGCTGGGACCAATAGCTAAACATGCCTTTTGAATGCGGAGAAATCTCTGTAGGCAATTCAAGCACAGTTTGATCTAAAGATCAATCACGATTTTGAACTCCAAATTAAAATATTTCGATTTCACATAGGCCTACATTGGCACTTATAAAACGTCGAGAAAAGATGCACGGTTCGGCTTGGTCGTTTCCTATGGAGAAGAATCGGCAATATACTCCATGGTTACGCATTTAAAATCATTTGGTTTTGTTACAGCGTTAGTAATTAAGTATTAAAGGACAGCGTAGGCCCGATAATGTTGTTTTTTGGCCACAAGTTTCTCTCTATATCCCATTTTGTTTCGGCACAGCAAGTTTTGATATTCCATACTTCTCAATTACTCGTCCAACATACACCTCCTTTCTAGATTTACAGTCAGCCACGCTGAATCTTCAATTCAGAAACAATTATTTATCCAAAGATACGTTTTTATAACATTTCTCTTGCACTGCAAACTCATTACAGTTATACATACGTACACAAACCATGTATATGCCGGTAGGAACAAAGAAATTCGTGGTGCGCATGCGTGAACAGAGCGAGATACCAGTACGGTCGAACGCTATAAGAGCTAGCGTGTTAGAGAAGGATAGATAATGTCATAAATTCAACTGAACATTTCGCAGGGTGTGTTAGATATTTCATGTTATTATTTAATAATTAGAAGTAACGTATTTTTGAGGGAATGTTTAGTTTTTTTTTCGAGACTATAAAGTTTTATTGGAGCTGTTCTTCCACTTAGTAATTTCTGCATTTCTGTGCCAAAAGTTTTAAAATCAAAATGAAAAGTCATTTACTTATTTAAATTAGGCTGATAATCAGCAAGAGACAGTCCCACAAAAACGCCCTGCCCTTCGCCACTTCCTAGTGTTTTAGCTGGGAAGAAAAAGTGGCGGAACAAATTCCCCAGCAACACATCTGTCTGTCAGGTTAAAAGAACCAGATTTAATACAATTTCATTTATCACAAGGTAAATTTAAGAAATAATTCATTCATTGTCACATGTCAGCTAGCAAACACCAATTATGTATATAAAAATATACCCAAACATAAATAAATCCTCCAGTCTAACGGGTGTGCCCGCTTACATGTGCAGTGAAGAAGTCACAGGTGATAAATCATGCTCTATGAAATAGTTTGATTACAAACATCAAGTAATAACTTGTTTGTTTGTTACCCCCTCTTACTCCCCCAGTTCTCAATTTAAAAAAAATACATACGTCCGTCTCCAGGGTCCCAACTATCTCTGTACCAAAATTCATCAAAAACAAACTTACTTTCGCTTTTATAATATTAGTAAGGATATCCTTTTATTCACTTTTCATCTTAAAATTAAATTTTAAAATATTTCTTAGCAAAAAAATTTAAATAGGTTTCCGCCGGTAACGGGAGCAGGGTCCAAGCTGCCGGTGGTCAGGGCTCCAGAGAAAGGAACCTCCTAACAATACGGGCCGTGTCTAAGAGTACCGCTTTCTGCATCAAGCCCCTAATCCAGCTGCCTAACGAGAGCCTGCTCAGGTGTTGGTCGAGGCTCTTGGCAATTAAGCCATTATCTATAACGACTATCGGTACAATGATTGCTGAGTCCACATCCTACATATCGACAACCTCGCGAGCCAAGTCAATATTATATATGTATGTTTATTCATCTTTACACATATTTTCTGTACTTTTTCAAATTCCGTTATTCAAAACAAAAAGAGTAAACATGTGTTTGTTCGTATCGAATAGGCTCCAAAACTACTGGACCGATTTTAATCATTTTTTCACTAATAGGAAGCTTCATTATCAGGAAATAACATAGGAAGTAAAAAAACATTAAATACTTACTTTTCTACCCGACGCGCCGCAAAGAAGGGGTAAAAAAATTAAGTCTATAGTAATTAGACAATCGGGACCCATTAAAATCTATGTTACTATGGGTCCCGACTGTCTCGACTATAGATTATCTCTAATTTATAAAATGACACGGCCGGAATTGGTATAGAGCTGTGCCCTATCAAAAAAAATATTCATGTACATTGATATACAGTACGTCATTTTAAAGCTTACATACAGGGCTTTACAATCGGTTATGTTTTATGATCAGAGAATAGGCGAGAGAATAGTAACATAGTACGATAATACGTGATAAAATCAACGCAAGATGACAATGTAAATGTCAATCAATGCAATGTCAGAATATAAAACCACATAATCAATAAACAAACATATATTTTTTTGCATTCTCTCTCGCCTATTTTAGAGAAATGTAATTAATGCGGTAATTTTTTATTTATTTCAAAAGGAATTTTCATATATTAATCATTACTGTGCATTATCAGGGCAGGATCCGGCCATGTCTTTTCCGTGTCACAATGTTAGTTACCGTACTCCTCCGAAACGGCTCGACCGATTCTTATGAAGTTTTGGGTACATATTGGGTAGGTCTGAGAATAGGCTAACATCTATTTTTCATACCCCTAAACCTCAGCGGGTGAAACCGCTGGGCACAGCTAGTTTTTTTATATAATTAAGTACCTTTATAGTTATTGGACAAGGAAGTTATTGGAAGGTTTTTGGAAGGACATGTGACTAAAAGAGTAATGGATCTAAATGTTGATGGACGGCGAGCGAGAGGAAGGCCAAAGAAAAGATGGATGGATTGTGTAAGGAATGATATGAAAGAGAAAGGAGTAAATGATGCCGTGACGTCTGCTAAGGGAGAATGGAAGAAGAAAACGTGTTGCGCCGACCCCAAATAGAATGGGACAATGGCAGGAAAATGATGACCTTGATAGTTATTATTCATAGTTCTAGATTACAGTACTTGTTTTTGTCTATTCAGTTTTATTTTTATTTGGTGTAGGTACTTATGTAGTTTGGTTCACTTTTTACACAGTCGGTTTTTTTTTTAAATAATTATTTAAGGATGGGAAATCATTAAATGACTTCACACGCTCAAAAATGTGTTAGATTTTTAGTAACTTAAACTTTAGGACAGCGGTATCTCTTTCGAACAAACCGCAACTTCAGAATATATCCTCTTACAAGTAGTTGTAGAAACTTCTCGAAGAGATCGTCACTTGACTTTTTCATATCGCCATAAAAGATTATGAGTCATCGACCTATCTCGTACAGATTCTTCTCATTCATTGTAAACTAGCTTCCGCCCGTGACTTCGCTCGCGTTAAATTCGGGGTAACACAGTTCCCCTCTCCTGATTTGCAGGTACCTGTAGTTTTGCTTATGCGCCTTATTTATTGTAATAGCAAAGCTAAGTTTTCCCTTGTCTTCAAAGCCGCGGGCGGAAGCTAGTTTCATTATAAAGCGTAGCATATCTACCTACATTTTTCTTACGGATGGGAAATTTTTAAATAACTTCCCTCGCTATGGGCGAAGCGGGAGGGAGTTTCAGATTGAACTGACTAAAACCTATCCTTGTAAGGAACAAGGATTTTTGCCCTTTATGTTCCGGGGCAGCGGTATCTCTTCCGAAAAACCCGCAACGATACATAACATCTTTATTTGCTTTACCATAATGTGTACCTAGGTGGTTGTTTTTATAATATTGTGATCATTATGGACCCTGTAGGGCACAGCAGAAGGGTAGAGGAGAGGAAGCTCTGTTTTAGAAGATAGTTGTTATTTTTCTATGTAGAAGTTTTATCATTAAACAATTTTTTTTTGACGTGATAACGTCTTTAAAATCGTTTTAGTCGGGTGACATGTTCAGAAACTTGTGTCACACCAAAACCTCACAAGCGACATTTCATAAAGATGGTAGCGCCATCTGTTACTTGGCTCGAAAAAAAAACTTTAAATTAGTACTTAATTTCATTTTAGATGTCACTACTGGTGATAACTTATATCACCAATAAGACGTTATCACGTAAACATCTCGATCGTAAACCTACTTTACAAACAACCAATTTTTTTTTGTTTTGCCATACTCATATATGCTCTCACACACTTAAATACACACACGCACATCGACACATGCCTTACACCCCCACCACACATTTAAAGTTGTAAAAAAAACTGTCAACGTAATTTTATATTATGGAAGAGTGAAGTCTCCATTCAGTAAGTAATGTATTTTTTTTTTTTGGTACAGAAATAATTTTGTATTTGTATACCATTTATCAGACTTTAACAAAACACATTTTTAGCTAAAAACAGAGCTTTACTTTACAAACAAACCCACGGTCAACAGCTAGTCTTTGTAACAAAACTACACAAATTAAACACAACACCAAAAACATTTAAACATTCTTTCTTTAAACTATGTCCACCTCAAAATTTGACGGCAGCAAAACTTCAAACTAATCCCTTTCATAATTGCAAACTGAGGTCGAGAGTTGGGGCATCCACCCTAAAGAAATTTATGTGAGCGGTCCCTGAAAGTAGGGTGGGAGCTCCTATTCTCGGACACCCGATATACCTTGTTAAAAGATTCTACCCTTATTTAGTTGGTTGAGATCGAATGGATACCCGGTTTTGTTTATACCTGAATTTTCCTACAGCTAGGAGTTTTGTTTAGATGTTATTGTAACGTTGTTGAACTCGATTTAGCATAGAAACTCGCTAGGTCTTAAGCGTTTTTATAGGGTTTTGTACCTCAAAAGGAAAAAAACGGAACACTTATTGGATCAGTTCGTTGTCCGTCTGTTTGTCACGACCCTTTATGTCGTGAAAGAGTAACAAACATCCATTCTCACAAGGATTCGCATTTAAATCCTTACTAATATTATAAAAGCGAAAGAGAGTTTGTTTGTTTCTTACGTCTTCACGCCTTAATGGCTAAACTGATTTTGTCGAGTTTTGGGACAGAGATAGTTTAGACCCTGGAGACGGATATAGGCTACTTTTTTTAAAGTGAGAAATGAGGAAGAAATAGGGAAGAAAAGGGAAAACTTAGCTTTGCTATTACAATAAATAAGACGCAAGGGCAAAAACTACAGGTAACAGGTGCCTGTAAATCGTAAAACGAGCGAAGCCGCGGGCAAAAGCTAGTATGTATATTAATAAATTTCTTCTTGTTTCAGATTGCTGCCCAGCCGCAAAAGGGAACAAGGATCAAGGTTATTTTTGACTATTTCTAAACTATTACTAAGAGGGTTTACTTTAAAACAAAACTTTAATAATTGAGCAACAAGTTTTCTCCAATAACTTTGAACTAACTACAAGCCAAACATTTATCTAAACTCATTTAAGTCTATCCAAATTTCTGAAAAATATGTCGTTCATCAACATCGTATGGAAAATGGACATGTAAAGAGGAGGGACGAAGCGCATGTGACTAAAAGAGTGATAGATATGAATGTTGATGGACGGAGAGGGAGAGGAAGGCCAAAGAAAACACCGCGGGAAATGCCCCGGGCGTCGGGTGCCACGAGACGACTCCCGGCCACCGTAAATGCGGGCCTGTGTACGGTGAGCAATGGGTAGCTCACCGTCCGTCCGTCTATTGATGACAGACAAAAAATAACGTAATAACCTGAAATCAAAATCAATATATTTTTATTTCTTATAGACCTACATGGGCACTTCTAAAACGTCGAGAAAAGGTGCAGGTTTCTGGTTGGTCGTTTCCTATGGAGAAGAACTGGCAAGAACTTCCATAGTTACTCTTTTAAAATCATCTTAAAAAATCAACAATATTAAACCATTTAATGAGTCGCCCATCGTAATTTATTCTTGCACATGCAGTTTTGCTAGCCGCTATTATGTCTGACTATACCATTTTTCACACACCCTGTATTGTCATAAACCAAAAAGGAAACACCCTGTAAACATCAATAAACACCAAATTTCACGAGCAAACTTCAGGCGATGTCCCTCGGGTTGCCAGTGTTCAAAATTTCATTACCACTAACCCGTCACGTCACTAATTAGAACAAGTAGGGATGGGACATGGGTTACATCGGTATCGATAATAATGGGTTAACTTTTGTTTGAGTGGATAATGTTTTTAGGTTAATTAAATTTTCGGGAGCTGTAAAAGTGTCTGGTTTTTTTTTAATATGTTTGATGGATATATGGATACTTCGTACTTGTTGTATGTAGGATGTCATAACACCGACCAACTGTGAATCCGAGCCGCACAAACTTGCGACATAAACGGCCATATATTTTGATTGCGTAAATTTAGAGGGTTGATTTTTTCACAACTCTAAGGGACTACATATTTGAGTATACGGTTTTAATTTTAACACAATACCTTTACGCGTTCCTGAGATAAAGGGTCTTGACAGACAGACGGAAAACAAAGTGAAATAAGGGTTCTGTTATTTCTTTTTGAGATATGAAACCCTAAAAATGAACAGGTATTGCCGTTTAATTCGCATTTTGCTACGGAACCTACGATGCAAGAGTCTGACTCGTACTTGGCCGGTTTTTTTTTTGGTGTTATTTTAGCAAATATTATTATTTAAACTAGCGAACCCATTGACGTAACTGTCTTTAAGACATGGGAATGTACTTTTACCTAAATAGTTCTTTTAAGAGGTTTTTTTTTAAAATTTAAAAGCTCTTAAGACTTATTTAAATTATTTTTTGGACACTACAGCATCGTCTGAATGTAATTTTTACGATCATTAAAATTCTCTTTGAAATACGGAAGTAAGTGCTATGTTTAAATATTTACATTTAAGTAATATTATTTTCTTATTTCTTTCTAAAAAAAAATATCGTATAATTAGTCGTATAGTAAAATATTTATTAGTCGCAAATTAGGACGAGCAAAATTAAAAATGCAAAGCATCACAAACATTTATGAAAATACATACATATCGAACAAAAGTAATAAAATAGCTTGCACGTCGTGACTGCGACAGGTAGGTCACTCAGCATGATGCTGTGCTTTGGGAGCCCACAGCACAGCGCTGGTTTTCAGTGGTCAACCCGTGAGTTAAACGTACGGAAGTCAAAACAGCATACATAAATATTTTAAACACTTAAATGAATAAATTAAACAATATTAACCTCTTAAGGACCGCCATTATTTACGTCAACTATCCGTCAAGCACCGCCGGGCGGGCTCTTATCGTAAGCGTAAACTGATTTTAAGACTTATGTTTACTACAAATACAGTTTTAAATCGGTCAGGGTTTGGTGGCACAAATTTGTGCCAGCGGGGCTCAACGGTAATACTTGTTTACTGGCACGTTTTTGTGCCACTGGGGCTCTAGAGGTTAAGATTACAAAAACTAAAATAAAACAACAAAATGATCTGACACTAACACAAATAATTTCTCAAGTTCAACCATGAGCAATTCTTCTTCATAGAGATCTATGCTTTAGAATGGGCAACTACAGTACTCTCACAAGTTATTATGCCTTGTGACTGGGACTGTAGCTTCTTTCTTATGTTTTTTTTTGACATTCAAAAGTGTCTGTAACTGTCAATTGAAATATACGCTGTGAGATTAAGTTTAAGCGGTTTAATAGCGAAACTGATACAATGTTTTCAAACTAATTTTCGTTCTGACTTCGTTTGACCGTTCAAGCCATTTTGATCTTAACCGTTGTTACAATAAAATTTCTATAATGTTCTTTCCACTTCCAAGCTTGTCAGAAATTAAAGTAATTCCTATTCAAAGTGCAACAGCAACTTTATGTAACCTACACTGTTGTCAGACGAAATATTAATTTAATAGTTTAAAAAACACGCTTTTAGCACGCACTAGAAATTATAAATGAAAATCATCCATCTTGTATGTCCGCCATGTTGGAGTCACGTGACTATTTTTTTCGTATATCTGACAGCAAACCCTTTCATTTGATACCCATATAATGGAGGTGGGTTTCAAACAGCCAGTCCACCATCTTGGGGAGGCCGCCATATTGGATTTGTAATGACGTTTCTTAGCTAGTCATTGTATTGTCATCAGAACTCAGAGCGTGTGCAAAATTTCATCCTAATCGAAGACCGGGAAGTGGGTCAAATTAAGATTCCAAGATTTTCTTACGTACATAGTTCTAAGCGTATAAAAAGACTACGTCCACACCAAAGTGACATAAATGACATCCCAAACGTCACATTAAGCGCAATCATTCATTTTAAAAGTGACAACTGAATGTGACATAACCCCTCACAGAAAAAACATTTAATTATAAAATAACATGCTTTCCCATGGGTCGTTGTAAAGGGAACGAAGATATTGGCAAAAAAATAAAATATTTTTTGTCAATATTATTTTTCATTCAATTATGTAAATATATTGGAGTCTATTGCTCAATAGCATTGGTTTTCTTGACAATTTCATATTATTACCCGTAATGTTCGCTGTTCTATTTAGATTATTTTTACCCGACTGCGGCGAAGTCCAAAAAGAGGGTTATGTGTTTGCCCTGTATGTATGTGTGTACGCTTCTTTGTTAACTCGCAACTTCTTAACGGATGAACCGATTTCGATTAATTATAAGTTGTTAGATTTGTATTCAAATCAAATCATTTATTCATTTGTTTAACTTAGCTTAACAATCTTAATATAGATCTTAAATATGGTACGTAAAAATGTGCATTATGTTATACCCAAGAGCGTACAAATATAGGTATTCATAATTTATTTTAATGACAGTCATTATATCGTAATGATAGCTTGACTGTCTTTACTAACATTAAAGTTATTTTCAAAAATAATGTTAATTTTGGGCGCCATTTTGAACGCGGTTTTTTTTCTTTAACATCTCTTGTAGATAGGTTTTAAACAGTGATTTTGTAATGTTTGAATTTAGAATGCATTAATAAAAACTAACGTAACTTAAAAACAACAAAAAATACAAGTTAACTCATCAGGAAGGAAAAAAACATGTAAAAAGGCCCAAATTCTACTCATTAATCAATTACCGGTTAGTTATCAGTGTCGACAACTGGTTTTAGACAGTACAAGTCTTACCTATCGCTCCGTTCAGCACACAGTGGACAAAGTTATTTAATAATTACCCCCCAACCCTACAAAAAAAGGTAATGACAGCCAGTATCATTAGAGACATATGAGACTTTTTAATTTCGTCTCCAACTGACAGATGACATGCAATAAGTGACTAAACACGTTTCAGGTAGACGTGACCCAAGAGGAATTGCAGTTGTAATAAGCAAAGGTGCCATTTGGCAGCAAATAAAGAGACGGAAGGGACACAGACACGAAAAATATCAAGCTGATAAAAAAGGCATAGATTTAACAAAAAACTATAGAAATAAGGTTGACCTATAGACAATTAGATACATCACATCCTTATTACTATTACAAAAGCGAAAGTGAGTTTGTTTGTTACGTCTTCAGAATCGATTATTATAATCGTCGTATATGGTAAAATCAAATATATTTTTTTTTGTGAAAAGTAAATAAATGTCTAAATTAGTTTTATGTTTTGACGTGATAACGTCTTTAAAATCGTTTTAGTCGGGTGACATGTTCAGAAACTTGTGTCACACCAAAACCTCACAAGCGACATTTCATAAAGATGGTAGCGCCATCTGTTACTTGGCTCGAAAAAAAAACTTTAGTACTTAATTTCATTTTAGATGTCACTACTGGTGATAACTTATATCACCAATAAGACGTTATCACGTAAACATCTCGATCGTAAACCTACTTTACAAACAACCAATTTTTTTATATTTTTTGTTGTTTTTTTTTTATTTTATACTCATCTCACGGAGTCACAATATTATATGTTGCATTATCTATTTTACAATCTCATATTGTAAGTGAACTATGTGTTCTTTATGAAAATAAACGTCTATAAACCGAAATAATCGTCTCCATGCAGTTTATGTCACATCACTAAAATGAACATCTATTACAAAAGATGGCGTCGTGAGCCGTCTCATTTAAGATTGTTTATTGTATCAATTTCCCTTTTCACGTTAATCGTTATTAGGTTTAACCATTAAGGTTTGTGCCCAATTAATGGCTTCCCACATCCGATGAAAACATAACCATCAAAATGTGAGTGTTTTGAAACATTTAAACCTATGCCTTAGCGATGGATCTGAATGTTGATGGACGGAGAGCGAGAGGAAGGCCAAAGAAAAGATGGAGGGATTGTGTAAGGAAGGATATGAAGGAGAGAGGAGGAAATGATGCCGTGACGTCTGACAGGGGAGAATGGAAGAAGAAAACGTGTTGCGCCGACCCCAAATAGAATGGGTCAAGGGCAGGAAAATGATGATGACTTCGTTTGTCTGAAGAAGAAGTTTAAATCTGGTATGGTATAGAGACATACAGCCATAGAGCCATACACATATAGCCATAGAGACAGATGCAGCTGAATATCAGTTTTTTACATGGAGTGACTGCCTCTGACCTCCATAACCTAGTGGTTGTCAGACTTTTAGGATACTGACTACTTGTAACGACTGTCAAAGATCCACAAATGACAATCGAGACCAACAGCTTAACGTGCTTTCCGAGGCACAGAAAAATCTCGGTATATAAGGGGTCACCCATCCACAGACCAACCTAGGCAAGCGTGGCTTAACCTAAAGATCGACCACGAGCCAAACGGCTGCTATTATTTTACCTACGAGCTCCATAACAAATACCAATATAATCAAACATTAAAATTTAATTCTATCGATAACTTTCAAGTAAGTGTCCCAACCCTAGTATGAATTTAGTAATGAATATTTCGTTGGGTTGAGAGTAAAACTAAATTGTACGGCACAATAAACAAGGCTATGTCGGGACTATGTGTTGCTATGTTAGGCTTTTGTTTCTCTTATATGTAAGAAAATATTAACTTATGCAGATTAACTGTAATACATAGTTATACGTATACTTATATTGAGAGATACCGTGGTTTGGAACATATAGGGCAAAAGAAGGAAAAAGGAAGAAAAAAAAATTGTCGCAAATGACGACACGGTTGGCGCCGTGGTTGAGCGATCGACTGCTGCGCTGCGTGTCGCGCGTTCGGTCCCCGCTCGGAACAAATATTTGTATGGCCTACAGGTAGTTGTTTCGGGTCTGGCAGCAGAGAAACACGCGCAAGCTGCACGGCTTACAACTATTGCAAAAAGTGTCGTTATAACTTTTGGTTTAATTTTTTCCGTCTAACCCCATTTTGCAACGCGCGACAAAGGAACTTCATTCCAAAAAATAATGATTGATTGGATGACACGAAGGCTCAAGACATCTAAATATGAATTGATCACCCATTCACAATTCATCATCATCTGCCTAGCCTCTTCCCAACTATGTTGGGGTCGGCTTCCAGTCTAACCGGATGCAGCTGAATATCAGTATTTACATGGAGCGACTGCCTATCTGACCTCCACAACCCAGTTAGTACCGGGTAATACGATACCCCTTGTTAAGACTGGTTGTCAGACTTTCGGAACACTGACTACCTGTAACGACTGTCAAAGATCTACAAATGACAGCCGGGACCAACGGCTTAACGTGCATTAACCCATCCACAAGTAAACCTACATAATAACAACTTAACCTCGTGTGAAAAGCAAACATCTATAGAAATCTACTTGTATCATTCGTCGAATGTCAGAGCTCTAGTTAAGCATTCCGTTTCAGTCTTCTGACACGGAAATAGTGTTTTATTTAACCTCTAAATAACAAAAAGACTTTCAAAGAGTTAAAGCTTCACGGTTTTAGGGTTCTGTTGGCCACGGGAAAAAACCGCCTAAGTGCTAGTCGGAACCGCGCATCGCGGGTTCCGTTCACCTGCTGGGGTTGCGGGTTGTTCGAAAGAGATACCGCGGCCCCGGAACATAAAGGGCAAAAGAAGGAACATGGGTGGGTTTTAGTCAGTACAAGTTTGACACTCCTCTCATTCCGCCCAGAGTGGTGTAAGCTATTTGATTATTTCCCATCCGAAAAAAATATACATACAAACTTTTGACGTTACAGATATGACGTAAAAGAGATAAAGATATATCTTTAGACTGCGTAGACTTAGAGGGTTGATTTTTTCACAGCACAAAGGAACCACAAGCTTGAGGATATAGTTCTAATTTCAACGCGATACCTACACGCGTTTCCGACTGTTACGTCTTCACGCCTAAATGGCTAAACACATTTTGATGAATTTTGGTACAGAGATAGTTGGGACCCTTGAGACGGACGTAGGCTATTTTTTAGTAAAAAAAAGTGAGAAAGAGGGAAGAAAAGGGAAAACTTAGCATTGCTATTACAATAAATAAGGCGTAAGGACAAAAACTACAGGTAGCAGGTACTTGCAAATCAGGAAAGGGGAACTGTGTTACCCCGAATTAAACGCTGGTGAAGCCGCGGGCAAAAGCTAGTAAAACATATTAAACATATATTATGTATGTATGTAAAACATGATTTTCCTTCAGGCAATTTGTGAAAAGGTTTGCCTCCCTTGAGCTAATACAAACCGTGTTTGTTTTCAATCATGTTATAATAATATGTTAAATCTACAATCTGTGGCATTAATTATTAATAATGTGGGTTTTGTTCTTATTGAAGACTAGCTTTTGCCCGCAACTTCGCTCGCGTTAAATTCGGGGTAACACAGTTCCCCTTGCGCCTTATTGATTTGTAATAGCAACGCTAAGTTTCCCTTCTCTTCCCTCTTTCTCTCTCACATCCCACTTTTTTATACAAAATATTAGCCCGTTATTATGTCCGTCTCCTGGTTCCCAACTATCTCTATACCAAAATTCATCAAAATCGGTTTAACCATTAAAGCGTGAAGAGGTAACAAACAAACTCACTTTCGCTTTTATAATATTAAAAGTAAGGATAAGGATTATGGTTGCTTCTTTAGCAATAAGTTGTGGGTTGAAAACTTGATAAAGAGATGCATTTATTTGTATAAACAACATGATACATAGCATATGCACATATGGATGGAACGACTTTAAAATTGTTGGTTCAACATGTTTTGTCATTTTCAGCATACAAAATAGATCACAATTCATTTTAAATTAGAATAAAAATTAATTAGAGTCAAATATTCAATTAATTCAAATACACCATTACAGTTAATACAATTTTTAATAAAAAATAGTCAGAAATAAATTCTAATCAATAATAATTATTTATTTTATTCATTTATAATACAATTAATAGACTAAAAAACAAAAAAGAAACATGAAATTATTCAACAAAAACACATTAAATTATCTACATTCAAATTTGTCTCTTTGTTATTTATAATATCCCTAACAAATTAGCAATTTCTTTAGTTCTCACTTAAATGAATTAATATTCAATATCTTAAGGGATAACATGGAATTGTATTGTATATTAATGGGGCCATGCATATTACAATTTTTTTAGAAAAGCTGTTTTAGCGGAGTGTGATACTTAAAAGAAAAAAACGTTGCCCCACACTAGGAATTACTGTATCTTGGGTGCGTTCACAAACTCACATACACAATCAGCCAGACCCGGAACTACTATCTGTAGGCCATACAAATATTTGAGGGGATCGAACCCCAGCAGCAGATCGCTCAGCTACTGCTCCAACCGAGTCGTCACCAAATTGTACCCATAGTATGTACTCATCACGTCGATAAAACAAAGAAATTGTGCTATCAGTACTAGTATAAAGTTCTGTTAGGTATTGCAATATTTTCTTAAGGTTTCCAAACCGGTCGCCACGAGACGGCCCCAGAATGAGTATATTAGAGGAAGTTTGAAATTTGCACCTGTTACAGAAAAAAATGAAAGAGAGTCGTTTGTCTTGGTATGGACATGTAATGAGGACGGACGAAGCGCATGTGACTAAAAAAGTGATACATATGAATGTTGATAGACGGAGAGCGAGAGGAAGGCCAAAGAAAAGATGGATGGATTGTGTAAGGAATGATATGAAGGAGAGAGGAGTAAATGATGTCGTGACGTCTGACAGGGGAGAATGGAAGAAGAAATCCTGTTGCGCCGACCCTAAATAGAAAGAGACAAGTTCAGAAAAATAATAATAATAATAAAATTCTTTATTTCAATACAGTGAACATTGTTACAGACATCATATATTTATTGTACAGACATTGTGAACGGATTTGTTCACAATGTCAGGCGACAATTTCCGTAGGTCACAAAAATCAAAATCATTTATTTCAATTAGACCATTACAGGCACTTTTGAATGTCAAAAATAAAACAAAATGTTAAAGCTACAGTCCCGGTCACAAGACATAATAACTTATGAAAGTACCGTAGTTGCCCATTCCAAAGCGTTGGTCTCTATGGAGAAGAATGGGCTAGAAACTCCATCGACACTCTTTTCACAGGTGACTTCCCACCTTGGGAAACCTTCCCACTTGTGACTTGGGAGACAGTGTTACTCCATTAAAAGACATTATACATGTCACAATGATGATCTCGATAGTTCAACCCACGAGCAAAACCAACTATTAGCTCACACACATTTGCATGTAAACTGAAACTAAATTCTTCTCTTCGCGTCGACCTCGACAGATCGATAAAAGGGGTACCCAACACGACCCCGCGTCACGGTATGTCACAGTTAAAAACCACACCCCTTGTAACACATTTAATTTAGCTTAACAACACGCTTGTAGTCCTCTAAAGGGTTGACAGAAGAGTAACAACATAACAGTATAGAATATAATATACTTTATTACGACGAATATATTTTTAAGACGACTCGTTTGCAATAGGCTAGTTTAAAAAAAAAAATAGTTCGTCTTTTAGATTATTCAAAAATAAGGGACACGTATTTTTTTTATTTGTAAATTATAAAAGCGAAAATGAGTTTGTTTGTTTGTTTATTACCTCTTCACGCTTTAATGGCTACACCGATTTTGATGAAATTTAGAGGTACAAAGATAGTTGGGATTCAGGAGACGGACATAGGCTAATTTTTATTTAAAAAAAGTGGAATATGAGGGAGAACGAGGGAAGACAAGGGAAAACTTAGCGTTGCTATTACAAATCCATAAGGCGTAAGGGCAAAAAATGCAGGTAGCATACCTGCTACCTGAAGTTTTACCTGTGTTATACCGAATTTAACGCGAGCGAAGCCGCGAGCAAAAGCTAGTTTAGAATAAAAATGACAAAGATATAGCCCATTAAAGTTACGTGTGACGTCACTCGTTACGAAAAAGTGCAGCAACGCGTGACGTCACACATTTTTATTCCAATTTACAAAAAAAATACGTGTCTTTTTTTTTTTTCGGGTGGGAAATCATCCAATGACTTCCCCCGCTCTGGGTGGAGCGGGGGCATGTCAGACTTGTACTGACTAAAACCCACCCATGTTCCTTCTATTGCCCTTTACGTTCCGGGGCCGCGGTATCTCTTTCGAACAACCCGCAACCCCGGCAGGCGGAGGCTCTGGCAAGCCCCTCTGCTTTGCTGACTCTCTTTGAGGAGCGCGTTATCTGTGTCTTTTGCTAACTTTTTTTAACAGTTACTTACCTACCTACCTACAGTTACTTAACTTATTATAATTTGTGATTACGTTATTTTTATACCTTTATTGCTATCGCTTTATTAAAGCTAATTACAGGAAACAAACCCCTATTAAGCTCTAATTGTTTTTAACGAATTTGTCTGTTGAAGGTTCATAGAAGTTTTTAAGATCATTTAGAAACCTCTGGCACACCTTACTTTTTTTTTTAAGCTCTGAATATTTTTGATTAGTGAACTCTAACGGTAATTTTGAACTTTGGACTAATTTTGTGGTAAGTTCTACAATGCCTAGGCAAACGGTTTTTTTTTACATGGCAGCTATTTCTATCGCTAATACATTCCACAAAGAAAAATATCTGGAAATGATAGGAATAAAGAGATAAAAAATAAAAACCAATGTTAGGTGAACATTTTGAAAATAGTACTTAAAAAAATTCTAGCTTCTTAACAACAAAAAATCGCGGAACATACATGGGGGTAATTCAGGTACCCCTTAGCATAAGGCATCTAATTTTTTTTTGGACGCCTTTCAACTGGCCACCCTGTATATGAAACGTTGCCCCACACTAGGATTTTGCCTGTATCGTGGATGCGTTTACAATCATTTAAACTCACATACACAAACAGCCAGACCCGAGACAACTATCTGTAGGCCATACAAATATTTGTTCCGTGAGGGAATCGAACCCAAGACACGCAGCGCAGCAGTCGATCGCTCAGTCACTGCGCCACCGTGTCGTCAAATGTTACACTAAATTTTGTCACCTCATTTACAAAAGTCGTGTCGCAAATCGCGTCGCCCGTACCCACAACAGGGTCAAACAGTATGCTACGCCGTAGCCGATGCTACGCCGTAGAGGGTATAAATGTATTTCTTTAGCTACCCTCAATTTCAGCAAATGTTGTAATAAAGCCTTTTGTATAGCGTTGTTAAGTCGATATTGGAGTGTTTTTTTTTCCTTTAAATGTTAAGAAAGGCTCTTGTGCCGTAAAATCCGGTTTATTTCTTCGTTTAGATTAAAAAAGGCTTAATGTTTCTATTAAGTGTTTTTGTTTTCTGTCAAACTCACATAGACTTTTTGTGCACTGTGATTTAGAACATTTACTTAGGTGAAAATAGGCTAATATTTATTAGACTTGATTGCCAATTAAAAGTATTTAGAACTTTACACATTTTAGGGTAAATCAATTTTTTTTACGTGCGTCTTTTGTAGGCGTTGTAAATTTCTAGAAGCTTGCTAACCTTTTTATCTTATTTCACGTTTTGAAAATTAAGCAATAACTTATTGTCAGGCCTACGCTGTCCTCTCATATTTAAGTTCTAACGCTGTAACAACAACATTTTTTTTTATTTTATTTTTTTCTTGGGACAACTCACACTCGGCTATCTGATCCCAAGCTAAGCAGAGCTTGTGTTATGGTAACCAGACAACTGATATACATAGTTATATAATTTATAAATACATACATATTATAGATAAATAAATCACACCCAGACACAGAACAAACAATCATGCTCATCACACAAAGTTTGTCCTGGGTGGGAATCAAACCCACGACCTCCGGCTCAGCAGTCAGGGCCACTAACCACTAGACCAACAGGCCCCTCACATTGGGTTGGACTCCTACAGTAAAACTCACTTTTAAATTCAACCGAATACTTGTCTTTAATCCACTGACTTTCTAGTCACACTGATCATAATAGATTCAATTTTAAACTAACGCGCCACACCGACAACTGACATAAGTGGGGGTCGGATGTAGCGCGCCATTTTGGTTGGTCCACCCGGATAATATTAATATAAGACAAACAATTTTAGATTAGGTTTACATATTCGATTTATCGTTATATCATATTTCAGGAATTAATTAAACATTTTAAAATAGATAAAAAATCTATTTTAAAATGAATTGATAAATCATCATCTGCCTAGCCTTTTTCCCAACTATGTTGGGGTCGGCTTCCAGTCTAACCGGATGCAGCTGAATAACAGTATTTTACATGGAGCGACTGCCTATCTGACCTCCACAACCCAGTAAAACCTATTAAAAGCTATCTTATTAAACAATGGTAAGGAAAAGTATTTTAAAAGAGTAACCATGGAGTTTGTTGCCGATTCTTCTCCATAGGAAACGACCAACTTGACACGTGCTTTTCACGACGTCTTATTAGTCACCACGTAGGTCTGTAAAATAAAATATTTTGATTGTGATTTCAGCATTCTCATCTACGCTCTGTGTAATCCTTTTCATCCATCTCCCTCCGTACCCAGCAATTTACTAAGTTATCCCAATATCTGTCTAGGTATACCCATTCGTTCGTTCAATCAATGAAACGCTCGATCAAATGAGACAGTTTCAAGGATGAAATTGACTTATCGCTATCTCTAAATTAATGTGGACAATGATAACGTAACTTCACGTATATATTCCCGGACAGGGCAGGCAGAGATGTGTGAACTAAGTATAGTTGACGGCACTGTTGGTGTAGTGGCTGAGTGATTAACTGCTGCGCTGCGTGTCGCGGGTTCGATTAACGCACGGAACAAATATTTCTATGACCTACAGATAGTTGTTTTGGGTCTGGCTGTTTGTGTATGTGAGTTTAAATGTTTGTAAACACACCCACGATACATGAGAAATTCCTAGTGTGGGGCGACGTTTTTTACCAAACAAAAAAAAACACAACTTGGGCCACTAACTTGAGTATAATAGTTTTAACTTCAACTTTAAGTTTACGAGTTTCTGAGATAAAAGGTCTTGACTGACAGACAGACGGACGAATGACCATAAGATAACCATCAATATAACGATATTTGAATCTAAAATACAATTATCCTACACCAATATTAATAGATTCCTAAAATTATAAAAATCTAAATGTTAAACGGGTAGTTTTAATTTTAAAATCGACGTTTTTACTTTAAATTTACATAGCGCACTAGGGCCCACACCTTTGCAATAAAATACTCCAGAATTTCAATAACCTAAGATATATTGCAAAATATAAAACCCCTGTGGGTTGCTTTTAATTATTCGACGCGATGACACGTTACGTAATTAAATAACTAGGTCATACCATACCATACGACTTTGAAAGTTGCGCCTGTTACAGAAAAATTGAAAGGGAGTCGATTGGCTTGGTATGGACATGTAATGAGGGACGAAGCACATGTGACTTAAAGAGTGATGGATTTGTGACTAAAAGAGTGATGGATCTGAATGTTGATGGACGAAGAGCGCGAGGAAGGCCAAAGAAAAGATGGATGGATTGTGTAAGAAATGATATGAAGGAGAAAGGAGTAAATGATGCCGTGACGTCTGACAGGGGAGAATGGAAGAAGAAAACGTGTTTCGCCGACCCCAAATAGAATGGTACAAGGGGAGGAAGATGATGATAACCTGACATATCCGACTAAGGTTGCTGGTTGTTTGAAAGAGATACCGCGGCCCTGGAAAAAAAAGACAAAAGAAAGAACATGGATGGGTTTTAGTCAGTAAAAGTCTTACACTCCCTCCTGCTCGGCCCAGAGCGGGGAAAAAAAAGTGTGTGTATCAGCTCCGACGCACGACTGGAGTTTACTCCTTAAGTACAAAAAAAATATATATATATCACTGACTGACGACAAATTTCATAAAGCGCCATCTAGTAATATTCAACTGTACGTCTCATTACGTTTTTGGTGCGTGTGCACCACAAACGTAACGAGGTCATTCATCAGTAGATTTTACACCTCACGTTTTTCTCATACCGGGTGCCTTATATATGAAAATCGATTCTTAAGGAGTAAACTCCAATTATTTGACTTTTTTAAAATGGTCTTGTATAGATTTGTATATTTGTGAATATCTTATTTAACAATGGGAGGAAGGTTCCTTACGAACTTGCGATATAAACAGTCATATGTTTTGACGGCGTAGACTTGGGAGACTTAGAGTTGACTTTTTCATAGCACAGAGGGACCACAGACTTGAGCGTATAGATTCGATACCTCCACGCATTTCCGAGATAAAAGGTATTGACAGACAGACATACGGATGGATAAATAAGTTCTCTATTTTATAATAATATACCTACAGTACTTAATATTGACTTGGCTCGCGAGGTTGTCGACATGTGGGATGTGGACTCAGCGATCAATGTGTCGATAGTCGTATCTGCCAATGGCTTAATTGCTAAGAGCCTCGACCAATACCTGACGAGGCTCTCGTTAGGCAGCTGGATCAAAGGCTTGATACAAAAAGCGGTACTCCTGGACACGGCTCGTATTGTTAGGAGGTTCCTTTCTCTGGAGTCCTGACCGCCGGTAGCTTGGACCCTGTTCCTGATACCGGTGGGCTACTATTTTTAGATGTTTTTTGTTTTATTAATTTTTGATAAGAAATATGTAAAAATATGTATAAGAATGAATAAATTATTAAAATACAGTACTTAACCTATTTATTTAATTATCTATTAACAAATACTTTTTAAGGAGGCTTTTGCGGAAACGCAATATAATCTTAATACCGGTGTCTAATAAAGCATATCTACTATACTTAATTCTAGCCTACTCCGTTCCACTCTTGGGCAAAACCTCCCTCCCTGCCATGCACCTCTAACAGACCCACGCGTTCTCCTTCCAGCTCTAAAGGAACCTATCTACTTCATCGTTTAATTCTGTTTAAATATTTACGTAAGAACGGAAAAAAGCCACAATTCATAAAAACAATCGCGTATAATATCTAAAAAAAAATTAAACAATTGAAACTGCAATTATAACAAAGTGTCCTTGAACACGACTAATTGAAATTCATTACAAAATGTTGAAAGTACTTGCAAGATAAGGGTGCTTGTAGAATGTAGATATTTAGCAATTATTTGTATGAAAATATGTTGTTACAAAGGAAATATTATAAAGTATGAACATGACCTGCGTAAATAGGTCTACAAATTATATGAATTAACTAAACATTACAATATAATATTCGTCATTATGTCACTACATTAAAGATTATTTTTGACAATACGTTTTTATCTTGTAAAAAACACACATTTACATGGTATAACATAAAGTCGCTTTGGCTGTCTATTCGCTTAGATCTTTTAAACTACTCAACAGATTTAAATGCAGTTTTCAGCATTATACATTGTTTCCGGTCACGGACTAGCGATATTCTATGTACTTATATAACAAACATTCTCGTACTCAAATTTATAGATTTTCAAAAATAAACTTCCATTTTTTTTCACAAAAAGTTTACATATCTTTCGTTGATTTGCATATTTTTTGGACTTTAATTTTGTTTTCTAAAGTTACGAAAATGTAAGCTCATCATTTGTTAATTTAAACGATAGACAATACTGTTGCCCTCTGAATAAACATATTTTCGTCTCAGTAAGATCAAAACTTTGAGAGATATGATTATTTTTTGTACACGCATAGAGAATATCTCAAAATGGCTGCCAGAAAGCGAGGAAATGAATTAGACCCAAGTGTGTATCGTAATAGTATATTTCTCACTCACTCGTTACATAAGTATCTAGAATATCGCTAGTCTATGACCGGACACATTGTATAGAGTGATTCAAGAGAAAGGTTTATATGTACAACTAGCGACCCGCCCCAGCGTCGCCTGGTTTTAATGTAGATACTGTTTTAGCTTCGCGTTCTACCGGGAACGCTGTTGTTTAAGGCGCTGTACAAAGCAAACACTTCGTAAAACGTCTAGATTTTCGTCGCAAAGTTAGCCGTATCTGTACATGCCACTAGCCAAAAAAAAATACCGTGTATAGTTCAATACATAAAGTAAAGACTTAAACAAAATCTGTTTACAAAAATGGTCTAGTACTACGAAAAAAAAAATGTTTAAAAAGACCATGAAAAAATTTTTTACGTCTCGAAATTCTCAATTTTTTCAGCGACAACCATCATATTTTTATATCTATAACAAAGAAAATGTTATAGACTAAAGAGATATCTAAAATTTTTCAAACACGGAACTGTATTTTTTTTAAATTCAATTAAAACTGCAAAATGACCTACATTTTGGCGGACATGATATTCAAATAAAATCAAACACCGAAATATTTTCGACCTTATTTCTATTGTTTCGATGCAACACTGTCGTGTACTTGAGTCAGACCATGCCCAGTATGCAGCTAGCCTCACTTCCGCGAATACCTAAAGATTAGCTTGTTACCGCGCCTTAAATAACCAATAACAGTCTAAAAGATGGTAAAAATGGATGGTCAGGTACTCACAGGATGCTGGGAACCAGTAGATCATTACACGTGTAACTAGCAGTTGTATTTCACGGTATTTTAGTGTTGTAATACTCGCTCGTTGCTCTTCGAGCGAAGTTGAAGTTTTCAGGTGTTAGAGGTGGGATAAGTGTACAAATGATAGCCACTACAGGTTTTTTATAACTTTAATCCCGAGGGAGGACCCTTTTATCTAGGGAGAAAATACAATATTGTGTATTTTTGGTTAAGTGAAATATCATAAACTGAACAAACTAAAACTGCACAAAAACTTATTCACAAACAATATTTAACAATAAATACAGCTTATTAAAAAAACACAATAACTAGCACAAGTGGCTGCTAGCCGAGATTCAAAAACGTAATGAGCGAAAAAATGACTGTTGAAGATTATGTTAGAATGAAATTCGAAATATGAAATTTAAAAATCAATGTTGATTCTAAAGGAAAGAGGTTGGGGCAACAGAGAGGGTAAAATACCCACTCTGTCACAGTGTTTTTTCTCTACGCGCGCGGTTTTGTACAGCCAGTCAATGCTGTCGATTCGAGCTCCTCGTTGCTTCATTTTGCCGTCAGGTGGCGGGAGCGATGCGTTGTTCTGATTGGTTGCACTCAGCGATGACGCGAGTTCCAAGATGGCGATGTATTTAACATAGGTGGGAACTGAAGGGATTAGGGAACACATCCCAAAGCCTATCCCATATTATACATATAAATCATCCTCTTGAATCACTCTACCTATTAAAAAAAATCACATCAAAATCCGTTGCGTAGTTTTAAAAAAGTAAACATACTTAAGACAGACAGCGGGAAGCAACATTTATTTTATACTATATAATGATATCCCAGTTTACGTTAGTAAAACCGCGGGGTTTAGCTAGTATGGAGTGCAATGTGTGGAGTCCACTTTTTAGATAGTTGTAAACCATTATTCCAGAAACATAAAATACTGTCTTTACCATGTCTTTATGTCTTTGAAACATGCATGTTTGTAAAACTTAATTATATTTTATTTGAAAAAAGCAGTTACAAAATAAATAGTAGAATACGACACAAAGACAAATTGAAATTACCCCAAATTAAATTAATGCTATTTAAAAGAAATATTTACTGCATGGCAATCATTGTTTATAATCATTTGCCAAATAATATCCAAGATTTGCCAATATCGTTGTTTAAAAGGGTATTGACTAGACTGCTATTAGCGAAAAATTATTATAGTGTTAGAGAATATTTACCTAGAGGATAAGTCGTTAGTAACATAAAAAAAACCCTTATGTCACCAAATCCAGCAATTATATATTCAATGTTATCCAATATTATTACTACAATGCAATTTCAATATTCAAACTCATTCAATTCAAATTTCATGATTACTAATAGTTTTATAAAAGCCTTGATTATTACTTTTGTGGACATATTTGTACGTCATATTATGGCAGGATATGCTGGAACTAATATTATAACATCTATTGTACCATATTCTTACAAATAAATATTTTTGATTTGATTTGATTTATGCTATAATATTTTTAAACTGAGCATTTCTTTAAATTTCTTTTCAAGGGAGCTTAGTATTCATGTCGATGTTCTTTTTTGCGAAACGCAACGCGCGTCGACTATGAGCATAAATAAGTAGAACGCGTCTTCAAGGGGATATAATCAAATCATATGGTTAAAATTAATTCTTGGAGCTAACTACTACACTCTGCAAGTACTCGCATAAACCTGCAAGCACTAGATAATAGTTCTACCGCTAATATTCTGCTAACCCGTTCAAACTAATGCTAAATATTCAGCAACTAAGTCGACTTAGTGCAAATAGTTTAGTTCTATAGTTGCAAATTTCCTATATCGTTGGAAGACTGATTACAGGATAAGATATTTATTTGCAAAACCTACAACAGTTTCTAAATTCAACGTTAAACGGGTACCAAGTTTTGACGGGGTTGCGGGTTGTTCGAAAGGGATACCGCGGACCCGGAACGTAAAGGGCAAAAGAAAGAATTTTGATGGGTTTTAGTCAGTACAAGTCTAACACTCCCTTTCGCTCTGCCCAGAGTGGGGGAAGTTATTTAATGATTTCCCTCGCTCTGCCCAGAGCGGGGGAAGTTTTTTAATGATTTTCCATCCGAAAAAAAAACGTGGGTTTTGTGCTCCGCTGTCCTAATAAATAAATAATGACTGTGTTTGATAAACTCAAAAAAGTAATAAAAAAAATTGACAAAGAAATTGCTGATGGCAATATTTTTGAAAAACGTAAAGTTTTCTTAATTTTTGTTTGATTGAACGGGTTAGCAAGAATATTACAAACTATGAACAATATTAATTCTAAAAAATATATAAATTAGCAAACCTAGAACTAAATTAGAGACAACTTAAAAAATCGTGAATTATACAAAAATTCAAAAACATTTATTTTACTTCAAACTTATATTTCATACAAAAATTGAGACAGCCCCAATAAGATATTATATCAAATATAAAAAAGCACTTATATCGAAGCTGTCTCACTCTTTTCTTAATAATGAAAAAGAAGCAGCTGATTGTAAAAATACGTTTATAAATTAACACAGTGACATTTTAAGTACAACTTTATTTATGAATTAAAACATTCATAAAATCTCATACAAGTTTAAAATTGTGTTTTTTTTTTATCTCCTAATAACTATACCTTTTTTTTAGTTGTCCACGTTTAAATTCTAGGTATGCAATCTATCAAAGAATTTTCAATTTCCACAGATCTACTATAGTTTAGATGTTCAACAAAAAATAGAAAAAACATACGAAATAATGTCAGTCTATAAAACTATGTGATTTAGCTATCTCTAAAAAAGCAGTAGTTATACACATCCCAAAAATAAATATTTAAAAGAAAAAGTAAAAACTAAATCAAATTAACGTAAAAAAAACCAGTGCTAAAAAAAGTAGTTTGTCGATCGAAAAAAAAAATGGATTTTTGAAAAGACTCGCAATTGGACGTAAGAATTTTTTTGCGAACTGAGGGCAAGCCAAAATGCTGACAATGTCAACTCTAATGATGCCAGCTGCCACCATGACGACAATGACAAATGCTGGGCCAATACCGGTGGCCGCAGCGACAAAACTGGAACCTAAGTTACTGCAGCTGCCGCATCCTGCATTGGTACCTCAGATGCAGCAACAACCGCAACCACAGCCTCACCATCACCAGCATCCACATAATAATAACAAAGTTGGTAAGTACTAGACTTTTAAGGTTTTTTTTATTACATTTCTGTGTGGTAGACGTGTTGGGAATGAATTTGAAGTACTACATTTTTTTAAGCTATTGCATAGCTTCTATCGCGGGCCTTGAGCGTGTGAACACTTTCATTACGAATACGGTCAGTTATTTTAATAAAGATTCCAATGTTCTATTAGCGTGTTTGGTAGAGAATGGGATAGTCAATCGACATTACGCTGGATCAAACCCAAGGTCTTGTTTTCTTTTTGCGACTTCTTTTCATTGGAAGTACTTTTTAAATATTATATTTAGATTTTTTTTGCATAAGTTTTTTTTTTATTTGTTGCATAAGTTGATACAAAATGCTATGCAATAGCTTTACCGCGGCAGTCCCCGAGTGCCACATGTGTTTTTTATATTAATTTAAAACTAAAGTTCTTAACAATAAATTAGAATTGCTTGGATCCTTTTCCCGGTGGTCTACTATATTTTTTTTTGTTTTATCTATTTTTGAATAAGAAATACGTAATTATGAATAAACGGAATTAAAGTACAATATAACCTAAAAAAACTATTACGCAATTATGAACTCTTAATTTATAATATTATATTGCAAACATAGTTGTGACTAAGATTAGCATCGATTTTAAACAGTTCCGTAGCACTTTCTTAGATCCCGAAATTAACGTAAAAAATACTTAATCGACGTAGCACATGTACAGCACAGCATAACACATTAAAAATATATATATTTCACACTCTTTTACAATTCATTTGACATAGTGTGTTACACACACCATTCACGTCAAATGAGTTGTAAAAAAGTAGAATTGTCACTGTCAAAACTGTTGAGATGTCAAACAAGCGTCAAAAAAGTTGACTTGACAACCAACTTTCAAAAAAGTAAATCTATCAATCAAGTGTCGAAATGTGACAAATTCCAAACAACTGTCAAAAAAAATACAGGATAACTTTGTTGCCTGTCTGTCATGATCTCGGGCACGCGTAGAGGTATCGAGTTGCAATTAAAACCATATACCAACTCAACTCATGGTCCCTTTGTGCTGTGAAAAAATAGCTCTCTAAATCTGCAGTCTAAAAATATTTCCATTAATTTTACAAGTTTGTACGGAACTCTCGGTGCGTGAATCTGATTCGCTCTTGGCCGATTTTTTTATTTAAGAATCCGTACTCAAAGGGAAAAAACGGATCGGAACGGAAATCACTTCTGTTGTCTGTCAAGACCCTTTTTTTTTGGGGTGGGAAATCATCAAATAACTCCCCCCGCTCTGGGCGGAGATCAAGACCCTTTTTCTCAGGAACGCGTAAAGGTAAAGAGTTAAAATCAAAACCATAGACTCAAGTTTATAATCCTTTAGAACTGTTTAAAAATCAACCCTCTAATGCCCCGTTCCAATAAACAAAAACGACTCGTTTTGCTTACGGATAGTTGTATTTTGACTTAAGTTCTATGAGACTTATGTCAAAATACAACTATCCGTAAGCAAAACGAGTCGTTTTTGTTTATTGGAACGGGGCATTAGTCTACGCAATCTAAAGATTTGGCCATTTATGTCGAAAAATTGTACGGAACCATCACTGCGCGAGTCCGAATCAGAGTAAGCTAGTTTTTTTCTCCAATTTGAGTTCTGTATACAACATTTTGGTCTAGGTACCTGCCTAGATAAACACGCATCAATCAGTATATCTATCTAGACTCGACGGGTCGCGATAAATGACCTAAAGAAAACGGAGCGAATTTGATATTGCGCCATTTTCTTCCTTTCGGCGTGTCGATAGCAATCTTAATTGAGTCGGCTCAGAATTCAGTCACGAGATAAGCGTCATATTTATTTTTTAATATTTTAGTTACTTTTCAAATGAAAGAAAAAATGGTATTTGATTTTTGGGATTCTGTATCTCAAAAGGAAAATAATGGAACCGTTATATTATTATAATAATATAATAATAAAAATCTTTATTGAATCTAAAGCCTACAACTAAATACAATGTAAAGGATAAATGATGGGTTAGACTTATCCTTACTATATAATATTATAAAAGCGAAAGTGAGTTTGTTTGTTTGTTTGTTACCTCTTCACGCTTTAATGGCTACACCCATTTTGATGAATTTTGGTACAGAGATAGTTGGGAACCAGGACACGGACATAGGCATAATTTGTAAAAGTACCGTAGTTGCCCATTCCAAAGCGTTGATCTCTATGGAGAAGAATGGGCTAGAAACTCCATGGACACTCTTTTCACAGGTGGAAACCTTCCCACTTGTGACTTGGGAGACAGTGTTACTCCATTATAACACATTATACATGTCACAATGATGATCTCGATAGTTCAACCCACGAGCAAAACCAACTATTAGCTCACACACATTTGCATGTAAACTGAAACTAAATTCTTCTCTTCGCGTCGACCTCAACAGATCGATAAAAGGGGTACCTAACACGACCCCGCGTCACGGTATGTCACAGTTAAAAACCACACCCCTTGTAACACATTTAATTTAGCATAACAACACGACTGTAGTCCTCTAAAGGGTTGATAGAAGAGTAACATAACAGTATAGAATAGAAAATACTTTATTACGACGAATATATTTTTAAGACGACTCGTTTGCAATAGGCTAGTTTAAAAAAAAAATAGTTCGTCTTTTAGATTATTCAAAAATAAGGGACACGTATTTTTTTTTATTTGTAAATTATAAAAGTGAAAATGAGTTTGTTTGTTTGTTTATTACCTCTTCACGCTTTAATGGCTACACCGATTTTGATGAAATTTAGAGGTACAGAGATAGTTGGGATTCAGGAGACGGACATAGGCTAATTTTTATTTAAAAAAAGTGGGATGTGAGGGAGAAAGAGGGAAGAAAAGAGAAAACTTAGCGTTGCTATTACAAATCATTAAAGCGCAAGGGGAACTGTGTTACCCCGAATTTAACGCGAGCGAAGCCGCGGGGAAAAGCTAATAACAATTAAAAAAAAACCATTGAAACCCTAACCTCTAAACTAGGTAGAACCTGTATCTTAGAGATCAGTGTCCCTCCGCGGACAATGTTTGAAGCCAACACATATTGGATTAAAACTTTGTTGTCTTTCTGTTTCTAATCAAATCCTTACTTCCTTACTATAATATTATAAAAGCGAAAGTGAGTTTGTTTGTTACGTCTTCACGTCTAAATGGCTAAACCGATTTTGATGAATTTTGGTACAGAGATAGTTGGGAACCAGGAGACGAACATAGGCTAATATTTTTTATAAAAAAGTGGAATGTGCTATTTTTTAAAAAAAAGGTTGATATAATATGAGGGAGAAAGAGGGAAGAAAAGGGAAAACTTAGCATTGCTATTACAATAAATAAGGCGCAAGGGCAAAAACTATAAGTTACTCACTACAGGGTATCGAATTTAACGCGAACAAAGCGGCGGGCAAAAGCTAGTTAAAACATCATATTCATGTATATAATGTCTTGGAGCTGTGAAAAAAACTGCTGTCTGCAGTGTATATTATGCGTTTTTAGTATGGCGCCGCGTTTATACAATCACCTGCCAAAGTCCATACTAGAAACTACATCCATCGAAGAATTTAAAATAAAACTTAAAAAAGTTCTTGTTTTGTAACTGCTATTATAATATTCAGGATTATTTGATGGAGGATGTAAAGACATTGTTGATGTAACTGGTTATTGGTGGTGCACTAATTTAATTATTAATATTATTACTTTGACATTTAATTTGACATTCTTTTACAATAGATCTTGACATTTTCAATCAATTACTGACATTATTATATTGATTTGCTTCTCAATTATTATTCTTATTTCATCACTTATTCACAATATAATGTATCTGACATTTTCCTTAAATTGACGACAGACTTCTGGTGACATTATTATTATTTGAGTGTAATAAAGCTTGTGTTTTGCATGCCGCAAGGTTTAATATGGTTGGTCTGTACTATTTCATTAACAACTTTATGTAATTACCCATATTAGCAAATAATAGTTATGAATTATATGTCGCAAGTTTCTACGGATCCCTCGGTGCAGTTTCCAACTCGCACTTGACCAGTTTATTTTACGTTTGTACACTTGTAATGTCTACTGTACTGTGGTTGTATTTTCAGTCGTTTAAACTCAGCTATACAGCCAGACCCAAAACAACTACCTGTAAATCATATAAATATTTGTTCGATGCGGGGATCGAACCCGCGATACGCAGCGTAGCAGCCTATTGTTTAGCAATTGCGACAACTGTGTCGTCAAAACCATTTATAAATAATTACTAGTTTCCGCCCGTGACTTCGTCCACGTGGCATAGTTACTTTGGGCTAACGCTAACTTTAAGTCGCGTGATAATCAAAAAAAATATATCTTTCTCTCCCTTTTTCTACCCTCTTTCTCCCCCTTTTTTCTCTCCAGGGTAGCAAGGATCTCTGTACCAAAATTCATCACAGTAAGTTTGGCCATTTAGGCGTGAAGACGAAACAAACAAACTTACTTTCGCTTTTATAATATTAGTAAGGATTAGATTATCATTACTATTTATTTTTCGTTATTAAGAGTAAGAAAATTTAATATAATTCTTCTCTAACACGTCTATTACATTATAAATGTCATTTATAATAATTTTGTGGCCATATAATTATTCTCTATGATATATTCACAAGTAACATTTTTATTTTTTGTGATAAAAGTGAAACTCGAAGTATTTATTTCAATTAGACCATTACAGTCACTTTTGAAAATAAAAAAAGATGTTGCTACAGTCCCAGTCACAAGGCATAATAACTTGTGTAAGTACTGTAGTTTTCACTTTGTTTTTGAGGCAAAACATATGGTCCTATTGAAACATTTACCGTTGATTTGACATAATACTGTCAAATATCATGGTTGTAATTACTTTAAAAGAGTAACCATGGAGTTTCTTGCCGGTTCTTCTCCATAGGAAACGATCAACCCGAACCGTGCAACTTTTCTCGACGTTTTATAAGTGCCCATGTAGTCCTGTGCGAAATATAATATATTTTTGTTTTGATTTTTAAAACTGACAAATATTTTTTTTATTAAATGAGTTACTTGCGAATTGCAAGGTGCAATGTTACATATAAGTTACACAGAGTCATATAAGTTGAGGTATTTATATTTAAAGCAGGGATGACATGGATATGAAATTAAGGATTCGGATACGGATATACGAATATTTTAATATCGGTATCGGATTATAATTTCGGATAGTTTTGGTAACGGATGCAAGAAATTTTAAAATTATTATAGTTAAATATTAAATACAATTGGCTAGAGGATACAAAACAATGGGAGAGTTGGAAAGGAATGAGGGTGGCCTTTGCACATGGGACAAAATAGGCAAAATAATTTAAAAAAATACAAATCATAGTGAATGCAATGCAAATTCCAAGAAACGAGCGCGGCTTGTGTAACAAGTCTCGACTCACGCGGGTTAAACAAACAAAAACCTGACATTTAGATTCGGCTTGTATCCGAAACTTTAAATCGGATTCGGATATTTTTTATTTCGGATATCCGTTAGTTTCGGTACAGTTTAGTTAGAGCTCCATTATATCCCTGATTTAAAGTATATTTAAAAATCGCGTTTTATTTCTGCAAGAATATCAAACGTTAGGTGACTTTTGTTTTTAATATCATGTGCTAAATTCTCGAATTAGTTTTCGACAATTTTTTTTTTTTGTTTTTACCGAGTGTAGACAAGATATTATTTGAAAAATAAATCTTAACTGTTATAACTATTAATTATTTAGACTATATTCCTTATAAGTATTTAGTTGACTGTTAATGTTGTCGTATTTATTACCTGTATTTTCCTTTTGTTGTTCATTTTCAGGTTTAAAAAAAAAATTAGAGCAAAACGTTTACTTTAGAACAAAACGTTTATTTTAGAACAATTTTGGTAAAACAATTTTACAAAAAAGAAAGAAGCTGCAAAAGTATTATACTGCGGCACAGCTATCAACGCCCAACCCCAACTCAGTTTTAAATACAGTTTATACCATACTTCTTCTAGGAATTAATAGTTAAATAAGAAAAAATATTAAAATTAAGATAAAAAAAATCAATAAAAACACTTTTGAAACAAACTCACTTGAGTTTTTATAATATTACTAGCTTTTGCCCGCGGCTTCGCTCGCGTTAAATTCGGGGTAACACAGTTCCCCTTGCGCCTTATTTGATTTGTAATAGCAACGCTAAGTTTTCCCTTTTCTTCCCTCGTTCTCCCTCACATCCCACTTTTTTTAGAAAAAAAATAGCCCATGTCCGTCTCCTGGTTCCCAACTATCTCTGTACCAAAATTCATCAAAATCGGTTTAGCTATTAAAGCGTGAAGAGATAACAAACAAACAAACAAACTCACTTTCGCTTTTATAATACTAGTTAGGATTGAGGATATTCTATTTTATAAACACATTATTTTGACGTGATAACGTCTTTAAAATCGTTTTAGTCGGGTGACATGTTCAGAAACTTGTAAACCTCACGAGCGACATTTCATAAAGATGGTAGCGCCATCTGTTACTTGGCTCGAAAAAAAACTTTGAATTAGTACTTAATTTCATTTTAGATGTCACTACTGGTGATAATTTATATCACCAATAAGACGTTATCACGTAAACATCTCGATCGTAAACCTACTTTACAAACAACCAATTTTTTTTGGAATGTTTGTAACTTAAAAAGGACTTAGGTAATAAAAGCATCATTACCATAGTAATTTTTAGGGTTCAGTAACTCAAAAAGAAAAAGAAAAAAAGGTTGAGTAATCGACTGCTGCGCTGCATGTCGCGAGTTCGATCCCCGCACGGAACAAATATTTGCATGATCTACAGGTAGTCGTTTCGGGTCTGGCTGTTTGTGTATGTGAGTTTAAATGTTTGTAAACGCACCCACGATATAGAAGAAATTCCTAGAGAGGAGCAACGTTTTTTTTTTTAAATTACAGAAAGGCAAAAGTGATGAGCCATTCAGTTGTATAACTCTGAACATGTACGTACATCTGGTCAGACGGGCGCCAGTAAGAAGAATCCTTTCGACTTAATATCGCGGCGAAAAACAAACATTCGCCACTAAAATCGACCTCGTCGAGACCCTAAGTGGGTTATATTTCTTCCTACCCTACATTAACCGTAATATGTGCGTATTATCACCCTCATTACTTTTGGGGGACAAGCAGAAGGCGAGGTATTGTTTTTATTTATTACTGGAAGTTTATTTGGATTTTCAGATGACATTTTTAGAGGGCCCTTGTTGGTCTTTTTGCGGATGAGTAATCCTCATATAACTTCCCCTGCTCTGGGCGGAGCGGGGGGAAGTGTCAGACTTGTACTGACTAAAACCCACCCATGTTCCTTCTATTGCCCTTTTTGCGCGGTATCTCTTTCGAACAACCCGCAACCCCGGCAGGTGGTAGCCCTGGCAGGCCCCTCTGCTTTGCTGACATCACGCCGTCGACACGACCATAATAGACGGACGGACGGTGAACTACCCATTGCTCACCGTCCACAGATCCGTATCTAAAGTGGCCAGGATTCGTCTCGCAGCGCCCGACACCCGTGGTGTTTCCCGCGGCGGCTGGGTTGGTTTGAGGTTCTCTTCCTCAAAGGCCTGGCCACCTTCTTCGCTAGCATGACTGCTTCCCATTCCCTCTCGCTCCCGTCCGGCCTTTACTTCCGGAAGTCGGTGAATTTGTTAGTTTTGACGGGCCTGTTGGTCTAGTGGTTAGTGGCCCTGACTACTGAGCCAGAGGTCGTGGGTTCGATTCCCACCCAGGACAAACTTTGTGTGATGAGCATGATTGTTTGTTCTGTGTCTGGGTGTGATTTATCTATAATATGTATGTATTTATAAATAATATAAGTATGTATATCAGTTGTTTGGTTACCATAACACAAGCTCTGCTTAGCTTGGGATCAGATAGCCGTGTGTGAGTTGTCCCAAGATATTTATTATTTATTTATTTATATTAGTTTTTGTTGACTTTTTGCCATTGACTTCCGGAAGTAAAGTTATTTTTCACTATTTAGTCTTATTTTTCTTGGAAATCAGTTTTTTTATATAAACATATTTTTTCGGCATTTTTTGTTATGGTATAATGATATATCACATATTTTTTTATCGAGTATTAATTTTCCATTGCTACTAAAAGATCAGGAGATAAAAAAAATAGAGAAAAAATATATATATTATAGACAATAACTCATAAACTACGTAAGCAATATAAATAAAATTGATATAGGACCACCTGGGAAGTATACCTTATCAAACAAAAAAATAATTTTGCAAATCGGTCCATACATACATATATAAAAAAGACGAATTGAGAACTTCCTCTTTTTTTTAAGTCGGTTAAAAACCTATCCATGTTCCTTCTTGCCACGATATCTCTTTCGATATCTCTTTCGAGCCACCCACAAGCCAAGTGTTGGCAATACAAGTTATGTGGCTATCCTTACTAATTATAAAAGGGATATTTTCAAATGCACATCTGTATATTTTTTTCAGCACACTAGGTAACTCCACTAATTAACTGAATGCATACTAGAAAAATGAATGCTGTGCAAAAAAACCAATTCATTAACTAAACAAGTACTGCAAAAAAAACTAAAAAATAACACAAAACAAGATGACCTTTTTTATCGAATTCACACCAAAAATGTGGTTCGTACATCGGATATATGATTTATAAAACAAAAATACCAATTGCTTATCAAAAATACTAACTTGCACTCTAAAATTGTACTTTCTTACTACGGAATTTCTCAGTATTGTTTCTAAAGGGATAATATTTTTGTGTTCACCAAAAATACTGATCGTGCACCAAATATTCTTTCCTGAATGTTAAAAAAATGCGTAGGTTAGGTTAGGTTAAAACTGTGACCCCCTACGACGCCAGTAACGACTTGCATTAATAGAAAATGGATAAAGATATAACACTTTTTTATTGTAGTGCGCTGATGCTCGTTATGACATATTTTAATTAACATATTTTGGTGCACATTCAGTATATTTGGTGGAACACAGGTAAAATTAGGTAAATGAAATGGGAATAAATTGAAGTACTTTTAAATACCATCCTTTCTAAAGTGTTTTTTCTAAACTGAGTTACCACTCAGTGTGCCAATGTTTGGTGCATGTTAACCCTTAATAGGGCGGAGGAAAGAATGATTGAAAAACTAGGTTATGTGGTATTATTTATACGTAGTATATATATATATATATATATAGATATATAAATATTATATATAGTTGCCAGTACTAATAAAAGTTTTAAGGATATTCCCACATAAAAAATATTGCATTTATGAAAGAGTGAGCACTTGATTATTTTTTTGTGTACCTAATTATATAAAGATGACTGATTAAATTGGGTTTTATTTAGAATAAAAGATGTTCCTAAAAGTAAATTAGGTGATGGTTTTCCTTAAAAAAGGTTTAATATGTTTGTTGAATTATAGAATTGTTAGATATACTATTTTGATAATAGTTATTCGTTCAGTAAAACAGTTCTGCAAATACCATTAAACAGTATATCGAATTTGATTTATTTAGTGTGCATAATTTGAGTGCAAGTCAGTATTTTTGGTTTAACTTTGAAATATTTTGATCGAAAAAAGGGAATATACAGATATCGATTTAAATAGATTTCGCCATTATAAAAGCGAAAGTGAGTTTATTTCTTTGTTACGTCTTCACGTTTTAATGGCTAAATCGATTATGATGAATTTTGGTACATAGATAGTTAGGACCCTGGAGACGGACATAGGCTAAAAAAACAGAGAAAAGGGGGAGACAGAGGGAAGAAAAGGGGATCGAAACATATATTTAAAAAAAAAAGGATTGGGGTTATTAGGGAGAATGAGGGAAGAAAAGGAAAAACTTTCCTTTGCTATTACAATAAATAAGGCGCAAGGGCTAAAACTACAGAAAGCAGGTACCTGCAAATCAGGAAAGGGAAACTGTGTTACCCCGAATTTAACGCAAGCGAAGCCGCGGGCAAAAGCTAGTGTGGCTATAAAATAAAAACATAAATAAATAGCCTCTCAATTTAAGTAAAAAAAAGCCAAAATGCCAACGAGGGAGTCAACGCGTTATTTTCACCATGAAATACCAATACGGAGCCATTTTTACGGCGTTTTTATGATCAAGGTAGAAACGTACGCCATGGTAGATTTGTCGTAAATCAAGTGAAATAACATCTCTTTCATATTATTTTGACAATATTATTGGAAAACCTGTTGAAGTACAGCTCTATAAAAGGGACCTTGTATTAGTTTTATCTTTTGGCTGCCACAGTTTATTTTAATAATAATAATGAACGAAAATAATAATAATCTTGATTGAATCTAAAGCCTACAACTAAAATACAAGGTAAAGTTAAAATGATGGGTTAGACTTATAACAAATTTAAAAAAAGAAACATTGAAACCCTGACCTCTAAACTAGGTAGAACCTGTATCTTAGAGATCAGTGTCCCTCTGCGGACAATGTTTGAAGCCAAAAACATATTGGATTAAACAGTTAATTTTAAATCTTCTATTAATTGATGGCACGGTTGGCGCAGTGGTTGAGCGATCGACTGCTGCGCTGCGTGTCGTGTGTTCGATCCCCGCACGGAACAAAATATTTGTATGAACTACAGGTAGTTGTTTCGGGTCTGGCTGTTTGTGTATGTGAGTTTAAATGTTTGTAAACGCACCCACGATTCGAGAAATTTCTAGTTTGGGGCAAATAGTATAAAAAACTTACTTTTGCTTTAACTCTGGACGCTCTAAATGTGCTTGTTTAGTTAATAAAAAAAAAATCTCTTCCAAAACAATTTTTTTTTTTTTTATTTCAGCATTTTTATTTATGTTATCATGATATCTCACATATTTTTTATCGATTATTCTTTTTTCCATTGTAACTTAAAGATTAGCAGATCATTCATATAGACATAGAAGAAAAATATGTATTATAAAATTTATATGGGACGCCGCGAGATGACTCCCAGCCACCGTAGATGCGGACCTGTGGACAGTGAGCAATGGGTAGCTCACCGTCAGTCTATTTATTGACGACAGGCCATGTCGACGGCGTGTTAGTGTACCACGCGCGCCTCAAAATAGAAAGGAAGTTATTTGATAATTTCCTAGCCCCAAAAGAAAAGACCTTATAGCTCGGTGCTAGCACTGGTCACCATTAAACCATGGAGAGGAAAAAAAAGAAGTCATCATCTGCCTAGCCTTTTCCCAACTATGTTGGGGTCGGCTTCCAGTCTAACCGGATGTAGCTGAATATCAGTATTTTACATGGAGCGACTGCCTATCTGACCTCCACAACCCAGTTAGTACTGGGTAATACGATACCCCTTGGTAAGACTGGTTGTCAGACTTTCGGGACACTGACTACCTGTAACGACTGTCAAAGATCTACAAATGACAGCCGGGACCAACGGCTTAACGTGCTTTCCGAGGCACGGAGGAAACTCGGTATGTAACGGGTGGTCACCCATCCACAGACCAACCTAGGCAAGCGCGGCTTAACCTAAAGATCGACCCGAGCGGCTGCTATTATTTAGCCACGAGCAAAAAAAAGAAGTAACAAGAATATAACGAGAACTTGATGAGTAGTCTTTCTCTCGATTCTGAGAACATTTTCCTTGCGGCCGCCATTTTGTTTAGTATTAGCAAGATTTTTTCCTCCTATTGTGTTTATACAAAGTCAAGAAAAACGGTTACTGAGCAAATTAACTGTCAACTTAAATTGTTGACTTGCTCAAATCAAAGGTAGACAACTAGAATTGATCACAAAAAAAACGTGATCATTTAAAAAATAATTTATTAATACTAACAAATTGACATTTATCTGCTGCACTGCGTATCGCAGGATCGATTCCCGCACGGAACAAATATTTATATGGCCTACAAATAGTTGTTCCGGGTCTGGCTGTTTGTGTATGTGAGTTTAAATATTTGTAAATGCACCCACAATACAGGAGAAATCCTAGTGTGGGGCAACGTTGTTTATAAAGAAAAAAAATGAGATTTTTTTAAACAGAAGCTGTTGAAGATCTTTGTTATATACATATATGTATATAAATATTTTTTGAGCTATCTTCTATAATATTTTTTTTTTATAATGTATGACATCATCACAAGTAGCAATGGAATATTGCTCGATAAAAAAATTTATGAGATACCATCACACCACATAGAAAAAGGCTAAAATAAAAATAGAAACTTTTTGCAAAAGAAAAGGACATTAAAAAAAAATTACAAAATTAAAGCTACTTCCGAAAGTTGATGGCAAAAAAAATCGATGAAAGGAACAAAAATCACCAGTTTCAGCTGACAATGATGTTGACAAAAAACTCCTTACTAATATTATAAATACGAAAGTGAGTTTGTTTGTTGGTTACGTCTTCACGCCTACATTGTTAAACCGATTTTGATGAATTTTGGTACAGACATAGTTGGGACCATGGAGACGGACATATGCTTAAATAATTGTGAGAAAGAGGGAAGAAAAGGGTAGGGAAAAATATTTTTTTTTCGATCATCACGCGGGTTAAAGTTAGCGTTAGCCCAAAGTAACTATGCCACGTGGACGAAGTCGCGGGCGGAAGCTAGTAAATCAATAAACGAAAGAATAATATACATAGGCTAACTTTTTTTTAAAAAAAAAGCTGAGAAATGAGGGAGAAAGAGGGAATAAAAGGGAAAACTTAGCTTTGCTATTACAATAATAAATAAGGCGCAAGGGCGAAAAGCGCAGGTGACCTACAATCAGGAAAGGGGAACTGTCTTACCCCGAATTTAAAGCGAACGAAGCCCCGGGCAAAAGCTAGTAGAAAATAAAAACGTAACTAGGCTAGGTCACCAACATTTAGCTTACCATGCTACCGTGCATAAATCTAGTCTCCGGGTTGCCACCGAAAACTAATTTCCTGAATGATAGCCTAAAACTAGGAATTTCTCCTGGATCGTGGGTGCGTTTACAAACATTTAAACTCACATACACAAATAACCTACTGAATAATCACGCTGTAAAAATATGAAACAAGATAATATTCTGGTCTAAAATTGTTTTGGACAGTCTGCAAAGGATATAAGATACAGTTGTAATTTTTAAAATAGGAACTAAACCGACCGACCAACTTTTGACGACACGGTTGGCGCAGTGGCTGAGCGATCGACTGCTGCGCTGCATGTTACGGGTTCGATTCCCGCATGCAACAAATATTTTTATGGCCTACAGATATCCGGGTCGCGTATTGCCATAATGTATACTAGCACAGACAGGGGTTGCTCTGTAATCGCACGCAATATGCTCTTGTAGCTAGAGAGCATACTGCATATCAGTACAGAGACAGACTGAAATAAAATACACTTTGCTCTAATTCGTGAGAGCAAAACACATACGAGTACAGACAATTTGGCTGCCGTAGTAGGCACCCCGACATGGACAGGTTAGGTTCGAAGGGGATGGCGGGGTCTGAAAGACCCCGCCATCCCCTTCGTGTTAGGTTACTTTAAACCTTGAATGCAGAGGTAGGAGCCCCGCGAAGCGGGGCTCCGTCGAGCCACTTTGATAGGTAGTAATCAGTGAGAGCTCGGGACTTGGGGCACCCCGACATGGACAGGTTAGGTTCGAAGGGGATGGCGGGGTCTGAAAGACCCCGCCATCCCCTTCGTGTTAGGTTACTTTAAACCTTGAATGCAGAGGTAGGAGCCCCGCGAAGCGGGGCTCCGTCGAGCCACTTTGATAGGTAGTAATCAGTGAGAGCACATTTTGCTTTAGACATATGCGAACAAACCGTATACTTATACAGACAGGTCTGTAGTCATACGTAGTTTGCTTTAAAAATATGCAAGCAAACTGTATACTTATACAGACTGGTCTGTAGTTATACGTAGTTTGCTTTAGAGTATTTGTTATTTTTAAGAGCACAAAGTGATCTAGTACAGACTATGGGTGTCTGTACTGATATACACAATGGCAATACGCATCCGGGTCTGACAGTTTGTGTATATGTGAGTTTAAATGTTTGTAACGCACCCACGATACAGGAGAAATTCTTCGTTCATAGTTTTTTAAAGAACAAAAACAAACCGGGTTTCGCTTGCCGTAGCGAAAATGTCTCTTCTTTGGTTAAAAACGTCAAAACAATTCAACATGTTAATATATACTAAGTCTCATATTCACCTCAACCTATGATTATTTTTTTGTGGATGAATCATCAAACATCATCAAAAACTTCCCCCGTTCTGGGAGGAGCGGGGTGGAGTGTCAGACTTGTACTAACTAAAACCCACCCGTGTTCCTTCTATTGCCCTTTATGTTCCGGGGCCGCGGTATCTCTTTCGATCAACTCGCAAACCTGACAGGCGGTGGCTCTAGCAGGCCCCTCTGCTTTGCTGACATCTCTTTGAGGCGCGCGTGGAACACTAACGCGCCGTCGACAGGCCTGTCGTCAGCGTCACTGGAAAGACGGACAGTAAGCTCACAAAGAGCTATGTTTAAATCAGATTTAAAATTAAGTACTCTATTGAAAATTACTACAATTATTTCGTTAAATTGGAGAAAATTTAGATGTGGGAAGCAAATTCTTAGAACTACGTCTTATTATAATATCAAATACGTCTTCAATTTTCTCAGATATTACAGTACCTATCTCTACTCACCCTTCAGTTAAAACAAGCGTCTATCCTTACTAATATTATAAAAGCGAAAGTAAGTTTGTTTGTTTGTTTGTTACGTCTTCACGCCTTAATGGCTAAACCGATTTCGTACATTTGGTAGAGAAATAGTTGGGACCCTTTTTTTTTGGGGTTGGGAATTATCAAATAACTTCCCCCGCTCTGGGTGAAGCGGGGGGGCGTGTCAGACTTTTACTGACTAAAACCCACCCATGTTCCTTCTATTGCCCTTTACGTTCCGGGGCCGCGGTATCTCTTTCGAACAACCCGCAACCCCGGCAGGCGGAGGCCCTGGCAAGCCCCTCTGCTTTGCTGACTCTCTTTGAGGCGCGCGTGAAACACGAACGCGCCGTCGACACGGCCTGTCGTCAATAGACGGACGGACAGTGAGCTAGTAGTTGGGACCCTGGAGACGTACATAGGCTATTTTTTTTAAAAGATTGAGATATGAGGGAGAAAGAAGTACAAAAAGGAAAAACTTAGCATTGCTATTACAATCAATAAGGCGCAAGGGCAAAAACTACAGATAGCAGGTACCTGGAAATCAGGAAAGGGGAACTGTGTTACCCCGTATTTAACCCGAGCGAAGCCGCGGGCAAAAGCTAGTTACTTCATATTTAGACGTAGCTCGTTATGATATAGCCATTATATTTTAATGAAGGCTCGTAGACTTAATAGCCGTTTGTTTAATAAGTGTATGTGATACCTTGATTACGATATTTTAGAAGATAATTACGGGTTGGTATGTCTTATTTAAAAACGAAGTGTGTCGGTATTTATAATAACTTACTCATGTTTAAAGATCTGACGAAACTGAGGCGTATCCCGCGTGGGATGCGGAACGAAATTTAAGCTCGCGGATTTTGTTAATTCTGCATTTTAATTTACTACATTTCAATTTTCAATTCAAATAACATGAAGAAACTAAACTAACTACTTACATACAAAATTATCATTTTCCTGCCCTTGTCCCATTCTATTTAGGGTCACAACACGTTTTCTTCTTCCATTCTCCCCTATCAGACGTCACGGCATCATTTACTCCTTTCTCCTTCATATCATTCCTTACGCAATCCATTCATCTTTTCTTTGACCTTCCTCTCCCTCTCCATTCATCAACATTCAGATTCATCACTCTTTTAGGCACTAGAATTTAACGCAAGCGAAGCTACGGGCAAAGCGGTTAGTAAAAAATAAAACAGGAAGTCGGTGGCAAAAAAGTCAACGAAACCAACAAAAGTCACTGACTTCCGGAATTAAAGTTATTTTCCACTTTTTAGTTTTTTTGGAAGTCGGTTTTATTTATACAAAACTTTGTTTATTTCAGCATTTTTAGTAATGGTATAACGATATTCTTCTAATATATAAAATTTCCGTGTCACAATGTTAGTTACCGTACTCCTCCGAAACGGCTCGACCGATTCTTATGAAATTTTGGGTACAACATCTATTTTTCATACCCCTAAACCTCAGCGGGTGAAACCGCTGGGCACAGCTAGTATTAATACAATATTTTTGTCGAGTATTCATTTTCCATTGTTACTAAAAGATCCTTGTGTGTTTGTATAAAGTCTATGTTAGTCCTAGATAAGTTAAAAAGTGGGGTTTAAATGTGTTACCAACGAAGGATGGGGTGACCCCCTACAACCCACCACACCCCCCGTGCGCCAGGGTGGGGCACCATCGTAAATTTAACTAATTATAACTGCGACCTATATTGTGTCCGACGAGGGTCATTCTCACATGTTTTAATTTTAACAAGTTTTTTTTGTTGTTTTTTTTTTAATTATGATGGGGATTGGGTTAAGCTATGGTTTTCCTGTTCTTATCTTTGAAAAGATAGAAAAAAAAACAGATAAGAAACTTTCTTTTTATTGTACGACGAAAAAGAAATTGTATACAACGAATATTTTTTTTTTAATAATAGGAAATCATCAAATAACTTCCCCCGCTCTAGGCGAAGCACAATGCCAGCTTTATACTGATTAAAAATCCACCCATGTTCCTTCTTTTGCCCTTTATGTTCCGCGGCCGCGGTATCTCTTTCGAACAACCCGCAACCCCGACAGGCTCTGCTTTGCTAACATCTCTTTGAGACGCGCGTGGAACACTAACGCGCCGTCGACACGGCTCAGTAGCACCCACGGTGCTGGATTTGTGCCTGATTGAGAAACAATCTGCGCAGGACAACTAGCAACAGCTGGATTTGTGTTGCCGAAGATCGGACTTGAAAACGGGGGAAGTTATTTAAGGATTTACCATCCGCAAAAACTAAAAACCCTCTAAAGCCCCGTTCCAATAAACAAAAACGAGTCGTTCTGCTTACGGATAGTAGGATTTTGACATAAGTCTCATAGAACTTATGTCAAAATACTACCATCCGTAAGCAAAACGAGTCGTTTTTTGTTTATTGGAACGGGGCTTAAGTCTACACAGTCAAAAGACATGGCTGTTTATGTCACAACTGTACGGAACCCTTGGTGTGCTTGCTTGCTCGTGGCCGGTTTTTAACGACACAATTGGCGCAGTGGCTGAGCAATCAACTGCTGCGCTGCGTGTCGCGGTTTCGATCCCCGCACGAAACAAATATTTGTATGGCCTACAGATAGTTGTTTCGGGTCTGGCTGTTTGTGTATGTGAGTTTAAATGTTTGTAAACGCACCCACGATACAGGAGAAATTCCTAGTGTGGGACAACGTTTTTTTTTATTTCGGAATAAACATTACTGATGAAATGTATGTGTACTATTGCTCCTGCACTCTACTGTGCACTGTGTATGTGTACTGTGTATGTGTGAGAGTGTGTGTGTGTGTGTTTATGTGTGTGAACTGTGTATTGTGTGCACCTAACCCAAATAACAGGAGTGCTAAGTTTTTCTACAGCGTTGTTTAACTCACTGCCGATGCCGTCTGGCATTCGCGATTTAAAAACCATTTCTCTATTCAAAAGCAAGGTGAAAGAGCAATACCTGTCCTCTCAATCGTAATTTATAGAGATATATATTAAAGCAGTATGTATTTATAAAAGTACTAGCATTTGCCCGCGGCTTCGCTCGCGTTAAATTCGGGGTAACACAGCACCCCTTTCCTGATTTACAGGTACCTGCTACCTGTAGTTTTTGCCCTTGCGCCTTATTTATTGTAATAGCAAAGCTAAGCTTTCCCTTTTCTGCCCTCGTTCTCCTTCATTACTCACTGTTTTAAAAATAGCCTCATAATAGCCTATGTCCGTCTCCAGGGTCTCAACTATTTCTGTACCAAAATTCATCAAAATCGGTTCAGCCATTTAGGCGTGAAGACGTAACAAACAAAAAGACAAACTCACTTTCGCTTTTATAATATTAGTAAGGATTTAATCATATTTACTTATGTGCGTAAGTTTATAATAGGTTAAAGCACACACACATATTTTCTCGTACTTTATCACACACTGTCGTCTACATTTCATTCTCATATCTCCTTTCGAAAGAAATTTCTTAAGAAATAAGCAGTACCTTTGTACACAAATTGTATATGTCGTTTTTTCCCTGTCTTGTCTACGATGTGTACATAAATTGTTAAATAAATAAACAGTTAGACCCTAGATTATTAAACTACTTTCAATGTTGCCAACAATAATCCCAAAACACTACTAAAAAAACAAAAAGTTTTTAATCAACACTATTTTTTTCTGTTGGCAACCTAGATAGCAGAATAGCCCTATTAGTTAAAATTATAAATTACTTAACAATGGGCGTGCCTGCGTGATATCAACGTGTTAATTTTGGTTCATTCCCATTAGTTCGATTCACTAGTTCGATCGTCGAACTAGTGAGAATTTTTTTTCTCAGTTGTTCGACCGTCGAACTAGTGAGAATCCGTTCATTCCCATTACTTCGATTCATTAGTTCGATCGTGGAACTAGTGAGATTCTTTTTTCTCAGTTGTTCGACCGTCGAACTAGTGAGAAATTTTTTCCTCATATGTTCGACCGTCGAATTAATTAGATTTAAAAACAGTTCTACTAAAGAAACATACTTTACATCTTTGGTGAAATATACATGGTCAAATAATTATAATTTTGTCTGTCTTACTTATCTCAATAAGCAGAGACAAAAAGAATTACGAATACATGTAGGTAATCCATCAAAGATATAATTATACAGGGTGGAAAGTTAAGTCAGGCTTTGGAATTCAAAATCTTTGAATGCAGTTTTATTTCTTTTTAAAATATTAGATCAAATACTAAATGTAATTAACTAGCGCATTTTTTCTAAAAAATGTCCAACACTAATTTGTCCACATGTTAATTGCATTTGAGCATTAATAATATAATCGTCATTGAATAAATCAATTTTTCTCCTTTTAGAACTTTTTTTTGATGTGGAAGGTCTCTGAAGAACATCATTTCGATATGAAGACAATACAGAATCGTCCTGTAAAATATGCAATATTTGCAATAGGGTTACATGGCTTTTTGTTACAAGGTTATTTATTTTATGGTGCCACCCTTCTACAGCATTATTTGTTCGGTGGCGTTCGCCATACACAGACCAAATTCTATGATAATCAACCTTCATCCAGTAATTATCAAAATATTCTTTAAACTTCATCATGTATTGACAATTCTCCGTCATTTCATTTTGAATATACACCCATCCTGAAACAATTTCATTTTCTGGAAGCAATGCTAAGTTGGCGCATAGCGAAATTATTCTTCTGTTCCGTTTTTCTTTACTTAAACCTAGGGTTTTTGCCTTGCGCCACAAGCTGTTCACGTAATGGTAATAGCAACCTTTTATTGTAACCTTCATTTTTTGTAACGCTTTCATTGTGCCTTCTTCGAAATCTATCGTGACTTTTGCAGGTTTCCACTCTGGAATTTGGGACACAATCAAATCAAATAAAATTGAATAAGCTTTTTCAGTCCTGTGACTCATAAACGCGTACACCAAAGGGCTCACATTCGTGTTATTTATGTCACTGCTGATGTCCCCGTGTATAGTAAAAATTTGTTGAAAAGGACTTGGACATGATTTAAAGGTCCCGTCCATAAAAATATGTTTTATATTTTTCATAATTTCTCGGGCGTCACTTGAACAAAACACTAATATTCTCATTTTTTTGTGACGGAAATCAGCGAGTAAGAATTCTGAAAAAGCATTGGGAACCTCGACTTCCTGTACAGTTTTCGCGCATATTTTTTTTACGTGTGCTAGCTTATTTCTGTTTCTATAAATGCTTGATTTTATTTGTTGAAATTCAGGTACACTACTTTTTGAAGCTAAATGCAGGCCTTGATTTTTTAATGTAATTAAAGCTCTGTTATAAATTCTTGGAGCTGGTTCTCTTCCCAATGCTGCTTCATTGCAAGCATTATTTATAATAATATTAACTGAATTGCGTGTTTCATCAGGATTACATTGGCCGCAGTGAGGTTTTGTTTGTAAAGTTTCAGTGAGGTTCTGAAACAAAATAAGTAGTTTAAAATATATATACTTATGTCTACACGTTATTAATTATATTATACATATAAAACACTCAAGACTTACCATATTCAATGTTACGGATCCAGTACATTTTAAACTTTTATAATTTTTACACCGCCATATGCTTTGACCATTTTTATATTTACACATTGAGTAATATTGATGTCCTTCTAATTGCAGAATTCTTCCTCGACCACTTTTAATAATTATTAATTCTTTAGACGTCATTGCAAAAAAATAAACAGTAACGATTGAAACGCCCGGGCGACTATGGTAGCCCAAAACTTTTTGGCGTTATGGCTCAATTACATTAGGTCGGTTTGAGGTCGGTCACCGAAGGCGGCGGCCGCATTCGGTTTAACTGAAACGCTTACCTAAATTGAGTTGTTTACATTGGTCGGTTAAGGCCGTACCCTACGCAAATAACCTTGAGCATTCGCTTCCCTCTTTGCCGCGCAGGAGTGAGTGAGTGAGAGCAGTAGTGAATAATGCCTATTTTTTTGGAAAAAAATCTGTATAAAATTAAGTATTGGGTTTTTGGAAAAAATATTTCTACCAAAATGTTCATTATAGAATTGTGTTTCCATTAGTGTCAGTAGCAAAATTAAAGAATGTTTACTTTACGAGGAGATGCATGTTATTGATATTTTTTCTCATTTCTGGGGCTTTGTTGTAAGGAGATTTACTAAATAATGACTCAATAAAAATAAAAACTAAATCTACAATAATGGAATCAAGATTATAAAGAAATTTAATGTTATTTTTTTGTTACTTAGTTCGTTTTAAATAACAAGTAGATAGCTCTAGAAAATTGTACAAAAACGGCTTGCGCGGCTTTTTGGTCGGGGTGGCGCCTTTACCGAATTCGGCGACTTGATTGATGCGGCGATTGCGACGGGCGGGGCACGGCGCACTCGACACCGACAACGGGCTCGACCGAATACGGCCAAACGAATACCTGTTTATATTAGTCGGTGACCGAATACGGCCTGCAGCCGAATACGGTCTAACCGACTTAATGTAAATGCGCCATTAGACGTCCGGGCGACTATAGTCGCCCAGACGACTCGCCCTATACAAACCTTTTTTTGTCTATGACAGTGTTCAAGAGGTTCACAAGTGTTTCGCTAGATGGTTCTCTATTAAATTACGCGTCTGTTGGTCGGTAAAACAGCAAGGTCAAGCCACAGAGAGATTTTAAAAAAAAATGTTTACACAAGCGTTTTATGACGTGCGTTGAGTTATTGAAGTGTTTACGAGTGTCGAGTTTCAAATAAAAGTAAAAATGTATTTATTGTTCTATTGTATTAGGTGTTTTATATTGAAATACTCCTAAAGATCCATTCTTTCAGAATATCTACAAATTCTAAGTATCCGAAGTCTGATAGGATGTTTTTAAATTATTTAAAATCGACAATATAAGTACTTACACGAATATAATTATATTTTTCGACGAACCAAGCGTTTTTTATTTTATTACGAAATTAGTAAAACATTTAAATGTAGATCTGTTTTTAAATCTAATTAATTCGACGGTCGAACATATGAGGAAAAAATTTCTCACTAGTTCGACGGTCGAACAACTGAGAAAAAAGAATCTCACTAGTTCCACGATCGAACTAATGAATCGAAGTAATGGGAATGAACGGATTCTCACTAGTTCGACGGTCGAACAACTGAGAAAAAAAATTCTCACTAGTTCGACGATCGAACTAGTGAATCGAACTAATGGGAATGAACCTTAATTTTTAGCTGAGGCAGATATAATTTAATATGTTACTAACTCAACAACTGAGGAGGTATTGTGTGGGTCAAAATGGCGGAACGATAAAAAAAAAGGTTTTATTCCCTCTCGCTCCAGACCATGGACACAATTATCGCCCTTCACACGGATAACCCGACGTGCAAGATTAGAACTATGATCTTTCTAGGTTTTTGATACTTTTAGAACATACTAGGTCCTCTTTTACCGTGATTTTTTGCTCTGTGGTCATTGTTTGGTTGTTTGGGTGTATTTCTACTTCGCAGCCTCGAATCAAATCATATTTATTTTTTGCTGAATACACTGTTACAATGGTGTTATAAGAATTACATGTTTCAAGTGATTCTACCGTAAGGCATGCAAAATTTATCAGCAAAATTAATTAATAATTAATTAATTTATCGAAATAGCAGCTTTGTTTTTTTTTATTTGTACCTCCAAAAAGTATTATTTCACTAAGCCCTTTTAAAACACAAGCTTTTTATTTCAACAAACATTATTTATAACCGTTTTTTTAAACACTTAAGAAAGAAAATAATCTGTGATGGTATTTTTTTTAAATATTGTATTTTTTTCTAGTTTTCTCTGATGTTTTAATTATATCTGAATTTAGATATATGCAAATATTATAAAACCAAAAATGGTAGAATATATGTAATTACGAATCTTTAATAACTGCAACATCTTTTGTAAGTACTACCTATATTCTGATAAATAAACTCTAGAAGCCTTCAAGCCACACTTGACCGGTTTTCACAAACACTTTTATACGTCGTTTTTTTTTTAACTGGATGGATGACCGGTGTTTCGTAGCCGACTACTCTGAAAAGAAACAGCCGAAACAAACTCAGAGGTCATAGTCTCTTTCAAGGTCCAGACAAAAATCTTGGTCAAATTACATGAGGACTATTAGTATCTCTGAGATGCTCTTGTTTTCCGGGGTTCCGGGTATTTTGTAAAAGATACCGCGGCCCCGGAACGTAAAAGGCAATAGAAGGAACATGGGTGGGTTTTAGTCAGTACAAGTCTGACACTCCTCCCCTTTCCGCCCAAAGCGGAGGTATTTATTTGATGATTTCCCATCTGAAAAAAAAGAAAAGATAGTCTTTTTAAAAAAGAACTACACAGATTTGAATGGACGTACCAGTCAGTGCAAGCATTTGTCAGTTATCGTGTAGCTCGGCTCATAACGCAAGGAGCTCAACGACACGACGAACAATACCAAAAAAAGGAACACCCAGCTTTTTAGTGGCTTTTGACCTTGGACTATATGAAAGACCCAAAGTTGAGGGCCGAGGCTAAACTAACACGCAAGAAGTTCGAGATGGGTAGTGATTAGGACGGATACATTTCGGAAAGCAGCGTCAAAAGGCTGCCTTTTAGCGGAGAAAAGACACGCCTGGATCTTGGCGGCACTTAACTTGACCAGATTAACATCAACCTCATTTTCTGATTTTAATAGAAATAATTTGACGACACTGTTGGTGCAGTGCCTGAGCGATTGACTGCCTCACACTAGGATTTTCCTGTATCGTGGGTGCGGTTACAAACATTTAAACTCACATACACAAACAGCCAGACCTGGAATATCTATCTGTAAGCCATACAAATATTAGTTTCATGCGGGTATCGAACCCGCGACACGCAGCGTAACAGTCGATCGCTAAGCCACTGCGCCAACCGTGTCGTCGTATCATTGACTCGACTTGGTCCTGGGGCCTTAGTCTGCTATTACAATGATGTCAGAATGGTCGATCACTGATCGCATAATGGTTGATTTTGACAAGTTTAGTATGTAGTAGATGTCAAAATCAACCATTATGCGATCAGTGATCGACCATTCTGACACTATTGTAATAGCAGACTAAGGCCCCAGATGGTTGAGTGTATGTCATTTAAATGTCTCGCTGATGGTGGCGTGTGTGTCGGGTCATTTAGTTCCCTTCAAGGCTTCAAAATGGTCGAGCTGAATGGTGCTGATCCATACGTCATGTTCGTGAACGGGCGCTGTCAGTTGGGACTGGTCATCTCTTAGCTGTCACTTGTTTTTCTATTTTTGCTTTTACTCTGGACGCTATTAATGAGCTCGTTAGCTTGTTGAACTAAATCTCTCTCAAATATTTGTCTAATCTCAACATGAATGATGTAACTATGATCTTGTAAAAATCATTTTGCATCGATCAACGTTTGTAGAATGGGCAACTACGGTGCCTTGACAGGTTATTTTGCCTTGTCACTGGGACTGTAGCTTTCCTATTTTGATTCTTGACATTCAAAAGTGCCTGTAATGGTCTTTAAAAAATGCTGCTGATTTTAAAGTAAGACAAACGCATTGGTTTTTATGTCAAGAAAATCTTTTAAGAGTTGAAGTAAAAATGGAGAATGCTTTAGTTTGAAAAAATGCAATAACTTCAAAATCAATACCATCAAGGGCAAATGTTTACTCATTCTATGACTTTTTCTGTCTATAATAAAGAATATCTTTCTAATTATTGCTACAATTATCAACTTCAATTTTCTGAGAAACTTATTTTTCTTCAGAATGTACGGGGACTTGTTATTTGAATCGAAAATTTAACAATGTTGTCATTTCTGTTGTCACAAACTAAACTAAAACTATTCTAAAAAAAAAGGATTGTGTGGTTTTATGAAACCACGGTAAAAATTAAACGTTTTTTACACATTATAGACATTTAGACGTCCCTACTCCGCGGCCGACCGTCACGCGACATGCAACACACAGACGAAAAAGTTTGAGACGATGTAATAAAAGTTTCACTTTAAAAGTACACAAAAATTATTTTATTCCTGTCAAACGACGTGTTCTCTTCTGAAATTTAATAAAGTTACAGAACCTAACCACATTATACATTTACAAAAAAAAACTTTGCCCCACACTAGGAATTTCTCCTGTATCGTGGATGCGTTTACAAACATTTAAACTCACATACACAAACAGCCAGACCCGAAACAACTACCTGTAGGTCATACACATATTTATTCCGAGCGGGAATCGAACTTGCGACACGCAGCGCAGCAGTCGATCGCTCGGCCACTGCGCCAACTGTGTCGTCAAGTTATTATTTTATGTTAAGAAGGTATACTTGTAAAATCTCTTTGCGTACACAAAAAGAGCTGGCTGAAAACAAAACATATTCAAATCATAACAACACGCATTAATGTCAATCAAATTGACATCCTTGCAAGATAATATTATATATAACTAGCTTCCGCCCGCGACTTCGTCCGCGTGGCATAGTTACTTTGTTTCTGATATTCAATTTCCTGCCTACCCTCTTAGTCTATTGGCGTGATTATTGCAAGTGATGCTGAGTCAAATAAAAAAAGTCCCATTAAAATCGGCCCAGTAGTTTCCGAGATTCAATTTTCTGCCTACCCCCTTAGTCTATTGGCGTGATTATTTCTATCCTTCTTTACCTTCCAAGTAATGTTGAGTCAAATAAAAAAAAGTCCCATTAAAATCGGTTTAGTAGATTCTGAGATTCAATTTCCTGCCTGCCCCCTAAGTTCATCGGCGTGATTATTTATATCCCAGTTTACTCTCCAGGTGATACTGAGTCAAATAAAAAAAGTCCCGTCAAAATCGGTCCAGTAGATTCTGAGATTAGCCCGGACAAACAGACAGACAGACAGACAGACAAAAATTTTAAAAATTGTTGTTTTGGCTTCTATTACGGTAATTAAGACCCCCTGTAACAATTTTTTATAAAAATCTTCAATGTACAGAAATCGATCTTTTACAGTCTTATTATATGTATAGATAATATAATATATGATAAGTATTCGGACGAGAAAAGGGGGAGAAACTTCTTATTTCATCGTCCAATTGTTTCGAGAGATCGACGTTTGTTTGTTATTTTTTATTATTCAATGGGGGGTGGACGCGAGCAAAGCCGCGGGCAAAAGCTAGTTTACTATGAAATAGGGTTACCAGCATAATAAAAATCTTTACCCTTACTTTAACATTTTTTTAAAAACTAAAATATTTATTTTTACATTAAAAGGTGCAAGCGCAAAAACTACAGGTAGCAACCTGCAAATGCAACTGCAAGGAAAGGGGAACTGTGTTACCCCTAATTTAACGCGAGCGAAGCCGCGGCCAAAAGCTAGTTAATAATACATGTCTTTATTGTCAATTCTTTCAAAAATTAAATTATTTTAACTCATAATTTCTGCCCGGACCTTTTATGACGCAGAGCCAAAAACGATTTCTTTAAACTAACTAAAATAGTCAGAAATCAAATAACAAAACTACCTAAAAGAAAACCAACCTTCATCATATATTTTTCCCATTTTCGAGCAGAATTTTCAACCATCAAACACTATGTTCGCAAAATCTATCAAAAATTCAAATATGCAACCGTGCGCACCCTGTACATACCATACACGTAGCTAGCGTGAACATACAAAGCTCTGTATCATGCAACAGATAGTTAGTGAAGCTTCAACACGACCCCACGCTCACCCAACTTTAATCAATACTTATACACGGGCGTTCACACAGTGGCCCACGTTGAGCCATGCTGGGCCATTGTTTTATTTTAATGAAGTTGAGTTGGGTTTTTGATCTTGATTTTGCTGATTATTATTGTGTGAAGTTCAAATTTAAATTCATTTGTTGTTTGTCACTGGTGAAATATTAGTTCTTATGATTATTACAAACTAACTAGCGCCCGCGGCTTCGTCCGCGTGATATCGAAAAAAAAATACTTAGTCTATGTGTTCCAGACTATAATCTACCACTATGCCAAATTTCTTCAAGATCCGTTCAGCCGTTTTGACGTGAAAGAATAATTAACAGCCACACATCCATCCTCGCAAACATTCGCATTTATAATATTAGTAGATAGGCTTGCTGTAAAATACCTTAAAAGTGTACAATATTTAATGCGTGTTACAAATAGCATATAAAATTAAAATCATATATTTACCACCCGAAGTCAACGTCCATCTAGGGTTGCCAATTTTTTTTATAAAAAAAACGTAGATTTAAAATGGTTTGGATAGGAAAAACATAAAGTATTTGAACAAAAAAAGTATTTTTCTAATTTAATGTTTTTATTGCTTTAAAAACGTACTTTTGTGTGCTTTTAGCACATGCTAACAATTTTTGTTAGCATGTGTTAAAAGTTTCAAAGTTTAATTCGACATTCAAAATTTAAATAAATAAACAATTCGTTTTTAATTCAATTTATTGACGCTCTATTTCTCTCTTCTCGCCTCTTTAGATTCATTACTGAAAAAACTCTTTCAATGAAAGCATCACAGTAAAGGTAGAAAATAAAGTGTTTCCACATACCTACTCTATTTTATTTGTATGCAAAGGTATTAAGTATAATTACCAAAAATAAAGTAGGATACGTTATTATAAAGTATGGTTGGCAACCCTACGTCCATCCCATCATTCATCAACATCATGCATTCCTATTAGTTGTTAATTCACAGAGATTTTACAAATTAAATAATCGATTGAAATCGTGAGAATTAAGAGAATTTCGTGACTAAATAATAAGCTGCTCAGGTCAATGATTGGGCCGCGTCTGCCTAGGTTGGTCTGTGGGTGACCACTCGAGTACCGAGTTTCCTCCGTACCTCGGAAAGCACGTTAAGCTGTTGGACCCGGCTTTCATTTGGGGCCGTCCATTAATTAGGTGATATTTTTTTGGCATTTTGTACTCACATGAACATTATTGAATATACAGTGTCCTCGGACCACGGATTAGCAAGACAATCGGTTGATTAATAGCGCGTTTTCCAAAAAAATACGTGTGGCACTCGGGGACTGCCACGGTAAAGCTATTGCATAGCATTTTTTATCAACTTATGCAATAAATAAAAAAATCCTTACTAATATTATAAAAGCGAAAGTGAGTTTGTTTGTTTATTTTTTACCTCTTCACGCTTTAATGGCTAAACCGATTTTGATGAATTTTGCTACAGAGGTAGTTGGGAACCAGGACACGAACATAGGCTTAATAAAAAGTGGGATATGAGGGAGAAGACAAGAGCAAAAACTGCAGGTAACAGGTACTGTGTTATACCGAATGTAACGCGAGCAAAGCCGCGGGCAAAAGCTAGTATATAATAATAATATCTAAACATAATATTCTAAAAGTACTTTCAATAAAAAAGAAGTAGCAAAAAGAAAAACAAGACCCTGGGATTGATCCAGCGTACTGTTGATTGTCAATCCGATTCTCTACCAAACATGCTGATAGCACATTAGGATCGTGAATTGAAATAACTAACCGTATTCATAATGAAAGTGTTAGGTTTTTTCGTTACGGAATTTCTGGATTCGGTCTCCACGCTAAAGGCCCGCGATAGAAGCTATGCAGTAGCTTAAAAAAAACACTTAATATACTACTACACCCCTCGTGGTATTTCGTGATTTTTATGGACCCCTCCCCCCCTTTTGAGCATCACGTGACTAAAGGATAGCCCCTTTTGTAGATCTTTGACAGTCGTTACAGGTAATCAGTGTCCCGAAAGTCTGACAACCAGTGTTACCAAGAGGTATCGTATTACCCAGTACTAACTGGGTTGTGGAGGTCAGATAGGCAGTCGCTCCATGTAAAATACTGGTATTCAGCTGCATCCGGTAAGACTGGAAGCCGACCCCTATAACGTTGGAATAAGGCTGGGATGATGATGAATCCTTTTCCTATTTAAAAAAAAAACTTTTGATTATTTTTTTACGACGCAGTTGGCGCAGTGGCTTTGCGTACGACTGCTGCGCTACGTGTCATGGGTTCGATCCCTGCAGGGAACAAATATTTGTATAGGTATCCTACAGGTAGTTGTTTCGGTTCTGGCTGTTTGTGTATGTGTGTTTAAATTTTTGTACGCACCCACGATACAGGAAAAATTCCTAGTGTGTATTTATAAAAAAGAAAAATATGTATTATATGGACGATGCGTCATATTAAAATTACGAAAAAATATTCCTACTAATATTATAAAAGCAAAAGTTTGTGAGCATGTATTTAAGTATGTTTGTTGCTCTTTCACGCAATAACTACAGAATGGCTTTTGATGAAACTTCACAATAGTATAGATTACATATCAGAATAACACATAGGATACAATACAAAAAGTTATATTGTATATTCAATCACCACGTGAGTGAAACCGCGGGCGGCAGCTAGTATGTTATAAAACGAAAACGTTGATAGCTTGCACGTCGTGACTGCGACAGGTAGGTCACCACTCAGCATGATGCTGCTCTATGGGAGCCCACAGCACTGCGCTGGTCGTCAGTGGTCAACCCGATATAAAACAATAATTGTTACAATATATAAATCAGAAAATAAAATGAACAGCACTTGTACTTATTAAACAATTAAAAAGAGTGTCCATGGAGTTTCTTGCCCATTCTTCTCCATAGAGATCTACGCTTTGGAATGGGCAACTACAGTACTTTCACAGTTATTATGCCTTGTGACTGGGACTGAAGCTTCATTTTTATTGTTGTCAATGTTTCGACAGTTCAAAAGTACCTGTAACTGGCCTACTTGAAATAAATGATTTTGATTTGATTTGATTTGACAATCCTGTGAAGCAAAATAAAAGACGAAAAAATTCCAGCCAAGTGCGAGTCGGACTTGCGACTTAAGCGGACATGTCTTTTGACGTAAGTCATAAGTAATTTACTTCATAACAATATAAAAATTGTGTTGAAAATATAAAAATTAAAACAATAAATAACAAAATTGCAATTAAATTAAAAAGTAAAATTGATTATGTTCAAATATTAATAGACTAGCTTTTTCCCGCGGCTTCACTCGCGTTAAATTCGGGTAACACAGTTTTTTTTTCCCCACACTAGGATTTCCTCCTGTTTCGTGGTTGCGTTTACAAACATTTAAACTCACATACACAAACAGCCAGACCCGAAACAACTATCTGCAGGACATACAAATATTTGTTCCATGCGGGAATCGAACCCGCGACACGCAGCGCAGCAGTCGATCGCTCAGCCACTGCGCCAACCGTGTCGTCAGCAATTGACTACAGCCTTATGTATATGATTTTAATTTCAACTCGATACCTCTACGCGTTCCAGAGATATTGATCTTGACAGACAGACGATAAAGGCAAAGGCTTCACTTTATTTTTTCCAACAAACACAATTCTGTGCTGAGCTCTGTCAGAAAACAATTTCATGGAATTGAAAAAAAAATGCATACAGGCAATTCGGCAATGGGTAGCTCACCGTCCGTCCGTCTATTGACGACAGGCCATGTCGACGGCGCGTTAGTGTTCCACGCCCGCCTCAAAGAGATGTCAGCAAAGCAGAGTGGCCTGCCAGGGCCACCGCCCTGCCGGGTTTGCGGGTTGTTCGTAAGAGGTACCGCTACCCCGGAACATAAAGGGCAAAATAAGGAAAATGGATGGGTTTAAGGCTGTAAAAGTCTGACACTCCCCCCGCTCTGTCCAAAACGAAGGAAGATATTTGAGAATTTCCGATCCGCAAAAAAGGCGATTAGGCGAAGCCGGGGCACAAGTTTTCAATATTTAACGCCATATTTAATCGGTCGTACAATACCAATAATGGCCCGCTGACATATGGAATTCTATAGATTTTTAATTAGCTTTTCGAACGGATTGCTGGCGCATTTTCGTTAAAATTAATTTCATGGATATTTTAAACTAGCTTTTGCCCGCGGCTTCGCTCGCGTTAAATTCGGGGTAACACAGTTCCCCTTGCGCCTGATTGATTTGTAATAGCAACGCTAAGTTTTCCCTTTTCTTCCCTCGTTCTCCCTCATATCCCACTTTTTTTTAAAAAAAATTAGCCTATGTCCGTCTCCTGGTTCCCAACTATCTCTGTACCAAAATTCATCAAAATCGGTTTAGCCATTAAAGCGTGAAGAGGTAACAAACAAACAAACAAATAAACAAACAAACAAACTCACTTTCGCTTTTATAATATTAATAAAAAAATAAAATAATAGTAAGGATTGACGGGGCTTTTATTTTAGTTTTTTATATATTTCTTAGAGTTCTGTACTTCAAAATGAAAAACGGAACCCTTATTTGGTCACTTTGTTGTCCGTCCGTCCGTCTGTCTGTCTGTCAAGACCCTTTATCTCGGGAACGCGTAAAAGTATCCAGTTGAAATTAAAACTCTATACTCAACTCTATGGTACCTTTGTGTTTTGAAAAAATCAACTCTTTAAGTCTACGCAATCAAAAGATATGGCTGTTTATTTTGCAAGTGACGGCACGGTTGGCGCAGTGGCTGAGTGATCGGCTGCTACGCTGCGTGTCGCGGGTTCGATTCCCGCACGGAACAAACATTTGTATGGCCTACAAATAGTTATTTCGGGTCTGGCTGTTTGTGTATGTGAGTTTAAATGTTTGTAAACGCACCCACGATACAGGAGAAATTCCTAGTGTGGGGCAACGTTTTAAAAAAAAAAAATTGTACGGACCCTCGTAGTACGAGTCCGATTCGCAATTGCCCGGTTTTTTTTTCATTTATCTCACCTCAAAATATACACAAGATAATACCATTATAACCCATCTAAAATTTCGCCTCAGCAAATGACGCTTAACTTCCATATAACGTACATGAAACTATAAACTTTTATGCCGTATTCAACAAAAAGGTTTTAACAGTATACAGGATGATACCCGCCACCTCTCGTCACTTATACAGGGTGGCTGTAAAAGGATGGCTTAACGAACCAACGCCGCTCGATGTTATAATTTACATATATACAGGGTGAGTCTTTATTGATGCGGGATTATTTTAAAATTCAGTTCAGTTGGTAATACGGCAGCTGGGCTTAAAATATTAAGTTGGTAGGTATTTTATTTAATATTTGGTTGGCACTATTGTGGCGTGGAACGATGAGCGGTCGCTTGTTTTATTCTGAACTAGCTTTTGCCCGCGGCTTCGCTCGCGTTAAATTCGGGGTAACACAGTTCCCCTTTCCTGATTTGCAGGTACCTGCTACCTAATCAGGCTACTTAATATATAAGGCGCAAGGGTAAAAACTACTTTTTACCCTTGCGCCTTATTGATTGTAATAGCAAAGCTAAATTTTCCTTTATCTTCCCTCTTTTTTCCTCATTTCTCACTTTGAAAAGATAATGGCCTATATCCGTCTCCAGGGTCCCAATTATCTCTGTAACAAAATTCATCAAAATCGGTTTAGCCATTTAGGCGTGAAGATGTAACAAACAAACCCACTTTCGCTTTTATAATATTAATAAGGATTTAAGCAGTGTTTCACAAAATGGCTGAGTTGTTACTGCGGTTCTGATTTCAAACAGCCCATGCATCGTATTGTGTAGCAATCTGACAATTGTATTTACATTTAAGTTTCTTTTTTTTTTTGGGCAAAGAATAATCCAGTCAACGTGACAATATTGCCAGCCACGTTTTCGGAAAACAGCGATGCAAAGGAGTACATTGACACCTAAGTATAGTATTGTCGTTGTTGTATATATGTAGGTCATTTCAGTCCTTTTTAACCGACTTCAAAAAAGGAGGGGGTACTCTATTCGTCGGAATCTCTTTTGCATGTTCACCGATTACTCAAAGACGTCTGGACCGATTTGCGAAATTCTTTATTTGTTTGATAGGGTAATCTTTCCAGGTAGTCTTATATCAATTTTATTTATATTGCTTAGTTTGTTTATGAGTTATCGTTTATAATACATATTTTGTCTGCTATGTCTATATGGATGATCTGCTAATCTTTTAGTAACAATGGAAAATGAGTAGGAAAAAAAAACATTATGCCATAAATAAAAATGCTGAAAAAAGGTAGAAGAAGTCTGTTTTTTGTTGGTTCTAGTGTCTCTTAGGGAAAATATTATACCTTTTTTTTTGAATGACTCTTCCCGGGAGCAGGAAGGGAGTATGAGACTTGTACTAACCAAAATATATCCATGTTCCTTATTTAGCCCTTTGTGTTCCAGGGCCGCGGTTTCTCTTTCGAACAACCCGTAACTCTATCATTGGCTATCAATTGTAGATCTTTGACAGTCATTACAGGTGGTCTGTGACAACCAGTACACAAGGAATTTAGTATTAACAATTTGTTAAATGGGTTGTGGAGGCCAGATAGGCAAAGAGATGTCAGCAAAGCAGAGGGGCTTGCCAGAGCCTCCACCTGCCGGGGTTGCGGGTTGTTCGAAAGAGATTCCGCGACTCCGGAACGTAAAGGGCAATAGAAGGAACATGGGTGTTTTTTAGTCAGTAAAAGTCTGACACGCACCTTCGCTCCGCCCAGAGCGGGGGAAGTTATTTGATGATTTTCCACCCCAAAAGAAAAGGCCAGTTAGGCAGTCGCTCCATGTAAATTAATGTTATACAGCTGCATATGGTTAGACTGGAAGCCGAACCCGACATAGCTTCGAAAAGGCTAGGCAGATGATGATTTTCTATGAAATACTAGCACAAAAAGGTATGATGGATGTACAAACGACGGCAGGTCAACGTATTATAACTATTATAACCTGATCTCTCTACTACGGATCGCACACCGTAGTAGAGAGATCAGGTTAAAATGGTTTTGTATAGGTTGATGTGCTTTCGCGTGTACATCATACCCAATGATAAGTTATGTTTATTTTGCAAGTAGGTTTTCATGTTGGATGTTTATGAATGAGAGTCCGTTGGGTAAGATACAGGTTTATTGGTAGGAGACACAGGAGAGAGATACACACAGTAAGACATCACAGGACACAGTGTGGCGGAGCGCCGCAGACCACAGATAATACATTTACTAGTGAAGACCATATTAGTAACATACTAAAATAGTGATGTTACAACATCCCCCTTGTTGAGTTCAAATTAGACCCCTGACTGACAATTAATATAAGTGCTATGCTATTTAAGTTTATACAAGACAACATGCTTAATTATACTTATAGTTATACTTAAACTTTACTTATGACCTTATTTATAATTTAACTTAATCCATTTCTTCAATTAACCTTCTGGTAGGTTTTACAATACGACCTGACCTAGTTGTTACATTTGAGGATTGCTGAGATGAGGATTCTTGATGCCTAGACTCCTGTCTGTCACCTTCCTCTCCCCTTTGTGACGAGTTGGATTGCATGGGAGGGTTAGCACAATTATGAGAATATTTATGTCTTAAGTGTATTCTATTCCTCCTATACCTAACTCCATTGACATCCTCAACAACATATGATCTATTATTTGACAATCTTTGCTTAACAATAGCTTGTTCCCAGTTGCTACTAGGGTTTCTCTTAAAATAGACATGATCATTATGATGTAACATAGACATTGACTTGGCATTTTTATTGTAGTATTTTGACTTATTTTTATCATTTTTCTTGACAGACTCTTTGTAATCTTTAAATGTTACCACTTTTGGCTTCAACTTCTTATATGATGTTGGAATGTTATCTCTTAAGTTCCTAGACATGAGTAACTGTGCTGGTGATGAAAAATTATTTTTACCTGTATTTCTGTATTGTAACAATGCTATGTATGGATCTGATCCATTTTCTTTGCATTTTCTTAGCATGTTTTTTATGATTTTGACTGAACTCTCTGCTTGTCCATTAGACTGTGAATGATATGGGCTAGTTACAATATGTTCTATGTCCCATTCTTCCATAAAATTTTTAAAATCAACTGACTGAAAAGGAGGTCCACCATCTGATACCAGTGACAATGGTATTCCATGACGAGCAAATATGGACTTTAAATGAGTTATTACATTTTTTGATGTACTGTTGTTATTTAATAATGCAATTTCTATAAATTTTGAATAATAATCAGTGACAATTAAATATACTAAACTATCAAAATGCATTAAATCAATACCGACTTGTTGCCATGGATATTTGCTTATTTCATAATTCTGTAGTGGTTCCTTTTGGTTACATGGTTTGAATTTTGCACATACTAGACATTGTTCTACTAAATTCTTAATATCACTAGACATATTTGGCCAATAAAGAGATTCTTTAGCTAAGTTTAGACATTTATTTATACCTTGGTGACCTTTGTGAATTTTTACTAACATTTCTTTATGCATTGACTGTGGTACTATTAATTTTGAGCCTTTGAATACTAAATCTCTAATTTTATGGATTTCTCCTTGTATATTCCAGAATGGTTTTATTAATGGACTGACACTATTTTTGGTTTTTGGCCAACCTTCATTATAATACTTTATTAATAGCTGCAGGGTTTCATCTTTCTTAGTTTCCTGAGCCAATTTTGTGCTATATTCATCTGTAATTGCTAAGTTAGCATACATTAGATTGACATGACAAGACATTTCTGATTCATTTTCAGGCCTATAATGTTCTTTCAAAGCTGCTCTTGACAATGTGTCTGATATGAACATTTCTTTGCCTGGGACATGTATAACTTCTAAATCATATTTTTGACAAGTTAACATCATACGCTGTAATCTAGCTGGGACATCATGTAATGGTTTTTTAAATAGATAGACTAAAGGTTTGTGATCAGTATGAACTGTGACTCTATTACCATATACATATTGGTGAAATTTTTCACAACCAAATTGAATTGCTAGCAGCTCCTTCTCTATTTGAGCATATCTTTCCTGGGTTTCAGTTAAGGTTTTTGAACTGTATGCTATCGGTTTATTTTTTTGTAAAATGACTGCGCCTAACGCTGACTTTGACGAATCGACTGACAAGACTAATGGAATCTTGGGATTATAATGAGCTAAAACTGGTGAATTTGTGATTTCATCTTTCAGTTTCCTCAGACATTGACTATGATTCTCATCCCAAGTCCAGACTGAATCTTTTTTCAAAAGATTTCTTAATACTTGTGTTTTTTCTGACAGGTTACTTATAAAGGGTCCTAGGTAGTTTATCATACCTAGTATTCTCTGTAACTCTTTGACATTTTGCGGTGTAGGCATGTTGACAATTGCTTTGACCTTCTCAAGATCTGCCCTTGCACCGTCTTTACTGAAGACATAACCTAAAAAACATACTTCTGACAGTGAAAATTTACATTTTGACTTGTTAAATTTTAAATTGACTTGACGAGCTCTTTGCATGACTTTATGTAATCTTTCATTATGAACTGACTCATTTGGTCCATAGACTAAGATGTCATCGATGAATATGAGTACGCCTTCTATGTCACCAAATAGATTCATCATGACTCTTTGAAATATTTCAGACGAGGCATTTATGCCATAGGGTAATCTTAAATACTTATATCTACCAAATGGTGTTTGAAAAGTACATAATTCTGAACTGTATTCATCTAAACGTAGCATCCAAAATCCTGAAAATGCATCTAAATGAGAAAAACATACAGCCCCTTCGAGCTGAGACCTAATCTCATCAATTGACTTGAGTGGATAATGTTCCCTCATGATATTTTTATTTAAATTTCTAGGATCAAGACAAATTCGTAACTGACCTGAACTTTTTACTGTTACAACGACTGAATTAACCCACTCTGTAGGTTTTGTAACCTTTACTATGACTTGCATTTTCTCCATGCGATCCAACTCCTCACGCAGTTTCCCTTGTAATGCGAATGGGACTTTCCTGGGCGGATCCACACATGGTACTGCATCAGGCTTGAGTTTCAGATGACAGACTGGAGGCAGACAGCCAAGACCCTGGAATACATCATTATATTGTGTATGAATTTGCTCACAAAAGTCTTGTTTTGACACTGAAAAGACACGTTTTATTATACCTAACCTTTCACAAATTGGGAGACCAAGGACATTTGGACACTCTATATCTGGTATAATAAACATTATGTTTTCAACAATGTTCTTATTGTTTAAGCAAAAATTACAATTTAAGTTGACTTTGCCTAAAATCGGAATGGATTTTCCACCAAATCCTTTGACATTTACTTGACATTTGACAAGTGACAATTTTGACAGCTTATTTCGACTTTTAACATTTTGAAATGTTTGTTTTGACATTATATTGACATCTGCACCTGAGTCTATTATGCATTTAATTTTTGTATCTCCTACCAATAAGCTAATTTCCCACGACTGCTTTGAATGATTCAAAGTATTGACGACTGATGATCCATTGTGTGACTGACTGGACGACTGTGCCTTATTGTGAAATCCCTCAGACATGTGACTGATTTCATCATTGAGACTCTGACATTTTTTCTTTTGACTTTTTGAATGGACATTGGATCTCTCAGACATGTGATTGTTTTCATCATTGAGATGTTTATTTTTATTATATCTCTCAGACCTATCACAGTTTTCATCATTGAGATGATATGAATTGGGACTCTGACTTTTTGAATGGATAATAAATCTCTCCGACATGTCACTTTTCTCATCATAGGGATGGATGGATGGATGTGATGTCTTACTGTGTGTCTGTGTGTTCCTGTGTCTCTGACTAAGTGACTGACTGTGAGAATTACTATTATGACTGTGACCATTATGACTTTGCTGACTAAGTGACTGACTGTGAGAATTACTATTATGACTGTGACCATTATGACTTTGCTGACTAAGTGACTGACTGTGAGAATTACTATTATGACTGTGACCATTATGACTTTGACTATTCAGCATACCAACGAAATAATCTTGACTACCATTATCTGAATTAAACGATTGCAACTGACTGACTTTTTTATTTTTGTGACAAAATTTAGCAAAATGATTGTAAGATTTACATGACCTGCATTGAACTCCTTGGGCTGGACACTTGTAGCGATGAGACTGCCCACAGCGGCTACATGTCTTCAAGCTGCCTGAAGCTGAAGGTGACTCGCGACTGCCTGAAGCTGGCTTGCGACTGGAAGCTCGCTGTCGACGATCTCCCCGACTACGGCTCCTCCGACTGAGATGCATGACGTTTTCTGACGTTCGTTGACTGGCGATGCTGCTTCCTTTGACTATTTTCTCAGCATCCTGCTGTGCGACGATGAGCGTCCTCGCTAGCTCTTGCATTCTCTGATATGTTAAGTCATGTTCTTGCAGTAACCTTTGACGCACATGTGACAAGTCCAAATTGAGGTTTGCAATAAAAATATCTTTGATGAGCGATTCCCTGAGCGTGCCAAACTCACATTCTCTGCTCTTATTCTCCAAATCCGTGAGGAATTCGTCGATGCTTTCGGATTTCTCCTGCCTGCGTGTGAAGAATAGATACCTGCACATGGTCACGTTTCTTCTTGGCTCGAAGAATCTGTCAAATATCGATTTGACTTCGTCAAGCGTGCTCTTGTCTATTTTTAGGTTAAATGAGTTAAATATATTGAGACCTCGTTCTCCAATGCAATGTAAGAGAATTGCGATTTTCCGTTTCTCGCTTGACTTATCTAGACCTGTGGCTAACAAATATAACTCAAGTTGTTGCCACCATCTTTTCCACGTTTCAGCGTTATTGTTCGTGGTATCTGACGAAATATTTAATTGTTTCACACGTGTTTGAAAATTTGTCTCACCATCATGGCTGACGTCCGCTTGGTCCGGCATTTTGTTCGACGACCTCGACTTTTTCTTGAATGATTCTTCTTAAACCACTTCTGACACCATGTTATGTTGGATGTTTATGAATGAGAGTCCGTTGGGTAAGATACAGGTTTATTGGTAGGAGACACAGGAGAGAGATACACACAGTAAGACATCACAGGACACAGTGTGGCGGAGCGCCGCAGACCACAGATAATACATTTACTAGTGAAGACCATATTAGTAACATACTAAAATAGTGATGTTACAACAACTTTTACACGTCTTTTTAAAACTAGATGAGGCCGGTGTTTCGTATCCGACTACTCTGAGAAGAAACAGCCGAAACAAACTCAGAGGTCATAGTCTCTTTTAAGGTCCAGACAAAAATCTTGGTCTACTTATATGAGGACTATGCAGATTAGTGTCTGAAATGGTCTTTTTAAGAAAGCATCACACAGATTGAGTGGACCTGTCCAGTTAGTAGAAGCATTTGTCGGTTATCGTGTAGCTCGACTCATAACTCAAGAAAAAAAAAAGCATAAGCAAATTAACCTATGAAAACAAAGCAAATTAATGTAAATTCTCTTCTAATAAACCCATACTTAAACATTTAAACACCATACATCCTTACTAATATTATAAAAGCGAAAGTGAGTTTGTTTGTTTGTTTGTTTGTTTGTTACCTCTTCACGCTTTAATGGCTAAACCGATTTTGATGAATTTTGGTACAGAGATAGTTGGGAACCAGGAGACGGACATAGGCTAATATTTTTTTGAAAAAAGTGGGATGCGAGGGAGAAAGAGGGAAGAAACGGGAAAACTTAGCGTTGCTATTACAAATCAATAAGGCGCTACCGAATTTAACGCGAGCGAAGCCGCGGGCAAAAGCTAGTAAACTATACAGAGGCAAATTACATGACTTCCACTTCCCAAGTCGGTTAAGATCCGCAAGTTGGAACATAAAAAATTCATGCTGTATATCTCCTGCCAACATCGTTCCCCATTCAATTCTGAACCCTATCTCTTAGGTGCAAAGTTGATATTCCATTGCCGGTGTAAAAACAAATTTTCCAAGGGGTGGTTCCTGCTGATGATATTTGAACTTTAAGTCAATAATGTTAAGGTGTGAATTTGAATGGAGGCTGTCTGGTTGGTAACGGTAGGTACATATTATCACGCTGGATTAAGTTTTCGGTATAGGTAGATAAGACCTTTTGGACCGGTTCGGATAGAATATAATTTTAGCTTACCCCTCATTCTCTACAAGTTATTGGAGCAAAGTTTTTGATGATTTCGCAATAACTTTACATATTATCGATCGTGTAATTTTTGCGATATTTCAGCCTTAAATATTTCAAATGATTGGAAAGGTGTTTTTGGAATTAAAATAATAAATATCATACCTTTTGTTTGGGGTGCGAAATCATCAAATAACTTCCCCGCTCTGGGCGGAGCGGGGGGGCATGTCAGACTTGTACTGACTAAAACCCACCCATGTTCCTTCTATTGCCCTTAACGTTCCGGGGCCGCGGTATCTCTTTCGAACAACACGCAAAAATATCATACCTAGCCTTTTCCCAACTATGTTGGGGTCGGCTTCTAGTCTAACCGGATGCAGCTGAATATCAGTATTTTACATGGAGCGACTGCCTATCTGACCTCCACAACCCAGTTAGCACTGGGTAATGCGATACCCCTTTCGGAACACTGACTACCTGTAACGACTGTCAAAGATCTACAAATGACAGCCGGGACCAACGGCTTAACGTGCTTTCCGAGGCACGAAGGAAACTCGGTATGTAACGGGTGGTCACCCATCCACAGACCAACCTAGGCAAGCGCGGCTTATCCTAAAGATCGACCACGAGCCACAAGCTCCTCTTCATATTGTAGTAATTATAATAATATATTATATTTACCTTATTAATACAGATTTCTGTACCAACATTAGTATATCTTCAGTTGCCCTAATTAAGCCATGAATAATTTAGTTAATTAATAATGAAAGATTAATTGAGTCCAGGCGTTAATGTTCTCTGCTGTAGTCGTCAGATTATTCTGTAAAACACTTAAAACTGTAAAACACTGTAAAACACTTGAGAGGTGTCAAAGGACACTCGGATGGAACGAAGTTATTATTTATTATGTACAAAAAAAACCTGTATTACACTCAACAAAAATAATCGTCGCGACACCACACTGTTCAATGTGAAATAGAAGGAGGGAGAGAGAGAGAGTGAGAGCCAGACAGATAAACACGCGTACGCCGCAAGGCTCACAACTATAACAAAAAAGTGTCGTTACAACTTTTGGTCTTATTTTCCGGTTACCTCCCTTTCGCAACCCGCGATAAGGAACTTTGTTTCAAAAACAAATTGTCATGAATAACTTAATATTCAAAATTTTTTTTTTAAACGTTGCCCCTCACTAGTAATTACCTATCTCCTCCTGTATCGTGGGCGCGTTTACAAACATTTAAACTCACATAGACAAACAGCCAGACCCGGAACAACTATCTGTAGGCTATAGAAATATTTGTTCCGAACGGGGATCGAACCCGCGACACGCAGTGCAGCAGTCGATCGCTCAGCCACTGCGCCAACCGTGTCGTAAAAATACTGACCTGACGGCATGTCTTTGTTTCCTTGGATATGCCTTTACTGTTACTCAAATCAACCCATAGGGAGACGCTCCGAGCGTCAGGTGCCGCGAGACGACTCCCGGCCACCGTAGATGCGGGTCTGTGGACGGTGAGCAATGGATAGCTCACCGTCCGTCCGTCTATTGACGACAGGCCGTGTCAACGGCGCGTTCATGTTCCACGCCTCAAAGAGATGTCAGCAAAGCAGAGGGGCTTGCCACGGCCACCGCCTGCCGGGCCGGTTTGAAACAGAAAGGGCAAAAGAAAGAACATGGGTGGGTTTTAATCAGTAAAAGTTACTCTCCCCGTTCCACTCTCAAACATATCTCAATTTAAAAAAATATATGTCCGTCTCCAAAGTCCCAAATATCTCTGTACCAAAATTCATCAAAATCGGTTTAGCCATTTAGGCGTGAAGATGTAACAAACAAACCCACTTTTGCTTTTATAATATTAGTAAGGATAACACATTTTTATTTTATTTTGACTTCATTTACTATTTTATTTTATTGATTTACATTTTAATTATTATTTGATATACCTTTCGACATTTAAAAAAAAACCCATGTTATGTATGTTTAATATTTATTCTTGAAAGCAGAATGCTGCGCACTAAAATAATCATTTTTAACACTTATTGTGAACGATATACCTACTTTGTGACAAATAAAATTATTTGATTTGATTTGAGTACTAAGTAAATCCATTGTCACCGTCATTTATACTGAACCAGTATTTCTGATCCTAGCTCAGATTAGGGCGGGCCACACCGCAGTGCGAAAATCCTACATACTTTCATACATTTTGTATGAACCGTGGTGAACTACAGGCGGACTGCAGCAGACCGCAGAGACGGATTACTCGTCAGGCGTATTTTTGCAGTTGTGATGCATTTGGAGCGAGAGATTTTTAGTGTAGACTAGCTTTCGCCCGCGGCTTCGCTCGCGTTAAATTCGGTATAACACACCAAGCAGACCTGCATTTTTTGCTCTTGCGCCTGATTGATTTGTAATAGCAACGCTAAGTTTTCCCTTTTCTTCCCTCGTTCTCCCTCATATCCCACTTTTTTTAAATAAAAATTAGCCTATGTCCGTCTCCTGGTTTCCAACTATCTCTGTACCAAAATTCATCAAAATCGGTTTAGCCATTAAAGCGTGAAGAGGTAACAAACAAACAAACAAGTGAGTTTGTTTGTTTGTTACCTCTTCACGCTTTAATGTAAGGATGTTTAAAAACACCGGGCATGAGCGAAGTCGTACAACCTTGCGTCATAATTTCTCAAATTTAATTTCCCTAATTCAAATTCAAATAATTTTATTTGTAGTACATAGGTAAAACCAAACACAGGTACAGATCATGTCAATATTAATAAAATGAACGCTATGTCTTGCCGCCAGCGGCGTACAAATATTCTAATTACAATTGCATAAAGTAGTAATGATATTTAAAATTAAACTATTAAAGGCAAAAAATATAATACATAAAATTATAATTAAAAACATCATTTGATTAATTTTAAATAATAAGTAAAAGAAAACAAAATATTAATAAATACAAACCTGTCAATGAATTAAACAGCATAAACAACCATATCTTTTGACTGCGTAGATTTAGAGATATGATTTTTTCCCAACTCCAAGGAATTACAGATTTGAGTATATGGTTTTAATTTCGACTTGATACCTTCACGCGTTCCTGAGATAAAGGGTCTTGACAGACAGACAGGCAGGGTGGGTCTACGCGGCTGAAACCGCGGCGCGCTACTAGTCCTTACTAATATTATACAAGCGAAAGTGAGTTTGTTTGTTTGTTTGTAACATCTTCACGCCTTAATGGCTAAACATATTTTGATGAATTTTAGTACAGAGATAGTTGGGACCTATTTTTTTTTTAAAAAGATTGAGATCTGGAGAAAGAGGGAAGAAAAGGCAAAACTTAGCATTGCTATTACAATAAATAAGGTGCAAAGGCAAAAACTACAGATAGCAGGTACCTGTAAATCAGGAAAGGGGAACTGTGTTACCCCGAATTTAACGCGAGCGAAGCCACGGGCAAAAGCTAGTATATTATGTATATTTAAGACTTTCAAAATAACTTTAACATTCAAATCTTTACTTGACTTTAAGTTTTATACAAGATCAACAAAGACACACACAAAATCTCTTCACAAAATAATTTATTTATGTGCGTTTTCGCCGCTCACTCACGGAATTGATTTCCGGGCTCAATCGATACCATGGACTAGGGAGGTGCTCTCGAATACCCTTAAATCGCTAGAGGGGCGCCCGATACCGGAGCTTTGCTACATTCCGCGGGATCTTAGTAATAAAGCCACTGTTCTGACCTTAGGCGATGCGACATGCGTCAAAACGCAAAGCGATTGAGTTGCAGAAGTTCCTTATCGCGCGTTGCCAAAGGGGGCTAGACGGAAAAAATTAAGAACAAAAGTTGTTACGACACTTTTTGCTATAGTTGTAAGCGGTGCGGCGTGCGCGTGTTTCTCTGTCTGTCTCTCTCTAAAGAAAGCAAGCCAGTTATTTTCGTTTCAACTTTCTATTTCGCATTGAACAGTGTGGTGTCGCGACGATTATTTTTGTTGAGTGTTTTCAGGTTGTTTGTACATAATAAATAATAAGCTCGTTCCATCCGGGTGTCCCTTGAAACCTCTCAAGTTGTTTTCGCTATTTGCAAGGATTGAGTGGGAAACTGCAAAAAAAACAAAAATAATTAGCTAGCTTCGAGTCTTATTTGTTTGATTCATTTACCATCGACTTTTGAAGCTAAATTTATTCATTTTACTGTACTTCAAAGGGAATATCTGGGACATTCATAGGACCAATTTGTTGTCCGATAATATACATAAACGGTCAATACCTTTAGACTTCCTAAACTGATTTTTTTAACAGACTTGAGTAAATGGTTTTAATTTCAACTCGATACCTCCGTAACTTTAACTTCGTACTCTCGTATTTATAACAAACTACCTTCCGCCCGCGACTTCGTCCGCGTGGCATAGTTACTTTGGGCTAACGCTAACTTTAACCCGCTTGATGATCGAAAAAATCTTTCTCCCCCCTTTTCTTCCCTCTTTCGCCCGATATTCTCACTTAAAAAAACATTACCTATGGCCGTCTCCAGGGTCCCAACTATCGCTGTACCAATTCATCAAAAGCGGTTTGGCCATTTAGGCGTGAAGACGTAATAAACAAACAATAAACACTTTCGGTTTTATAATATTAAGTAAGGATTACCGAATGATCTTAAATGTCTCGATTTAAACTCATTCCAGCGATTTGCACGAATTATTATAAAAACAAATGCTTTAATTCTACAATGGAGTATATCAAATAAAAATAGTTTTTGAAATAAAATATCTTATCTTGAATAGTATTTTCATTTTAAATATTATATTTTTTGGTTCTAGTACTCTCTGATGTTAAAATTATAATTAAACTTAGATTATATGCTAACATTTGTACACCAGAAATGGTAGATTGTAAGAGTCTTGTAATAATTGTAACATCTTCTGTAAGTACTATATTCTGACAAATAAACTCTTCTTTCTTTCTTTCCAAGCCTTCCAGAGATAGTCTTGACTGGGAAATAGCCAAAGACGGACATTAAAGTCATCCTGCATGTATTCTGTTGGTTCCTTTGATGTTCGGAATTGAGAGTGTTCCCATTAAGAGTGTATGTCATCATCATATTCCTGCCCTTGTCCCATTCTATTTGGAGTCGGCGCAACACATTTTCTTCTTCCATTTTCCCCTGTCAGACGTCACGGCATCATTTACTCCTTTTTCCTTCATACCATTTCTTACACAATCCATCCATCTTTTCTTCGGCCTTCATCTTGCTCTCCGTCCATCAACATTCTAAGAGTGTGCGTACAAGGTAGACCATTCACAAATTCGCTAACCAATTATTTGGTACATCAAACTGATACGTACTTTCATTTGGGAAATAACGTTTACAGTAAAATTCAAACATTGTGCTTATTGACGCATCGTAATAGCACGGATGTCATAGAGGTACGTTTTTTTTATTGTTTTAAAACGTTGACCCACACTAGAAATTTCTTCTGGACCGTGGGTGCGTTTACAAAACTCACATACACAAACAGCCAGACCCGAAACAACAATCTGCAGACCATACAAATATTTGTTTCGTGTGAACCCGCGACACGCAGCGCAGCAGTTGATCGCTCAGCCACTGCGCTAACCGTGTCGTCAAACATATGTATGTATGGAACAAAACAAAAAAAAACGCAATAACGGAGAGAGCAAATGCGCTGCGGTTTCGACAAGGGTATTTTTTCAACTACTATAGAAACTTTCATCTATGCCCGATATTCCTCACTTACCCTCCTTCATACCCTGTTAGAGCTTCGGGAGACCTCTCGCTTAAAACTGCGCAGCTACTATAAATAAACTGCTTTCAATTGTTTTTTCTGGTGACGTCGCTCCGACACGTCGTTTAAACTTGTAGGTCGTGGCCAAGCAGTTTGTCACAAGAGAGATGCTCGGGCTTTGTTATATTCCGCGGGATCTCCATGATATGTGAAGATTAGTCTGTTAGATCTAGCTTTGTAGTGGTTTTTTAAAACTGGAACTAATATGACTTTGTTTACTGGTATTCTGGATTTATCTGGTTAGACTGGCAAGGCAGATTTTCCGGGGTTGCGGGTTGTTTGAAAGACTTACCGCGACACCGGCACATTAAGAGAAAAATATAAAAAAAACTTGAGAGGTATCAAGGGACACCCCAAAAAACCTGTATACACTCAACAAAAATAATCGTCGCGACACCACACTGTTCAATGCGAAATAGAAAGACGAAACGAAAATAACTGGCTTGCTTTCTATGAGAGAGAGAAAGAGAGAGAGACAGACAGCGAAACACGGGCATGCCGCACGGCTTACAACTATAGCAAAAAGTGTCGTTACAATTTTTGGTCTTAATTTTTTTCCGTCTAGCCCCCTTTCGCAACGCGCGATAAGGAACGTCATTCCAAAAATGTAAATAATAAAACCGATTTCAAGAAAAGGAGGAGGTTCTCAATTCGTCGGAATCTTTTTTTATTTATATTCACCGATTACTCAAAGACGCCTGGACCGATTTGCGAAAAAAAAATTGTTTCATAGGGTATACTTCCCAGGTCTCAGTGACTAACAGCCATCCATGTTCTTTCTTTTGCCCTTATGTTCCGAGGCCGCGGTTTCTCTTTCGAACAACCCGTAACCCCGGCAAGCAGTGGACCTGGCAGGCTCCTCTGCTTTGCTGATATCTCTTTGAGGCGCGCGTGGAACACGAACGCGCCGTCGGCCACGGCCTATAACGATAACTGGGACCAAGAAAAGGCTAAGCATGCTTCAAAATCCTAAGACGATTCCTAACAACAAAAAAAAAACAAAAACATACAGAAAAACTGCCATCTCATATTCCGTATTCAAAAGAACACAAAAAAAGAAACCGCTTCGTTTGACGCGCCCGCGTCAATTCAATGCGCATGTGTTTCTACAGAATAAGCCAGTATGCCTTTGAGAAAGAAAAGATTCACTGCGAAACATTAACAAAACAAAAGCTTTTTAGAAAAAGAAGCAAAACGAGCGTCCTGGCACGCTTCGCTGCTCGAGAGCGGTGCGAGCTATGAGCGATGAGCGGGGCGATCAGCGGTGAGCGGAGAGCGAGTTGGCCCAAGCTATTAAATTCGTGCTAACCGAGAACTGTCATTGAAAATGTTTGTTTTGATAATAGGGTAGTTTCCAGGGTCAAAGTAATTACATTCTATTTAGTCCGTCTTTTAGATTATTCCAAAATAAGGGACACGTATTTTTTTATTTGTAAATTAGTCCAAAAATTACAAAGATATAGCCCATTAAAGTTTACGTGTGTACGGAACGTTAACGAGCTATATCTTTGTAATTTTTGGTCCAATACACAAATAAAAAATACGTGTCCCTTATTTTTGAACAATCTAAAAGACGGACCAATAAAAAAAAGGATAATATTTTTGTGTTCACCAAAAATACTGATCGTGCACCAAATATTCTTTCCCGAATGTTAAAAAAATGCGTAGGTTAGGTTAGGTTAAAACTGTGACCCCCTACGCACGAGCCGAGCGAGCGGAGCGAGCGGTGCCGCAGCAGCGGCCGGCGAGTGCCAGTAACGACTTGCATTAATAGAAAATGGATAAAGATATAACACTTTTTTATTGTAGTGCGCTGATGCTCGATAAGACATATTTTAATTAACCTATTTTGGTGCACATTCAGTATATTTGGTGGAACACAGGCAAAATTAGGTAAATGAAATGGGAATAAATTGAAGTACTTTTAAATACCATCCTAAAAAAAATAGGAATCTATCCTTTTTTATATAATAACACGTGTAGATCTTTGATAGAAAAATATCTGACAACCACTTTTAGCAAGGGTATAGTACAAGTGTACGGGTGTACGTGTAAGGGTGTAGTACGAAAAAAATGTATTGTTAAGAAAGTGTCGTTACAACTTTTGGTCTTAGTTTTTTGCTATAGTTGTAAGCCGTGCGGCGTGCGCGTGTTTTTCTCTCTCTCTCATAGAAAGCAAGCCAGTTATTTCCGTTTCGTCTTCCTATTTCGCATTGAACAGTGTGGTGTCGCGGCGATTATTTTTGTTGAATGCATACAAGTTTTTTGTACATAATAAATAATAACTTCGTTCCATCCGGGTGTCCCTTGACACCTCTCAAGTTTTTAGTAATTTTTAGAATAGTTTTAGTTTAGTTTATGATAACAGAATAGACAATGTCCCACTGCTATGGCAGAACCTGTCTTAAATTCTTCCTAGTCATCTTTTTCTAGGCCATGACGAGCGAGCCCAGTTTCAAATTTTGCGGGCACAAAACTTCAGATAGATAAAGATATCACTTTCGCGGCATTTGGGCCACAGAAAGCTGAATCGAAAGTGGAGCATAGACTTTTTTGGAGTCTGTAGGTACTACAAAAGGAAAAAGACGATGAACCTGAGGATCACTTTATTGTCAGTATGTCTGTCTGGACTGTCAGGACCCTATATCTCGCTAACACATCATATAAATAAAAAAGAAATGTTGTTCATTTTTCACTTGCCACAAGTGCAAACAACACGAAATAAAAAAATAAATAATCTAAACAATAAATCCTTATCCTAACTAATATTATAAAAGCGAAAGTGAGTTTGTTACGTCTTCACGCCTACATAGCTAGACCGATTTTGATGAATTTTGGTACAGAGATAGTTGGGACCATGGAGACGGACATAGGCTATCTTTTGTTTAAAAAAAGTGGGACAAAGAGGGAAGAAAAGGAAAACTTAGTATTGCTATTACAATAAATAAGGCGCTAGGGCAAAAACTGCAAGTAGCAGGTACCTGCAAATCAGGAAAGGGGAACTGTGTTACCTCGAATTAAAAGCTAGTAAATAATAAATCTTAATTGCTAAGTGCCTCGACAAACATCTGAGGAGGCTCTCGTTAGGCAGCTGGATCAAGGGCTTGATACAGAAAGCGGTACTCCTGGACACGGCTCGTATTGTTAGGAGGTTCCTTTCTCTGGAGCCCTGACCGCCGGTAGCTTGGACCCTGTTTCCGATACCGGTGGGCTACTGTTTATTTTTTTAATTTTTTAATGTCTTCTTTATATTTTATTAAGAAATTAATAATTAGCTTGCGCCCACGGCTTCACCCGCTTGATAAAAAGTAACCTATGTGTTATTCCAGACTATAATAATAATAATCTTTATTGTCGCAAATTATACAGTTCACAAGGTGACTTATAATTAGACACAGGTAAATGTATTGTGCTTTAGGTACTGATACTGTCTCCCAAACTAAGCGAAAACTTGTATTTTGGGTGGCAGTGTTCAGTCGTGTAAGTGACTTTATTTACAGTTACAATTTTTGCGCGTGCGAGTATAATCTACCTCTGTTCCAAATTTCATCAAGATCCGTTCTGACGTTTTGACGTGAAAGAGTAACAAACAGCCATACATCCATCCTCACAAACATCCGCCTTTATAATATTATATAAAGTAGGATGTGAAATTAAATGTTATAAATATAAAAATAAGAAAAGACAATGATGCGTGTCTCACGGCTGCGCCAAATAGGCCCAGTTCAGCAAATTGCCGAGCAGCCAGTGCCCGACGCTAGTTTTCAACTGGACCGGACCATATATTCAAGTCTATGGCCCCATCAAATAACTTCCCCCGCTCTGGGCGGAGCGGGGGGGAGTGTCAGACTTGTACGGACTAAAACCCAACCATGTTCCTTCTATTGCCCTTTACGTTCCGGGGCCGCGGTATCTCTTTTGAACAACCCACAACCCCGGCAAGCGGAGGCCCTGGCAGACCTCTCTGCTTTGCTGACATCTCTTTGAGGCGCACAAACGCGCCGTCGACACGGCCTGTCGTCAATAGACGGACGGACGGTGAACTACCCATTGCTCACCGTCCACAGGCCCGCATCTACGGTGGTCGGGAGTCGTCTCGCGGCGCCCGTCGCCCGGGGCGTCTCCCGCGGTGGCTGAGTTAGTTTGAGGTTCAGTCTGTAGTCCCTTGAAGCTGTATAAAAATCATTCTTCTAGGTAACCAAGGGTGGTTGGACGTCCATACCCAAAATCGCTAACCGCTTATAACTCACCCCACAGCTATCCAAACTGAGATACGGGGGTATGGTAAAGAAAAGACAATATAATTGAAATTATCTTTAAGAGGAGGGACACTGGATCCCTCCGTAACACAATAATATGTATATATTTGTACTTTACTTATAATTTGTTTGGACGACAAAATATGTAATTTTTAGGGTTCCTCAGAAGGAAACCACGGAACCCTTATTGGATATACAATGTGTCCGGTCATGGACTAGCGATATTCTATATACTTATGTAATGAATGTTTTAATATACTTACTATACGCAACACACTTGGGTCTAATTCATTTCCCCGCTTTTTGGCAGCCATCTTGAGTTATTCTCTATGCGTGTACAAAAATAATCATATCACTCAAAGTGTTCGCCTTACTGAGACGACAATAGGTTTATTCAGAGAGCAACAATATTGTCTATTATTTAAATTAAGAAATGATGAGCTTACATTTTTATAACTTTAGAAAACAAAATTAAAGTTAAAAAAATATGCAAATCAACGAAAGTTTTGTAAACTTTTTTGTGAAAAAATATGGTAGTTTTTTTTTGAAAATCCATAAATTTGAGTAGGTACTAGAATGTTTGTTATATAAGTAGATACATAAAATATCGCTAGTCCGTGACCGCACACATTGTATAGACAAGATGGTATACTTTGTTTGTCTGTCTGTTAACGCCTTTTTGATTTTTGTACTCTAGAAAGCTGAGGAGCTCGTGGCTAAATAATAGCAGCCGCTCGGGTCGATCTTTCGGTTAAGCCGCGCTTGCCTAGGTTGGTCTGTGGATGGGTGACCACCCGTTACATACCGAGTTTCCTCCATGCCTCGGAAAGCATGTTAAGCTGTTTGTCCCGGCTGTCATTTATAGATCTTTGACAATCGTTACAGCTAGTCAGTGTCCCGAAAGTTTGACAACCAGTCTTATCAAGGGGTATCGTATTACCCAGTACTAACTGGGTTATGGAGGTCAGATAGGCAGCCGCTCCATGTAAAATACTGGTGGTCAGCTGCATCCGGTAAGACTGGAAGCCGACCCCAACGTAGTTGGGAAAAGGCTAGGCAGATGATGACTCCAGAAAGCTGAATACAAAGTGGAGCATAGATATTTTAAGGGAACCGTACCTCAAAATTAATAAATGGAAACTCTATAGGATGACTTCGTTGTTATTCTGTCATGACATGTTGAATGGGGCTGATATATGCGTCATGTTCGTGAACGGGCGCTGTCAGTTGTGACTGGTCATCTATTAGCCGCCACGGTTTGTTTTAATTTATTTATTAAAGTCTTGTTTTTGCTTTTACTCTGGACGCTCTTAATAAGCTCGTTAATCTACATCGTTCTCACATGTATGTATAACGAGCTTTTGCCCGCGGCTTTGCTCGCGTTAAATTCGGGCTAACACAGTTCCCCTTGCGCCTTATTGATTTGTAATAGCAACGCTAAGTTTTTTCTTTACTTTCCTCTTTCTCCCTCACATCCCACTTTTTTTTTTAATTAGCCTGTGTCCATCTCCTGGTTCCCAACTATATCTGTACCAAAATTCATCAAAATCGGTTTAGCCATTAAAGCGTGAAGAGGTAACAAACAAACTCACTTTCGCTTTTATAATATTAGTAAGGATTAGTAAGGATCTCAACATGAATGATGTATCCATGATTTTGTTAAAATATTATGATTTAAAAGAGTTTCCATGGAGTTTCTTGCCCATTCTTCTCCATAGAGATCTACGCTTTGTAATGAGCAACTACAGTACTTTCACAAGTTATTATGTCTTGTGACTGAGACTTTAGCAGCAACTTTTTTGTTTTCATGACATTCAAAACTGCCTGTAATGGTCCAATTGAAATAAATGATTTGAATTTGAATTTGATCTTTTATCTCGGGAAAGCGTGGAGGTATCAAGTTGAAATTAAAACCATATCCTCAAGTCTATAGTCCTATTGTTCTGTGAAAATAAACCTTCGAAGTCTACACAGTCAAAAGATATCGCCGTTTATGTCGCAAGTTTGTACAAAACCCTCAGTGCGCAAATCTGACTCGGTCTTGACCGGTTTTTTTGAACGATATTTGGGTATGGGCATCTCGTCATTTTGTATGCAAAAGGGGATATTCTAAGTAGTTGGGAGTGTAGTTATTTATTTATCCGTTAATGTATGTATGTAGTCACCAAAAAAAACAGTAAAAATATTTATTATTATTTTCTTGGCTTAACGTTATTTTTTAAGATTTTTATTTAGATTTTTTTATGATGGTTATTGTATTGTACGTTTTTGTTTCCAGAAACATGTTCGTTTTTTTGTATTCGTTCAAAGTGATTGTTAAACAATCCTTACTAATATTATAAAAGCGAAAGTGAGTTTGTTTGTTTGTTTGTTTGTTACCTCTTCACGCTTTAATGGCTAAACCGATTTTGATGAATTTTGGTACAGAGATAGTTGGGAACCAGGAGACGGACATAGGCTAATATTTTTTTGAAAAAAGTGGGATGTGAGGGAGAAAGAGGGAAGAAACGGGAAAACTTAGCGTTGCTATTACAAATCAATAAGGCGCTACCGAATTTAACGCGAGCGAAGCCGCGGGCAAAAGCTAGTTAGCAAATAAATTTTACCTTGTCTTAACAAGGCAACTATGTCATCATCTGCCTAGCCTTTTCCCAACTATGTTGGGGTCGGCTTCCAGTCTAACCGGATGCAGCTGAATATCAGTAATTTACATTGAGCGACTGCCTATCTGACCTCCACAACCCAGTTAGTACTGGGTGATACGAAACCCCTTGGTAAGACTGGTTGTCAGACTTTCGGAACACTGACTACCTGTAACAACTGTCAAAGATTTACAAATGACAGCCGGGACTAACGGCTTAACGTGCTTTCCGAGGCACGGAGGAAACTCGGTATGTAGCGGGTGGTCACCCATCCACAGACCAACCTAGGCAAGCGCGGCTTAACCTAAAGATCGACGCTGCTATTATTTAGCCACGAGCTCCTCCAAGGCAACCAAGGCAACCATGTCAAAGGGCTAATATTCTCATAGTTACAATCTTCGCATTAAGGCGCTTGTAAGTTGTACATAGCAAAACTTTGTAAAATGTCTAGATTTTCATCGCAAAGTTAGCCGTATCTGTACATGCCACAAGCAATATAGTGTATAGACAAATACATAAAGAAAAGACTTAAACAAAAACAATTTACAAAAGTGGTCTAGTACTACGAAAAAAAAATGTTTAAATATCTTTTCCTCTCGAAATTCTAAATTTTTTTCAGCGACAACTATCATATTTTCATATCTATAACAAAGGAAATTTCATAAACTAAGACATATCTAAAACTTTTAAAACACGTAACTGTATTTTTTTAAATATTCAATTAAAACTGCAAAATGACTTACATTTTGGCGGACATTCAAATAAAATCAAACGCTGAAATATTTTCGACCTTATTTCTATTCTTTCGATGCACTAATGTCGTATACTTGTGCCAGTCCACACCCAGTCTAGCTAGCCTCACCTTCGCGAATACCTAAAGATTAGCTTCTTACCGCGCCTTAAACACAATTTGATATCTCGCAAACGTGACACGCGAAGATTTTATCTTATAAAAAACTCGGACCTGTATTCTTGTTATACTATTTATTAAAATAGGTTACGTAAAGATTTTTTTAAATACAATCGAATAGCGGAGGTTTTCAATTTGATTGACATTAAATGTATGTTGTTATAATTTGAACGTGACTTATTTTGTGCCAGCACCTTAAGTGCACACAAAGAGGTCTAATACCTAGAAGTTTGTTTAAAGTTGGTAGATAAGAATGACGTGACCTTACTAACCAAGTACTCGAAACTAACAATGTATGCAAAATTTCAGCTCAATTGGACATCGGGAAGTGCGTCAAAATAACTTGTAAGATTTTGTAACATAGTTACAGGGTAATCCAAATGCGTGTTAAAAACCATAACTTGAAAAAAATAAAACAATTAATATAAAACATTTATTGCAGAATCACCACCCACTGAAGGCTTTTTCAGCTACAATGTAAACACAACTTTATTACATTGACATAAGAGTCATAACCCGAAATAGAAAAAAAAAATACATTCTGCAACAACTTTAAAAAGTCTTCAATTTGAACGTTCCACATTTACAATAAGCTCCCAAATCCCAAAGCATGATTAACCCCAAAGTGTGTTGTAGTTAGTTGAATGTTTAGAAGTGTTTAAGCAAAGATGAAACCGATACGGACAATTTGCGGACACCAGACACTTACTGATACACCAGTAAAGGATCAGTGAAACTAGTATTGGCAAATTACAGACTAGCTGCGGACATCACTCTCTAAAATATCTGTCAGTGTCCACGGCCAGTCCGCATTATGTCCGTATCGGTTTAACTGAATCTTGACTATTTGTATAGAAGTGTCCGTGTCCAAGTCCGGACCCACGTCCTCAACATGTCCGTACCGGTTTTGCCAAGCCTTAAGTGTGTTTCTTCATCTGATATAATATTTTAGCTCTTTGTCTCTCAGGATGGGAGGAAATGCGCCGCCCCGGACATAGCTGGGGACAACACGGAATTTCTGTCCAAGGTATTAACAACTTCATTAATTTATAGAACCCCTTTCTCCCCTGTCCGGATCTTTTCCGGTTTTTTTGGTGTCAAAACTTTTTAATTTATAAAAAGGCTGTCTATGGCCATAACTCTTCCTTAAGTCTTCACTAATTTCATGTTACCCCTGAATTTGTTGTTATATTTTGTATCCGGACCTTTTTGGTCCAAAAACTCCATTTCTAAAAAGGTCAAATTTATTGTCTTACCGGACACTTCCGATATTTGCTGACTGCGATCCAAAATTAAAAAGAAAAAACAGATGTCTATGTTCTTTCAAATCAATTATTTATGGATGACCAGAGACGATTACTGTCGAATTACTTTAAAATATTGAATCAGACTTTTTTCGGTTCAAAAAATTCGTTTAAAAGTTGATCTAATTAAAAAAAACAATCCGAAGTTACGCTATAACCAATGTATTTGTGCATGTGGGAAAACAAGAAACAAAAATAAATAATTTTAACGTATCGATGCATGTTTACTTGAGAAGCAGCGCCATCTTGAATTGTAAACTTAAAAGAGTAATCGCCCATCAACAAAAATAATTTGTTAGTTATAAACCAAGCTGAGATCTTTTTCGTAGGTATTTCGCACAATAAAAAATTTGCAAGACTAATAAAATTATTAATGTGACCTATTGCGTTATTATACAATGTGGGGCGGTCATGCACTAGCGATATTCTAGATACTTTTGAAACGAGTGTTTTAATGTACTATTACGGTACACACATGGGTCTAATTCACTTCCCCGCTTTTTGGCAGCCATTTTGAGATATTCTCTATGCGTGTACAAAAAATAATCATATCTGTCAAAGTTTTGGTCTTACTGAGACGAAAATAGGTTTATTCAGAGGGCAACAATACTGTTTATCGTTTAAATAAAGAAATGATGAGCTTACATTTGCGTAACTTTAGAAAACAAAATTAAAGCCCAAAAAATATGCAAATCAACGAAAGTTTTGTAACCTTTTTTGTGAAAAAACAACGGTTTTTTTTTTTGAAAATCATTTTTGAGTAGTACATAGAGTATTGCTAGTCCGTGACCGGACACATTGTATATACTACTCTGTCAAGAAAGTACCGGGAAAAGATCAATAATACACAAAATGTCTGTTATTCATCCAAATTTATTTTATCACCTTTAAAGTATGCTCCTTTAGAAACGATACACTTGCGCCAACGAATAATCCATTCATCAAAACATTTTTTAAACGCTGCTTTCGGAATTGAGTTCAGTTCTCGCCGCGAATTCTCCTTTATGTCTTCTATCGATTGAAAACGGGTGCCACGAAGTGGTAATTTGAGTTTAGGAAAAATAAAAAAGTCAGCAGGAGCCATATCTGGTGAATATGGTGGTTGCTGGATGGTATTTGTTGAGTGTTTGGTCAAAAATTCGTTCACAATGATAGCCTTGTGCGAAGGCGCATTGTCGTGGTGCAAAATCCAAGAATTTTCTTTCCACAAATCTGGCCTTTTTCGTCGACGTTTGCTCTCTTAAACGCCGCATAACGCTCAAATAATATTCTTTATTTACCGTTAGACCTTCCGGTAAGAATTCAGAGTGCACAACACCGCGATAGTCAAAGAAAACAGTCAACATGACTTTGACTTTTGATCGACTTTGGCGTGGTTTTTTCGGTTTCGGTTCAGTTGGAAGGCGCCACTCCGAAGCTTGTTGACTAGTTTGCATGTCAAACTCGTAAACCCATGTCTCGTCACCAGTAACAATGCGTTTCATGAATGTTGGGTCCGAACTGACTCGTTCTAGCATGTCCTCAGCGACTTTCATGCGATTGAGTTTTTGGAGAAAATTCAGATTTTTGGGACTAGCCGAGCAGCAACATGTTTCATACCCAAATGATTAGTTACAATGGTACGGATCGACTCGTGAGATACAGAAAGTTCGGCGGCTATCTCTCTCAGAGTTGAATGGGGATTTTCAGTCACTATTTTCTTCACTTTTGCGATGTTAACTTCAGTTGCAGACGTTGACGGCCTACCAGAGCGAGGCAAATCTTCCATCACATCTCGACCGCTTTTGAACGCTTTGAACCACTCATAAGCACGAGTTTTTGATAAAGTCGATTCACCGTTTGTAAGCCTTCTGTAACATTTTCAGTGACTCCGAACACGAAATTCCATTGGCGATGCAAAATTTAAGACAAACTCTTTGTTCTATATTTTTGTCCATTATGAAATTCGCAATACACACTATATATGATATTACTAAAACCAGCACTGTATTTAATATAAATAACAGATGCAACTCAAACTCCGCGCCAAAATGGAAAACAGTTGTGCCAATCTAACAACTACAAAAAAAACTAAAATTTTAATTTGGAACCATAAACAAATCATCCATTCCCGATACTTTTTTGACTGAATGTATTAATAACATTCCTGAAACTCTTGTTATTTTTTAAATATATTATATATCTTTGATAGTATGACACTGAATAATACTTTGACTTAACCCGAATACCATTTTTAACTGACATGCCTCAAATTCTAATGCGTACTTAAGGCAAAGGATTAGGAATGTCTGATTGTGAGAATTCTTCTTCATCGGTATGTCATGGGTATTCCCAATTCTTTTCGTTTTAGGCATAGATAAAAAAGTGTTTGACCGTTATCTGTCAAGTATTTGTAAGAGTAGTGGTTGGGAACGCGAATACCATAGATAAAGATTTGTTACCAGTACAAAAAAAAAAACAAAAATTGTGTTATTCCCTGTTTTATCTCTATATTCTGTCCTTTTATTGTAACAATTATATGTATGTACCTCTTTATTTACGTCTCCCATGGCAGAAAGAGGTGAGACACTGAATTAAATTTAAAACCTTATTTTATAACGTACCATGTACTGACAAAAATTCTGAACCTTACGCAAATTAAATCATCGCGGATACGCAAACTCAAATCATTTATTTCAATAAGACCGCTAAGGACACTCGTTAATGTCAAAAACAGAATGAAGCTACAGTCCCAGTCACAGAGCATAATAACAATTGAAAGACTGTAGTTTCCAATTCCAAAGCGTAGATATCTGTGGAGAAGATTGGGCTAGATACTCCATGGACACTGTTCGAGTTTTAAAGTGGTCATTATTCAAATCAAATCACTGTTCGAATTTTGAAGTGAGCATTACTCACATCAAATCACTGTTCAAATTTTAAAGTGACCATCACTCACATCAAAATCACTGTTCGAATTTTAAAATTGAGCATCACTCACATCGAGACACTTCAAATTTTATAGTGATCAACATCATCATCATTTCAGCCGAAAGAGGTCCTCTGCTGGACTTAGGCCACCCCCAAAGATCGCATCACCGACCCGGCTTGCGCTGCTCTCACCCAGCTGACTCCCGGACCCTCCATCACCTCGTCGGATCACCTTATGGGTGGTCTGCCAACACGTCATCCGGTACGCGGTTGCCACTCTAAAATTGAAAAGTAGAATTGATGTTTAGAATACGAACATCTCTAGAAGAAGCGCCAGGGTGTAAAACTAAAAATTTCTTTACTTTTTTTGGAATTAGCAGATCAGTATTAAGCTGTATCTTGAAATAAATATGATTTTCAACCGTAAATAGCATGTATTGACAGATTTATAATCATTAACATCATCGATACAACTCTCTAAGTTCAATTATTCCCATAGAACGACGCTCTTCATTAAATAGACTTAGAAGATTGTCTTCATTCATCATTTTCATGCCCTTGTACTATTCTAATTGTGGTCGGTGCATCACGTTTTCTTCTTCCGTGCTCCCCTGTCAGACGTCATGGCATCATTTACTCCTTTCTCCTTCATATCATTCCTTACATAATCCATTCATCTTTTCTTTCGCCTTCCCCTACCTCTCCATCCATCAACATCCAGATCCATCACTCTTTTAGGGGATTGCATGGATGATTTTATAATTCTGTAAAACCATATTTGTTGCGGTCGCAAATCATATTTCAATCAACATATTAAAACCTTATACTGACCTGCAAATTGCAAAAAAACGTAAGTAAATTTGGATTTCGCGGGCTACCGCTTTCCCCTTTTTTTTGTTGCCCCACACTAGGAATTTCTCCTGTATCGTGGGTGCGTTTACAAACATTTAAACTCACATACACAAACAGCCGGACCCGGAACAACTCCGTGCGGGGATCGGCTTGCTCTTATGTCAAGTGGTCGTAAGCATGACTGCGGACCATGAGATCTTGGGTTCAACTCCCGGGATCGGCCAAAGTGTTATTGAGTTTTCCAATCGGAAATTTCGCGCCTCAAAGGCTGGATTTGGGCTCGGTTGATGGGTATAGGTTTGCTCTTTTAATGGACTACAAATAGCCTCTAATAGACGTGGGACTTAAAATATAACTAGTAATTTCTCTGTAGCTGCCACGGTGACTAGATTTGTGGCCGTTTGGTGGTAATAACTGGCTATTTTAGGAGACATAAACATAACTGGTAAAACTTGAATTTACTGTGAGGTACACTTCTGCTTCCATCATCATCGATTCATCAAACGTCAGATTTTTACTGACTAAAACCCATTCATGTTCCTTCTATTGCCCTTTGCGTTCCGGGGCCGCGGTATCTCTTTCGAACAACCCTCAACCCCAGATCTTTGTCTGTCCCTTCGAGGATCTTTGTTTCTTTATCGTTTGGTACCTGGTTTAAAAGTCTTTTATGCGACCCACGGGCCTCTGACTTCACTTCGGACGTTTCAGACCTGATGTTATGCAATGGAGGCGACATAAAGAAGAATTTTTTTCTGATGGTCATCTCGTAGTTCAACCATAGAGGTTGTCGTCTGTTTAACCAGGTGATTCCTGTGGATGCTTTGAATTTAAGACCTCCAGCCGGGGCAAAAACTTACAAACTAAGCGACTACACGCTAAGGGCACCCCCTGTGGGGTACGAGCCTCGGCTTAAGGCGTCGCTGGGGGAGGACAGCAAAGGGACAGGCTGGATCTGAGTGATGTTATGTATTTGGGGACTTATTCGAACTTACTGGGTCACACGAGCTGGCTCTTGCAAGGGACGGCTGGGAAGGCAAAATTTGTCCCATGAGGCCGCTTTTGTTCTTTTTTGTTTAGTCTTCAAATTTCGATTCAAGACTACTCTGGGGTATCGTAAAAGGCAGTTAACGCATTATGCAAAAAGGATGGGAAGTAATGTCTATCTGTTGATAACATTGTACTGCGATCACCAATCCGTCTACCCTGGTAAAGGACATTGCTCTGCGCCCATACATTGTTGGCCCTGGAACCAAGAGCATCGGAAAATGATGTATTGTATTCTCTATCATTAGTAAACTCCTTTATGATCTTATTTTTATAGCGGACTAGCTGCAGAATAGATAAATTTAAAAAAAAACTAGATTTTGAGGTTATAATCGAATCTTAACAACGAATATTAGGTAGTAGCTTTTGCCCGATTTGCAGGTATTTTTCGTTGGTAACAAAGAGTGTGTACTGATTTTAGGCGTCCTACTTACTTGAAAACTGCGAAAAGTCCCATATAAAATTTCACCTCCTTTTTTAAGGGGTTGAGGGCAGATTTCCAGAAGAAAAATGATGCACGATATTTTGTTGGTAGTTTCTTGTAAACTACGGGCAAAAGCTAGTTATATTATAAATACGAATATTTGTGAGGATGGGTAGATAGATGTATGGATGTTAAAATTTAGCACAGAGGTAGAGTATAGTCTGGAATAACACATAGAATGCTTTTTTTTCGATCATCACGCGGGCAAAGCCGCGAGCGCCAGCTAGAATTGTCTATATTGGTGCAAAGACTAGTCAGAAGCCTAAAACTTTTACAACCAGTCTTACTAAGAAGTGTTATTGTGTTTCCCAGAACTAACTGGGTTGTGGAGGGCAGATAGGTGGCAGTCGCTCCATGTAAAATACTGATATTGCAGCATCCAGTTGAATCCGACCGCAAGATTGTTAGAAAATCATGGTCGTTGGGAAAAGACTACCCGATCTCTTGTGCCGACAGCTGTAAAGATAAGATTCCTTTAAAAGAAAAAAGATTAAGTTAAAAACTTTTTATCTTGACGCAACTAATCTGCAGAACGTAATGGTTTTCGTTGGTGTTAAAAGTTACAGACTTACTTGTAGATAAAAATGTTGGATTTGTGGCTACAAGCTCTGGATTTGTGCCGGATTGAGAGCATCACGCTTGCTCGTTATTAGACGGTGTAAAAAGAAATTTATTGAAGCGAAAAGCCACTGCGCCAACCGTGTCGTCAAATCTCTTTCAAACAAACTACAACCGCGTTAGTCAGTGGCTCTGAGACGCACTGTATGGAACACAAATGCGCCGTCGACACGGCATGTCATCACTACACAAACGGACGGTGAGAAACACATTGCTCACCATCCACAGATCCTCGTCTTCAGTGGCCAGAAGGCGTATCACGGCCTCTGACACCCGGAGCGACTCCCGCGGCGGCTGGGTTGGTTTGAGGTACTCTCCCACAAACGCCCGGCCACCTCCTTCGCTAGCATTACTGCTTCGCAGAAGGAGGTGACCGCTTTCTATTCCCTCTCACTCCGGACCATGGACTGAACCAGGGCCGGACGCGAGAGATCGCCGCCCACCGTTGACGGCAGTCTTTTCACTTAAAAAAAATCTTTTTTTTTCATACCCAGACACCTCAGTGAAGTCAAATAATTTTCATAAAATTAGATCATTTAAATACTTTTTTGAATGTCAGCAAGAAAGTTAATTGAAATGAAATGATGCAATAATACTGAAATGAAATTGGAATTTTCTCACAGACTCAGTATTTTATCGGGTCGATAGCAACAAGCCCGCTTCCTATTTCACGATTATATAAGAACGTTTTCGGTTATAAGAGACGACAAATTAAAAGGAATAACTTAATTAATGCCTAACGCTGTTGTTTATTATATCTTTACACAAAAAAACATAGGCTCGTATTGAGAACCTTTTTTTGAAGTCGTTTAAAAAGAGAAAATCACCGACTCAGTCAGTCAGTCAGTCAAGAAATTTTATCTTTCTCAGAAACTACAAGTGTAAGAGGAGTTTAAAATTTTGTATAGGGGATTATTTTAGGATTTAGGTGCTTACTAAGATGGTATTTTTTCAAAATTAAACCTCTAGCGTGACAAAACAGGGTGGCAAAGTTTGTATGACAGAACGCAATTTGACGACTAATTTTGACGACACGGTTAGCGCAGTGGCTGAGCGATCGACTGCTGCGCTGCGTGTCGCGGGTGCGATACCCGCACGGAACAAATATTTGTATGACCTACAGGTAGTTGTTTCGGGACTGGCTGTTTGTGTATGTGAGTTTAAATGTTTGTAAACACTCCCACGATACAGGAGAACTTCCTAGTGTGGGGCTACGTTTCTCTAAAAAAGTAAAAAACAAAATTCTTTAGCTAGTTTGATTTAAATATTGCATAGGCATTCTTTCACGAATAGACTCACTACGAGACTAAAAAGCTAAGCAACGGGTGAAACCGCTGGGCACAGCTAGTTAATAAGAAAAGCCGGGGATTCAAACATTACTGTCAAACTGTCAACGTAAAATTTTATAAACTGCTAGCTTTTGCCCGCGGCTTTGCTCGCGTTAAATTCGGTATAACACAGTACCTGCTACCTGCAGTTTTTGCTCTTGCGCTTAATTGATTTGCAATAGCAAAGCTAAGTTTTCCCTTTTCTTCCCTCGTTCTCCCTCATATCCCACTTTTTTTAAAAACAATAGCCTATGTCCACCTCCTGGTTACCAACTATCTTTGTACCAAAATTCATCAAAATCGGTTTAGCCATATAAGCGTGAAGACGTAACAAGCAAACTCACTTTCGCTTTTATAATATTAGTAAGGATGAATGCTGTTTGTTATTTTTTTAACTATGAATGCTGGTGTAATTATAGGTATTTCAACATTTTAGCTTTGTCTCTGGGATGTCAACGCTGACACCATTTTGTTTTATTTTGGTTATCTTTCACGTAAGACAAAAACAAACATAACCTTAAAAAGTTAGGACTACAGTTTCTTTACAATTTATAAAAGCGCCATCTATCGTCGCCGCCCCAAAACTCTCGTTTATCAACGCTCTTTATGACGTCACAAATCGCGAATACAAGATGGCGGCCTTGGGGGCTGTTAAAAATTTCCTCTTTATGCATAAAATATTAGCGTTTTAACAAAATACTGAAGTTCGCCCGTTCATTTTTTATAGCAGTTAAAAGTTTGGTTTTATAACCTTCAACTTTGACGCCTGATTGTTACAAATGTGTTTTTGTAAACGACTTTAATGTACGATTATTTTCTTTGAAGACTTCGGGAAGTAATGATTATTATTTAAGTTTTGTTTGATGAGTGTTAAGATACAAGCGTCTGATTTTTTATGTGAAAAGAAATATAAAGTTGTGATATAGGTAAGAGTGAAAAGTATTCTACTTATTTTCTTGACACTTTTTTTGCGAATGGGAAATCATCAAATAGCTGCCCCTGCTCTGGGCCGAGCGGAGAGAAGTGTCCTACTTTTACTGACCAAAATCCACCCATGTTTTTTCTTTTGTCCTTTCTGTTCTTAGGCCGCGGTATCTCTTTCGAACAACCCGCAATCACCTGCAATGGCGAACAGACAATGGCCCTGATAGGACCCTCTGTTTTGCTGACATCTCTTTAAGGCGCGCGTGGAACACGAACGCGCCGTCGCCTCGACACGACACGGCCTGTCGTCAATAGACGGGCTCATGTAAAGCTATTCATTGCTCACCGTCGACAGACCCGCGTCTACGGTGGCCATGAGTCCTGCTCTGGAGTTTAAATAAGGTGTAGCTCCACAAACGACGGGGCACATCACAGGAGCTAATGCCCGCTACTGAAAGTGCCAAACTCGTTGCCAAATTTTGGTCCGATTTAGATTGATATACATTTGAATCCCAGCTATATCAATTTATGTGGGATCGTCTTCTTCTTCACTTCTTCATTCAGCTTGATTAAGCAGAATACCTAATCACTTAAAAAAAAAGTAAGGTAGAAGTTATGTTGACCCATAGACAATTAGACACATCAATACAATTACAATTATAACGGTCGCCCACTACTGGGCGGTGTGTATCTCAAGATTGACCAAATAGGAGTCCAGCTCAGCATAATGCCAGGTAGACTACCTGGCATTACCTTGTGTCATTGTTATCTAAACTAGCCATTCGTCGCAATCGACAACCGGAGAACAGGCTGTCAAACATCCTTATAACGACTGTCAAAGATCAACTATTGACAGCTGGGACCAAAGATTTGATCGGATGCAGATGAATATAATTGATGGGTAACCCAGAACCTCGCAATCCTGTCTACATTTTTTATCCTTACTAATATTATAAAAGCGAAAGTGAGTTTGTTTGTTTTGGCACAGAGATGGTTGGGAATCTGGAGACGGACATGGTCTAATTTAAAAAAAATGAGGGAGAAAGAGGGAAAAACTTAGCTTAACTTAGCTACAGGTAGCAGGTGCCTGCAAATCAGGAAAGGGAACTGTGTTACCCCGAATTTAACGCGAGCGAAGCCGCGGGCAAAAGCTAGTATCTGAATAAAACAATACTGTGTAAATATTGTTATACTCTATGTATTAATAAACATGTTTCCTTTCCTTTTACATAATGTATGAACGTTTGTTTCGATACAAGACAATGTTGTCTTTAACTTCAAATACGGAATCCGTGTAGAAGCAACAGTTCACGCTTGACCGATTTGTTGGAAGTTTACGATACGTACGTTTAATCCTTACTAATCCTTTGGTTGTTCGAAAGAGATACCGCGGCCCCGGAACTTAAAGGGCAATAGAAGGAACATGGGTGGGTTTTAGTCAGTACAAGTCTGAAATGCTCCCCCCCCCCCCCCCGCTCTGGGCGGAGCGGGGGAAGTCATTGGATGATTTCCCAACCGAAAAAATAAAATAAAAAATCCTTATTAATATTATAAAAGCGAAAGTGAGTTTGTTTGTTTGTTTGTTTGTTACCTCTTCACGTTTTAATGGCTGAACCGATTTTGATGAATTTTGGTACAAAGATAGTTGGGAACCAGGAGACGGACATAGGCTAATTTTTATTAAAAAAAAAGTGGGATATGAGGGAGAACGAGGGAAGAAAAGGGAAAACTTAGCGCTGCTATTACAAATCAATCAGGCGCAAGAGCAAAAACTGCAGGTCTGCTTGGTGTGTTATACCGAATTTAACGCGAGCGAAGCCGCGGGCGAAAGCTAGTACGAACATATTTTGATGTTTGATAACCGCTCTTGTTAAAATATGGGGACTAACAATATTAAATTAACAATATTATATCATCGCTTGAAAATATGTAGTTTTTATTTTAAACGTTGCCCCACACTAGGGATTTCTCCTGTATCGTGGGTACGTTTACAAACATTTAAACTCAAATACACAAACAGCCAGACCCGAAACAATTTTTTGTAGGCCATACAAATATTTGTTCCGTGCGGGAATCGAAGCCAATTACTGGGCCGTCAAAGAAGAGAGTGTCGCGAGGACTGGCTGTGGTCTCCAGATTTTGAAGTTGATGTTTGTCTGGCCCTGAAACAAATACTCTTCATGATGTTAAGGTTTCTAAACAGTCTGCTTGCCTTAAATGATTGCCGTATATTTGGTCCCAACGCACGCCTTTGTCGAACACCTCCATTCTAACTATATCATCCTTTACACTATACTCTAATACCCAACTGCCATCCATGCTCAAAATTTCACGACAGCTGTTTCGATCAATCGAAGACATTCAAATATCGATAAATAGTACAAGACGAAGAAAATCGTAATTCAATATGTACTTGTTTCTTACTAAGTTACTATGTACTTGCTAACAAATCGTTCTGTCTAGTGTCACAACCGCTTTTTGTAGTATTCATGTGTCAAAATCGAAATGTTCGAGATCAAAGTTTTTCGAAAAATATTCACAATGTCCGCTCCATGAGTTATCCTTACTAATATTATAAAAGCGAAAGTGAGTTTGTTTGTTTGTTACCTCTTCACGCTTTAATGGCTAAACCGATTTTGATAAATTTTGGTACAGAGATAGTTGGGAACTAGGAGACGGACATAGGCTAATTTTTATTTAAAAAAAGTGAGATGTGAGGGAGAACGAGGGAAGAAAAGGGAAAACTTAGCATTGCTATTACAAATCAATAAGGCGCAAGAGCAAAAACTGCAGGTAGGTACTGTGTTTTACCCAATTTAACGCGAGCGAAGCCGCGGGCAAAAGCTAGTTTATTATAAACTAGCTTGCGCCCGCGGCTTTGCCCGCGTGATATCGAAAAAAAAATTACCCTATATGATATTCCAGACCATTATGGTCTGCAATATCATATAAGTAGGGTATTTTTTTTGTGTACCTGTGTCTACCTGTGTGCCAAATTTCATCAAGATCCGTTCAGTTGTTTTGACGTAAAAGAGTAACATAATATTAGTAAGATAGCTGGCGCCCGCGGCATCGTCCGCATAATATCGAAAAAATGCTATGTGTTATTCCAGACTATAATCTACCTCTGTGCCAAATTACGTCAAGATCCGTTCAGCCGTTTTGACGTGAAAGAGTAACAATCATCCATACATCCATCCATCCATCCTCACAAACATTCGCATTTATAATATTAGGAGGAAATAGGATTAGTAGAATAATTGTGTGGTTTGAACTATGTAGGTTTGCATGCCATGTTATTGGCAAAATATGTCTGTTCCTGTATTTATTATAACACCTTTACTTGTAACCGTGGTAATCGGGGCCTAAGTTCGGTTGGGGTGGATCGATAGTCGCGAAGCGTATCCTCCAGTGCGCTCCTCAATCGGTCGTTGCAGTGGCTACTTACCGTAGCATCCTCCTCTACGATAGCGGGGTTGGACCGCGGCTGCGTCACATCAATTGCTGACGCTTGCATCGCGGTTTGTGGCGTAGTCATGATGACACGGTTGCTCAGTACTTCTGAGCGCAGCCTATCAAGTGCAGCATCGTCCAACAAGTGATTGCGTTGGATGACCCGCACCTGATCCGACAGTCGTTGGGCCGAAACGTTGATGGTTGGATCTAGGTTCTGGAACAGAGACAGCATCCTAACACGGTACGGTAGTGAGGTACTTGTACCCATTTTTACGAAACAAATTTTTTTGCCATAGAGCTAGCCCATGGAGTTTTTGCAACGACTGTCAAAGATCTAAAAATGACACCCACAACCAACGGCTTATCCCGATTTCATCTAAGGGTTTTCGATATGAACGAAAGCCGTCTAAAAGTACTCAGTTAGGTAAAGTTTTATAAACGTTTAAGGAGCTTTTAACTCCAAAGATTTATTTCTGAAGACGTGGATTATCTTTTCAACACTTTTCAAGCGTGATTTTTTAAAACTTAAGAGTTTTAACCGTCGTATTAAAAATCTTAGGCCGTCAAGCAAGGTATTGCACATCGTCATTTATTCTGTTAAAAAGAACTAGGAAAATATTAATAAAATAGTTGGTGCCCGCGGCTTCTCTCGCGTAATATCGAAAAAAAAGTATAATAAATGTGTTATTCCAGACCATAATCTACCTCTGTGCCTAATTTCATAAAGATCCGTTCAGCCATTAAGGCGTGAAGAGGTAACAAACACTTTCGCTTTTATAATATTAGTAAGGATTAAAAAGAGTGTCAATGGAGTTTCTTGCCCATTCTTCTCCATAGAGATCAACGTTTTAGATTGAGCAACTACAGTACTTTATAAGTTATTATGCCTTGTGACCGGGACTGTAGCTTCACAATTTTGTTTCTTGACATTCAAAAGTGCCTATAATGGTCTAATTGAAATAAATTCTGACAAATTTGTGAAGATTCTAGCTACCTTCTCTATTATCAATTTCTAGACCATCCAGAATATTAACATATTCTATTTGGAACGTCAATTTTGTATTAGCCATAGTTCAACATATATTTTCGAATGGAATTGAATTCGTTCCCTGGAGATAGCAGATATTGATTGGACCGGGTTCGCCCGCGGCCGGTATGTAATTCAATTCGGTACGAATATTCATATTGTTAAAGATGGAGGTTATCTATAGTCAGAGATATATTATATATTCTGTAAAGTTTGACTTACCGAATATGTGTTATCAAGAGACAAGCTTCCGCCCGCGATTTCGTCCGCGTGACATAGTTACTTTGGGCTTACGCTAACTTGAACCCGCGTGATGATCGAAAAAAAATTATCTTTCTCTCCCTTTTCTAACTTTTTTTTTTTAAATTAGCCTATTTAAGTATGTCTCCAGGGTCCCAACTATCTCTGTACCAAAATTCGTTAAAATCGGTTTGGTCATTTAGGCGTGAAGACGTAACAAAAAAACAAGCGTGATGATCGAAAAAAATAATCTTTCTCTCCCTTTCCTAACTTTTTTTTTAAATTAGCCTATTTATGTCTCCAGGGTCCCAACTATCTCTGTACCAAAATTCGTTAAAATCGGTTTGGCCATTTAGGCGTAAAGACGTAACAAACAAACTCACTTTCGCTTTTATTATTATACTAGCTTTTGCCCGCGGCTTCGCTCGCGTTCAATTCGGGGTAACACAGTTCCCCTTGCGCCTTATTGATTTGTAATAGCAACGCTAAGTTTTCCCTTTACTTCCCTCTTTCTCCCTCACATCCCACTTTTTCTTGAAAAAAAAATAGCCTATGCCTGGTTCCCAACTGTCTCTGTACCAAAATTCATCAAAATCGATGTGACCATTAAAGCGTGAAGAGGTAACAAACAAACAAACTCACTTTCACTTTTATAATATTAGTAAGGATATTATTTTATTAAATAAGGATTAACAGAGTTCCAAAAAGAAACACCTGAAATAACTTTCATTTTCGGAAATCCGTGACTTTGTTTCGTTGACTTTTTGTCACCGAATTCCGATGGTAAAGTTATTTTAGACATTTTTTTTTAGGGTTTCGAGTCTCTAAAGGAAAAACGGAACTCTTAAAGGCTCACTTTGTCGTCCGTCTGTCTGTCAGTCAACGAATTCCGATGGTGAAGTTATTTTAGACATTTTTTTTAGGGTTTCGTGTCTTTAAAGGAAAAAACGGAACCCTTATTCGATCACTTAATTGTCCGTCTGTCTGTCAAGATCCTTTATCTCGGGAACGCGTGGAGGTATCAAGTTGAAATTAAAACCATATACTCAACTCTGTGGTCCTTTTGTGCAACCCCTTAAATCTACGAAATCCTGCCGGAGTTGCGGGTTGTTCGAAAGAGATACCGCGGCCCCGAAACGTAAAGGGTAATAGAGTAAAAGTCTGACACTCCCCTCCACTCCACATAGAGTGGGGGAAGTAATTTGGTGATTTCCATGGCAAAAAAAAATTCTACGAAATCAAAAGACATGGCTGTTTATGTCAAAAGATTATACGAAACCCTCGGTGGTCGAACCCTAAAAAAATCCTTACCAATCTAATATATAAAATTTCCGTGTCACAATGTTAGTTACCGTACTCCTCCGAAACGGCTCGACCGATTCTTATGAAATTTTGGGTACATATTGGGTAGGTCTGAGAATCGGCTAACATCTATACCCCTAAACCTCAGCGGGTGAAACCGCTGGGCACAGCTAGTCCTTACTTCCTTACTATATATCCTTACTAATATTATAAAAGCGAAAGTGAGTTTGTTTGTTTGTTTGTTTGTTACCTCTTCACGCTCTAATGGCTAAACCGATTTTGATGAATTTTGGTACAGACATAGTTGGGAAACAGGAGACGGACATAGGCTATTATTTTTTCAAAAAGAGTGGGATATGAGGGAGAAAGAGGGAAGAAACGGGAAAACTTAGCGTTCCTATTACAAATCAATAAGGCGCTACCGAATTTAACGCGAGCGAAGCCGCGGGCAAAAGCTAGTAATATTATAAAAGCGAAAGTGAGTTTGTTTGTTTGTTTGTTACCTCTTCACGCTTTAATGGCTACACCGATTTTGATGAATTTTGGTACAGAGACAGTTGGGAACCAGGAGACGGACATAGGCTTTTTTTTTTTTCAAGAAAAAGTGAGTTGTGAGGGAGAAAGAGGGAAGAAAAGGGAAAACTTAGCGTTGCTATTACAAATCTATAAGGCGCAAGAGGAACTGTGTTACCCCGAATTTAACGCGAGCGAAGCCGCGGACAAAAGCTAGTATTACCATAAACAAAAGTTGAAATACTTCCACCCTACCAACATAAAACCTCATTTTCACGGAAAGGTAGCAAAAACCAACTCTTAATACAATATCTTAAGGTATCTTGTGACACCCTGGGGATTGGCAAGCCCTGTGGTTGCCATGGCAACCGAGAAATATCAAGAAAAATTATTATTATGATCTACACGACAGTTTACAGCCGTCCCTTGGTTGCATTTAATTTTACAGAGTTTGCAAATTCAAAATTAACGTGATTATTTTTCCGACCCAAATATCGACCAATAGAATTGCACCATTCGACGTCACGTGGTACAACCTACATGGTATTATTATACTGAAAATTTTTTGAAAATTTTCTCTGGTCGTTGTTATGCATAAAAAACAAAACATGGTGCAATTCTATTGGCCGACATTTGGGACGGAAAAATAATCCCCCGAATACCACACGAGCTTCAAAATTATCTGGCATTTCCCGATAGGTTCCCTGCAAACAAATAAAATCGTCAAGTTTTTCACGGAAAACCTGAAAAGAAAAACTTAACTCCTTCATTTGTTTGCAACGAACCTATCGGAAAATACCCGATAATTTTGAAGCTCTGTGGGCTCATTACCTAAGGAATATGTTTTCCGGGGTTGCGGGTTGTTTGAAAGAGATACCGTGGCCACGGAAAATAAAGGGCAAACCCTGAAAACGGACATAGGCTAAAAAAGTGAGAATAGTGGGAAAAAGAGGGAAGAAAAGGGGAGAGAAAGATATTTTTTACATCATCACGCGGGTTAAAGTTAGCGTTAGCCAAAAGTAACTATGTCACGCGGACAAAGTCGCGGGCGGGAGATAGTTACATTATATTTAGTCACATATTAGTAACATTATTATTTTATTTTTTTAAAAGCAAAATCTTTAAAAAATTAAAACAATAAATAAGAGCGCGGATGACAATATCTCTGGTAAAAATCCCATAAAAATATATCCCTTTTGTTTACGGATGGGAAATCATCAAATAACTTCCCCCGCTCTGGGCGGAGCGGGGGGGAGTGTCAGACTTGTACTGACTAAAACCCACCCATGTTCCTTCTATTGCCCTTTATGTTCCGGGGCCGCGGTATCACTTTCAAATAACCCGCAACCCCGGCAAGCAGTGTCCCTTGCAGGGTTCTCTGCTTTGCTGACATCTCTTTGAAGCGCGCGTGGAACACTAACACGCCATCGACGTCATCACTTGTCGGACGGTCGGCTCGCTACCCATTGCTCACCGTCCACAGACCCGCATCTACGGTGGCCGGGAGTCGTCTCGCGGCGCCCGACGCCCGTCCCAATGAACCCTAAACCGTTAATTAGTCCGTGCCTATTAACACTATGTCGCTTGCGTGATTACAAAGCATTTCATTTATTTATCGAGGTCATTGCGACCGACTGTTGGTTATAACTAGACACGCGGGGTTAAGCAGGGGTGAGCAGAGTAAGGGGTTTGTTACCTTTTGTGGACAATAACAGAATTTTGTTTTACGACAATAAAAACATAGATATAAGTATTAAGTTTTATATTTAATTGTTATATTTATATATTACTAGCTTTAGCTACGCATTGTTCTTTCTTGAAACTTCACTATGCTGGATTGTCTTAACCAAGATTTTTGTGTGGACCTTAAAAGAGACTATGACATCTGATTTTGTTTCGGCTATTTCTTCTCAGAGTAGTCGGGTATGAAACACCGCACTCATCTAGTTAAAAAAAAACGACGACGTGTAAAAGTGTTTGTAAAAACTTACTTGCAAAATAAACATAATTTGTCATTTATTGTGGAATGTTATAAATGATTGAATGTTGAATACAGTTAAAACAAAAACTGTAACGCTTTTAGTTACAAATAATAACATTTTTATATTATATATTTTTTCTTTTTAAACATTGTACCCTTAGAATTTTTCCTGTATCGTGGGTGCGTTTAAAAACACTTAAACTCACATACACAAACAGCCAGACCCGAAACAACTACCTGAAGGTAATACAAATATTTGTTCCGTGCGGGGATCGAACCCGCGGCACGCAGCGCAGCGGTCGATCGCTCAGCCACTGCGCCAACCGTCGTCAAATTTTATTTTACAAAAATTAAAACGGTTTTGTAGCTATTCCCTAAAGTTGTCAAAAGAACGCTCCCAGCTACAATGTCTCGATTTGATAACAAAATGAAATATTTATTTTAGTTTGTGATTTCTTTTCAAATTAAAGTAAATTTAATCTATTTTGTTCCCAAAGAAACCAAAAAAAAAACACTATGTTCTGAATCATAAAGTTTATCTACAAGAAAGTTAATATTATTAAAAAGGATTGTTATATTATTGTCAAACAAGAAAATCAATGGTTGCCATTCTTATTGTTCTACGGAAATTGTTTTGTTGTTGAAATTGATGTTTTTAAGAGTCTTAAATGTAGTTGTCTTGTAGGTGTAGTAGTAGGGTGTATATCGGGTCTATATCTTTGTTTACTGACTTAGAAAGTAGAGGGGTTTTAGACCCTTGGTCTACTCTTAGGCACTAAAAATTAAGAGGAGGTATCTGTCAAAATTCGGAAAATACCTGATACTAAAAACAAACACAATAATATACTCACAGTCACAGACTTACTGCAATCATATCCTTATTTCTAAACTAGCTTTTGCCCGCGGCTTCGCTCTCGTTAAATTCGGGGTATCACAGTTCCCCTTTCCTGATTTGCAGGTACCTGCTACCTGTAGTTTTTGCCCTTGCGCCTTATTGATTGTAATAGCAAAGCTAAGTTTTCCCTTTTCTTCCCTCTTTCTACCTCATTTCCCACTTTATTAAAAAAAAAATAGCCTATGTCTGTCTCCAGGGTCCCAACTATCTCTGTACCAAAATTCATCAAAATCGGTTTATGCGTTAAGGCGCGGCAATAAGCTAATCTTTAGGTATTCGCGGAAGTGACGCTAGCTGCATACTAGACATGGTCTGACACAAGTACACGACAGAATTGCATCGAAAGAATAGAAATAAGGTCGAAAATATTTCAGTGTTTGATTTTATTTGAATATCATGTCCACCAAAATGTAGGTCATTTTTATTGAATATAAAAAAAAAATACAGATCCGTGTTTGAAAATTTTTAGATATCTCTTTGGTCTATACAATTTTCTTTGTTATAGATATAAAAAATATGATGGTTGTCGCTGAAAAAATTGAGAATTTCGAGACGAAAAAATTGTTTTCTTGGTCTTTTTAAACATTTTTTTTTTCGTAGTACTAGACCACTTTTGTAAACTTATTTTGTTTAACTCTTTACTTTATGTATTGAACTATACACGGTAATTTTTGGCTAGTGGCATGTACAGATACGGCTAACTTTGCGACGAAAAACTAGACGTTTTACGAAGTGTTTGCTTTGTACAGCGCCTTAAGGCGTGAAGACGTAACAAACAAACTCACTTTCACTTTTGTAATATTAGTAAGGATTTCACAATTTAACTAAGGTGTATTTTAAGAAAACCCAATTCCTCGCCGTGGTACATATTATAAGTTTTAGTATTGCAATTTGTGTATATTATTATATTTTATTTAAACTTCATGTACAATAGTGGTACATAGGCGGACTTAATGCCATAAGGCATTCTCTACCAGTCAACCTTTGGGTAAAATACGACAACATTGTGATAGGGTACAAAAATATATCAAAAAAAAGATTTCGAGAACTTATATACTTAAATTAAATTTTTGTGTGCAATAAAGAACACGTATAAACACAGTCACGACCCACTTCACATTGAAAAAATACCAAAAAACAATATCAAATCAGACCCTTATACCCCACTGCACCCGTCTCGACAAAACTTGGCCAAAATATAATGATATGCAAACAAAAGGAACCGGGTTTCGGCAGAAAAAACAATATGGACATAAAAGTTTTGGTAAAAAAATTTGACCAATCGCGTAATTCAGACACACTGGGGAAATTTCACAGTCGAATTGTCAATTCGTTGTTATATATATATATATATATATATTTAGGGTTCAAAAAGGTCTCCTTTTGGAATGGGACCCTATTATTAAGACTTTTTTCAGTTCGTTTGTCACACGGTAGGTCTGTCTTTTCAACAATACTCATACGTCATTAGTATAAGTATTTATTGATTATTTAGAACTAGCTTCCGCCCGCGACTGGCTCAATATTAGGTCCCTTTCTCTTTCTAGTATACATTAATGATCTACCCTGCTTATTAAAAAATGAGTCTCAAAATTTAGTGTTATTTGCTGATGACACTTCCCTAATTTTTAAGATAAATAGACGGGCCCAAAATCTAGATGGCGTGAATGATGCCCTAATTGAGGTCCATAATTGGTTTACAGCAAACAATTTAGTATTAAAAAAAAGACCAAATGCATAAGATTCGCTTTACCGAATGTTAAAAGTAATGATTGTGATATAGAATTGAATAAAGAGAAACTAGAATTCGTAGATAAAACGGTTTTCCTGGGAATTACGCTTGATTCAAGGCTTCAATGGGGTTCCCATTTAACATCCCTTGCGGCGCGGCTAAGTTCAGCAGCGTATGCTGTTAGAAAAATCCGTCAATTTACTGATGTAGATACCGCGAGACTGGTTTATTTTAGTTACTTTCATAGTATAATGTCTTATGGCATTTTGTTATGGGGACGGGCTGCAGACATCGAGTCTATTTTTATTCTGCAAAAAAGAGCCATAAGAGCCATATATAATCTCCCTAGGCGCGATTCTCTAAGGGAACTGTTTAAGAACATTAACATCATGACAGTACACTGTCAATACATATATGAAAACATAATGTACGTAACAAAAAATCTGCATCTTTTTGGTAAAAGAGGTGACAGACATAATTACAATACCAGAAATAGGAACCAATTAGTTCAACCGGGCTTCAGACTCGCTAAAGTAGACAAATCTTTCATGGGGTACTGTTTAAGGTGCTATAATAAAATTCCACAAAGTATCCTTGAACTGAGTGAGACGAAATTTAAAACATGCATTAAACGCACACTATGTAAACAAGCATATTATAAGTTGGACGATTATATTACTGACAAAAATGCTTGGCTCAATGTCGGTCCTGCTCCACAAGAACAGGGGCGAATAAATTGATGGCATTCAATAGTATTGTTGGAGCTGCTGAAGATTGTACAACTATCTTTGCATTGTATAGATTCAATTTTTTAGCATTATATAATCGCATAGCCCAAATTGTGTGAGTACTATGTACTACAAAGCTATCATTCAATGGAAACCTACGTCTTTTCTTGACTAATTTGCTCTGGCGGTTGAAAGCATGTCATGCTCACTCAAATGTCTCGCTGATGGTGGCGCATGTGTCGGATCATTTAGTTCCCTTCAAAATGGTTGAGTTGAATGGTGCTGATCTATGCGTCATGTTCGTGAACGGGCGCTCTCTCAGTTGCCACAGCTTTTTTTTAAATTTAATTATGTATTTTTGAAATTATTTTTCTTTTACAATGGACACTTTAAATGTGCACGTCTTGCTACATCGTTCTCACATAGTTTACCACTTTAACACGAATGATGTAACCAAGGTTTTGTAACAATATTTTGATTTAAAAGAGTGTCCATGGAGTTTCTTGCCCATTCTTCTCCATAGAGATCTACGCTTTGGAATGGGCAACTACAGTACTTTCACAGTTATTATGCCTTGTGACTGGGACTGTAGCTTCATTTTTATTGTTGTCAATGTTTCGACAGTTCAAAAGTGCCTGTAACTGGCCTACTTGAAATAAATGATTTTGAATTTGAATTTGACTTCGTCCGCGTGGCATAGTTACTTTGGCCTAACGCTAACTTTAACCCGTGTGATGATCGAAAAAAAAATTCTTTCTCTCCCCTTTTCTTCCCTCTTTCTTCATTTTTTTAGCCTAGCTCTGTCTCCAGGGCCCCAAATATCTTTGTACCAAAATTCATCAAAATCGGTTTAGCCATTTAAGCGTGAAGACGCAACAAACAAACAAACTCACTTTCGCTTTTATAATATTAGTAAGGATTTAGAATTTAAGTACACTGACTTTTGAAAGTTTAATTTTTACCTACAGAGAGCACTTTGCATGTGGTGTTTGCCTGTAATTGGTTGTACAGTGAGACTTAAGACACAATTATTTGTATGTTCTAATCTATATTATATCTGTAACAACTGTTGGTGAACCTTATTTAAATAAAAAAAAATACTGTGAAAAACCGGCCAAGTGCTAAAAGAAGGGTTCCGTACAAACTAACGACATAAACGGTCATATCCTTTGACTTCGTAGACGTAGAGGATTGATTATTTCACAGCTACAAGAAACAACAGATTAAAGTATATGGTTTAAATTCCAACTCGATACCTATACGCGTTCTTGAGATAAAGGGTCGTAACAGACGGACGGACAACAAAATATATATTTTTTATTTATCTATTTATTTTCTCACCACAATATACATAAATTATTATTTGTTTTACATTGTTCAAATTCGACATTAATACATAATTCAACTTAGTATATATTGTGGGAAACTGGTGCCTAAGTTAAGCTCAAGGCTTGTGTTTCAGGACACCAGGTTCCCACCCCTTTACATTTTCATTTTATAATTAACTAGCTTTCGCCCGCGGCTTCGGTCGCGTTAAATTAAAATAAATAAATAAATAAATATCTTGGGACAACTCACACACGGCTATCTGATCCCAAGCTAAGCAGAGCTTGTGTTATGGTAACCAGACAACTGATATACATACTTATATAATTTATAAATACATACATATTATAGATAAATCACACCCAGACACAGAACAAACAATCATGCTCATCACACAAAGTTTGTCCTGGGTGGGAATCGAACCCACGACCTCCGGCTCAGCAGTCAGGGCCACTAACCACTAGACCAACAGGCAAATTAGGTATAACACACCAAGCAGACCTGCAGTTTTTCTCTTGCGCCTGATTGATTTGTAATAGCAACGCTAAGTTTTCCCTTTTCTTCCCTCGTTCTCCCTCATATCCCATTTTAAAAAAATAAATAATAGCCTATGTCCGTCCCCTGGTTCCCAAGTATCTCTGTACCAAAATTCATCAAAATCGGTGTAGCCATTAAAGCGTGAAGAGGTAACAAACAAACAAACTCACTTTCGCTTTTATAATATTAAAAATAAAAAAAAAGTAAGGAAGTAAGGATGTACTAAGCGCGTTGACTGAACTTAGTAAGGAACTAGTATCATAACATATTATTGTAGTTTTAAGTATTTCAATTTATGTATGCGAGACGAATGATCTTATAAAGGTTCCTTTTGGAGTGTGTTTTTTTAAAGTGTGTGTAGTACGTGTCTAGTTGTTTATGTAGCTGGCTATTGCCATTTTTTTTTAAATATAGTTTAAATAAAAGGTGCATGATGCAAGCGATTATTAAAAAAAATGCGTTAAATAAATCAGGTAAAATTTGATTGTATATTGGTTGTTATCTTTGAAACTATTAATCCGATTATGATTTAAATTATCTTTTATAAATAGGAAAATACATAATCTCCAAGTTTGATAAAATATTAAAAAAGCCTTTATTTTTTCAGTTATTTCAGTTATAAGCCAGATTTAAAACAGTGAGTTCCAAAAAAAAACAAATTCAAATTTCGAAATGCCCAAGGCATAAAGTCTTTATACAGTTTTGTTACTTGAGCATAAAGTTTTAATCATCATTTTCCTGCCTCTTCCCCATTCTATTCGAGGTCGGCGCAACACGTTTTCTTCTTCCATTCTCGCCTATCAGTCGTCACGGCATCATTTACTCCTTTCTCCTTCACATCATTCCTCACACAATCCATCCATCTTTTCTTTGGCCTTCTTCTTCCTCTTCATCCATCAACATTCATATCTATCGCTCTTTTAATCACATGCGTTTCGTCCCTCTTCAAAACATATCCATACCAAGACAAACGACTACCTTTCAATTAAAAAAAAAAGTGTGTGTGTCAGCTCCGACGCACGACTGGAGTTTACTCCAGACAAAAAAATATATATATATCACTGACGGACGACAAATTTTATAAAGCGCCATCTAGTAATATTCAACTGTACGACAAACACCATAGGTGCGGTTGCACCAAAGTTGCACCAAAAACGTAACGAGGTCATTCATCAGTAGATTTTACACCTCACATTTTTCTCATACCGGGCGGCGTATTGCCATTGTGTATATCAGTACAGACACCCATAGTCTGTACTAGATCACTTTGTGCTCTTAAAAATAACAAATACTCTAAAGCAAACTACGTATAACTACAGACCAGTCTGTATAAGTATACAGTTTGCTTGCATATTTTTAAAGCAAACTACGTATGACTACAGACCTGTCTGTATAAGTATACGGTTTGTTCGCATATGTCTAAAGCAAAATGTGCTCTCACTGATTACTACCTATCAAAGTGGCTCGACGGAGCCCCGCTTCGCGGGGCTCCTACCTCTGCATTCAAGGTTTAAAGTAACCTAACACGAAGGGGATGGCGGGGTCTTTCAGACCCCGCCATCCCCTTCGAACCTAACCTGTCCATGTCGGGGTGCCCCAAGTCCCGAGCTCTCACTGATTACTACCTATCAAAGTGGCTCGACGGAGCCCCGCTTCGCGGGGCTCCTACCTCTGCATTCAAGGTTTAAAGTAACCTAACACGAAGGGGATGGCGGGGTCTTTCAGACCCCGCCATCCCCTTCGAACCTAACCTGTCCATGTCGGGGTGCCTACTACGGCAGCCAAATTGTCTGTACTCGTATGTGTTTTGCTCTCACGAATTAGAGCAAAGTGTATTTTATTTCAGTCTGTCTCTGTACTGATATGCAGTATGCTCTCTAGCTACAAGAGCATATTGCGTGCGATTACAGAGCAACCCCTGTCTGTGCTAGTATACATTATGGCAATACGCTACCGGGCGCCTTATATATGAAAATCGATTCTTAAGGAGTAAACTCCAAAAACGTTGCATTTAGATTTAACTAGCTTTCGCTCGCGACTTCGTCCGCGTGGCATAGTTACTTTGGGCTAACGCTAACTTTAACCCGCGTGATGATCGAAAAAAATATCTTTCTCTCCCCTTTTCTTCCCTCTTTCTCCCCATTTATTTTTAAATTAGCCTATGTCCGTCTCCAGGGTTCCCACTATCTCTGTACCAAAATTCATGAAAATCGGTTGAGCCATTTAGGCGTGAAGACGTAACAAACAAACAAACTCACTCTCTTATAATATTAGTAAGGATTAAAAAAAAATTACTATGCGATCGGATCCGCGAGCAAAAGCTATGTTATGTACGGAACTCTCACGAGTCAGATCGGCCGAGTTTTTTATTACATTTAATTTTGTTCCGAGATTTTCCCCACTCGGACCATTGGGAACGAATGTATTTACTTAGGTTAAATTAAAAAGTTTGTGTTTGAGTTTATTTTGCACTCGGTGGCGCCCGCGGCTTCGCCCGCGTGATGAACGAAAAAAAAAGTAACCTATATGTTTTTCCAGACTATAATCTACCTCTGTGCCAAATTTTATTAAGATCCGTTCAGCCGTTTTGACGTGAAAGAGTAACAAATATTCATACATCCATCCTCACAAACATTCGCATTTATAATATTAGTAGGATCAGGTAACTCTGTGTTACAAGTCTGAGTACCTATATGGTGTTAATTGGAACTCGATATCTCCACACGTTCCCTAGATCAACTACGATTGACTACGACTGACTGGCCTGTTGGTCTAGTGGTTAGTGGCCCTGACTGCTGAGCCGGAGGTCGTGGGTTCGATTCCCACCCAGGACAAACTTTGTGTGATGAGCATGATTGTTTGTTCTGTGTCTGGGTGTGATTTATCTATAATATGTATGTATTTATAAATTATATAAGTATGTATATCAGTTGTCTGGTTACCATAACACAAGCTCTGCTTAGCTTGGGATCAGATAGCCGTGTGTGAGTTGTCCCAAGATATTTATTATTTATTTATTTTATTTTATCAAAGGGTCTTGACAGACAAATAGATAGACAGTCAACAAGGTGACGCTATAAGGGTTTCATTTACACGGTGGAGCACACAGTGGCGGTCTGCCCAGCTTGGGTGGAGCACCGCCGTGCCCTCGTAGAGGCGATCGGCGGCGGCGATCTCTCGCGTCTAGCCCTGGTTCAGTCCATGGTCCGGAGCGAGAGGGAATGGGAAGCGGTCACCTTCTGCGAAGCAGTCATGCTAGCGAAGGAGGTGGCCGGGCGTTTGAGGGAGAGAACCTCAAACCAAACTAGCCACCGCGGGAGACGCCCCGGGCGACGGGCGCCGCGAGACGACTCCCGGCCACCATAGATGCGGGCCTGTGGACGGTGAATGGGTAGCTCACCGTCCGTCGTTCTGTTGACGACAGGCCGTGTCAACGGCGCGTTAGTGTTCCACGCGCGCCTCAAAGAGATGTTAGCAAAGCAAAGGGGTCTGCCAGGGCCACCGCCTGCTGGGGTTGCGGGTTGTTCGAAAGAGATACCGCGGCCCCGGAACGTAAAGGGCAATAGAAGTAACATGGGTGGGTTTTAGTCAGCGCAAGTCTGACACTCCCCCCCAAGTTATTTGATGATTTCCCACCCCAAAAGAAAAGGGTTTCCTTTTTTCTTTTTTGCGGTAACCTTTAAAAATTATCAGATAATATGCAAAAGAAATTCCCTACACTCTCATCCACAAAATCGCTCTCAGCAACAAGATACGTTAAAAACAACACATTCCAGCGCCATATAATAGCGTGAAGATACCTGTACTGCCATGAAATGCAAATATGTACTTAATTATGAGCTGACATGCGTCTGTAGGTGACCCCAATACATACTGATGTTATGCTACCTGACGAGAAATTGTGGCATGTTTCTGACGAATTTGAGCGTTGTTAACACGTCTTCTACCTAGGTATTTGCTGTTAATACAAAATCAAAATATTTTTATTTCACATTAGCTGGCGCCCGCGCCTTGCCCGCGCGATTATAAAAAAAGTATCCTATGTGTTATTCCAGACTATAATCTACCTCTGTTCCAAATTTCATCAAGATCCGTTCAGCCGTATTTATGTGAAAGAGTAACAAACATCCATCCATCCTCAAACACATTCGCATTTTTATTATATACTAGCTTTTGCCCGCGGCTTCGCTCGCGTTAAATTCGGGGTAACACGGTTCCCCTTGCGCCTTATTGATTTGTAATAGCAACGCTAAGTTTTCCCTTTTCTTCCCTCTTTCTCCCTCACATCCCACTTTAAAAAAAAATAGCCTATGTCCGTCTCCTGGTTCCCAACTATCTCTGTACCAAAATTCATCAAAATCGGTGTAGCAATTAAAACGTGAAGAGGTAACAAACAAACAAACTCACTTTCGCTTTTATAATATTAGTAAGGATTAACCGTACGTATCGTAAACTTCCAACAAATCGGTCAAGCGTGAACTGTTGCTTCTACACGGATTCCGTATTTGAAGTTAAAGACAACATTGTCTTGTATCGAAACAAACGTTTATACATTATCTAAAAGGAAAGGAAACATATTTATTAATACATAGAGTATAACAATATTGATACAATATTGTTTTATTCAGATACTAGCTTTTGCCCGCCATTTCGCTCTATATTAGGATTTAGAATTCAAAACCTTTGCATGCTCATGTGACGATAAAATATGGAGAACTTAATTACAAAAAAAACACCTATACTTAGTACCCATGTTTACAAAGAAATAAATGATTTGAAATCATGATATTTACTAAAAAGTCGAAACTCGAAATTCGTTTCCCAACAAAGGGCGAAGCTATTGCCGTATCAATTATACGGGGTCCCCGGGCCACTGGGGCCCCCTATGTGCCTATTCATCATCAGCTATAAATGATTTAACAAATCAGTTTGACGAAAAAAAGGCAAGGAGAATGTAAATTTAATTTGAAATGTTTGTAAAATTAAAGTTGCCGATAGATAATTATGATGAATAAATATTTATTTAAATCTTTATGCAATTTTATTTTTATTCTTGGAGAAATCTTATCCTTACTAAGGGCTTCCAAACAATTTTTTATACGGGGTCTAAATTTTGCTGTTTTTTTACTCTGGACGCTCTTACTGTGCACGTCTTTCCACGTCGTTCTCACATTTTTGTTTAATCTCAACATGAATGATTTAAATACGATTTTGTAATAATATTTTAATTGAAAACAGTGTCCATGCAGTTTCTTGCCTATTCTTCTCAATAGAGATCAACGCTTTGAAATGGGCAACTACAGTACTTTCACAAGTCATTATGCCTTGTGACCGGGACTGTAGCTTTATCATTTTGTTTCTTGACATTCAAAAGTGCCTGTAATGGTCTAATCGAAATAAATGCTTTGAGTTTGAGTTTAAGTTTTGCGTGGACTTTGATGTACAGATGCATGCTAGACCGCTTCGTGAAGGGTCCGTCTACTAATAATATCCAACGTAATGAGCTCTACATACCCCTTAAAAGAAACAATCGCAATAATATGTTGTGTGAACAGAAAACCATTAACGACAAGCTGATGATTTCACCAGTAATATTAACGGAACACAATCATTGAATTGTCAGTAATGTTGTCCATTTGTATTCATAGGATAACAGAACGTTCTCGAATCAATTTACATTCCAATTGATCACTAATGATCAATCGCTATGAGCAATTGCTGCAGGGTAAATACTAATCGATCTATCATACTTAAGTACTAACGCTGCAACAACAACATTGTAAAACCAAATGATTTTAAAAGAGTAACCATGGAGTTTCATGCCGGTTCTTCTCCATAGGAAACGACCAACCCGAACCGTGCACCATTTCTCGACGTTTTATAAATACCCATGTAGGCCTATCTTCGAATAGATGTATGGATGATGTTTGTTACTTTTTCACATCAAAACGGCTGAACGGATCTTGGTGAAATTTGGCACAGAGGTAGATTATAGTCTGAAATAACACAAAGGATTTTTTCGATATCACGCGGGCAAAGCCGTGGGCACCATCTAGTTAAAAATAAATGGCAAATTACTGGAATAATAAAAACAAATTATACTATAAAATGGCACAGTGCGCGTGGTCACAATAATAATGAAAAAAACACATTATTAATATACGGTAGAACTAACAGTACTTTCATAACTATGCCTTGTGACTGGGACTGTAGCTTTATTGTTTTGTTTTTGATATCCAAAAAAAAACGCACTTACTAAACTAATCAGCGTTGTTCTCATGTAAGTTGCCCAAGATTTTTTTTTAAAAACGACGTGTAAAACTGTTTGTAAAAACCTACTTGCATAATTAACATCATTTATCGATCTAATTAAAATAAACGCTTTGAGTTTAACTCAATATGACGTACTTAAAACATTCTGCTGATGAATTAATTAAATGGTACATGGGTAATGGAGATTTTTCTTTTCAAAAATTGCCCCATTCTAGTAATTTCTCCTGTATCGTAGGTGCGTCCACAAACAATTAAACACACATACACTAACAGCCAGACTCAGAACAACTATCTGTAGGTCATACAAATATTTGTTCCGTGCGGGGATCGAACCCGCGACACGCAGCGCAGTAGCTGTTCGTTCAGTCACTGCGCCTACCGTGCCGTCAATTCTATCGATATGTAAAGGGTGGTCACCCATCCTGACCAAACAAGGCTTAACCTAAAGATAGACCGGTGTGTGTTATTATAGTGGCTGCTAGCTTACGCCCGCGACTTCGTCCGCGTGGCATAGTTACTTCGGGCTAAGAGCTAACGCTAACTTTTACCCGGGTGATGATCGAAAAAGAAATAACTTTCTGTCTCCTTTTCTTCCGTCTTTCTCCCCGTTATCTCACTTCTTTTTAAATTTGCCTCTCCAAGGTCCCAACTATCTCTGTACCAAAATTCATCAAAATCGATTTAGCCATTCAGACGTGAAGACGTAACAAACAGACAAACTCACTTTCGTTTTTAGGGTTCCGTAGTCAACTAGGAACCCTTATAGTTTCGCCATGTCTGTCTGTCCGTCCGTCCGTCCGTCCGTCCTCGCTTAATCTCTGTGACCGTTAGCACTAGAAAGCTGAAATTTGGTACCAATATGTATATCAATCACGCCGACAAAGTGGTAAAATAAAAATTGGAAAAAAATGTTTTATTAGGGTAGCCACCCTATATGTAAAGTGGGAAGTGATTTCTTTTTTAATTTCAACCCTAACGTGTGATATATTGTTGGAAAGGTATTTAAAAATGAACACGGGTTTACTAAAATCATTTTTTGATAATGTCAATAATTTCGGAAATAATCGCTTTAAAAGTAAAAAACAATGTGTCCCCCCTCCCCCTCTAACTTTTGAACCATAAGTTTAGAAAATATGAAAAAAATCTGAAAAGTAGAACTTTATAAGGACTTTCTAGGTAAAATCATTTTGAACTTGATTGACATAACAGTTTTTGTACAAAAAAGACAAAAAGTTGTATTTTGTACAACTTTTTGTCTTTTTTGTACAAAAACTGTTGGAGCGCTTACCGGGGAACGTGCAACATTGCACGCTCCTCCACCTTTAAACTCATAAGTGGGAACACTTATTGTGACGGACGGGAAACTACGGAACCCTACACTGAGCGTGGCCCGACACGCTCTTGGCCGGTTTTTTTTTTATAATATTAGTAAGGATGACCTCCGCAGTTAATACATTACACAATATTATAACTAAAAGATATGACCTCATTAATGTTCATAGAATTGAAAATTGTTCGACGTCTTTTCTTTAACACCTTGTATAACGAATGTAATCTATTACTAAATAACAAAGCCATTAGCTATTGTATTACAAAGGTTAAAAACTTCAAGCCACAAAAGACATTGAAATTAATAGAATTTGCAATCACATTAGTATATTACTATTATGACTGTGAATAAACATGGTTTTGTCTGGAAACACATATACATACTTTAATGACGACATGGTTAGCGCAGTAGCTGAACGATCGACTGCTACGCTGCGTGTCGCGGGTTCGATCCCCGCACGGAACAAATATATTTGTATGACCTACAGGTAGTTGTTTTGGGTCTCGCTGTTTATGTGTGTGAGTGTAAATGTTTGTAAACGCACCCACGATACAGGAGAAATTACTAGTGTGGGGCAACGTTATTTTTACGAAAAAAAAAGAACATTACAGTCTAGAAAAGACGATAAAAAATATTTGTATATGAAGTAAAACACTTAATTGTTCTTCTATACCACAGAGGGTTTTAAAAATTTCGACATGCCGATCAAGTTTTTAATTTAACTTTTAACAAAGTAACACCCTTTACATTCTTAGTTTCGCTAAATGATCTATTGACAAAACTAGCTGGCTCTCGCGGCTTCACCCGCGTGATATCTAAAATAAGTCAATCCTATGTGTTATTCCAGACTATAATCTACCTCTATGGCAAATTTCATCAAGATCAGTTCTGCTGATTTCACGTAAAAGAGTAACAAACATCCATCCAATATTTCTAGCTTTTGCCCACGGCTTCGCTCACGTTAAATTCTGGGTAACACAGTTCCCCTTTCCTGATTTACAGGTACCTGCTACCTGTAGTTTTTGCCTTGCGCCTTATTTATTGTAATAGCAATGCTAACTTTTCCCTATTTCTCTCTCATATCTCAATCTTTAAAAAAAATAGTTACTTTATGTCCGTCTCCAGGGTCCCAACTATCTCTGTACCAAAATTCATCAAAATCAGTTGGCCATTTAGGCGTGAAGACGTATCAATCAAACTCACTTTTGCTTTTATAATATTAGTAAGGATAGTACCTATCTTATAAACAAATTAAAAACCGGCCAAGAGCGTGTCGGGCCACGCTCAGTGTAGGGTTCCGTAGTTTCCCGTCCGTCACAATAAGTGTTCCCACTTATGAGTTTAAAGGTGGAGGAGGAAATTATTTTGTACAACTTTTTGTCTTTTTTGTACAAAAACTGTTGTGTCAATCAAGTTCAAAATGATTTTCATAGAAAGTCCTTATAAAGTTCTACTTTTCAGATTTTTTTCATATTTTCTAAACTTATGGTTCAAAAGTTAGAGGGGGGGGGACACATTGTTTTTTTACTTTTGGAGCGATTATTTCCGAAATTATAGACATTATCAAAAAATGGTTTTAGTAAACCCCTATTCATTTTTAAATACCTTTCCAACAATATATCACACGTTAGGGTTGAAATTAAAAAAAAAATCACTTCCCTCTTTACATATAGGGTGGCTACCCTAATAAAACATTTTTGTCCAATTTTTATTTTACCACTTTGTCGGCGTGATTGATATACATATTGGTACCAAATTTCAGCTTTCTAGTGCTAACGGTCACAGAGATTAAGCGAGGACGGACGGACGGACGGACGGACAGACAGACATGGCGAAACTATAAGGGTTCCTAGTTGACTACGGAACCCTAAAAATGGCGTCACGAAATGAAGAAATCGTTTTAAACCCTGCAGTATATTATCGATTGAACCTAGAGTACTCTGCTCCATACTACCCTACACAACCATCTTAAGTATGCAACACACTCATAGTGGAGTAACTTTTTATGATATAATCTGAGTAGCGAGCGCCGATTGAATTTAATTCAGTCCCTAAAAGCTCGCTTCAGAGCTTATGTAGGGCTGCCACTATATAGAAAACATTTTTTTTGAACTTCTCAGGTTTAGCATTTTAACGAAGGGCAGGGCGTTTTTGTGGGACTGTCTCTTGTAATGTGACGTTCAAAAAGTGCTGATTATCAGCCTAATTTGAATAAATGACTTTTGTTTTTGATTGATTTTCGTACCCTTTTTTTTTTTGTTTTGGGGTGGGAAATTATCTAATAACTTCCCCAGCTCTCGGCGGAGCGGGGGGAGTGTTTTGTACCCTTGTCCCATTATACTTGGGGTCGGCGCAACACATTTTCTTCTTCCATTCTCCCCTGTCAGGCATCATTTACACCTTTCTTCTTCTTATCATTCTTTACACAATCCGTCCATCTTTTCTTTGGCCTTCTTCTCGCTCTACGTCCATCAACATTCATATCCATCACTCTTTTCTCTCTCCTCATTGCAAGTCCATACAAAGACAAACTCCCTTTATTTTTGTCTGTAACATGCGCAATTTTTTTACTTCCTATGTTATTAGCTTAATAGTATGTGTATAGACTATGAACTCAGGTGAAAATCTATATACTTCAAACATTTCACAGCGATCCAACCAGCCGTTTAGTCATGAAAAACAAATTTACAAATGGATATTTCTGGTAATCACCATTTAATTGACGCCACGGTTGGTGCAGTGGCTGAACAATTGACTGAAGAAACAAATATTAGTATGGCCTACAGATAGTTGTTCCGGGTCTGGCTGTTTGTGTATGTGAGTTTAAATGTTTGTAAACGCGCCCACGATACAGGAGAAATCCGACACGCAGCGTAGCAGTCGATCGCTCAGCCATTGCGCCAACCGTGTCGTCAAAAATTAAAATTTAATTGTAACATTTAAATTTAAAATCCACCAAAAATATTCTGGTTACCTTCAAATGATCGTGCCAACCCTACGCCGAGAAAGGTATTCATAATACAAGCATTGCTTGATCAGACCGTAGTGTAGATTGAAACCGGGACATACAAACATACATATATGCAGGGTAAGGATACTGCTTTCAGAGAGTTTTCTTTACTGAAATATGTAGATATCTTGAATACAGGTTTCAGGTACATTAATATTGGGGTTTAGGGTTGTTCGAAAGAGATACCGCGGTTCATAAACGGTAAAAGAAGAAACGTGGATGGGTTTTGTCAGTAAAAATCTGACATGCTCCCGCTACGCCCAGAGCGGGATAAGTTATTCAATGACTAACTTTTGCCCGCGGCTTCGCTCGCGTTAAATTCGGGGTAACACAGTTCCCCTTTCCTGATTTACAGGTACCTGCTACCTGTAATTTTTGCCCTAGCGGCTTATATATTGTAATAGCAATGCTAAGCTTTCCCTTTTCTTCCCTTTTTCTCCCTCATTTTTCACTTTTTTTAAACAAAAGCCTATGTACATCTCCAGGGTCCCAACTATCTCTGTGCCAAAATTCATCAAAATCGGTTTAGCCATGTAGGCGTGAAGTCGTAACAAACAAACAAACAAACTCACTTTCGCTTTTATAATATTAAGTAAGGATTTCTCATCTCTAAAAAATGGGTTACATTAAATATAGTCTCTACGCGTGCTCTAATATAATATGAAGCGGTTGTAATTAAAATTTGAATAAAATACGAGATCGTAGCACCGAAGCTACGCCGTAGCATGATGAGCTACGCCGTAGCACTTTCAAAATTACGTCGTAGTTTAGTTTTAAATCAAATAGAAGATAAAAATAGATATACGGTATTTGTTTTTACTTTGTATTCAAACTAGCTTCCGCCCGCGACTTCGTCCGCGTGGCATAGTTACTTTGGGCTAACGCTAACTTTAACCCGCGTGATGATCAAAAAAAAATATCTTTGTCTCCCGTTTTCTTCCCTCTTTCTGCCCCCTTATCCGACTTTTTTTTTAGTCTATGTGGTATAAATGGCAAAACCGATTTTGATGAATTTTTGGTACAGAGATAGTTGGGAACCAGGAGACGGACATAGGCTATTTTTTTTAAATGAGTGTGATATGAGGGAGAAAGAGGGAATAAACGGGAAAACTTAGCGTTGCTATTACAAATCAATAAAGCGCTACCGAATTTAACGCGAGCGAAGCTGCGGGCAAAAGCTAGTAATAAATATGGACACGAAATGAATATTGATTTATATTGTTTTATGCATCCTGCAGTTTCACACACATAGACTAGGTTATTAAACATAGAAACCATTCTCTTGAATCACTCTATCTATTGCTCAAAACTGCATTAAAATTCGTTGAGTAATTTAAAAAGATCTAAGCGAACAGACGGCGGAAGCGAATTCATTTTATCTTCTATACCAATATTTTAAAGAGGAAACATTTGTGTTTGTTTGTACCGAATAGGCTCCTAAACTACTGAACCGATTTTAACCAGTTTTTCAATAATAGGAAGTTACATTATCAGGAAGTAACATAGGCTATACAACATCACGCTACTACCCACAGGAGCGGGGCAGCAACTAAAGACGCCGGTGAAACCGCGCAGGACAGCTTGTTCTATATGAAGATTATTAAAACTTGAAACGGGATATTTACCATGTTTGTTTTTTGTTTCGAGTTTCCGATATTTCAGCGATGTTGCAAACGCCATGATCACGGATGAACTGAAGTTATTGCGGGTCGATGTTTACGAGCAGATAAAACGATCTATCCTCTTTCTTATTCGTTTTTTGCGTTCGTTACCACAATTTAAAAAAAAAGAAAACGTCGTCCCATACTAGGAATTTCTCCTGTATCGTGGGTGCGTTTACAAAAATTTAAACTCACATACACAAACAGCCAAACCCGAAACAACTATGTATCTGTAGGCCATACTAATATTTGTTCCGTGCGGTGATCGAACCCGCGACACGCAGCGCAGCAGTCGATCGCTCAGCCACTGCGCCAACTGTGTCGTCAATTATTAAAACTAAGGTAAATTCTTATTGTTTCAGAGCACTACCACATCTTTGTTGGAGATCTGAGTCCAGAAATTGAGACCCAGAGCTTGAGAGATGCCTTCGCGCCTTTTGGAGAGATTTCGTAAGTATTCCTCTTCTTCTCTTCTCTCTTCCCACTAATATAGTTGACGGCTTCCAGTTAAACCAAATCCAGTTGAACACCAGTATTTCAAATGATCGTCAAACATCTTCCCCCGCTCTGGGTGGAGCGGGTTGGGAAGTGTCAGACTTGTACTGACTAAAACCCACCCATGTTGTTTCTATTGCCCTTTATGTTCCGGGGCCGCGGTATCTCTTTCGAACAACCCGCAACCCCGGCAGGCGGTGGCCCTGGCAAGACCCACTGCTTTGCTGACAGCGCCTGACCCTTAGATCGTCTTGTCAACAAATTTAGGTCTTCAAAAGTTTTTTTTTATATTTTTTTTAATATACACATAGTTTTTCATGTTTAAATATTCCATAAAATAACATTTAAAAATAGCAGACCGCCGATATCGGGAGCAGGGTCCAAGCTACCGGTGGTTAAGGCTCCAGCACAAGAACTTCCTCACAATGCGGGCAGTATCGGAGAGTACTGCCTCCTCAATCAAGCTTTTACTTATTGCACCTTTACAGACATATCCAATACGATGCTATAAGCCACTAAATATCACAACATACAAATAAAAACACGTTCATTAAATTAAAAATAAATATTTTGATTAAACGTGAGAAAGCATATGATGCATAGGATCTAAATTACCTACACATGACAAATCATAATTAAGGGAGGTGGGCAGTCGTGTCGACGGCGTGTAAATGTTCCACGCGCGCCTCAAAGAGATGTCAACAAAGCAGAGGGGCCCGCAAAGGCCACTGCCTGACGGGGTTCCGGGTTGTTCGAAAGAGATTCCGCGGCCCCAGAATATAAAGATCAATAGAAGGAATATGGGTGGGTTTTAGTCAGTACAAGTCTGACACTCCCCCCCGCTCCGTCCAGAGCGGGGGAAGTTATTTGATGATTCCCATCCGCAAAAAGGCAGGTAGGGCATCTCTCTCTATGATCAGTGCCCTTTGAAGAAATCTCGGTAGGTTTTGCCAAAATAGCCATAGAGAGATAGAATATTCTTTATTATGTACACCATACAAATTACAAGTATAACATTAAATAACTTTTAAAAAGGATGACATAATGAGCGGTCTTATCGCTAAAAGCGAGCTTTTCAAGACAACCTTTGGATGGATTTAAAGGGGGAGAGACAGTACTGTAGGTTGTGGTGTAGCATTTTTCAAAATTAATAGCTACATTTAAAAAACAAACAAACAGAATAGAGAGGTTTGGAAGCAAAAAGGATAGGCCCTTGCCCAGCGGTGGGACACTTGAGAGACTAGCCAAAAAAAAACCACATCAGGAAATCAGCAATAAGTCGTCTTTCATCTCTTGTGGAATGCTCGGAGTACGGAAAGACATATCGTCGCGGGCAGCCCTTGGATTGGAGCCAAGAAGGTCGGGGCGTAGTGATGGCGGAAATGTCTGTCGCTTGTGGGTGACAGCGTTTTGTTTTTCCCAGGATTTTAACTAAGGAAAGCAAAACGCTACCTGTAGGGTTACCATGACATCTTATAGCAGTTCTTATTCCTGTGTGAGAAAGAGGTGGTGCTAGACACCCTGTATAGCTCTGTCTCTTTCCCTCAGTGGAATAAGTTCTGCTTTAAGACGTCATGGTAGGGTAGCTGATCAGTTCTAGTCCAACTTATTCTGGTATGACGAAAACCTAACAGAATCAGGTAAGTTCAGCAGCGTTAAATAAATAAATTAATTAAATAGCCTTCATTTACAATCTTACACAAAAAAAATACTTAAAAAGAAAAAAATACTTGAGAGGTGTCAATGGACACCCGGATGGAACGAAGTTATTATTTATTATGTACAAAAAACCTGTATGCACTCAACAAAAATAATCGTCGTGACACCACACTGTTCAATGCGAAATAGAAAGAAGAAACGAAAACAACTGGCTTGCTTTCTATGAGAGAGAGAGAGAGAGAGAGGAGAAACACGCGCACGCCGCACGGCTTACAACTATAGCAAAAAGTGTCGTTACAAGTTTTGGTCTACATTTTTTCCGTCTAGCCCCCTTTCGCGACACGCGATAAGGAACTTCGTTCCGAAAAATGTTTAAATTTATCCGATATCCGTTTCTAAAGATTGTTTTCATCTTCCACGTTTTGCGGTCATGGGTTTTCCTTTTCCACATTGACCCCGATGACGTTTTAATATCGCTGCTGACGATATTAAAGCGTCAGCAGCATTGAGAACTTTAAATGCCTCCTTCCGCTCTGGGCGGACTGAAAAGGAGTGTCAGACTTGTACTTCCTATCCGCAAAAAAAGGACTTGTACTGACTAAAACCCATGAAAGAACTTTTTGCCCTTTATTTATTTATTAAAAACTTCATGCACAAGTAACAAAAACATTGTACAAAGGCGGACTTAATGCCTTGGGCATTTTCTACCAGTCAACCTTAGGGTGATGTAGAGACAAAGACATAGTAGGTGCAATGTAACAGGAAATATCAATTTTATTAATAATAAATACATATGTACATACATAGAAAATATACAAAATAAAAATGAAAAACTGACAACTTATTAATTTTGAGATGAGTCTGCCAACTTCTTACGTAAGTGTTCGCGAGCTTTTACCTTAAATGTAAACCGACTGGTAGCCGTCCTGATATTCAGACATTCCAGTACTACGGTATCTTTTTCAGACCCCTCCGATTACTGACATCTCTTTGAGGAGCACGTTTTTTTGCCTGTTGCCCTACACCAGGAATTTCTCCTGTATCGTGGGTGCGTTTACAAACATTTAAACTCACATACACAAACAGCCACACCCGGAACAACTATCTATAAGCCATACAAATATTTGTTCCTTGCGGGGATCAAACCCGCGCTGCTGGCAGTCGATCGCTCAACCATTGCGCCAACTGTGTCGTCAAAACGTTTAACATGAACGCGCCATTAAGGTTTTTCTCGGTGTCTTATTTAATTTTAAAATTAATGTGCTGATTGCAACCTTAATTTAATGATAATTTTATTTTTTTTCCTTGTAGTATTTTTTACTGAACGCGCCAAACCCGTGGTTCAGTTCCAAGTAGAAAATAACTACAATTTCCTTTCAAAACCATGCCATTTCAGTTACCCACTCCACTTATAAGTCCGCTGTTAGTCACACCACACCCCTACCCCAGTGACATAGTTCATATTTGTCAATAAGCCAAAAATGCTGGTTTATGTCCATCTTGAGAGTCTGGAAAATATTTTATCTTTTTTGTTCGTAGGTATCTTTCGATCTGAGTAGCTTGATATCAATGTTTTAGATACGACTGTCTTGCAAAGTAAAATTTAGATTTTCGCTTTGAGCCTCATAAGGGGTAAGATACTGCGGCCCCGAAACATAAAGGGCAATAGAACATGGGTGGGTTTTAGTCAGCACAAGTGACACTCCCCCCCGCTTCTCTCAGAGCGGGGGAAAAAGCATAGAAAGCTATATGAATATGGCAACATAGAAACAGGCAGGGTATACCACTCGGCGGCGGCGATCTCTCGCGTCCGGCCCTGGTTCAGTCCATGATCCGGAGCGAGTTGTGTTGACGGCGCGTTAGTATTCTACGCGCGCCTCAAAGAGATGTCAGCAAAGCCTGCCGGAGTTGCGGGTTGTTCGAAAGAGATACCGCGGCCCCGGAACAGAAAGTGCAAAAGAAGGAACATGGGTGGGTTTTAGTCAGTACAAGTGTAACTCTAGACCCCGCTCCGCCGGGAAGTTATTTGATGAGGTGTGGGTATAGTCTTTGGGTGTAGGGCAACGTAATAGAAAAGTTATCATTGTGAATTTCGTTGACATTCTTAAAATGGTCGTAGACGCAGTAAATACAGTAATTGTCACTTTGTAACCATTTTACGTTATTCATATTATTGACCTATTAGCCGTTTTAGCCCCTCAATTGACTGTTTGTTAATACATTTTTAATGTTATTCTTTTGTTTTGTTCTCAGCGACTGTCGAGTGGTACGCGACCCCCAGACTCTGAAGTCAAAAGGATACGGATTTGTATCGTTTTTGAAAAAATCGGTGAGTATTTTAATATTAATCGTTTATTTCACGTACTAACAAATATAATTATTACAATGTATTGTTGAATTAAAAAATAAAACAATACAACATAAAAAAAATTACAATTAACAAAGTACAACATCCTATGTATGACATTTTAACGCCTTCTCAAGTACACACAGCGAAACATAACAGAAACTAACTGATAATGAAATGCACGTAATCGAGCCAGGAACAATGCTTTGAGTCTCCTCAAGAGCCCGTAAAAATCAGTCAGTATAGAAATCCATACTAATATTATAAAAGCGAAAGTGAGTTTGTTTGTTTGTTACCTCTTCATGCCTAAATGGCTAAACCGAGTTTGATGAATTTTGGTACAGAGATAGTTGGGACCCTGGAGACGGACATAGGCTAACTTTTTGAGAAATGAGGGAGAAAGAGGGAAGAAAATGGAAAACTTTTCTTCCCTCTTAGCTTTGCTATTACAATAAATAAAGCGCTAGGGCAAAAACTACAGGTGGCAGGTACCTGCAAATCAGGAAAGGGGGAACTGTCTTATCCCGAATTTAACGCGAGCAAAGCCGCGGGCAAAAGCTAGTATACAATATATGTTTATTAATTGTAGCGTATTGGAACGTGATAACCTAACCAGCCAGCATTCGGCTTTGGTTAAGGTATAAAACCTCTTACAGCACATAGTTACTATGCCAATTCATGTATAAAGATATAATTTATATTGTAAATGATTATCACCTATTCGCCGTATCGTTAATGAGGGTTAGTCGTGGGAAAAACTGCAGTTTAGTATAAATAATAAATGGAAAATATCGATTTAATACCAACGTGCCGTGTTTCATAGAACTGTCTAACATTTTATATACCTTACCTTTTTTCATGAAAAATTGTTGGAAAAATACGTATGACACAGTATATTAGTTTACAAGAACATTTTTGCAAAAAAATCTCATAAATTCTTAGTCTCATACTCTCATGTATTCATTTTCCATTGCTACTGAAGGATGTAAGCAAATCCTTACTATATTAAATTATAAAAGCGAAAGTGAGTTTGTTTGTTTGTTACGTCTTCGCGCCTAAATGGCTTAACCGTTTTTGACGATTTTTGGTACAGAGTTAGTTCGGTTAGGTAGTTACTTTTTTTTTAAAAAAAGTGAGAAATAAGGGAGAAAGAGGGAAGAAAATGGAAAACTCAGCTTTGCTTTTACAATAAATCAGGCGCAAGGGCCAAAACTACAGGTATATCAGGAAAGGCGAACCGTGTTACCCCGAATTTGACGAGCGAAGCCGCGGGCAAAAGTTAGTAATATTAAAAAAGCGAAAGTGAGTTTCTTTGTTTGTTACGTCTTCGTGCCTAAATGGCTTAACCGATTTTGATGAGTTCATCATTCAGTTGTTGATAATGAATTTTATAATCGAAAGGGTACTCTCGAAGGGGTCCGATATCAATTGTATGTTTATTGCTTCGGTAGTTTATAACTTTTCTTCCCTAATACATGTTTCTTCTTCTAATGTTTATAGATGATTAGCTACCGCCCTGGAATTCTTCCGCGTTTCGTCCTTTTCTTCCCTCTTTTTCCCCTTTATCTCACTTTAAAAAAAAATATCATAATATGTCCGTCTCCAGGGTCCCAACTATCTCTGTACCAAAATTCATCAAAATCAGTTTGCCATTTAGGCGTGAAAACTTAACAAACTCACTTTCGCTTTTATAATATTAGTAAGGATTCCTCCTAGCTCGGCCGCAATGGCATAATTTCTCCACTTTAATCAAAAAGTTACTAGTTTTCTAAACGTTTTCCTTTTTTTTTGTTTCAGGAGGCTGAATCGGCCATTACCTCCATGAATGGACAATGGCTAGGATCCAGATCAATCAGGACCAACTGGGCTACCAGGAAGCCACCAGCGCCCAAGAACGAATGTAAGTAACACATTTATACTAATAATAATACTAATCGAAATATGGGGAAATGCTGCCAAAACTCACCTTAAAAAATTACAAACATCTCAAAATAAAATTATTAAAGTCCTGTTCAATTATGATTGTTTAGCATCTTCTCAAAAGATTTATAAGGAAACGAATCAAATGAATATCGATCAAAATAAATATAACACCTGCATACTTGTGCGAAAAATACTAAATAGTGACATACATAGGTACACAAATAACATTTACAAAAAGAATACAAATTCAAAAGCGCATGACGAGGCAAGCTAACCACATCATTTTAAGGGCACCGAGGACAAACTACGGTCGAAAGACTGTTGTATATGAGGGGGCTGAAATTTATAACTCTTTACCTACAGTAATTAAGGAATCAAAATCACTTCCAACTTTCAAAAGACTACTCAAGCACCACCAAATAATTTTTAAGTTTTTTCCATTCTTGTTTTAACCTAATTTTAGTTTATAACTATGCGAAACGTCGTCTATCTTAATTATTATGTTTTTCCTCATAAAAGTGAATAATTGTATTCTTTTTGAGCGAAATAAATTTTCTTAAACCGTATACTTAACTAGTACGTTTTAAGTTCCTCCATGACACACATAATAGATATCTGAGGTCATCAGAAAATCTGAGACTGGAGATGCCGGCCGGTGCATTCTACTAGCTTCTATGATAAATCCTTTACAGTTCAAGCTGTACGGCTATGGAATGCCCTGCCCGTGTCTGTAAGGAGCGCTCAAATTCTGTCCACTTTTAAAATTCTGGTCAAAAAGCACTACCTCTCTCCTTAAACAAAATATTAAATACTTCTTTGCTCTTAATGATTATTATTTTAAATGTATATTATATGTATTTATATTTAAGTATTTGTTTTTTTTAAATGTAGCTATTAATTTTGAAAAATGTTACACCACAGACTACCTACAGTACTTCTCCTCCTTTAAATCCATCCAAAGGTTGTCTTGAAAAGATCGCTTTTAGCGATAAGACCGCCCATTGTGTCACCCTATTTATAAGTTGTTTAATGTTATTCTTGTTATTTGTAAACATAATAAAGAATATTCTATCTATCTATCTAGTTGCGCCCCGCGGTTTCACTCGCATGGTGATAGAATAGTTATACAATATGTCTTTATGAATTGACGTTGACGTAACGCATGACGAGAACCTTGTGAAAGCCGAGAAAGATAAACAAATCAAGTGTATTGACTTGGCTCGCGAGATTGTCGACATGTGGGATTTGGACTCAGCGATTATTGTGCCGATAGTCCAGTGGCGGCGTAGCATGGGTTGGCACCCGGGGCGACTTTCTATTGAGCACCCTCAAAATAAAACGACAAATACTAAACGCTATTGTGTGAGTTTATTTTGCTAAAATATATATCAAAATTTACTGTTCGGTTCTCTTCCATGGACAATATGGAAAGACTGGTAGGTCGTGTTTGGGTCCTTGCACATCTTAAGTAAGATTTTATTAACTAATATTTTGAGAAACTTCTTTTACAAGAAGCCACTGAAACACAATTGCTTAAAAAAAACCTGTGTAGATGCTGCATCTCTTGTATCACCGTTTTCTTTGCTGCTGCTGGCGTCACACATGTCTTCGAGTATTTATACAAGTTTCTCAAAATATTCCTTAGTGATTTAACAGCATCGTGATGAGCACTCTATGTAGTCTCTACTAGACATTTTCCCCCAAACACCAGCAATTTTCATTAGAAATTCTCATCAATATGTGGATGACGAAAAGAACGAGTTATCTCGCTTCTACTATTCCAAAATATGTTACACTTGAACTAACATTCCCGGAAGAGTTCACCATAGCAATTGATTAACACAAAGCATAAACAACGTTTTCAGCTTGTTCTTAAATTATTGCTTGTATACCAACATTATTTTCACCATAATTCTTGCCATGGTTGCAGCGTTATTATATCCTTGTGCCCGACAAGTTTGACTGCAGTCTTTCCAGCTGTAGGGAAGAAACCTAGAAAACATTCGTTCACTGCAACTTAATTGCCTTCAATATGAACATATCTGATAACTCATCTGATCTACATGTGATATGTCTGGAGTACTATCGAAAATAATTCCGAAATATTGAACTCATTTTGAATGTCTTTAAATGGACAAAAAGAATATACCCGTTCACTTTTGCAAGTGCTCTTTTAGCACTAGGTCATATTTTGACAATAGATTAACTAAAAAAACTCTCTTTTGTCTAATGAAATCCCCTCTAAGAGGAAGATTTTAGCGTGCCAGGAAGAGAAAAACATCTAAAAGGCGACTCAAAATGGCACTCCACTTCTTTTTTCTTGGTCACAACATTTTGTTGTTCATGGTCGATAGATTTTTGCAGCTTCAATCCTTTTCAAGATTTTCCATTTTTCAAAACAGGAAAGTAGGCCTTTAGAATTCGTTATGTTCAGACACTTAAGGATTTAGTTTCCACCATGAATTAAATCCGTTGACGAAACTCTGTCAAAAACAGCATCATTTATTTTTTTATTGGAGAGTTATCACCCATTTTCTTAGTATTTTTTCTGTTTTTGGTAACGTTTAATAAAACCATTCTGAATGGAAATGTTGGAACTTTTTTTGTTTTATATCCAGATCTTTGGACAGTATCTACAAATGGGCCGACTCTGCTTCAATAGGATTCACTTCCCGCTTTAACAATTCTAACCCTCAAATCATCACGCATTGGTTTTAGACAAGTAGCAACATCGAAACGAGTACTGTCATACAGCTTTTCGTCATCGTTTTCAATTTGATGACTTCTTATTTGTCGCTATTCCGTCCTTTTTAACCGACTTCATATAAAGGAGGAGGTTTAGGGTTTTTTATGTAGTTATGTAACTCAAAGACGCCTTTTTTTTGGTTGGGCAATCATCAAATAACTTCCCCCGCTCTGGGCGGAGCGGGGGGGGGGGGGGGGCGTGTCAGACTTTTACTGACTAAAACCCACCCATGTTCCTTGTATTGCCCTTTACGTTCCGGGGCCGCGGTATCTCTTTCGAACAACCTGCAACCCCGGCAGGCGGAGGCTCTGGAAAGCCTTGCTAACATCTCTTTGAGGCGCGCGTGAACATGGCGACGGACGGACAGTGAGCTACCCATTGCTCACCGTCCACAGGCCTGCATCTACGGTGGCCGGGAGTCGTCTCGCGGTGACCGGCGGCGCCCGGGGCGAATCCCGCGGCGGCTGGGTTGGTTTGAGGTTCTCTCCCTCAAACGCCCGCCCGGCCGCCTCCTTTGCTAGCATTACTGCTTCGCAGAAGGAGGTTACCGCTTCCCATTCCCTCTCGCTCCGGACCATGGACTGAACCAGGGCCGGACGCGAGAGATCGCCGCCGCCGATCGCCTCTACGAGGGCATGGTGGCACCGCCCAAGCTGGGCAGACCGCCACTGTGTGCTCCACCGTGTCCTCCGGGCGATCGTCACAATGGTGACACCCGGGCGTTTCCTCCCGCCCGATTATGTGCAGGAACCTCCCGAAACTTCCGTGTCCGGTGAGGACCTGCGTCAGGCGGTAGGTGAGGACGTCATGACGCCTCTCCAGCCACCCCTCAAAGAGGGGACTTACCGCCACTATTGTGGCGTGCCCTGCACGGGGTTGCGACAGTCGCTCTCTCCATGCTACCATGAGATCGCACCGGAGGTCTGTCCGCTGAGCGGCAATTTGCCGCGGTGTCGGAGTTTCCCCCCGGTGTAGTGCCTCCGCGCGCCACTCATACAGGCGCACGAGGACTATCGCCTCCAGAACCCACGGTGGCAATCCGGCAAGGAGGCTCACTGCCTCGCCGGAGATCGTGCGGTTGCCCCAGATCAGCCTAATGGCTACCACCTTTTGGGGCGCATTCAGGTAGTGGGTGGCGCGCCGCCCTAAAGAACGCGCCCATACCGGGGCCCCGTAAAGGGCCATGGACCGCACGACTCCGGCAGCCCCCGCCCGCTCGAGTTTGGGAGCCAAACGTCGCAACTCAAAGACAACTGGACCCTGGATAGATAGGGTAGGCTTTCCAGGTGGTCCCATATCAATTTTATTTATATTTCTTAGGTAGTTTATGAGTTATCGTCTATAATACATATTTTTTTCTCTGTATATATGGATGCTAATCTCCACCTTTCATCTGTGTACCAAGATTGTTAAGCTCTCTTCCGGCACCCCTCATGCAATGCATTTTGGTTCTTAGTTTGTAAATCATCTGTTTCAATGTCACTTTCAACACCTTGCTGTGGTGTATTTGATACCAGAGAAGCCGAAGGTGCTACGTACTTCAAAATTGACCCAGATAATGATTCCCTTGCAAATTAAACGACCACATCGTAGAAACAATAACACTGGTTGACTGACCAACTGTCAACTGTGATTGCTTTGATTGACACATCAACAACTTGCCCCTTCCGCCCGCGCCGACCTTATCGTGCAGATGCGCCAGTGGCTACTAATCTGCGCGACTGGCTTGGCATTCCGTTGTCACCCCTTGGTGCTTGGCACCCGGGGCGGACCGCCCCCACCGCCCCCCCCTTACGCCGCCACTGCGATAGTCGTATCTGCCAATGGCTTAGTTGCCAAGAGCCTCGACCAATACCTGAGGAGGCTCTCGTTAGGCAGTTGGATCAAGGGATTGATACAGAGAACGGTACTCCTGGACACGGCTCGTATCGCTAGGAGGTTCCTCTCTCTGGAGCCCTGACGGCCGCCGGCCGGTAGATTGGACTCTATTTTTTGTATTTTTGTTTGTTTTTTTTATAAGAAAATAAAATAAGAAAATGAATAAACGGAAATAAATATCAAGATGTCTGTTGGTGACAGACACGAACGCGATACTCATAAGAAAACACATTTCTTTTTTTGTCTGTCTGTGTCAACTAACCTCCTAAACGGCTGGGTCGATTTGATGTAACGTTTACTGGCAGATGACTTAAGTTATAACTTAAGGTACTTTTATTTAGAACAAAAGATTAGAATTCTGTGTTGAAAATTAAATCCCTTGAAATTGTTAACAAAATTCGCTTCATCGTAATTAATATTATATTATTATAACAACTAGCTTTTGTCCGCGGCTTCGCTCGCGTTAAATTCGGTATAACACAGTACCTGCTACTTGCAGTTTTTGCCCTTGTGCCTTATTGTAATAGCAACGCTAAGTTTTCCTTTTTCTTCCCTTGTTCTCCCTCATAACCCACTTTAAAAATAAATAGAAAATAGCCTTTGTCCGTCTCCTGGTTCCCAACTATGTCTGTACCAAAATTTATCAAAATCGGTTCAGCCAATAAAGCGTGAAGAGGTAACAAACAAACAAACTCACTTTCGCTTTTATAATATTAATAAGGATTTCACGCGAACGAGGGTCGCGGGCGAAAGCTAGTGTTAAATAAATTTGAAGGCTTTTCTATTCTGAAAGGCTTGCGGATATGAAGGTTTTTGTTTAAATGTAATCCATATTTATCTGACAACTTAATATTTGTACAGACAGAAAATCTCTAAAGGGAAAGAGAATCTTTTAAGAGAAATTAGGATTTGTTTAAGAAAATGTTTATACATTTTTGGTTTTTATTTACGTATTCTTTTTTTTAATAAATCGTTTTCGCACACTAGGAATTTCTCCTGTATCGTGGGTGCGTTTACAAACATTCAAACTCACATACGCCAACAGCCAGACCCGGAACAACTATCTGTAGGCCATACAATAATTTGTTCCGTGCGGGTATCAAACCCGTGACATGCAGCGTAGCAGTCGATCGCTCAGCCACTGCGCCAACCGTGTTGTCTAACTCTGTACCTGAGTGACCGGACTAAAAAACTAGCTAAATACTAGTCGGACTTGCGCATCGAGTTCCGTACAAACTTGCGACATAAACGGCCATATCTTTTGACTGCGTAGGCTTAGAGGGTTGATTTTTTCACAGCTTTAAGGGAACCCAAATTAGAGTATATCGTTTTAATTTCAACTCGATATCTCCACGCGTTTTTGGAATAAATGGTCTTGACAGACAGACAGACGGCCAACAAAGTGATCCTGTTAGTTTCGTTTTATCTTTTTGCGGTACGGTATCCTAAAAAAAGAGTTTGCTTTGTATTTAAGACTAGCTTTTACCCGCGGCTTCGCTCGCGTTAAATTCGGGGTAACACAGTTCCCCTTGCGCCTTATTGATTTGTAATAGCAACGCTAAGTTTTCCTTTTCCTTCCCTCTTTCTCCCTCACGTCACACTTTTTAAAAAAAATTGCTCATGTCCGTCTCCTGGTTCCCAACTATCTCTGTACCAAAATTCATCAAAATCGGTTTAGCCCTTAAAGCGTGAAGAGGTAACAAACAAACAAACTCACTTTCGCTTTTATAATATTAGTAAGGATACCTATTAGAGACCTAGCAAGATCGAATTTTCACCCCCGCTTAATTAAATTGCAAATTTCATTTAAAATTTTAGTGTAGTTTCCGAAAACGTTTTACAAATAAAATTTATTTCATTTGTATATATGTATTAACATCCGTATAAGTACATAAGTTTACGAAAACAAATAGTTTTTTTTTTTAAGATATAATTTTTGTACTCTATCACAATGTTGTCGTATTTAACCCAAAGGTTGACTTGTAGAAAATACCCAAGGCATTAAGTCCGCCTTTGTACAATGTTTTTTTACTTGTGCAAGAAGTTTTAATAAATAAATAAATAAAAGAAATTTGTTTGACCTTGATTAGTATACCCTATATTTTATCTTCAAACCTTACTTTCATATAAATATAAATATCTTGGGACAACTCACACACGGCTATCTGATCCCAAGCTATGCAGAGCTTGTGTTATGGTAACCAGACAACTGATATACATACTTATATAATTTATAAATACATACAAATTATAGATAAATCACACCCAGACACAGAACAAACAATCATGCTCATCACACAAAGTTTGTCCTGGGTGGGAATCGAACCCACGACCTCCGGCTCAGCAGTCAGGGCCACTAACCACTAGACCAACAGGCCCGTCGTACTTTCATAATACCTACTTCAGCTCACGTTCAAACTTACGCCCCTTCGTCTTACCCCGTCTTGATTCAGTGAATTTACAAAGAGAATTTGAAACAAATGTTTAAATTTTAACTGCTTGCTTCCCTTTGATGTTTCTGTTAATTTCGCTGTTCTTAAGGCGCTAATACCCCCTTCAGTTTATTTTTTGTTTGTACATTAATTTAATATTCTGTTTCAAATTGGGGTAAGATTATCTTGGGACTTTAGCAGCTTGTCTGTGGCTGTGAAGTCTGACAACCAGTCAAAAAGAAACCTCAAAGCATTTACAATTAGACCATTACAGGCACTTTTGAATGCTGCTACAGTCCCAGTCACAAGACATAATAACTTGTGAAAGTACTGTAGTTGCCCATTCCAAAGCGTAGATCTCTATGGAGAAGAATGGGCAAGAAACTCCATGGACACTCTTTTAAATCATAATATTTTTACAAAATAGGTACATGATTCATGTTGAGATTGACATGTGAGAACGATGTAGAAAAACGAGCACATTAAGAGCGTCCAGAGTAAAAGCAAAAAAAAGAGTTTAATAAATGAATTAATTAATTAAAACAAACCGTAGCGGCTAAGAGATGACCAGTCACGACTGACAGCGCCTGTTCACATGACGCATATATCAGCCCCATTCGCTCAGTATATGGTTTTGAGTATAGGGTTAAACTCAATACCTCGACGCGTTCCTGAGATATAAGGTCTTCACCGACAGACAACAAACGACACGACACGGTTGGCACAGTGGATAAGTGTTTGACTGCTGAGCTACGTGTCGTAAGTTCGATCCCCGCTCGGAACAAATATTTGTATTACCTACAGAAAGTTGTTGTATTGTATTGTATAACGGGCTGATGTCCGCAACTCCACGTCTGAGGCGCTTATTTTGCGTACGGATGGGAATATTATTTGATCCACCCCAGCTTCACGAGAAACGTCAGCAGCGCCTTGGTGTTGCTGACGATCTCGCGAAGAGTACCTGGGTTACCGAAGTACTTTGCCCTGTATGGGTCAACCTCTGGGCAGTGCAGAAGCACGTGGGCTGCTGTTTCGTCTACCTCCATGCAGGCTCGGCACAGTGGGCTGTCTGTGACTCCTAAGACAAAGAGGTGTTTCGGGTCCGGCTGTGTGTGTATGTGAGTTTAAATGATTGTAAACGCATCCACGATACAGGAGAAATTTCAAGTGTGGGGCAAAGTTTAAAAAAATAACTAGAGAGGTGTCAAGGGACACCCGGATGGAACGAGGTTATTATTTATTATGTACCAAAACCTATATACACTCAACAAAAATAATCGTCGCAACACCAAACTGTTCAATGCGAAATAGAAAGACAACTGAAATAACTGGCTTGCTTACGAGAGATAGACAGAGAAACACGCGCACGCCGCACGGCTTATAACTATAGCAAAAAGTGTCATTACAACTTTTGTTCTTATTTTTTTACGTCTAGCCCCCTTTAAGGTAAGGAACTTTGTTTCAAAAAGTTTTACAATAAGGGTTCCGTGTTTTCCTTTGGAAATACGTAACCCTAAAAATAATAATATTTAAACAAATCGTAAGGATTTCTGAATACCTGTGTCGTGTTTATGTATGTTTGTGGATAAGTCCATTCCCCATTAAAAATGAACTCTAGCATTTCGAATTCCCAGCTCCGTAGCGATCGTTTGTGAATGCTAATATCCGGTGCGCGGTAATTCCTTCCGAGCACTGTGACGTCACATCCGCTGGGCAACTTTACATCACTCAGTAATGATTACTGGGCGCTTGTATTGATTTGGTGTTTGGGGTTTATGATAAAATAAGTATTTTCATCAAATATATTGACTTGGCTCGCGAGGTTGTCGACATGTGGGATGTGGACTCAGTGATCATTGTACCGATAGATAGTCATATCTGCCAAAGGCACTTGACATTTAAAGTTACATAGTGAGATCATTTTTTTTAATATTTTTATCATCAGCAGCCGCTCGGGTCGATCTTTAGGTTAAGCCGCGCTTGCCTAGGTTGGTCTGTGGATGGGTGACCCCCCGTTACATACCGAGTATCCTCCGTGCCTCGGAAAGCACGTTAAGCCGTTGGTCCCGGCTGTCATTTGTAGATCTTTGACAGTCGTTACATGTAGGTAGTCAGTGTTCCAAAAGTCTGACAACCAGTCAGATAGGCAGTCAGGGTATCGCATTACCTAGTACTAACTGGGTTGTGGAGGTCAGATAGGCAGTCGCTTCATGTAAAATACTGATATTCAGCTGCATTCGGTTAGACTCGAAGCCGACCCCAACATAGTTGGGAAAAGGCTAGGCAGATGTCTTTATTTATAGTTAAGAAAATGGGTTAAATCATAAAATAAACTTATTTTAAAATATGAGTAGTTTTATAATCTTTGAATGTTCGTGAGGCCGTTGTCATGATTGATGAAATTTGGCACAGAGGTAGATTATAGTCTGGAATAACACATAGGATACTTTTTTTCGATCATCACACGGGTGAAGCCGCGGGTGCCAGCATCATAAATATATTTAACTAGCTGCGCACCGCGGTTTCACTCGCGTGGTCATAGAATATATGCATGTCGCGGGTTCGATTTCCGCTCGGAACAAATATTTGTATGGCCTACAGATAGTTGTTCCGGGTCTGGCTGTTTGTTTATGTAAGTTTAAATGTTTGTAAACGCACCCACGATACAGGAAAAAAACCTAGTGTGGGGCAATGTTTTATTATTTAAAAAAACCATAATTACTTAACCTATGTTCTTTTTCCAGTGAACTCCAAACCCCTGACCTTCGACGAGGTCTACAACCAGAGCTCCCCGACCAACTGCACCGTCTACTGTGGCGGTCTGACCACCGGGCTTACTGAGGAGCTGATGCAGAAGACTTTCCAGCCGTTTGGCACCATCCAGGAGATTCGAGTCTTCAAGGACAAGGGTTATGCTTTTATCAGGTAACTAACAACCACAAAAAAACAAATGCAAATCGGGATTCGCAACCAGACGTACTTTACAGTCCTGCCTGGCTTGCGGGTTGTTCGAAAGAGATACCTCGGTCCCGGAACGTAAAGGGCAATAGAAGGAACATGGGTGGGTTTTAGTCAGTACAAGTCTGACACTCTCTCCCGCTTCGCCCAGAGCGGGGGAAGTTATTTGATGATTTCCTATTCGCAAAAAAAGGGGTACTTTACAAACTTGCGATATAAACAGCCATATTTTTTGACTTCGTAGACTTAGAGCTTAACCCTGCCGCCTCCTCGATGCCAAGACCTCATCACTGTCCGTGGACAAGATTCTCAATATAACATTGGCCCCATTTAACATTTGCCCCATTTAACATTGGCCCCATACAACATTGGCCCCATTTAACATTGGCCCCATTTAACAAAGTCAAAGTCAAAGTCAAAATCTTTATTGCAAACCAAGTGTACAAAGTTGGCATTATATTAGGTAAGTGCTTATGACTCAGTGGCCTTTTTCAAGCATTGCAATTAATATTATCCGCCTGCCCATAACAACTCAATTCAGCATGCAATAATAATTATTATTCATTACAATTAATGTCATCAAAGTGATAGTAGTTAATGTCATGTAAAATTAATAATAATAATAATGTCAATAGATAATTAATTTGATTCAATTATACAGCAATGTCAAAATAAATGTTTTCTTAAATAAACACTCTTAAAATAATTCTCATTTCTAAATTAATATTATAAATTTTGTTATTTATATAGGACAGATCGCCACTTTTGTATGTGAAGGAAAGTCGTTATTTTAAACTAGATTCTAAATATTCTTTTACTGAGTAGAAGCATTTTTGGACTAAGTAAGATTTTAGCCTTTTTTGAAATATTATTATTGATTTTTCAGTTTTAAATATGTTGGGCAACTTATTAAATATTTTTATCGACATATGATACGGGCTATTGCTTAGCATTTTTATCCTTGAAAATGGAGCACACAGCCTTTTTTTATGGCGAGTGTTTACGTTGTGTGTATCTTCTACTTTAATAAACTTGTCGATATTTTTAAAAACAAATACGCAAATGTCAAGTATGTATATTGACGGCAGAGTTAGAATCTGGTATTTTATGAAATATGATTTGCAACTCTCAGTATTGTCTATTTGGGCTATAATCCTGATACATTTCTTTTGCAAAATGAATAATTCGTTTACGTTAACACTATTGCCCCCATCCAATTTCCAACATTGGCCCCATTTAACATTTAAAGAAAACGCCTAAGATCGACTCATATTCGCGCATCAAGGGTACCGTACAAACTTCCAACATAAACAGCCATATCTTTTGACTGCGTAGACTTAGAGGGGAATAAACCAAATTCACAACTTCAAGGGACCACAAACTTAAGTGAATTGTTTTTATTTACACTCAATATCTCCACGCATTCTTGAGATAAAGGGTCTTAGTAAACAGACAGCTAGCGCTTGCAGTATGGTGTTGGAAATGACGCGCGTACGGCGCATGATATCCATTCTAGGCAGCAGCAGATGCGCGACAGCCCCATCAGCACTAACTCCTGATGCTCTTCCTTTACCTCAATTACTAACTAACCAACAATCTCCATCTTCCCCAGATTCTCCACTAAGGAGAGCGCAACACACGCCATAGTGGCAGTGCACAACACGGATGTGAACGGACAACCTGTCAAATGCTCGTGGGGCAAGGAGTCTGGGGATCCCAACAATGCCCAGGCGCAGGGACAGGTAAGCAAACAGAGAAAAAGAGTTCATTAGAGGAAATGTCTTTTAACCGATCACAATAAAAGGAGGAGGTTTTCAATTACGGCACGGTTGGTGCAGTTGCTGCGCTGCGTGTTGCCGGTTCGATCCCCTCACGGAACAAATATTTGTATGACCTACATGTAGTTGTTTCGGGTCTGGCTGTTTGTGTATGTGAGTTTAAATGTTTGTAAACGCACCCACGATACAGGAGAAATTCCTAGTGAGGGGCAAAGTTTTATAAAATAGTGCGATAAAATGCAGTCTTTAAAAAGTTATTATAATAAAGAAACGAAAATAACTGGCTTGCTTTCTATGAGAGAGAAGAGAGAGACAGACAGAGAAACACGCGCACGCCGCACGGCTAACAACTATAGCAAAAAGTATCGTTACAACTTTTGGTCTTAATTTTTTCCGTCCCTTTTCCCAACGCGCGATAAGGAACTTCATTCCAAAAATAAACACCAAAAGAAGAAAATTACTGTGTGTATCACGGCTGCGCCAAATAGGTCCAGTTCAGCAAACTGCCGAGCAGTGCCCGACGCTGGTTTTCAACTGGATCTGGGATGTGATGTGACGGACTTAAAACAGTCTCTTACTTGAGTTGAGGTGTATGAATACATAGTAACGTAAGTACCTACGTAAGAATACCCTCGCAATCTAAGGCGACTCTGCTGCCTTCTCGCTGCCGACCCCATATCTGTCCTAACACAAGATTCAAATCGAGATTGGGCAGATATAAGATCAAAATAACACCGGTACGAGTCAGTATCGCGCACCGAGGATTCCAAACAAACTTGCGAAATAAACAAACAACCATACGTTTCCCACCAGCCATATCTTTTCACTGTGTAGACTTAAGGCCTATTTAGACCTAAACGGTATTCGCTACCGTCTGCGTCAGAGAAAACCCAGTGGGTATGCGGTAATATTACTGTTCACACCAAAGCGGATTTCGCTATCCTTGTGGGTAGAATAACGCGCGGTAGCTATTCAGACCTATGCGGTATTCGCTACCGTCTGCGGCAGCGAATATCGCTCAGGTCGCTCTAGCCGCGGTACTTGATACCAAATACCTAAACGACACCCGCGTGGTATGTACCTCTACCCACAGCGGCAGCGAATACCGCTTAGGTCTGAATAGGCCTTTATGCCCCGTTCCAATAAACAAAAACGAGTCGTTTTTGTTTATTGGAACGGGGCATTAGTGGGTTGTTTTTTACAGCACAAAAGGACTACAGAGTTGAGTATTTGGTTTTAATTTCAACTCAAAGCCTGTACGTCTTGCCAGACAGACTGGCGGACAACAGAGTCAAACTGAAAGCAAACTCAAAGCATTCAAAAATCAAAATCATTTATTTCAATTAGACCATTACAGGCACTTTTGAATGTCAAAAACAAACAAAATGTTAAAGCTACAGTCCGGGTCACAAGACATAACTTGTAAAAGTACTGTAGTTGCCTATTCCAAAGTTTAGATCTCTATGGAGAAGAATGGGCAAGAAACTCCATGGACACTCTTTTAAACTAGAATATTATTTACAAAATCGTATTTACATCATTCGTGTTGAGATTACACAAATATGTGAGAATGATGTAGAAAGACGTGCACAGTAAGAGCGTCCAGAGTAAAAAATAAATTAAAACTGAACCGTGGCAGCTAAAAATGACCAGTCCCAACTGACAGCGCCCGTTCACGAACATGACGTATGGATCAGCCCCATTCAGCTCGACCATTTTGAAGGGAGCTAAATGACCCGACACACCCGCCACCATCAGCGAGACATTTATGTGAGCATGACACTATCAACCACCATGCATTTATTTCAATTAGACCATTACAGGCACTTTTGAATGTCAAGAAACAAAAAAAGTAAGGTACGGTCACAAGGCATAATAACTTGTGAAAGTACTGTATTTGAGTGATATAAGGGTTCCGTTTTTTTCCTTTTAAAGTACAGAACACTAAAAATTACAACTTTATTTTACTAAATATTTTTTGGGTGCGTCAAGACACTTATTAGGTTTAGGTTTAAAGATCTTTATTCTCAATAAAAACATTATTACTTAAATAGGTACTAAATTGGGTTCGACAACATCCGTTAAAAACTAATTTATACTAACTGAATCTCCACCACTCAACGCATTCATTTCTCGGGTTATTTCCGGTTTGCGATTAAGTGTAAGCTAAGCTGGGTTTTGAATGCATTGAATGATGATAGGTTTCTTATGCGTGAGGGTATTTTATTATATAACTGTGCTCCTTCAAATGTTAGCATTTTTTGCCATAGTTAGTCCGGGTTTTTGGTAAAACTAATAAGCTTGCTCGTCGTGAGCTTCGTTGAGTAACTTGTCCGTAGTGGGTAAGTGTGATATTTGTGTGAATGTTTTTGTTTAGATTTTTTTTTATAAATATACATGTGTTATAAATATATAGTTCGTTTATATTCATTATTTTAGTCGTTGGAGTTCGGTACGGGTTGAAGAGCATTTTTATTAATTTATTTTAGGAAACCTGTAGTTGTAACAGTTTTGTTTTAGCAGCGCTACCCCATATCTCGACCAGGTATAGTAGGTGTGGCTTCACTAGGGAATTATAGATAGTATATCGCAATCCTCGTGGAATGCATCGAACTATGTTGTGCAGAGCTCCGACTATTTATATTAATATCATTAATATCTTAAAAAGAAACATCTTAATTTAAAATAATGAATTATTTAATGATCATAGAAAAAATATTTTCTCTCTGACACTTTTATATCGTATTCTCTTTAGTAAAAAAAAAAAATCTTGTCTCTCAATTTGCATTTAAAAGATAGTCAATTGACTTAAGTGTTTTTGACTTAGTCATTCGTATTTTTATGTATGTTAGTACCTACATTATGATCAAATGGTTGATTTAAATAGACAACATACAGAATAATAAAAACGAATTTATATAAATTGTGATGGATATTTGTTAGATATATAACAATGATTATAAATCTGTATTTTCTTAACTTTTTCGAATTTACGGAATATGAAAAAATCTACAAATAAAAAAAATAACACCTTGAAAAATTATTTTCTTAAAGTTAACATGACCAAAGGCTATGTGAAAATCTTGATGAAATTTGGAACAGAGGTAGATTATAGTCTGGAATAACACATATGATACTTATTTTTCGATATCACGCGGGCGAAGGGCGCCAGCTAGTCGTTTATATAAAGATTTTTTTATAAATTAGCTGGTTTGTTTTCTTTGCCACCAGATCCCAACAGCTTACAGCCCCTTCGGCGCAACCTACACTGGTGGCGTGCCTCCCACTTCTTACTGGTACAACACGTACCCTCAACAACTGGGGGGCTTCCTCCAAGGGGTGCAGGGGGTGCAAGGGTACACTTATGCGGGGCAGGCGTTCGCTGGTTATCAACAGCAGTATATGGGGTAAGTCAATAATAGTTTAAAGAGCAATTATTATTGTTAATTGTTTATTTTCAGACATTAATCCATAGAAATATAACAACCTTTTGTTACAATAATTTAATACGTTGATACAAGGGCAGAAAAATGATGATGAATCTTCATTCATCATCATTTTCCTGCCCTTGTCCCATTCTATTTGGCATCGGCGCAACACGTTTTCTTCTTCCATTCTCCCCTATCAGACGTCATAGCATCATTTACATTTTTCTCCTTCATATCATTCCTCACACAATCCATCCATCTTTTCTTTGGCCTTCCTCTCGCTCTCCATCCATCAATATTCAGATCCATCACTCTTTTAGTCACACGTGTTTCGTCCCTCCTCATCACATGTCCATACCAAAATAAACGACTCCCTTTCAATTTTTCTGTAACATTTTCTATTAAAATTACATTAAAATAGAGTACAAAAATATAATATTTCAAAGTCTTAGCTGTACACAGCGAAATATTACAGACACTAACTCAATATCACATGAGAATGGAAGAAGAAAACGTGTTGCGCCGACCCCAAATAGAGTGGGACCAGGGCAGGAAAATGATGACTAGGGTTGACTAATTGAGTTGTAAATAATAACTGTCAGGAAAGTCATCATCTGCCTAGCCTTTTCCCAACTATGTTGGGGTCGGCTTCCAGTCTAACCGGATGCAGCTGAATATCAGTATTTTACATGGAGCGACTGCCTATCTGACCTCCACAACCCAGTTAGTACTGGGTAATACGATACCCCTTGGTAAGACTGGTTGTCAGACTTTCGGAACACTGACTACCTGTAACGACTGTCAACGATCTACAAATGACAGCCGGGACCAACGAAGGAAACTCGGTATGTAACGGGTGGTCATCCATCCACAGACCAACCTATGTGAACAAGTGAACCGATTGGTAGCCATCCTGGTATTCATAGGGAGCGAATATCTAATTCCTTTACTAGATGCTCGTCTAATATAAACCCATTTCTCATTTCTAGTAGCAAGGACTACAATCAATGGGCCAACACGACCGCTTGCTCCAGCATGGGTGGGGTGCAGCTCCCCTGGGCGCTGGGCGCCGGAGTAGGAGGTGTAGGGTCTGTTGGAGGTGTGGCTGCCATGTCGCAGCCGCCACAGGTGCTTCACTATCCCGTGCAACACTTCCAAGTGCAGCCGGTGAGTACGACGGTTAATCAGAGGTGTAAGGTATCCACATTTCGCCAAAAACAGATAGATGAGTTGATGTTTTACAACACAAAGGGACCACAGACTTTACTATATGGTTTTAATTTTTTTTTTTTTAATATTTTATAATCTTCATTTATTTAAACTACACATTATTTACAAACTATAAATACACAGTCTTATTATAAAAATATGTACAAGTAACAAAATGGGAAAAATAATTACAGAGCGTCAAAAAATTCGTCAGCATTGTTGTCAACAGAAAAAAGTGCCCAGAAGGCTGGCAGCATTGCCACGTTGGATAGCAATGCTAATTCTTTGGGCAAAAATAAGACCAGCCTTCTGGTCACGAAAAGAGTCGACAAACCGCGTGGCGATTTGTCGAAATACTACGTAGATAATATATCAACTCGATGCACCCACGCGTTTCCGAGATAAAGGATCTTGACAGACAGACGGACAAGAAAGTGTTTCTATAAGGTTTCCATTTTTTTCTTTTGGAGCGGTACTAAACAAAACTTTGACCTTATAAAGCAGGCGACATCGCCATGCCCGTTGCTACAGCATTGTACCGTTATTTTTTTTCAGTACTAAATTTTTTTCCTCACTTTCTAGATTGGTGAAGACGAATGGCTCGCCCCCAGCCTCCTGGTGTGAACATGTGGACATCAACCGCCTGTTTCCTGTTGTTGCATGCAAAAAGACTGGATTTAAATTGTTAACCTTGGTTCATAACTGTTCGAAGACTATTGTTTTGAGTCTCTCTTTTTTTGAGTCTCTCTTTTATTGTGGCGTCTCTTTTCTTGTGGCAATTTCTTTGTGAAATGATTTTATTAAGCCTTCGTAAAATTATAGTTTGGACTACGTTTCATATTCTATGTTTTATCCTTGTTTAAGGGCTGAGATCTTTTAAATTTAAATTTGTGTGTAAAGGATCTTCTTCAGCGTCGAAAATTGTTTTTTTTTCTGAAGTGCTGTCGAATGTGACACCGTTAATTTTTTTAAGAGTTATTGTTGCAAGGAATGTCGATAATTTTCATTATTTTTTACAAGTTTCTTTAAATTTTGTGTGATACTCTTAAAAGACTTTTTAGTTGAATACTATACTTTAAGCTTTGTTTTTTCAATTGTTATTTAAACACAAATGCTTTTCGTTAAAACATTTTGGAGTTGACTTTAAAAAACATGTGATTTTTTTGTTAATTTTAAAAGTTTAAAAACCGTTTTGGAATTACAAAGTGTTTCTCTAAGAAATATAAAATGTTGTTGCCAGAATCTAGTCATATTTTTAGTCAAAAGTCAAAGATTTTCATTGTATTTAGTTAAAGCTAAAAAAAAATGTTATTTGTTAATTGATGAAAAAGTGTTGACACATAAGTTTAACATTTTTGGTATTCTTTAAGGAAAGCCATTTGGCTGTCTTAAAATAAAGTATAAGTCTCTTTTTAAGAAAATACTTCACTCATGATTAAGATGTAATCTTTTTTTTAAGATAAATCAAAGATTCTCATTCAAATCTAGTCAATTAATGACTTTTTAGTTATGCTATGTTAAATCTGATCTACAAAAACATTTATTGAAACCATTTTTGTTGTTGTTTATTATTAATTTTAATATGGTTTTCTCTGCTTTGGGTAACGAAGAAATATACAACAGGAATTCGTTCTCGCGGTAAAACGGTTATGAGCATCACCCTAAATGGGACGAAATATTAAAAAAAAAATGAGTCAAAAATGTGAGTCAGAAATATCGAAAGATTACTTCTATTGCTTCTTATGAGTGCAAGGTAATGCGTATAAAACATACTTTTAGAAAATATATAGAGATTAAATATAAGTTTAATAAATAAGCTAGTATTTAAGGAGGTACCAACACGCGGGCCAAATCGGGGTTGCGAGAAAAAAAAATACTGAAGAAAAAAAAAACTTTTTTTTACAGTATGATCCATCTGACAGCACAAGTTGTAAAAATAAGAAAAAAATATTTGAGTAAAAAAAATATTAGATTTTTGGAGATATGTTTAGTAGTAAAAATAGATTGGAACACCCGAGTGAGAAAAATTTTATAAAGAAAAACTTTTATATGTACATGCAGATGAAGTTAGGAATGGTAGGCTTCGAGTAGTAAAAAAAACCTTTTCGAGATTGGCTAGAAAAGAAGTCGGCTCAACGACTTCTCTGATGTGAAGTCGGAAACCATTTTTTAACAATGGAAGTTTTATGAAATCGATAGCCAAGGCTTATGAAAGTCGAAAAATCGACTTATTATCTACGAGTAGAGCTTGATGTGAGTTGTAAGTCGGTTTCTTGACTTCAACTCCGATGTTGTGAAAGTCGAAGTTCGAAAAGTCGTTCGATACGACTTATAAACGTCTTTAGACGAGGTTAGAAGTCGACAATTTACTTATATTAAAAAAAAACATCGAGAAATCTGTTCTTTCTCTTATGCGCACACTTTCAGAGTTTCCAAATAGTTTAGTGACAAAAAGTTTTCAAGTCGATAAAATGACTTTTAAATGATTTAAAGTCGACTTTCAAAGTCGCCCATCTCTCATTTTAGTCACGATTTTTTTTTATTTCTGGAAAGCCATTGCCAAATTCAGAAATCGATAAAATTAAAAAAAATACTGTTATAAAAAGGTTGTGTCTAGATAAAAGATACACTAAATACTGATCCGAGGAAAAAGTAGAGAAAAAAAATTAGATTTATTTATTAATATTAACGTATAAGTGAAAAGAAAAAAATATTTATTGCCTAGATAATAAGTATAATACCCGTTTACTGTAGTTAGAGGAAATTATAACAAGAAAAAAAAAAGTTCTTTTCTCTCAAAAAAAAAAGTTTGGACAACGCTGACAAAGCGTGATTTCGGCTACTTATTTTTCTTTATGGTTTTTTTTTTTGTTTGTTGTTTTTCCTAAGAGAGTTTTTTCTCTATTTCCTTTTCATATTTCCCTCGTCGGAGGCTAGTGTTTGTAAAAAAAACTAAAACGCTGTAGTTGGGAAAACGTCTTTTTTGAAACATTTTGGTCGGCGGTACGCTTGTATTGCCCGACATGTCTTTGTATAAAAAATCGTATTTTATACATTAATTATTAAATTAAAAACTATATTGTATTTGTTTGGATGTTTTTTGCTACTTTTCGCTTAGTTGGGAAAAATGTATGCGAGGGGGCGAAAAATTTTGCAAGTGGGCGCAAAAAATTGCAAAATAATATGATGGTGGTTTCATATGGACGCTTATTAAGGCTTAAAGTGGCCTTTTTTCAGCTTATGAACGGAAAAAAACTTATGAATGTATCTTTTTCCAGAAAAAAAACTTGTTTTTCTGGGCTTTGGTACAAGTAACTAAAAACAAATGAATTATTAAGCCTATATCGGGGAGAGAACAATGATAGGTGGAACACAATATGCCAAGAGAAAAGAGAGAAATAATACTAAAGTAAAGAATTGTGTAACTAAAATAAAAAGTATCGAAAAACCTCCAAACATTTAGGTTTGACTGTTAGATTTTTTATTTTAAAATTTAGCTGTTTTTTATTTTTATCTTCAGCGTAGTAAAAATTTGGCAGACATATCGCTAGAATCTTATAAATAAGATAATATATAATATATTACTATATACTAAAACTATTCTACATATTATATAGTTTATTTCATAACTTGAAGACTTTTCACACTTATTCTCCAACTATCGAACTGTCATATTATGTTTTATATATCCTTTTTTTATGTACGTATATACTTAATTACAAATCGGCAAGTTTAAGTATACGCTTCACAGTTCATCGTGTTTCTTGGGTGATGCGCACGCTGATGAGACCTAATATAGAGCTGTATAACAACCATGGAAGATTTTTTCCTTTTTTTCTATAACTATCATCGGAAACACGGAATTAACCGAAGCGCATACTTTAACTGGTTTAACTGTTTATATATCTATTCTGTTTTATAAAGCTTTCCTTCAACAAAAACTGAGCAATGCGCTACTTTTTTCCTTATGCCTCTCAAAAGGCTATAATTGTCCTGTAATATACATATATATATGTATAACACAACACCAAATATATAAAAATGTCCCTTAATATAAGACCTTATTTGTGTAGTTATAAGAACTAAAGTAAAATCTTCTTGACTCAGCACTTACTTGATTTTCAACGTATATTATGGGATATATATATCCAAATATGTTAGTATATAAATTCTGAGTAAAGATTAGTTGTAGAAATCATAAAGCATTCTTTTATGAGGTAGCCAACGATGATTTTTGACATATACTGGTGTGACATCAAGACAGGAGTGGGCACAAGATCTTGCAAAAACTATGCGTGCTAGGTTGCCATTAAAATTCTGCAAGATGCAAGCTACTTTCATACTATCGTGCAAATTAAAAACATGGAAGATTTTTTTTGATAATCGACACATGATTATGATTTTGACAGCTAGATTGATGTTTAAAATAGTTCACCTGGTTGCCGCGAAATTAATTTCAAATAATATATCGCCACAATTTGCAAAAAAACGTTAGTATTTTTTGATTTCAGAGACTATTTGGCGATTTCTTGTAGCAGGCAACTAGCACATCTTTTTTGAAAAGCAGATGACCGAATAACAGAAAAAGAGAAGCTAGGGAAAAGATATTTTGACGAAAAAAAAAACAGAAATTTGCAGAGATGCAAGAATATATATTTTGCATAGTTTGACAGACAAAACTTACCAAAATATTAGTTTATATTATAGCGATGCAAGAATATTTGTATAATTCATATAAAATTATATACCCAGTTAGGTTAAATTGGGACAGTAGTGCAGTCACCAAAAGTATTTAGTTTAGATTAACAGTAAGTGTGAAAAATCTTTAGGAGGGGAATCGTGCGTCAATTTGGGCATTCAGTCAATCAAGGAAGGCGGGTACTTATAATGGGTATATAAAAAACGAATTATTGTACCATGAACAGTCACCAAGCTCATCAGAATAGTTGTTTTTTTCATAGAAACCGATGGACGTCTCCAACTCAAATTTAATTTATTAATTGAACTGTTTGTTTTCTTTCAAATACATTTAACATTATTCGAAAGCATTCATGTATTTTTGTGAAAATTTCAACTATTTGGCGAGCCTTGGTTACTTTTCTCTATTGCTGTTGGAAAAACAAACAACATGTTGTTTTTTTTTTAAAGTGTTTTAACCAAAGAAACGTTCTGTCGAGTGATATCAATAGTTAAAAATAACACGCGGATGAAAATAAATGTATGGGCTCCATTTACAAATTAATTTTCATCGCCTGTGTGTAGTTTTTTTATGTTTCGAAAAATCCCTAAGTCATGAAGTTGAAACTATACTTATTTTAATATTACACGGTACATTTTTTTGTAACAGAAAGTTTTTATTCATCAAACAAACTCAAGCCTTAGACAATGTTTAAACGTTCACTGTGTTGGAAGTTGTTTTAAAAAGTAATCATACGTACCGGCTATGAGTACCTATCTGCTTTTCGGCCAACAGATGGCGTTGTTTCAAAAATTTGTTAACAATCCGTTTCTGTATCCATCGATCCGTTTTGTATTCAATGATCCGTTTTTATATACCCATCACAAGTCCTCGGAGGTTCGACCTCGAATATCACAAAATATAACGTTAGCTAGTCAAATTTAGAATATAGATAACATTATATGTATAATGCTAGAAAAATCGTTTATGCCTAAGTGCTTGTAGACATATGTAACCAATATATAAAAAATGCCGACCGCGAAAGGTTGCTGCCTTTTCGAAACCTACTTCCTTCATATATTAATCATATATAATAATAAACATAGTATGTAAGGCTTTGCTCTATTTAAGGTATTTAGATAGGTGAAAAATGCAAAATATATAATATTAATGAATAAAAACAAAAAATAAGTTAGATAGGGTATTCAATTATTTTTTGGTTATTTTATTTTTATTTTTTGTTTTATATTTTCCTTGTCTAAGTATAGTAAGAACTCCCAAGAACACCAAATATTATAATCCTTAATATATAAAGTAGAATTGGATATATATGTATGTAAAATATATAGTATTTCGGACTTGTATCTAACTAGGATGCCTTACATTTTTTGTTTTTTTTTTATTATGTCACAATTGATTGAGGTTGGTGTGTTTATTTTTATTTATTGACAATTATATATTTTTTTTTTATTTAAAAACTAATAAAAAAATATTTATAAATTTTCAGCAATTTCGTTAACAGCAATTCTAAAATTTAAAATAAAACAAAAAAGTATTTTTTTTTCATTAATAGACACACCAATCTCGACGAGGCGCGTGCCAAAAATGTTTTTACACTTTTTTCTGTTTTTTTTTTTCCTCTTTTCGCATTTTGACATCCGTCTATCTCAGATAAAAAAAAATATAACACCAAAATTCAGACTAAAATGTAATCCTATAAGGACGTTTCTAAAAACACGTTTTTCTTAAAATTTTCATGTGTATTTGAAATTTTATATTACAAATATTTTCTTTCTGGGATGATAAAATATACATATCTACGAATAAATTAGCTATGAGAAGGTAACTTGATGTTAGATTCACATGTTTTCTTCTTTGTGTTTGTGAAATATATATAGTGTTTTTTTTCGTATCAATAATGATAAAAAGATACAAAGTATCTGATACGCAATACAATTTCCCCTAAAATATTTGTGTATAAAATGATAATACATGTAAAACTGTAAGAAAAATTATAGAATAGACAAGACTAGATGTTACTCAGTGTTTTTTGTTATTATGTCCTTTTTCATGCGTCCAAATGATTGCAAAAATTTTACAGAAAAAAAAACATTATAAATGACTAACAACAATAATAACGGAGGGTAGATTTGTCAAATCTATGTTTAAAAACCTATTGAAGTGAGAAAATCGAGTTGTATTTAGAATTAAGTCAATATTTTAAATCATTTGAAAATCTACCCATCGTCAGTTCAACTTTTGGCCGCTAGAGGCGCTGTTATAATGTCAATTTGAATGCTACCAACGTAAAAAATAATAAAACGGTATTCGAATTATAGAAAAAGGCAAATAATGTTCTGGTGGCTGTAATATTCTTATACAATAACGAAACGAAACTTATCCTAAAAACGGTTACTACAGTTTAGGCGAATGGATACAAGTTTTTGAAAAATTGATACTTATCAGAAACAACAATGAACAATGCAAGTTAATAAAAATCTTGTCAAAACACAATGCGCTACTAAATCCTCGACTAAGATGAAAAGATCATTTGAACAACCAGTTTGGCCAAGACGTTTTAATTGGCTTCGAACAGTTTCGAGTTGAATGATAAATAGGCAATGGTTTGGCAAAAACTTGCGCGAGTGAAAATAAGCATTATAACATTAAATCACGCATATTAACACGTTAGCTGCGGCACCAATTTTTGCATACTTTCCGTTCCTGCGGCACGAGGTATAATCGGCCCGTACCGTGACCAGACGTTAGGGCGACACGCGGTCTATTAGACCCCACCTCCTTTTACAGACTAAAATCCATTTTCTGGCGCGAAATCAAAGATAAATGAGAATTTTGGTCCTTATTGATATAGACAGTGAATTGATGAACCCTAATCCACCGTCGCCCCGGGATCTGATGGCTAGTTTAGGAATTATTAGCAAAACAAAATATGGGATCTTATACACCTCGTAACGCACTGAAATAGGGCAAATTTTCGCTGCGATTAGTGATGGGAAAAATAATATCGACGTTTTTAAACTGTCTTAACTACGCAACGACTTGACCGATTTTGATCAATTATATCTCATTAGATCGTTTTAAGGGCAAAACCTGGCAAAACAACACAAAGCTATCAAAGGATACATTTTTTTTAAATAATCTAAATTGTGCTTGAAGGCGCCATAAAGAAAAAAAAACCGGCCAAGTGCGAGTCGGACTCGCGCACGAAGCGTTCCATTCTATACCATTAAGAGGCACCTATTACAGACTTATTATTGGAAAATAATGGATTACGGTTTATGCATAAGGTTTATCTTTCTATTTGTATATGAAAATCTTAATGCGGTTCACAGAATAGAAAAAAAAGGCAACCAGAAGTAGAAAAGAAACTGTCCTATTTATTCTGCCTCGGGCTTTAAAAATACAATTATGTGCTCTCCAATCGACGTGATGCACAACACTGGTCGCGGGAAGCTCGCGTTGAGTGCGGTACGAGGTCAGGGGGGATATGGGACGTTTTAGCCTCGTTCCGCACTGCATTAAAATTATATTAATTCAGTGCGGCACGAGGCCTAAGACATCCGGTACCAAGGTAGGTACACCACCGAGTCCGGAACCATTAGTGATCTCAAATATATATTTATCTCTTTCCTACACTGGACCAAACCAAAGCTATGCCATTCGCACGACAGAGAAATTCACTTTTTTGCTTGCCGCACCACAGGGAAGTTGCATCAGGGGTGATTTAGGCCTCGCTTCGCACTTAACGTGTTAACCGATGAGTTATAAGGGGTATTTGATTGTAAAGAAGGAAGGCAGCAAAAAAAAACTAAATAACAACTTTTAAAATTTATATTTTCGTAATTTTTGCAACGTCTGAATGCATGGAAGTAGTGGTTTTAATTTAATTTCATAGAAGAGCTAGATTTTTGATGTTTTATAGTTGAATGTCCCAGAGATGGCTAGAAGTTTGTGTTTTAACACAAAGCTACGTACGACATGAAAATATAATGATATACATATTTTTTGAAATGTATAAATGAATAAAAATCTATGAACTGTCCCTTTATTTGTCTTTCGGGTTGAGCCAGCAAAAAATAAACAAGAAGTCTAAGTACACGAACATCGAATTTCGATTAATCGCTGCATAAAAAGATTTAACATCAAAATTTTAAAAAAAAAACATCTGTGACAGCTGTCAATCTGACAACTGACTTGCACAGTGATACCAACTGACAAAAAAAATCCTGCGGGCCTCAGAGAAGCTAAATTTAATTGGGCAGGAACCTAGCTGTTTGCTCACTGACTTAATTTGAAAATTGACACATGCTCAAATGAAAAACTGAAAAGTAGAATATCTTAATAAGACTGTGACCCAACAAAACAACTGGCAATTTGACCGGGAAAAATATGGATTGTAAAGGGGGATTATTCTCAGAAAGGTTACGAATTCGAATGTTAATGTGTCCAAATGAGTTAGTTTTCAGATCGTAAATGGTCATTTGAGTGAAATTAACAGCTTAGTAGCATTACAAAAACGTCTGAAAATTTTTGAAGTAAATTAACAGCTTCACCTGAATTCAGAATCATTGAGGAAACTCAATTTTTTTGCAAACATTGAAGACCTTTTTATTAGGCACAAAAGGGACTAACTTAAAAGTCAACTAGATTACACAAAGCTGGCTTGATTGTGTAGGCAAGTGGCATTGGAATTTAAGAACAAAAGGAATTCTAGATTCTGAGTTTAAGGTTCATTATTAAAAGACTTTTGCTGGCTCGAACCATTTTCTGTAGAATTTGGTGTGTGTACTCGTGTTTGATGTCGTAGATATTTCGTTTTAAAATTCCTGATTAGCAATATCTTATAATAACGGTTTTTGTGGTAAAAATCGAAGGAAATACTTGGATTGTTGATAAAAAGTTCTATGAGAATTTTTACTCGACATTTCTTTTTCGTATCGTTTTTTGTAAGTTTTTTGTCACTCGGTAAAAACGTACATTTTATAAATGTACGAATTTTTTGCTGGAGATTTAAAAAATATACTTTTTTTTTTTTTGTTAATTTTAAATACTTAATATAAGAGAATACTGTCAGCTGTTGCTGTAATTTTAACAGTTTGTAAAAAGTAGTATGGCGAATAAGCAGAAAAAAAACCTTCGATTTTTACCAACAAAATAATTAAAATAATTAAAAAACACAGCAATAATGACGCAATAGGTGTTGAAAGTAGATTTTTTATTTTTCGTACCGCTAGTAACAACTTCTTAAAAACTATAATTTCTATATCTCTTCGAAGTTCGGTTGGATATAAATTAAAGTTATAAAAAAAACTTTAAAGCACATTTTTCTTGTTTAACCCCCTTATTTCTACCGTCCATGGGTGTTGTCGTAGAAATAGGTTTTTTTTCAGAGCTCAAACGATTTTTTTTTCAATGACAAAAAATTTCAAACGCACAGTTTTGAACTTTCGGTAGTGACAAGAGATTAGGCTTCAGTTTTAGTTTTTTTCTAAAAAAAATGTGATGTTTCGAACTTAAAACGACCAGGAACGAGTTAGTGATTTTAATCTTCCCTACATCTTCATCTTTTTAATATTTATATCATTATTGTGATGTTAAGATCTTACTATATATAACCATACTGTAACGGGCTCTAAAGAGTTGACTTTTAATCGAAAGCCGTCTTAAAAAAAACTACAAAAAAAATTGGTGTAACTTGACAAAAATTTCAGAATACCCCGAAAATTCACTGATCAAAATACTTCGAAATAACCCAAAAAGGTTTCAACCATCAACAGAAAATTAAAAAAAAATACCATACCATAAACATAAAAAGAGCGCGCTTTCGATTAAAAAAAGCCGAGTGTCCATAAGTTAGTTATTTTTTATACCCCCCCGATATAATTTAAATAATTTCGCGTAAATATAAAATTAGGTGAGATATTGGTAGAAAATAAGTAGTAATTAAGTATAATATTAAGAACTAATGTAAGTATTGCTTGTTACATTTCAACTGAAATTAAGTTTAATCTGTCTTTTTGTTGAACTATTGACGTTATTTCTAAGTATTTTGTTGAAATATTTTTAATCCGGAACAATATTTGGTCAATAAATTGTCTATGTAACGAGCATCTTGCAACTGCGGCAGCGACTACAGATACAACAAATTAATAAAAGCAACACGTGACGAACTCATTTGTGGAGCGACGGACGTAATTAGATCGTCGCGTTGTAAGTTTCAAACGCATAGACTTACCTAACTAACTAACCTTTTCAACTAACAAGCCTTTTCAAACGTGAGGCATCGTAAGGACTTGTACGCAAAACTGCAATGCGACGCATCAAAAAACTCAACGAATTCGGACGAGACTACGCAAGAACTTGCGAGTTGATTCGCATATTCATTTTCCTATATCCTCTTACTCATAACAGAAGTCTGCACTTCTTTTTGTGACCCATGTATTTACATAATACGTTCAGCATAGCTATTTACAACCACTCGATTGTAATCATACCGTGAGTATAATCGAAAAAGTTCTCCAAACGTTATTCACAGATTCGTTATCGGCCAATTTCGACATGTCTACACAACCGTGTTACGATATGAAGACGTCAATCATACCGACAAAAATCAAATGCCTGATAAAAATAATATATTTATCACTTCAACAAATTTTTATTTGCAACCATTATGTAACGTAACCTGTTAAACATACCTTGCAATGTCTAAAAATAAAACTTGAGACGTGTCAAGGGACACCCGGATGGAACGAAGTTATTATTTATTATGTACAAAAAACCTGTATACACTCAACAAAAATAATCGTCGCGACACCACACTGTTCAACGCGAAATAGAAAGACGAGACGAAAATAACTGGCTTGCTTGAAATGAGAGAGAGACAGACAGAAACACGCGCACGCCACACGGCTTACAACTATAGCAAAAAGTGTCGTTACAACTTTTGGTCTTAATTTTTTCTGTCTAGCCCCCTTTCGTAACGCGCGAACTTCATTCCAATACTCCACACGCATCTGTGAATAGCGTTTTTTGTTTCAGAACATAGACTAGTGTCAATCGTCGATTCCGGTTACGATTGGATTGTTTGTGAATAGCTAGGCTGTATGGTTTACGGTCGTCGAAGGAATAGTCACTAAAATCGTAAAAGGGAGACGCCTTGCCGCAGGAAAACGTATTCGTGTCGCAGTTTTCATCGTTACAAATTCACGTAAGCCAAGAATGGCCACAACTCCCGGATTTCCGCGTTGCTCATCCAGTCTATCCCAAATGCTTTCGAACCCCAACTGTCAAAAAAGACCGTAACTGTCAAAATTGATGTTATTTTATAAAAGTTACACGCAATCCCAAATGAAGTTTCTGTCATTTCAGTGAGCCTCTAATTATACCTAAATCGTTTGGCGTGACATAGAGGTTATATACAAAAGGATGTCTTGGATAGGCCTTTGATTCTAGAGTACTCTCATACCGCCTCATTACTCAGTTTCTTCGTATCGACGGACTATCCAGCGACAGGGAAACCTGCCTTCAAATAGGCCATTTGAGATCAATCAATCAGTCAAAGATTAGCGTCACCTGCGTACCCTTTTGCATGGAGCTGCTATCTAAGCTCCACAAGCCAGTTGGTTAATACTAAACTATATAGTTATATAGGGCACTTATTTGCTCCTTTGACAGATAAAAAAAATCGATCTAATTAATGCGAAAACTATCTCACGAAAAAGGTTTTGTGCGAAAAAAAGTACCAGTAGTCTCTTGAAATGGCGATTTTCTCTTTTCTCACAGTACCTAGTAGTGTAATTTTTACGTAGTTTATTCTCCTTACGTGTATTTTCTTTACAAATAATCCCTGAGAATTGTGTGTGACAGTGACGGTTAGGTACTTGAAATTAGTCGGGCAAATTGCCTTACTTTTTATTTGCTAATATTGAGCACGCAACATTTTAGCGACCCCCAGTACATATGTCTACCTATTACGATTCAAAATACACAGTCCTATAAGAGAGGCAGATAGCAAAGCCTTAGTAAGCGACCGTAAGAGACCGAATGGAATAAAAAAAGTATTTCAACAAAATATTGTAATGAAAAAAAAAATGTTAATTTTCATTGTATTTAAAGACAAGTTGATATTGTATATTAAAAATAAGGTGGAATATACTCTGTACCTATATCTGTGTATTTTAGCAAACTACATATGACCTAGAATTAAAGTAATATATGATGCGGGATATATTAAATAACAATAACATAAAAATATTGGTGTTTTATTTGTGTTTTTTTTTTATCCTGTATTTTAAACGCACGGCGACAAAGTAAGATATTATTATACAAAACAAGTGTATACGGATCTCTATCTCAAGTGCGAATCGCATGCGCACACCGAGAGTCCCGTACAAACTTGCGACATAAACGGCCATACGGCCATTGCCAGTTTAATTAGATATTCATCATTATATCAGCGTTAGGACGTCCACTGCTGAATATAAACTAATTTCCAGTACAGACGGAATTGTTGGTTTTATGAAATCTAGTAACAAACATAGGTACACACACATATATCATCATTTTCCTGTCCTTGTCCCATTCTTCGGTCGGCGCAACACGTTTTCTTCTTCCATTCTCCCCTGTCAGACGTCACGGCATCATTTACTCCTTTCTCCTTCATATCATTAGTTACACAATCCATCCATCTTTTCTTTCCAACTTCCATGAGGACTATGCAGACTAGTGTCTGAAATGGTCTTTTTAAGAAAGCACCACACAGATTGAGTGGACCTGTCCAGTCAGTGCAAGCATTTGTCAGTTATCGTGTAGCTCGACTCAAAACCCAAGGAGCTCAACGAAACGACGAACAATACCAAAAAAAGGACATTTGTGTAGGTCCCTTATAGTACTCAAACTGCCAGACGGCACGGTTGGCGTAGTGGCTGAGCGATTGAAAAGAAATTTTTATCATATTTTGTAAAGAAAATCTCGTTGCGGCGTGCCTCTTATGTGCCTGCGCTTCAACTGCACCTCGACTGTTGATCTTGTGGGCGACGCGCCTAAGAGAGAGAAGAATTTTGATAACCTGGACGACAAAGACTTTTTAAAAGGTTTAGACTAACTGTTGAATGCGTGGACTGTATTTTGTTGTGCTAGTGGTGAACAGGTCGTGGATTTGTGGAATGAAAGATGTATCACTATTTATAACTGTTATAACTTTTACAATAATATTTACTGTAAAATATATGTTGGTATGTTTCCAAAACTAACGAAGCCAACAGTTCTATCTGTGTTGGAATCTATTAAAAACAAGATAGAGTTCCAGACCAATATATTAGAACCAACAGACGTTTTTTTTCGTATTAGCTGTACTGCCTTTTTCTTAGTTGCCTCGTGCATAAAACAGCTACTCTTGTCTAATCCTTACTAATATTATAAAAGCGAAACTGAGTTTGTTTGTTACGTCTTTACGCTTGAAAGACAAAACCGATTTTGATGAATTTTGGTTCAGAGATAGTTGGGACCCTGGAGATGGACATATGCTAAAAAAAGTGAGAAAAGGTGGAGAAAGAGGGAAGAAAAGAGAAGAGAAATATATGTTTTTTTCGATCATCACGCGGGTTAAAGTTAGCGTTAGCCCAGGATAACTATGCCACGCGGACGAAGTCGCGGGCGGAAGCTAGTTCATTGTAATTTGTGTTCAAGAAACCACAGCGTATCTCCGATTAAGAAATTTATTTGTATTGAGCCAAGCATTTTTATCATCAATATAATCCCCCAACTTATAATAATGCTTGCCTACAAAGTGTGCGTTTAACACAAGATTTAAATTTCGTCTCATTCAGTTGAAGAATGTGTGGAGGTATTTTAATGTAGCACTAGCTTTTGCCCGCGGCTTCGTTCGCATTACCTGCTACCTGTAATTTTGCCCTTGCGCCCTATTCAAGGATTTCAAACAGTACCCCATGAAAGATGAGTCCACTTTAGCGAACCTGAAACCCGGCTGAACCATTTGGTCCCTATTTCTAGTATTATACTTGTGTCTATCACCTCGTTTACCAAATAGATGCACTTTTTTCTGACGTACATTATGTTTTCATAAATATAATGACAATGTACTGTCATGATGTTAATTTCCTTAAACTGTTCCCTTAGATAATCTCGCCTACGTAGATTATACATGGCTCTAATATCTCTTTTCTGCAGAATAAATACAGACTCGGAAGTCTGCACCCCGTCCCCAAAGTAAAATACCGTATGACATTATACTATGAAAATAACTAAAATAGACTAGCCTCGCGGTATCCACATCAGTAAACTGACGGATTTTTCTAACAGCATAATATGCTGCTGAACTAAGCCGTCCTGCAAGAGATGTTATATGCGGACCCACGACGAACGACGAACAATACCAAAAAAAGGACATTTGTGTAGGTCCCTTATAGTACTCAAACTGCCAGACGGCACGGTTGGCGTAGTGGCTGAGCGATTGAAAAGAAATTTTTATCATATTTTGTAAAGAAAATCTCGTTGCGGCGTGCCTCTTATGTGCCTGCGCTTCAACTGCACCTCGACTGTTGATCTTGTGGGCGACGCGCCTAAGAGAGAGAAGAATTTTGATAACCTGGACGACAAAGACTTTTTAAAAGGTTTAGACTAACTGTTGAATGCGTGGACTGTATTTTGTTGTGCTAGTGGTGAACAGGTCGTGGATTTGTGGAATGAAAGATGTATCACTATTTATAACTGTTATAACTTTTACAATAATATTTACTGTAAAATATATGTTGGTATGTTTCCAAAACTAACGAAGCCAACAGTTCTATCTGTGTTGGAATCTATTAAAAACAAGATAGAGTTCCAGACCAATATATTAGAACCAACAGACGTTTTTTTTCGTATTAGCTGTACTGCCTTTTTCTTAGTTGCCTCGTGCATAAAACAGCTACTCTTGTCTAATCCTTACTAATATTATAAAAGCGAAACTGAGTTTGTTTGTTACGTCTTTACGCTTGAAAGACAAAACCGATTTTGATGAATTTTGGTTCAGAGATAGTTGGGACCCTGGAGATGGACATATGCTAAAAAAAGTGAGAAAAGGTGGAGAAAGAGGGAAGAAAAGAGAAGAGAAATATATGTTTTTTTCGATCATCACGCGGGTTAAAGTTAGCGTTAGCCCAGGATAACTATGCCACGCGGACGAAGTCGCGGGCGGAAGCTAGTTCATTGTAATTTGTGTTCAAGAAACCACAGCGTATCTCCGATTAAGAAATTTATTTGTATTGAGCCAAGCATTTTTATCATCAATATAATCCCCCAACTTATAATAATGCTTGCCTACAAAGTGTGCGTTTAACACAAGATTTAAATTTCGTCTCATTCAGTTGAAGAATGTGTGGAGGTATTTTAATGTAGCACTAGCTTTTGCCCGCGGCTTCGTTCGCATTACCTGCTACCTGTAATTTTGCCCTTGCGCCCTATTCAAGGATTTCAAACAGTACCCCATGAAAGATGAGTCCACTTTAGCGAACCTGAAACCCGGCTGAACCATTTGGTCCCTATTTCTAGTATTATACTTGTGTCTATCACCTCGTTTACCAAATAGATGCACTTTTTTCTGACGTACATTATGTTTTCATAAATATAATGACAATGTACTGTCATGATGTTAATTTCCTTAAACTGTTCCCTTAGATAATCTCGCCTACGTAGATTATACATGGCTCTAATATCTCTTTTCTGCAGAATAAATACAGACTCGGAAGTCTGCACCCCGTCCCCAAAGTAAAATACCGTATGACATTATACTATGAAAATAACTAAAATAGACTAGCCTCGCGGTATCCACATCAGTAAACTGACGGATTTTTCTAACAGCATAATATGCTGCTGAACTAAGCCGTCCTGCAAGAGATGTTATATGCGGACCCATTGTAGCCTTGAATCGATCGAGCGTTATCCCCAGGAAAATAGTTTAATCGACGAATTCTAGTTTCTCTTGATTCAATACTTTGTCACAATCACTACTTTTGACGTGGTAGAGCAAAGACGTATTTTTAATTTAATATTTTATTAAATAAGGTATGAAATAAACAAAGTTTTAATACAAAAGTCTTTATTTACAGCGAAATAATAGACACAATACATACATAGACGAAACATTCGTTCCGTTTTATATAGTTCTTGCTCAGTTCGTAGTTTTTCTTGTTCAGTTTTCATTTATTCTTGTTGAATTGTCAATTTTTGTTGCTCATAAATTTATCTTTTAATTAACATTTCAATATCATGTTCCTCCTCAGCAAGCACGTTTGATTTTAGTAAAAAGTCAAGCCTTTGCATATTTAGGGATGGATGAAAGATAAGACATCTTTGGGCTCCTGCGACTCGTACTGGCAAGAACCGGTATCTCTGTAGTCGTAGGATGGTCGTAGGCACAGCGAGTCGTGCTCTATGGACTGCACGCTCTCTGAAATAATAATTGATGTGCGCAAATATTTAGTTCTATGTTAACAACATCAGTAGCAGAACCTTCAACATATGAAAAAAATTAAAAATGTATATGTGGGCCAAAGAAGGTGTGTAAAATCAAAAGATTGAACATATTCTAAATTATTGTTATCCTTACTGAATGAATAAACTTTATTTCGGGTGGCATAGACCCATAGAAAACTAATATAACATTGTTAAACATACACAGACATACACAGACACATTAAAACCGATTCCTTAACATTAAGAAACAGATTAATATCATAAAAACAGATGCAATATCATAAAAACAGATGCAATATCATTAAAATAGATTCAATATCATTAAAAAACAGATTCAAAATCATTAAAACAGATTCAATAGCACTAAAATGGATTCAATATCAATAAATAAATTAAATTAAATTAAAAAAAATATATAATAGAAAAAATATTATAAAAGTGAGTTTGTTTGTTTGTTACGTCTTCACGCCTAAATGGCCAAACCGATTTTGATGAATTTTGGTACAGAGATAGGTAGGACCGTGGAGACGGACATAGGCTATTTTTTGGAGTTTATTGGAGTTTACTCCTTAAGAATCGATTTTCATATATAAGGCGCCCGGTATGAGAAAAATCCGAGGGGTAAAACCTACTAAAGTAACGAAAATGTGTCACGTTTTTGATGCGCACCTTTAGTGCGCAACTTTCTAATTTGGCTGTGAGTGTATTAAGACGTACATATGGTATGCTGTATAGGCGACTATACCTATATACTATATGTTATTGGGCTTGTTTGTTTCTATCAGTGTCGATGTATTTATATTGCTATTTTTTTTCATTATTTTGTGAATTTACCCTTTCATATGATATTAATCTTTTTTCAGTTGAATAAACTCTTTTTGCGTATGGTTAGATACTCGTACTTATGGAGTAAACTCCAGTCGTGCGTCGGAGCTGACACAAACTTTTTTTTTTTAAAGCAAGAAATGAGAGAGAAAGAGGGGGAAGTGTATGTGTATGTCTGTTTGTTTGTCCGTCTTTCACGGCAAAACGGAGCGACGAATTGGCGTGATTTTTTAAGTGAATATAGTTGAAGAGATGGAGAGTGACATAGGTTACTTTTTGTCTCTTTCTAACCCCCCTAATTCTTTAAACGATGGGGTGGACGTGATCGAAGCCGCGGGCAAAAGCTGGTAGAACATTTTCTAAATTATTGTTATTATTAAATAAACGTTATTAACCTTATGAGGGAGAAAGAGGGAAGAAAAGGGAAAACTTAGCATTGCTATTACAATAAATAAGGCGCAAGGGCAAAAACTACAGGTAGCAGGCACCTGCAAATCAGATTAGGGGAACTGTGTTACCCCGAATTTAACGCGAGCGAAGCCGCGGGCAAAAGCTAGTTTTTGATGTTTCACAAAAAAGCTAAAAGATAAAACCAAACAAAACGAATTTGGTAGGTATAGGGTACAGATCAAACAGGCTACTGAACACAAACATCATGACTGAGGGGAATTATATTGGAGCAGTGATTTGTCCAATAAGAAGTCTTTTATAGAGTAGTAGCATTTATCTACTAACAGATCATGGAGACTCTTTTTAAAATTTCTGTAATTATTCAGATAGGCCCCGGAATATTATTAAAGATGCGTGTAGCCATACAAAAGATACTTACATGCATAAGATGAGTCTTACTAGCTAATGTACGCAATTTGTCTTTGCGTCGCATATGTACCAGTTTTAAGAAAATTCTGGTTCCTTGAGGTTAGGTCTTGCTTGGTTCTTTTTTTTTTAAGTTCTAGTGCCGTTTTCCAGTACTCACAATCCACTCCCGTGGGTAGGTGCTTGAGATTGTATTAAAGGAACGTGCGTCTTTTCCACAGTTCATTTTTCTCACGTACCTACCTACGCTCACAACATCGGATTTTTGGACTCTAATACTTAAAAGCTACCTTCCTCAATCAGTCTGCAGATTATTTTATTAAAATAATCATGTTTATTTATTTGTGATATTCATATGATAAAAAAGAAAAACACAATTATTTTTTTTAATCAAAATATAGGCCTTAAAAACAAGCACCTCTTTGCTCAAAAAAAAATACTGCCGGCCTTAGGGATTTGAGCAATTGTTTATGGTTTATTTGTTATCCGTGATGATACAGAAAAAATGAAACTCCTTGTTGTGCTAAGTGAGAAAAAAACACGTGTGTGAAATACATTCCATGTTGAACCTAATCGTAGTGCAATAAGAGTGAGTTTTCGAGAAAGTGTTTTCAAAATGAATTTTACATTCACACATATGGATTGTGCATCCTATTGCAATGCTGACATATTTCGTTTTATAGACGCAGTAAGTAGCTTTGGGATGTTGCAAATTCTAAACATTTCACATTTTTGTGACAACAATTACGCTACTTGTCTTTGGAAACTTTATTTTAGAGAACGTAATTCGAGTGTAGCTGGTGAAATCAATGTTTTCAGACGTTAAACCTAGTTTAATTTCAACTCGTCCAACCATGCTCTCATTGGTTCTGGTGAAGCCAATCAAGCACTTCGATCCGATTATGAGGACATTCAACGTCAAACTGAGCTCTCAATAGTGCTGGTGGAGCCAATGAAGCGCGAGAAGGTGTTTCTCCTGACTTGATCTCGATTTTATATTGGTGAAATCGGCCCTAAGAAGTTTCTTTTCTTAAATAAAAATAAAACAACAGCAATAAAATAAAAAGCTTTTTATTTGACTTCTTACAAAACTATAATATTAAGTAGATATATTTACAAGTTTACGTATTACATATAAGTTTAGTTAAAAACTTTGGCTCATAACAAGGTTAAGGAAAATGCGCTTGGGTTGCCCTCAATATATCTTGAACTAAATATTCGCGACAGTAAGGGTCAACTCAGACCAAAGAGGGCGGCAATAACAATGGTGAACATTATGTTATCACAAACTAAACTAAAACTACTCAAAAAAATCACTAAAATTTAGTTTATTTCTGTCAAACGATTATTGATTATTGGCCCCATAAATATCCACGTTAAACTATTACAACCACCATTCCGTAAGACTGTTTCAGGTTCCAGTTCTCCTATTCCAAGACTTTGCCGACTTCTTAACAATCATGACGACCAGATAGATATTTGTTGCACTTCACTCGGGCAATTAAAGAACCAAGTCCACTTAAATATTGTTTAGACACCGTCGTAAACATTGTAAAATTTATCCTTATCCTTACTAATATTATAAAAGCGAAAGTGAGTTTGTTTGTTTGTTACCTCTTCACGCTTTAATGGCTACACCGATTTTGATGAATTTTGGTAGAGATAGTTGGGAACCAGGAGACGGCACATAGGCTAATTTTTATTTTAAAAAAGTGGGATGTGAGGGAGAAAGAGGGAAGAAAAGGGAAAACTTAGCGTTGCTATTACAAATCAATAAGGCGCAAGGGGAACTGTGTTACCCCGAATTTAACGCGAGCGAAGCCGCGGGCAAAAGCTAGTAAATAAATAAAACGACATTTCCTATTCTGAAATTTAATAAAATGGCAGAACTATACTATACATCTAGTTTGACATCATTAATGATAGTTTAGTTACTCAATTTAGAGAAAATGGCAATTTTTGTCAAGATAATTCGGACTATCTTTAATAGCGACTTAAACGATGTAGAATAGAATTAGATGTTATTAGGTATGACATTTTAATATTAGTCTAGTTTATTCCGGTGGTTCATCAGAATCAAACTATAATATGGTTAAGTTGTGTCACTAACGCTCGGTTCCAATAAACAGAAAACGATTCGTTTTGCTTACGGATAGTAGTATTTTGACATAAGTTCTATGAGACGTATGTCAAAATACAACTATTCGTAAGCAAAACGAGTCGTTTTTTGTTTATTGGAACCGGGCGTAAGTCACTACAATCAATTTCAGAATAGGAAATGTACGACATGAATAAACAAAATTTTAGTGATTTTTAGAGCAGATTTTTTAAAAAAAAAAAAACTAGCCCCACTCTAGGAATTTCTCCTGTATCGTGGATGCGTTTACAAACATTTAAACTCACATACACAAACAGCCAGACCCGAAACAACTATCTGTAGACCATACAAATATATGTTCCGTGCGGGGATCGAACCCGCGACACACAGCGCAGCAGTCAATTGCTCAGCCACTACGCGTGTCGTCAACCGTCAACCGTGTCGTCGTTTAGTTTGTGACAAATAAATCGTATCCATCACACCCACCCATGGTCCTTTTTTGCCCTTTGTGTTCCAGGGCCGCGGTATCTCTGTCAAACAACCCGCAACCCTAAGCTACCCTGGCGATTTAACTATAGGAATCCATTGGCTACAAAAACATTAATTTAAAGCCTTCATTATACAAATCAAATATAGACACATAAACATACTCTTCAACACTATAATTAAATAAATAATTTACTAAAATTAATAGTATGGAATACATGTTTAAAACTATGTTATAATTACCTATGTCGTGATGGCCCAGTGGTTAAACAACTAGCCTCTAATGCATGAGGTTGTGGATTCAAATCCGGGCAAGTACCAAAGTGATATTTTATAACAGACTTTAAAAAAAAGAAGGAGGTTCTCAATTCGTCGAAATTTTTGGAACGAAGTTCCTTATCGCGAGTTCCGAAAGGGGGCTAGACGGAAAAAATTAAGGCCAAAAGTTGTAACGACACTTTTTGCTATAGTTGTAAGCCGTACGGCGTGCCCGTGTTTCTCTGTCTCTCTCTATCTCTCATAGCAAGCAAGCAGGTTATTTTCGTTTCGTCTTTCTATTTCACATTGAACAGTGTGGTGTCGCGACGATTATTTTTGTTAAGTGTATACAGGTTTTTTGTACAGACGCCTGCACATCAAGCTACTACAATCTGTCAGATTTCTTTGATAGATTTTCGACTTTATTTCTGAAGTATTAGGTTCAAATTTCATTGGGAAAAATTGACAGTTTCGGGTAGCTTGACCTGCAGGCGACTGTACATAATAAATAATAACTTCGTTCCATCCGGGTTTCCCTTGCCACCTCTCAAGTTTTTGTTAGGTAGTGTATACTTCCTAGGTGGTCCCATATTCGTACATTTATTGTTTTCTCCACATATCATTAAATTTTTAAATATTTCTTAAATCATAAAAAAAAAAACATTTAAAAATATAAAATTAGTAGTAATTAGTCATTGTTATTTATATTGCTTAGGTAGTTTATGAGTTATCGTTTATAATACATACTTTTTTCTATGTCTATATGAATAATCTGCTAATCTTTTAGTAACAATGGAAAATTAATGTGTAAGTACTCGATAAAAAAATAAGTGATATATCATTATACCTTAACTAAAATTGCTGAAATAAAAAAAAACATTTTTGTAAAGAAAAAAACTAAAAAGTGGAAAATAACTTTAGTGGCAAAAAGTCAACGAAACCAACAAATGTCACTGACTTCCGGAAGTATAGTTATTTTCCACTTATACACAAAGGGACCACAGAATTAAATAAATAAATATCTTGGGACAACTCACACACGGCTATCTGATCCCAAGCTAAGCAGAGCTTGTGTTATGGTAACCAGACAACTGATATACATACTTATATAATTTATAAATAGATACATATTATAGATAAATCACACCCAGACACAGAACAAACAATCATGCTCATCACACAAAGTTTGTCCTGGGTGGGAATCGAACCCACGACCTCCGGCTCAGCAGTCAGGGCCACTAACCACTAGACCAACAGGCCCGTCACGTCACGTCAGAATTTAGTATAGGATTTTAATTTCCGATACCTCTACACGTTCCCGAGATAAAGGGTATTAACAGACAGACGGACAATAAAGTGATCGATTAAGGGTTCCGTTTTTTTCCTTTTGAGGTGCAGAACCCTAAAAATCCTCAGCAATAGGTCGTTTCTTATCTGTCGGTGATTTTATGGAGTACGATAAGACTTTTCAAGAATGCATGATTGACGGTTACCACCTTGTATGCTGTTTAATGTTAGAGGAGCTCGTGGCTAAATACAGTAGAATCCGTTTATTATGACTCCGCTTATAATGACCAACCGCTTATAATGACCAACCGCTTATAATGACCAACCGCTTATGACTGCACAGCAATGTTTAGTTTTCATTTAAAATTCTTTAAACAAAGTCGGGTATAATGACTCCGCATTGAGTGACAGTTCGCTTATTATCACCCATTTTTAATAAATAGTGTCCAGTTGATGTAATGACCGACATTGTCCCTAACACTTTCGACAGTGTTCGGTGTTATATTATTATTTTTGACTTATTTCTATTTTGTCTCTCTCGATTAAAATAAATACTTACTGACAAAAACAGGAGATTGTTTATTTCGCACAAAATGTTTTTATTACGTCCGCTTAGTATGACGTGTTTGTTATTTCCCTTAGATGTCATTTTAAACGGATTCCACTGTAATAGCAGCCGCTCAGGTCGATCTTTAGGTTAAGCCGCGCTTGTCTTGGTTGGTCTGTGGATAGGTGACCACCCGTTACATACCGAGTTTCCTCCGTGCCTCGGAAAGCACGTTAAGCTGTTGGTCCCGGCTGTCATTTGTAGATCTTTGACAGTCGTTACAGGTAGTCAGTGTTCCGAAAATCTGACAACCAGTCTTACTAAGGGGTATCTTATTACCCAGTACTAACTGGGTTGTGGAGGTCAGATAGGCAGTCGCTCCATGTAAAATACTGATATTCAGCTGCATCTGATAAGACTGGAAGCCGACCCCAACATAGTTGGGAAAAGGCTAGGCAGATGATGATGTTGTATAATGTTTATCTTCTTGGTCTTTCAGTCTTCTCAACAGAAACAATAGTCTTTACTCTTTGCTCTGAAAGCTACTTCTTCTTTCTGAAGCTGAACCCTCATATCTTCGACGTCCTTCATCAGCTGTACGTCAGCCGCGCAATCGTCGACTATCTTTTGGAATAGTTCATCTGGAATTGAAGAATTCTAGTATTAATCCTACTAAAATTATAAATGCGAATGTTTCTGAGGATAGATGGATGTTTGTTACTCTTTCACGTCAAAACGGCTGAACGGATCTTGATGAAATTTGGCACAGAGGTAGATTATGGTCTGGAATAACACATAGGATAATTTTTATTTCGATATCACCCGGGTGCAGCCGCGGGCGCCAGCTAGTGTGTTAAAGAAATTAACAGGCTTGGCAATCATTTTTTATGTTTGTTTACCGATTGTTCAAAGACGCCTGGACCGATTTGCAAAATTCTTTTTTTTGTTTAAAATACTTCCCAGGTGGTTCCATATCAATTTTAATTATATTGCCTGTTAATACATATTTTTTCTCTATGTCTATATTGATGATCTGCTAATCTTTTAGTAACCATGGAAAATGAATCCGTACTATCCTTACTAATAAAATGACAAATGTTTGTTTGTCACCTCTTCACGCTTTAATGGCTAAACCGATTTTGATGAATTTTGGTACAAAGATAGTTGGGAACCAGGAGACGGACATAAGCTTTTTTTTAAAAAAAGTGGGATGTGGGGGAGAAAGAGGGAAGAAAAGGGAAAACTTAGCGTTGCTATTACAAATCAATAAGGCGCAAGGTGATCTGTGTTACCCCGAATTTAACGCGAGCGAAGCCGCGGGCAAAAGCTAGTACTCTATAAAAAAACCGGCCAAGAGCGTGTCGGGCCACGCTCAGTGTAGGGTTCCGTAGTTTCCCGTCCGTCACAATAAGTGTTCCCACTTATGAGTTTAAAGGTGGAGGAGGAAATTATTTTGTACAACTTTTTGTCTTTTTTGTACAAAAACTGTTGTGTCAATCAAGTTCAAAATGATTTTCCTAGAAAGTCCTTATAAAGTTCTACTTTTCAGATTTTTTTCATATTTTCTAAACTTATGGTTCAAAAGTTAGAGGGGGGGGGACACATTGTTTTTTACTTTTGGAGCGATTATTTCCGAAATTATAGACATTATCAAAAAATGATTTTAGTAAACCCCTATTCATTTTTAAATACCTTTCCAACAATATATCACACGTTAGGGTTGAAATTAAAAAAAAAAACACTTCCCACTTTACATATAGGGTGGCTACCCTAATAAAACATTTTTTTCCAATTTTTATTTTACCACTTTGTCGGCATGATTGATATACATATTGGTACCAAATTTCAGCTTTCTAGTGCTAACGGTCGCAGAGATTAAGCGAGGACGGACGGACGGACGGACGGACGGACAGACAGACATGGCGAAACTATAAGGGTTCCTAGTTGACTACGGAACCCTAAAAAGATATGATATATCATTATACTATAGACAAGTTACTCAACGAAGCTCACGACGAGCAAGCCTATTAGTTTTACCAAAAACCCGGACTAACTATGGCAAAAAATGCATGCATGCAAACATTTTTAATTTTTTTTTTTTATTTGACGGGCCTGTTGGTCTAGTGGTTAGTGGCCCTGACTGCTGAGCCGGAGGTCGTGGGTTCGATTCCCACCCAGGACAAACTTTGTGTGATGAACATGATTGTTTGTTCTGTGTCTGGGTGTAATTTATCTATAATATGTATGTATTTATAAATTATATAAGTATGTATATCAGTTGTCTGGTTACCATAACACAAGCTCTGCTTAGCTTGGGATCAGATAGCCGTGTGTGAGTTGTCCCAAGATATTTTTTTTTTTTTATTTTATTTATTTGAAGGAGCACAGCTATATAATAAAATACCCTCACGCATAAGAAACCTATCATCATTAAATGCATTCAAAACCCAGCTTAGCTTACACTTAATCGCAAACCGGAAATAACCCGAGAAATGAATGCGTTGAGTGGTGGAGTTTCAGTTAGTATAGATTAGTTTTTAACGGATGTTGTCGAACCCAATTTAGTATTTAAGTAATAATTATTGTTCTCAAGTAAGTGGCATGTTATGTTTTTATTGAGAATAAAGATTTTTAAACCTAACCTATACTATAACTAAAAATGCTGAAATAGCAAAACTTTTTCGTAAAAAATAAAAGCGATTTCAAAAAAAAATGTCTGTCTACCTACCGACATTTTCTCCAGTTTTGCTGGACGTAAAGTAGTGTCCCCGGAGACCTTGTGTATAACTTTCTATGGTATCCTCTGGGACCTCCCGAGTGACGTAACCTCCGTCCAGGAGATCTTTTTTAGTGCCACAGAGGTAGACTTTGCAGTTCTGAAACATTACAACAAAAGCAATATACATTTGGGATGTGGACTCAGCGATCATTGTGCCGACAGTCGTATCTGCCAATGGCTTAATTGCCAACACCTGAGGAGGCTCTCGTTAGGCAGGTGGATCAAGGGCATGATACAGAAAGCGGTACTCCTGGACACGGCTCGTATTGTTAGAAGGTTCCTTTCTCTGGAGCCCTGACCGCCGGTAGCTTGGACCCTGTTCCTGATACCGGTGTGCTACTATTTCTTTTTTTTTAATATTTTTTTTTGTTTTAAATAGGTAATATGTAAAAATATAAAAAATCTGTGTAAAAATAAATAAACGAAATGGTAAAGCAATAATCATTTGACAGCACGGTTGGCGCAGAGTTTAAGAGATTGGCTGCAACGCCTCGTGTTGCGGGTTCGATCCCCGCACGGGACAAATATTTCGACGGTCCCGACGTACATAAAAACATGTCGAAAATGGCATTTAGGCGCACATGCTGACGTACGATTTTTATTTAATTTATTTACCTTGTTTTAGAAATCGTGTAAGAGAACAAGTATTATAAATACAACGAATAAGTGTCGTAGAAACGGTCATCTATCAGTTTTTTCCAAGAAAACGTAAAAAATAAAATACTTATGTGTAAATTCTTACTTCCTTACTGATATTATAAAAGCGAAAGTGAGTTTGTTTGTTTATTTGTTTGTTACCTCTTCACGCTTTAATGGCTAAACAAAGTGGGATGTGAGGGAGAAAGAGGGAAGAAAAGGGAAAACTTAGCGTTGCTATTACAAATCAATAAGGCGCAGGGGAACTGTGTTACCCCGAATTTAACGCGAGCGAAGCCGCGGGCAAAAGCTAGTAGCATTATAAAGCTCTTAAAACTGTTAAAATATTGTAGAAAGAAAATATTTATTATTGCTCATAGAATTATTTCTAGGGCGCGTTGAACACAAATTACGCTCTCCTGTAAACCTCGGTTATGTACGTAGGAACCGTCGATTGGTGTGACCGACATGTATATGTTCCTTCCTTTTATAACTACTTACTGGTTGTTGACTGGTATTCACATAGGTGTTTAGATTTTAGATGACGGAAAGTTTGACACAGTGGCTGGGTCCATTCAGTCACACAGTCCATTCTCGCACGGAACAAGTATTTGTTTGACCTAGAGGTAGTTGTTCCGGGTCTGGCTGTTTGTGTATGTGAGTTTAAATGTTTGTAAACGCAACTACGATACGGGAGAAATTCCTAGAGCGGGGCAACGTTATAAAATATATTTATTAAATAAATAGTTTCCTCCGTGCCTCAGAAAGCACGTTAAGCTGTTGGTCCGGACTGTCATTTGTAGATCTTTGACAGTTCGTTACAGGTCTGACAACCAGTCTTACCTAGGGGTATCGTATTAACAAGTTATAACTGGGTTGTGTAGGTCAGATAGGCAGTCGCTCCATGTAAAATACTGGTATTCAACTGCATCTGGTAAGTCTGGAAGCCGACCCGAACACAGTTAGGAGAAGGCTAGGTTGTTGATGATATTACTGACCTCTTCAACTCCCCGCAATTCTTGCAACCAATGCCTCAATCGTGCCCAGGAAGCGACGGATGAAGGCTCATAGCAAATAATGGCGGCGTGTGCACCCCTGTAGTATATCTTTGTCATGGCTTCATATCTGAAAAGAGAAAGAAATTCTTTCACATCAAATCAAATGATTTTGTTTCTCACAATGCAAGTTTATCGTTCACAATTATTGATACCTATTGTTGAGGACAGCGCCATCTATGTCAACAATGGGTCAAGCGACGGAAGACTGATCTGCGCCTGCGCAGCTTCAACAAAGTTCCTGCTACGTAGTTCGTCGGCGAACCTAGAGATGGCGGTGAAAGACGTCGGCGTAGGACTATATATATGAAGCGCGGACGACGAGACGCTTTTACCCTGGCTGGAGGTCTTAATTTTTAAGGCATCCACAGGATTCGCCCGGTTAAGCAGACGACAACCTCCTTGGTTGAACTGCGAGATCCCATTCATAAATAAAAAAAAAACGAGACGCTCTCTTTTTCGATTTTTTCCTTCTCCACTAACTTAAATTTGTAATTTGTTCATTTGCTTATTAAATGTTTTCAAAGGGAGAATAAATTATTCATTGCTGGTTGCCACACCCTGATTTTACCAAGCTTATGACACATTTGCCAAACTTCTTGGCAGTATATGATTAGGTATAAATGAGACAAAAGATGTAGTATAGTCTGGTTATAATTATCCAAAGGTGCATCTTATATACTAACGACTTCGTGTTGATAACAGATAGTAGAAACATTTAATAGATATTGAACGTGCGATAAAGAACATAAGATTGCGATGTAGATTGTAGATACAGCACGAAGATATCGTACTGTAACAGTACACCCCCCTTTAAAAAGAAAAATAAATATTATGGTAATAGTGTTTACAATATAAATTTGATCTAGACCTTACTAGTTATTTGCTGATGTATATAAATAATAATGCTATTGTACGCGGTGGAATTTGATGACGCCTGTTGTGGTGTGATTTGCTGACGTCTGTAATTTTGACTTAGCTGTTGCACGAGTGTTTATTATTTTTTTCCGTTAAATTCTTCATTCTTCTGTCCAGTGTTTTCATTATGCCGTAAATTAGGATCGCACCGATTGTTAAAATAATCTGTCCCATTGCAACATTTCTTGTCCACCGTAAGTCCTCCTGGATCAGGTTACGGAGTTTGTCCGCTTCGTTTTGATTGAGGCAACTGTCCGTATTGTATGTTATCTGGTCCTTAGAACTTTGATTTCCCATTTTAGATGTCTTGTTGTTACGAGTAGTTGTGAATTAATGGTATATGTTAAGATCTATGTTAATATATATACGAATAGCTTGCTTCTATCAGCGATTTTTTATAGACGTACTACTGGCTTTACTTTACGTCCCGATCGTGTAGTGTACGTGTGTGAATGTCTGTCGCAATCCTTTGAATCTGGCACGTAGTTTGATTCGTCATTGATCATGAATGCTGGTTTCAATCTGTCAATTGATATCACTGTCTCTTTATCCCTAATTCTAATGCAAAATGTTTTATCTGTTTTACTAATTACTGGGTAGGGTCCTTCATACGGCGGTGTCAGGGCTTTCTTCATTCTATCACACCGAACAAATACGTGTGAGCATTCTTTGAGTTCGGGATGCACAAATATAGCTTGGTTATGGTTTTTTCTTTTCGGAATTGATGTCATTTGTGTGATGTCCTTTTGAATTTGTTTTACAAATTCTTCGTACGTTGATAACTGTGCTGCTGATGACTCAAAAAATCCTCCAGGGAGTCGTATTGGCGTTCCATATGTCATCTCTGCTGAACTATAACCTGTGTCTTCTCGCAAGCTACTCCGCAACCCGAGTAAAACTGTTGGGATTTCTTTTAACCAATTTTCGTTGGATTCTCTTGTCATTAACGCTACCTTTAAAGTTCTATGAAATCTCTCTATCATTCCATTGGATTGCGGATGATATCCGTATCCGTTTTGCCAGTTCTCAGCAAGGTGTTTGAAAAGATAATGCTAAATCAATTGCTCAACCATTTTAACACCAATAAAATCTTACATGAAAAGCAGTATGGTTTCACCAAAGGACGTTGTACGACTGACGCCGGTGTCACCTTAATGAAACACATATTTACTGCGTGGGAAGAGGCACAAGATGCAATAGGAATCTTCTGTGACCTTACGAAGGCATTTGATTGCGTTAATCATGAAACCCTGCTTTTAAAACTTGAGCATTACGGTTTAGATAAACTTGCGCTCAGTTTAGTAAAATCGTATTTAAATGATAGACAGCAACAAGTTCAAATTAATGGCGTTAATTCAATGGGTTTAAAAGTTAAAATGGGTGTACCACAAGGTTCTATATTGGGCCCTTTCCTCTTTTTAGTATATATTAATGATCTACCCCATTTATTTGAAAATCAACCCCAAATGGTGTTGTTCGCTGATGACACTTCTTTAATATTTAAGGTAAATAGACGTACCACGAATCTTGACGACCTAAATAACGCCCTATTGCAGGTCCATAATTGGTTTACTGTTAATAACTTAGTATTGAATGGAAAAAAAAACGAAATGCATAAGATTCGCTCTACCAAACGTCAAAAGTAGTGATTGTGACATAGTATTAAATCAAGAGAAACTAGAATTTGTCAATAAAACTGTTTTCTTAGGTATCACACTCGACTCGAGGCTACAATGGGGTCCTCATTTAACATCTCTTGCAGGACGGTTGAGTTCAGCAGCATATGCTGTAAGAAAAATCCGTCAATTTACTGATGTAGATACCGCGCGACTAGTCTATTTTAGTTATTTTCATAGTATAATGTCATACGGTATTTTACTTTGGGGACGGGCTGCAGACATTGAGTCTATATTTATTCTGCAGAAAAAAACCATCAGAGCCATGTATAATCTACGTAGGCGCGATTCTCTAAGAGAACTGTTTAAAAAAATTAACATCATGACAGTACCTTGTCAATACATCTATGAAAACATCATGTACGTTAGGAAAAATCTGCATCTATTTAGTAAGAGAAGTGACAGACATCACTATAATACTAGAAATAGGGACCAACTGGTTCAGCCAGGTTTCAGGCTAGCTAAGGTAGACTCCTCTTTTATGGGGTACTGTTTAAAATGTTACAATAAAATACCTCCACACATCCTACAACTGAATGAATCGAAGTTTAAATCTTGTATTAAACGCACACTATGTAGGCAAGCATACTATAAGTTGGGGGATTACATTAATGATATAAATGCTTGGCTCAATACCGGTCCTGCTCCACAACCATAGGGGCAAATTAATTAATCAGCGTCTGAAGTTATTGTGGCAGCTGAAGAAGATTGTAAGACTTCTTTGCATTGTATAGACTCAATTTCCTAATATTGTATAATTGTAATGCCCATGGGTGAGTACTATGTAATTTTATTGACTCGACGGTTGCCCTGGTGGTTGAGAGATTGTCATGCTCACTTAAATGTCTCGCTGATGGTGGCGGGTGTGTCGGGTCATTTAGCTCCCTTCAAAATGGTCGAGCTGAATGGGGCTGATCCATACGTCATGTTCGTGAACGGGCGCTGTCAGTTGGGACTGGTCATCTCTTAGCTACCACGGTTTGTTTTAATTCATCTATTAAACTCTTGCTAATTATTGCTTTTACTCTGGACGCTCTAAATGTGCTCGTTTTTCTACATCGTTCTCACATTATGTATAATCTCAACATGAATGATGTATCCATGATTTTATAAAATATTATGATTTAAAAGAGTGTCCATGGAGTTTCTTGCCCATTCTTCTCCATAGAGATCTACGCTTTGGAATGGGCAACTACAGTACTTTCATAAGTTATTATGTCTTGTGACTGGGACTGTAGCAGCATCATTTTTTTGTTCTTGTTTTTATGACATTCAAAAGTGCCTGTAATGGTCTAATTGAAATAAATACTTTGAGTTTGAGTTTGATAAGGTGTTGTCCTAATTTTATGTATTCCCAAAAATTGTGAGAGTGACTCAAATATTCTTGATTCAAACTGTCGGCCTTGATCCGTAGTAATGCGCAATGGACATCCAAAACGAGTAATCCATCCTTCGAAAAGTGTCTTGGCTACTGTTTCTGCAGTTATATCTTCTACCGGAAATACTTCGGGCCATGACGTACAACGATCTATGATTGTGATTAAATATCTCTTCCCTTGTGAAATCGGAAGTGGTCCGACGATGTCAATATGTAAATGTTCAAAACGTTGCGCTGTCATAAATGTACCAGGAGGTGATATCGTATGTCGTTGTATTTTTGATTTTTGGCAGGCTATACATGATCTACACCAATTATTGATATTTTTGTTCATATACGGCCATAAATACCTTTGGGTTATCATTTTTCTCGTAGTTCTTTTTCCTGGATGGCTCATACCATGAATGGTATCGAAAATTTGTTTGCGAAAATGCTTTGGTAAGTAGGGGCGGCTTTTTCCAGTAGACGTGTCGCAGGTGATGTTTATTGTGGAACCCGGAAGCGTAATGTTTTTGAATTTTAATCTTTTATTGTCATGTAATTTACTTAGTTCATTATCTGTTGATTGACATTTTTCCAATTCAGCGTAATCGATAGGTGATGGCACGTATATTTCCTCTATTCGAGATAAGGCATCGGCGGTAATATTGTCACGTCCGTTTATGTGTTGGATGTTGGTACTGTATTGTGAAATGAAATCTAACTGCCGGACCCGTCGCGGTGTATCGTTTGATGATGGTTTTTGGGAGAATGCGTATGTCAAAGGTCGGTGATCCGTAAATATTGTAAATTCTCTTCCCTCGATTAATCTGTGAAAATGTTTGACGGCCATGTATATTCCTAACAGCTCTCTGTCAAACGTAGAATATTTTTGTTGAGTTTCGCTCAATTTTTGTGAAAAAAATCCTAATGGTTCCCAATTGCGTCCGGATTTTTGTTGTAAAACTCCACCAACGCAAGTAGCACTAGCGTCGGTCATGAGCGCTAGTGATGCGTTGCGGGAAGGATGCGCTGTTAATACTGCGTTTTTCATGCTTTCCTTGCATTTTTCGTAAGCTTTGTCTGCTTCCGTTGTCCAAGGAACAGGTGAATTATCGTTCTTTTTTGAACCATGTAGATATTCGTTTAAAATTCTTTGATTTTCCGCTGCGCGTGGAATATTACTTCTGTAGAAATTGACCATGCCCAAAAATCTTCTTAATTCTTGAATTGTTTTCGGTTTGGGAAATTCCATGATTGCTTTGTAATTTTCTTCGGTAGGTTGTATTCCTTGGCTCGTTATATGATAACCTAAGAAATCTATTTCCCTTCTGAGAAATTCGCATTTTTCGAGATTAATAGTTATTCCATTCTCGTGTAAACGTTTGAAAACCGTTTCTAAATGCTGATAATGCATATCTTCGTTGTCCGATGCGATGAGACAATCGTCTACAAATATAAATACGAAGTTTAAATCTCTAAATAAGGAATCCATGAATCGTTGAAATGTTTGTGCCGCATTGCGTAATCCGAAAGGCATTCTTAAGTACTCAAAAAGTCCGAAAGGTGTGATGATGGCTGTTTTCTCTATATCTTTAACAGGAATACAGTGGTATGCTTTGCGTATATCTATCTTGCTTAGTATCTTCTTATTTTCTAATATGTATGTAAAGTCAGTTAATCTTGGTAGTGGGTATTTGTCCGGCACTGTCGTGCTATTGAGCATTCGATAGTCTCCGCACGGTCTCCATTCGCCATTTTTCTTTTTTACCATATGTAATGGGCTTGCCCATGGGCTATCTGACGGTCGGCAAATTCCGAGTTCTATCATATTTTGAAATTCCTTTTTGGCTATGTCGTATTTTTCTGGAGGTAATGGTCTTGCCCGAGCTGCGACGGGTGGTCCTGTAGTGATAATGTGGTGTTCAATCTTATGTTTGGGCGCATTGCGTAGAGAGGACTCTTTCGTGATGTCTTCGTATTTGTTTAAAAGTTGCGTAATACGTGGATTCGTTCCCACTGCGATAGTACGAATTGTTTGTTGTGTCGCTTTTTCTGAAGTTACATGCGTTGTCAGCTCTGTAACTTTGTCGATAAGTTTGCGACCTGCTATGTCGACTAATAGTTTATAGTGCTCTAGAAAATCTGCTCCAATTATTGGTTGTGTAACATAGGCGATTATAAAATTCCATTTATAACATCGTTGTAGTCCTAAATTCAAGGTAAGCGTCTTCTCGCCGTAAGTCCTAATTTTAGTCCCATTTGCAGCGTATAGTGTGTATTGTTCATTTTGTAAAATTGAATATCTCTGTTGCTTGCTAATGACTGAGATATTTGCGCCCGTGACAATCAAAAACTTCATACCACTTTTTCGGTCGGTAATGGTGAGGCGATTGGATGGGTGGATTGCACAGAGTTTCGCCGTTGTCTGTGCTCTTATTCGTTTCCCTGGTTCCGTACGTAAGTCATTGGTTTCCAACCGCATGGTTTAATGCAGTTCCTTGCATATTTTCCGAATCTTTCGTGGTAGTAACAAAATCGATTTGCTCCTCTATAGTTTGTTCTCGGCCTCATAATCGGGAATTGTTGACGTTTCTTGAAATGATTGTGCGTGTTGGGTCGATAGCCATATTGACCTTGCTGAATTGCGTCAATATCTATCTGTAATTTTTCTAGCTGGGTTAAAATGCATGCTGTATTGTTGTTGTTTGAAGTGTCGTTGCTAACAGCTGATATTTCGGTTACTTTTGAATTCATTATTATTTTGTCTGCAATTTGGCTCAGTTTGTCAATTTCCATGTCTTCCGTAACTGCTAGAACCGTAGTAACTGATGTTGGTAAAAGCCTGAACCATAGTAGTTTAATTGTTTCGTCACTGATTTTTCCTCTCCCGAGGACTCGCATTTGACGTAATAACTGCGAAGGTTTTTGATCACCGAGTTCTGTCTCTGATATTAATTTTTGAAACTGTCGCTGTTCTGTTTCTTCGTAACAATCAATTAAACGTTCCTTGATGTTTTTGTATTTATCTGTAGTCGGTGGTGAAGTGATTAGGTCACTAACTTGTAGTATTTCTTCCTTGGATAACTTTGCTATTACTGTACAGTATTTGTATTCGTCTCCTTGCTTCTGTGGTGCTAATATGGCTTCTAGTTGCGTGAACCATAATCTTGGTTGGTCTTTCCAAAATTCTGGAATGCGGGATAAAACCGAGGTGCCAGCAGCTACTTCAAGTGTTCCTTGCTGATTTATGTTCGCCTTGCACGGTGATTGTGCCATGTTTCTTGCTGCGTATTCGTTCGTCGGGGTCACCAATTTGCCAAACTTCTTGGCAGTATATGATTAGGTATAAATGAGACAAAAGATGTAGTATAGTCTGGTTATAATTATCCAAAGGTGCATCTTATATACTAACGACTTCGTGTTGATAACAGATAGTAGAAACATTTAATAGATATTGAACGTGCGATAAAGAACATAAGATTGCGATGTAGATTGTAGATACAGCACGAAGATATCGTACTGTAACAACACACCTTAACACCTTCTTCCTTACTAATATTATAAAAGCGAAAGTGAGTTTGTTTGTTTGTTACCTCTTCACGCCTAAATGGCTGAACCGATTTTGATGAATTTTGGTACAGAGATAGTTGGGACCCTGGTGACGGACATAAGCTATTTTTTTTAAAAAAGAGTGAAAAAAGAGGGAGAAAGAGGGAAGAAACGGGAAAACTTAGCGTTGCTATTACAAATCAATAAGGCGCTACCGAATTTAACGCGAGCGAAGCCGCGGGCAAAAGCTAGTAATATTATAAAAGCGAAAATGAGTTTGTTTGTTACGTCTTCACGCCTAAATGGCTTAACCGATTTTGATGATTTTTTTTTTGGTACAGAGATAGTTGGGAACCAGGAGACGGATATAGGCTGACCTATTTAAAAAAAAGATTGAGATATGAGGGACAAAGAGGGAAGAAAAGGGAAAACTTAGCAATGCTATTACAATAAATAAGGCGCAAGGGTAAAAACTACAGGTACCTGTAAATCAGGAAAGGGGAACTGTGTTACCCCGAATTTAACGCGAGCGAAGCCGCAGGCAAAAACTAGTACTTTATAATAACGTATCCTACTTTTTTTTTGTAATTATACTTTTGCATACAAATAAAGTATGTAGAAATACTTTATTTTCAACCTTTACTGTGATGCTTTCACCAAAAGAGTTTTTTTTTTCAGTAATAAATCTTACGAGGCGAGAATAGAGAAAAAGAGCGTCCATGAATTTAATTAAAAACGAATTGTTTGTTTATTTAAATTTTGATTGTCGAACAAGCTTTGAAACCTATTAAAATAACAAAAAATATTTAGCATGTGCTAAAAGCACACAAAAGTACGTTTTTAAAGCAATAAAAACATAAAATTTGAAAAAAAAAAATCTTTCAAATACTTAATTTTTTTCCTATCTAAACCATTATAAATATACGTTTTCTTTTATCAAAAAAAAAAAGTTGGCAGCCCTACCCGGAGCGTCTCCCGCGGCGGCTGGGTGGGTTTAGGCGCGTCGCCCACAAGATCAACAGACGAGGTGCAGTTGAGGCGCAGGCACATAAGAGGCACGCTGGAACGCGATTTTCTTTACAAATGTCGTGTGGGCGACGCGCCTAACGCGCCCGCGCCTCGACTCCGCCTCGACTGTTGGTCGTGTGGGCGACGCGCCATAAGGTTCTCTGTTACTAACCCTTGTGGATCACAAGCGCGATGTCATGATAATTATACAATACCTTTCGCTACCAGCCGTATCCCAGATGCCAATGTTGAAGTTCCTTCCATTTGATTGCATCGCTTTTGCACAGAACGCGGCCCCGACCGTCTGGAACAACGATATTATGGTTTTTAAACCTCGAGAAATCAGCGAAAGGAAGGCCAAAGATAAGATAAAGATAAAGATAAAGATAATTTTATTTGTTCAAAACATGAGTATACACAACACATGGCATGCAAGATGTTACATCAATAATATGAGACAGTCATGTTTTGCCTGAATGGCGTACAAATATTGGATGTAGGACGCTGGACAGCATCAATTAATTTTAAAATTGTCCATTTATACACATTTATCAATAGTTCAATTTAGAGCATAATTTGAAATTAGACAGGTACAATAAAATAATGTCATAAGCTCGAATCTTAATAACACAACAAAAAATAAAAAATCAAATGTCAAATCAGGTATTAATAAAAATTAGGATGTCAATTACTAGTCAAATTAAATTGTCGGTTAGGAATTCGTCAGTGCTATAGTAGACTTTCTCTAGCAAAAGGCTTTTTAATGTATGTTTTAATTTTTCCGTACTATATTCCCTCCAATGTTTTGGCAACTTGTTAAATAGAATTGGCGCCATACAGAATATACTTTTCCGCATTAGTGTCGTCTTGGATCTCGGAATACATAACTTCGTATTGTCGCGTCTATTTCGAACAACTTTATCTGACACTAAGGGGAATAAGTGTGGATTCGATTTGACGAACATAATGGTCTCCAAAATGTACATTGACGGAAGAGTTAATATTTTATATTCTTTAAAGAATGGTTTGCAGCTCTCTGTAACATGAAGTCCAAACATAGCCCTCAAGCACCTCTTTTGTGTTTTAAAAATCATACCCTTATTTGTTGAATTTCCCCAAAAAATGAGTCCATATCTCAAGTTCGAGGACACTAGGCCGTGATAAGCAGTTAGCAATGCATTAACATTTAAGATGGGGGCTAATTTATACAGTGCATATGCGGAATTACTAATTTTTTTGCTTAATGCTTCCGTATGCGCTTTCCAATCTAATTTGCCGTCAATGGTTATTCCAAGAAATTTAGTCATGTTCACTTTATCTATGTTGGTGTTACAATAATGGACATTTACATTTGGTATGGACGATCTTTGGGCAAAATGCAGAATATTAGTTTTCCCAAGGTTTATCTTAAGATTATTGTTTTCCAACCATTTTACCATTAATTCTATAGAATTATTAATGTCAGATTCGTATGTGTCTCTATTCTTGCAAGCTATTGTAATAGTACTATCGTCGGCAAAGAGTGTCATTGGGTGATCGATACTTTTGGGTAAGTCATTAATATATAATATGAAAAATAGCGGGCCCACGACAGTACCTTGGGGTACGCCAAATTTAACTACACGTTCCCTTGATCTGTACATAATTTCCTGTTTAGTGTTTTTATTTACTGCTGAAATTTCTGTAAATTGTTCTCTGTTGCTTAAGTACGATCTGATAAGGTTTGAGACATTACCTCTTATGCCATATGCTTCTAATTTTTCAATCAGTATGTCGTGCCGGACATGGTCGAAAGCCTGCGTCATGTCACAGAAGATCGTACATACAGGTTTGTTAGAATCTACGTTTTGCATGACATAATATAAAAAATCGTAAATGGCTAAGTTGATAGATTTACCATTTCTGAACCCTTTCTGTTCATTGACAAGAATGTTATCTCTTTCGAGGTAAGAATATAATTGTTTACATAGATACTTTTCAAATACTTTGGAAATTACACTTATGAGGGATATTGGCCTATAAAATTGCATAAGCTCTCTATTTTCTTTTTTGAAAAGTGGCTTAATTATTGATATTTTCAGTGCATCGGGAAAAACACCTGTCTCGATGCACAGATTAATTATATAGCTAAGATGCGGTGATATTTCTCCCGCTACAGATTTTAAAACTTTAGTTGATAGGCCATCATTTCCCACACTATTTGTATTTTTCAATTGATTTATAATTTCAAACACATCGATTGGCAGGCATGGTGCGAGAAAAAAGGAATCTTTTCTTTTTGGTATCAGGGATGACGCATTATTCCCAGATCCTGCTATAGGGTTGATTTTGTCAATAAAATAATTGTTAAAAGCATCTGCAATAGCCTTTGGGTCAGTGATGACGTCATTTTGTACACAAATTTTGTCAATACAATTTTTCGGAATGTTGAATTTAGAGTTATTTATAATTTTCCAAGTAGTTTTTGATTTGTTATCTGACGTATTTATAGCATAATTGTTCTGTGCCTTTTGAGTAAGTCTTACAATTTTTTTAAATACTTTTGAATAACAAGTTAGTTTTCTTTTATTAGTCTCATTTGGTTTAAGTCTGTATTGCCATAAAAGTTGTCTTTTCTTTTTACTACAAAGTTTTACACCACGTGAAACCCATTTAGGTTTTCTTATTGTGCTAATTCGAACATTATTTTCGGGAAAGCACAATTTATAGAATAATGAAAATATGTCAAAAAAGGATTTGTACGCTACATTAGGATCATTAGTTTTGTAAATGTCAGAAAATGATAAGTTATCTAAGCAATTTTTAAATTTTGTCATATTTTCGTTGCAATAGTCACGTCTTAGAACTTGCCAATATTTAATCTTACATTTTCTTTGTACTGGAAACGTCATTATTTGTGCTGTATGGTCCGATAGGGCTAGTTCTAGGACTTCGACCTTACATGATTGGCGAAAGTTATGCGCAATATTATCAATACAGGTTTTACTCTTAAGGCGTGTAGGCTGATTCAAAGCTAATTTTAAATTATAGTTCAGTAATAGGCATTCAAAATCAATCGTATGAACATTCTTTTTTAACATGTCGATATTAAAATCCCCTGCAATGATAATATTATGATTGGATTTCTTAGTTAACTCCTGCAGGAGGGATTGTAATTTGTCCATACATACGTAGAAGTTTGTTATCTTGGGAACCCTATACACACAAGCCAGGACAATGTTATAACTAGGTAACTCTATTGCGCAACATTCAAATACTCCGGGCTCTGATATGCTGGAAATCTTCTTTAATTCGATAAAGTTATGTCCATTCTTTACCAAGATGCATGCTCCACCTCTCTTGCTGTCTTTCCTGCAGTACGAAGCCGCTAGTTGATAGTTTGGTATCGTTAAATAAGACTCGTATCCTGTCATGATGAAGTGTTCAGTTACACACAATATATCTACACTTACACCCTTTTCTGATAACAGCTCATCTAAGCATATTGTGAGATTGTCGGATTTGTTTAATAACCCGGCAATATTCTGATGCATAACACAAGCATTATTAGTCATGAAAAAAATCTGTTATATTCTCCTGGTTTCCTGCCGTTTTGGCTTCTTCTTGGTCATCAATTTGTCGTGTCAAGTTATTTTCTTGTGTCATATTGTTTGAATCTATTGAGTCAGCGTAAAAACTTTTGATATCGAGCAAAATGTCATTTATATCTTGAAAAATTGTTCGCATGCCAGTATTATTGAGCTTTCCGCTACGTCTATAGAACATTTTATAGTCATAGGTCAGGTTCATGTTTGAGTCGAGAAAGTAAGCGTGTTCGTGGGTGAATATATCATGACACAGTAGACTATTGAAATATTCAATCTTCCCATTAAATATATTAGAGTAATTGCCACATTTATATGTCGGTGCGCAAATAATAATATTTGTATGTTGAATTTTATTTATAGATGCTCGTATACTATATATCAAATTAGGGTAGTCATTTGAGTTGATATCTTCTTCTCCTATAAATATAATACAGAAGTCGTTCTTAGTGAATGACTTCACTTTGGTTTCTATATTGAGCAACATTTGGTCCATCAAAGAAAAGATAGATGGATTGTGTAAGGAATGATTTGAAGGAGAAAGGAGTAAATGATGCCGTGACGTCTGATAGGGGAGAATGGAAGGAGAAAACGTATTGCGCCGACCCCAAATAGAATGGGCAGGTAAATGATGAAAATTTATAATGTGAAAAATCGATCACATTGATTAAATAAATCATGATTATTTAATATTTTTGCGTAATAAAATTCCGAAAATACTGTCATTAGTCAGCACGTGACAACGAACGCCAATGACGACGCGTGACGTAATAAGTTGCAACGCAAAACAAACTTGACATATCGTGGTCATTTCTCTATTGCGCATCTATTTGTCTTTTGATTTGTTTTGTTGTAAATCTTAGTTAATATATCGTTATTCCGAAAAGTTCCTGTTAAAAAGGTGTTTGAATTAATATTTCAGCTAAATTAGGCCATAAGACACACGATGAACGGCGCGTTAGTGTTTCACGCGCGCCTCAAAGAGATGTCAGCAAAGCAGAGGGGCCTGCCAGGGCCTCCGCCGAGGTTGCGGGTTGTTTGAAAGAGATACCGCGGCCCCGGAACGTAAAGGGCAATAGAAGGAACATGGGTGGGTTTTAGTCAGTACAAGTTTAACCCCCCCCCCCCCCCCGGGGAAGTTATTTGATGATTTCGATTTGATTCGTTTTTCAAAATTAGTCAACTACCGTATTGGGAAAAAAATCTATAGGTAGGTACACGAAATAGGAAAATATCATAAAAAATAAACTATATAAAACAGATGTTGCCATCACTCATGTTGGATTCATTTTTATGACAACAGTAGTCAGTTAATGCTAGATAACAAAAATCACAACAAAATGCGTAACACAAAATGACTAAGAGATTATCTAGTACAATAAAAAATAGTACATGACATGTGTTAAATATGAATCAGCTTTTGAAAAATAATTATAATCTACACTAAACTAACGCGTTTCTCTGGAGCCCTGACCGCCGCGCCGCGCCGGTAGCTTGGACCCTGTTCGCGATACCGGCGGGCATCTATCTTCTATATTTTTAAATGATTTTTGAAATATAATTTAAAAATGTAAAATTATATGTGCATTAATTAATAAAACAAATCTACACATTAAAGGCAAAATTTGTAAGTTTGGATGTTGGAGCTAATCTTCGAAACTACTGTCCGGATTCTGATGAATGAAATGAGTGCTAGTATTATATAGAGGAATGATTTGTATTTTTGTATGTAACAAATAAACTCAAAAACTACTGGACCGATTTCAAAAAATCTTTTGCCATTAGAAAGCTAGATTATCACTAAGTAACATAGGCTATATAACCTCACGGTACTACCCACGGGAGCTGGGCAGTAACCATTAAGGTGGGTGAAACCGCGCAAGATAGCTAGTTTTATGTAAAGCGACATTTTGTCTTGATTTAAGGCCGTACCCTACGCAAATAACCTTGAGCATTCGTCCCCTCTTTGCCTCGCAGGAGTAACAGTAGTGAATAATGCCTATTTTTCGAATAAAATCTATACAAAATAAAGTTTTGAGTTTTTGGAAAAAATATTTGTACCAAAATGTTCATTATAGAATTGTATATTCATTAGTGTCAGTAGCAAAATTAAACAGTGTTTACTTTACGAGGAGATGCATGTTATTGATATTTTTTCTCATTTCTGGGGTTTTGTTGTAAGGCGATTTACTAAATAATTACTTAATAAAAATAAATCTACAATAATGGAATCAAGATTATAAAGAAATTTAATGTATTTTTTTGTTACTTAGTATGTTTTAAATAACAAGTAGAAAGCTCCAGAAAACTGCACAAAAACGGCTTGCGCGGCATTTTGGTCGGGGAGGCGCCTTAAAGCATTTTAATCAATTCCCATGTCAAATGTAATTAATTGTCAGTCTCCGTCAATAATACTATTATATCTGGCCCATAAATTATTGATAAAAACATAGTTATATTTAAACAATACTTATCACAAATTGTGAAGGACACAGTTACCTCTTTATCACATTGTTTAAATTCACTTCATTTAAATATTTAAATCTAATCAGGCTGGATTTTTTATGATGCAAGGCAACTTTTTCTTTGTTGTTTAAAGCCCAGTTCCAATAAACAAAAACGAGTCGTTTTGCTTACGGATAGTAGGATTTTGACATAAGTCTCATAGTAGAACTTATGTCAAAATACTACCATCCGTAAGCAAAACGAGTCGTTTTTGTTTATTGGAACCGGGCTTAATTCTTTTTTTGCAGAGCCTGTTGCATCTGAATGTTACCCTAGGTCATAGGTAGAGCTGCAGGTTGGTTGGAAAGAGATACCGGGACCCCGGAACACAAAGAGCAAAAGAAAGAAACTGGATGGGGTATAGTCAGTACACCGCTCTGCACAAAGCGGAAGAAGTAAAGTACTGGGTAATGCGATACCCCTTGGTAAGACTGGTTGTCAGACTTTCGGAACACTGACTACCTGTAACGACTGTCAAAGATCTACAAATGACAGCCGGGACCACCGGCTTAACGTGCTTTCCGAGGCACGGAGGAAACTCGGTATGTAACGGGTGGTCACCCATCCACAGACCAACCTAGGCAAGCGCGGCTTAACCTAAAGATCGACCCGAGCGGCTGCTATTATTTAGCCACGAATTCCCATCAAAAAACAAGTACGACAAAACTTCATACAAAATTTCCAGACCAGAAGTACTGCCTTCTGAATTAAGCCCTTGATCCAGCTGCCAAGCAAGACCCTCTCCTCAGATGTTGGTTGATGTTAATGACTATTAAACCTTTGACTGATATGACTATTGGCACAATGACTGCTGTATTCATGTACACACAGAGACACATCAACCTATACAAAACCAGTTTATGCAGATCTCTTAACTACGTAACGTACACCGGAGATTTGCCATACGCTTAGAGCTCCGCTTATACTGGATTTGTATAGGTTGATGTGTTGTCGTGTGTACCACATGTCGACCACCTTGTGAGACCATTATATCAACAATCATTGCATGCTGCTCCAATCGATCTATCACCACCATATCAGGCTTATTGGCAGCAATAGTCCTGTCATTGACAATAGAACAATTCCATTACAACAAGATATTACTATCTTCGAGAACTGAACCTACTTTACTTTGCATTTTAAGCCTATAAGTACATTTGTTTGTTTTATTTACTTTGTCACCACTACCCTAATAACAGTAAAGGAATTATGCATGAAAACTAGAATGTTCTAGAATCAAAAATTCAAAGACTAAGGGCCCCCTCTCTGTCACAAAAACAAACTTTTTGGTCATTATTAACCCAAGTTTCTTCACTTTATTTCTTGTATGATTGGATTGTAAATCAAAAGTTGTTTTTTTTTTCTAATATTACTTTATAGCTGTTCAAGGGACAAACATTGTCAAAAGTTGCACAAAACAGAGAGGTATGGAAGAAATGCCTTAGACCAGCTGCAGTGGAATACAATGAAGTGAAAAGAAAAAATACTTAATAAGCTTGCTTTTGGCCATTTTGCGTAAAAGAAACATAATTATATTAATTTCTTATTGTAGCTGTAGCCTATGCTTGGAACTATTTAAATAAGGTATTGTTATTTATTGTAATCACATGACACCATGTTTTACTAATTACAGTAGGGTGCCTTGAAATAAAGTATTCAATGCCAAGAAAACAAATACATTTGATTTTTGTTGAAAAGAAACAAATATAGTTAAAAAAAAAATAAGCACAAATGTAGAATGATGCAAATAATATTTAAGTTACACATTTAACACTAAAGCGAATGATTTATTAATTAATTAAACAACAAGTAGAATCTGACAGAAGACAATTATGGATGAATGACTATGCATTTCTGCCTGAGACTTTATTTTTTATACTTTAAAAAGTAATAGACGTAGTTATGGTACTGGCGTGTTTACAAATTTTAATTGCTATTTACTTACATTTTGATAAGGAATATCAGCATTAAATCTGCAATTTACGAATCGGAGAACTAAACTAGTTTTTCCCACATGTTCACTGCCTAATAACACAATTTTAAAGTCACATCTACTCATTTTTATTCAAAAGAGATTATCACGGGCTGTTTTTTTTTCTTAATTTTCCACCCGTGTTTTCCACTGTACGAAGGAATTTCGGGAAAATCCTAATTGCTAATGTGAATCAGAAATGAATCATAGATGTTCGATACAAGACAGTTCACACACAGTATTTAAATAAATTCTAATAATATTAGTCTTTGCAATTAACGAGATTAATTGTAACAATATTATTTTAAACAAAGCGCTTTACGTTTTCACAATGAACTTTGTAAATATTTTTGACGTTTCTTTTTGTTTGTCAAGTTTGACGTTTAAATTTTTAAACGACATTTAGCCCTTCGTTTAGAAACTTAAACAGTTGCCAAGCAATGTTGAAAGAAAATTAACAAAACAATATCATTTCTTCTTTAATGGTGTGTACACAACAGTGATAAAAATGATTAAAGAATAGAATAATAAAGATTTCGTGACGGATGGCGGACAATGTTGCTTAAATAATGATGATGGATTTGAGTTAGTCACCCATATAGTTGTATGTCTTATTGGATGGAAAGAAAAATACAAGAAAACGATTTACAACGCTGAAAGCAGAAAATTAGGTGTGTTAGTTTCTGTAAACTTTTTTATTGCTTCCCGCTGCGCCATCTATGACTAGGAATTCAAAACCAAGCTAATATATTTTCCAAGGTAATGGATGACGTAGCAACGAGGAAGAGCTAGCTAACTACTTGCTGATCGATCCATTCATGTTGTGATAGGATAACAAACAAACCGGCGGATGTGTTCGATACGACACCTATTATTTAACTGTTACCCTACCATGACGTCTGAAAGCAGAACTTATTCCACGGAGGGAAAGAGACGGAGCTATACAGGGTGTCTAGCACCATCTCTTTCTCACACAGGAATAAGACCTGCTATAAGATGTCATATCGACATTCGTCACTTCTAATAGCAACAAGGAATCTAGATCGATAAAACGATGGAGCCATTACTTTAAAATTGGAATTGGAATTGGAAGAACCAATAATTGTGGTTGACGTTATGAACTTATGAATCAAAACTATTTTCATCGACTTCCGGAATGTTTTTAGTGTGGCCCGCATTCTACGGAGAAATCGACGGAAAAATACAAAAAAAAAGAAGTCGAATTGAGACAATCCAACTGTTGCTACTTGCTATCCAATAACTATGCTATTGAAATCCATAGATACGCAACAGTCTTGCAGAGAGGCAAACGCTTTAAGTTAACTACTGTGTTGTATTTGTGGAAAGGCCAATGATAATTTAATGATGTTCTAATACTTGTAATAGCATCCTTCACTCAATTGCCGCCAGTGCAGACAGCTCGCTTGTGCGATCGCTGGTCGATCGAACCAGATCGCTGTTTACTATTTAAGGCGCGGCAATAAGCTAATCTTTAGGTATTTACGAAAGTGACGCTAGCTGCATACTAGGCATGGTCTGACACAAGTACACGACAGTATTGCATCGAAAGAATAGAAATAAGGTCGAAAATACCTATTTCGGTGTTTGATTTTATTTGAATATCATGTCCGCCAAAATGTTGGTCATTTTGCAGTTTTTATTGAATATAAAAAAATACAGCTCAATGTTTGAATTTTAGATATCTCTTTAGTTTATACAATTTTCTTTGCTATAGATATATATTATGATGGTTGTCGCTGAAAAAATTGAGAATTTCAAGACGAAAAAAATTTAAAAAATTTTGTTAGACGCATCACATACATTTATAACGGCACTAGCTTTTGCCCGCGACTTCGCTCGCGTTAAATTCGGGGTAACACAGTCCCTTTTCCTGATTTGCAGGTACCTGCTACCTCTAGTTTTTGCCCTTGCGCCAAATTTATTGTAATGGCAAAACTAAGTTTTCTCTTTTCTGCCCTCTTTCTCCCTCATTTCTCACTTACAAAAAAAAACAATAGCCTATGACTCCGTCTCCAGGGTCTCTCTAACTATCTCTGTACCAAAATTCATCAAAATCGGTTGGGCCATTTAGGCGTGAAGACGTTACAAACAATCTCAATTTCGCTTTTATAATATTAGTAAGGATGGAAATATGACTTTAATACCCGTTACCGTTAGGCAGAAGTCTACCTATCAGTACAGCCTTATTTTCCACCCGTTGTGTCTAAATCTCATGTAATAGTGGTGACCCTTTTTTGCGGATTGGGCATCATCAAATAACTTCCCCCGCTCTGGCGGTGCTGTCTAGGACTGTAGCTTATTTTTGTTTTGTTTCTTGACATTCAAAAGTGCCTGTAATGGTCTAATTGAAATAAATTCTTTGAGTTTGAGTTGGAATCGAAGATTGTTCCCGTGACCTGCGGCCATTTTATTCACTCCTGTGTGAATTTTGTGCTTAACACTATGATCTATGTCGCCATCGTTTTGCACTAGTGTAGGTACTGAGACTGATACCGAAAGTCGGAGCAGACACGAAGAAACGTGCCATCTAGAGCTACTCCAGGACTGTAGAGACCGTCGAATTTCCAGCCAACACTCTCCAGATTCTGTTGCTATTTCTCCAATCTGCTGTGGATCTCAGGGCCATCGTCAACGACAAGAACAATGTCGGTAAACAGCAAGCACCAGTGCTTGTTGTTTACTGACATTGTTGACGTCAAAACGTTCATAATCAACAGGAAGAGGTAAGGACTAAACACCAACCCTTGATGCAAGCATACGGGCTGAAACTGCGTTAAACGGGCACCCGCCGCGTGTCTGCAACCGTGGGATCTGTAGGTATGTGAAGGACCCTGTCACAGGTGCCTGAAGAGTTCATTAGCTTGATCTCATATGACAGAGCGACACTGTAGTTTCACAATTACTATTTCTCTGTCGAAAGATATTTTCACAAGCTTTTCATCAAGCGTTATTGACTGAACAAGCCCGCGCGTGTTACCGCTGGCGGGCACCGCGCGTGTCCCCGCGCCGCCGCGCGCCGTTCAATTTTGTATCATGAAACCGCGCGGGTGTCCGTTTAACGCAGTTTCAGCTTTCAGCCCTACAACCACACTGAACTAGTTGGTGTTGCCAGGCGGCTGACCGGGTGTTGGTACAAAATAATGTACACTCATGAAAAGTCAAGTCTTAAGAAATGTCACATTATAAGAATTATTCACCAAGACTAGCTTTTGCCCGCGGCTTCGCTCGCGTTAAATTTGGGTTTAGACAGTTCCCCTTGCGCCTTATTGATTTGTAATAGCAACGCTAAGTTTTCCCTTTTCTTCCTTCTTTATCCCTCACGTCCCACTTTTAAAAAAAAAAATTAGCCTATGTTCGTCTCCTGGTTCCCAACTATCTCTGTACCAAAATTCATCAAAATCGGTGTAGCCATTAAAGCGTGAAGAGGTAACAAACAAACTCACTTTCGCTTTTATAATATTAGTAAGGATTGAGCCCTTCTTAATTAGTAATGACTTGAAGATTTTAAATATCAAGTTTAGGATCTAAGTTATCAGTACTTCGAGAAAAAATGTTTTAAAACGTTTTGTACTAGCTCATTTTAGGGACTATTTTGTAAATATGTTTACACGTTGTTGACATACGTAATAAAATAAACTTTTTATAAGGATTTTGATAATAGACTGAACGACAAGACCTTACTCCCTAGTGGCGCCATCTGGTCCCTCATTAACTCTACATTCTTCCCAGTCATAGCTTTCTCGTTCAAGGCTCACCATAACACATCTCACTGTGCTATCACTATCAGTATATTTTGTACTAGTTGGTGTATATTCCAGACTATAATCTACCTCTGTGCCAAATTTCATCAAGGATACGATACGTTTAAAGCCGTTTTGACGTGAAGAGTAACAAACATCCATATATCCATATCACAAACATTCGCATTTATAATATTAAGTATGAAAATTCTTGTTAGACTACTTATTTGTCTCATATTAAGAAAAAAATAATAATATTAATGATGTATATTTTTATTTTTACACGACTGCCCCAAAAAGGAGTGTTATGTTTTTTTTAGTTACTTCTAGTACTAGTCTTGTTACACAATTGGTTTAATTGCAGTGAAATTTATTTATTTATTTTGGTACTGGTAAATATACATATCTGCAACGCTTCCCTTTTGCCCTCATTTAAACGTACTCAGGAACATATTATATGTTTACTTATGCCGGGTTTTTGAACATTATTTTTGTGAAACAAAATTAAAAAATTATAACCATAGAGTAAGTGTTTCCAATAATACAAAACCACAAAACAGTACTTATCTATGCATAAGTTGATTGAACCTTTGACATTTGGAATGAACTTTTCGAACCCACCGCATAAATTTACGTTACGTCACGGGAGTCGTGAAGATAAAAATATTGCCATAATAGGATTTTAATCATCCTTGCATTTTTTTTTCGACTTGATTCCTAAATAGGACATTTTAAATTTAATGATATTTTTTTGTTTATTTTTGTAATGAAACTATTTACTTGATGCATTGTTAATATCTAATGTTTTTAGTTTTATGATTCAGAACTTTATTTTGAATCTTAAGTTTCTAAATAAGCCTAATAATGATAAATAAGTCCCTAATTAGAAACCTTCTAGTTATGCTCCATTTACTAATATTGAGTACTTAAAATTCAAAATCCTTAATTACGACTTGAGTACCTACTTGTTACGATTTGAAATAAAGTTAGTGAAACTTCATTACACTAATGATTATTTCCTATTAACTATCTGGGCCAACTAACTACGAGCTACTTAACATTAGCTAATGAGATTATTAACCTAATTTTGGCAAAAACCAATTATGTAATGACATCTGTTGACAAGGGACTACGCTCTTATTGTATGATATCTCCAATATATACCCACACAATAATCCATTACATTCATTGTAATTTTGAAATGTAGAACACTCGTTGTCTCTTTCTAATAATGCTTTACCCCGCCCGCTACTTTGTTGGCAAAACTATTGATTTTTTCGTTCAGACATTGTCATGCAAACAAATCGATAAAAAGGTGTACCTACTGAGTTTGACCAATCTTTTGTTTAAAAACAAAAGGCACAAACAGAACGCTGTCAAAACGCTTAAATGCATGAAAACGCTTTAAAAAACTGCTTTTCCTAAGAAAATTATGAAAGTATTCATTTACTATGAGAAAAATAAAAATATCGTTTGTTTTCTTACAAGATTAGAAAAAAAAGTAACTACATATCTGATAACGATAATACTCCATGTGAAATGAATGACTATATCGATGATTTTACATTATATTTAGAATACTTTATGAAATTGCTACCTCTAAATAATTTAAGAAACACAGTAAACTTTTATTATAAAACGATTAAGTTAAATTACTGTTTAACCTCAGCAATGAAAAAAAAAACTTTTAAAATACAAACTTGAAAAACACAGATATAAAAATCACAGCCAATTTTTTTACAAAAAAAAAGTAACCTAATGATAATTTAAATTGGTAAATTAAAGTGGGATAAAAAAATAAGAAATTAAACGATGTTTTACGTCAGAGTTTGTTATAACTAGTTAGTATGATCGTAACAAGGTGAAACCGCACAAAGGGGCTTGCGATAACGCGGCCGACGATAAACACGTCAAGTAGTTTATTACAATGCCAACTCGACGCTCGACCTACCTATAACTATCTCTATTTCGTACTGTCTCTCTTCTTGCCCCACACCCATAAATGTTGCTTGTTAACTCAACAAAATCAACAAAAGTTTTGTTAACAAGCTTTTTTGGAATTATTTTTAATTTATTAAAAAAAAAATATGAAGTTATTTCATGTTTTTATCTTGATTTTAAAGGTTTTCGTTTAGATTTCGCTAGTTTTATCTGTTAAACGGATGAATTAAAGAGTTTGTGAAGACATGGCGTTTGAGAGAGAACTTGTCATTTTTGTTCCGAAGTACATTAAGAGAGTCTCCTTTAGAGCAATACTACGAATTAAAAAGCATCAAAATACAGTTTGTATAAAGTTAACAACGCTAAATACAAACCAAAGACCATACTTTGTGAATATCCTGCACTTTATTAAAAGTCTACAAAGAAGATTAACAATTAATTTGTTCTTCGTGAAAATAAAATGCATTTACCTCAATAATGTCAACTAGTTACTAAGTTTTTATCGATTTAAATTGTACATAATGAATAAAAATTTGAATGACATGCTGGAAATCTATCACTTATTTCTATATGAAAAACTTATTTAATTTTTCTTTGAAAATTTTCTTGAAGTTTACTATAAGAATCGGACCAAGCCGTGACTGTTTAACGCTTACAACGGGACTTCGCAAAGTAACCCAGAATGTTGCCATACGAAAAATACATTCGCTATCTCAATTTTTCTGTAGGCAGTAGCGTAGCGTACGGTACAGAAATGGACGTCTAGTGTCCCTAAAATACGCCGTGAAATTTGTTTATATCTTCGATAATCTACGCTAAAAACTTTTGAAATCACTTTTAAAAGCATTCTTATACAACAAAGATGTAGTAACGTTAAAAATAACAGTGGGGAAACGTTGTTTTGTCGTTTAATACCGTTCGCTTCAACATGAGTAGTTGAGCAAAGGAAAATTGATTGTACTTATTTTACTTAATGGAACTTTATTTTAGATTTTATGCGTTTATTGTTGATATATTAAGTTTGTATTGTGTGGAAATCTAATTAATATTGTTTTATTGTAAGTTATAAGTGTAAAAGAGTGTGTTATTTAAGTGTTTTTCTGTTTTCTGATGGAGTTTGATGTATAAGGTAAGAATCATTTAGCTTTTATAGTTAGGAAGTATTGATAAGCGGTTAATTACCGTTTCCATGGTGTCTTGCGAGATAAATGCACTTTACTAAGCCTAGTTTGCATCAATTCATCATCTAAAATTAAAAGACTGTGCAAGCAATGTACCATACCCATCACATAATTATTACCACATCTTACATGCATTATAAAACTCAATTTCAATATCACAAAACAAAACTGCAATTATCAAAAATAAAGTTACAAATGTCAGTTTGTATGTATAAGCAATACCCAAAAATTCCTGAGCTGATAAAAACCTGTTTCCTTCTAACAGGTGGTATAGAAGAAAGAGCAACAACCTGTGAATGTTTACGTTTTTGTCTATGGTCATAAAAAAGGGGGCCAAGTGTGAGTTGCACTTGCATACACAGGGTTCCGTAGCATCTAACAATATAATAACATTACTTTTAAAGCTTATTCTAATTAAATGGAAATTAACACTCAATGGCAAAACTAAATTTGTTCTTCATAACATCTCAATGAAAAACAAAGTTACAACTGCAGTTTGATGCAGTCCCATATCTCGAAAACTTAACATCAAACCAATTTTCGTTGTAAGCTTTCATACCAAATACTAACCTTTTTTTTCAGAATTTTTCTATTACCAAGTATATGTAGAAGCAAAATCATTGAAAAAACTATTGAAAATATTCACCACACACAGTTATGTACATATTAAAATTCTTTTTTTACCCCTCATTTGATTTTTTTTTAAATTTCACGTCACATTTGTATAGAAGTTCATCGAAGGCCTCTACTCTCCAAATTTCAACTTTGTGATGTCTTTCAATGGTCTTGATAGTAAAATGGCTGTGAGATACAGACTGAAGAACTGGGCGAATCTATAAGGGTTTTGTTAGGTTAGGTACTCTTCGTGAGATCGTTAGCAACACCAAGGTGCTGCTGGCGTTTCTCGTGGAGCCGAGATTGATCGAATAATATTCCTATCCATACGCAAAATACGCGCCTCAGACCTGGAGTTGTGGACATCAGCCCGTTATACAATACAAGGGTTCCCTTAAAGCTATTACTATATGTCTAATCTTTTTTTAAAAAAAGTTTCATCTCCAGGGTCCCAACTATCTCTGTACCAAAATTCATTAAAATCAGTTTAGCCATTTAGGTGTGAAAACGTAACAAACAAACTCACTTTCGCTTTATAAAATTAGTAAGGATGTACAAGCATATAAGTATATAAACACATTATCTATCTTGACTATATTATTCCTCTGCAAAGACTTTTCATTTTTTAACACACTTGCTCACTTTCCATAAGTTTTCAAAATTCTTATTTAAATCTAAATAGACCTTTTTATTATACAAGTTTTTATAAACCCCATTTTTTTTGGGTATACAAAGAAACCTGATACCTAAGGGTCTCCTTAACAGGTGTCCATTGTTGAAGACATATGGTCTATGGGAAGGGTGCACCCTATTATAAACATTGCACTTGTGTTGTAATATGTTTGTGTAACAGGTAGTCTAGTGTGCTTCGGTTATTTCGAACTAGCTGTCTTTCGCGGTTACCCCCAGCCTTTAGTTGCTGCCCCGCTCCCGAGGGTAGTAGCGTGATGTTGTATAGCCTGTTACTTCCTGATAATGTAGCTTCCTATTAGTGAAAAATTGTTTTTTTTTTATAAGAAACGTTGCCCCACACTAGGAATTTCTCCTGTGTCGTGGGTGCGTTTACAAACATTTAAACTCACATACACAAACAACCAGACCCGAAACAACTATCTGCAGGTCATACAAATATTTGTTCCGTACGGGAATCGAACCCGCGACACGCAGCGCAGCAGTCGATCGCTCAATGCACTGCGGCGAATAATTGCTTTTATGTCGTCTGCAGATAAAATTGATACTAATTAGGTTGGGTTCTTCCTTTGAATAATTTAGGAGGATGGTGTTTGGTGAAGTGTGGAATGTTTCGACTTATAATTAGGCCACTGCGCCAACCGTGCCGTCATAAACCTATGTGCGCAAAAAAGGTTAAAATCGGTCCAGTAGTTTTGGAGACTATTCAATACCAACAAACATTATAAGCAAAGAAGTAGCGTGATGATATAGCCTATGTTAGTCAGTGGTAATGTAGCTTCCTAATGGCAAAAGAGTTGTTGAAATCAGTATTTAAAAGAGTGTCCATGGAGTTTCTTGCCCATTCTTCTCCATAGAGATCAACGCTTTGGAATGGACAACTACAGTACTTTCACAAGTTATTATGCCTTGTGACCGGGACTGTAGATTAGTTTTGTTTCTTGACATTCAAAAGTGCCTGTAATGGTCTAATTGAAATAAATGGTTTTGAATTTTGAATTTTTTTTTGAATTTCAGTCCAATAGTTTTTGAGTTTACTTGTTACATACAAAAATACAAATCTTTTTTCTTTATAAATTAGTGTAGTTTTTTTTATTAAATTTATTTAGTGGTAAAAGCACACCCATATTTCGATTTTAATGTGATTCATCTCTCTGGCAGCCATGTCGAGGGGAAATAAATACAATGCATCAAAACTAAGAAAATCATGACGCTATGTAAAAATCAATTTAGCATGAATTATCACTAATTTTTAAATTATTTATCCTCACAGTATAAAACCCTTAAATTACACAAAAAATACAATTTTTTTTTAATTTATTTATTTATTTTAATTTTTTTTTCACAAATTTTAAATTTATGAATAATTTTATTTTTAAATATTAAATCTAAATTTTCAGCAGAAATATTATGTTTTTTGTAATTAATTTATGTTATATCCGAATATTATAGAACAGTTTCTCAAAATTTCATCATGCCTATTACAATCAACAGTGATTGTGGTTTTATAATTACAGTACGGATCACAACCGACATCTTAGCTAGATTACAAAGTAACCTATGTTAAAGATACCAGTCCCATTTCCTTTTACAAATATAAAACATTTTCACAAAAGTTTAATTATATTTAAGCAATCTAAAATTTATACCCAAGGGCTGGCTTTTACTTTGGCCAAAGGCTTAGCGTTGCCATACAACGTGGCAACGCGGCCAGTCTCTTGGGGACATTGCCAACTGACAGCGTTGAGGACGAATTATTTGACGCTATTTTTTAATTTATTTATAAGTTTAGTTTAGTTTAATAATTTTAGTATATATATTAATACTTCTACTGAACACGAATATATTATGATGAAAAATTTATTAACATTGTGAGAAAACAAAAAAGAAAATAATAAAAAAATAAGCTAATAGAAAATTTTCCTTTTATGTGCATTCACATGTGAGTGTTAATGGAGGTGCCGGTGTAAGTGAGGGTGTGGTATATTGGGGTGAGTGTGGTGTGTGCGTGTGAGTATGTATGTTTGTGTGAGTATGTGTGTGTGTGTTATTGAAATCAGAGCTGCTGTCAATGTAATTCAAACACCAAAATATGGAAGATATATATACAGGGTTATTTGTAAAACACAGGCAACGTCTCAGGTCCATGTTACTAACATCATAATCAACAACTTTTGTTCTAGGACATTTAAACATTTATCACATTTTAGTTCATCAGATTTTCATACAAAAATAAAAATATTGAAATTGAACACTCTAAATGTTACGAAATCTATGCGAAGCAAACGTACCTACAAGCGGCGGTGTAGGTATGTAGGTACAGCAAAATACGGAGTTGAAATGTGTTAGATAGGACAACGAAATCTTGAAGATTGGTTTTTGGTATAAATGTATAAAATTTTGTAAAAAATCATAGAACAAAAGTTGTTTTTTATGATGATTGTAATACAGTCCTGCAAGGTTGTCGGTGTTTTACAAACCCTGTATTTGCAAATATAAATATATATTTTATATACTTAATATGATACAAAATATGTTTGTACAGTCAGCGGGTCTAAAATGGTTGCTTAAGCAGAATTATAATAGGTTAATAATATGAACTATATTACCATTAGTAAAATGGTTACAAAGTAACAATTCCCAATATAAACTGCGTCTGTAACCATCACCATCTTTCTGCCATTGACCCATTCTATTTGGGGTCGGCACAACACATTTTCTTCTTCCATTCTCCCCTATCAGACTTCACGGCATCATTTACTCTTCACGGCATCATAAATTTTTAATATTGTCCTTGGAGGTGTGTACGGAGATAAATTAAAGCACTTTTAGTTTTGGATACGTATTTACTTTGGAACGAATTACATTACAGATGTTACTTATATGTACGCGCGTCTATAGGTGGTCGTTGCTACGGGCAGACTAAAGCCCGGGCACTGCGCACTCTACATGGAACATAAAATGTTGCGTCAGCGCCGCTATAATATAATTCATATTATTATTATTCTATTATGATACTGCTAAAGCAGCCATTTTAGAGACCCCCAGTATTCGCTAATCCTGCAACTTTCTCACTCTGCTCTTCCGCTGCTCTCCATACTCTTGTCTCTTTCTTTCTCAGCTATGCCATTTAAAACCACACTAAATCTACTTGTAAAAATGTAAATAAAGTTAAGCTAAAACATTTTTGTCTCTTTTTTTTTGCTGCTTTGATCTGCGACCAATGGTAAATATAGCAGATTATTTGCTTTTAAAATTTAAGCTTAAGTCTAAGCTAGTCTCTAGGTAATGAGCTAATAGGCGGTTGCTCCTTGTAAAACTGTCATTTATACTGAAAGCGGGAAATTTACCATTTTATACCTACTATTTGTTTTGTGTACCCGATATTTCGGAATTATTTTTTTAGTGGTCTATAAATAGCTACATTATATATAATATGTACTTACATAAAATAATACAGTGTCATATGTAGTATTAACAATATTGCAGCCTACTATATTATCCGCATGTTGACAAAAATGAAATTATGTGTTAAGTGCCAGTAGATAAGCATTATGTTTTATGTGATTTATTAAAATACAATGGATAGTTAAATAAATACAATGAAATAATTATTAAACATTTAGAGCAAAAAACAAAAATAATTAATAAACCAGCTAAATAGCTAGCATTAACATGGCAAAGAATTAAAATTATGAAAAACACAATGTCACCATTAACAATACAACATAATTGTTTGTTGTTTAATCTTTTTTTTTTGATTTACTTATACTTAGACATTGTTTTATTTACAACACACTTAGATTTTTACAATAGTGATTTTTAGTCTATTAATTCAATTTTAAATTCTGGCTGAGTTTGTTTAAGATTATTTCCGACGGCACGGTTGGCGCAGCGGCTGAGCGATTGCCTGCTGCGCTTGTCGCGGGTTCGATTCCCGAACGGAACAAATATTTGTATATGTGAGTTTAAATTTTAGTCAACGCACCCACGATATAGGAGAAATTCCTAGTGTGGGGCAATGGTTTTTTTTTAAATGAGATGTTATATTTAGATAATGAGCAGAAATATTGATCTACCCTCTTCCTTTTACACTGTCAACTAGGAGGATGGGTTTCATTTGTCAAGTGCCTGGAAATCAGGCTGTTTACAGCTCATAAACAGTTACTGGCATAAACTTCTTCACTTTATCCATGATCATGGATCTTGCAACAGTACCAAAATATCGGGAACTCAAAGAAATTGTAAAAATGGTAAATATCCCGCTTCTAATGCGAATGACAGAGTTATTGGCCATGCTAGTTTAAAAGCTCCAAGTAAAATACTGTTATTCAGCGGCATCCGGTTAGACTGGAAGCAGAGCCGAACATAGTTTTGACAAAGGCAGGTGATGAGTCTTCATTACCAGCAAACAGTTAATATTGAAAGATACAGAGAATTCCTCATATGTGTTATATGATTTGAATACACTACGATTCCATAATTTCATCTGTCATATATTATGCACGAAAAATGATAATACACTCCCGGACTCCTAAATCGAGCCACCTAGCATAATGATTTAGTAACGTCCATAACTTTAAAAAATTGTATGAATGAGCAAAAAGTTTTTATGCAATTTTGTAGCTGGCATATTTGTCGCCTAGTTGAAATGCAATTGGTTCTAAATTTAAATTGGTAATCTCGAAAAACAAATGAAGAGCTGTAGTTGTTGTTGTGTTTAGGAAACCTGAACAATACAGAAACTGTAAATTAAGAGCTTTGATTATTGATTTTTTCGTATCTACGGGCTGAAAAAGTTCCTCAATTGCATTTGTATCTATCTACTAGTACTCAAAAGAGTATTTATATCTCGTTTGTATAAATGGCTAACGTACTCAGAAAATCAAAGTATATTTCTAAAAATTAATTGGAGCAGTTTTAGTAAACTAATGGGCTGCACAAACGTGGACACTTTTTGTGGCAGACACAGCACACCATCACAGGAAATCGTAGTTTTTAATCAAATATTCATTTGTATCACATTATCTACCACAAGACACAAAAGTGTCCACGTTTGCACAGCACCTAAGAGAACAATTTTGAAACGATATTACGCATCGCATATATCGCAGACTGCAGCGTAAACGAGTCGTGCGTTTATAATTATGTAACTTTCTAAATATGGAAATGTTATGGTCGCCTTCGAAATAAGACCTTTAAGGACCTCGTGAAATACGCGAACGACACGTCACAAAACCGGGCACAAACTGGCGCCCAACCGTCTTTTTCACCACAAAAATAAAAGTTTTTTAAAAAAATTGTTTTTTGCGTAATTACTAAGTCTGATATACACAATATGTGGTTAACGCCTTCGTGAAGAGTCCGTCCATGTAAATGTAAACACAATGTCGAAAGAGAGGAAAACAATGATACTATTTTAGCTGTAGCATGGTGCGGGTGACTTTAGATGAAAGTATATGTTTAGCGCTTCATAGTAATACATCCCATCACTAAACATGTCTGTGGGTCGTCCTATACGGCTATGATATTCAGGGCAAAGGCTTAAAACCTTTCAGTCATGATCAGAAATCGAGGTAAAGTTCCAGATTGAAAAGGAATTGTACATTTTACTAATGTCAAACGCACCTAGCTGTAGCGAAAGCAGTATAGTATTTAATAAGCCCTTCAATACATTAATAAATTCTACATGGTATTAATATCACCAAATTATGTTTCCAGCTTAATAATAAAAATCAACAATCATGGCACTTTGTGAAAGCCAGCTGGATTCTGCCTTGCCGCAGCTGAAACGTGAGGAGTCTTCCAGCAGCGAGGGTAGTCAACAAACGCCGGAGAAAAAGCCTAAGATAGAACACAATGGCGAGATCTATGGCCTGAATCAAGGTGAGTTTGTATCATGCGGAGGAATGAGGAGAATTTCGTGAGGAGTCAGCTGAAAAGATATCTGCTGGTCTACTCACTTTGACCACGAAGGTATGTGACAGTTTTGTATGTAAAAAAATAACCGCGTGATGTCTGAAAGAGACGCCGGCCGGTAAATGACGATTTGTGTAGCTATCGTTTGTCTTGGTATGGGCATGTATAAAGTATTTTATTTTATTAATTTTAAGAAAACTTACAGCTAATACAGTTAAGTAGTCAGATACAATATGAAGACGAAGGCCAATTACAAGTTTCCACTTATAAAATATATGAATAAAATTAACAAAAGGCATAACCAGCGTGATAGTTAAACATCTAAATAGTATCTGAACAGAATAAAAAAAAAACAAACAAAAACAAATTTCAGAATAAAGTTAATCTTGAAAGAAAAAGTTATTTAACATTTTTTTTAAATTTTTGGACACTATTTTTAAATAAATCTAGGTCCACATCACGGCACACGACATTGAATATTCGACATACACTTAAAATATAAGAATTATTCCTGTAGACAGTTTCAACAATAGGTACATGAAGGAGACGTGGTCTCCTAAGAAACACAGAAGGTATACGAAGTCCAATCTTGGCTACCAGCTCAGGGACGTCAATAGAACCGTTCATGACATTATAAAGGAAAGCAAGATCTGCATGAATATGAATGTGGATCGGTGTAAGTGTAGAGGAAGATCATAAAAACTGGCCAAGAGATAGTCAGACTCGCGCACCGAGAGCTCAAGAATTGACAAGCTCTCCACTCTATTCCCAAACCTTAGCAACTCCTGTGCGCCAGAATCAGTCACGGAAAACATGGATCCCGGAACGAAATTATTCAGAAAAAATACATGGAGGAGTAGAAAGAACATGATTTACACTACCTTCCATATCAGCAGGAGACAACAAAATAAACCGTTTCGCGGGTTCGATTCCCGCACGGAACAAAAATATTTGTATGGCCTACAGGTAGTTGTTTCGGGTCTGGCTGTTTGTGTATGTGAGTTTAAATGTTTGTAAACGCACCCACGATACAGAAGAAATTCCTAGGGTGGGGCAAAGTTTTCAAAAATAATAAACCCAATAGGCACAAGGGACATTGATAACTTGGGTAAGCCCAGTTGTCTAGCACCACGGTCATGGATGAAAGGACATTTTCCATTAAGTACTTCTTTTAGATCATACTAGCTTTCGCCCGCGGTTTCGCTCGCGTTAAATTCGGTATAACACACCAAGCAGACCTGTAGTTGCTCTTGCGCCTGATTTATTTGTAATAGCAACGCTAAGTTTTCCCTTTTCTTCCCTCGTTCTCCCTCATATCCCACTTTTTTTTTTATTAAAATTAGCCTATAACCGTCTCCTGGTTCCCAACTATCTCTGTACCAAAATTCATCAAAATCGGTTTAGCCATTAAAGCGTGAAGAGGTAGCAAACAAACAAACAAACTCACTTTCGCTTTTATAATATTAAGTAAGGATATTTATTTGTTGTAGTGCCTGGCGGTCTCCCGCTCGCGGTTGACTACCGCTCTCCTGTGTCACACTTCGTTCCACCGGAGTTGTACGCGGCGCGACAGAAGCAGGAGCCGATTAGCACTGGTAAGAACTGCTTTTTATTTGACTATCTGCTTTTAGTACAGCGGTGTAGGAGATATTGTGGAACCAGCATGTCTGGGAGATATTTCTCGATGGCAGGTTAAGCCAAGTTAAGATCGGGCGGGAGGAAACGCCCGGGTGTCACCATTGTGACGATCGCCCGGAGGACACGGTGGAGCACACAGTGGCGGTCTGCCCAGCTTGGGCGGAGCACCGCCGTGCCCTCGTGGAGGCGATCGGCGGCGGCGATCTCTCGCGTCCGGCCCTGGTTCAGGCCATGGTCCGGAGCGAGAGGGAACGGGAAGCGGTCACCTCCTTCTGCGAAGCAGTAATGCTAGCAAAGGAGGTGGCCGCCTGGCCGGGCCAACCCAGCCGCCGCGGGAGACGCCCCGGGCGTCGGGCGTCGCGAGACGACTCCCGGCCACCGTAGATGCGGGCCTGTGGATGGTGAGCAATGGGTAGCTCACCGTCCGTTCGTCGATTGACGACAGGCCGTGTCGACGGCGCGTTCGTGTTTCAGATGTCAGCAAAGCAGAGGGGCTTGCCAGAGCCTCCGCCTGCCGGGGTTGCGGGTTGTTCGAAAGAGATACCGCGGCCCCGGAACGTAAAGGGCAATAGAAGGAACATGGGTGGGTTTTAGTCAGTAAAAGTTTTAAATGCCCCCCCGCTCCGCCCAGAGCGGGGAAAGTCATTGGATGATAACCCACCCGAAAAAAAAAAGCCAAGTTAAGATGAAAGAAAGAAAGAAAATTGCGTTTATTTAGCACTAGCTTTTGCCATGTCGGTTCGAACATCCGAATCATCGAGATGCGTAAATGGACGGCGTAAAAATTGTGATAGGTTAGACTTGTTGCGTGACGAATGATTGGAGAGAATGGATAAGAAAAGTGTTGGCCTCCTTGAGTAAAATCTGAGGGTCCACTTCCTGCCGGGACTAGGAAAAGATGTCAGTAAATCAGAGGGGCCTCCCAGAGCCACTGCCTGCCGGGTCTGCGGGTTGGTCCGAAAGAGATACCGCGACCCCGAAACACAAAGGGTAAAAGAAGTAAAATGGATGGGTTTCAGTCAGTACAAGTCTGACAATCCCTGCTGATCATCTGCTTCGCCCACAGCGGGAGGTATCATTCACTGATTTCCCAAAAAAAACCTCGGTGTCTCTTAAAAAAACAAACATGCTTGTTGAAGTTTTTCCCTTCCTGATCATCATCATCTTCCTGCCCTTGTCTTATCCTATTTGGTTTCAGCGCAACACGTTTTCTTCTTCCATTCTCCCCTATCAGACGTCACGGCATCATTTACTACTTTCTCCTTCATATCATTCCTTACACAATCCATCCATCTTTTCTTTGCCCTTCCTCTCACTCTCCATCCATCGACATTTATATCTATCGCTCTTTTAGTCACATGCATGTATGCGTCGATCTATTCCTCATAAGTTACTGATGTATATTCTTCCACAGCTGAAACCAGCAACCCGCCAACTCCGGTCAAGCGGAAGCGGGGCCGGCCCAGGGTGGATAAGACCAGCCCGGAGTATCTGGCCAACTTGGCGGCCAGGAAACAAGCTAAGGAGATGGGTGAGTAACAATCATAGTCAAAGTCAAAAGTCATAGTTTAAAGTCAAAAGGCAAAGTTAAAAGTCAAAATTCATATTAAAAGTTGCGGTAACGTTAATTCATAATTCGAGAGACAGAATACTAAACCCATATTTGAAAGTCAAATTCGAAGCCAATAGTCAAAAACTAATGTGAAAGTCAAAGTTAATAGAAAAGAGAGTGAGAGAGAAATTGTTACCTATGCTACAAACAGTGTTTTTTTAATTAGACAAAATAATGTTGTCCATTCTAAAATCTTGGGCTAAATATTTCAAATAACAAACGAACTACATTACTTTCACAAGTTATTATGTCTTGTGACTGGGACTGTAGCAGCATCTTTTTTGTTTTCATGACATTCAAAAGTGCCTGTAATAGTTTAATTGAAATAAATGCTTTGAGTTTGAGGTTGAACTCGTTTGCAATATACTATAAAGACGACACGGTTTGCGCAGCAGAAGAAAAAGCTTAAGCGCTGCGTGTCGCGGGTTCGATTCCCGCACGGAACAAATATCTGTTGTATAGATAGTTGATCCGGGTCTGGGTGTCTGTGTATGTCTTGTGTTTGTTCACTTAGCTTCAAGAGAAACATAACAGCGAAAACGAAGTGGAGAAATTGTTTTTTTACCGTTTTAAATGTGGTCGGGCTAAAAATTCATATTTATTTGTACAGTTAGCAAAAAAGATAGATAACCAAGCATTGCTTAGACACCGATGGACGTTTTCAACTGTTTAATTTAGTATTTAATGAACTGTTTGTATTGCTTTAAATTAATTTTGTTAAATGATGTTTATTTTGCAAGTAGGATTTCACGTTTTTTTACTAGATGAGGCCGGTGTTTCGGACCCGGCTACTCTGAGAAGTAACAGCCGAAACAAACTCAGAGGTCATAGTCTCTTTTAAGGTTAAGACAAAAAAACTTGGTCAACTTACATGAGGACTATGCAGATTAGTGTCTGAAAAGGTTTTTTTTTAAGAAAGCACCACACAGATTGAATGTACCTGTCCAGTCAGTGCAAGCATTTGTCAGTTATCGTGTAACTCGACTCATAACTCAAGAAGCTGAACGATACGATAAACAATAACAAAAAAGACAGTTGTGTAGGTCGCTTATAGTACTCAAACTGCCAGATAATCGTCAAAAACAAACAAATTAAATAAAAGTAATGATCCACATAGATCGAAAACGTTCATGGATTTTTAAAAATCAATTGTATTACACAAGTCTAGTTACTTATTTTCTTTGCTGACTGTACTCGTTCGTTATTATACCAATGCATGAAAGAGACATCGACGTACAAACGGTCAAGACGTACACAGGACACATCGACCTATTCAAAATCAGTTTATGTAGATATCTCACTACGAATTGTACACCGTAGATTTGCCGTACGATAGAAGATCCGCATAAACTGGTTTTGTATAAGTTAATGTGTCGTCGTGTTTACTCAGTACATAATTTTGAACCAATCCCATAATTAAGAGGTGTAAAAGTACCCTTCGAGGCCAAAAGGAACTTGTTCTTCTCTGTCGATATTGGGGACCCTTCTACTACTACCTCTAGTCACATAGATATTGGGGGACAAAATTCTAACCTTTAAACTGACATGGTTGCTTACATTGTAATTAACACTTGAAACGGGATATTTACCATGTTTATTATTTATACCGAGTTTCCGATATTTCGGCGATGTTGCAAACGCCATGATCACGGATGAACTGAAGTTATTGCGGGTGGATGTTTACGAGCAGACAAAACGATCTACCCTCTTTCTTATTCGTTTTTTGCGTTCGTTACCACTAACACCATCACTCACAAGTCGATTTTGCTCTCGACACACAAAACTCACTCAAATTCAATTGTGTAAAAAGCCAAAACGTAGTGAAAAAATATCGGTACTTGATACAGTGAGTTTTGTCCAAAAAAAATTTGGTTCTTTTTCTTTTGAGATACAGAACCTTGAAAAGAACTTATAAGATCCGCATGGGTAGGTCTAGGTACAACAATCCGTACTTCGGCGACGGGGAGAAGGCTCGCCTGTATGTCAGCACCCATCGGTAGGCGCTTCCGCACGATGGAGCCGTCACGTTCGGTCGCCTTTAGATGTGTGAGGAGCCGTGCCCTCATCGTGTAGTTCAAAATGATGTACAGAATACGTTATAATCGTTGCGACGCTGTCTCTCTCACTTTGTATACGTTTTTAACCGCTACAAAGTACTTTTTAGGCTTAGACTGCATCGAAAGCAAAACGAAGAAACACATTTCCACGTGCGGCCTATACCTTGCTCGGAACCACAATTCAGGCCAGACAATGATCCTTATTTCATTATTTTTATTGTTTTTTTTTCAGCGGCTATGATGAATAACAGGACCCCAGAAAGTGGGGAAAAGCGTAAGCGCGGCAGACCACGTGTGGACAAAACTAGCCCAGAGTATTTGGCTAGAAAGAGGGCTCGAGAGTTAGGTAACAAACATACATTCATACTATTGGAGTAACATGGGTTGGTTTTCATTGTACACTAACTTTAGCTTGAGCTTGATAACGTTTAGGTAAGCTATTTTTAACAAAACCCGGAATAGTGATTTAATCCAGAATTTTGACACGAAAGTCAGAATTGTGGCGCGAAAGTCAGAATTGTGACGCGAAAGCCAGAATTTTGTCTCGAAAGCCAGAATTTTGACATATAATCAAGAATGTTGACACAACATCATAAAGTTTTGCACAGTCTAGAATTTTGACATGACATTAATAGTTAAAAAACATTACACTGGTTAATGAATGTCACAAAATCCAGCCAAAAATCACACGAACTACTGAAATATGACTAAATCCTGCATGTAACACAGAATCATGACAATAACGTCTAAGCAATCGCATTAAGACTCATTATTAATAAATACACAAACTCCTGGATAATATGCACTAATATATATCATGTCGTAAACGCGGCAGACCACTGGTGGACAAAGCTGACCTTGAGTATTTGGATAAAAACGAACTTGAGAGTTAGCTACATTCATTCATACAACATGCTATTGGGTTAACTTTGATTGGTTTTTATTGTACACTGACTTTAGCTTGAGCTTGATAACGTTTAGGTAGTGGCGTGGTTTTAGAGACTCGATTTCGACACTTCTTCCAAAATTCACGGTACGAATCCCAGAATGTTGGCACAAAATCCAGAATTTTGATACAAAATCCAGAACTTTGATGAAGATAATATTACTTAACAAACAATAATTTGCAACAAAATGTTTCTTTATTGTCTTGCAAAACAAATTGTGAATTAACCTCAGCTTTTTCTCGTTTTATGCTAACGTACTCAACCTGTGTCAAAAATTCCATCCAATAACATTCAGCAGTTTTGTGTCTTGGGGTGCAAAAATGAGCTTAAAGTAACTTAATTTTAATATAACTGGGCTACCCAATTGATGCAGACAACTGTACAATAATTAAAGGGTTTGTATAGTGTTGGTTGCTTTCTTATCTATTTTCTTTTGTTGTTGTTTATCTATTTAAATTGTGAATAATTGCTGTGGTGCCCTGTGGTTCCCGGCAACGAATAGGTCATCAATTGGCCTACCATGACATCTTAAAGCAGAATTATTTAAATCTTACCCCAGTTTTATCAAGGGGTACTGTAGTACCCAGTATTAACTGGGTTTTGGAGGTGAAAAAAAGGAGCACTAATATTTATACGTCGGCACATATATCATGTAAAGAATGCACAGTGAAAGAATCATAATTAAAATCAATAATTCAACTTTCCATTTTTTCTTCGTTTTACTTCACTGTTACGACCCTAGGAGGCGTTCAGATCAATGGCCGACGATAGTAGGTACTAAAGATATTAAATACGAATGCGCTACCTACTGGAATAACTTACTACTTACTGGATGTAGAGATACCTACTTAATTAAACAAACTTGTAAATAAAAGGCTCTCGGCTAATTTAAGGGTTGTCGCACGGAGTTTGTGCCAAAAAAAATAAAGTGAAATGTATTTTTCAAACTACAGTACTTTCACAGTTATTATGTCTTGTAACTGGGACTGTAGCTTCATTTTTATTGTTGTCAATGTTTCGACAGTTCAAAAGTGCCTGTAACTGGCCTACTTGAAATAAATGATTTTGATTTCTCTTAAAGGTATTTGAATGCACAAAGTCTTATCACCTTAGCTGTATGCCCCTTAAATGTTATTGCTCCGTTTTTTTCCACATATTTTTGTACAAAATATAACATGGTGTAAAAAATATTGAAATCTATACTTATTCTGAACAAACTGTATTCAACGAAACAGTCAATTTACCAGTCTGGTCCAATCATTATTTTTTGGACAACTGTAAATAATATGCAAGAAAAATATTTTTTACATTTACACAATATTATAATTAATAGTTATTGTGGTCTTATATGTAGTTATAGTACGGATCCCAACTGGCATCTTAGCTAGATTACAAAGTAACCTATGTTAAAGATACCAGTCCCATTTCCCATTTTTCAAGATCATTTCACAAGAGATTAATTATATTTAAGAAATCTAAAATGTATTAAGAATGTAAGAAAACAAACAAAATAATAAAAAATAACTGCTAAAAGATAGTAACAATCACTTATAAACTATTAGCTGGCGCCCGCGGCTTCGCTAACAATCAACCTTCAATCTAACTCTGTGCCAAATTTCATCAAGATCCGTTCAGCAGTTTTGACGTGAAAAAGTAACAAACATCAATAAAAAAAGTAAAAAATCCATCCATCCTCACAAACATTCGGTAGGATATACACTACTACACACTACTACAAATTCTACATTTATTTTGTTAACAGAGGCGCTGGAGAGAAAACACAAGAGAGAGTGTAAACGTCGAGCCACTGGAGGTAAGTTTTTATTAAAAGAGGGGTTTTTTACTAGAAGTGTCTCCGCAAGAGGGCGCTGATTGTTTGTCAGCTATCAAAGTCATCTTGTTATAAACTCGACCAATGAGGGCTGTCGTTTTTGAGGTTACATGAGGGCGCCACTGGTGGCTACGGTCCTGTTATTAATTATATTGCATACTGTAATTATATTACCTAATAACTAACAACATCAAGGAAAAAAAAAATTAAATCAACATAGTGTAATTTTCAGATACATATTTAAAATATTGACTATAGAATTAGCTAGCAGAAAACATTAAAAATCATTCTTCTTTCAAGTGAAAGAAAAATGATTTTTAAATGTTTTAGATTTGTTTCAAGTTAATATTAAAACATTTCAATTGGCTCAATTTTGAAATATTCTTGATTAAAATCTAATAAAACTACGTTTTAAAAATTGCGAATAGTATGACATCTGACGTTTTTGTAGACGAACGCCTCTGCCTGCATTTCATGCACGAAAGTCGCCATTGGGGATCAGACATAACGCATAGCGCCATTTCGCGACAAAGTTTAGAACAAGGAACTAAATGACAGTTAAATGAAATTGACAAACAGTCAGCGCCATCTACATAGAACTAATTTGACAGTTTTTCAATTCACACAATATTAACGGTGTAATAAAAATAGACATTTAACTACAGGAGGGTGAAAGATTTTTCTGGATATCGACATACTTTAAAAGTGAGAAAAATCCTTTGTCCTTATTTTAAGGATTTTTCTTAGCAGGGTTTTTAGAGTTTCTGCTTATGATAGAAGAGAGATTATTGCAAGAGTTAATAAAAAAACAGATATAGTATTTGTACCAAAATCAATCGGTCTTTTGAACAGTCAATTGCTCTATTCTATCATAGTGTAAGGTTTCTTGAAGTTCTATATAAAACAACCCCCCTGGGGTATAAAATTGAGGGAGGACAGAGCGCACCTATGTCTGCACTCACTTATGCACTGAATTTAACCGATTGGGTCCGGAGCCTTAAGCGGAGACGATTTCAAACCTTAACGTGCAAAAAATGAAGTCTAAATCAGTCGCGGTTGCGGGTAATTTAGAATCACCCGGGCCTAAGCGGTTAAATATCTATTTTGTGGATTTCCAGTCTCCGCTAAGATGACAAAAATTCGGTCTCAAAAAATTCACCCTGTAGATAATATTGTCAAAGGTTACACTAATATATTAAGTATTATAAAACTGTGTAAGTTGAAGTGTTTCACTAATCATGTACTAAACGCCGATCATTTTCTTGCATTGCAATGCAAGACTGAAGCAAGAAAATATTTTTTTAAAGGAGATTGTGCAGATGTAGTGTAAAACTTTTATAACCTGTAATTTTTTTAAAGGACAATGTTCAAAATGGCCCTGTGAAATAAAGAGTATCGGAACACACGTTAGTTAATTGTCTTTGTTATGATGTAAGTTGCAAATACTTCTGTAATACAGACTAGCTGTATACCAAAATGTAAATTTTATTGTATTTTACGCGACTAATAACGATGTTAAGAATACAGGTACCTTTTTAAGCTATTGCATAGCTTCTATCGCGGGCCTTGAGCGCGGGGCCCGAATCCAGAAATTCCGTAACGCAAAAAAACCTGACGCTCCCCACTCCGACGGGCACGGAGGTGTGGCTTGAAGGCCGCGCATTGTCTAACGTCGTTTACACAATACGGTCAGTTATTTCAATCCCGATTCTAATGTTCTAATAGCGTGTTTGGTAGAGAATCGGATAGTCAATCGACATTACGCTGGATCAAACCCAAGGTCTTGTTTTTCTTTTTGCGACTTCTTTTCATTGGAAGTACTTTTTAAATATTTTATTTAGATTGTTTTTATTTATTGCATAAGTTGATAAAAAATGCTATGCAATAGCTTTACCGCGGCAAGCCCCGAGTGCCACACGTATTTTTTTTTATTTATTATTCAAAAGCACATAAACAATACAATTTAGAAACAACAACATACCAACACAAACCATCGCGGGTTTAACAGCGGTATGCCAGACACGGCAACTCGGTGCCATAACATTAAAAAAAACAAACATCCATATACTTACATTGAAAATACACTTAATAACAATTTAAAAAGTATCTTTTTAGTATCTTTGAACAATTCTTAACATTTACACCTACCTATGTTATATATAATTACATAATCATATATAATTTACATGAATAGTTTCAATGTATTTTAATGTTGCACTTACATCCACTTTGGCGTTAGAACATTAAATGCATAGGTACCGACCTAATTGTCTAGGAAGGTATTAAAAATTGCTAAATGTATTATGATATCATTTTTCAGTTTCTTAAAAATCACTCGAAACTTTGAAAAATCAAACCTTATATTCTTCGTTATGGTATCTCAAAATCTAGTATACTTTTTGAAATATACCTATTCTGCAGCTAGTCCGCAATAAAAATAAGATCATAAAGAAGTTAACACTTGAAACGGGATATTAACCATGTTTGTTATTTTTATTGAGTTTCCAATATTTCGGCGATGTTGCAAACGCCATGATCACGCGCAATGACTTATATAAAAAATAATAAACATGGTAAATATCCCGTTTCAAGTGTTAATTATAATATTAGTAACCATGTCAGTTTAAAGACTTATATCATAAAGCAGTTTAGTAATGATAGAGAATACAATACATCATGTTCCGATGCTCTTGGCTCCAGCGCCAACAATGTATGGGCGCAGAGCAATGTCCTTTTTTATTTTTGCTTCAGTCGTGCAACTTTGTTTTCTTTGCAGTCACTTAACAAAAAAGCGGAATTGCAAGACAGTATTAATGTTGACTACTTAAAACTTGAAATAAAAAAATTTAACCCACTTCAAAAAGAGAGGAGATTATGCTTTCGAACATATTTATTTATATGTTTACGGATTATTTCGCCAACTGTGGACCGATTTACAAAATTCTTGTTTCGAAATGGTATACTTCCGAGGTGTGGCCCATACCAATTTTATATATTAAAGTTCTTGGGTAGTTAATGAGTTATCGTCTATAATACATATTTATTTCTTCTACGTCTATATGGATGACCTGCTAATATCTTTTAACAATGGAATTTTTCAATGAAAATTGAGAAAAGATCATCATGCCATAACTAAAACTGCTGGAATAAATAAATTAAAAAAGAAATAGAAATAGGCCCACAATTCTCGGAAAAAATCGCGTAACAAAGAAGCGAAATGAGAACGTCCTTCTTTTTTTGAAGTTGGTTTAAAAGTAATTTAATGACTATCGCTCAGTAAAGCCATATTCGTTACGTTGGCCAGCAAATTAACAAATCGAATGAGAATTTAAATGTCGCGGGTTATCTTGACTCCATCCTTCAAAAATGTACTACAAAAGTACTTTCACAAGTTATTATGCATTGTGTCTGGGACTGTAGGTTCATTCTTTTATTTCTTGACATTCAAAAGTACCTGTAAAGGTCTAATTGAAATAAATACTTTGAGTAAGTATAAGAATCAGTCTTGCAATTCCGCCACAGCATTAGCTTACTAACACCTACCATTCGTCTTTAGCCAAGCCCATCTCAAAAACAGCCTTACAAATGTCATCGCGCGTCAAAAAACGACAGTTGCCAGCAAACAATAAAAAAATGGGTGTTGCCATGAGGAAATTACCGGCGAAAATTGGCAACACTGTCCGAAAGGTTGGCGATAGAAAGCTTTTAGTGAGGCGAGCTGAAAACAGAAAGTTTACTAAGAAAAAAGGTAATTTTTGCATAAATGGTCTTATTTGCTTGTGTGCAATGTGGAAGGAATTTTGACGTATATTGTCTAGTATTGCCAGATACCAAAATTAATGAATTGACTAGAAATTTATAATCGTTGGCGTTGACGTTCTTAAATGAAAAACTTCTTATTTGTTTGATGTATTCCAATGCACCAGGGGCCTATAATGACCGCTTTAGCAGAATAATAATCTATATACATATAATAAGACTGTAAAAGATCGATTTCTGTACATTGAAGATTTTTATGAAAAATTGTTACAGGGGGTCTTAATTACCGTAATAGAAGCCAAAACAACAATTTTTAAAATTTTTGTCTGTCTGTCTGTCTGTCTGTTTGTCCGGGCTAATCTCAGAATCTACTGGACCGATTTTGACGGGACTTTTTTTATTTGACTCAGTATCACCTGGAGAGTAAACTGGGATATAAATAATCACGCCGATGAACTTAGGGGGCAGGCAGGAAATTGAATCTCAGAATCTACTAAACCGATTTTAATGGGACTTTCCGGACATAGGCTATTACTTTTTTTTAAAAGAGTGTGATATGAGGGAGAAAGGGGAAAGAAACGGGAAAACTTAGCGTTGCTATTACAAATCAATAAGGCGCTACCGAATTTAACGCGAGCGAAGCCGCGGGCAAAAGCTAGTAGGATAATATAATGAGTTACGTTATAATTCTTAAAATGGTCACAAAGGTTCAATTTATAATATTGACTATGACTACGTATACGACTATGAATACGACTTTAAAAAAAAAAACTTGATTCATATTCTATTATGATTCTGCAAAACCGGCCATTTTAGGCTTCAAGGTTAGACTGGAAGCTGAGGGGAATATTGATAGGAAAAGTGTGTGGATAAATTATTCGAAAAATACACTTAAGTAAGTGATGACAAAGATATTCATCACAAAACAAACTACAGTCAATATAAAATTCTAACGATGATTTTTTCCATTTCCATTTGTATTTAACTTAAAAACAAAAGTAAAAAAAAAAGAGTTTTTTTTAAAAATAAGCTAAAATAAACTCGATAACATGCATACAAAAAAAAGAAACATTTGTTTATGAAATGGTCTGTCAAACATGTCATTCACAATATGTGTTAAAAATTTCCAAGATGGCCGCTTTGTACACAAGTCAATAATGGATGCATGGAAGTAGTTAGGCTTGTGTGGGTAGATCAAATTCTAATAGCTCAGTGTATTATGCCGTTTCTGTACCGTCAGCCAAACTTTTTACTCTTCTATGCGTGTCGATGGACTCAAATAATACACAAAAAGAAAGAAAGAAAACGTCTATTTCGCAATGGCCACCCACAAGTGCACACAACAATTTTTTTTAAACATTTAAAATAAAAAGGGGACAATGTTGTGTGTCTCACGGCTGCGCCACATAGGTCCAGTTCAGTCAACTTCAGAGCAGCTTGTGCCTAGCTCTTTCGTTGGCTTCATTTATACCCTGGAAGGTCAAGTGGGTACATCTGCACCCTCCAGGATGTAAATGAAGAAAAGGAGGTGGGACATATCCTGCACAGGGGATCCGCACTGGCATTGTATTAAAAACGGGTCACAGCCAATCTGAGATCAGAAGACATTGCCAGATATAGTCACTGCAGTTCCTGTACCAAAAGATGTTATTATTTTTTTATTAAAAAAAACTAGCTGTCTTGCGCGATTTCACCCGCGTCTTTGGTTACTGCCCCGCTCTCGTGGGTAGTAGCGTGAAGTTATTTAGCCTATATTACTCAGTGATAATGTAGCTATCTAACGGCAATTTTTTTTTTAAATTAGTCCAGTAGTTTTTGTGTTTCGTTACATACAAAAATACAAATCTCTTCATAATATTAGTGTATGTAGAATGACATATGTATTGCGAACACTATGATCGAAGACTGTACTGTATCGCCATTACAAAAAGTCTAGTTAATCCTGCAGCCAGGTTTACCTCCTCACGAGGGAACTCCTCAACGGTTAAAAGCAGGGACTCGAAACTTTGGTCACGTGTTCAATGTTGATACATAGACCTTTCTTTTTTCTCACAACTTTTATAACAGACAAAAAAAAATAGATTTTAGATTACCTCACAAAACAAACGGATTCCTTTGATGTCCGTCTGTCTGTCTGTCAAGCCCCTGTATCTCGAGAACGCGGCGTATCGAGTTGAAATTAAAACCAAATACTCAAGTTTGTGGTCCTTTTGTTCTGTGAAAAAATTAACCCTCTAAGTCTACGCAGTCAAAAGATATGGTTGTTTATGTCGCAAGTTTGTACAGAACCCACACTTTTCCGTTTTTTTTTTTAATAATGTGTTGCTGACGGTATTATAAATTGGCATGACGGTTACTTAGGTATTTGTTTAAAATTTAAAATAAATAGTATTCTAATGTATAATTCTTTCTATTTTGAGAGCAGAATTTACTTAAATATATTCGCATGAGTTGTGTAGATATTACAGGCTTTTATTGAATTTACAAATAAATGTTGTTAATTTGCTTTAGGTAACTTGTATTTATGTATTAAATATTATTAGGTAGGTTGGAGTACATATTTCAAATTGCATGAAAGTAGTTTTAGAAGAAAAGATAGGAATGCGTCATTACGGGACCCTTAAAGATTCGTCTCGTTCATCTGAATAACACAATCGAGGACAACATTCAGTTACTGTTTGGAGAGAAGATTGTCTTTTTACATAATCGCCACACAGACGTGATCTGAAATTATGAAAAAAGAAATACTTCCATAACCTCTCAAGGAACGCCATAATTTACCTCAACTATCCGTCAAGCACCGCCGGGTGGGCTCTTATCGTAAGCGTAATCTGATTTTAAGACTTATCTTTAATACAAATACAGTTTTAAATCGGTCGGGGTTTGGTGGCACAAATTTGTGCCAGCGGGGCTCAACGATAATATTTATTTACTGCACGTTTTTGTGCCGCTCTGGGGAGAGGTTAAGATCAATGTTTTTTTCTTGTATTTTATGTTGCATGTCATATTCATCTTAAAACAACTAGACAAGTCTTGTGTTGCTTTGCTTTGAGAGTAGTTGTCTACCGCATTGAGCTGAAATAGCGTAATTTACGCCGCTTAAATTGAGACTGAAATTAAGGCGCAAATAATACGCGGTGATTTGTCGTCGATGACTCTGATCTATTAAGGCGCTTTGCACATGGAGCAACTATTGCAGCAAATGGCAACTAGGTGTTTATATATATTTCAATTGGTCTGCGCACTTATAGCAAAGCGATTCAAGTTTCGGTGGGGTTCCCTCTATCTGGCAGAATCTTGATGCTCCGAAATTTATTTGGCATAACACACTTAGCATAATTTTCTTTAAACGAACATTTTAAATGCATAAAAAATATTTGTTATAGGTAATTATCGTTTGGCATAATGTTTAGAACTTCGAATTTACAATGGCATACTTTTAAGATGGCAGAATTACATTTAGTATAATTAAGATTGGCAGAGTTCAAATGTCGCATAATATCGTTTAACATAATGTTCATTTAGAGCGATGATTATTTGGTAAAATTTGACTTGGCTTACTATGCAGATGGCAGAAATGGCTAGGTTTGGTTAGGTTAAAACTGTGACCTCCAGAAACGACTTGCATTAATAGAAAAAAGAGATTGTTTTTAGTGGGTTACCCAGAACTGAACTATTTAGATTAGGATAATTACTTATTGTATTAAATTACATTATTTCAAATTCAATTAAATAATAACTAAAATATAAAGATTTAAATAATTAAAATGAATGACAACAAACAATGACAAAGTTGATTCTAACTTTCTGCGATATGACAATTCTGCCGTTTAATGATTATTTATCGATATGAAATATGTATATGCCAAAAGACGATTCTGACTGTGAACTTTCTGCGATATGATGATTCTACTTTTTAAATATTATGGATATGAAATTTATGTCTAGAGACGATTCTGACTTACAAAATTATGAGTTTTGAATGTATGATAAATGAGTGTCTGCCAAACAATTTTCTGCGAAATGAAGTTTGTGCTATCCGTTGTTATGCAAAATAAAATTATGACATAAAAAGTTCTGCTATAAAGGGTGGACCCGTTTCGGTGATCGTCAACAATTTTCAGTTGCTGTTATCGATGACTAAGTTAGTTCCTAATTGCCGCGACTAGCAACTGTAAAATATTGTACCGGGTTTTTAAAGTTGCCGGTTAATTTGACAATGAGAGCAAGTGCCGCTTTTGCCGATATCCATCGTGATATTGAACGCTGATCTCTGCGTAGTTTTTCTTTAACACGTTGCCCCACACTTGGAATTACTCCTGTATCGTTGGTGCGTTTACAAACATTTAAACTCACATACACAAACAGCCAGACCCGGAACAACTATCTGTAGGCCATACAAATATTTGTTCCGTGCGGGGATCGAACCCGCACACGCAGCGTAGCAGTCGATCGCTCAGCCACTGCGCCAACCGTGACGTCAACTCGTAGATTGGGCAACTCGGCTATGAAAGTTGCTCACAGAATGCCATAAAATTGCGGCAACAGTAAACGTTATAGCAACTATCAACTTTTACAGGAAACTTTTAAATAATTGATAGTTGCTTTAACTTAAGTTGCCCTATGTGCAAAGCCCCTTAAGTCACGAGGCTTGTAGAGACGATTATCTTGAGGGTTCGAAGTCAGAGTGGGAAATCGCTTTTTGTACTTATGGGATGCCTCCAAAGACACCCAATAATTCACTCACTTTTTTAAGGATTCAATATTTCAAATGTCCTTTTTTTGGTATTGTTCGTCGTGTCGTTGAGCTCCTTGCGTTATGAGTCGAGCTACACGATAACTGACAAATGCTTGCACTGACTGGACAGGTCCACTCAATCTGTGTGGTGCTTTCTTAAAAAGACCATTTCAGACACTATCTGCATAGTCCTCATGTAAGTTGATCAAGATTATTTTGTCTGGACCTTAAAAGAGACTATGACCTCTGAGTTTGTTTCGGCTGTTTCTTCTCAGAGTGGTCAGGTACGAAACACCGGCCTCATCTAGTTTTTAAAAAAAAGACGTGTAAAAGTGTTTGAGAAAACCTACTTGCAAAATAAACATCATTTATCAAAAGAAAAAAAGCGGAACCTTTATAGGATCATTATATTGTCCGTCTGTCTGTTTATCAAGACCTTTTATCTCGGGAATGTGTGGAGGTATCAAGTTGAAATTAAAACCATATACTAAAATCTGTAGTCTCTCAGAGCTGTGAAAAAATCAACCTTCAAAGCCTACGCAGTCAAAACATATAGCCGATTATGTCGCAAGTTTGTACGAAATCTTCGGAGCCCCAGTTTGAATCGCTCTTGACCGATTTTTTTACGTTTGACTTACACTAAATTTATCCTATAGCGAAAACAACCAGACCCGAAACAACTACATGTAGGTCATACAAATATTTGTCCCTACCGAACTCCCGACACTGAGCGTAACAGCCAATTCCTCAGCCACTGCGCCAACCGTGCCGTCAAAAATGAAGGTTAGCACGGATCTAGAGCGTGTTGATTTTAGAAGAGAAGGCGACATGAAGCTGTCTCAAATGCATGGTAAAACTCTCCCAGATTATCATGTCTGCGCTTCAGAGGCTTCTTCTCAAGATAATCTTCGCAGACTACACGGTTGTGCTTACGTTACAGACTCGGCGGCCTCGTCATCTGCTGGGGAGACGACACCGAGGACCAAGAGGAAATATACTAAGAGGACCCCGAGCGCAAAGAAAGATGCCGTGAGTAATATCATTGTAGGACGAAAGAAAGAAAATTGCGTTTATTCAGCACTAGCTTCCGCCCGCGACTTCGTTCGCGTGGCGTAGTTACTTTGGGCTAACGCTTAGCTTTAACCCGCGTGATTAAAAAAAAAACACTTTTCTTCCCTCTTCTCCCCCTTTTCTCACTTTTTTTTAGCCTACTTCCGTCTCCAGGGTCCCAACTATCTCTGTACCAAAATTCATCAAAATCGGTTTGGCCATTTAGGCGTGAAGACGTAACAAACAAACAAACTCACTTTCGCTTTTATAATATTAGTAAGGATTGTTGTTTAAGGAGAGAGGTAGTGCTTTTTGAGCAGAATTTCAAAAGTGGACAGGGTTTGAGCGCTCCTTACAGACACGGGCAGGGCATTCCATAGCCGTACAGTTTGAACTTTTGTTTAAAAAAAGTGAGAAATGAGGGAGAAAGAGGGAAGATAAGGGAAAACTTAGCTTTGCTATTACAATAAATAAGGCGCTTGGGCAAAAACAACAAGTAGCAGGTACCTGCAAATCAGGAAAGGGGAACTGTATTACCCCGAATTAAACGCGAGTGAAGCCGCGGGCAAAAGCTAGTATTAAATATTTCTTTGCTCTTCATGATTATTATTTTATATATATTTATATATAAGTATCGTTTGACGGGCCTGTTGGTCTAGTGGTTAGTGGCCCTGACTGCTGAGCCGGAGGTCGTGGGTTCGATTCCCACCCAGGACAAACTTTGTGTGATGAGCATGATTGTTTGTTCTGTGTCTGGGTGTGATTTATCTATAATATGTATGTATTTATAAATTATATAACTATGTATATCAGTTGTCTGGTTACCATAAAACAAGCTCTGCTTAGCTTGGGATCAGATAGCCGTGTGTGAGTTGTCCCAAGATACTTATTTTATTAGATATTTATTTAAATATAGCTATTTAATTTTGAAAATTATTACAAATCCAACTAAAGGTTGTCTTGAAAAGATCGCTTTTAGCGATAAGACCGCCCATTGTCATCCTATTTATAAGTTGTTTAATGTTATTCTTGTTATTTGTATGGTGTACATAATAAAGAATATTCTATCTTCTATCTATCTAACAAACAAATTAAAAACTGTCAGAATTTGCTTGTCAACAAGAAAACGCGCTGAGGCTGCAGTCGCAAGCTCTAAGTAACCTTATCGAGAAGCAAACTCTTCAGTCTTGATCCTAAAATACTTTTACTTAAATTGAGGTTTGCATAATAAAGAATATTATTACACAAGCTCTGCTTAGCTTGGGATCAGATAGCCGTGTGTGAGTTGTCCCAAGATATTTATTATTTATTATTATTATTATTATTCTATCTATCTATCTAGCTTATGTGAAATAAAAAATGTTGATGTTTTTGTATAGGCCCCTTCAACGGAACGCGTGAAGGGAAAACGTGGTAGACCACGGAAGGTGGATCAACTCGCAGCCAACAACAAACAACAGCAACCTAGTAAGTTTGTTTCAATACACTTAGAAAAATGGCTCTTATTGTACTAAGATTAAGTTCAACATGCAATGAATTTCAAACGCATGCTTTTTTCGTAAAGGTTTTTTTTTTTAAAGCGGAAAAAACTATTTTTTTTGTGTTGGGTTGTCATCAAATAACTTCCCCGCTCTGGGCGGAGCGGCGGAGTGTTAGACTTGTACTGACTAAAACCCACCCATGTTCCTTCTATTGCCCTTTACGTTCCGGGGCCGCGGTATCTCTTTCGAACAACCCGCAACCCCGGCAGGAAGAGGAACCACTTTGTTATCCGTTTGTCTGTCAAAAACCTTTTATCTTGGAAACGCGGGAAGGTATCAAGTTGAAATTAAAACCATATAATTAAATCTGTAGTCCCTTTGTGCTGTGAAAAAAACATCCCTCTAAGTCTACGCATTCAAAAGATACGGCTGTTTATGTCGCGAGTCTGATTCGCTCTTTTTTCTGATTTCACCACGGATAAACAAAAATCTCTACAACATTAGTTTTAGTATATGCGAAACCTGAATATAGTTTGTTCAGAATAAGTAACTGAATCGATTCCAATCATTTTTACACCATGTTATATTTTTTTACAAAAATATTTAAAAAAGTTTATAATATGGACACCATGCGACACTAAGTACCTATTCGCAAGCGCACAAAACACCCGCCCGGACCTCGGCAAAAAAAATGCGCGCGAGTCACAGTCGCGGCGCAGGGACGCCGTGCGCCGTTGGTGACAGTGTATTTGTACGGATATCCAGGTAACATAACAACGTCATAACTTTGTGGTTTTTCATGATACAGTTTTGAAATTTTGTACATAGATTCTTTATATAAAAATACTGGACAGGTGTTTCGGCTTTCGCATAAACTAAAAATAATGTTGTATAGGTGGCGGTGTTTTTTTACAGCACGGAGGCGCATGTTTTTAAGGGCTTCATATCGTTGTTTATTTTTAATCGACTTCAAAAAAGGAGTTTCTATGTTCGACTCTCGGTGTTTCTATGGTTTTTAATTTGTGTTCACATCAGTGAACACAAATTAAAAAATATACGGTCAACAGTTGGCGGAGATATCAATCTCCGCCAACTGTTGACCGCGTTTCATAATTCTTTTTTTGTTCGAAAGGGTATACTTTGAGGTGGTCCCATATCTATTTTATTTATATTGCTTAGGTAGTTAATGAGTTATCGTCTGTGATATTTTGTCTTCTATTTCTATATAGTTGATCTGCTGATCTTTTAGTAATAATGAACATAAATTACCTAAGCAATATAAATAGTATTGATATGGGACCACCACAGAAAAACACCCTAAAAAGAATTTTGCAAATTGGTCCAGGCGTTTTTGAGTAATCGGGGAACATACATAAAAATTAAAAGACGAATTGAAAACCTCCTCCTTTTTTTAAGTCGTTTAAAAATGAATACTCGATAAAAAAAAATGTGATCATCATGTCATAAATTAAACATTATGAAAAAAAAAATACTTGCAAGAATACCGTCTTTCAAACACTAAAAAGAGAAAAATAACTTAACTTTCGGAATTCGGTGGCAAAAAAAGTTAACGAAACAGACGAAAGTCACCGCCTTCCGAAAGTATAGTTATTTTACACTTTTTTTTACAAGCAGGTTTTCACAAACTTTTTTTTTTAAACAAGATGGGGCAAAGTGGTCACAATGACAGGGTACAAGTGCCTTCTTCGTTAAGGGTAGGTTGTATATATAAAAAAAAAAGTCTTTATTCAAATACTGCTTTGTCTATTTCCAGAGATTCGCGTAAGAAATAATCTGATGCCAGTTAATTCTGAACCGATCACATTGGATAGTGACGATGAGCCGGATCTTGGTAAGACCTAATAAATAATTCCATCGTCATCCCAAAAAAACGACCAAGAAATTGTAAGTTCTTCAATACATGCCAAATGCCATGGACAAATGAGATGAGAAATGGATGGGAAATCATCAACGGCACGATTGGCGCAGTGGCCTAGCGATCGACTTCTGCGCTGGGTGTTGATCGATCCCCGCACGGAACAAATATTTGTATGACCTACAGATAGTTGTTTTGGGTCTGGCTGTTTGTGTATGTGAGTTTAAATATTTGTAAATGCACCCACGATACAAGAGAAAATCCTAGTGAGGGCAGCGTTTTATCAAAAAAAACTTATCCCGCTCCGCTTCAGACTTGTACTGACTAAAACCCACCCATGTTCCTTCTATTGCCGTTTATGTTCCGGGGCCGCGGTATCTCTTTCGAACAACCTTTTACCCCGGCAGTCGGTGTCCCTGGCAGGTGAAATACTAACGCACCGTCCACACGGCGCAGGGTCTACCTTAATGACATTTGCCAGAAGAAATGTTCCACTTAATAATTAATATTTGTGTTCCAGGCTCACCAAGTCAAGCATCAGACTCGTTGAGTCTCGACGAGAACCTGCGAGCCTTGAGACATATCCACGAGAAGTACGCTAACATTGATAAGGTTAGTATTGTTATGGTAATCTTTATGAATATTGGTCTAGCTTTCCTGCGCGATTTCACCCGCGTTTTTAACAAACTCTTATTGACAATTTTCACAAATTACAGTTACGCATTCTAAAAACCATTGTACCCAGGAAAATAAAACTAGAATTCCAAGATAATGACGCGGGTTTATTCAAGCACTGTCAAATTGTAAATGTCTTTGATAAGGTACGGATACGTGTTTTAAATGAATATTATGACAATCTAATTAATATCTATAAAAATGAAAGGTCGAAGTCGTTGCGTTGTCTGTCATACCTACCCACATTTAAGAAATCTAAATCAAATAACATCTATGGGACAAGGACCTGGGAATGCATGTTACCATCGATTATGAATGACTTACCTCCGGAAATTCGCAAAGTATTAAATGTTAACAATTGTTCGAAGATACTAAAAAGATACTTTTTAAATTGTTATTAAGTGTATTTTCAATGTAAGTATATGGATGTTTGTTTTTTAATATTATGGCACCGAGTTGCCGTGTCTGGCAAACCGCTGTTAAACCCGCGATGGTTTGTGTTGGTATGTTGTTGTTTCTAAATTGTATTGTATAATTATGTGCTTTGAATAATAAATAAAAAAATAAACTTGAAAAATACTCAAATAAATGTTTTTTATTCGATATAATAACTTGCCAATATTTTTATTATCACCAAAAATATGTCTAAGCTATGACGTCACAAGATGGCGCAAGGTCAGTCCTATTCTCTTTTGAAACGCATCAAACGAGCCTAAATCTACAATGTTCCCCAGGACGATCTCTACGACACACACTTGCTGGCCGCTAACTTCAAAAAGCCTCACGACTCGCAGCGAAGAGGTGATGATGACGAGGTGCTGTCCGTCAGGAGTTCTGAAGGTCAGTAACTAAAATTTTTTTACCTTTTTGGGCGGAGCGGGAGGGACTGTCTAATCTTTTACTGACTTAAACCCATCCATGTTCATTCTTATGCCCTTTGTTTTTCGGGCCCACGGTATCTCTTTCGAACAGCCTGCAACCCCGGCAGGCAGGCCTTGGCAGGCCCCTCTGGAGTTACCCATTATTTTCGTCGTTGCCAATAAAAAAAAATATAGAAAATAATTTTACTTCCGGAAATCGATGACTTTTGTTTGATTCGTAATATTTTTTGTACAAAAAAGTCGAATTGAGAACCACCTCCTTTTTTGAAGTCGGTTAATAATTAGAATAAAATGTGTTTTTTGTTATACTTTTGTCAAACGAAGGTACGGCATGGCAGTAATAAGCCTCCTATTAGTAATTCCTACTACATGTTTCAAAATCAAAATTTATAATATTTGATATAACAAAAATTAGGAAACAAGAAAATAGAAAAAAAGAAAGAAAGAAAAATATGTTTATAAAACTCGCATAAGACAAAACAATAAAGTAAAATAAAACAGAATTAATTATACAAAAGAACAACAAAAACAATATTAAAAAAAAATACCACAACTAAATTGGTCCAGCACGATGACAAAAAGCCCCAGCAATTTCAGCTCTTTCAAATCCATTTTGTTTTATTCTATTTATCATACACATTGTTACAGGATGCGCTTCAGTCAAAGAGATGGATACAAGGGTCGAGAAATTGGAAGACAGCTCCAATTCTGACTCTGACAGCAGTAGCTCTGGATCTGGTAAGTAATGACAAGTAATAATAAGTTTTGACGGGCCTGTCTAGTGGTTAGTGGCCCTGACTGCTGAGCCGGAGGTCGTGGGTTCGAGTCCCACCCAGGACAAACTTTGTGTGATGAGCATGATTGTTTGTTCTGTGTCTGGGTGTGATTTATCTATAATATGTATGTATTTATAAATTATATAAGTATGTATATCAGTTGTCTGGTTACCATAACACAAGCTCTGCTTAGCTTGGAATCAGATAGCCGTGTGTGAGTTGTCCCAAGATATTTATTTTATTTTTTATTTAATGGTTCCGTCATCATCAAATGGAATTACTTGCACTGCTTTAGAAGATATTTCACAGTCGTTACAGACAATTGCTTGAAAGACTGATAACTAGTCTTACCTAGCGAAAGAAAGAAAATAGGTTTATTGGGCACATGGCGCAAATGCACACAAAAAATAAAACTCAAAGCATTTATTTCAATAGTAGTTTCCAGGGTCAAAGTAATTACATTCTAATTAGTCCGTCTTATAGATTATTCAAAAATAAGGGACACGTATTTTTTTATTTGTAAATTGGACCAAAAATGACAAAGATGTAGGCCGTTAAAGTTACGTGTGACGTCACTTGTTGCGAAAAAATGCAGAAAAAAAGGAGGTTCTATATACGACTGTATTTTTAATGTATTTTCACTGATTACTCCGCCAACTGTGGAGCGATTTTAATTTCTGTTTTTGTTCGAATACTTAACGGGGTGGTCCCATATCAATTTTATTTATATTGCTTGAGTAGTTTTTGTGTTGTCGTCTTTAATGCATATTTTTTTCTTCCATGTCTACTATATATGGATGATTTGCTAATATTTTGATGGATCATCATCTGCCTAGCCTTTTCCCAACTATGTTGCGGTCGGCTTCCAGTCTAACCGGATGCAGCTGAATATCAGTATTTTACATGGAGCGACTGCCTATCTGACCTCCACAACCCAGTTGATACTGGGTAATACGATACCCCTTGGTAAGACTGGTTGTCAGACTTTCGGAACACTGACTACCTGTAAATAACAGCCGGGACCAACGGCTTAACGTGCTTTCCGAGGCACGGAGGAAACTCGGTATGTAACGGGTGGTCACCCATCCACAGACCAACCTAGGCAAGCGCGGCTTAACCTAAAGACCGACCCGAGCGGTTACTATTTATTTAGCCACGAGCTCCTCCCATGGATACTCGGTAAAAAAAAAAGTGAGATATCATCATACCATGACTAAAAAGGTGAAATAATATTCTTTGACTGGTTTTACGTCGTTTAGACCCAAATGCCTATAAAAGTTATTATTTGGTTTTGTAAAAAAAACTGATGTCCAATAGAAAACTTTTATTAACTAGTTCAAACTATCAGTTTATTTCGACGCTATACAAAATGAAAGAACACAAAGAAAAACAAAACTATTTGTGTATTTAAAAAACTGGTCAAAGAATTCATTCATTCAGTCATAACCTCTCCTCTATACTTTGATATTGTGTATATTATATACATAGGTATTTATAGATAGGTATCTATAATATATATATTATAGATACACCAATGTTTGCGACGACAGCTCGTGGTGGAGTAAAAGAAGATGATTGTAGTGGACTGTATTACAAGTTTTATTTGTCGTTATGACAATATGTAGGTAAATAAGAAATTATAATATGAGATTAAGAAGACGCGCTATCGCAGCCGTGCGTGGAGGCGTGCAACAGCTGATTGATGTGTAGTGCGGGAAAATGGAAAATTCTTGATAATATATATATTATAGATACCTATGTATTATTTTAGAATGTATGTATGTAAATATATATTTATAACTATTATTTTTATTAGTATGTATGTTTTTCTATATTGATATAGTTATTATTATTTAATTTAGTGCTTAATTTGATATTTTGACACAGTGTTTTATCTATCTGTCCTATCGCATGTCTGCTAGAAAAGATTTCTTTATAAAAGAAGCAGTACCTTTGTGCTCTTTTGTCTGTATGTATTTTTTTACATTATATGTGTTTTGTGTGTACATAAATAAATAAAAAAATCCCATAAGTGATCGTTTAAAAATAGGAATAAAGCGTTAAAGACGAAAACAATTTAGTACAAATATTAGTTCTCTGTTTGCCCACTAGGGGAGCTTGCGTGTTGTCCAGTATGTTCAATGTTTACAATTAGTTACCCTCGCCAACAGAGCGTCGTGCGGCGCCCTCTCAAGGGACCTCGGGCTCCCGGAATGCTCGTAGCAGTAAGTATTTGTTTTAAGTTGAACTTTTAACCTCTAGAGCCCCAGTGGCACAAAAACGTGCCAGTATACTAGTATTACCGTTGAGCCCCGCTGGCACAAATTTGTGCCACCAAACCCCGACCGATTTAAAACTGTATTTGCAGTAAAGATAAGTCTTAAATTCAGATTACGCTGACGATAAGAGCCCGCCCGGCGGTGCTTTACGGATAGTTGGTGTAAATAATGGCAGTCCTTCAGAGGTTAAGTTGAACCTGAATAAAGTTCGTCATATTTTTAACCGAACTCAAAAAATTGAGGAAGTTCTCAATTCGTCAGAATATTTCTTTTTTAATGTATGTTCATTGATTTCTCAAAGACGACCGATTTGCTAAAAAATTTTTTTTTGTTATGGTATACTTTTTAGGTAGTCCCATATCAATTTCATTTATATTGCTTAGGTAGTTTATGAGTTATCGTCTATAATACATACTTTTTTCTCTATGTCTATATAGATGATCTGCTAATCTTTTAGTAACAATGGAAAATTAATACTCGATTAAAATTATGTGATATATCATATAACACCATAACTAAAACTGGTGAAGTAACATTTTTTTTTGTTAAATATTAAACCGAAGTCGGTGGCAAAAAGTCAACGAAACCAACAAAAGTCGCCGACTTTCGGAAAAAAGTTATTTTCTACCTTATAGTTTTTTTTTTTAAATCAGCCTTATCACTAATTAGATAGATAAAATAGAATAGAATTTCATTTTTCTAATATAGTTAACTAGCTTTTGCCCGCGGCTTCGCTCGCGTTAAATTCGGGGTAACACAGTTCCCCTTGCGCCTTATTGTAATAGCAACGCTAAGTTTTCCCTTTTCTTCCCTCACATCCCACTTTTTTTTTAAAAACAATCCTGGTTCCCAACTATCTCTGTACCAAAATTCATCGAAATCGGTTTAGCCATTAAAGCGTGAAGAGGTAACAAACAAACAAACTCACTTTCGCTTTTATAATATTAGTAAGGATTTACAATAGTTCTCGTCGTAGTCGTATCAAAGCTCTACCACTTTTTTTTTTAAATATCATTTAAAATAATATACTAACCTTCACTTGTGCTCCCCAGGCAGTTCCAGCTCAGGGTCCAGCACATCGTCGAGCTCCGACTCCTCAAGTTCATCAGACAGTTCTGACTCGGAGTCAGAATCTGGCGACGAGATACCCAAGACTGAAAACCCGGCGCCCGCGGTCAACCACAACACTAACGATGATGACAGGTAAGGTCTTAACTTTTAACGCCTAATGGATACTTTGCCAATGGTTTCGAACAGGTGTCTTCTATCTGGCAGAATAATTTTCCCCGTTTTGACCGGAGCCGGGGGAGTGTCAGACGTTTACTGACTAAAACCGACCCATGTTCCATTTTTGCCCTCTGTGTTATTGGGCCGATCTCTTTCCAAGAACCCTCAACTCAGACTGCCCTATTCCTATAGTGTAATGCTAAATTATATTATAACATAAACATTTCTGACACCTAAGATCTACAAATGACAGCCGGGACCAACTGCTTAACGTGCTTTCCGAGGTACGGAGGAAAATCTGTATGTAACGGGCGGTCACCCATCCACAGACCAACCTAGGTAACCGCAGCTAAATCTGAATATCAGCCCAAATGGCTGTTAATATTTATCCATTAGCTTAATCCAAAAACTCGATGTACCAAAAGTAAAATACAAAGAAAAATATTTATTAATCGCAAATTGAAAAACATGCAAAGCTTCACAAACATTTAAATAAATACATCGTTTTTATTTATTTTTTAAATGTATTTATTAGTTTATTTAATATGTGTTTTAGTATCTGTATAAGAATATACGTACAAATAGTTTTTTTATATATTTATATAATATATACTTTATATAATTTTTGTACCCTATCACAATGTTGTCGTATTTTGCCCAAAGGTTGACTGGTAGAGAATGCCTTATGAAATTAAGTCTGCCTATGTACCACTATTGTACATGAAGTTTAAATAACTAAATACGGAACAAAAATAAAAAAATAGCTAGCACGCCGTGACTGCGACAGGTAGGTCACCACTCAGCACGATGCTGTGCTATGGGAACCCACAGCACAGTGCTGGTTTTCAGTGAAATCAGTCTTCTTAAAACCAAACAACTTGACCCGTCAAAACTGATCGTCTTCACATCCACAGGTCGTTCGGCGCATGGTCGTACAGTGGCCCAGCTTCCGACAGCGGATCCGACTCGGATCCAGAACGGGCCGCGGACCCGGGAGCGCCGGTGTCCCACGACGAGATCAGCGAGTCTGAGAACGAGTCCTCTGACAAGAGCTTCCAATGTCATATCTGTTCTAAGTGGTATTCTACGAGGGTCACTCTCAAGTAAGTAGACCGAAAAGACGCTGGTCTTTTTGGTAGAAGACCGTGGTCTTTTTGGTAGAAGACCGTGGTCTTTTCTGTAGTAGACCAAGGTGTTTTTAGTCATAGATTAAAAAAGTTATGTAGAAATAGATATTTTATTGACTAAATAAGCAAATTTTTGAGTTTCTGTACTTCAAAAGGAAAAAGCGGAACCCTTAAGGATCACTTTGTTGTCCGTCTGTCAGTCTAGACCCTTTATCTCGGGAACGCGTAGAGTTATCAAGTTGAATTTAAGACTATGTACTCAATTTTGTAGTCCCTTGAAGCTGTGAAAAAACCAACCTTCTTTTGTAGTCCCTTGAAGCTGTGAAAAAACCAACCTTCTAAGTCTACGCAGTCTAATTCAGCTACCGCAATTTGAAAAATCTTGTCAATTTTGGATTATTGAAGACCAACCTTCCTCGGCTTTCCACAGAATTCATCGTCGCGTCCATCAGAACCGTGGCGGTGGCAACTCAAGGTCGCGTGCGCGGTCTTCCGACAGATACGAGTGTGACTGCTGCAGTGAAACATTTAATCGACGGGAGAAACTTTGGGAACACAAGTGAGTATGATGATCTAGAGAAGACCGCGGTCTTTTACTCCAAAATAGAGAATAAAATGGAAATAGAAGTGAAAATATTTTTTGTCAGTTCAATTAGGAGAAAACTGGTCTTCTAAGCGCTAAGTATACTCACGAGCAGACCGAGGTCTACTCAAGTAAATACCAAAGTCTTGCAAGCGGTCTTACGAGTGCGACTGCTGTATGAAATGATGGGAACACAAGTGGGTATGATGATCTAGAGTAGACCACAGTCTTGTGGGAAAAGACCAGGGTCTACTATGAAGATCGTTCATTCAGTAATCAAGCATCGTGAGAAACCATGAACACAATGCATAGAGGAAAGATCTTTTTCTCCAAAAGACCGTGGTCTACTATCAAGGGGCGCTAAGTCTGTAGAGCTTAATTTTTAGTCTATTGTGCGACGGGAGAAGCTGTGGAAATACAAGTGAGTACAAATTATGGAAGGCCAATGAGTAGACCGTGGTCTTTTTAGGAGAAGACCAAGGATTACCCTGGAAAAGACCGAGATCAAAGTCTATGAAGTCCGTTCATCAAAATCATTGGAATAAAACACAAATAAATCATAGCTGGCAGTCTTCTAAGTAGACCATGGTCTTTTCTTCCAAAAGACTGATCTACTTAGTAGACTATTATAATTGTGATGGAAACGCAAAGCTGTGCGACATCTGGACGCAGGATCTTTATCGTTTTCTCAAATATGTCTTCTTTTTCAGAGCGGAAGCGCATCGCGGCGCCATGACAGTTCGATGCGAGGTTTGCCGTAAGTGCTTCGAAGACGACGCGGAGCTCGCTGCGCATGATCGTACTCACACTGCGGACGAACGAGCTGGTAAGAATGTAGATTATTAATAAGAATATCCTTCTTACCGCACTGACTGTATTCACCGATCATTTTTCTTCCAGTCTATTTCTTTATGATACCTATGCGTTCTCCAGAAAATCAGGATGGCAACTAACTGTTAATCTTTTAAAAAATACACCCATGAATAAAAATTCAATATTGGTTGGGTACATAACCTTAAAAAACAAACTGTATAATATCACAATTTGATTAGTAGTTATGGTTTTGAGCCGTTTGGGGTTGAAACTCTAGGGCCATGGGGTCCGAGTGCCCATGTAGTATTTCGAGAAATCGCCAAGCGGTCGGTCGACTCTTCTCGTGACCAGGGGGCCAATTCTCGATTTTAGAGATGGTGTCGAACTCGACAAAAATGTCTAATGACGTAATTTTTTCGACAAATTTTAAAAGTTGCTATTCTGGGGATCTCGAATTCGACATTTGTCGAAGGTTGACGTTCGAGTTCATGTCGAGTGCTTCTGAGCAGTAGAGATGTCATGTCGATTGTAGAGATATGTCATTTCTGAGTGAGTTTGTTGAATTTTTGTTAGATTGTTAATGCGTTACATTGTGTTTACTTTGATTTTTAAATAAACTACGGCTTGGCTTCTCTTAATGGATATTCGATTTGCTCTGTGATTTGTGCATTGTGTGTTTTCTGGAAACGACGACCTTCGCGTACAATAACGGACTCTGTAATTTGTGTATCCACGATTGGAGTTGAAACCCCTGAAAAATGGACGAGTTTATTAGCATCTTCATCTTGGAGTTGTTGGAAAATAGCGAGCAACAGGCTAATTCACGGCGACAACAGCGCATTTAACCCGCCGTCGATAGTTATGACTTGAGCGAAACAGAAATAATTAAAAACTTCAGATTAAATAAAAATTTAATAAGGATTTTAATAGATCTCGTGGCTCCTATAATTCAGGATACTACGAAAATAGACCTGAAAACGAAGGTAAATTATTATTTGCTTAATAATTTTATTAAAAGCATGTATTTAACTGTTTACCAAACTAACCCACCAAAAATACTTAAATGACTAAGTGTGCACCAAATTCTTTCTATGCTTTGGTGTACAAATGGCATTTTTAGAGTGCAAAAAACTATTAATGAGTGCACAAATATTATAACTGATTTTATTATAATTGAACTTTTGTATAACTTAGATATTTTTATTTTAAAATAAAGAACTTTATCATTTACCTTCCTACCTAACCCTTAGTTATATTATTTCAGGTCCTATGTACTTTACATTTTTTGGGTACTGAAGAAGTAAATGTTTTTGTTGAGCACTGGGGTATTTTTTCCCTTCCATGTTGTAAACAAAACTTCAACTTCAACTCTTCATTAGAAAACAATTTTCAAAAGTTTTGAAGGAACTGAAAATTCTTCAACTGTCAAGCTGATTATTTTTAGACTAAACGTTTCGTTTTACATAAAGAATAAGTTTGGTCAGCATTTTAAAACAAAATCATATATTCACTTATAGTTACTTAAAATGGAACGTGCGATTCTTCCTAATGGTATCATTATCTTCACTCGACTCGACATTTTCGTGAAATTTATTTCTATTTTGACTGAGAATACGGAATTCTGCTCATTTCGACATTTTTTGGTAGAAATAGAGATATTTTTGATAGACATAGAGATAGACTTTGAATCTCGAACTCGAGATAAATGGCTAAAATCGAGAATTGGCCCCCAGAGGGCTGGCCTGTTTTTTGCACAAAAAATAAGCATTGCCATCCAACGCGGTAATGCTGCCAGCCTTCTGGGCACTTTACCTGTTGACTGCGATGTGGACGAATTTTTTGACGCCCTGTAATTATTAGTGTCTATTTTTAGTTTGTATACAGGGTTATTTGTAAAACACTAGCAACGTCTCAGGACCATGTTACTAACATCATAATCAACAACTTTTGTTCTAGGACATTTAAACATTTATCATATTTTAGTTCATCAGATTTTCATACAAAAATAAAAATATTGAAATTGAACGCTCTAAATGTTACGAAATCTATGCGAAGCAAACGTACCTACAAGCGGCGGTGTAGGTATGTAGGTACAGCAAAATACGAAGTTGAAATGTGTTAGATAGGACAACGAAATCTTGAATATATTTTGTTTTTGGTAAATGTATAAATTTTTGTAAAAAATCATAGAACAAAAGTTGTTGTTTATGTTGATTGTAATACAGTCCTGCAAGGTTGTCGGTGTTTTACAAATAACCCTGTATAGTAATTAATTTAAAAAACTGTATAATTGTTAGATTATTGTACGTGAGTTGAAGTAAGCGTGTTCCCCTTAGGGCGGTGTCCCCAGTGCGGGCTGACGTTCCCGCGCTACGAGCAGCTGCGGCGCCACCTGTCGTGCGCGCACGGCGCCGCGCCGCCGGCCGGCTGCGCGCGCCTGCCGCACGCGTGCGCGCAGTGCGGGAAGCGCTTCTCGCACGCGCACTCCCTCACCAGGCACATGCACAACCACGCCAAGCAGCTGTACCGCTGCGTCGTGTGTAAGGTGAGCCTCCTGACGTCAACATCACTGACACCACGCCACTGGTACTTACCTACTCTACCGCGCCGCCGGCCGGCTGCGCGCGCCTGCCGCACGCGTGCGCGCAGTGCGGGAAGCGCTTCTCGCACGCGCACTCCCTCACCAGGCACATGCACAACCACGCCAAGCAGCTGTACCGCTGCGTCGTGTGTAAGGTGAGCCTCCTGACTTCAACATCACTGACACCACGCCACTGGTACTTACCTACTCTACCGCGCCGCCGGCCGGCTGCGCGCGCCTGCCGCACGCGTGCGCGCAGTGCGGGAAGCGCTTCTCGCACGCGCACTCCCTCACCAGGCACATGCACAACCACGCCAAGCAGCTGTACCGCTGCGTCGTGTGTAAGGTGAGCCTCCTGACTTCAACATCACTGACACCACGCCACTGGTACTTACCTACTCTACCGCGCCGCCGGCCGGCTGCGCGCGCCTGCCGCACGCGTGCGCGCAGTGCGGGAAGCGCTTCTCGCACGCGCACTCCCTCACCAGGCACATGCACAACCACGCCAAGCAGCTGTACCGCTGCGTCGTGTGTAAGGTGAGCCTCCTGACTTCAACATCACTGACACCACGCCACTGGTACTTACCTACTCTACCGCGCCGCCGGCCGGCTGCGCGCGCCTGCCGCACGCGTGCGCGCAGTGCGGGAAGCGCTTCTCGCACGCGCACTCCCTCACCAGGCACATGCACAACCACGCCAAGCAGCTGTACCGCTGCGTCGTGTGTAAGGTGAGCCTCCTGACTTCAACATCACTGACACCACGCCACTGGTACTTACCGTCTCTACTCGACACGCACACTACCAAAAAATTATGCACACACTGAATTCAGTAAAGAAGACAGGAACAGAGAATAGATACAAAGGTAACGCTTATTTCTAAAGACTGACGGATCTGTTGGCATAATGGCTGAGCGATTGACTGCCGCGCCAAGTGTCGCCGGTTCGATCGCACGGAACAAATATTTATATGACCTACAGGTAGTTGTTCCGGGTATAGCTGTTTGTGTATGTGAGTTTAAATGTTTGTAAACGCACCCACGATACAGGAGAAATTCCTAGTGTGGGGTAAAGTTTAAAAAAATCTGTTCCAACAAACTGCGTAAAATGTATTGCGCACTAGTTGTGCTCAGCACCTAAGTGACTTAGCGTGATGTTATATTATATCCTTTGACATTCACAAATAACGTGGCTTACTATTGGTAAAAGAATTTTCTGAATCTGTTCAGTGTATTCAGATGTTATCTCCTACAACCTCATTAACTTTACCTCTATTCAATATCCTTACTAATATTATAAAAGCGAAAGTGAGTTTGTTTGTTACCTCTTCACTCTTCAATGGCTACACCGATTTTGATGAATTTTCTTCTACAGAGATAGTTGGGAACCAGGAGACGGACATAGGCTAATTTTTATTTTAATAAAGTGGGATGTGAGGGAGAAAGAGGGAAGAAAAGGGAAAACTTAGCGTTGCTATTACAAATCAATAAGGCGCAAGGGGAACTGTGTTACCCCGAATTTAACGCGAGCGAAGCCGCGGGCAAAAGCTAGTTAGTATATAAGAAAGAATCCATTTTTTGAAAAAGACTTGTGAAATCTGAGGTACCTACCATACTAAAAGTACACTGCTGGCCAAATATTTGAGAACACCTTCATCAAAGAAGGAAAATGAAATAAAACTATACTTAAATATAACGCAAGAGGTTTAATTATTAATTAAAATAATAATCTACTAATATACATAAATCAAGAAACATCAATCATTTACGTTAAAAATGCCGTTCCTATTTGCATTTTATTAGGTACCAGTTTTACTAGTCTCGGCAAACAAGCAATCAATTTGTCGATTGTATCTTGTGAAATATTGTTCCAGCTGCCAATTGAAAGCCAATTGTAAGAAAAGTGAATGAAGATACTAATATTATCTCTTCTTACCTATCCAGGCATCATTCGCTCGAGCAGATCAGTTGGCGCAGCATCTCAACAGCCACCTCGCGAACTACAAGCGCCTGAAGCCGTGAGCGAACGAGACAACACTATGGGCGCGTGCAAGCACAGATTATACCGACACAATTATTATATTATATTAATATAGAGTTTTATTTACAAGTGTATTTTATTTCTAAAAATAAAACGGTATCAAATTGGCGCCAATATTTTTTTGACAGCAGCTGTCAGATGACCTACCAAGTTATGGAAATATTAGGTACTAAGCCATGGAACTATTAGGTACTGATTCATTAAACTACTGAAAACGAATTAAAAATGAATGAAGTCATTTCCAATATTTTGTTTGGCTTCTTTTTGGTTGTTTTTAAGAGAGGTCTATATCTAGCAGCATCTGTATAGCCATCTCGCAATCTACAAGCTCAGGCGCTTGTAGTACCAGGTGCCGTGAGCTAACGGGACCACACTACGGGCTTGTGCAAACAGATTAAACTGAATCGATTTTTATTGAATAACATTACTTCACGCTTGTTAGCCCAAAGGGTTAGATAGAGTTGCACCTAATAGTACACACGACGACACATCAACTTATACAAAACCAGTTTATGCTGCTCTCTCAACAACGGATCGTACACCATAGATTTCAAGTACAATGAGAGATCCGCATAAACTGGTGTTGTATAGGTTGATGTGTCGTCATGTGTACACCCACATTACGACAGTTATGAATTTATGATTAAACGGCTGCCCCATTTCAAAACTTATTCAGGACCTAAAACGAAAATTTACAGGAGAGCATATAAACGTAATATAGGTCAGTAAAAGTCCCATGTCATAGGGGCGAGTCTATTACCATGAAACGGACACATATTAGACAGACTACATTGCTATTCCTAATGGAATTGCCCGACTCGAAAATCGGACCTCCGCCCTCATGCTCTACAGCCGCAGTACACATCTAAAATCTGAAATTCTCGTGTCACGGCGTTTGTAACAAACTCCTCCGAAACTAGACCGATTTCTATGAAATTTTATGTGCATATCGGGTAGGTTTGAGAATCGGTACACATCTATTTTTCATACTCCTCCAGAAAAGAAGCTGAGCATTGGGTGAAACCGCTGGGCACAGCTAGTATAAATATAGAGTTGTAGTAACCGTGATCTTGCACTCAAAAGACCCTCGCTATTGGTGGACATTTTTGCATACATTGTTTTAGGCAAGTTTTAACCAAGCGTTAAATGATCCTGCCGGGGTTGCAGGTTGTTCGAAAGAGATATGCATAGAGGGCTTTAGTCAGTGAAAGTTTTACACTAGCCCCATAGCGGAGGAAGTTATTTGATGATTTCTCATCCGCAAAAAAACGCGTTCAATGATTCTTATACACGTCAATGGTAGTTTGGAAGGAGACACGCTGCACATACCTAATAAATCAAAGACAAGGAGGATAATAATAGAGACCGGTTATTTTACGTTACCTTTACCCGTTGTTATAGTCCTCCTAACCGCAATGTGCGCGGGAGATATTATAGTGCACAAGTATGTGCGAAGGCACAGGTGGTCTCTGTACATTCGCTCTCATAGTTCGCTGTGACGGCAAACCGACACGACCAGAGAGTGATTAGATGCAGAACCACCGGCTTAACGTACTTTCTGAGGCACGGGGGCCGGGTATCATACCGCCAACTTCAAAATTCAGGCTGCTATTGTGAAAACCCAATTTTAGTTTTTGCACGTCGACACGGGAATCGAACCCAGGGCTCCTTAGCAGCCGCGCTTGCGACTGCGAAACCAATGAAACAGTTAAATCACTACATTACTAACGTACCAGAAAAATGTGAAACATTTGTTTAAACGCCATCTATTATCAATCCAAATAACAACTATTTATAACTCAATAAAAATGTAATAGATGGCGCTGTTATCAAGAACTAAGACATATGACTGTATAGGTATATTATTTTACTCTGTGCATATGAAGTACGAACATCGTGATGCCCACAATACAAGCTAATGTAATTATAATACGCAATTTATCGACACAATTAGATGACGACTGATCTTATATTTAAAGATACAATAACCTTATAAAGTAAGCTATCATTATGTATTTAAATAAATGAATACGCGGATAAAAAAGTGGTGAAGTAAAAAGGGTGTCTAAGAAATATAGCTAGCAAAAAACCAGCCAAGTGCGAATCGACATGCGCACCGAAGGTTCCGTACAAACTTGTGACATCCTTACTAATATTATAAAAGCGAAAGTGAGTTTGTTTGTTTGTTTGTTACCTCTTCACGCTTTAATGGCTACTCCGATTTTGATGAATTTTGGTACAGAGATAGTTGGGAACCAGGAGACGGACATAGGCTACTTTTATTTTAAAAAAGTGGGATGTGAGGTTAAAGAGGGAAGAAAAGGGAATACTTAGCGTTGCTATTACAAATCAATAAGGCGCAAGAGGCACTGTGTTACCCCGAATTTAACGCGAGCGAAGCCGCGGGCAAAAGCTAGTATCATATATAGGTCATATCTTTTGACTATGTACAGACGCCAGCAGGTCAAGCTACCCGAAACTGTCAATTTTTCCCAATGAACCTTGAACCTTATACTTTAGAAATAAAGTCGAAAATCTATCAAGGAAATCTGACAGATTGTAGTAGCTTGGTGTGCAGGCGTCTGTACATTTAGATGGTTAATTTTCATAAACGGTTTTAATTTCAACTCGATATCGTTACTCTATATGACATCTTTGCGTTTTTAAAATCTCAACAGTCTAGTGCTAAGAGTTTCGGAGTAACATGGCTGTGACATACGGATGGACTAGACGAATTTATTACAATAAACTAGCAAGCGCGCGCGTTTTCGCCGCGCGTGATAACGAAAAAAATCCTATGTGTCACCTATTCCAGACTATAATCTACCTCTGTGCCAAATTTCATCAAGATCCGTTTAGCCATTTTGACGTGAAAGAGTAACTAACATCCATCCATCTATCCATCCTCACAAACATTCGCATTTATAGTCGGATGATGTTTATTTTTACAAACATTTTTACAAGTCGTTTTATAAAACCATCTAAAAGAGACCGGTGTTTCGTACCCGACTACCCTGAGAAACAGCCGAAATAAACTTAGAGGTCATAGTCTCTTTTAAGGTCCAGACAAAAATCTTGATCAACTTACCTGAGGACTAAGCAGATCAGTGTCTGAAATGAAATGAAAGCATCTCACAGATTGAGTGAACCTGTCTAGTCAGTGCAAGCATTTGTCAGTAATCGTGTAGCTCGACTCATAACGCAAGGAGCTCCACGACACAACGAACATCATCATCATCATCTGCCTAGTCTTTTCCCAACTATGTTGGGGTCGGCTTCCAGTCTAACCGGATGCAGCTGAATATCAGTATTTTACATGGAGCGACTGCCTATCTGACCTCCACAACCCAGTTAGTACTAGGTTTGCGATACCCCTTGGTAAGACTGGTTGTCAGACTTTCGGAACACTGACTACCTGTAACGACTATCAAAGATCTACAAATGACAGCCGGGACCAACGGCGTATCGTGCTTTCCTTAACGACACAACGAACAATATCTACTATAAGGGTTCTGCGTAAGTGCACGCCACAATAGTGGCGGTAAGTCCCCTCTTTGAGGAGTGGCTGGAGAGGCGTCATGGCGTCCTCACCTACCGCCTGACGCAGGTCCGATTCTTTTACCATATCTTTCACACGCTGGGCAGCAGTCGATCGCTCAGCCACTGCGCCAACCGTGTCGTTAAGGCCGTACCCTACGCAAATAACCTTGAGCATTCGTTCCCTCTTTGCCGCGCAGGAGTAACAGTAGTGAATAATGCCTATTTTTTGGAATAATATCCATATAAAATAAAGTTTTGGGTTTTTGGAAAAAAAATTGTACCAAAATGTTCATTATAGAATTGTGTACCTATCCATTAGTGTCAGTAGCAAAATTAAACAATGTTTACTTTACGAGGAGATGAAATGAGAAAAAATATCAATAACATATTGATATTTTTTCTCATTTCTGGGGCTTTGTTGTTAGGAGATTTACTAAATAATTACTCAATAAAAATAAAAAATAAATTTACATTAATGGAATCGAGATTATGAAGAATTTTAATGTATTTTTTTTTGTTACTTAGTTCGTTTTAAATAACAAGTAGATAGCTCCAGAAAACTGCACAAAAACGGCTTGCGTGGCGTTTTGGTCGGGGAGGCGCCTTAAATAATATCATCCTGCAAACAGTCCATTCAAGGTTTGTTTTCCCTTGTTCTACTCTTTTACTTATCTACATTTATAGATATTCAAAACTTTCCTCACGAAAGTTTCCTCACTCCTCCGCTTCAGAGGCGTATTATTCCATGAACAAAATTGACACGTGTTATTAAAGGGCGCGCGGAAGTTTTCAAATTAAGACAAACATATATATATTGACTAGCTTTTGCCCGCGGCTTCGCTCGCTTTAAATTCGGGGTAACACAGTTCCCCTTGCGCCTTATTGATTTGTTATAGCAACGCTAAGTTTTCCCTTTTCTTCCCTCTTTCTCCCTCAGATCCCACTTTTAAAAAAAATATGCCTATGTCCGTCTCCTAGTTCCCAACTATCTTTGTACCAAAATTCATCAAAATCGCTGTAGCCATTAAAGCGTGAATAGGTAACAAACAAACAAACTCACTTTCGCTTTTATAATATTAGTAAGGATAGTAAGGAAGGATAATACTTAGATCTCGCGAAAAAAACGAGTACCTAGATAGAAAAGGTTAAGATTTTAAGTAAAATAAAATGAAGTCCCATCTTCATTGTGAACCGACTTTCAAAACGCAGTCGGGTAAAAATGAGGAGGTTCTCAATTCGTCGGAATATTTTTTATTATGTATTTTTACCGATTACTCATAGACGCCTGGACCGATTTGCAAAAGTATTTTTTTGTTTGATAGGGTATACATTCACGGTGGTCCTATATCAATTTTATTTATATTGCTTAGGTAGTTTATGATTTATCGTCTATAATACATATTTTTTTCTCTATGTCTATATGGATGATCTGCTAATCTTTTAGTAACAATGGAAAATGAATACTCGATAAAAATTATGTGAAATATCATTATACCATAATATAACAAAAAAAAGTCAACGAAACCATCAAATCACCGACTTCCGGACTTCCTTTCCTTATTTTCCACTTTTTAAATTTTTTTTTTTGGACTCGGATTTATTTTTTACAAAAAAGTTTTTATTCAATGAAATATAAATATAATTTATAAAATAATATAATCTTTAGTTGTGAAATAGTAATGTAAATAGTGTTGTGTTTTCTTTTTGTTTTAGTTGTCTCTGATGTTTTAATTATAATTGAATTTAGATAGATGCAAATATTTGTACACCAGAAATGGTAGAATATATGAGTCTGTAATAACTGTAACTTCTTTTGTAAGTACTATATTCTGACAAATAAACTTTCTTTCTTTCTTTCTTATTTACAATTTTCCGACGACCAGAACTGTGATATAGTCTTTTATATCTCCAGCATTATCAATATGGTTACCTACTTGTAATGAGCGTGTATGGTCCAAGGTATATGCTTCTCAGCTTTTTATTTCAAAGTCATGAAATTGAAATCAAGTCAACTAGTCAGTTATTGCGAGCATCCAGACTAAGTTAGCAGTTTTGGAATATTCGAAAGAGATACCGTTTTTCCGGGGTTGCGAGTTGTTCCGGGGTTGCGGGGTGTTCCGGGGTGGCGCGTTGTCCGAAGGAGATACCGCGGCCCCAGCACACAAACGACAAAAGAAGGGACATTTGGAAGGATAGGTCAGTAAATCAAATCAAATCATTTATTTCAATTAGACCATTATACAGGCACTTTTGAATGTCATGAAAACAAAAAAAATAATGCTGCTACAGTCCCAGTCACAAGACATAATAACTTGTGAAAGTACTGTAGTTGCCCATTCCAAAGCGTAGATCTCTAGGTATGGAGAAGAATGGGCAAGAAACTCCATGGACACTCTTTTAAATCATAATATTTTTACAAAATCATGGATACATCATTCATGTTGTGATTATAAATACATGTGAGAACGATGTAGAAAAACGAGCACATTAAGAGAGACCAGAGTAAAAGCAAAAACAAGAGTTTAATCGATAAATTAATTAATTAAAACAAACCGTGGCGGCTAATAGATGACCAGTCACAACTGACAGCGCCCGTTCAGGAACATGACGCATATATAAAAGCAGTAAAAGACTGACTTTCCCTCCCGCTCCACCCAGAACGGAAGATGTTATTTAATGATTGATTACTCATCCGTAAAAATAGGGATGCTACCTACCAAGAAATTCTTATCGGAAAAAACCAACTAGGATGTCGGATCTAGGAACCTGTGAATATTGTTGGAATTTTCAGACTCTGAATTTTTGCCCAGTTGACAGCAATAGACTATGTATGTTAATGCATGGATGGATTGTATAGACGAAGTTTGAAAGTTGCGCCTGTTCCAGAAAAAATGAAAGAGAGTCGTTTGTCTTGGTATGGACATATAATGAGGAGGGATGAAGCACATGTGACTAAAAGAGTGATGGATCTAAATGTTGATGGACGGAGAGCGAGAGGAAGGCCAAAGAAAAGATGGATGGATTGTGTAAGGAATGATATGAAGGAGAAAGGTGTAAATGATGCCGTGACGTCTGATAGGGGAGAATGGAAGAAGAAAACGTGTTGCGCCGACCACAAATAGAATGGGACAAGGAGGAGATATAGTATCGCTCTTTATTACATGTAACTTAAATATAACTAACCAAAATGTGGGTGTACTACACCTCTGATTAAACCATTGGAACCTTTGTTATTAGCGTAATGTTAGATACTACTTCCTAATATTAAAAATGCGAATTTTTGTGAGGATGTATGGATGTTTGTTACTTTTTCACGTCAAAACGGCTGAACAGATCTTGTTGAAGTTTGACACAGAATCAAATAGAGAGATTATAGCCTGGAATTACACATAGGATAATTTTTTTTTCGATATCACGCGGGCAAAGTCGCGGGCACTAGCTAGTATATTATAAATAAAAAAACTTTTTCGTACCACTTGCTCAAAAAAGTGACATTCTATGCCACAAAAAGCGAACATAACAATAGTCATTTTTAATCTGTTAAAAACAGGGAAAGAAAATTGTACTGAATTTCATTCATGCTCTAGGGGGAGAATGTGATTTAAAGGACAATGGGCAAAATTGTATGGAGCTTGTCCCATCGGCGGCCACATCTGTACTATTTATTTTCTAGTAGCCAATTATGTATACAATAAGACTACAAAAGACTGTTTCTGTAAGTTCCTTGGATAAAAAGTTATCATAGGTGGATTATATTAAAAAAAAAACTAATTAAATCATTTAAAAGAATGATTACAGTTTGTATCTTAAATACAATATTTTGTACACCTCGTGATGATGTTACATTGATATAATAATGAATTTTAAGTACATTATAATGATATGACTTGTTATTATATACGTAATATACAAATATAAGATAATGATAGCTTAAATAAAACTAAAGGTTTGTTAAATACGTTGATTTATTAAAATAAAAACATTATACCAGATTACAATAATACAATATTACTTAATAACTACAATAATTATTATTGGACTTTAATCGTCATCAACAATTATTTCATTTAAAAAATCAGCTGGCAAAAGAATGTCTTCCTCTTGGTTTCTCGCCCACCCTAAGTACCAAACTATACACATTATGTGGGCGCAGCAACCCAGCGTGCGTTTACCGCTAAGGCAACTGCAATAATAGTTTTCTATAGCCTCCCTACCATTTTTCTGCCTGTCTATAAGAATATAAGAATAATAAATTCTAGACCGCGCATGTCGTGATTGTATTCGGCAGCGGAGAAGCCAAACATTTGTAGCTGTAATACCGTATTCGACTAGACCTGTACATTGGGTATCTCTATACACTTCTATATTATATAGGCCTTGTCGCACATGCTCCGCATAATAGCTGCGAGCTAACTTCACTTGATAGGTGCCAAGTGCAAAAATAATTAAATCGTCCTCGGTCAGCGACGGAAAATCACTTAAGTTAGGTTGGTTACCAGTAATACTATCAAAGCTAGCCCGTCGACGATTTAAGTTGTTGCCTAGGACATACTCTGCTAGGTGATTTGGTTGGTTCAATCGTTGGTTTATTATTGTTATAAATGTTTCTGCGTGTACACTATCACGTAATGGTTCACTGCATGCGTTCAATAACGCAGCGGCTATTTTAAAATCCTTCATCATATGGGGCAAGGCACGATTAAAAAAATCTTGCCGAAATAACTTGAAGTCGCGTTTAAACCAACCATTTATAACTTCGATAACCCAGCGGCATATGGTAACCAACCTAGACTTATTAGCTTGCTCTGTCGTTAATTGATCTTCGTTGCGATTTTTTGTTTTTGGCAAGTGCGCTTCATATCCACAGGCATGTAAATCGTCGATTACGTCGCGAAATCCACGGTCTAAGATGAACACATCCGCTTGTCTAAAAAACCAATGAATACTGCCTTCTTCGTCTTCGATCATATTTTTTAGGATTTGTGCATCCGACTCTGTAGCTGCATATGGCCCAAATGCATCTATTATATGACCATCGCAGCATACTATTAAAAATGGTTTCAATAAATTCGTGAATTTGTGTAGACTATATGATCGCCTTTGGAATAAATGGTTTGTGGACTTTTGAATGTAGATATAAGTGGCGTCTGCTATCACAATTGCCTTTCTATCTGAGGGTTCTGCATTTGGATTTCCAAAAACAGCATTTGGCACTTGAAGATTTCGATCAGCTATGTCCCTTCTGTCAATATGGTCGTAACCCAGATGTCGAGGAACGAAGTCCAAAAAAGGGAATCCCTGGCTAACTTAAGATGTCTTTCAAGGGTTCGCCGGCTCATGTTGAAAAGTGATGCCAGCCTTTCGTTTGCTTCACCACTTCGCAGCTTCATTAGGTAACAGGCTAATGTTGTGTTCGGCCGAGTTGATACGTTCGACAATGACGGGGTTTGTTCCAAAATATTCATAAATTGTTCTCGACTGACACCCAATCGAATGTATATTTCATTTATGTCCATGTCATCTATGTGATCAAAATCCAATATAGATCCTCGAAGCACTGCTATTTTCATGAGGCTCATGATATGCAAAAAATGTGTGGCATTGAAATCGTGGAGCAAGTTAGGGCTGTCAATTATTTGATCCCAATTGTTGGATTCCAAATGTTGAACGCAAACTCTTGCGCTATTGGGAATATAAAAGTTAAAATGAATTAAAAATGTTACTTTCAGATTATCCGGAATTCTTCGGAGTAACGTTCGTCTGCAGTTTTCAAATATACAACGCGTAGCTGTATTAGGGAGTCTTGAATATTCTTCGATTTGTAATGCACATTCATGTGGTTGCGTATTTTCCTTAGGTTGCGCAGCTCTTTCTGCCCGTTGCCAGCATGGTCGACAAATATACTCCTGGCCGTTGTATTCTAGCTGAAGATGAGAATATTACAATTAGTTAAACTGCATAGCTTAAATGGTTTCACAAAACTGTCGATATGAAATACTTAGTTACTCTTCTAAATAAAAAAAAAAACCGTTAAAGATAAACAGTATTCTTTTTCTAAATAAATATATAATATAATACCAGTAAAAACGCTTCATAACGATACTTTTTAAAGTGAGAAACTACCAGTTCCTGACATGACAAATAAGACATAATGATTTAGTTTGACTTACCTGACGTTCAGGAGTAACAGCTTCAATAATATATTGGGCTACAACGGGATTGTCTTCAAACCGAGCGTGTGTTATCTCGTATCTTCTTCTGTTTATCACAGATCGATTACACAAAACACACATTTGACGGTTATCAGCCATAGTTATAGGAATACAATTCACAAAGTCCAGTAAAACAAGCATAAGTCACCAAGTTAGATATCAACAAGTCCGAGATACAAGCCAGAGTCGAAAGAGATGGTCAAACAAAAATAATCGCACAGTACTCAACGAAACAAATGTCAACGATGGACTGCACTGTGCTCGCGGACCTGACGTAAATCCTCGGGTGTTGTGTGGGAGCCGCACTCGTCGCTGATTGGTCACACGAAGCAGGTAGAATTGGTTGGTCTGATTTTAACAATGGTTCCTAGAATTGAAAACAAAAGCCGCCATTTTTCTTTGAAAGCGGTGTAATCCTGGTATGGTTTACGATCAGCCCAGTGCATATTAGCGGATAAAAGGCATGATAACAAAGGTATTGAATATGCATACGTTTGTAAAATAAGCAAAACGCAAAGGTTTTTCGTATGTTTTGTGATGAAAAACAAAAAATGCTGAATGATAAAAATATGAAAATTCATTAAAATAGTATTTAACCCATATCTTTTTTCTCAAATGATATTTAATCATACTGCTTGAACAATATTTGTTCTACAAGCATTCACCTTTCAAATGACACTAGTTTTATTAATGGCCGCTAATGGGCCAGGACGCCCATTGTTCTTTGGAATAGGTACTTACCGTTTATACTGAACTACATCTGTGTTTACACCATTGAGTTTTTATTTATAGCATTATACATCTTTTTGGAAAAGGAATACGCATTTATTATGCAGTTATGATTATTAAATAAAATAACGAAAACCGACGAGGCCGTATTCAGAGCTTGATGCCTTTGCTTTTCCGACAAAAAATATTGGTCTTGGAATTTGTCGTATTTTTGTTATCTTCACATACATAAACGTTAAGTTTATTTTAATTTATTTTTATAAATAAGTTAATGTTCTAAAAATACGTTACGATGTTAGATCAAAGCGACAGTGACAGTGAATTGTCGGATTCAAATCAACTCATCAACAATAAATGTACCAAACAAAAATGTAACTCACTCTATCAATAATTGGACCAATGTTTCGAAAGTTAACTTTTACTTTTAATTGTCATTATTTTTAATAAATGCTTATCTCATATTATTTATTATTGTGTTAATTTTTTCGCAAATGGTACGAAAAGTAAAGTATTTTCCTCGGTGATAAAGCTGTGTTAGTCTTGGGTGAACTTAAATCTCTCGCTACACTCAGGACTCGTCTTAAATCCCTCGCTTCGCTCGTGATTTAAGTTTTTATCACCCTCGCTACGCTCGGGAGTAAACCTCGAGTCCTTCGTTACGCTCGCGATGTAAATCGTCACCCGTGACAGAAGACACTGCTTTATCCCCTTGGTTAATAATCTTCTATTTTTAGAAGTCGGTTGTTTTATCTATGGTATGATGATGATATCTCACACATTTTTATTCATTTTCTATTGTTTCTAAAAGGTATTAAAAAATCAAAATATTTTTTATTTCACATTGGCAATAATTTTTTGATAATGTCTATAATTTTGGAAATAATCGCTCCAAAAGTAAAAAACAATGTGCCCCCCCCCCCCTCTAACTTTTGAACCATAAGTTTAGAAAATATGAAAAAATCTGAAAAGTAGAACTTTATAAGGACTTTCTAGGAAAATCATTTTGAACTTGATTGACACAACAGTTTTTGTACAAAAAAGACAAAAAGTTGTACAAAATAATTTCCTCCTTCACCTTTAAACTCATAAGTGGGAATTGTGACGGACGGGAAACTACGGAACCCTACACTGAGCGTGGCCCGACACGCTCTTGGCCGGTTTTTTTATTAAAAAAGTTGTCAAACCTAAGACAGACAGACAGAAAAAAAAGTGTTCCAATAAGTCTTCTAAATTATAATAATCCTAAAAAATACTCATGGTCGATGATACATTATAATAAAATTAAGTACCTATAATACAATAGATATATATATCATTGATCATGACGAATAGTCTTCCTTATAACCAGTGTTGCTGCGTCATAATAAGAAAAAACCCCGGGGAATTCGTTATTTCCCAGTTTCATAGAACAGGCCGGGTTACCATGACATCTTATAGCAGTACTTATTCCTGTGTGAGAAAGAGATGGTGCTAGACACCCTGTATAGCTCTGTCTCTTTCCCTCAGTGGAATAAGTTCTGCTTTAAGACGTCATGGTGGTAGGGTAGCAGATACAACTTTAAATAACTATATGACTAGTTTTAAGTAACCTATTGACCTGAAGTCGAATGAACGCCAAATCGTTCATAGTATTTCTTTTTAACTGACTTCAAAAAAGTAGGAGATTCTATGGCCTACATGGGCACTTATAAAACGTCGAGAAAATTAACAGATGTCCATAAATCTATAGACATAGAAGAAAAAAAATGTACTAAGTTATTATGAATCGAGTTATCCGAAATAAATGATTTTTTTTTTATTATAGACGATATCTCATAAACTTCCCAAGCAATATAAATAAAATTGATATGGGACCACCTTGGAAGTATACCCTTTCGAACACAAAAATAATTATGAAAATCGGTCCACAGTTGGCGGAGTAATCGGTGATGAGTTGATGACATAAAAAAATAAGGTCCAACATAGAATCTCCTACTTTTTTGAAGTCAGTTAAAAAGAAATACTATGAACGATTTGGCGTTCATTCGACTTCAGGTCAATAGGTTACTTAAAACTAGTCATATAGTTATTTAAAGTTGTATCTGCTACCCTACCACCATGACGTCTTAAAGCAGAACTTATTCCACTGAGGGAAAGAGACAGAGCTATACAGGGTGTCTAGCACCATCTCTTTCTCACACAGGAATAAGTACTGCTATAAGATGTCATGGTAACCCGGCCTGTTCTATGAAACTGGGAAATAACGAATTCCCCGGGGTTTTTTCTTATTATGACGCAGCAACACTGGTTATAAGGAAGACTATTCGTCATGATCAATGATATATATATCTATTGTATTATAGGTACTTAATTTTATTATATTGTATCATCGACCATGAGTATTTTTTAGGATATTATAATTTAGAAAACTTATTGGAACACTTTTTTTTTCTGTCTGTCTTAGGTTTGACAACTTTTTTAATAAAAAAAACCGGCCAAGAGCATGTCGGGCCACGCTCAGTGTAGGGTTCCGTAGTTTCCCGTCCGTCACAATAAGTGTTCCCACTTATGAGTTTAAAGGTGGAGGAGGAAATTATTTTGTACAACTTTTTGTCTTTTTTGTACAAAAACTGTTGTGTCAATCAAGTTCAAAATGATTTTCCTAGAAAGTCCTTATAAAGTTCTACTTTTCAGATTTTTTTCATATTTTCTAAACTTATGGTTCAAAAGTTAGAGGGGGGGGACACACATTGTTTTTTACTTTTGGAGCGATTATTTCCAAAATTATAGACATTATCAAAAAATTATTTTAGTAAACCCCTATTCATTTTTAAATACCTTTCCAACAATATATCACACGTTAGGGTTGAAATTTAAAAAAAAAACACTTCCCACTTTACATATAGGGTGGCTACCCTAATAAAACATTTTTTTCCAATTTTTATTTTACCACTTTGTCGGCGTGATTGATATACATATTGGTACCAAATTTCAGCTTTCTAGTGCTAACGGTCACAGTGATTAAGCGAGGACGGACGGACGGACGGACAGACAGACATGGCGAAACTATAAGGGTTCCTAGTTGACTACGGAACCCTAAAAACGTATAAAATGGTTTGGATTAGATAGGAAAAAATAAAGTATTTGAAAGAAAAAAAAGTTTTTTTTTTATTTGTTTTAAAAACGTACTTTTGGGTGCTTTTAGCACATGCTAACAATTTTTTGTTATAAGTATTTAAATGTTTCAAAGCTACAACTACGACAATCAAAATTTAAATAAATAAACAATTCGTTTTTAATTAAATTCATTGACGCTCTATTTCTCTCTTCTCGCCTCTATAGATTCATTACTGAAAATAACTCTTTCAGTGAAAACATTACAGTAAAGGTGGAAAATAAAGTATAATAATAATAATAATAACTCATTTATTTCAGACATACAGTCCATAATGACAACAAAACAACATTACACGTTAAAATAAATCAAAAAGAAGTAAAATAATCAAAAACACATACAATTTTAAAAACAGCAACTAAATTAAAATAATACAAATTCCCATAGTACATACAATAATGAAAATAATGATACAATATTAAATAATTTACAATAATGTCAAAAAATACGGGGAGAGGCGCTAACATGAAGCTGCATCCACCTCTGTATCAGGGACGAGTCCCACCGCTCGGACAACACCCTTAGGAGACTGTTCGGGCTGCTACGTAGGCGACTTAATAATGAAGCACTCCGCTTCCTTATAATGGCGAAAAAGTCGTCCGTACGCGCCTCAGCAAACATAGTCGAAGCACTACAAAACCTCGGAAGCCCCAACAGTATCCTCAAAGCATTGTTATACTGGACACGCAGGGCGCTGTATGGCCGCTGCGTAAAGTTGGCCCACAGGCTGCACGTGTAAAACGACTGACAATATGCCTTAAATAATGTCACCTTTACAGGCCTAGTACATTGCGCAAACCTGCGAGCCAACATATTACACCGGACAGACAGCGCCCTGCGCTCCCTCTCAATGTCCAGATTGTCACACATGTCATCAGAGACCCAGTGGCCCAGGTACTTGAAGTGCTGCACCCGTTTTAAAGCAATGCCGCAAAGAGTGATAGGTGGTACAGATGAGTAACATTTGGTACCGGCTTTGAAGATCATGAATTCACTCTTTTTAGCATTGTAATTGAGCCCGTGGGCCTCCGCATACGACTCACAAATGCGCAAAAGTTTACGTAAACCACTGACCGAAGGGCTCAGCAACACCATATCATCCGCGTAACTTATGTTGTTCATACACACACCGTCTATGGAACATATACCCATGTAGTATATCCCCATGCTTTGTTTGTATGCAAAAGTATAAAGTATAATTACCAAAAGTAAAGTAGGATACATTATTATAAAGTACTAGCTTTTGCCCGCGGCTTCGCTCGCGTTAAATTCGGGGTAACACAGTTAGCCTTGCGCCTTATTGATTTGTAATAGCAACGCTAAGTTTTCCCTTTTCTTCCCTCGTTCTCCCTCACTTCCCACTTTTTTTAAAAAAAAATTAGCCTATGTTAGGTTCCCAACTATCTCTGTATCAAAATTCATCAAAATCCGTTTAGCCATTAAAGCGTGAAGAGGTAACAAACAAACAAAAAATCAAACAAACTCACTTTCGCTTTTATAATATTAGTGGTTGGCAACCCTAGTCTGTCTGTCTGTCAATACACTTTATCTCGGGAACGATTGAAGGTATCGAGTTGAATTAAAAACCATAGTCTGTGGTCCCTTAGTGCTGTAAAAAAATCAACCCTCTAAGTCTACGCAGTCAAAAGATATGACCGTTTATTTCACAAGTTTGTACGGAACCCTTGGTGCGTAAGTCTAACTCACTCTTGACCGTTTTTGGTCTGGCTTCTGTAATACCATTTAACAGTAGCTCAAGGAACGCCACCGGAGACGTGGGTCTGTGGACGATGAGCATCCGTTTAGTGACGACAGCCCGGGGAGAAGGCGCGTTCTTGTTCCACGTGAGCTTTAAAGAGATGTCAGCAAAGCAGAGGGGCCTGCCAGGGCTCTTCTGCTGGGGTTACGGGTGGGATAATAATATCATCTAATAACTTTCTTCGGTCTGGGCCCGCTCTGGGCGGAGCCGGGACGAGAGTCAGAATTTTACTGACTAAAACCCACCCATGTTCGTTCTTATGCCTTTTATGTTCCAGGGTCGCGGTATCTCTTTCAAACAACCCGCAACCTCATACCTGCAATGTCTTAGATAAACTTTAGAAAGTAAGTACTTACATATAAATTGAAAAACTCAAATTTCTTTAGAAATAAGCTGTGCCTTTGTACTCTATGTTTTTGAGATGTTTCCCTGTGTTTTCTCCTGTGTGCACATAAATTATTAAAATAAATCCTTACTAATATTATAAAAGCGAAAGTGAGTTTGTTTCTTCACGCCTAAATGGCTAAACCGATTTTGGTGCAGAGATAGTTGGGACCCTGGAGACGGACATAGGTTATTTTTTTTTAAAGTCAGAAATGAAGGAGAAAGATGGAAGAAAAGGGAAAACTTAGCATTGCTATTACAATAAATAAGGCGCAAGGACAAAAACTAAAGGTAGCAGGTACCTGCAAATCAGGAAAGGGGAACACGCTTTAATGGCTAAACCGATTTTGATGAATTTTGGTACAGAGATAGTTGGGAGCCAGGAGACGGACATAGGCAATTTTTTTTTAAAGTGGGATGTGAGGGAGAATTAGGGAAGAAAAGGGAAAGCTTAGCGTTGCTATTACAAATCATTAAGGCGCAAGGGGAACTGTGTTACCCCGAATTTAACGCGAGCGAAGCCGCGGGCAAAAGCTAGTAAATGAATAAATTGGTGTTTGCCTGGATTTGAAATAAGTGAAACCTTTTACATTATAAGTCCATAATGTACCAATTTCATGCAAATAAAGAATCTTTCTCTGACAAGTCCGATCCTCAACTGACAGTACAAAAATTTGCAATCTCATAACCGCTTCATCTTAAAAACTGGACCATCGGCAAATCTCTGACGTTGGCGCACAGCGCATGCTGCCGGTCGCCACAAACTTGTCATTAACGACACCCAGTTCTCTAGGGGTGGCGGACTTAAGTTATTTGTTATTTTTTTTTTCTCTGATCTGTAAGTCTCTTGGGCAAATTCAAACTCCCCATTTAGTCTAAGATCCCGATATAAAACGACCTTCACGGAGATGCTTATTTGATGAAACATATTTTATATTCAATTTAATATGTCAATAATTATATTATGGCGTATGGGTTGCCTAATTTTCAGTCCAGGATATAATTATGTAATTAATCATTTAATAAAAAATTTACCGGTTTCACTATTTAACAAATTCCATACCAATCGAAAGTATGCTATGTATATTTTCTATGGACTTTCCATTGGTATGGATTTTTTGTTAAATAGTCAAACCGGTGATTTTTTTAAAAATTATTCATACATAATTATATCCTGTAGGTACTGAAATTTATCAGGCATATGCAATAATATAATTTATTACTTAATCTCATCTCGGTGAAGGTCTTTTTATATTGGGATCCTAAACTAATTCAACTTTTCTCTCTTTGATGTTGTGCCTCTTCTAGCCAATTACGAGAAAGACATCCTAGGCGTACTGCCATCTCCTCAGTCTACCACGAACACGTCTAGCTGGCTCAGAGCTCCAATTTTAAAATTTGTGGACCCACATCTTTGCATCCGACAGATATTGTTTGGCCAGTACTAGTTATTTAATTAAAGAACTACATTTTAGTTACGGCTAAAAAGTTTGCCTACATAGATCACTTTACAAAAAAACAAAAACAGATCGCCATCTTTCGATAAATAAATATTTTGTTTACCAACCCTAGCGCCAACTTGGCGTGTGCGTAACAGTACGAGTTTTGCTCAGCTCAGACGTAGTTTAACATTCAAACCATCATCTTGTGGATCAAGAAATAGTTTTATTAAAACAGTTTACAAAGTAAAACGAAAACATTTAGCAAAATCGTTTTCCAAAAAAGTGTTCTCAAAAACAAATTCTGCAAAAGGAAACGAACTCGAATTTTCGAATTTGAATTTGAATTCTTCTTTTTTTTCTTAAATTATCAAAAAGTGGTGTTTTTTTTCCTCGTTTTTTTTTTAAATTACCAGTTGTCAGTTTGTGGGCGAGTTTTATAGACGAAAAAAATATAGTTTTTAGTGATAAGTGATTAAGAAGTTGATAGACATTTAATTGTCTATCATTAAATCAGTTTGCGTGCTGTAAGGTAAGTAATCGTGGGAATTTTACCGTCTTTTTTTAGTTATAAATAATTGTTTGTTTCAAAAGTATGTTTGTGTCTCTGTTTGTGAAGTTATTTTGTTATAGAGTAACACTGATCAAGATTTCTAGATTTTTGAAATCTACCTTCATTTTACTCGCGTATCGTTAAAGTAATTTAAAGCATTTGTTTATTTACATAAATCGGAACGGAATAAATTTTGATTCTTGCAGCAAACTAATTTGTTTTGGTTACTTATATTAGACATGATTAGAAAGAAGAAAGATTAAAATATTTATTGCAAATTACGACGAGCACACAAAATAGAAAGAAATAAACATTAAACATGCAAAGCATCACATACAAAATAAAAATAGCTTGGTTTGGGACTGATTTTTCTGATCCCTTATCTGCCTAGCTTTATCCCAACAATATTGGTTTCGTCTTTCGGCATCTTTTTTTTGCGGAAGGGAAATCATTGACTGTCAGACTTTTACTTACTAAAACTCACCCATGTTCCCTCTTTTGCCCTTTATGTTCCGGGGCCTCGGTATCTCTTTCGAAACCGCAGCCCCAGAAATTATAGGTAAACGTATCAAAAAATAATCTTTTTTAGGGTTCCGTAGTCAACTAGTAACCCTTATAGTTTCGCCATGTCTGTCTGTCCGTCCGTCCGTCCGTCCGTCCTCGCTTAATCTCTGTGACCGTTAGCACTAGAAAGCTGAAATTTGGTACCAATATGTATATCAATCACGCCGACAAAGTGGTAAAATAAAAATTGGAAAAAAATGTTTTATTAGGGTAGCCACCCTATATGTAAAGTGGGAAGTGATTTTTTTTTTTAATTTCAACCCTAACGTGTGATATATTTTTGGAAAGGTATTTAAAAATGAATAGGGGTTTACAAAAATCAATTTTTGATAATGTCAATAATTTCGGAAATAATCGCTCCAAAAGTAAAAAACAATGTGTCCCCCCCCCTCTAACTTTTGAACCATAAGTTTAGAAAATATGAAAAAAATCTAAAAGGTAGAACTTTATAAGGACTTTCTATGAAAATCATTTTGAACTTGATTGACACAACAGTTTTTGTACAAAAACTGTTGGAGCGCCTACCGCGGAACGTGCAACATTGCACGCTCCTCCACCTTTAAACTCATAAGTGGGAACACTTATTGTGACGGACGGGAAACTACGGAACCCTACACTGAGCGTGGCCCGACACGCTCTTGGCCGGTTTTTTTTATTTTTTACAAACATTTTTTCTGTATTTTATCCAGTATTACTCGCCAAACTTTACGTTTGATGGCGAGACGCGCTCTTTTCTTACCTTGCTTTTATCCTCAAGCCAAAGAGTGTGTTTAATAAATTGTTAGCATCAGGTTCTCAAACCCGAATGAACCGTTAGGTATATACCAGTCTCATGCAAAAAGGTCTGTCCACATCCCTGCGTAGGTACTTTATACACAGCCATTTTTTTAATTATTTATTTATAACCAACTTATACTGACAATTAACACCACACATACAAGTTATCGTTTGTAGATCATCCATTTAGACATAAAAGAAAAGAAATGTATTATAGACGATCCTACTATAATACTTCCCTATCCTAATCCTTACTAATATTATAAAAGCGAAAGTGAGTTTGTTTGTTTGTTTGTTACCTCTTCACGCTTTAATGGCTGAACCAATTTTGATGAATTTTGGTACAGCGATTGTTGGAAACCAGGAGACGGACACAGGCTAATTTAAAAAAAAGTGGGATATAAGGGAAAACGAGGGAAAAAAAGGGAAAACTGAGCGTTGCTATTACAAATCAATAAGGCGCAAGGGGAAAACTGCAGGTAGCAGGTACTGTGTTATACCGAATTTAATGCGAGCGGAACCGCGGGCAAAAGCTAGTAATATTATAAATGCGAATGTTTGTGAGGATGTATGGATGTAAGGATTGCGATTTCCAAATTAAAATTGGACCACACAGGAATTACCAGCTAAAAAATAGAAAAACAGTGAAAAGAAAATCAAAATCAAAAGTCATTAATTCAAATTAGGCTGATAATCAGCACTTTTTGAACGTCACATTACAAGAGACAGTCCCACAAAAACGCCCTGCCCTTCGCCACTTCCTAGTGTTTTAGCTGGGAAGAAGAAGTGGCGGAACAAACTCCCCAGCAACACATCTGTCTGTCAGGTTCAAAGAATCGGTTTACCCAGAGAAAAAAGTTCAGGGTTAACGAACTCAAAAAAAAAAATACCAAAAATATAAACAGTCGAATTGATAACTTCCTTCTATATTTTGAAGTCAAAATCAGGCAAAGTTTCATTGACCATTTTCATATCACAACGAAAAACATGGCGCCATCTTAAGATCCCTTCCACTTAGAATGACATCTAACGTCAATAGTTTGAGGTCAATCAATGAACATTGAATGTACTTCTTGAATTAAGGCGCGGTAACAAGCTAATCTTTAGGTATTCGCGGAAGTGAGGCTAGCTGCAGACTGGGCATGGTCTGACACAAGTACACGACAGTATTGCATCGAAAGAATAGAAATAAGGTCGAAAATATTTCGGTGTTTGATTTTATTTGAATATCATGTCCGCCAAAATGTAGGTCATTTTGCAGTTTTAATTGAATATAAAAAAATACAGTTCCGTGTTTGAAAAATTATAGATATCTCTTTAGTCTATAAAACTTCCTTTGTTATAGATATAAAAAAATATGATGGTTGTCGCTGAAAAAATTGAGAATTTTTCAGTGAAAATTTTTTCGTGGTCTTTTTAAACATTTTTTTTTTCGTAGTACTAGACCACTTTTGTAAACTGAATTGTTGTCTTTACTTTATGTATTGAACTATACACGGTAATTTTTTTTGGCTAGTGGCATGTACACATACGGCTAACTTTGCGATGAAAATCTAGACGTCTTACGAAGTGTTTGCTTTGTACAGCGCAGCGCCTTAATTCAATAAGATGATTCATTGGAAATCCCATTTCCTACTTCCTATAAAACGCAAATCTATAATACACACATCAAAAGTGTCTAGGGATCAAGCATTTTTATGCGGATTTCTTGAGATTGAGATGTGGCTTTGTAATAAATTTATGATTTTATAAATTTATATGGATCCTTTTTGGTGCATTTCATAATTTGAATCAGGAACTCTCAATCAAATTCGAGTAAAAGACGAAAATAAGCTGTCAATATTTTCCCTATAAAAACATACAACGCATTGAAGACATTATTAGTGCTACTGTTTCCCTACTACTGATTAAAACCAACGTTATTATGGAGCGGCGACGTCATTTAAGCAGGGAAGAAATGCTCAGAGCCGTGGGAATGATAGAAGCTGGTTCCCGGCAACGTCAGTACGTTGCCGGGAACCAGCTAGCAGCTAGCTTTAGCTCTGAATACAAGTCAGAGTGTTATCAGTCGACTTTGGACACGTTACCGAAGCACTGGTACCGTGGCTGAGCGCCATGGAGGACGGTATCGCTGCACCACACGGAGACAAGACCGATACATTCAAATCTTAACTCGAAGAGCTCCAACAATAACCGCCATGATGTTAGCCGTGAGGCTTCATCACTCTTCAGGGAACTTAATTAGCGACCAAACAGTCAGAAACCGCTTGCATGAAGTGAACCTTCATTCCCGAAGACCGCTACGGGTACCACCTATAGCAATGCACAATCGTAGGATTCGATATCAATGGGCTCTTGAACACAGAAATTGGGCAGAAGAACAATGGCGTTTCGTGTGCTTTTCTGATGAGTCTCGTTTTGGTATGAGACCGGATACAAGACGTATACGACACTGGATAACCCCTGGACGCCAACAGCGATTAAAATCCTGCCAGGAAGTCCATCCTTATAGTGGTGGAACCATCATGGTATGGGCGGGTATTTGGATCGGCGGAAGAACTGAGTTGATTTGGATCAGAGGCAACCTCAACGCTCAAATTTATGCTGAGACGATTGTATCAGACGTCATCGTTCCTCTACAAGTGCAAATCGGTCCCTTATTTCAGTTAATGCATGATAATGCACGACCGCACACCGCAAGAGTTGTAAGACAGACTCTCGCCGCAGCTAACATCAATGTCCTGCCCTGGCCTGCTCAGTCGCCAGACTTGAACCCGATTGAGCATGCATGGGATATGCTACAGAGAAGAGCTCTGCCGAATATGGAGGGTATCCAGTCGCAAGAAGACCTTTTTTTGTTGTTGCAACGAACATGGGCGGCCATTCCACAGCGTGATTTGGATGAACTCATTTTGAGTATGCCAAACCGATGTTCTTGTGTTGTTAGTGTTCGCGGTAGAAACACGGATTATTAATTGTTTAAGTTACCCAATAAAATTTTAAAGAAAACTGTTATTTCAGTCTTTTTTTCGAACTTTAATGTTAGTGGTTCAAATGTCAAAAATCCCTTTATTAGGAAAATGGCAAATTTCTTTATTAATGCAAAGGTGACTTGGTTTATCGTTACTGTGACAAACGAAAACACTTTATTTGATGAATCCTTAAAGAAAATTTTAAGTAATATCAATCAGGAGAAAAGTTATTGCAAAAATATATGTTGATCCCTAGATACTTTTGATGTGTGTATTATGATTGTGGTGTGTTCATTTCTAAGTGGTCATCGCTTAAGGATATAATTATGCAGATCTATAAACTAGACATCGTCGAAGCCGTGTGTATGATCTGGGATTCAAAATGGCCGTTATATCAGACTCATAATAATTCAATACTAGACTAATAATAGATGTGTAAAGCCTACCCTTAGCGAAGGTAAAGGGTATTTGTATTTTGTAAAGCCCAGCAGCGATTTTGGAACGAAGTTCCTTATCGCGCGTTGTGAAACGGGGCTAGACGGAAAAAATTAAGACCAAACGTTGCAATGACACTTCTTGCTAGATATAGTTGTAAGCCGTGCGGCGTGCGCGTGTTTATCTGTCTCTCTCTCTCTCTCTCTCTCTAATAGAAAGCAAGCCAGTTATTTTCGTTTCGAATGATTTCGTCACGTAATAAAAGGACACGTTAATCATACCCAGTAATGTGGAGCTTGTATGTCCGAAAACCACATTTTTTATGATTTTTAGCGTCGACCTACACTGCCATCAAAATGGCTGTGATCGTAATTTACGCACTTGGATTTTATAAGGGTTAATCAAGAAACTTGCTTAATAATTAAAGAACTTCTAATGACGTTTACATATAAGATTTTTATTCTACTATCTTAATGAATGCACACCCAAATTATTTTTTAACCAGAAAATGAAATACATTTTTACAAAAATAATGAGGAGGTCGTATGACTTAAATGTTCGACCCCTTTCGGGGCCAGTACCGAACCAGCGGAGGTTTGAATGTCGAGCCCCTGAAGGGGTCCGTACCGAACTATACGGTTAATTTCTTTTGCCCTGGTGTTTGAGAGATTGTCATGCTCCCTTGAATGTCTCGCTGGTGGTCGGGTCATTTAGTTCCCTTCAAAGTGGTTGAGCTGAATGGAGCTGATCCATGCGTCATGTTCGTGAACGGGCGCTTCCAGTCGTGACTAGTCATCTCTTAGCCGCCACGGTTTGTTTTAATTAACTAATTCATCTATTAAACTCTTGTTTTTGCTTTTACTCTGGACGCTCTTAATGTACTCGTTTTTCTTCATCGTTATCACATGTATTTATAATCTCAACATGAATGAAGTATCCATGATTTTGTAAAAAATATTATGATTTAAAAGAGTGTCCATGGAGTTTCTTGCCCATTCTTCTCCATAGAGATCTACGCTTGGAATGGGCAACTACAGTACTAGCACAAGTTATTATGTCTTGTGATTTTTGTTTTCATGACATTCAAAAGTGCCTGTAATGGTCTAATTGAAATAAATGTAAATGTAATTTTATTTTGAGTTTCTCCGTAAGTATAGTGAGAAACGTTTGATTCACGTTAGAATTTGTCACTGCTATTCTCGGCTTTATAACACCCTTTTTTTTTCGGGTGGGAAATCATCAAATGACTTCCCCCGCTCTGGGTGGAGCGAGGGAGCATGTCAGACTTTTACTGACAAAAAACCCACCCATGTTCCTTCTATTACCCTTTACGTTCCGGGGCCGCGGTATCTCTTTCGAACAACCCGCAACCCCGACAGGCGGAGGCTCTGGCAAGCCTCTCTGCTTTGCTGACATCTCTTTGAGGCGCGCGTGAAACACGAACGCGCCTTCGACACGGCCTGTCGTCAATCGACGGACGGACGGTGAGCTACCCATTGCTCATCGTCCACAGGCCCGCATCTACGGTGGCCGGGAGTCGTCTCGCGGCGCCCGGCGCTTTATAACACCCTCACTTAACTAACTGTCTCTTGTAATGTTAACGTTCAAAAAGTGCTGATTATCAGCCTAATTTGAATGAATGACTTTTTATTTTGGTTGTCTGGCAGTCTGAGCACCTACTGTAAGCGACCTACACAATTTTTTATTGTATTGTTCTTCGTGTTCATCCTCTTTCTCCTTGAGTTAGAGTCGAGCTAAACGATAACTGACAAATGCTTTCACTCACTGGACAGGTCCACTTAAATCTTTGTGGTGCTTCCTTAAAAAATACCATTTCAGAAACTAATCTGTATAGTCCTCATGTAAGTTGACCAAGATTTTTGTCTGTACTTTAAAAGAGACTATTTCCGAGTTTGATTCGGCTATTTTTTCTCAGAGTAGGTAACACCAGCTTCAACTAGTTTAAATAAAAAAAAACGACGTGTAAAAGTGTTTGTAAAAACCTACTTGCAAAATAAACATCATTTATCAATGGTGCTTAATAATCTTTTAACTAAACTAAAAACTCTTTAGTAAAGATCACATAATCTTTTTTCATATTTTCCTGTTCTTATTCTGATTGTCTCGATGGCAAAAAGTTCGAATATGCTTAGCTTAGACACGCATACACTTCAATCAAGGTATAAAAGCTAGCGGAAAAACACGGAACTAAAATAAATGCACCAAGTTCGACATACCAATACAGATCTTCTTGACTAGCAGCGCCACCTTAAACTTCACACTCAAAGTTGTCGAACCGGCCATTTTCCTGTTAGTCTCATATTATTAACAGGAAAGACATAATAATATCTATTTAAGAAACCTATACTTCGATGATATCAAATCAAATAACTATTTATATGCAAAAACCGGTCAAGTGCGAGTCGGAGTCTCGCACCAAGGGTTCCGTATAAACTTGTAGGTAAATAATGAACATTGCTGTTAAGATAATTTCATTAAGGCCGTACCCTAACCAAATAACCTTGAGCATTCCTTCTCTCTTCGTCGCGCATGAGTAACAGTAGTGAATAATGCCCATTTTTAGAATAAAATCTATATAAAATAAAGTTATGGGTTTTTGGAAAAAATATTGAAGTTCTTTAAATTTATTAAAAGTAAAAATCCCGTTTCAAATGTTATCCTTATACTATAATATTATAAAAGCGAAAATGAGTTTGTTTGTTTGTTTGTTACCTCTTCACGCTTCAATGGCTGAACCGATTTTTGATAGCTGGGAACCAGGAGACGGACATAGGCAATATTTATTAAAAAAAAGTGGGATATAAGGGAGAACGAGGGAAGAAAAGGGAAAACTTAGCGTTGCTATTACAAATCAATAAGGCGCAAGAGCAAAAACTGCAGGCAGCAGGTACTGTGTTATACCAAATTTAACGCGAGCGAAGCCGCGGGCAAAAGCTAGTAAATAATAATTTATAAAGACTTTGACATTATTTTTTCAATCCGTCAATTCCATTGTGGAACTGTTGTCGTATTTTTAGCATGAAAAATATTATTAAGATTCGAGTAGAAAAGAGAAAAAGCATTCTTGCAAACATCGTGTGATAAAAAGAAACAAATATATTTATTCTTGTGATCTAAGGAACCCTAAAAAGTGTTAAACAAGTCCTAATCATAAAATTAAAATAAACGAGTTACAAATAAAACAAGTTTGTAAGATTGTCGTCACATTTATAAGAAACGGCTGAACCAAATCTGGTTTTACTGCAGTGATTATGCGGCGTAGGAAGTATGCTTGAATTCCTCAGCAGACTGTTTTATAAATTTTTGGAGTACCGTGTCTCAATAGGAAAAAACGGAACCTTTACATGATCACTATGTTGTCCGTCTGTCTATCAAGACCCCTTATTTCGGGAACGCGTGGAGGTATCAAGATGAAATTGAAAGAAAAGAAATAAATAAAATAAGTTAATTGGCACATGACATGCCACAATTGCACAAAACATAAAACAAAATAAAAAGTTAAAAATCTTACTTCCCACTAATTATTAATGCGAATGTTTGTGAGGATGGATGTATAGATGTTTGTTACTCTTTACCGTCAAAACGGCTCAGCGGATCTTGATGTTTGGCACAGAGGTAGATTATAGACTGGAATAACACATAAGATACTTTTTTTTCGATATCACGCGGGCGAAGCATCGGGCGCCAAATGGTTATTTATAAAAATGGCAAAAAATTTAAGGAAAGAAAGAAAGCATGTTTTTTGGCACTTGGCACAGAACAAAAAATATAATAAAAATTTAAAATCTAAGCAATATAAATAAAACAAGACAATTCAAAAAATTCAAAACCATTTATTTCAATTAGACCATTACAGGCACTTTTGAATGTCAAGAAACAAAACTAATCTACAGTCCCGGTCACAAGGCATAATAACTTGTGAAAGTACTGTAGTTGCCCATTCCAAAGCGTTGATCTCTATGGAGAAGAATGGGCAAGAAACTCCATGGACACTCTTTTAAATTATAATATTTTTACAAAATTGTATTTACATCATTCATGTTGAGATTATACAAATATGTGAGAACGATGTAGAAAGACGTGCACAGTAAGATGCACAATGCAGTGTGTCTCGCGGCTGTGCCAAATAAGCCTACTTCAGCAAACTCAAAATCAATCAAAAATATTAATTGTATTCTTTTTAGTATTTGTTGTTATATCGGCAACAGAAATACATCATCTGTGAAAATTTCAACTGTCTAACTATCACCGTTCATGAGATACAGCCTAGTGACAGACGGACTGACAGACAGACAGCGGAGTCTTAGTAATAGAGTTCCATTTTACGATTTAGGCACTCATCATTTATTTATATAAACTTCATGTACAATAGTGGTACATAGGCGGACTTAATGCCTTATGGCATTCTCTACCAGTCAACCTTTGGGTAAAATACGACAACATTGTGATAGGGTACAAATATATATATATATATATATATATATATATATATATATATCTAAAACTATTTGTTTATGAAAACATATATATTTATACGGATACTAATACACATATATATACATATCAAATAAACTAATAAATACAATAAAAAAAAACGAGAACTTTAACAGTAATAACTATGACTTTTAATTGGTAGACGGACCTAAATAGTGGTTACGAACTTTTCTTTTAAAGGTAAGTTTACTTTCAGCTTTTTTAATGCCAAAGGGTAGCGCGTTCCAGAGCTTCATCATCATCATCATCTGCCTAGCCTTTTCCCTATGTTGGAGTCGGCTTCCAGTCTTACCGGATGCAGCTGAATACCAGTATTTTACATGGAGCGACTGCCTATCTGACCTCCATAACCCAGTTAGTACTGGGTAATACGATACCCCTTGGTAAGACTGGTTGTCAGACTTTCGGGACACTGACTATCTGTCAAAGATCTACAAATGATAGCCGGGACCAACAGCTTAACGTGCTTTTCGAGGCACGGAGGAAACTCGGTATGTAACGTGGTGGTCACCCATTTACAGACCAACCTAGGCAAGCGCGGCTTAAGGCGCGGTAACAGGCTAATCTTTAGGTATTCGCGGAAGTGAAGCTAGCTGCATACTGGGCATGGTCTGACACAAGTACACGACAGTATTGTATCGAAAGAATAGAAATAAGGTCGAAAATATTTCGGTGTTTGATTTTATTTGAATATCATGTCCGCCAAAATGTAGGTCATTTTGCAGTTTTAATTGAATATAAAAAAAATACAGTTCCGTGTTTGAAAAATTTTAGATATCTCTTTAGTCTATAACATTTCCTTTGTTATAGATATAAAAAATATGATGGTTGTCGCTGAAAAAATTGAGAATTTCGAGACGAAAAAAATTTTTTCGTAGTCTTTTTAAACATTTTTTTTCGTAGTACTAGACCACTTTTGTAAACTGATTTTGTTTAAGTCTTTACTTTATGTATTGAACTATACACGGTATTTTTTTTTGGCTAGTGGCATGTACAGATACGGCTAACTTTGCGACGAAAATCTAGACGTTTTACGAAGTGTTTGCTTTGTACAGCGCCTTAACTTTAAGATTGCCCCGAGCGGCTGCTACTATTTAGCCACGAGATCGTCTAGGTACCCTTTAGGCACTGAAGCCTAAAAATCAACATACCAAGAGCTTTGGCACCAGCACTGTGACATACCAACGCTTTTCATTTGGACTTTGCCCTTCCTTATAGACAGATCATTGACCTTCACATTTGAAACGACTTTCAATGCATTTCTTTTTGCTTTGTCCGCCCAATTATATTTTATTTACCTACATACCAATAGTGGGAATGTATAGTAATGTAATGTGACATTCAGCGTGTTGGATTTTGAACTTTCAGAGAGCTTTTATCTTACAGAATTACAAACCAACGTATTTCTTTTTCTTTAAAAAACTTTCTTCCACACTAGGTATTTCTCCTTTATCGTGGGTGCGTTTACAAACATTTAAACTTACATACACAAACAGTCAGAACCGGAACAACTATCTGTAGGTCATACAAAATATTTGTTCCGTACGGGGATCGAACTCGAAACACGCAGCGTAGCAGTCGATCGCTCAGCTGCTGCGCCAACCGTGCAAAAAATTAAAACAAAATTAATTTCAAGTTTACACTTGCACGTGGCTAAATAATAGCAGCCGCTCGTGTCGATCTTTAGGTTAAGCCGCGCTTGCCTAAGGTTGGTCTGTGGATGGGTGACCACCCGTTACATACCGAGTTTCCTCCGTGCCTCGGAAAGCACGTTAAGCCGTTGGTCCCGGCTGTCATTTTTAGATCTTTGACAGTCGTTACAGGTAGTCAGTGTTCCGAAAGTCTGACAACCAGTCTTACCAAGGGGTTTCGTATTACCCAGTACTAACTGGGTTATGGAGGTCAGATAGGCAGTCGCTCCATGTAAAATACTGATATTCAGCTGCATCCGGTTAGACTGGAAGCCGACCCCAGCATGGTTGGGAAAAGGCTAGGCTGATGATGATGACTTGTAGTAGTTTTTTGACACACAGTTACAAGGTCGGTAGTCTAAGTTCGAGTGAATGGGTTTTACCTAGGCAAGCTTGCTCCCCCCTAGGCCACACGATACAGAACAAAATCATAAACAAAATAATAAAAAAACCGGCAAAGAGCAAGTCGGATTGCGATTTAAACTTGCGACATAAACAAATAGTATCAATTCGATTCTTCCACGTGTTCTCGAGATAAAGGGTCTTGACAGACAGACGGAGAACAAAGTAATCCTATAAGGTTCCGTTTTTTTCCTTTTGAGGAGAGTCGAGAGAAGAGTTTCCATAGAGGTTCTTGCCCATTCTTCTCCATAGATCTTTATATGTCATGGTTTGTTTTATTTAATTCATCTTTTAATTAACTCTTGTTTTTGCTTTTACTCTGGACGCTCTTAATGTGCTCGTTATTCTACATTCACATGTATGTGTAATCTCAACATGAATGATATATCCATGATTTTGTAAAATGTTATGATTTAAAAGAGTCTCCATGGAGTTTCTTGCCCATTCTTCTCCATAGAGATCTACGCTTTGGAATGGGCAACTACAGTACTTTCAAAAGTTATTATGCCTTGTGACTGTAGCTTTATCATTTTGTTTCTTGACATTTAAAAGTGCCTGTGTTTTGTGTCTTATTGAAATAAATGCTTTAAGATTTTTTTTATGGTATGGAATTAAAAAAAAGCTTGGATTCGTATCTATACAAAGGTCTAAACTTTATTAAAGGTTCTAGTGATTTTTATAGATATATGTAGTATTTGTAGGTATACTATATAGTATGTAAAAACGATTGCATGTAGCGGAGATGAGAATGTTGAGATGGATGTGTGGAGTGACAAGAATGGATAAAGTAAGGAATGAATATATTCGAGGAAGTTTGAAAGTTGCGCCTGTTACAGAAAAATTGAAAGGGAGTCGTTTGTCTTGGTATGGACATGTAATGAGGAGGGATGAAGGACATGTGACTAAAAGTGTGATGGATCTGAATGTTGATGGACGGAGAGCGAGAGGAAGATGGATGGATTGTGTAAGGAATGATATGAAGGAGAAAGGAGTAAATGATGCCGTGACGTCTGATAGGGGAGAATGGAAGAAGAAAACGTGTTGCGCCGACCCCAAATAGAATGGGACAAGGGCAGGGAAATGATGAAGATGATGTAACGAAAAACAAACACACGCCAGCCCCAGGCTGCTAACTAATAGGTGATCTTCATGGACAAATATAACCGCGAAGTTCACCTGCCATAAATATTGTTAGGTTCCTTTTGTGGGCTAGGCTAGGTGCCATTCGCGTAGGTGGATGCGGCTGAGAATTTAATTAAACATAACATGCCAATGAGATTCAAAATCAAAATATTTTTATTTCACATAGGATTACTTGGGCACTTATAAAACGTCGATAAAAGGTGCGCGGTTCGGGTTGGTCGTTTCCTATGGAGAAGAACCGGCAAGAAACTCTATGGTATTAGTTCTATTCGTATATATGTTACTGTAAAAGCTCGAACTACGGTAAATCTTAAGATTTTCCAGTAAAACCTAAGATTTACCGACATGAGTTGGTAAATGTAAGTATTTATTATAAAGGGACGACTTTTTCGGACTTTTGCCATTCCAATTCAGTACATGCTAGGTTTTACCAATGTGGACTGGTAAATGTTGGTTTTAGGAATAATAAGGCGTAAAAAATATTTGATATAATTATCGTTTGGTTGTTTAAAACTCCGAATTTACAATGGCATACTTTTAAGATGGCAGAATGAAATTTAGTATAATTTACGTTTGACAGAGTTCAAATTTAGCATTATATCGTTTAGCATAATGTTCATTTAGACTTTAGAGCGATGATTATTTGGTATAATTTCACTTTTCATATTATACAGATGGCAGAATATCATTAAGAATAATTTAAAAGGCATATAAGTCTTTAATGACATGGTCACTAACATTATTATTAACGGTTAAAACGGGGTATTTACCATGTTTGTTATTTATTTTGAGTTTCCAATATTTTGGCGTGAACTGATACAGTGAGTTACATTATACAAAAATATTAAGGCAAAAATGAGATTTTTTGAGAATAATATAGAAAAAAAGATATTGTTTTTAGTAGGTTACCCGGAACTCAACTATTTAGATTAGGTTAATTCCTTTAAAAAAAAGAAATGGGTAGGTTAGGTTAGGTTAAAACTGTGACCCCCTACGCACGAGCCGAGCGAGCGCAGCGAGCTGTGCCGCGGCAGCGGCCGGCGAGTGGCAGAAACGACTTGCATTAATAGAAAAAAGAGATTGTTTATAGTAGGTTACTCAGAATTGAACTATTTAGATTAGGATAATTACTTATTGAATTAAATGACATTATTTCCAAGAAATAAATAATTAAAATAAATGACAACAAATAATGACAAAGATGATTCTAACTATAAACTTTCTGCGATATGACAATTCTGCCGTTTAATGATTATTGGTATGAAATATATGCCAAAAGACGATTCTGACTGAACTTTCTGCGCTATGATGTTTCTACTTTTAAATATTATGGATATGAAATTTATGTCTAGAGATAATTTTGACTTACAAAGTTATGAGTTTTGAATGTATGTTATATGAGTGTCTGCCAAACAATTTTCTGCGAAATGAAGAACTGCTATCCGTTGTTATGCAAAATAAAATTATGACATAAAAAGTTCTGCTATAAAGGGTGGACCCGATTTTATTCGACATTTACCGTTCCTTTAATGTAAATCCTAAGATTTACCAAGTAAATGATGGTAAAAGTTCGAATCCCAAACTTATATGGACATTTACCATTCATAATCGGTAAATCTTAGGTTTCACTGGAAAATCTTAAGATTTACCTTAGTTCGGGCTTTTACAGTAACACATCAAAAGTGTCTAGGGATCAAGCATTTTTATGCGGATTTCTTGAGATTGAGATGTGGCTTTGTAATAAATTTATGATTTTATAAATTTATATGGATCCTTTTTGGTGCATTTCATAATTTGAATCAGGAACTCTCAATCAAATTCGAGTAAAAGATGAAAATAAGCTGTCAATATTTTCCCTATAAAAACATACAACGCATTGAAGACATTATTAGTGCTACTGTTTCCCTACTACTGATTAAAACCAACGTTATTATGGAGCGGCGACGTCATTTAAGCAGGGAAGAAATGCTCAGAGCCGTGGGAATGATAGAAGCTGGTTCCCGGCAACGTACTGTAGCTTTAGCTCTGAATACAAGTCAGAGTGTTATCAGTCGACTTTGGACACGTTACCGAAGCACTGGTACCGTGGCTGAGCGCCATGGAGGACGGTATCGCTGCACCACACGGAGACAAGACCGATACATTCAAATCTTAACTCGAAGAGCTCCAACAATAACCGCCATGATGTTAGCCGTGAGGCTTCATCACTCTTCAGGGAACTTAATTAGCGACCAAACAGTCAGAAACCGCTTGCATGAAGTGAACCTTCATTCCCGAAGACCGCTACGGGTACCACCTATAGCAATGCACAATCGTAGGATTCGATATCAATGGGCTCTTGAACACAGAAATTGGGCAGAAGAACAATGGCGTTTCGTGTGCTTTTCTGATGAGTCTCGTTTTGGTATGAGACCGGATACAAGACGTATACGACACTGGAGAACCCCTGGACGCCAACAGCGATTAAAATCCTGCCAGGAAGTCCATCCTTATAGTGGTGGAACCATCATGGTATGGGCGGGTATTTGGATCGGCGGAAGAACTGAGTTGATTTGGATCAGAGGCAACCTCAACGCTCAAATTTATGCTGAGACGATTGTATCAGACGTCATCGTTCCTCTACAAGTGCAAATCGGTCCCTTATTTCAGTTAATGCATGATAATGCACGACCGCACACCGCAAGAGTTGTAAGACAGACTCTCGCCGCAGCTAACATCAATGTCCTGCCCTGGCCTGCTCAGTCGCCAGACTTGAACCCGATTGAGCATGCATGGGATATGCTACAGAGAAGAGCTCTGCCGAATATGGAGGGTATCCAGTCGCAAAAAGACCTTTTTTTGTTGTTGCAACGAACATGGGCGGCCATTCCACAGCGTGATTTGGATGAACTCATTTTGAGTATGCCAAACCGATGTTCTTGTGTTGTTAGTGTTCGCGGTAGAAACACGGATTATTAATTGTTTAAGTTACCCAATAAAATTTTAAAGAAAACTGTTATTTCAGTCTTTTTTTCGAACTTTAATGTTAGTGGTTCAAATGTCAAAAATCCCTTTATTAGGAAAATGGCAAATTTCTTTATTAATGCAAAGGTGACTTGGTTTATCGTTACTGTGACAAACGAAAACACTTTATTTGATGAATCCTTAAAGAAAATTTTAATTAATATCAATCAGGAGAAAAGTTATTGCAAAAATATATGTTGATCCCTAGATACTTTTGATGTGTGTATATTACATTATTATTTTTATTCTATAATCAACTGTATAGGACATCCCGTTTGTTATTGATAACAATGTTTGACCTTCCTTACTGAGCTGCAAATTCTATTTTTTTACTCTAAAATATTTTTAATTAATTGATTTTATTTTTCATCACAAAATTTTAAGACTTAGGCATTCTTAGGGCAAGGACAAGTTTATATTATTTTAAAATTTTGCCCCACACTAGGAATTTGTCCTATATCTTGGGTTTAAACAAACATTTTGACACATGTAGGTAGGTATATAAACAGATAACTCCGGGAACAACTTCCTGTAGGCCATGGAAATATTTGTTCGTTTTTTGTGAAGTCGGCAATTTTTTTTATCAACAGAATTTCACAGATAAACATGATCATTTATAAAATAACTAGCTTTTGCCCGCGGCTTCACTCGCGTTAAATTCGGGGTAACACAGTTCCCCTTGCGCCTTATTGATTTGTAATAGCAACGCTAAGTTTTCCCTTTACTTCCCTCTATCTCCTTCACATCCCACTTTAAAAAAAAATAGCCTATGTCCGTCTCCTGGTTTCCAACAATGTCTGGCCAAAAATCATCAAAATCGGTGTAGCCATTAAAGCGTGAAGAGGTAAGAAACAAACTCACTTTCGCTTTTATAATATTATGTAAGGATTTGCTTATAACAACAAATTGATATTTTTTGAGTTCTAAATTCAAAAATATTTGGAATTTCTTTTTTTTTTATTAGCCTATATTGTCTTACTTATTTTATGGTTTTTCTTCAGCCTGAACAGAAAAAACGTGGGAAAAGAAAACAAATTAAATCATAGTTTTTAATGTAGGTATTATACGATATTGACAAAAATACTTTTCGTTCTACTGTTTAATTGTATTGAAAATCGTCGTTTGATTCACGAGGAAATTTGTCACTGTTGTTTTTACGGCGGAATTTACACTTGAGCCGTTGGGCGAGGGTGTTATAATGTTGAGAGACTTTATAACACCCTCGCCCAACGGCTCAAGTGTTAACTCCGCCTCGAACGCAAAGACAAACTTTCCTCACTTGAATCGAAATGTACTTTTTTTCTACGCTAAAAAATATTAGTTTATTGTTTTTTTTTTGCCACGAGTTTTTCCTCATCACCTACCATGTTTGAACTGACGTAGATAAAACGTCAAACGCGGAAAAATCCGGGGTAATGACCTACCCAATAGAAAAGAAGTGTGTCATACAGTTAACTGGTAGATCTGTTGACGTCAAAAAGAGATACGTCAAGACAGACAGACAGGCGTCAGATGTGATCACCTTAATTTGGAAGTTCCAAATTAAGGTTCTTAAACATCAATAACAATAAAAACAGTTTTTTTCCTTAAAATTAGAAATCCTTTGTGTACAGTTATTTGCGCAAATGAAATGACGAACCTTTCGTTTATAAATTCATACTTTATTTATTTAAACCGAATGAATCATCTTTATTGAAGTTTCTTGTCATAAAAACTGAATTCAGAAAACATTGATTCTCTAACGCACATTAGAACTGACTGGACAGGTCCACTCAATCTGTGTGGTGCTTTCTTAAAAAGACCATTTCAGACACTAATCTGCATAGTCCTCATGTAAGTTGACCAAGATTTTTGTCTGGACCTTAAAAGAGACTATGACCTCTGAGTTTGTTTCGGCTTTTTCTTCTCAGAATAGTCGGGTACAAAACACCGGTCTCATGATCAATTACGTGTAAAAGTGTTTGTAAAAACCTACTTGCAAAATAAACACCATTTATCAGTTACAAGTTCTTTTTAACGATACCAGAGAAGAAATAACTTAGATAAGAATTAAAATGGGTTACAATTTAGGCTAAAATACTAGTTTGTTTTTAGGGTTTTGTCTTCGTCATAAATATTTATCTACCTGCGGAATATTTGCATCCATTGGAATAATTTATCGACCCGCATGTACAAAGTAAAAAGTAGTTAAGGCTTAAGTATTTCTGCCGGGGTTGCGGGTTGTTCGAAAGAGATACCACCGCGCCGGAGGAACACGACGACGACACGGCTGGCGCAGTGGCTAAGTGTTGCGGGTTTGATCCCCGGACGGAACAAATTTTTGAAATGCCTACAGATAAATTGTTCCGGGTCTGGCTGTTTGTGTATGTGAGTTTTAAATGTTTGTTGCCCATGATACAAGAGAAATTCCTTGTGTGGGGCATTGTTTTATATATATATATAAAAGGGTAAAAGGAACATGGGTGGGATTTACTCAATACAAGTCTGACACTCCCCCCCGCTCCAGCCAGAGCGAAGTTATTTCATGATTACCCATGTGCAAAAAAAGGCTTAGGTGTTTAATTGAGGAAAGAATCGTGAGGAAAGTCAAAGGATTTATTTCAATTGTACCGTTACCGACACTTTTGAATGTTAAGAAAAACAAAAAGATGAAGCTACAGTCCCAGTCACAAGGCATAATAACTTGTGAAAGTACCGTAGTTGCCCATTACAAAACGTAGATCTCTATGGAGAAGAATGTGTTAAAAACTCCACGGAATGTCCATGGAGTTTATTGCCCATTCTTCTCCGGTATAATGATTACTATTTTTTACTTTCAGAACGAATAATACCACTCTATGCCGAAAGTGATTAAAAGTCGCGCGCATGGTTATCTTGCGCAAACTGTTGACAATGTCTGACAGCTAGCTTTACCAACGGGTATCATAACGATTGACTGGGTAGTGGTGTCAGATAGGCAGTCCTGGGGCCTTAGTCTGCTATTACAATGGTGTCAGAATGGTCGATCACTGATCGCATAATGGTTGATTTTGACAAGTTTAGTATGAAGTAGATGTCAAAATCAACCATTATGAGATCAGTGATCGACCATTCTGACACTATTGTAATAGCAGACTAAGGCCCCTGGTCCTCACCTAGTTTGCGTTATATCGTGATAGCATTTAATATTCAGTCTCTGAAACAATACATCAGCATTCTCCTGGCGTTTTTTTTTTGTTGTGAAATCAGCAAATAACTTCCTTCGCTCTGGGCGGAGCGTCAGGAGAATTGTCAGAATGTTACTGACTAAAACCCTCCCATATTCCTTCTTTTGCCCTTTATGTTCCGAAGCCGTGGAGCTTTTTTTTCTTTATTCTCCTGCCTTTATCCCAAGTTATTTGGGGTCGCCGCAGCAAGTCTTCTTTGAATATTTATCTTGTGCGCACTCTCCTTGTAATGACTGTCAAAGATCTAAAAATGATAGCCAGGACCAACAGCGTGACTAACCTGTTTAGCATCTTGTGAAGCATGATGGATTCTCCCAATGAATGGTCACCCATCTACGGACCAACCTCGATAGCTACGCTTGCCGTATTTCTTCTATGACTTGAAGAAAAAACATTTGTTTATAAATTGTGAACGTGTTAGATACCTAATTAATATGGCCGAATCACCATCTGTCGTTTGATGTAACGGTCTATCAGTTAATTTCCGTAAATAAACCTATCAAACGGTCATTAACCCTTCATTAATTTTAGATTGATTTTGGTGTGATTGGAACAAGTAATAAACACACACGCACACAGTTCCTCATATTCCCCACTTTCATTTAAAAAAGTAGTCCGCCATATTTAGAAGTCCGCCATATTGGAATTAGAATAAATGTCACTTTTAGACTATGGACTGTTATCCAAACTAAGTGTCAATTTTATATATTCTAAAGTTATAATACTTTATTTCGTAATTGATAACACCATTGTATTTTCGATTTAGTTAATCCTTACTAATATTATAACAGCGAAAGTGAGTTTGTTTGTTTGTTTGTTACGTCTTCACGCCTAAATGGTAAAACTGATTTTGATTAATTTTGGTAGTTACAGAGATAGTTGGGACCCTGGAACTAACTAACGAATAACTTCTCCCGGGTGGAGTGTCAGACTTGTACTGACTAAAACCCACCCATGTTCCTTCGTTTGCCCTTTTACGTTCCGGGGCCGCGGTATCTCTTTCGAACAACCCGCAACCCCGGCAGGCTGCGTACCTATACCTACCTATGTTTCACAAATAAAAGTCTGATTCTAATTCTTGAATACAATAACAAAATCAAATGAGAGAAACAGGTCACTGACCACCAAATACCTAAGTATATAAACAAAATGGCGTTTCAAATTAAAATAAAGTTGTGGTTTAGCATTTTTAAAAGGAATTGATGCATTTATTGGCGGCACAATAATATTTTATGTCTTTCTTGAAGACCAGCACAGTACACACGACGACAGATCAACCTTTACAAAACCAGTTTATGCGGATCTCTCATTGTACTTGAAATCTATGGTGTACGATCCGTTGTTGAGAGAGCAGCATAAACTGGTTTTGTATAGGTTGATGTGTCGTCGTGTGTACCTATTATAAATTCGTCACGTTGAGGTGAAATCCACAAAGAGTTTCTTGGAATCCAAATGTATTAGTCTGCTTTTAAAGGGAAGTTCACAGAATGATTTGTTTTTTTTTCTGATGGGTAATTTTTATTTAATTTCTCGAAGGCAGTCAAAATCAACTACTATAAGCGACCTATACAAATATTCTTTTTTTGGTATTGATCCTTACTAATATTATAAAAGCGAAAGTGAGTTTGTTTGTTACCTCTTCACGCTTTAATGGCTAAACCGATCTTGATGAATTTTGGTACAGAGATAGTTGGGAACCAGGAGACGGACATAGGCTATTTTTTTTTTAAGTGGGATGTGAGGGAGAAAGAGGGAAGAAAATGGAAAACTTAGCGTTGCTATTACAAATCAATAAGGTGCTAGGGGAAATGTGTTACCCCGAATTTAACGCGAGCGAAGCCGCGGGCAAAAGCTAGTATTGATATATTTGCGTACCATAATGTGTGCAGTAGGTGTTACAAAAGGCTCAATGCTAAAGTACATTTATGGACCCTGATAGGGCACAGCAATTAACTGTGTTAAAATTAAATATAATAAAAAATGCCAAAATATTACAACATTACACAATTTTAGTATAGTTTATAAAATGAGTTAAAACATAAAAATATAGGTACTAATTTAAAAATATGAGTGGTATTATATCATATAACTATTGCGTTTTTTAGAGGACGCAATTTAATTTTTTTGATTTGTATGGGGCATCAGTGTAAAACCTAGTTTGTGGGGTCACCACCCTTGTCCCACGGCCGCCATCTTGAAAATAGGGGTTTGAAATGGTTTTTACTATTTATCTCTTAAACTATTTGTCTGATAAAAAAAAAATGTTAACGTTATTTGTTGCAAATTAAATTCTCTACAACTTTGACCAACTAACTTTTTGTTGTAGAACCATAGATAAAAAAGTTATAGCCCCTATTTCCAAGATAGTGGCAGAAACCTTGTTTTAGCTTAACACTGACCACCCTACACATCAAAAAAATAAAATAACGTCTACTAAAAAATGCAACCCCAAATGTAACTAACGTTCAATGGACTGGAAGTCGCTGGCAAAAAAAAACGAAAAGTTTATAAGAAATCCAAACATTTGATCTAGTCACAAGAACTGTGACCAACGTCGGTCGGTTCGCTAGTCATCCTTACTTCCTTACTAATATTATAAAAGCGATAGTGAGTTTGTTTGTTTGTTTGTTTGTTACCTCTTCACGCTTTAATGGCTAAACCGATTTTGATGAATTTTTGTACAGAGATAGTTGGGAACCAGGAGACGGGCATAGGCTTATAACTTTTTTTCAAAAAAAGTGGGATGTGAGGGAGAAAGTGGGAAAAAAGGGAAAACTTTGCGTTGCTCTTACAAATCAATAAGGCGCATGGGGAACTGGGTTACCCCGAATTTAACGCGAGCGAAGCCGCGGGCAAAAGCTAGTTCATACATAAATTAGTGAAGTAGTCATTACTAAGTTCTTAGCCACAGAGCATACTAAGTAATATTACACTTTATCAACAAACGCATACCTATAACTTAACGGTTTTCCCCCTAGCGTGTTGAGTTACTGAATTCTCAGGCATTTACACATGCCGATGTAACTAATAATGCAAATTACGTTGTACCTGAGAATCTTAACCGCTCGGCCACGATCTACACATTCTACACGATCAAGCGGCACGTCTCTTGCGATAATTACTCTAGGTACCGTGTCAAATGGTAAAGCGGTCTATCTCAGTCGTCCGTCATGACGACAGAGACGATTTGCAAGTCTAGGTTTCGTTTTCACTTAACACATTGATTGTTCTGCTTATTAAATGGATTTGCAGATTATTAAATATTTGGCTTAGTTAATTTGATGTCAGTTTTTTAAAGCTGTCCGATGCTATGAAATACCGTTGTTGAGTTCAGCACAATTGTTCAAACCCTTGCTTATTTTTTCCTATCTATTAATGACAAATTAAAATCGTGTTTATCAACAGAACATAACAAATTAACATGATAATTTATCAGATAATTTGCGTCACCAAATTGACTTATAAATGAATGAGTTTTAAATTAAAAAATATAAATATATTTCATATTTTTTTACCTTTGTTTCTTCTTCAGCGTGCGAACCAAAAGTGGGGGAAAATCAAATTAAATCATTGTTTTATAGAAACACCTAAAAGTCATTAATACGTTTGATACTTAATTTCTTCGTCGTGAGAATTTGTCACTGCTGTTCTCAGCTCCATAAAAGCCTCGCCTAACGGCTCATGTGTGAATTACGCATCGGTTTCAATGACAAAGTTACTTAATTAAAAATGGACTATTTCTATTCAATTCTGCAAATTAACGCGACGCCTTTGTACTACACGTCGCTTGATACAAGTCGTATCATCTGAGGTTGTGAACGGCCGCCCCGTTCACAACCTCAGATGATACGACTTGTATTGTTGTACTTGTTACAAGTATAATAATGGAATTCTAGTTTTTCACCGCTACGGTGGTCTAGTGGTTGCAAACGCGACTATTAAGCGCGAGGTCTTGAATTCGATTCCCAAGTCGAGCAAAGTGCTATTGGGTTTTTCGCACCCAGGGAGATAGGATTCTTGCCCAGTTGATGGTTTTGCCCGCGTGATATCGAAAAAAAGTATCCCACAAGGTAATTCCATTGAAGGCTAGCTGTGCCCAGCATGCGTCGCACCTAACCTTCCCTACCTACTCTAGCTACCCTACCTACCTAAACTACACAAAAACCTTTTAGTACTGAATTAAGCTTTTTTTTTCTCGCCGTAAAAACCATCCTTGGACTTTAATACGAACGAATATTTAAAAATAATAGTCAAATTGGTCCAGCCGTTAATGCGTGAGTAGGGATTCATTTTTATATATATAGATAAACTTTTCTTGATTAGAAGTTGAAACTGGCTTCAAACTATCATTTATAGCTTTACTAGCTTTCGCCCGCGGCTTCGCTCGCGTTAAATTCGGTATAACACACCAAGCAGACCTGCAGTTTTTGCTCTTGCGCCTGATGGATTTGTAATAGCAACGCTAAGTTTTCCCTTTTCTTCCCTCGTTCTCCCTTATATCCTACTTTTTTATGCCTATGTCCGTCTCCTGGTTCCCAACTATCTCTGTACCAAAATTCATCCAAATCGGTTTAGCCATTAAAGCGTGAAGAGGTAACAAACAAACAAACAAATTCACTTTCGCTTTTATAATATTAGTAAGGATTAACAATCCGTAAAAAAACAAATGAATCGGGGTCAACATCTAACGAAGAACATCATCAATATTGGACTTTAAACCTAAAAATAAAACGGTTGTTTACGGTTAATTAACTCTGTGGTTTTTCTTGTTCATATTGTTCTAAAAATAGTTATTTTTCTTGTGGTTTAAACAATAATATAATTTTGTAATTTATATTCTGATCGTAGGATGATAAATATAGATGTTGTTGGATAAATGTGGCTGATACCGGTGATTCATTGAGTTGGCATTAGTGTTGGATCCAATAAAAAATCATAAAAATATTTATTGCCAGAAAGAAACTTGTAAATTACTACATTTTTTTTCGGATTGGAAATCAACAAATAACTTCCCCCGGTCTGGGCGAAGCGGGGGGGAATGTCAAACTTGTACTGACTTAAACCCACCCATGTTCCTTCTTTTGCCTTTTACGTTCCGGGGCCGCGGTATCTCTTTCGAACAACCCGTAACCCCAGCAGTCTTTGGCCCTCGCAGGCCTCTCTGGTTCTAGTGGGTATTTTTTGCAAAATAAATTACGACTAAATCTCCGAGTACTGAATATACATATACATTTTCATAAGAATTTGCCAAGCTGTTTTGATGAAGTATGGCCACTAAAACTGTGACACGAGAATCCTACTATCTTACTAATATTATAAACTAGCCTTTGCCCGCGGCTTCGCTCGCGTTAAATTCGGGGTAACACAGTTCCTCTTGCGCCTTATTGATTTGTAATAGCAACGCTAAGTTTTCCGTTTTATTCACTCTTTCTCCCTCACATCCCACTTTAAAAAATTAGCCTAAAATTCATCGAAATCGGTGTAGCATTAAAGCGTGAAGAGGTAACAAACAAACAAACAAACTCACTTTCGCTTTTATATAGTAAGGATATGAATGTTTGCGAGAATGGATGGATGGACACATCTAAACGGCTGAACGGATCTTGATGAAATTTGGCACAGAGGTAGATTATAGTTTGGAATAACAAAAGGTTGACAGATAGAAAATGCCTATGACATTAAGTCCGCCTCTGTACTTTGTGCTTGAAGTGTTAAATAAATAAATACATAACGCATTTTTTTTTATTACACGTGTGCGAATCCGCGGGCGCCAGCTAGGTTCATATTTAAAAAGTACAAACTTACGATTTAATCAGTGTTTATACAGAATTCTAGGTAATTTATCGGAAGCGTGCCAACTGGTTTCTTGTGTTCTTTTAAAAGGTCATATCAGTCAATATACGGCCATGAATGTAGAGTTCAGAACACATAGATGCGTCGAACGCAGCTAGAGGCCGCATTGTCAACTTAACACACACATCCAGCATCATTTAATCCAGCATTTTTTTTTAACTGAGATAAGCTTTCTCTTTTTTTACGTATAGAAAATCATCAACTTTATGCCCCACACTAAAAATTTCTCCTGTATCGTGGGTGAGTTTACAAACATTTAAACTCACATACACAAACAGCCAGACCCGAAACAACTATCTGTAGGTTATACAAATATTTGTTCAGTGGGGGTCAAACCCACGACACACAGCGCAGCAGTCAATCGCTCAGCTACTGCGCCAAACGTGCCATCAAACTTCCCCCGCTCTGGGTGGAGCAGGGGGGAGGCCAGACTATTACTGATAGGCGGTGGCTTTAGCAGGCCCCTAATGCTTTACTGACATTATTTCAGACGCGTGTGGAGCTCTAACGCGCCGGTAAGAGCGGGGGAAGATTTGACGATTGAGTACCCGAAAGAAAAATGGGTTGGCATACCCTTACTAATATTAAAAAAGCGAAAGTGAGTTTGTTTGTTTGTTTGTTACCTCTTCACGCTTTAATGGATACACCGATTTTGATGAATTTTGGTACAGAGATAGTTGGGAACCAGGAGACGGACATAGGCTAATTTTTAAAAAAGTGGGATGTGATGGAGAAAGAGGGAAGAATAGGGAAAACTTAGCGTTGCTATTACAAATCAATAAGGCGCAAGGGGAACTGTGTTACCCCGAATTTAACGCGAGCGAAGCCGCGGGCAAAAGCTAGTAAATAATAAAGGTGGCATCCATCAACATTCAGATCCATCACTCTTTTAGTCACATGTCCTTTATCCCTCCTCATTACATATCCATACCAAATCAAACGACTCCTTTATTTTTTGTAACAGGCGCAACTTTCAAACTTCCTTACTTTATCCATTCTTGTCACTCCACACATCCATCTCAACATTCTCATCTCCGCTACATGCAATCGTTTTTCATGCATCTTTTTTACGGCCCAGCATTCTGACCCATACAGTACAACAGGTGTAATCAAGGACTTGTATCCTACTTCCTAATACATATATATATAACATTATAAATGCGAATGTTTGTGAGGATGGATGTATGGATGTTTGTTACTCTTTCACGTCAAACGGCTGAATGGATCTTGATGAAATTTGGCACAGAGGTAGATTACAGTTTGGAATAACACATAGGATATTTTTTTTCGATCATCTCGTGGGCGAAGCCGCGGGCTCGCCAGCTAGGGTATAATATGTTTTTAGAGCCATTGTGTAATTTAATTATAATATAACTAGCTTTTACCCGCGGTTTTGCTCGCGTTAAATTCTGGGTAACACAGTTCCCCTTTCTTGATTTGCAGGTACCTGCTACCTGTAGTTATTGCCTTTGCGCCTTATTGATTGTAATGGCAACGCCAATTTTTCCCTTTTTCTCCCTCATTTACAACTTTAAAAAGAAATTGCCTATGTCCGTCTCCAAGGTTCCAACTATCTCTGTAACAAAATTCATCAAAATCGGTCCAGCCATTTAGGCGTGAAGAGGTAACAAACAAACAAACTCACTTTTGCTTTTATAATATTAGTAAGGATAATTAGCTGCCGTGTCTAGACGAGTCCGTGGTCTGTGATCCAGGGTCATGCTATTAATACGCCGAAAAGTCGACGGTCCACCTGAAGCTCAATTGTCAGTCGAGCTCATAAACATGCTGCAATAAAAAAGACATACGAAACAAGTCAAGTCAATCGTAATCCAACACCTGTTACCACTTGGTCACAAATCGTTCTGTTGCAGTGTTTTTCAATCTTTTTACCCCTTAAGCCGCGGCAATAAGCTAATCTTTAGGTATTCACGAAAGTGACGCTAGCTGCATACTAGGCATGGTCTGACACAAGTACACGACAGTATTGCATCGAAAGAATAGAAATAAGGTCGAAAATATTTCGGTGTTTGATTTTATTTGAATATCATGTCCGCCAAAATGTAGGTCATTTTGCAGTTTTTATTGAATATAAAAAAATACAGCTCCGTGTTTGAAAAATTTTAGATTTCTCTTTAGTCTATACAATTTCCTTTGTTATAGATATAAAAAACATGATGGTTGTCGCTGAAAAAATTGGAAATTCTGGACGAAAAAATTTTTTTCTTGGTCTTTTTAAACATTTTTTTTTCGTAGTACTAGACCACTTTTGTAAACTGATTTTGTTTAAGTCTTTACTTTATGTATTTAACTATACACGGTATTTTTTTTTTGGCTAGTGGCATGTACAGATAAGGCTAACTTTGCGACGAAAATCTAGACGTTTTACGAAGTGTGTGCTTTGTACAGCGCCTTAATGGCTAGTATACCCAAAAACAACCCGACCCGAAAATCGAATATAAAACCTTATGCACACTAGTCGTGATTTCGACCACTCCACCAAAGAGACAGTCAAATACAAATAATATAAAGTACTTATTCTCTTTCGAAACACAGTTATAAAAAAACGGTAATACCAACTGTATTGAAACGGTATAATGTCCCACTTAAGTTAAATTTTCTAACAATAATAAGATCAATACTGGTTGATATACAATACAATAAGAGTACCTACTGATACAATAATGTACAGTCAGCAAAATGTAAAGTCGATTTAATTAAATAAGGTTTTTATTTCAATGTATACAATAACAGATAAATAAACTAAATTAAACTAAAATTATTGAAGACACGACCTAACTATAAATAAACTAGCTTTCGCCCGCGGCTTTGCCTGCGTTAAATTCGGGATAAGAAAGTTCCCCTTTCCTGATTTGCAGGTACCTGCCACCTGTAGTTTTTGCCCTAGCGCCTTATTTATTGTAATAGCAATGCTAAGTTTTCCCTTTTTTCCCCTAATTTTTTGGTCTTTCTTTAAAATGCCTATGTCCGTCTCCAGAGACCCAACTATCTCTGTACCAAAATTCATCAAAATCGGTTTAACCATTTAGGCGTGAACAAACAAACAAACTCACTTTCGCTTTTATAATATTAGTAAGGATTAAAATATACCATTATAATAATGTTTTTTATAATTATAATGTCAGTATCTAAATCACACACCTCAACTCAAGTTTGAGACTGTTTTACGTCCGTCACATCACACCACAGTAGGGTTACCATGACATCTTATAGCAGTTCTTATTCCTGTGTGAGAAAGAGATGGTGCTAGACACCCTGTATTGCTCTGTCTCTTTCCCTCAGTGGAATAAGTTCTGTTTTAAAACGTCATGGTAGGGTAGCAGGTCCAGTTGAAAACCAGCGTCAGGTCACTAGTAGTCCGGCAGTTTGCTGAACTGGACCTATTTGGCGCAGCCGTGACACACAATAATTATGTTTTTGTGTTTACTTTTAAGTTATTATCACGATTTTAAGTTATTATGACGTCAACGCAGGATGGATGGAATGGCGACAGGTCACTGGAACAACTTGTGACCCACGGATGCCCCTCGAGTTAATGGGGAAAATATACAAGTCCGTGATTAGACCACTGTTGTACTGTATGGGTTAGAATGTTGGCTGTAAAAAAGGTGGATGAAAAACGATTGCATGTGAGCTGAGATGAGAATGTTGAAATGGATGTGTGGAGTGACAAGAACGGATTTAAGTAAGGAATGAGTATATTAGATGATGTTTGAAATTGAAAGGGAGTGTTTGTCTTGGTATGGACATGTAATAAGGAGGGACAAAACGCATTTGACTAAAAGAGTGATGGATCTGACTGTTGATGGACAGAGAGCTAGAGGAAGGCCAAAGAAAAGATAGATGGATTGTGTAAGGAATGATATGAACGTGAATATGTTGCACCGAACCCAAATAGAATGGGACTAGGTCAGGAAAATGATGATGACAAATAATCACACAGTTTAATACCACGTTTGTTCCTAAGACTATCTCGGTTAATAATAACGCTTCTTTCAATGACTGGGCCACCGTTGGTATTCATAAAAGTAGAAAACGGCTTTATGAGCTGTATGAAGAGCGAATTTGTATTAATACTGTAGAATTTAATTTGTATGTTAAGAATTATTCTAAAGTTTTTAAAAAAGTATGTGCTATAGCTAAGTCACATTATTTGAGTTCAAAAATTAAAAGTAGTAGTAACGTAATTAAAACGACTTGGAACATTATTAATAGCGAAGCAGGAAGGTCTTGCAAGAGAAATAGTGACTACAGCCTTGCTATCGGCGATAATATCATAAAATCAGATACTCAAGTTGCTACAGCTTTTGAAAATTTCTTTGCGGATATTCCTGTATCGACTACTAAATCGCTAAACTCGTCGCCTGCTGCTGCAGATGCTTTACTAAAGGAAAACGTTCCATTTAATGATTCCGAATTTAATTTTCAATATGTTCTGTAATGATGTAATTAAAACATTTCATATGTTAAATGTTAAGAAGACCGCTGATCTATGGGGTCATTCTGTGGACGTTGCTAAGTCCATTATAACCATTGTAGCTCCTTCATTAGCTGTTATATTTAATGATTGTATTGACCGTGGTGAGTTTCCTGATCTAATGAAGAATAGTAAAATAATACCATTGTTTAAATCGGGTAGTACATCAGGCCCTACTAACTATAGACCAATTTCAGTGCTACCAACATTTAGTAAAATTTTTGAAAAAATAATTTTAGATCAATTGCAAAGATTTTTCAATAAACATAAGTTATTGCATCATAAACAGTTCGGTTTTACAAAGGGTCGTTCAACTACTGATGCCGGTGTTGAACTTCTAGGACACATTTATAATGCCTGGGAAGATAAATGCGATGCTTTGGGGATTTTTTGCGATTTGTCCAAGGCTTTCGATTGCGTTCTCCATAAAACATTAATCAGAAAACTACACCACTACGGAATCCGGAACGCCTCTCTGAATCTTCTTACGTCATATTTGAGTGGTAGCATTCAGAGAGTTGATGTTAACGGGAAAAGATCTCCCGGATTTGTAGTAAGCATGGGAGTACCTCAAGGCTCCATTCTTGGCCCTTTTTTGTTTCTTATTTATATTAATGACTTGCCTTACCTCATAAAGGATAATCATGATGTAGTGTTGTTTGCAGACGACACTTCTCTTTTATTTAAACTAAAACGTCAGCAGCTAGCTAGTGACGATGTTAATAGCGCTCTGGCAAAGGTCGTTAATTGGTTTAACGTTAATAATTTACTTCTAAATGAGAAAAAGACCAAATGCATTAAGTTTACGTTACCTCATGTTAGACAAGTGGAAACTAGTGTACTAATCAAGGATGAAGAGTTGAAACCGGAAGATAACACAGTGTTCTTAGGCTTAACTTTGGATGCTAAGCTTCAGTGGGGCCCTCATATAGATAAGTTGTCAAAAAAGCTTAGCTCTGCAGCATACGCCGTTAAAAAAATTCGTGATTTGACTGATTTAGAGACAGCCCGTTTAGTTTATTTTAGTTATTTCCACAGTGTGATGTCGTATGGTATTCTCTTGTGGGGCCATGCCGCCGATATTCAGACAATTTTTATTTTGCAAAAGAGGGCAATTCGTTCAATGTATAAATTAAGTCCTAGACACTCCCTCAGAGAAAAATTTAAAGAGATTAACATACTAACTGTGCCCTCTCAGTTTATCTACGAAAACCTTTTGTACGCGCATAAAAATATAAAATTGTTTAAAAAATACAGTGATATCCACGACATAAATACAAGGAACAAACACAAATTTGTTGTTCCTGCAACGAGGCTCAAAAAAATAGGGGGTACGTTCACATGCCAATGTATACGTTATTATAATAAACTACCAAGCGATATTCAAACACTAAGCCTCAATAAATTTAAATCTTTTATAAAACGTAAGCTATATCTGAAAGCTTACTATAATATGAATCATTACCTTGAAGATAAAAAGGCTTGGGATTAAGCTGCTCCAATTTAATTTGCTCTGTGAGTGTCAAAATTTTCCTTTGTTTCACCTATTTATTGTTTATTCCTTTATTTTATACAATTTGACATTACTTTGTTTATTTTTTTTATTTTTACATTTCTTTTTATTATTATTATTTGTGACATTTTATTTTCCTTATTATTTTAATTTATGACATTTTATGATTTCATTATGATCTCATTTATTTAATTTTGTATTTTTTTTTTTTATTTGTTTATTGTGAATGTGAAGACCATGTGGATCATTTCTTTTATTTACTTTATTTTTGACGATAGTCTGGCAGTTTGAGTACTATAAGCGACCTACACAAATGTCCTTTTTTTGGTATTGTTCGTCGTGTCGTTGAGCTCCTTGGGTTATGAGTTGAGCTACACGATAACTGACAAATGCTTGCACTGACTGGACAGGTCCACTCAATCTGTGTGGTGCTTTCTTAAAAAGACCATTTCAGACACTATCTGCATGGTCCTCATGTAAGTTGACCAAGATTATTTTGTCTGGACCTTAAAAGAGACTATGACCTCTGAGTTTGTTTCGGCTGTTTCTTCTCAGAGTAGTCGGGTATGAAACACCGGCCTCATCTAGTTTAAAAAAAAAATGACGTGTAAAAGTGTTTGTGAAAACCTACTTGCAAAATAAACATCATTTATCATTTAATCCTTATGCTTACTATATAATCTAATATTTAAAATTTCCGTGTCACAATGTTAGTTACCGTACTCCTCCGAAACGGCTCGATCGATTCTTATGAAATTTTGGGTACATATTGGGTAGGTCTGAGAATCGGCTAACATCTATTTTTCATACCCCTAAACCTCAGCGGGTGAAACCGCTGGGCACAGCTAGTAATATTTTAAAAGCGAAAGTGAGTTTGTTTGTTTGTTACCTCTTCACGCTTTAATGGCTACACCGATTCTGATGAATTTTGGTACAGAGATAGTTGGGAACCAGGAGACGGACATAGGCTATATTTTTTTTTAAAGTGGGATGTGAGGGAGAAAGAGGGAAGAAAAGGGAAAACTTAACGTTGCTATTACAAATCAATAAGGCGCAAGGGGAACTGTGTTACCCCGAATTTAACGCGAGCGAAGCCGCGGGCAAAAGCTAGTACACATATAAAAATATTAAATTATTTTTTTATTCGAAAACATTCAAAGATGTTAGAGAAAAAATCAACTGTGTTTGATGAGGCTGGTTGTTTAGCTTTTTTGCTGACTGTACAAGTATGTGAAAGTAGATTTATAGGTTCTACAATAAGTAGATCAGTACAATGAACGTCTGGAGTATTGAATGAAAAAATATTTTGCAAACAACTAAAAAGGGGAAAATAACTTTAAGTCCGTGACTTTTGTTTATTTCATTGATTTTACTTACAAAAAACCCACCCATGTTCCTTCTATTGCCCTTTATGTTCCGGGGCCGCGGTATCTCTTTCGAACAACTCTCAATCCCAGGGCACTATTTAGGGGTTTGCTTAATTAACCAAGTAATTACCCTTTTGTCAAAAAACCTGTTTTCCCTAATGATATACCAGGTAGTATATACGATGGCACATCAAGCGCATTTTCTTTTTAAACGTTGCTAGGAATTTCTCCTGTACCGTGGGTGCGTGTACAAACATTGAAACTCACATACACAAACAGCCAGACCCGGAACAACTACCTGTAGGTCATACAAATATTTGTTCCGTGCGGGGATAGAACCCGCGACACGCAGCGCAGGAGTCGATCGCTCAACCACTGCGCCAATCGTGTCGTCAATTTACAGTACAATACAGTTTAGCTTTTAAGTAGTTTTGTATTTGAAAATGTTGTGTTTTGTAATGTATACCTGCCAAATTACAGTGTTTGTTTTTTTTTTATTCACAACTAGCTTTTGCCCGCTTCGCTCGCGTTAAATTCGGGGTAACACAGTTCCCCTTTCCTGATTTGCAGGTACCCGCTACCTGTAATTTATGCCCTTGCGCCTAATTTATTGTAATAGCAAAGCTAAGTTTTCCCTTTTCTTCCCTCTTTCTCCCTCGTTTCCTCATTTCTAACATTTTTCACAAAAGAATAGGTAGCCTATGTCCGTCTCCAGGGTCCCAACTATCTCTGTACCATAATTCATCAAAATCGTGTAGCCATTTAAGCGTGAAGACGTAACAAACAAACTCACTTTCGCTTTTATAAAATTAAGTAAGGATTATCCATTGTCTTAAATGGTGACGGGGCCCACAAGGAGCCCTGGGCTACATCACAAAAAGCCCTTATATAGATCCGCCCTGGTCCCGACCGGCTCCTATTACTTAGCCACAAGCCAACTAGCAAAACACTATTGATAAATAAAAAACAAAAAATTGAAAAACGCCACTATATATTTTATTTCATCATCATCATTTTCCTGCCCTTGTCCCATTCTATTTAAGGTCGGCGCAACACGTTTTCTTCTTCCATTCTCCCCTATCAGACGTCACGGCACATTTACTTCTTTCTCCTTCATATCATTCCTTACACAATCCATCCATATTTTCTTTGGTCTTCCTCCCGCTCTCCGTCCATCAACATCAGTACTAGATAGATAGATAGAATATTCTTCTTTATGTACACCATACAAGCAACAAGAATAACACTAAACAACTATATACAACAACAGTATAGATTTATTTATACCTCAATAAAAAAAAAGAAGAATAAAAAATTGTTCACATCGATGTATAATTATCTGTGGTCATAATTGAAGGGCTCTCGTAATAATCTTTGATATTTCAATTTAATTAAACGGTTAAGGCGAAGCAAGATTTTTTTGACCAGTATATATTTTCTCAGAACTTATGAATTACTGTTTTTAGGTACCGTATCTTAAAAGGGAACTTTGTTGTCTTTCTGTCAAGACTATTTTTCTGGGGGAAGCGTGAAGGTATCGAGATGAAATTAAAACTATATGCTCAAGTCTGTGGTCCCTTAGAGTTGTAGAAAAATCATATCTCTAAGTCTACGCAGTCAAAAGATATGGCTGTTTATGTCGCAAGTTTTTACGCACAGACGCCTGCACATCAAGCTACTACAATCTGTCAGATTTCTTTGATAGATTTTCGACTTTATTTCTGAAGTATGAGGTTCAAGGTTCATTGGGAAAAATTTACAGTTTCGGGTAGCTTGACCTGCAGGCGTCTGTACCTCGGTATGCGATTTCGACTTGCATTTTCCCGGATTTCTTTGCGGTTGAGAAATCATCAAGGCCTAACTAAAGTAGTGTGTGACTTTTTCTGACTAAAACACATGTATGTTCCTTCTATTACCTTTTATGTTCCGGGGCCGCGGTATCTCTTTCGAACAACCCGCTAACAGGCGGTGGCCCTGGCAGGCCCCTCTGCATTGCTGACACACTTTTGAACTGCTTAGTTTAACAAATAGGGTATTGTCAGAAGCGTCTTAATTGTCTACTAGATCCATACTAATATTATAAAAGCGAAAGTGAGTTTGTTTGTTTGTTACCTCTTCACGCTTTTATGGCTAAACCGATTTTGATGAATTTTTTTCGATGGTAATGAGATAGAGACCAGGAGACGGACATAGGCTAATTTAAAAAAAAAGTGGGATGTGAGAGAGAAAGAGGGAAGAAAAGGGAAAACTTAGCGTTGCTATTACAAATCCTAAAAAATCCCAAAAGTTCTGTGTCTGGGTGTGATTAATCTAAAATATGTATGTATTTATAAATTATATAAGTATGTATATCAGTTGTCTGGTTACCATAACACAAGCTCTGCTTAGCTTGGGATCAGATAGCCGTGTGTGAGTTGTCCCAAGATATTTATTAAAAAAAAAAAAAAAACAATAATGCGCAAGGGGAACTGTGTTACCCCGCATTTAACGCGAGCGAAGTCGCGAGCAAAAGCTAGTATGACATAAAATAATTAAAAAGAAAACCGACAAGAGTGAGTCGGACTCGCGGACCGAGGGTTTCGTACAAACTTCCGACACAAACAGCCATATCTTTTGACTGCGTAGACTTAGAGAAATGACTTTTTCATAGCGCTATGGAGCCTTATACTTGAGTATATGGTTTTAGTTTCAACTGGGTACCTCTACGCGTTCCTGAGATAAAGGGTCATAATAGACAGACGGACAACAAAGCGATAATAAATAAAGAAAAAATACAAGTTTATTTGGCACTGGCCACAAGTTCAGACAACTTTAAAAAAACTATAAATAATCCAATATGGCGGACGTCCAAGATGGCGGACAGGCTATTTGAAATGCACACCTATGATATGGGTACCAAATGAAAGGGTTTGCTGTCAGAAGGGTTACCATGACATCTTATAGCAGTTCTTATTCCTGTGTGAGAAAGAAATGGTGCTAGACACCCTGTATAGCTCTGTCTCTTTCCCTCAGTGGAATAAGTTCTGTTTTAAGACGTCATGGTAGGGCAGCTGGAATACAAAAAAAAATAGTCTTGTGACTTAGAATAAAAGCGTGTTTTTTTAAATAATTTATTTTAATCTCTATTTGTTCCAGACAATAATGCGATCATGGGGACCAGCTGCGCTCTCACTGCCCTTCTGGTGCTCACCGTGATCACAGTCTGCAGAGGACAGACACAGTACTTTGGTAATCTCCTTTATTTATTTATATTATGCACATGTGACTAAAAGGGTGATGGATCTGAATGTTGATGGACGGACAGCGAGAGGAAGGCCAAAGAAAAGATGGATGGATTGTGTAAGGAATGATCTGAAGGAGAAAGGAGTAAATGATGCCGTGACGTCTGATAGGCGAGAATGGAAGAAGAAAATGTGTTGCGCCGACCACAAATAGAATGGGACAAGGGCAGGTAAAAGATGATGACACATTTTATTTTAAAAACTTTTAAAAAAAGTGGTCCGCTGGTATTGAAAGCCGGGACCAAGCTACCGGAGGCCAGGGACATGGATGGGTTTTAATCAGTAAAATTCTGACACTACCCCCGCTCCACCCAGGGCGAGGGAAGTTATTTAATGATATCCCATCCGTCAAAAAATAAACCTTTATTTCGGGAACGCGGAGAAGTTTCGAGTTGAAATTAAAACCATTGACTCAACTTTGTGGTCCCTTTGTAGCTGTGAAAATCAACTCTCTAAATCTACCCAGTCAACAGCATTTATCTTGTCGCAAGTTTGTGTGTTTTGTTTGTTTTGACATTCCTGTATTCAACTTCAACTCTTCATTAATGGCTTTTGTGGAAGAGAGATACCACAATTTTGCCAATAGCACGTGTACTGGAAATAAACTATCAAACGCTAAAGAATATTTAGCAAGTAATCACAGTGATTAAAAAATATAAAAACAATAAAAGTATTTCTTTGCAGATTTAGATTATCAATACATCGATTCCTGTATTCTTATTTTGACATTTGTAATTCCTTATTTTGTTTAATCTGTATTTTCTAACAATTTTGAACAAATTAATTATATTTGTCATTGAATCGATAAGAAACATGGTACATTCAAAAAATTTGCATGTTGAATTTAGTAGACGAAATTTGAAGTACTGTGTCTATTGTATTTTAAGATCTGTACCGTACCATATTTCATGCAAACATTTTTTTTTAAACCTTGCCCCATACTAGGAATTTCTCCTGTATCGTGGGTGCGTTTACAAACATTTAAACTCACATACACAAACAGCCAGACTCGGAACAACTATCTGTAGGCTATACAAATATTTGTTCCGTGCGGGGATCGAAACTGCGACACGCAGCGGGGCAGCCGGTTGCTCGATTGTACGACTAAACGCCGACAGACACTACGCCGACAGACTGAACACCGACAAGACTTCGACGGGACTCTTCGCCGACAGGACATTTCGCCGACAGGACTCTTCGCCGACAGGGCTCATCAGCGACGCAATTTATCTCTCTATTAATGCAAGTTGTTTCTGGTCAAGTCGTCACAGTTTTAACCTAACCTAAACTTCCCATTTTATTTTGAATTTGCGTCGCTGATGAGCCCTGTCGGCGAAGATTCCTGTCGGCGAAGTGTCCTGTCGGCGAAGAGTCCCGTCGAAGTAAAGTCTTGTCGGTGTTCAGTCTGTCGGCGTAGTGTCTGTCGGCGTTTAGTCGTACAACGGGATGCTCAGCCACTGCGCCAACCGTGTCATTATTAATACGAGACCCATCGGTATGCGAGTCAGACTCGCGGTTGACTGGCTTCTTTATAATCCTTACTAATATCCTTACTTTAATATTATAAAAGCGAAAGTGAGTTTGTTTGTTTGTTTGTTTGTTTGTTTGTTTGTTACCTCTTCACGCTTTAATGGCTAAACCGATTTTGATGAATTTTGGTACAGAGATAGTTGGGAACCAGGAGACGGACATAGGCTAATTTTTATTTAAAAAAAGTGGGATATGAGGGAGAACGAGGGAAGAAAAGGGAAAACTTAACGTTGCTATTACAAATCAATCAGGCGCAAGAGCAAAAACTGCAGGTCTGCTTGGTGTGTTATACCGAATTTAACGCGAGCGAAGCCGCGGGCGAAAGCTAGTGAAACCATATATCTCCGTTTCAAATTAAGTTAATCATTATATCATACAATAAACAAGTTAGTACTTATGTAGTAACTTAAAAAAATAATTATGAAATCTTCTTTTTTGCTAAACTGGTGTTTGGACACGAATAACTGGTTTTCATTAACAAGACCAAGTTTATAAAGTTTCTTTTGGCATCGTTTGGTGTATAAGGCTATATTATCTAGTTCTGTGAAATAATATATTGAGTGTGTCTTATCTTTACTAATATTATAAAAGCGAAAGTGAGTTTGTTTGTTTGTTTGTTACCTCTTCACGCCTTAATGGCTTAACCGATTTTGATGAATTTTGGTACAAGGATAGTTGGGACCCTGGAGACGGACATAGGAAAGAAAGAAAGAAAGAAAGAAAAAACATTTATTTGTCGCAAAATACGAATCGCAATTACGATGAGCACACAAAATAACAAAAAAAAAACATTAAACATTCAAAGCATCACAAACATTTACAAATACATACATGGAAATAAATAAAAAAAAAGCTCGCACGTCGTGACTGCGACAGGACAGGTAGGTCACCACTCAGCATGGTACAGGCTAATTAAAAAAAAAGTGGGTTATGAGGGAGAAAGAGGGAAGAAAAGGGAAAACTTGGCTTTGCTATTACAAATCAATAAGTCGCAAGGTCAAAAACTACAGGTAGCAGGTACTTGCAAATCAGGAAAGGGGAACTGTGTAACTCCAAATTCTCCAAGCCGCGGGCAAAAGTTAAAATATAAAAGGAACTGGTTGTTTATAATATAACAGTGCACACAAAATAAAACAAAAAAATTGGTTGTTTGTAAAGTAGGTTTACGATCGAGATGTTTACGTGATAACGTGTTATTGGTGATATAAGTTATCACCAGTAGTGACATCTAAAATGAAATTAAGTACTAATTTAAAGTTTTTTTTTCGAGCCAAGTAACAGATGGCGCTACCATCTTTATGAAATGTCGCTCGTGAGGTTTTGGTGTGACACAAGTTTCTGAACATGTCACCTGACTAAAACGATTTTAAAGACGTTATCACGTCAAAAGAAAAATCTTAAACCCACATTCTAGCAGTATTGTTCCAATCTGATTGAAAAACTACTCAAGCGGGATTATTTGACATTAATTGGCAATAAATTGTCGTCGAATTGTCTTTGAATTGTCTTTTTTGCGACAACATACGTCAGACGCCATTTTGTTTTTAAAACATATGAGGATAAATTCCTTATTAATATTGAACCTTGTTTAATATACCGTCATCATTATAGCCGATTATATAATAACTAGCAGTATGTAACCAGCGGTTTCACATGCTGCCCCGCTCCTTATTGATGTGCCGTGATGTTATTTATTCTATTGATTTCGTAAAAGGATCCGTACGTAAAATATGCGCCTCAAACGTGGAGTTGCGGACATCAGTCCGTTATACAATACAATAACGTAAAAGGATGTCAAAATTTCTTGCCAAGTTATCGCTTTACTCTCATACAAACATTGCCGCCCTGTTACACCCCCTTAGATAGGGTAAGGTAAGTAGAGGGTAGGGTAAGGTAGGTTGAGGGTACAGTAAGGTAGGTAAGAGGGTAGGGTAAGGTAGGTAGAGGGTAGGGTGAGGTAGGTAGAGGGTAGGGTAAGGTAGGTAGAGGGTAGGGTGAGGTAGGTAGAGGGTAGGGTAAGGTAGGTTGAGGGTAGGGTAAGGTAGGTATAGGGTAGGGTAAGGTAGGTATAGGGTAGGGTAAGGTAGGTATATGGTAGGGTAAGGTAGGTATAGGGTAGGGTAAGGTAGGTAGAGGGTATGGTAAGGTAGGTATAGGGTAGGGTAAGGTAGGTATAGGGTAGGGTAAGGTAGGTAGAGAGTAGGGTAAGGTAGGTATAGGGTAGGGTAAGGTTAGTTGAGGGCTTTTTTTTTTTTGTGGCAGGAGTGGGAAATCCCCACGGACACCTCGACTGCCTCACAGATTGTGAGACAGTCGAGGTAGTGTCGGACTCGAACCGACTAAAAACCACTCCTGCCTTTCCAAGTGTCGCTCTAACGTAATCAGAGTCCTTAACATCTGACTTTTTTATCTTGATTACGTATTTTACGGCTCGAGAGCCACATTATGTGCAATTTCTTTCTCATTTTAAGTTATTTTACAGTTTAAAAAAAATCTGCTAAATTGTTTCTTTGTATATGTTTACTGCTTTTATTTTCGCTAATTTTGAATATTTTTATATCATACTAATGTTTTCACTTTTTCGCTACTATTTTAAATATCGACGAACTATTTTATGGCTCGACTATTACTATTTATATAATTTTTACTAGACTGTTTATATATCTATGACAAACCCTTATTTTGATGCATGCCTGAACTCTGTGGATTTTAGTTAAATTCTCTATTGATCATTTTATTATATCTTTTATTACTTTATTTTTATTACAAATGCTTATATTTTGTTACGTTTTGTTTTGATATCTAATCTATATATTGACTATATTATTAAATATCACGTAAATTGGTGACTAAATTGTTGAAAAATGACATTTATATTTCCTTGTTTTTTAATGGTTCCTAGGTAGAGAGAGTTTCCAGATTCGTCGCAACCAGATGAGACCTCCAGAGATGACTCATTGCCCCTCTTAATTCCAGTCACTTTCTCACGAAGGTGACTCCAGTTATTGTTCGTCACTGAGCCATCTCTAGTGGCTCGCTTAATGCATCTGGTATCTGGTGGCATCACAAAGGTCATCTCTATGTACGCGGAAGTGGGCGCATCGACAACTTTAGCAGTATGCTATTGATGCTCTAGCGAATGCGTCCCACTTCTTACGTATCGGGCAGTCGTTGCTGAAAGCATTGTGTGAGTGCTCCCCCAGCTTGGCTCTGGTGCAGTTAACGCACACCGCTGCTTCGCCGAACCGTTTAACCGGGCAGTCCGCCCTGAGGTGTGGACCGCCGCAGTGGCTACACAGGTCAGCTGGCTCCGAGTACAGGCGTTTGCCATGCCCGTATCCCAAGCAGCGGGTGCACTGCACCAGAGGCGTCTGGTCTTCGACGCGCACTCTCTGGAGGTCAATGCGAAGCTTGCCTCCTTCGAGTGCCCTTCTCCAGATTGCTGGGTTAACACTCAACACAATGCAATTCACATGCGGGTTTCGGGTCTTTCGCCGATATTTTAGGCACATTCTGTGGTCCTCGTCCTCGAGGCCGTGAAAAATCTCCCGGTTCTGGTTCTTAAGGGCTCTCAGCACTTCTTCATCACTGTGTACTAACAACACGTCCCTAAGAACCAGAAGCGGGTCTCGATTTTTTACTTCCTCGACGACGAGATTTTCTCCGGCCGCCTGTAAGCGCTGCTTTAGTTTTGTCCTCTCCTCCATTCCTCCACCCCATTATGACCTTTTGGTCTCGCGTTTTCTTGACCCTCTCGACGCGCACCCAGCCCTCGTTCGCGTCCGCCGCTTTCCTCACCCTTTCGAGAATTTCGTCCGCCGCGCGCCGTACCATCTCCTGTGTTGAGGAGACGACCACGGAGTGAAGCGTCGTACGCTCCAGGGCCTGAGCCCCGGTGTGGCTCTTAGTGACAGCCGCAACACTCGCGTAGGTGGTCTCCCCAACACTTTCCCTGCTGGCCAGACTGTCTCGGAGTCTCTCGAGTTTCTCGGAGTTGTCCTTTAACTCCGAGATATGCTCTTTTAGGGTGTTAAGGAGCTCAGTCTGGCCAGCAAGGATTTCGGTGGGGATGGGTTGGGGACTGGGGTCAGCGGTTGGCGCGGGAACCGGTACGGCTGAAGGCGCGAGAGGGGCCCTGTCCCGCTCAGACTCTTTCACCAGCTCAAAAAGCCTGTTTATGGCTTCGAGCACCGCAGTCTTGATCTCGGCCTTGAGGTTGCGAGAGTTGCCCAAGTTGACCTTAGCCTTGCTCAGGCAGGCTCTCGCCTCCGCAGTGCGACTGGGGTACCCGGCCTCAGACTTCTTGAGCGGGCGAGAGTAATCCGCAGCAGCTAAGCGCGTCGCCGGGACAGCAGAGCCCTCTTGCGAGGCGGAAGGAGTGTCGTCTCCGAAGGAGATTCTCCTTCTCGCAAAAGCAGACGAAGGCCCCACTTTCTCCGACGAACGCGATGAGCTACGCGACCTTAGAGTCTTAACGGTGCTGGATGGGGTGCGGAACATGTTGCCTGATGGGAAAATAAAGCAGTTAAAAGCAGAACCCTGTAAAGAGGGGCTCTGAGTAAATTTGTCCTTTAAAAATGAGAGAACAAGATGACACTTGGTACTTCTGTTTATGTCCTGTAAAGGGGGAAACACAGAAAGTATAGAAAGGTTAGTTGAGGGTAGGGGGTAGGTAGGGTAAGGTAGGTTAGGTTGAGGGTAGGGTAAGGTAGGTAGAGGGTAGGGTAAGGTAGGTTGAGGGTAGGGGGTAGGTAGGGTAAGGTAGGTTGAGGGTAGGGGGTAGGTAGGGTAAGGTAGGTTGAGGGTAGGGGGTAGGTAGGGTAAGGTAGGTTAGGTTGAGGGTAGGGTAAGGTAGGTAGAGGGTAGGGTAAGGTAGGTTGAGGGTAGGGGGTAGGTAGGGTAAGGTAGGTTGAGGGTAGGGGGTAGGTAGGGTAAGGTAGGTAGAGGGTAGGGTAAGGTAGGTAGAGGGTAGGGTAAGATAGGTAGAAGGTAGGGTAAGTAGAAAAATACAAGATGGTCAGAAGGAAAAGATAGATTGCAACGCCGGGCACAGCTAGTTTGAAATAACATTGAGTAAATTATCTGTTTAAGTTCGGATTCCGCCCTTAAGAGGACCCACTGACCGGAGTTCCTTGCCGGTTCTTCTCCATAGGAAGCGACCAACCCGAGCCGTGCAAATTTTCTCGACGTTTCATAAGTGTCCATGTAGACCTATGTAAAATAAAAAAAAATGATTTTGGATCCATCAGCTACGACGCATAAGTCGTAGACTTTTTATTTTTTTTTCTTCGGGTGGGAAATCATCTAATGACTTCCCCCGCTCTGGGCGGAGCGGGGGGGCATGTCAGACTTGTACTGACTAAAACCCACCCATGTTCCTTCTATTGCCCTTTACGTTCCGGGGCCGCGGTATCTCTTTCGATCAACCCGCAACCCCGGCAGGATAAGTCGTAGACTTGGAGCCGTATGCGCTACACTACAATTGCTCCCCTGTTTCAAATGACACTCTCCAATATTACCTTACCATTATTCCCAATTATATGGAATTCGAACTAGAAAATCCCAGAAACACTTTGCTAGAAATGGGGTTCAAACCAAACACAACACGCAAAGCGGTGTGAGTTGACACTTCTATACTAATGAGGCAATCTTGAGACGCAAACATCTGCAGTCTTTGCTGGCCTTAACTTAACCTATTTATTTAATGGCGTTTGTGGAAAGAGACACCACAATTTTGCCAATATCACGTAGGTACTATGGTAGACCATCAAACACTGGAGATTATGTCAGTAATTATTATTGTTGTATAGAACACAGCAAAGAGATTAATAATTTAAAATATTTCAACAAACAAAAAATAAACCTTTTACTGCACAAGTGCACATACATTTCAGACACAGTGTTCTAAGGGAAAAAAGAAGATGATTTATATATAAGATAAACGTATAATAAAATACACAAAGGATAGGAGACATTTAACGGATGTGGGACGAGGGATATGAGGGGGAACCTTGCTGGCTTAAAAGTTAATCATTTCCATGACGTCAATGTCAACGCAAAAGTCTGTCGAAAATCTGGCGACACGTATTTAACAAATCTTATTCTGTTTTCAGATATCCTACAAGGACTACAACAGCTATTCCAGCCATACCCAGGCAACAACTACAATTTAAACGTCAACAATGGGGTCACAAGAGCCCCTACACACAAACAAACAAACAGACAAGAAAGTAAGAAGAAAACTATAGAACACAGACTACAAAATGAGGATAGGCGGACGAAGAAACCAGCTCCGACCAACCAGCATGAATATGTCTTCGCAACAACCGAAAAACCAATTCGGAAGACTACTAAGGCAGTCTCTAGTCATAATAATAACTCTAGGAGTTTTAACAATAAGAACGAATACAGTAATGTACTAACAGGAGATTATTATAACCCTTACGAAGTTACAACTAAGGTTAATAGAAATAATAATAGAGTAAAACCAGCAACGACGACAACAGAATCTTACTATAAATTCCAGAACAATTTCAATGTTGCCAGACCAGTTACAGAGAATGTGAATAACAGAGAAACTTTTCCTGTTAATAATCCACCGAGGTCTGATAATTTTAACAATGGAGGTAATATTGGTTTTAGTAATAATTTCTCTGGTAACACAAATAATAGAAACAAGGGTAATGCTAATAATAACAGAGAAACTTTAAACACGGATTCCAATATCAATTTTTCTGGTTTTCCAGCTAATAACAGGAATAACAATGGATTCCTAAATACAGACATTAATCCGGGTTTTAATAGCTTCGGTAGTAACACAGGTTTTAATAATAATAGACCAAGCTTTAACTTCGGAAATACAGGAGCTAATTTCAATAACAGAGGAACATCGAATTCAGGAGCTTCTAATTTTAATAACAATGACAGAGTAAATTCTAATTTTAATAACAACTGGGGAACAAATAACTTTAACAATAACAACAGACCTGCAGCTAACAACTTTTGGAATAACAACAACAATTTCAACGGTGGATTCTATTATCCTTCAGATAACCCTCTCATCAATCGACCTGGGGTCCAACCGGCCCCTGTAGATACTGCTCTACCACCGATCACGAATAGACCAGTTACCACAACCACGAATAATTACTTCAACTTCAATAGACCTGCAGATCCAAGTTCTTTGACTTTTACTGATCAACCTAGACTTGAACCGGACATATTGATTGGTCCTGACGAAGATGATATGACAGAATGGCAGAAACGACGCCTCGCCGATAAGGCGGAGAGAAGTGAGTATGATTTTGTGTTGAAGTCTTTAGTATTAATAGTTAAATTAAAGGGTTTGCTCATTATTATTTATTTTTCGTTTACTCATTTTGACACATAGCTTTATACATTTTTTTATATTTTTCTTAATAAAAACATTTATAAAATAAATAATTTAAAATAAAAAACCTAAATCATTTATTTCAATTAGACCATTAGGTACAGGCACTTTTGAATGTCAAAAAAAATACTAAATGTTAAAGCTACAGTCCCGGTCACAAGACATAATAAATTGTGAAAGTACTGTAGTTGCCCATTTCAAAGCGTTGATCTCTATGGAGAAGAATGGGCAAGAAACTCCATGGACGCTCTTTTAAATTAGAATATTAGATATGTGAGAACGATGTAGAAAGACGTGCACAGTAAGAGCGTCCAATAGCGTTAAAAAAAAACACTACTGCCATGTCAAAATAATGAAATAAAAGGAAAAATCAAGATGTTAGTTTTATATTTGCCGATGAAATGTGCTAGGCAATCGAAAACCAAACAAAAATTTTCATCGCGGTCGCGGGACCAATCTGTAGAATACTTTCTTGTATAAAAATTGCTTTCTTGTATAAATACTGCGTGTCGCGGGTTCGATCCCCGCACGGAATAAATATTTGAATTGCCTACAAATACATAGTTGTTTCGGGCCTGGCTGTTTGTGTATCTGAGTTTAAATGTTTGTAAACGCGCCCACGATACAGGAGAAATTTCCAGTGTGGGGCAACGTTTTTTTTAATCAAAAAAATAAATAAGCAAAGATATGTGTGTTGTATTTGACCTTTCATTACGTTTTTTTGGATCTCCAATCTTTCTAACCCACCCATTCTCTATATTCCAGTGTGTGATTACTACAAGTCATTGACAATCAAGAAAGTGGTGGCCCTCCCACTGATCCCATCACCAGACCCCGTAGAAGTCAACGTGTCTGATTGTACGCCCATCAACGTACCCCTGGTCATCGGAGGAACCGTTACTTCCATCAAAGAGTTCCCTCATATGGCGCTTGTAGGATGGATGAAAGTTCAAGTAAGTTTTTATATTTATTTATTTAAACTTCATGTACAGACGCCAGCACATCAAGCTACTACAATCTGTCAGATTTCTTTGATAGATTTTCGACTTTATTTCTAGAGTATTAGGTTCAAGGTAAGGAAAAATTTACAGTTTCGGGTAGCTTGACCTGCTGGCGTCTGTACAATAGTGGTACATAAATAAAATAAAATAAATAAAATAAAATAAAAATAGCCTTTATTCTACCACAATAAAATTATTCACAAAAATTCAAAAATTCACATTCCTAAATACATAAATTTATAGTTTTCCAATTAGTTAAAACTTAATATTTTTATTTTGTGTATGAATAAATTAAAATTAGGATTGAAATTATTAATTAATATTATCATATAATCATACCATGCATTTTTATTTAATTTGTGGAAGTCGCCTCTTTGGCGTAGGCCTCCCCCAGCTTCCTCCAGCTATGTCTGTCTCTTGTTTGTCTTCTCCAGTCTGGTCCACATCTTTCCTTGAATATGTCTTCCCATCGTTTTCTCGGTCTGCCTCTACTTCTTTGTCCTTCTCTTGGTACCCATTCTGTCACTTTCTTAGTCCATTTGTCGTTGGTCATCCTGAACACATGACCTGCCCATTGCCATTTTAAATTCCTTATTTTCTCGAGTACATCAGTTACTTTAGTTTCCTTTCTTATTGCTTCGTTTTTGATTCTATCCGATATTTTTATTCCTAACATGCTTCTCTCCATTTTGCGTTGGTGAACGGCTAATTTGTTTTCGTCTATTTTACGCAACGACCACGTTTGGCAACCATATGTTAGGCATGGTAGAACTACTGTATCGTACAGTTTCTTTTTTATTTTTATGCTTATGTCTCTATTCTTCATAATTTCTTTCAGGTTCCAATATTTTTTCCAAGCAATAGCAATTCGTCTGTTTATTTCTTTTTCTGTGAGATCCTGGAATGAAATTGACTGACCAAGGTAGATATATTCTTGAACATACTCTATGTTTTCTCCGTTTACTCTAATGTCTTGAACTCTACCGTTTGTGATGATTTTTGTCTTAGAGGCGTTTAGCGATAAACCAACTTCTTTGCTCTCTCTCACTAAGTCGTTAACCATGCTATATAACTGAGTACTCTCTTCCGCAAATATAGCGATATCGTCCGCAAACCTTAGGTGGCTTAAGTATTCTCCATTTATTTTGATGCCTTGGTTTTCCCAGTTGATATTTCTAAAAACCATCTCCAGTACTGCTGAGAATATTTTGGGTGAAAGCGGGTCGCCTTGTCTTACGCCTTTCTCTATGCGGAATTCCGGTCCGTCTCTTTCTAGTCGTATTTTAGCCCAACTCTTAGAATATATGCTGTGTAGGAGCTCAATGTACTCTACATCTATGTTTTGTTGTTTTAGTGCTTTCCAGATAGCGGTGTGTTCCAAAGAGTCGAACGCTTTAGAAAAATCTATAAAACATATGTACAGAGTTCTTCCATATTCTTTACTTTTCTCTATTATTTGTGCCATTTCAACGATTGATCATTTCAACAATAGTGGTACATAGGCGGACTTAATGCCATAAGGCATTCTCTACCAGTCAACCTTTGGGTAAAATACGACAACATTGTGAGAGGGTACAAAAATATATATATCTAAAACTATATACATATGTTTATATTTCATCTTTACCCGTTCATTAGTTCCGCCCGCGTCTTCGTCCGCGTGGCATAGTTACTTTGGGCTAACGCTAACTATAACACGCGTGATGATCGAAAAAGATTTTTTTTTCTCTCCCTTTTCTTCCCTCTTACTCCCCTTTTTCTCACTGTTTTTAGCCTATGTCCGTCTCCAGGGTCCCAACTATTTCTGTACCAAAATTCGTCAAAATCGGTTTGGCCATTTAGGCGTGAAGACGTAACAAGCCAACAAACAAACTCACTTTCGCTTCTATAATATTAGTAAGGATTAGTATTACTATTTATCTTATACAGTTTGCTGAATTGGGCCTATTTGGAGCAACCGTGACACACACAATAATTATATCCTCTTTAGAGTTTCTGTCTGTCAAGACCCTTTATCTCGAGAACGCAAGGAGTCATTGAGTTGAAATCAAAACCATAAACTTAAATCTATGGTCCCCTAAATATGTGAAAAAATCAACTCTCTAAGTCTTCGCAGTCCAAAGATATGGCCGTTTATGTCGTAAATTTGTACGAAACGCTCAAGGAAGGAGGAAAGCTTAAGATTTGTGTCTTTTACTTCTAAACTAAAGGTTTTATAAAGTTCCCATAAGGTCTATTTTTTATGTTCTTTAAATCAAATTTTCATAGAATTAACTAACTTATAATTAAATAAAAAAATTGCGTCAAAATATTCGTCCTCAACGCTGTCAGTTGGTAAGGTCTCCAAGAGACTGGCCGCGTTGCCACGTTGTATGGCAACGCTAAGCCTCTGTCCAAAGTAAAAGCCAGCCCTTGGGTCACGGGAAGTGTCAACCAAACGTTTTGAAATATCCTTAAAAAGGCTGTGAGCAAAAACTTTAATATGTATGATAATGTTTCCAGGACGATGGCTACTCCTGGAAATGTGGGGGCTCCCTGATCAGTGATCGGTACGTCCTGACTGCAGGACACTGCACATATCAGGACAGAGATGCCAATGTCATCAGGTACGTTTTTGGAGTTTACTCCTTAAGAATCGATTTTCATATATAAGGCGCCCGGTATGAGAAAAATGTGAGGTGTAAAATCTACTGATGAATGACCTCGTTACGTTTTTGGTGCATGTGCACCAAGCCACACCAAGACAAGCCACACCTCCGTGCCCGTCGGAGTGGGGACACTCCGACGGGCACGGAGGTGTGGCTTGTCTAACGTCGTTTACACAATACAGTCAGTTATTTCAATCCCGATTCTAATGTTCTAATAGCGTGTTTGGTAGAGAATCGGATAGTCAATCGACATTACGCTGGATCAAACCCAAGGTCTTGTTATTCTTTTTGCGACTTCTTTTCATTGGAAGTACTTTTTAAATATTATATTTAGTTTTTTATTTATTGCATAAGTTGATAAAAAATGCTATGCAATAGCTTTACCGCGGTAGTCCCCGAGTGCCACACGTATTTTTTTTTTGTACTTAATAAGTAAACTCCAGTCGTGCGTCGGAGCTGACACACACACTTTTTTTGTACTAGTCTACATCGTGTCAATTCGTGTCTCACTGTAGGGCAAAATTATTACTACAACAATAAAATAATATTCATACGACGAAGATAATATGAGGGCATGGTTGGTGCAGTGGTTGGGCGATTGACTGCTCCGCTGCGTGTCTCGGGGTCGATCCCCGCACGGAATAAATATTATGACTTGCAGATAGTTGTTTCGGGTCTGGCTGTTTGTGTATGTGAGTTTAAATGTTTGTAAACGCGCCCACGATACAGGAGAAATTCTTAGTGTGGGACAATGTTTTTTAAAAAAAGAATATTTGGAATAAACATAGACTAATAATTAAAAAATGTACATACAAGTTGTCAAGTTTAAAAATAGTAAAACAATTAGGTACACGGCGTCAAAACAATTCGTCCGCATTGCTGTCGAGAAGTCTGGCAGCATTGTTGGGGGTTGTTCGAAAGACAACTTAAAGGGCAAAAGAAGGAACATGGGTGGGTTTTAGTCAGTACTGCTGTGTCTGTCTGACACTGTCCCCCGCTCCGCCCAGAGCGGGGGAAGTTATTTGATGATTACCGAGTTTTTTTTTTCAAAAACACCCACGGCACGATTGCAATCGAGTGGCTGTGAAAAGCAATGCTCGCAAACTAAACTGCTGAGCGTAATGGGTTTACCCATTACGCTCAGCAGTTTAGTTTGCGACAGTCATCTTAACATTACAATCAAAAGCTATTCATCATTCATCATCTGCCTAGCGTTTTCCCAACGATGTTGGGGTCGGCTTCCAGTCTTACTGGATGCAGCTAAATATCAGTATTTTACATGGAGCGACTGCTATCTGACCTCCATAACCCAGTTAATACTGGGTAATACGATACCTCTTGGTAACACTGGTTGTCAGACTTTCAGGCTACTGACTATCTCTAACGACTGTCAAAGATCTACAAATGACAGCCGGGACCAACAGCTTAACGTGCTTTCCGAGGCACGGAAGAAACTCGGTATGTAACGGGTGGTCACCCATTCACAGACCAACCTAGGCAAGCGCGGCTTAACCTAAAGATAGACCTGAACGGCTGTTATTATTTAGCTACGAGCTCCTCCTCCTCCTAAAAGCTATTCATCATTACCTCATATTAATTCACAAATCTTACTGAAACCAGTAACGATGTTTACAGCGGTCCACCACAAGCAGTTCAGCTGGGTTCCTCGTATCTTGACGACCGTGGAGCTTTGGTCATGAGGATCTCATCCGTCATACGGCACCCGAAGTATAAGATGAGGAGGTCATATCACGACATCGCGCTGATTAAGCTGGTATCTAAGGTCAAGTGAGTAATCTTTGAGTATTTTCATCATTTTCCTGCCCTTGTCCCATTCTATTTGGGGTCGGCGCAACGTTTTCTTCTTCCATTCTCCCCTATCAGACGTCACGGCATCATTTACTCCTTTCTCCTTCATATCATTCTTTACACAATCCATCCATGTTTTGTTTGGCCTTCGTCTCCCTCTCCATCCATCAACATTCATATCCATCACTCTTTTAGTCACGTGTGCTTCGTCCCTCCTCATTGCATGTGCATACCAAGACAAAACGACTCCCTTTCAATTTTTCTGTAACAGGTGCAACTTTCAAACTTCCTCGAATATATTCATTCCTTACTTTATCCATTCTTGTCACTCCACACATCCATCTCAACATTTTCATCTCCGCTACATGCAATCGTTTTCATCCATCTTTTTTTCAGCAGCATTCTGACCCATACAGTACATACTGTAAAATAACCGGTCAATGCTTTGTTTCTTACTGCAGGGTTACCATGACATCTTATAGCAGTTCTTATTCCTGTGTGAGAAAGAGATGGTGCTAGACACCCTGTATAGCTCTGCCTCTTTCCCTCAGTGGAATAAGTTCTGCTTTAACACGTCATGGTAGGGTAGCTGGACATAACAAAAAATTAAACTGACTTCCAAAAGGTCAGTAAAAATCGGAAAACAAACATACTTTCGGATGTAGGAGACTTTTTTATGTTTCGTCGATTTTGTTTGCCATCGACTTCCGAATATGTATAGATATGGGACTACCTTTGGGAGTATTTAGCCTTATTCGATAACAAAAAGGATTTTGAAATTTAGTCCTTAATTCACGAGGAAATGGCGTACCCAACACACACAAAAAAAACAGTCGAATTGAGAACCTCCTTATCTCAAATAGAAAAACCGGCCAAGAGCGTGTCGGGCCACGCTCAGTGTAGGGTTCCGTAGTTTCCCGTCCGTCACAATAAGTGTTCCCACTTATGAGTTTAAAGGTGGAGGAGCGTGCAACGTTGCACGCTCCGCGGCAGGCGCTCCAACAGTTTTTGTACAAAAAAGACAAAAAGTTGTACAAAATACAACTTTTTGTCTTTTTTGTACAAAAACTGTTGTGTCAATCAAGTTCAAAATAATTTTCATAGAAAGTCCTTATAAAGTTCTACTTTTCAGATTTTTTTCATATTTTCTAAACATATGGTTCAAAAGTTAGAGGGGGGGGGACACATTGTTTTTTACTTTTGGAGCGATTATTTCCGAAATTATTGACATTATCAAAAAATGATTTTAGTAAACCCCTATTCATTTTTAAATACCTTTCCAACAATATATCACACGTTAGGGTTGAAATTTAAAAAAAATCACTTCCCACTTTACATATAGGGTGGCTACCCTAATAAAACATTCTTTTCCAATTTTTATTTTACCACTTTGTCGGCGTGATTGATATACATATTGGTACCAAATTTCAGCTTTCTAGTGCTAACGGTCACAGAGATTAAGCGAGGACGGACGGACGGACGGACGGACAGACAGACATGGCGAAACTATAAGGGTTCCTAGTTGACTACGGAACCCTTACGCAAAATACGCGCCTCAGACGTGGAGTTGCGGACACCAGCCCGTTATACAATACAAATACGGAACCCTAAAAACGGTACCGTTTTTGGATTACTTTGTAGTCCGTCTGCCTGTCTGTCAAGACCTTTTATCTCGGGAACGCGTGAAGGTATCGAGTTGAAATCAGAACCATATCCTCAAGTCTATAGTCCCTCTGTGCTGTGAAAAAGAAAGAAAGAAAGAAAATTGCGTTTATTTAGCATTAAAAACAAAAACAAAAAATCAGGAACACCTTAACAAAATAAAATAAATAATGCCAAAAGGGACTCAGCTCAGCAAAATGCCAGATGGCAACACGCCGCCACCTGACGCTGATTTTCAGCTGCAGCCCACCAAATCAACCCTCTAAGTCTACGGAGGCAAAGAATAAACCCAAAAAATCAACCCTCTAAGTCTACGCAGTCAAAAGATATGGCTGTTTATGTTGCAAGTTTGTACGAAACTCTCGGTGCGGGAGTCTGCTTCACTCTTGGCCGGTTTAAAGAATAATGCTGATAAGAAAAAAATGTGTGCGTGTACTAGCGTACACTCGTAAGAAGTGAAACTTCTTTATGACGTTATTTTTAAAAAGTAATATGCAGAAAAGAACAGATTGTGATAGGAACTAAATATGTCATTAAAAACATCATTATTCTGTTTCATTTTGGACTTATCAAAAGAACATCGTTTTCGTTTTCGTGTTCATCATCGTTTAGAAGTTCGAGGATCGAAGGCACTTTGAATAAAACTCTATTACTGGCCCCGTGTGGTAACCCATCCATTCCCAAACCTTGGCAAGGGTTGCTTAACCTGGCCCCCTGTGGTAACCCATCCATTTCCAAACCTTTGTGAGGGTTGCTTAACCTGGCTCCGTGTGGTAACCCATCCATTTTCAAACCTCGGCAAGGGTTGCTTAACCTGGCCCCGTGTGGTAACCCATCCATTTCCAAACCTTGGTGAGGGTTGCTTAACCTGGCTCCGTGTGGTAACCCATCCATTTCCAAACCTCGGCAAGGGTTGCTTAACCTGTCCCCGTGTGGTAACCCATCCATTTCTAAACCTTGGCAAAGGTTGCTTAACCTGGCCCCCTGTGGTAACCCATCCATTCCCAAACCTTGGCAAGGGTTGCTTAACCTGTCCCCGTGTGGTAACCCATCCATTCCCAAACCTTGGCAAGGGTTGCTTAACCTGGCCCCCTGTGGTAACCCATCCATTTCCAAACCTTGGTGAGGGTTGCTTAACCTGGCCCCCTGTGGTAACCCATCCATTTTCAAACCTCGGCAAGGGTTGCTTAACCTGGCCCCGTGTGGTAACCCATCCATTTCCAAACCTTGGTGAGGGTTGCTTAACCTGGCTCCGTGTGGTAACCCATCCATTTCCAAACCTCGGCAAGGGTTGCTTAACCTGTCCCCGTGTGGTAACCCATCCATTTCTAAACCTTGGCAAAGGTTGCTTAACCTGGCCCCCTGTGGTTACCCATCCATTTCCAAACCTCGGCAAGGGTTGCTTAACCTGGCCCCCTGTGGTAACCCATCCATTTCCAAAGCTTGGCAAAGGTTGCTTAACCTGGCCCCGTGTGGTAACCCATCCATTCCCAAACCTCGGCAAGGGTTGCTTAACCTGGCCCCCTGTGGTAACCCATCCATTTCCAAACCTCGGCAAGGGTTGCTTAACCTGGCCCCCTGTGGTTACCCATCCATTTCCAAACCTTGGCAAGGGTTCCTTAACCTGGCCCCCTGTGGTTACCCATCCATTTCCAAACCGCGGCAAGGGTTGCTGAACCTGGCTCCGTGTGGTAACCCATCCATTTCCAAACCTCGGCAAGGGTTGCTTAACCTGGCTCCGTGTGGTAACCCATCCATTTCTAAACCTTGGCAAAGGTTGCTTAACCTGGCCCCCTGTGGTAACCCATCCATTCCCAAACCTTGGCAAGGGTTGCTTAACCTGGCCCCCTGTGGTAACCCATCCATTTCCAAACCTCGGCAAGGGTTGCTTAACCTGGCCACCTGTGGTAACCCATCCATTTCCAAACCTTGGTGAGGGTTGCTTAACCTGGCTCCGTATGGTAACCCATCCATTTTCAAACCTCGGCAAGGGTTGCTTAACCTGGCCCCGTGTGGAAACCCATCCATTTCCAAACCTTGGTGAGGGTTGCTTAACCTGGCTCCGTGTGGTAACCCATCCATTTCCAAACCTCGGCAAGGGTTGCTTAACCTGTCCCCGTGTGGTAACCCATCCATTTCCAAAGCTTGGCAAAGGTTGCTTAACCTGGCCCCCTGTGGTTACCCATCCATTTCCAAACCTCGGCAAGGGTTGCTTAACCTGGCCTCCTGTGGTAACCCATCCATTTCCAAACCTCGGCAAGGGTTGCTTAACCTGGCCCCGTGTGGTAACCCATCCATTTCCAAACCTCGGCAAGGGTTGCTTAACCTGGCCCCCTGTGGTAACCCATCCATTTCCAAACCTCGGCAAGGGTTGCTTAACCTGGCCCCGTGTGGTAACCCATCCATTTCCAAACCTCGGCAAGGGTTGCTTAACCTGGCTCCGTGTGGTAACTCATCCATTTTCAAACCTCGGCAAGGGTTGCTTAACCTGGCCCCGTGTGGTAACCCATCCATTTCCAAACCTTGGTGAGGGTTGCTTAACCTGGCTCCGTGTGGTAACCCATCCATTTCCAAACCTCGGCAAGGGTTGCTTAACCTGTCCCCGTGTGGTAACCCATCCATTTCCAAAGCTTGGCAAAGGTTGCTTAACCTGGCCCCCTGTGGTTACCCATCCATTTCCAAACCTCGGCAAGGGTTGCTTAACCTGGCCCCCTGTGGTAACCCATCCATTTCCAATCCTCGGCAAGGGTTGCTTAACCTGTCCTGACGGGCCGCAAAATACATTGGAGACATTTACCAATCTCTACTCCGCTGGAGAAAGTATACTTCGAATCACGCGTGGTAGGGATAAGAAAAAGATGGCGCGTAACTGAAAAATGTGACGCGTAACGTTACACTAAATTTATTTCCAACCCCGATAAAGAAGTTTCACTTCAAAAAACTGATAAAACGATATGCATATCACAATAGATTATTGTCAATAATTTCAGGTTCTCGGAAGTGATTCGTCCTGCGTGTTTGGGTAGACCACCACCGGTGGGCAGGAGTGTCATCGCTACCGGATGGGGGAGGACAGAATTTGGTGAGTTTCTAGTTAGTTTAAACTAGCGACCTGCCTTGGCTTCGCACAGATGCATGTTGTTAAGAAGAAAATCATAATAATAAGTCATTTATTCAAATTAGGCTGAAATCAGCACTTTTTGAACGTCACTTTACAAGAGACAGTCCCACAAAAACGCCCTGCCCTTCGCCACTCTGTTTTTAGCTGGGAAGAAGATGTAGTGGAACAAACTCCCCAGCAACACATCTGTCTGTCAGGTTAGAACAGGGGTTCCCTAACTTTTTCATAACGTTTCCCCTTTCTAAAGGACAAAATATTTAGTGCCCCCCTAATCCTGATAAAATTTAGTAATATTTTTTTAAGCCGGCATTATATGTATTTTAGTTATCAAGTTTGTATAAAATAAATACGTTGGGCGTAAACGCGGGTAATGTGTAAATAAGGTCCTTAACCATACTAGTAGCCCACGCCCCCTTTGCAGATCTTTGCGCCCCCCTAGGGTGGCGCGCCCCCTACTTTGAAAATCCCTGGGTTAGAAGAACCAGAAAAATCCTCCTCTCTTTCATCTCAGTTTTGCAAAAGAAAGCTGACAAATAACTTTACTTAAGGCCATTAGCCATCTACGCGGCAGATACTATAGTTGCGGCGTGTGTGCGCAGGCGCAGCTGCACTCTCTGTTCCCTCACTCGCATAGTCCAATGGGCCGGCAATCCGAAACGAACGGAGAGAGATCAGGCGCAGGACCAACGTGCCTACCAACCTTAACGTGCGCACAGAAGCACCAACTTCAAACTCCAGGCTACCACACATCATCTGCCTAGCCTTCTCCCAACTATGTTGGGGTCGGTTTCCAGTCTTATGGGATGCAACTGAATACCAGTATTTTACATGGAGCGACTGCTATCTGACCTCCATAACCCAGTTAGTACTGGGTAATACTAACTGGCAAACAACGACCAGTCTCTTGGTAAGACTGGTTGTAAGACTTTCGGGACACTGACTATCTCTTACGACTGTCAAAGATCTACAAATGACAGCCGGGACCAACAGCTTAACGTGCTTTCCGAGGCACGGAGGAAACTCGGTATGTAACGGGTGGTCACCCATCCACAGACCAACCTAGGTAAGCGCGGCTTAACCTAAAGATCGACCTGAGCGGCTGCTATTATTAAACCACGAGCTTCTCCGGGCTACCACTGAAGAATGTTATATCATTTTCAAAGAACTTTCAGCTGGTGCTTTGGAGGCCTAAAAGATCAAACTCAAACTCAAAGCATTTATTTCAATTAGACCATTACAGGCACTTTTGAATGTCATAAAAACAAGAACAAAAAAATGATGCTGCTACAGTCCCAGTCACAAGACATAATAACTTATGAAAGTACTGTAGTTGCCCATTCCAAAGCGTCGATCTCTATGGAGAAGAATGGGCAAGAAACTCCATGGACACTCTTTTAAATCATAATATTTTATAAAATCATGGATACATCATTCATGTTGAGATTATACATAATGTGAGAACGATGTAGAAAAACGAGCACATTTAGAGCGTCCAGAGTAAAAGCAATAATTAGCAAGAGTTTAATAGATGAATTAAAACAAACCGTGGTAGCTAAGAGATGACCAGTCCCAACTGACAGCGCCCGTTCACGAACATGACGTATGGATCAGCCCCATTCAGCTCGACCATTTTGAAGGGAGATCTTGAAACTAACCTACCCTTTGGTGCGTTTGAGAACTAATGAGTCTCCTAAAGATACAGGTTTCTCATACTTAAAGAACTACACGTTAGATCCCCCCGCAAGGAGTGAAACAACACGATTATTACAACGCACAATACAAAAGTCCTGCAAGAGATCTGATAGATCTCGTAATGCAACGAACGTGATAATGGAAAAAGTGAAAAAACACTTTTTGACACTTTTTATTTTATCTACTAATGCTTCTTTCAAATACTTTTTAATTATTTTTATTATTTACTAGCTTTTGCCCGCTACTCGCCCGCGTTAAATTCGGGGTAACACAGTTCCCCTTTCCTGATTTGCAGGTACCTGCTACCTGTAGTTTCAGCCCTTGCAACTAATTTATTGTAATAGCAACGCTAAGTTTTCCCTTTTCATCCTTCTTTCTCCCTCATTTCTCACTTTTTTGAAAAAAGTTAGCCTATGTCCGTCTCCAGGGTCCTAACTATCTCTGTACCAAAATTCATCAAAATCGGTTTAGCCATTAAAGCGTGAAGAGGTAACAAACAAACTCACTTTCACTTTTATAATATTAGTAAGGATAAGGATTTTCGAGCCCGGTAGTCGAGCTTGCAATCACTACACGTAAGATGCAGCCTCGTAAAATTATCTCTTCTCAATATCTCCAGGTGGTGATCACTCGTACGTGCTCCGTAGTGTTTCCCTGAACGTATGGGACATGCAAGAGTGTAAGGATATCTGGGGGACGTCGCTGAAGCTGCCCAACGGAGTCACTCCTGATAGTCACATGTGTGCCGGGGATAGGGGCGGTGGCCATGATACTTGCCAGGTGAGAAATACATTTAACATCGCATAAACATGACAACAACAAAAAGCAGCATAACCATAGATATAGATAGACATAGATAACGCAAGGGTAACTACTACGCGTGCCACTTTGCGAGCCAAACTTACGATCAAAAATCGCAAGCTGCTACTTTCGCGCTCAGTCTGCATCGGTGTGCCACTAGTTGGACGTCAGATATCAAATTCAAAATAGTTAATTTTGTGTATTAAATTGTAAAAACTTTCGTCAATCACTAAATAGACGTCACTTCACTAAAATATAGTGAATGAGACGTCATAGTAGGTAGTCAAAATATGGCACGCTTCGTTTTCATACAGATCGTGATACTTGCGTTATCTATGTCAATCTATATCTGTGAGCATAACCTACAACAAAAACAAAATATGGACGTCGCTGTCGGAGGACCCAAATTAAACCAAAATGAAATTTACTAAGTTTAATTAAAAAGGTAAAATTACAATATTAATTACTAGCTTTTGCCCGCGGCTTCGCTCGCGTTTAACCGAATTTATCGGTACGGTAACGGTAACACAGTTGCCCTTTCCTGATTTGCAGGTACCTGCTACCTGTAGTTTTTGCCCTTGCACCTTATTTGTTGTAATAGCAAAGCTAAGTTTTCCCCTTTCTCGCTTATTTTTCACTTTAAAAATAAAAGTTAACCTATGTCCTTCTCCTGGTTCCCAACTATCTCTGTACCAAAATTCATCAAAATCGGTGTAGCCATTAAAGCGTGAAGAGGTAACAAACAAACAAACACACTTTCGCTTTTAGTGATTGAAGATTATGAGCTTAGGGAATTGTCAGCTAGGAGCAGAATAAAACACTTAGCGTCTCGATAGCACAGCGTATATTCGCAGACTGGCGCGGCGGTGGTTACAATCATAAGTTATAACTAATTACCCACTTATTCTAAATATTAACATACATCACACCTCCCTTCTTAAATTACAATAGGTTTATTAAAACTAAGTTTAATCTTTTATGTATAGGTAAATCGGATAACCGGTTTTCGTGTTCGCTTCGGACACTCTGCTTGCTGCTGACCTGATAACCCTGGTGATTGATTATCCTGGTGATTTTGATTGGCGCCTACCAATATCACCGAACTACGAGCGTTTATAGGTTTAGTGATGTATTATGCGAAATTCATTAGAAATATTAGTACAATTCTAGCACCGTTATATAATCTGTTAAAGTCAGGTGCTAAGTATTATTGGAATGAAGACTGTCGTAGCGCATTTGAAAGAGTGAAGCGTCTGTTAGCGGATGGTGAAGTACTAGTTCATTACAGTCCAGAGCTGCCACTGATTTTGACCACGGACGCGAGTAGCGTGGGGGTCGGCGCGGTAATCTCGCATGTTACGGAGGAGGGTGAGCGCCCGGTGGCGTACGCATCTCGGTCGCTCTCTCCAACTGAGCGAGCTTATGCGCAAATAGACAGAGAAGCTCTTGGGATTGTATTCGGTATTCGAAAGTTTCACCAATACCTTTACGGTCGTCATTTTACACTGCGGACAGATCATAAACCCTTGACACATATTTTTGGTGATAAGACGGGTATTCCGGTGATGGCCGCTTCACGACTGCAGCGATGGGCGGTACTGCTATCGGGTTACAATTACAAGATTGAGTACATCACTTCGAGTAGGAACAGCGCGGATGCGTTATCACGACTACCGTGTAAAGGTAATTTTTCGGGTAAGCCAATAACAGAAAGTACATATGTTAACTTTGTAGAGAGTTTCTTACCTATCACTAGCAATGATATCAGGCATGTGATATCTAAGGATAGGATATTAAGTAGAGTGATGTTATACATACAATCGGGATGGCCGTCGGTTTGTCCCAGTGAAGAAATTAAACCGTTCTTTGCTAGGAGAAACGAATTATATGTAGAATGTGGATGCATGATGTGGGGCTATCGTATGGTAATCCCGCATGCGTTACAATGTCAAATATTACAACAACTGCATTGCAGTCATATGGGTATTGTAAAAATGAAAAGCTTGGCTAGGAGTTACGTTTGGTGGCCTAACATCGATAAAGACATCGAAGACCTGGGAAAAGGGTGTGAGACATGTGCGGCGGAAGCAAGCGCGCCTCCGCGATCCACTATCCACCCATGGCCCTATTATACTCAACCGTGGACTAGATTGCACATTGATTTCTTAGGTCCATACCGAGGAATGACGTTCTTAGTGTTGATAGATTCGACTTCAAAATGGTTAGAGATATTCGAAATGTCACGGACGACCGCATCTAACGTAATTAAAGTGTTGCGTTCGACTTTCGCGAGATTCGGTTTACCGGAACAGTTAGTATCAGATCAGGGACCACCTTTTACCAGTGCAGAGTTTAAGGACTTTCTCATAAAAAATGGTATTAGGCAGCATTTTTCACCCGCTTATCATCCGTCTTCCAACGGAGCGGCTGAAAATGCAGTTAACATTTGTAAACGCGCGATCAAAAAGGCGATTAGAGATCGCGTGGATGTAGACACAGCCATACAAACATTCCTTCTAACATACAGAAACACAACACACAGCACTACAGGTGAGACGCCTGCTATGTTGTTGCAGAAACGAACACTACGTTCTAGGCTTGATTTATTACGAACGGAACGATCAGTAGGTACCAGAGTGCACAATGCGCAGCGGAGACAAATTGATTCAGCTGGTGGGATTTCGCGATCATTCAACGAGGGTGACCCCGTTTGGATGAGGGAATACAATTCCCCTAACAAATGGGTAAAAGGCTCGATCACAAACGTGGATAGCTCTCGTCGGTACATTATAGCAAGGGATAACGGTCAATTGATTAAAAGACACGTGGATCAGATACGGCGTAGGACTCGGGCGTCGGTTGGCGGACCGAACACCGAGGACGAAGGTACGGGGGAAGGTGAGAGCTCCCTGGCGCAGGCTGACGACAATTTGATGAATGAGGATGATTGCAAGGAGAGTGTGAGTGATGAACATAAGTCAAAAATAGAAATGAATGACGAGGGAGGAGGTTCTGAGAATAATCCACCATCCAATCAATCACCAGGGTTATCAGGTCAGCAGCAAGCAGAGTGTCCGAAGCGAACACGTTACAATATTTGGAACTGAAATAGGAAATATTATACTCCTTATTTTCCTCCATTTTATGCACATCATAATTTAAATCGGGTAGCTGTATTTTTAATGCTGCTATCCAATGTCGTCCCAATAGTACAGTTTTTCCTTTTTCAATAACAAGTAATTCTAAAAAATCACTTTTAGCGTTATATTTAACTAAGGGCTTTATTATACCTAACGGTTTGACAGTCTCTCCCGTATAATATCTCAATGTTAATTTACAAGGTTGTAAAGGAAGGTCGCTAAATAGTTTATCGTAACAGTCGCGACTAATACATGACACTGCACTACCCGTGTCACATTCCATAGCAATATGTTTATTATGAACGTTCAGTGTTATATAAATTGGTTTACAATTTTCTATCGACAACCGACAAACATCTACATAAATTACCTCGTCACTGTCCACCTCTTCGTCCCTTCCAGTAGTTTCCACGTCTACCTGATACTGTCCCACCATATTGGGACACACCCGTCGCAGGTGCCCTTGCCGGTTACACACTCTACACACGTAACTTGCGAACTTGCACGTCGATTCATTGTGGTTAGCGCCACACACACGACACGGCCGGCGCAGCCGAGCTCGCTCCTCCGGCCGAGCCCGCTCACCCGGCCCCGCCTCGTGGCTCGCACGCCGATCCCGGAATTCACGTCGTTCGCGCCCATAACGCTCGCCGCGCTCCGCACCGCTCGCTGTGTGCCGTCTTGTCGTCACCGCTTGACACGTCACCGTCGCCGCCGCAGTGTCCGTCCCCGTTGACGACTTAGGCCCTTCCACTATAGCGGCGTCTTTCTCCGCTGATTCCATGCTAGCAGCCAACTTATAAGCCTTGGCAAAATCCAATTTAGACTCTGCGAATAACCTTTGCCTAATATTCTCGCTCGCTATTCCGCACACCAATTGATCCCTCAAACTTTCCTCGAGCCAACTCCCGAATTCACAGGTCTTCGACATTCGTTTAAGCGCCGCTACGTACTCGGCTATGGTTTCACCGTCCTTTTGTTTCCTATGTCGGAATTTATACCTTTCGGCAAGTTCACTCGGTTTTGGTTGTAAATGTTTGCACATAATTTCCGATAACTGTTCAAATGTCTTTGTTTTTGGTTTATTCGGTGTACACAGATTGACCAGTAACTCGTAGCTCTCCGCTCCCATAACGGTAATCAAGGTCGGCACATGTAAATCTTCCTTTATGTCGTTCACAACGAAGTACTGTTCTAACCGTTCAACGTACAGTTTCCAGTCGTCTTTGTGTACGCTAAACTCGGCTATTTTTCCGATCGTCATCGTCGCACTTATTTCACACGTGTCAAGTCCAATACTCGTCGCCACTGAAGATTATGAGCTTAGGGAATTGTCAGCTAGGAGCAGAATAAAACACTTAGCGTCTCGATAGCACAGCGTATATTCGCAGACTGGCGCGGCGGTGGTTACAATCATAAGTTATAACTAATTACCCACTTATTCTAAATATTAACATACATCACAGTGATTAGTGAGGATTATAAATTATAATCCCTATTACGATCGACATTAGATACAGAATGAATGCCAATTCTTCACATGATTACTTATTGCTAGAAAAACATTCAAGTCCGGTAAACGGGGGCATCGTATGATGACGTCACAAGCGGCGTCAGCGCTTTTGTAGGTAGGCACGCGGCTGTTTCTATGCGCGATATCTAGGCTGATGCATTCTTGCAGTTTTAGGTGTTGATACGTAATTACGTACTATAACAAACATGACAACAACAATATGTTTGAACATGTAATCCGGAATCCTAAAAACGCTGTAACAACAACATTGTAAAACCAAATGATTTTAAAAGAGTTTCTTGCCGGTTCTTCTCCATAGGAAACGACCAACCCGAACCGTGCATCTTTTCCTCGACGTTTTATAAGTGCCTATGTAGGCCTATGTGAAATATTTTTTTTTATTGCCTGCATGGTAAAATATCCTTAAATTTCGACACCTATTATTTACACAAGATACATTTAGACACTTTCCAAGGAGTTTCATGTCGATTCTTCTCCATAGGAAACGACCAACCCGAACCGTGTACCTTTTCTTGACGTTTTTTATGTGTCTATATGAAATATAATATTTTGATTTGATTTGACTACATAGTAACAACAAAGATGATTCACGCATATAGTTATTTATTTATTAAAACTTCATGCACAAGTAAAAACTCTACAAAGGCGGATTTAATGCCTTAGTCATTTTCTACCAGTCTTCTTTATGGTGATGCAGAGATAAAAAAAAACACTGTAGGTGCGATAGCAGAAATAAATGATATAAGAAAAAAAATATACATACATATATAAAAAACAATAAATACTTAAATACATTATATAAAGTTAAGAAACCGTAACAAGACAACTTCTTGTATGCAAATGTATTCGCGAGCTTTTTTTATCTTTTATTTTGTTCTGTTCCCAGGGTGACTCCGGGGGCCCCGCGCAGATCCAAGATGGCTGCCTGTGGCGCGTGGTGGGCGTGACGTCATACGGGCGCTCGTGCGGCGCGCGCGACACGCCGGCGCTGTACGCCGTCATCCCGCACGCCTTCGTGGCAGCACAAGTCTTTAGCGATACATCGTGACAATAAACTTATATAATATAAGGACATAGTTGTGTTTTTATTTATAAATTTTCTTCTTACTCCCTTAAAAAAGTTTTATACCGTGGTATCCGACGACTCCGTATCTACGGTGGCCGGGAGTCGTTTCGCGGGAGATGAAGTCTAAGCTTAATTTCCTTTTTCAAGAAAAAATTGTTACTGGGTTTTCCGTTCTTAATGACAGCCAATGTGTCTGGTTTTTGGCCAGTTGATAGCTCTACATGGGACTTAAACGTCATCGTTTTCCTGCCATTGTCCCATTCTATTTGGGGTTGGCGCAACACGTTTTCTTCTTCCATTCTCCCCTATCAGACGTCACGGCATCATTTACTCCTTTCTCCTTCATATCATACCTTATTAAATACAATCCATCCATCTTTTCCTTCCTCTCGCTATCCGTCCATCAACATTCAGATCCATCACTCTTTTAGTCACATGTGTTTATGGGACTTAAACATAACAATTAAAATGCGGTAGTAAAGACAGAAAAGTTGACAAATGAAATAACGGAATGGTGCCCTAGATATAAAAAGAGAAGTAAAGGCAGGCAGCATCGAAGATGGGAAGATGATATAAAGGAGGTAGCAGGACCACGCTGGGTGTGGAAAGCAAGAGATGGGTGAATATCAACAAGTGCATATTTTTGTCAATTTTGGTGGCAAAATTTTACTTTACTTTTCGTGAAAACTATTGACCTAGGACAAAAATAGAAAGTTCAAGCTTCAGGAATCTTCATGAGGTCAGAGAAATATCCTGGTAACTTTTTGAGATATTTGAGTTCAAAGACTAGTGTAGCCACCAAAATCGAAACTTGTCCACCAAAATTGAAAGTTGACCACCAAAATTGATATTGGTCCACCAAAATTGAAAGTGCTTAAAACTATTTAAGTTTGAAAACAGTTTTTGTCACAAACTTAAATCTCACTAATAAAGCTCAATGACCAAAAAACTCCATCAGTTAATAAAACTCAGTCTTGTTATAATAATATTTCGTTTATTCAGTTACATACATTTTAATTAATTTTTTAAATATTTCTTAATAAAAACATAGAAAATAAAAAAGAAACATTTAAAAATACAAAAAATAGTAGCCCACCGGTATCGGGAACAGGGTCGAAGCTACCGGTGGTTAGAGTTCCAGAGACAATAATCTCGTCACAATACGGTACAACGAGGAGAACTGCCTCCTGAATCAGGCCCTTGATCCAACCGCCTAAGGAGAGCTTCGACAGATGATCGTCGAGGCTCTTGGCAATCAAGCCATTGCCCGTTACGACAATCGGCACAATGATAGCCGAGTTTACATTCCCAGGTCGACAGCCTCGTGTGCCAAGTCGAGATATTTTAATTGTTTTTCTTTCTCAGCTTTCACGAGGTTCTCGTCATGCGGGATGATTACATCTTATCACCACTATGTCAGGCTTATTGGCGACAATAGTCCTGTCAGTAATGATAGACCGATCCTAGTACAGCGTGACATGGTCTTTCTCGAGAACTGGGTCGGGCACATACTTGTAGTACAGTACCTCAGATTCCACAAGATTATATTTCAAGGCAAGTTGCTGATGAATAATCCTGGCTACTTGGTTGTGCCTATGCAAGTACTCGCCGTTAGCTCGACGAGAACAACCAGAAATAATATGTCCGATGGACTCACCCGGACGGTGGCATGCCCGACACACATTAACCGTCCCGTCCTTCATAATATATTTCCAGTAGTTGTTCATCAACATAACTTCGTCCATTATCGCACAGACAAAACCTAAAGTTTCCCCAAAAAGCTCGCTAAATCGTAGCCAGGATACGGATGCTAGAAAATCTACATCGGGCCCATGAAGAGCCCTGTAAAAGCGCCCGTGAAGCTCCTTGCCTTGCTATACTTTCTTGCGGTCATCGGTAGTAAGTACCACAATATTTATTATTATTTATATTATTATCTGAAGAATTCGTAATGAGAATTATGAGGGTAGACATAAAAACATCTTTTTATTTTGAACAAAATTACTTGCCCTACTACAAAAATTTTCTCAGCAAAACTAGGAAACTAAAACATAATAAACTCTAAAATAAAACATGAGTAAATAACAATATTAAACCACAAGGCAGAATCTTAAGAGAATCAATCAACAAAAATCACACAGCATGATATCAGTCATTAAATCCAAGAAAGAATATTATAGTTCTTAAACATGAAGCTTGTCTCGTCTTTATTACAAAAAAAAAAACATGTAATATAAAAAAAAATTATATAAATAAGTATTTATAATTGTACACATAATTGTACTCGGATTGATCCATCATCACTGACAGGACTATTGTAGCAAATAAACCTGATGTATAACAGACCGGTAACAGACATACAATAGACCTGTGGATCGATCAGAGCGGCGCGCTATGATTGTTGACGTAACGGTCCCACCTGCATGACGAGAACCTTGTGGAAGCCGAAAAAGATAAACAAATCAAGTATATTGACTTGGCTCGCGAGGTTGTCAACATGTGGGACGTGGACTCAGCGATCATTGTGCCGATAGTCGTTACAGCCAATGGCTTAATTGCCAAGAGCCTCGACCAACACCTGAGAAGGCTCTCGTTAGGCAGCTGGATCAAGGGCTTGATACAGAAAGCGGTACTCCTGGACAGGGTACGTATTGTTAGGAGGTTCCTTTCTCTGGAGCCTTGACTGCCGGTAGCTTGGACACTGTTCCCGATACCGGTGGGCTACTATTTTTATATGTTTTTGATAAGAAATATGTAAAAATATAAAAAAAATATGTATACAAATAAATAAACGATAATAATACTAAATACGGTTTTAATGTACTCTTTCGGCTCTACTTAAATGGACTCAGACTGAACTTGATGCCCTGGATAGGAGAGTTCGTACACTGCTGAACGCAAACCGGATGCATCACCCAAGATCATCGGTAATGAGGCTGTATATCCCTCGGAAGTGCGGGGGTCGAGGCCTATTTAACGCGAAGACCTTCTATAACCGAGAGGTGTGCAGTCTCAGTAGCCATTGCCAGTCGACCTTAGAGTAGTGCAGAAAAATAGCATGGCATGTGCACTTTAATAAATAGAACAAACAGAACAGAAACAAATAGAATAGTAACGTATACATATAAATGAACAATGTGCAGTGAAAAACTGTCTTTATATGTACAAATAATATATAAACAGTACATACTTAAAATTTGGTGGCTTATTTTCAATTTTGGTGGTGAAAATCGCCACCAAATCCACCAAAATTGAACCACCAAAATTGAAACCAGGCATAAAAAAAATCTTAAAAAATACAGTTATTAAGATACAAAAGAATAAATATCACTGATAAATAAGTTACCCAAATCACTACCTACAATACGTAGCTTACTATTAAAACACTTAAAAATCACCAGCAAATCGATCCACCAAAATTGACAAATTCTTGTCCCCTGTTCGACCCAAGAAAGATACTTTTTTTTTGGCGAGCAATTACAGCAGTAAGCACACGCCTGTTACGCGCCACTTCCCGCGCACGACTGAGAAAAACAGAACATAAAAAGCGATTGATCGCACACGCACGAATCTTCATGATAATGTATGTAAATTGAAAAAGTGCTACCAAAATTATGATTTTTGCTAGGACAAACTTGAATCGAGTATCCTGTGCTTTTAACATCAATTTTATAATATGATTTAGATGTTTTTAGATAGTGTGTCATATGCATTTACCAATGAAATAATTTGTTTTTTACTTTACTTTTAATTGTTACTTTGGTAAATACATTTATATCAAAAAATTGAGCTAGGACAAGCCACCAAACTTGAATTTTAAAGTTATTTATTTTTCCTATCCTCCATAGGTAAGCCTATTTAAAAAAAAATTGTGGCCCTAAGTGGAATAAGTTAAGTAGTTCACTAGAAAAAAAATTAAGAAACATCCCATCATTTTACACCATGATTCTCAACGTGGTCACGTAAAATTAGCGCGTGGGATATTCACCCAGATAGATCGTTGTGGAGAAAACTTGAGGAGGCCTATGCCAAAGAGCAAGACAATCATGAAACCGATGTCTAAAAATTACGAAGAATTATTAATAATATCTCTTTCTTTCTTTCTCATCTTTTTGAAAGCAATTTCAAAAAGAAAGACAAATATTATTATTATAGTAAAACTAGCTGCCCGCAGTTTCGCTCGCGTTAAATTCGGGTTAACACAGTTCCCCTTTCCTGATTTGCAGCTGTACCTGCTAGCTGTAGATTTTGCTCTTGCGCCTGATTTATTGTAATAGCAAAGCTATGTTTTCCCTTTTCTTAGCCTATGTCTGTCTCCTGGATCCCAACCGGTCTTGACGACACGGTTGGCACAGTGGTTAAGCGTTTGACTGCTGTGCTACGTGTCGCGGGTTCGATCCCCGCACGGAACAAATATTTGTATGACCTACAGGTAGTTGTTTCGGGTCTGGCTGTTTGTGTATGTGAATTTGAATGTTTGTTAACGCACCCACGATACAGGAGAAATTCCTAGTGTGGGGCAACGTTTTTTAAAAAAAAAAACTGTCTCTGTACGAAAGTTCATCAAAATCGGTTTAGCCATTAAATAACTGTTAGGAACACGTCTTAAAAGATATGACATATCAACTAAGTTATTGTGGTATTTACTAAACCTCAATGACTACATTTTATGGTTAGCTAATGATGACGTAATCAGACATTTTAATAATATTTTTCAGCTAAACCCACAGCGTCATTCAATCGTGAAAATTGTTAATGCGAAGTTTTCATGATGTTTTCATTGGTCTGAGTGTGATTTTATTTGGGGCTGTGAAAACAGCGATTTGTTTCTGAAAAATAGATAGTAGCCGATTCTCAGACTTACTGAATATGCATAAAAAATTACATAAGAATCGGTCGAGCCGTTTCGGAAGAGTATAGGAACGAACATTTTTTTTTTAAAACGTTGCCCCACACTAGGAATTTCTCCTGTATCGTGGTGGCGTTTACAAACATTTAAACTCACATACACAAACAGCCAGACCCGAAACAACTATCTAGTTGTTTTGGGTCTGGGACTTCGAATAGGCACGTAGGCTAATTTTAGATTTAATATAATTAATAACCGGATGCCGATTCACTTTAAAATAAATAAATTTATTTTAAAGTGAATCTGCATCCGGTTAGACTGGAAGCCGACCCCAACATAGTTGGAAAAAGGCTAGGCAGATGATGACTTTAAAATAAATTTATTTAAATGATTTTTTGTTTATTTTTTTAATCCTCCGTTCCTAGCTAACGTAATTAACTATCCATAGGTCATACAAATATTTGTTCCGTGCGGGAATCGAACTCGCGACTCGCAGCGCAACAGTCAATCGCTCAGCCACTGCGCCAACCATGCCGTCGCAGCCTGTCCGCTGACAGGCTGCGACCCGCCCCACCCTGCGCAGGGGACTTTCATAAGCTAACGATGGGTGCAGTTGAATACCAGTATTTTACATGGAGCGACTGCCTATCTGACCTTCAAAACCCAGTTAGTACTGGGTAATACGATACCCCTTAGTGAAACTGACGGCATGGTTGGGGCAGTGGTTGAGCGATCAACTGCTGTGCTGCGTGTCACGGGTTTAATCCCCGAAAAAATATTTGTATGACCTATGGGTAGTTAATTACGTTAGCAACGATCGGAGGATTAAAAAAAAACAAAAATCATTTAAATTTTATTTTAAAGTGAAAGAATTACATTAATTATAATAAATCTAAAATTAGCCTACGTGCCTATTCGAAGTATGAATATGGAATGGAATTTTACAGTTTTACAATAATTGAGTAAGACGTTAGTAACGTTTATGTCGTTTGTTTAATTGCAGCGTATGTTTCTATAATAAAATTATTGAGTCCTGAGTTGGCGATTTCCCTTAGACAGCTGCGTTTAACAAATTGTTTCGGGTCTGGCTGTTTGTGTACGTTTCAATGTTTGTAAACGCACCCACGGTACAGGAGAAATTCTTAGTGTGGGGCAATGTTTAAAAAAATACAAAAATTAGTTGTCTGACTTTCAGGACACTTACTATCTATAGTGACTGTCAAAGATATAAATGACAGCCGGGACCAACAAACAACTTAACATGGTTTTTGAGGAAACTCAGTATATAATATTTGGTCACCCATCCACAGATGCTTACATGTGCTAAATCAATGATGATTATGAAAAAAAACGGACATCTTAAAAAAACAAGTTGGTGATTTTTGTTTGGTTCATCGATAAGAATAAGAATAATTTATTTGCCAGAATGTAGGTGTACAAGTAGTATGTATCTTAACATTAATGTGGCCCATTTTCATTCTACCATTAAATGTGGTGTGCAAATATTTAATTTATGAATAGATTAAATTATTAAAAGTGTCACAATCCTTACTAATATTATAAAAGCGAAAGTGAGTTTGTTTGTTTGTTTGTTACCTCTTCACGCTTTAATGGCTACACCGATTTTGATGAATTTTGGTACAGAGATAGTTGGGAACCAGGAGACGGACATAGGCTAATTTTTATTTTAAAAAAGTGGGATGTGAGGGAGAAAGAGGGAAGAAAAGGGAAAACTTAGCGTTGCTATTACAAATCAATGAGGCGCAAGAGGAACTGTGTTACCCCGAATTTAACGCGAGCGAAGCCGCGGGCAAAAGCTAGTATTACATAATTTGTTATCCAGATTGTTATAAATGTCTGAATTGATATAAGTGCAACGATTTAATATTTTTGTCAAAGTAAGATCAATAGCAAATAAAAATGAATAAAATTATAAATCAAATTCCTTAAGGAAGGAGAAGTTCCGAAGGAGAGTAATGGCTCTCCTTCGTCAACATAAGACACAAATTCATTAACGGTGTAAAAACATTTTTCCTTAAGCCAATGAATTAACGATTTTGCAAAAAAGTTTTTTTTATTTTATTTTAGCCTTATCAGTTGAGGCATGATAGTATCTCACACATATTATTATCGAGTATAATTAATTTTCCATTGCTACTAAAATAAATTAGCATATCGTCCATGTATGTACATTAGAAGAAAAAATATGTATTATAAAAGATACCTCATAGATTACCCAAGCAATATAAATAAAATTCATATAGGACCCCTTTTTGGCGAATGTGAAATCATCAAATAACTTCCCCCGCTCTGGGCGGAGCAGGGGGAGTGTCAGGCTTGTACTGACTAAAACCCACCCATGTTCCTTCTATTGCCCTTTACGTCCCGGGCCGGGGTATGTATAATAATAATAATGATTTATTCACAAAAAAGTTGTACATTATTTCACAAATGATGTGCTTAGTTTACAGATAATTAATTGTACACAAAAGTATTAGCATTTGGGGCCGAACTAGGCATAGCCTGTATTTCAGCCCTCAACGCCGATTCCCCTGAGTTAACATTTAGTATTTAAGCTATGTATTTTGGTAAATCCTTGTTTAAAATGTACGTGTCTAATTTAAAAAAGATGAAAAAAAAAAGTGTAATAAGAAAAAAGAAATATAAAGAATTAAGAGATAATTTACAAGTTAAATAACATAACTTGGTAAGTGTGTGTCAGTCCTCTCTTTGTGTGAAATGGGGATGTGCATGAGTGAGTGTGAGAGGGTGTTTAAGATTGTGGTATATTGGGACTTTTGTGTAAGTTTAAACATTAGATAACTATACATATAAGAGAGAACTAGTTATTAACTAGGGACCTGAAGTAATTTTTCTGTCTCTTCGTATGTGAGCTTTTGAAGGTATTCAGTTACTTTAATTTTGCAAGATTTTTGTGTTAACGGGTATATGTTCAGAGTTTTATTTATCTTGTTGTAGATGTAGGGGCCAATAAACGGAGCAAATCGGGTGCTGAATTTCGTTTTGGTCGCGATCGATTGCGGGCAAACAAAATGTTTTGTGCGTCTATTTAATTTAAGCGGGTCGTAGTTCAATTTCCTGTGTTGGATCAATACTAGATTTAGAAGATAGAGCTGCCTTACGGTTAGGACTCCACAATATTCGTAAAGCAGCGAGGTGCTGAACAGACGTGGTTTGAATAAGCAAACCTTCAATATAGCTCGCTGAGCAACTTCGACGGATTTAATGGTAGTTTTAGCGGAACCACCCCAGGCCGTTATGCAGTAACTTATGAGGGACTGACAGAGTGCAAAATATATCCGCTTCAGTACAGTGGGTTCGGCGACATGTCGGAGAGTCTTAAAGATATAAATCAATTTTCTGATTCTACCACAGAGAGATTTAGTGTGTTCTTTAAAGTTGAGTTTGTTGTCTATTGTAATGCCAAGGTATTTTATTGTTTTAACATGTTCTAATTTAGAACAGGAACAGTTTACTTTAGATGCACACTCGTGTGGTACAATGTTATGACGGTCGTGATTGGAACCTGTGCCGGACCGTATACTGAAACAGATATACTTGGTTTTATCCACATTTAAAGTAAGAACATTATGCTCGAGCCATTTCCTCACAGAGTCGAAACCATATTGGGCAGCCTCAAAGGCCTCTTCCCATGTATTGGCAGAGAACACAAGAGCAGTGTCATCTGCGAATGAGATTATTTTGCCATGGGGAAGCTTGAGGCTCGTGAGGTCGTTTTATAAACGAGAAATAAGGTTGGTCCCAGGATACTGCCCTGTGGAACCCCGTGTGTAACTGGAAGGTCTCCACTGATGTGATTACCAATCCGAACACTCTGGAGTCGCCCGGACAAATAGCTCTTGAAAAGTTCCAGTTGAGTGCCTCTGATTCCAAGTGCCTCCAGCCTTTTGACTAAGATTGGGACAGAAATTGTATCAAAAGCCTTGGCAAGGTCTAGAAAAACTGTGAGGCATTTCTTTTTTTTGTCAAGACTGTAACTGATACTATCTATGAGAGCATTAACAGCCTGTTCCGTTGATTTGCCTTCACGAAAACCGTATTGGTTAGTAGAAAGTAGGTGTTTAGTTTCAAGATACCTCACAAGTCTTGTATTAATTAGTCTCTCCAGAATTTTAGACAGTGCTGGGAGAATTGAAATTGGCCTGTAATTTATGATACAACCTCTGTCCCCACTTTTGTGAATCGGGCTTACCACAGATTTTTTTAAGCTTTCGGGAAAAACACCACTTTGAAGGCAAGAGTTAAATATGGAGGTGAGCGGAGGAACCAAAAACGTTTTATATGTTTTAAGAAAAGAGCTGCTTATTTTGTCATGGCCAGTAGCACAGTCAGTTTTTAAGTTAACAATGAGTCGTTCAACCTCTTCCTCACATGTAGTTTCTAAAACAAATGAAGTTAACTGTGTAACAGGTGGTAGGCTGCGACTAAAAGTAGTGCTCATTTTTTCCGTTCTCTGTTGCCCGATCTTGTCAGCTAGTGACTTGCCCACATTAACGAACCCTTGTCTTTCGAACAACCCGCAACCCCGGCAGGTAGGACCCCTTCAGGAGTTTTCGATTAAGATTACGATACGATTTATCAAACTACGAAGAATTACCGTAACAAATATAAAAAAAACAGTCGAACTGAAAAACTTCTCCTTTTTTTGAATTGGGTAAAAATCCCACTAACCACACGGATTGGTCATTAACTAGGTACCGCCTTTTCATCATTATCTGCCTAGCCTTTTCCCAACTATGTTGGGGTCGGCTTCCAGTATAACCGGATGCAGCTGAATATCAGTATTTTACATGGAGCGACTGCCTATCTGACCTCCACAACCCAGTTAATACTGGGTAATACGATACCCGTTGGTAAGACTGGTTGTCAGACTTTCGGAACACTGACTACCTGTAACGACTGTCAAAGATCTACAAATGACAGCCGGGACCAACGGCTTAACGTGCTTTCCGAGGCACGGAGGAAACTCGGTATGTAACGGGTGGTCACCCATCCACTGACCAACCTAGGCAAGCGCTGCTTAACCTAAAGATCGACCCGAGCGGCTGCTATTTATTTAGCCACGAGCTCCTCCCGCCTAACTACCGCCTTTTCAATGGCCCAAACAACACAATTGAAAATCTTATCTATTTTCGTGAAAAAACACCTGTTTAAATAAAAGCAGTTTAAAGTTTGTTCATGTGGTTGTATATAAGTGTTTAAAGTGATTAATTTGGTAAATTAACATCTAGTTATTAGCCGGCAAAGTGGTAATTATGGCGAGGTATATTGTGTTAATGTGTTTGGTGAGTACCTATTATATACAATGTGTCCGGTCATGGTCTAGCGATATTCTAGATACTTATGTAACGAGTGTTTTAATATACTATTACGGTACACACTTGGGTCTAATTCACTTCCCCGCTTTTTGGCAGCCATTTTGAGATAATCTCTATGCGTGTAAAAAAAAAAAATAGTTATATCTCTCAAAGTGTTGGTCTTACTGAGACGAAAATAGGTTTATTCAGAGGGCAACAATAATGTCTATCGTTTAAATTAAGTTTTTTTTCTTAGTAACAAAAATAAATACACAATCCAAATACATACCAATTTTTAGGTTACCTACTACCTTGAAAACGGAATGCTCCATACAAACTTCCACACCCTATTTTAGAGTAGTAGGGGTTAGACAGTGACAAAAAGTAGCCTATGTCACTCTCCATCCCTTCAACTATCTCCACTTAAAAAATCGCTTCAATTCGTCGTCCGCGCGTTTTGCCAAGAAATACGGACAAACAAACAGACACACACATACACTTTCCCATTTATAATATTAGTATGGATGGCATGTCATAGTTCAGCCATTGAGGTGGTCTGCGGCGGCGATCCCCCGCGTCCAGCCCTCGTTCAGTCCATGGTCCGGAGCGAGAGGGAATGGGAAGCGGTCACTTTCTTCTGTGAAGCAGTCATGCTAGCCTCAAACTTTGGTTTTACAAAATTCAATCGCTAAGGGGGTGAAAAACGGTGGCAATGTTTGTATGAGAAAGCGTTTCCTTGGCCGAATCAACTTGAATTTTCGCATAAGCATTCTTTCACGAAATTAATAGCTACATTACGCTACGACAATAACAAGCTGAGCCACGGGTGAAACCGCTGGGTAAAGCTTAACTTATAAATAGAAGTATCACAACATGTTGTCGAGTTGTTCGAAAAAGTCTGACACTTGTTCCCGCTCCGTCCAGATTAGGGGCAGTTATTTAACCTGTTCAATGTCGCAACAAACGCGCGAAAATTCGACGAGTAACGTTTAAGCGAGGTAGGCCTTCAGAAAAACGAAGATTTTTCCGTTAAACCGATAGCTACACCGTATAAAGTTCCCCCGTGGGTACTTAAGACACTTGTGGCATTGTGTCTTATGTTCCCCCATAGAAACTTAACGACATTCAACGGGTTAAAGATTTCCCACCCGAAAAAAAGGGTTTCACAACATAAAAATGGCTTATTTAATTTTTGCTTCAGATATACATTTGTAACGCGAACTTCATCAATGTGGGTAAGTGTCTCCATTGTTTTACGTCACGTCACATAATTATATTTGTCTGGTCTTCATGTGTTTGTACAACATTTTTCTGTTTATTCATTTTACACGTATAATTTTATATATTATAAAAAAAATACTCAATAAAAACAACTTGTGTAAATTTTCTGACGGGCCTGTTGGTCTAGTGGTTAGTGGCCCTGACTGCTGAGCCAGAGGTCGTGGGTTCGATTCCCACCCAGGACAAACTTTGTGTGATGAGCATGATTGTTTGTTCTGTGTCTGGGTGTGATTTATCTATAATATGTATGTATTTATAAATTATATAAGTATGTATATCAGTTGTCTGGTTACCATAACACAAGCTCTGCTTAGCTTGGGATCAGATAGCCGTGTGTGAGTTGTCCCAAGATATTTATATTTTATTTATTTATTTAAATATAAAAAATAGTAGTTCACCAGCATCGGGAATCCGAGCTACCGGCAGTCAGGGCTCCTGACAGAGGAACCTCCTAACGATACAAGCCGTGGCCAGGAGTACCGCTTTCTGTATCAAGCCCTTGATCCAGCTGCCTAACGAGAGCCTCATTAGGTATTGGTCGAGGCTCTTGGCAATTAAGCCATTGGCAGAAACGACTATCGGCACATTGATCGCTGAGTCCACATCTCACATGTCGACAACCTCGCGAGCTGGATCTTTGCTTTTAATTGATACTCGAATTGCTTATCTTTCTCTGCTTTCACGAGGTTCTCGTCATACAGGACTGTTATATCAACAAATACAATATTATTTTTACTATAATTATGTGAAACCTGAATATATAGTTTACTAGCTTTCGCCCGCGACTTCGCTCGCGTTAAATTCGGTATAACACACCAAGCAGATCTGCAGTTTTTGCTCTTGCGCCTGATTGATTTGTAATAGCAACGCTAAGTTTTCCCTTTTCTTCCCTCGTTCTCCCTCATATCCCACTTTTTTTTTTAATAAAAATTAGCCTATGTCCGTCTCCTGGTTCCCAACTATCTCTGTACCAAAATTCATCAAAATCGGTTTAGCCATTAAAGCGTGAAGAGGTAACAAACAAACAAACAAATAAACAAACAAACAAACTCACTTTCGCTTTTATAATATTAATAATTCTTTTTATATATATATATATAATATATATAGTATGGAAGTAAGGATTCAATGCGCGTGTTTCTCTGTTTGTCTCTCTCTCTCTCTCTCTCATAGAAAGCAAGCCAGTTATTTTCGTTTCGTCTTTCTATTTCACATTGAACAGTGTGGTGTCGCGTGTAGTGTACAACTTCGTTCCATCCGGCTGTCCCTTGACAGTTCTCAAGTTTTTTTTTCATGACAGGATTATTATAGCACAACACGTACATATGTTTACACATGTTAGAGAAATTGATCAGTGCTTCATATCTTAGGTTAGCTATTTTTTCTTATGTCATGCAACAAGTTCGGTAACGTTGCACCATAAGGGTCAATTCACACGTACCACAACCACACCACGTCGCAGCGACAAAATGTGGTCAAGCTGTGGTTACGTGTGAATAGTGTCGCAGCAGTTTTTTGCAGTTGCGTTGTGGTACCGACAAAATGTCGATGTGGGTGCGTTGTCGCTGTCGTTGCGATGTGGTAACTACGTGGTCATGTGCAGTTATAATCCGGCTTTCGTAGAGGAAACACGGCTTGACTAAACGTCATGGAGGAAAGATTTGTCGCTGTTGATAAAGGCATGTCGTGGCGATGTGGCCGCGGTGTCGCCGCCGGTGGTGGCGTTGTCGTCGCGATGTGGTTGCGATGTGGTCGTACTACACAGGTGGTCGATAACAACGGCAAAATGTGGTACGTGTAAATTGTAATATTCATTTTCAATACAAAATATACGCCCGACCACATGGCGTCGTTGTGGTGTGGTTGTGGTACGTGTGAATTGACCCTAACGCGCGACGTTGCAAGCTAGCGCGCAACTTGACGCGCGGATTGTTGTTTGATTCCGTGAAACAAAATGTTGTCAAGCTGCGTACGTAACGTGCGACATCAATGAAGTTGAAATCAGCACTAGTTGCTCTGGCGACATGTTGTCGGCGACTGATCATGCATGGATAGAACAAACAAATGCTTTTTTGTTAAAAAAAAATGTTGCGTTAAGTTTTTGCCACCAACGAAATAAAATAATTATTGTCCATTTTGTTGTATAATTTTATTTCAGCATTTTTAGTTTTGGTATGACACAATTTTGAATCGAGTATTACCTATTATATATTCCATTGTTAATCAATGATTAACAGATCATCCATTTAGGCATAGAGGATATAATTGTATTATAGACGATAACTTATAAACTACCCAAACAATATAAATAAAATGGATGTGGAACCACCTCGGAAGTACACCCTTTCGGACAAAAAAAGAATTACGAAAATCAGTCCACAATAGGCGGAGTAATCGTAGTCAATGCATAAAAAACAACAAATTTGTCAAACATAGAGCCTACTCCTTCTTTGAAGCCGGTTTAAAAGTGGCGCGTTGCCGTTCAACATGATGAGCAAAATCTTGTGCATAATGTCGCATAATGTGTGAGTCAAATGATACCTATTGGATACGAATCTTGCAAAAACAAATAAGAAGAAGACTGAATATTTAAAGGGTTTATTCATAGATCCTGCTCGACGTGCCTGATTTACGTGAGAATTTGTCACTGCTGTTCTCGGCTCTATAACACCCTCGCCCTGTGGCTCGGGCTTTAAATCCGCCTCGGCCGCAATGACAAAGTATCCTCAATTGAATCAAAATGTACTATTTATCATCAATTAATTTTAATTATTTGTTTCACAGATATTTACTTCAATGATCAGAAAGTGGATTTGCTCCCGAAAATACAAGCTGCTCCAAAGGCTCATCACGCAGGAACAGCTCATGTAACTGAGAAACCAGCTCCAATAATTCCTTTCATCGACCCTTTAGCAGCAATAACTGCTGTAGTGACTCCAGTGAAAGAATTGGCCACTAATATCCTGAAGCCCCCTAAAGTAGACCCCGGAAGCCATGGCTTTTTTGATTTATTTTCTGGATTAGCTCCTTCTACTTCAAAACCTGCCGCTAAACGAGGAGCTCATCATAAACCAGGAGCTAAAAGAGGAGCTCATCACAAACCAAGTGCTAAAGGAGGTTCACATCACAAACCAGGTGCTAAAGGAGGTTCACATCACAAAGGAGGAGCTCATCATAAACCGGCCGCTAAAGGGGGTGCAACTGCTAAACCTGCTACAAAAGGGGGTGCAACAGCTAAACTAGGAGTTAAAGCAGAACTATCAATTCCGTCTCTTGGTTTGAAGGCTCCATGGCTCCCTGGTGTTCCTAAAATACCTAGTTTATCTGGCTTAATTCCAAATTTACCTAGTACAGGTCTGGGTGTGACTCCTTCAGTTTTTGGGACAACTCCTGCATCAGGAATATCTACTCCTAGTTTTAATACTCCGGCTGCATCGCATACACCATCTACTGGGTTGTCAACGCCAGGTCTTGGAGTATCAACACCAACTGCTGGAAGTGTAACTACACCATCTTTATCTGCCACTACTGCAGGGTTAACCTCACCATCAGCCCCTGGAATTACTCCTCCAGCTACTGGGCTTTCTACACCTACAGTTCTGGCTACTCCAGGACTTTCAGCATTATCTGGTGTTTCAACACCTAGTGTCGGAACTTCATCTGTAACAATACGCCCAGATTCATCATCACCTTTGATTCCTAAATTACCTGGATTACCAACCATTCCATTGCCTGGAGGTGTTTTACCAACTTTTCCGGGATTGCCAAGATTAGGCATTCCAGCAATTCCTGGATTGCCAGGATTAGGTATCCCACCAATTTCTGGATTCTCTGGGTTACCATCAGCTCCAGTTTCACCATTAGGCGGTAGTTTATCTTCAGGAGTGATAACCACGCCACCAACCAATGGTGTTACTCTTCCTGGAGCAGTAACTGCTCCGTCAGTTAGTAGTCCTACCCTCCCCGGAGGCGTAATCGCACCGTCAGTCAGTGTTCCTACCCTCCCCGGAGGAGTAACCCCTTCGTCAGTCAGTGTTCCTAACCACCCCGGAGGAGTAACCCCTCCGTCAGTCAGTGCTCCTACCCTCCCCGGAGGAGTAACCACTCCGTCAGTCAGTGTTCCTACCCTCCCCGGAGGAGTAACCACTGCGTCAGTCAGTGGTCCTACCCTCCCCGGAGGAGTAACCACTCCGTCAGTCAGTGTACCTACCCTCCCCGGAGGTGTAACCACTCCGTCAGACAGTGTTCCTACCCTCCCCGGAGGAGTAACCACTCCGTCAGTCAGTGTTCCTACCCTCCCCGGAGGAGTAACTGCTCCGTCAGTCAGTAGTCCTATCCTCCCCGGAGGAGTACCCACTCCGTCAGTCAGTGGTCCTACCCTCCCCGGAGGTGTAACCATTCCGTCAGTCAGTGTACCTACCCTCCCCGGAGGTGTAACCACTCCGTCAGTCAGTGTTCCTACCCTCCCCGGAGGTGTAACCACTCCGTCAGTCAGTGTTCCTACGCTCCCCGGAGGTGTAACCACTCCGTCAGTCAGTGTTCCTACCCTCCCCGGAGGAGTAACCACTCCGTCAGTCAGTGTTCCTACCCTCCCCGGAGGTGTAACCACTCCGTCAGTCAGTGTTTCTACCCTCCCCGGAGGTGTAACCACTCCGTCAGTCAGTGTTCCTACCCTCCCCGGAGGAGTAACCACTCCGTTAGTCAGTGTTCCTACCCTCCCTGGAGGAGTAACCGCTCCGTCAGTCAGCGATCCTACTCTCCCTGGAGGAGTCACTCTTCCATCAGTCGGCGCCTCTACCCTCCCTGGAGGTGTAACCCCTCCATCAGTCAGCGCTTCTACTCTCCCGGGAGGTATAACCACACCACAATCTAGCGGCGTTACCCCACCAGTTGGTGGTATTACCACTCCTTCAACTGGTATAACACTACCTGGACAGGTTTCGCTACCATCAGTAAGTGGAGCAACACCTCCATCTTCTGGTGGTATCACTTCCCCAGGCTCATCACCTGGTAGTATACTAAATCCCACAGGCTCTGGATTACCAAATCCTTTAGCTTTCTTAGGAACTGGATTGCCAAGTGCTTCAGGTTTACCTTCAACTGGTCCAACTATACCCGGATTGGGTAGTCCTCTCTCTCCATCTGGTATACCAGTAGTCCCAGGATCCGAAAATTTACCATCTGTACCTGGGTTACCAACAGCACCAGCATCGGGTTACCCATCATCGTTACCTGGATTGCCAACAGACCTTGGCTCTGCTAGTTTACCGTCAATACCTGCGTTACCAATAACACCTGGATCAAGTCTGCCGTCGGTGTCTGGGTTGCCAAGTGGGCCTGGATCGGGTCTACCATCAATTCCTGGATTGCCAGCGACGCCTGGTTCTAGTAGTCCGTCATCATTGCCGGGGACCGGCAGCAGTCTACCATCCGTACCTGGGACTGATGCTTCTACATTGACACACAAACCAGCTCATGTACTATCAGGTACTTATATAGTTTTTCATGTCTAAATATAGCTAATAGATCAGAATAACATACAGGCTACAATTCATAAAGATATCTTGTATATTCTGTAAGCACGTGAGTGAAACTGCGGGCGCAGCTAGTTATTACATATTTCTTTGTACAATATTGCCTCATCGTATTCAATGCAATTTGTATAATCCATCGGCAGCTGGAGCGACAGTTACAATAGACTTGAATACTCAGCCCTTGGGATTGCCAGGTCTTTCCGGAGGAGGTTCCTTACTCCCAGGATTAGGAACTCCATCTGCTAGTTCACTGCCTTCTCTTAATGGTAAGATTTATTTTATTATTCTTTTCATCTTTGTAACATTTTTAGGGTTTCCTCCCTCGAAAAGAAAAAAACAGAACACTAATTGGATCACTTTGTTGTCCGTCTGTCAAGAGCCTTTATCTTGGGAACGCGTAGGCGTGAGTTAACGACATAAATCAAATACTGAAATCTGCGGTCCCTTGGAGCTGTCAAAAAAAATCAATGCTCTAACTCTATGCAACTATAAGATCGCATTTCCCATACATTTGCAAACCTAGGTAGATGTAGGGTTTCTATTAGATACGTAATTACGAGCATTTCTTTCTATTTCTGTAGTTGCGTAATTATTAGCATCATCAATCAATCAAAATAATAATGCATTTTACACTTTCTATAATATGGCAACACAACATCAAGATTTTATAAACAGGGTATTATAATATGCCTGTGATTAATTTTATTCTTTGTTAAATCTTGCAAACATTGTTGTAAAACGTATCGAATAAAGTTCATTTTATCTAGTAGGCGAGTAGGTACTTGTTCGGGACAAAAAGAAATGCTTTCATCGTTCGAAATGCTTTAATTTGTTATTTTTATTTTAAATATTTTGTTTATGTTGATAATTCCTTAGAATTTCTTAAATTTTTGCAACAAAAAAAAGGAATTTGAGCAAGAAATTGCGTAAATAGTTACGTGACTGACATTTCAGTAATTTTGGAAGCCTTAGGTAGGTCTTATCATGCAATTTGGCAATAAGTAATATCATAAAGTACCAGTAAAGTCAGTAAGTCCGAAAACTATAAATTTGTAGATGCATCACAAAAAAATGTGATTAGATACCTACTAACTTAATTATTGCAGCTGGTAATTTAATTACGACCCTTTAGGTTCATAACGACAACTTCCCAAAACGTCCACCTTCCCAAAACGTCCACTTCCCAAAATGGTAATTCCCTAAATGTCTATTTCCCATTTCGTCCACTTCTCAAATAGTCCGTTTCTCAAAACGACTATTCCCAAAACGTCTACACAAAATCTAACACATGCACTATATGTTCTTGAAAAATAAAAGAATTGCTTTATCGTCCTTTTTCTATACAGGACTACAATGAGTAAATGAAAATGCGTAATGGAGATTAAAAGGGTTTATTTGCTTTTAACCTTTAGGTTTTTTCCATTAATAGAAAAAAGAGATTGTTTTTAGTAGGTTACCCGGAACTGAACTATTTAGGTTAGTATAATTACTAAAAAAAATGGTAAGGTTAGGTTAAAATTGTGACCTCCAACACACGAGCCGAGCGAGGGAAGCGAGCGGTGCCGCCATCGCGGCCGGCGAGTGCCAGGAACGACTACATTATATAGGAAAAAAAACGCTACTTATTTGGAAAGTGGACGTTTTGAGAGTTGACGTTATGGGATTTATAGATTTGTGGTCGTTTTGCGAAAGTGGACGAAATGGTAAATAGCCATAAAGGGAATTACCATTTTGGGAAGTGGACGTTTTGGGAAGGTGGACGTTTTGGGAAGTTGTCGTTATGAACCTAAAAGATTACGTTTTTCAACAGCGAACTAGTTATTTGATGATTAACCATCGGCAAAAGAGCTCTCCCTTCTGGATGTCCCCACTCCCATCTACATTGTAAATACGACTATGAAATACACCAATAAATGCCTACAGGTGGCGCTGGAGATTTTATTGGACAAGCCCGCAATATGGCAGGTATGGCTTATTAAATGATAATTTATATTTACTCTGAAATATTTGAACCGGCAATAACAATGACTTACTCTAACAGGTGTTGCCACTCAAGGTTTAACTGGAGCAGCGACCAACATCGCAGGTATGTAATCGTCAATGCTAATTATCCATTTATATTTAAACTAGCTTTTGCATGCGGTTTCACTCGCGTTAAATTTTGGGTAACACAGTTCCCCTTTCCTGATTTACAGGTACCTGCTACCTGTAGTTTTTGCCCTTGAGCCTTATTTATTGTAATAGCAATGCTAAGCAAAATTCATCAAAATCGGTTTAGCCATTAAGGCGTGAAGGAGTAACAAACAAACAAATAAACAAACTCACTTTTGCTTTATAATAAAACTAGCTTTTGCCCGCGACTTCGCTCGAGTTAAATTTGGGGTAACACAGTTCCCATTTCCTGATTTGCAGGTACCTGCTAGCAGTAGTTTTTGCCCTTGCGCCTTATTTATTTTAATAGCAATGCTAAGTATTCCCTTTGCTTCCCTCTTTCTCCCTCATTTCTCACTTTTTTTTAAAGTTAAGCCTATGTTCGTCTCTAGTGTCCCAACTATCTCTGTACCAAAATTCGTTATTAAGCCGTGAAGAAGTAACAAACAAACTCACTTTTACAATATTGGTAAGGACTCCTTTAAATCGTTTGAAAGATTGCCTCTAGATCTCACGGTGGCAATCCAGCAAGGAGGTTTGAAATCTCGCCAGAGATAGCCCCGGATCAGCATCATGGCTTTCACCACAGATATTGACATCTATTGTCTATCTATATATGTGGCTATCGCCTTTTGGGGCGCGTTCAGGTAGTGGGTGGCAGGTCACCCCAAGGAACGCGCCCACGGGCGGTGCTTTGCCCAAGCTGGGCAGACCGCCACTTTTGTTAGACCTTTGTCAGTATTTGAATGTTTATTAAAAAAAAGTACCACTTAGACTGGTTTGCACTTCGATTTTTTTTAATATTTCATTAGATTTTACAAGATTTGACGGCACGGTAAGCGCAGTGGCTGAGCGATCGACTGCTGCGCTGCGTGTCGCGGGTTCGATCCCCACACGGAACAAATATTTGTTTCGGATCTGGCTGTTTGTGTATGTGAGTTTAAATCTTTGTAAACGCACCCACGAAACAGTAGAAATTCCTAGTGTGTATTCATCATTCAAATACTGACAAAGACCTACCAAAAGCCGGACACCTTCATTTTGGCCGGACACGCAATCAAAAAGCCTATCGAGTCATTACTATCGTTATAATTACAGGTGCAGCTCAAGATTTAGCTGGAAAAGGACTAAATTTAGCGTCAGATATCTCAGGTAATTTAATATCTACACTAATATATAAAGAGGAAAGATTAGTTTTTTTGTTTGTAATTGATAAACTCCATAACTACTGGACCGATTTTAATAATTCTTTCACCAATCTAAAGCTACATTATTTGCGAGTAACATAGGCGATATAAAATTACGCTACAATAATTAGGACCGGAGCATATATGAAAAATGTTGGAAAAACGGGGAAAATTGATTACTTTTGTATGCTTACATTGCGTGCGCTGTGTAAACGGTAATAGTTACACAAAAATATGTACTACGACATGATTGCTCTTAAAGTTCTAAAAAAAAGTCTGCGGTAGTACCTACATATCAATCTTTTAAGGTTGACTCACTATAACCTTTTTTATGGGAATCTACACTAATCTAGGTAAGTAGCTGCATTAGTTGCAAACTGTGTCGCAGCTATTAGACTATTGATTTACTACTGTCGTTTTAATAACAGGTGCTGCTCAAGATTTAGCTGGAAAAGGACTAAATTTAGCATCAGATATCTCAGGTAATTCAATATTGTTTATAAGTTAAATCAATTGGCTGGTAAATTTTAGCCTGGTCTTCCATTATTGCTGTCTAAACTAACGCCATTTTGTTTTTCTACACATCCAACGACAAGGTCAAGCGTGAACTTTTTAAGGAGAGGTTTTGCTAATTTTGAACTCTTTTTAATCTATGGAAATCCGCAAATACAACGAGACAGAAAAAAGTAACTAGGACTGTAGCTTCATCTTTTTGTTTTGACATTCAAAAGTGCCTGTGAAATTAATGCTTTGAATTATAAATACAAAATAGTTTCTGAAATGTTGAATATGTTATTTCAGAAAATTTTAGATTACCATTTTTCGGGTGACGAGAGACATGGAAGTAACATTAATGAACTAAGTCAATAAAAATTTTTTACTCGTATTATTTGTTTCATTTCAATTGCTCATGCTTATACCTTTTTTGCGTATGGGAATTATCAAGTAACTTCCCCGCTCCGGGCCCAGAGAGGGGGAAGTTACACACCCATGTTCCTTCCATTGCCCTTTACGTTCCGGGGCCGCGGTATCTCTTTCGAACAACCCGCAACCCCGGCAGGCGGAGGCCCTGGCAGGCCTCTCTGCTTTTCTGACATCTCTTTGAGGCCCGCGTGGCACACTAACGCGCCGTAGACACGGCCTGTCGTCAATAGACGGACGGACGGTGAGGTACCCGCTGCTCACCGTCCACAGGCCCGCATCTCCGGTGGCCGGGACGCCTAGAGCGTCTCCAGCGGGGTTGGTTTGAGGTTCCTCATGCTCATATATTTGTGTAAGTCTCTTTGTGATTGTCTCGTTTTGTTCTATCACCTGCTGATAAGGGGGGGGGGACTCTTGCAAAAAAACAACTCACAAAAAATGTAATAAAAAGTGGAAAATAAGCTAAGCACAACCCTTCCTATCCCTCTTACTTGCGTGAACGTTTTTCCTATGCCCGCCCTAGCGACGCACCGTGTAGATCTCACCTCAGATCTCTACTCAAATCCCATCCGCACAAATCCAGTTATTATTCATATTCCTTTTCTGTACACGCTGTTAGGTTGTGGAACTCACTCACTGCCGCCTAGCATTCGCGATTTAAAGTCCTGCATCTCCCTATTCAAAAACAGAATGAAAGAGCATTACCTGTCCTCTCAATCGAAATACATGTATTTATTTATGGATATATATTTAAGCATTATGTATTTATACAAGTATTTATTAATATTTACTTATATATGTAAGTTACAATATGTTAAGACACACACACATATTTTTCTAATACTCTCTCACACACTATCGTCTACATTTCGTTCTCATATCTCCTTTCGCAGGTCTGCTGGCAGAAATTTCTTAAGAAATAAGCAGCACTGTACTCAATTTTTTTATGTTTTTATCCTGTCTGATTTACTGTGTGTACATAAATAGTTAAATAAATAAATAAGCTTACTTAGGGATGTCGTTTGCAAAAAAAAACGACGAATCAAACTAAAGTCATCGACTGAGGAAAGAAAACTTATTTTCCACGTTTTGGGGTACCGTACCTCAAAAGGTAGATACCAGTACCCTAATAGGATCACTTTTTGTCCGTCCGTCTGTCAACACTATTTATCTTGGGAACGCTTGGAGTTGAAATTAAAACCATATACTCAAGTCTGTGGTTTCTTGGAGCTTTGTTAAATCAACCCTCTATAAAGTCCCGTTCCAATAAACAGAAAACGATTCATTTTGCTTACGGATGGTAGTATTTTGACATAAGTTCTATGAGACTTATGTCAAAATCTTACTATGCGTAAGCAAAACGACTCGTTTTTAGGGTTCCGTAGTCAACTAGGAACCCTTATAGTTTCGCCATGTCTGTCTGTCCGTCCGTCCGTCCGTCCTCGCTTAATCTCTGTGACCGTTAGCACTAGAAAGCTGAAATTTGGTACCAATATGTATATCAATCGCGCCGACAAAGTGGTAAAATAAAAATTGGAAAAGAATGTTTTATTAGGGTAGCCACCCTATATGTAAAGTGGGAAGTGTTTTTTTTTTAATTTCAACCCTAACGTGTGATATATTGTTGGAAAGGTATTTAAAAATGAATAGGGGTTTACTAAAATCATTTTTTGATAATGTCAATAATTTCGGAAATAGTAGCTCCAAAAGTAAAAAACAATGTGTCCCCCCCACCCCTCTAACTTTTGAACCATAAGTTTAGAAAATATGAAAAAAAATCTGAAAAGTAGAACTTTATAAAGACTTTCTAGGAAAATCATTTTGAACTTGATTGACACAACAGTTTTTGTACAAAAAAGACAAAAAGTTGTACAAAATAATTTCCTCCTCCACCTTTAAACTCATAAGTGGGAACACTTATTGTGACGGACGGGAAACTACGGAACCCTACACTGAGCGTGGCCCGACACGCTCTTGACCGGTTTTTTGTTTATTGGAACGGGGCTATAGTCTACGCAGTCAAAAGATATGGCTGTTTATGTAGCAAGTTTCTACGGAACTCCCACTTGGACGCCTTTCGAAAAGCGCCCCAAAATTGAAGGACAAATTGCGTAATAAACATACATAAAATACTTTATAATAACACTTAAAACGGGATATTTACAATGTTTGTTATTTATATCGAGTTTCCGATATTTCGGCGATGTTGCAAACGCCATGATCTCGGATGAACTGAAGTTATTGCGGGTGGATGTTTACGAGCAGACAAAACGATCTACCCTCTTTCTTGTTCGTTACCACTAACACCGTAACTCACAACTCGATTTTGCTCTCGACACACGAAACTCACTGTATCAAGTCGCGATCTTTTTTCACTACTTTTTGGGCTTTTACCAATGAACCACTGGATTCCAGGCTCTTGATAGTTGAAACCCATCTTCTCGGTTGAAATTCCTATACAGTGAAACCTGGTTAAGTGGGACATCAAAGGACCTGCAATTTCGTTTCACTTATAGAGGTATTCCACTTACCCAGTGTCTCAGATATGCAGGTATAAATAAATATCTGTCTCATTTACAGAGGGTTCCATTAATAGAGGTGAGAATACAGGTTATTTCAGTTATAGAGGTGCGATCATTAAATAAAATAACGTGTTATGTATGTAAATGAATTTGTGGGTAGAATAAGAATGAGTAAACAAACAATGTTATCTCAGTTACAGAGGTTTATGCATATAAAAATTTACTCGCTGTCTCAGTTAAAGAGGTAACTATGATGATAAATCGAAAGAACAAATCCCAGATATAGAGGCTTACCTCGTCCCACTAACAGAGGTAATTCAGTGCCAAAGTGTTGGGACCTCAGCATGAGTTCCAGTTATGGAGGTTTCTCACTTATCCAGGTCCCACTTAACCAAGTTTCACTGTATTTGGTAATCTCGATTGCTTCTCTTACCAATCTAGGAATATAGTGGCGTTCTGTCGAGATGACCTGAGGGTTATGTAACTCAATCCAGTGGTTCGATCCTGCTTCCAAAAGATGTTGAGCTATCGCCAACTTTTGAGTGACATTATTTATAAAAAAAAACATTTTATTTAAAAAAATCAGTGGCGGATTTACAAATTTGCCGCCAGTAGGCTATAGATTTTTGCCGCCCCTACTGACCTTTAAATTCAATAGGTAGGCTAGTTTAGTTTACAAATGATTGTATATTGGTGTATTTACATTTATTATGAAATTGTAACTTTGTGGTTTGTGCCTATCGTCTTTATTACATCGGCTCTTTCAAATTATTAATAAGAATGATCGTGAACTAGTGGATAGTTGTAACCGTTTCTAGATTATTATTGCAAAAAAAAAATCGGACCAAATTTGCCGCCCTAGGCTCCAGCCTACTCAGCCTACTGGTAAATCCGCCACTGGAAAAAATACAGTCAAATTGAGAATATTCTCCTTTTTTAGTAGTCGTCGGTAAAAAATGAAACACAAGTTAGCTACAAAATTGCGTGTATTACAATATTTAAAAATATGAATACTAAACCTAATTAGATACTATAATATATTAACCGTACATTGATTGACACTATATAAAATGCATTACACAAGAAAAAATTACTTAATTAAAAATTACAAAATTACAATACGATATTATTGATATACAAGTAGGTCTCCTTTCATGAGACTTAAAAGCAACAGGCAAAATATAGGTTAATTATTAGGTATATAATATGTTATATTCTGAAATCAAGATTTACAAAATTTATTAAACTAGCTTTTGCCCGCGGCTTCGCTCGCGTTAAATTTGGGGTAACACAGTTCCCCTTTCCTGATTTGCAGGTACCTGCTACCTGTAGTTTTTGCCCTTGCGCCTTATTTATTGTAATAGCAAAGCTAAGTGTTCCCTTTTCTTCCCTCACTGTAACTTAAAAAAAAATTACATCTGTAACAAAATTATATTTTACTAGCTTCCGCCCGCGACTTCGTCAGCATGGCATAGTTACTTTGGGCTAACGCTTCTTCCCTCTCCCCCTTTTCTCACTTTAGCCTATGTCCGTCTCCAGGGTCCCAACTATCTCTGTACCAAAATTCATCAAAATCGGTTTAGCCATTTAGGCGTGAAGACGTAACAAACAAACAAACTCACTTTCGCTTTTATAATATTAGTAAGGATATAGTAGGATTTTCATGTCAAAGTTACAACTACTCATGGGGAGTGTTAAGACTAGGCTTATGATAATCCTTACTAATATTATAGAAGCGAAAGTGTACAGAGATAGTTGGGACCCTGGAGACGGACATAGGCTATATTTTTTTTTAAAAAGATTAAGATATGAGGAAGAAAGCGGGAAGAAAAGGGAAAACTTAGCATTGCTATTACAATAAATAAGGCGCAAGGGCAAAAACTACAGGTAGCAGGTACCTAAAAATCAGGAAAGGGGAACTGTGTTACCCTGAATTTAACGCGAGCGAAACCGCGTGCAAAAGCTAATGGTAAAGTAAGTTCAGTGTCGATAGCCATCAAATTTGTGGCGTTTCTTAAGCTCTACCAAAACTAACCTGTACAATTTTAATGCACGGATATAGCAATATGCAATATGCAGCAGTATGCAATATATATCCTATATTAATTATGCCAGGGTTGCGGATTGTTAGAAAGAGATACCAAGGCTCTGGAACATTAAGGGCAAAAGAAGGAACATGGGTGGGTCTTGGTAAAAAAAAGTTTGACTCTCACCCCCGCTCTGGGCGGGGGGGGGGGGGGGGGGCGGAGTCTGCCCTTTATGTTTCGGAGCAGCGGTATCTCTTTCGAACCACCCTTCACCCCAGCAGGCGGAGGCCCTGGCAGGCCCCTCTGCCTTGCTGACATCTCTTCACAAACTCCATTCTGTTGTCTTCCGTATCAAATCCTTACTAATATTATAAACGCGAAAGTGAGTTTGTTTGTTTGTTTGTTACCTCTTCACGCTTTAATGGCTAAACCGATTTTGATGAATTTTGGTATAGAGATAGTTGGGAACCAGGAGACGGACATAGGCTATTTTTTTAAAAAAAAGTGGGGTGTGAGGGAGAAAGAGGGAAGACAAGGGAAAACTTAGCGTTGCTATTACAAATCAATAGCTAGCGCCGCTAGCGCCTGCTAGGGGAACTGTGTTACCCCGAATTTAACGCGAGCGAAGCCGCGGGCAAAAGCTAGTGTTATAATAAATGTTAAAAACTTGTACATCCTGTATTAGCTCTCCATCATTTCATACTCTATGCCACTCTGTTGGTCTTGGTCGTTCTCCTCTTCTGAGTCGTGAATTGCTGTTATGACAACTTCGTCCACGCCAACTGATAATTCGTCACCTGGAATAACAATAATTACTAATATTATAAAAGCGAAAGTCAGTATGTTTGTTTGTTTGTTTCACGCCTAAATGGCTAAACCGATTTTGATGAAATTTTGGTACAGAGATAGTTGGGACCCTGGAGACGGAAATAGGCTGTTTAAAAAAAAAGAGTGAATAATGAGGAAATTGAGAAAATTTAGCATTGCTATTACAATAAATAAGGCGCTAGGGCAAAAACTACAGGTAGCAGGTACATCAGGAAAGGGGAATTGTCTTATCTCTAATTTAACGCGAGCGAAGCCGCGGGCGAAAGCTATTAACAATAATATATTGGAACGAAGTTCCTTATCGCGCGTCGCGAAAGGGGGCTAGACGGGAAAAAATAAGACCAAAAGTTGTAACGACAGTTTTTGCTATAGTTGTAGGCCGTGCGGCGTGCGCGTCTCTCTCTCTCTCTCTCTCATAGAAAGCAAGCCAGTTATTTTCGTTTCGTCTTTCTATTTCACATTGAACAGTGTGGTGTCGCGGCGATTATTTTTGTTGAGTGTATAACGGTTTTTGTATATAATAAATAATAACTTCGTTCCATCCGGGTGTCCCTTGACACCTCTCAAGTGTTTTTTTTTTAAACTTTACACCCGCTGGAATTTCAACTGTATCGTGGGTGCGTTTACAAACATTTAAACTTACATACACAAACAGCGTGAACCGGAACAACTATCTGTAGGCCATACAAATATTTGTTACTAGCTTTTGCCCGCGACTTCGTCCGCGTGGATTAATAGTTCCCGTTCCCGGGGGATTTCCGGGATAAAAACTATCCTATGTCCTTTCTCGGGTCCCAGACTATATCTGTACCAAATTTCATTGAAATCGGTTCAGTGGTTTAGAGACAGACAGACAGAGTTACTTTCGCATTTATAATATTATATTAAGTACGGAAATACGGATGTGCGGGAATCGAACCCGCGATACGCAGCACAGCAGTCAATCGCTCAGCCACTGCGCCTACTGTGCTGTCGATATTAGATATCATTACGCTTGTAAAGTCTTAAGGAGTAGAAAGGTGTGCACCTAAAGGTGTGTCCAAACATTGAGCAGCAAGAGCGCGGCAGCAACACGCGGCATTTGTAGGACACATTTCTGCCGCGCTCTAGTTTGGACAAAGCCAACGAATGTTTGCGCGGCAGTACTGCGCGGCACAACCAAGATATGCCGCGCGCTTCAGTTGGCATCAGAACTAAAATGAAAGCGGTCGCATGTGTCGTAGCTCTGCTTATTATTAAAAAATTGCGTAAAAGAGCTAAGACGATACATATTTTAACGAGGAAATGCTGGATGAAACCACTTTTTCAACGGAGGTTACAGAATATTGAGTCAATCAATTATGAAATTAATTACCTAGTCCATTGAAATGTTACATTTTTTAGGCCTTACCTTGCGTTTTTTAGAGGACGCAATTTTATTTTTTTGATGTGTAGGGGGGGTCAGTGTAAAGCTAAAAACAAGTTTGTGGGGTCGCTACCCTTGTCCCATGGCCCCATCTTGAAAATAGAGGTTGAAATGGTTTTTACATATAGATAGATAGATATATCTCTTAAACTATTTATTTGATAAAAAAAAATTGGCAACATTTTTTGTTGCAAATTAAATTCTCTACAACTTTGGTCCAGTAACTTTTTGTCGTAGAACTATAAATAAAAAAGTTATAAGCGAAAACCTTCAGAAATTCCAGAAAAAAAAAATATTTTTAGATGTAATTTTTTTTATCATTTTACGAAAAAATTATATCAGACCATTTTTGTAGATCGTTTTTTGAGGAACAACTTTTAGTCGCAACATTTTTATATATTCCTTCTGTCGAGGATCCCATAACTCTTTAAAAGATCCATACATTTCAATTAAACGAATCGATGTTTCGTTGTCCATGTTTGTGCGCAGAAATACGTCCAAACACAATTACTGCCGAATGTTTACTAAGAATGTTCGCGCGCGGCAGGTAGCCAGAAGCGTTCGCGCGCGGCAGTCGTCTAATCACAGCGCGGCGGGCCGCGCGCGGCAGCCGCGCTCGATTGCCGCTCGATATTTGGACACACCTTAAGAGTTACCAATATATATTGTAATCTACTGTTTAGTTTATTTTTTTTTCCGGGTGCCTGCCGTTTTGACGAAAAGATAAAAAGAGAATCGTTTTTTTGAAGAAACCTTTTTTTATACCATTTGCAATATTTCGAATGATTTTAGTACGCTATATTTTTATTTGGTCAAATTTTTACTTGACAAAATATTATCAAGTATAATGTCATTATGGCATTTGGTCTTTAATCAAACGATTTATTACAGCAAACAATCTTCAGACAATAAACATTTGGTGAAATGATTAATTTCCTTTTTAATCTTTTAAATTTCTTCTTAAATAAAATGGTAGGTTAGGTTAAAACAGTGACCTTCTACGAGCAATGTTTCCCCGGAACTGAACTACACACATCAAAAGTGTCTAGGGATCAAGCATTTTTATGCGGATTTCTTGAGATTGAGATGTGGCTTTGTAATAAATTTATGATTTTATAAATTTATATGGATCCTTTTTGGTGCATTTCATAATTTGAATCAGGAACTCTCAATCAAATTCGAGTAAAAGATGAAAATAAGCTGTCAATATTTTCCCTATAAAAACATACAACGCATTGAAGACATTATTAGTGCTACTGTTTCCCTACTACTGATTAAAACCAACGTTATTATGGAGCGGCGACGTCATTTAAGCAGGGAAGAAATGCTCAGAGCCGTGGGAATGATAGAAGCTGGTTCCCGGCAACGTACTGTAGCTTTAGCTCTGAATACAAGTCAGAGTGTTATCAGTCGACTTTGGACACGTTACCGAAGCACTGGTACCGTGGCTGAGCGCCATGGAGGACGGTATCGCTGCACCACACGGAGACAAGACCGATACATTCAAATCTTAACTCGAAGAGCTCCAACAATAACCGCCATGATGTTAGCCGTGAGGCTTCATCACTCTTCAGGGAACTTAATTAGCGACCAAACAGTCAGAAACCGCTTGCATGAAGTGAACCTTCATTCCCGAAGACCGCTACGGGTACCACCTATAGCAATGCACAATCGTAGGATTCGATATCAATGGGCTCTTGAACACAGAAATTGGGCAGAAGAACAATGGCGTTTCGTGTGCTTTTCTGATGAGTCTCGTTTTGGTATGAGACCGGATTCAAGACGTATACGACACTGGAGAACCCCTGGACGCCAACAGCGATTAAAATCCTGCCAGGAAGTCCATCCTTATAGTGGTGGAACCATCATGGTATGGGCGGGTATTTGGATCGGCGGAAGAACTGAGTTGATTTGGATCAGAGGCAACCTCAACGCTCAAATTTATGCTGAGACGATTGTATCAGACGTCATCGTTCCTCTACAAGTGCAAATCGGTCCCTTATTTCAGTTAATGCATGATAATGCACGACCGCACACCGCAAGAGTTGTAAGACAGACTCTCGCCGCAGCTAACATCAATGTCCTGCCCTGGCCTGCTCAGTCGCCAGACTTGAACCCGATTGAGCATGCATGGGATATGCTACAGAGAAGAGCTCTGCCGAATATGGAGGGTATCCAGTCGCAAGAAGACCTTTTTTTGTTGTTGCAACGAACATGGGCGGCCATTCCACAGCATGATTTGGATGAACTCATTTTGAGTATGCCAAACCGATGTTCTTGTGTTGTTAGTGTTCGCGGTAGAAACACGGATTATTAATTGTTTAAGTTACCCAATAAAATTTTAAAGAAAACTGTTATTTCAGTCTTTTTTTCGAACTTTAATTAAGTGGTTCAAATGTCAAAAATCCCTTTATTAGGAAAATGGCAAATTTCTTTATTAATGCAAAGGTGACTTGGTTTATCATTACTGTGACAAACGAAAACACTTTATTTGATGAATCCTTAAAGAAAATTTTAATTAATATCCATCAGGAGAAAAGTTATTGCAAAAATATATGTTGATCCCTAGATACTTTTGATGTGTGTATTTAGATTAGGATAATTACTTATTAAAAAAAAAAAGTGTGTGTGTCAGCTCCGACGCACCACTGGAGTTTACTCCTTAAGTACAAAAATATCACTGACGGATGACAAATTTCATAAAGCGCCATCTAGTAATATTCAAAAACACCATAGGTGCATGTGCACCAAAAACGTAACGAGGTCATTCAAGGTCATTCATCAGTAGATTTTACACCTCACATTTTTCTCGTACCGGGCGCCTTATATATGAAAATCGATTCTTAAGGAGTAAACTCCAAAAATTGGTTAGGTTAGGCTGAAAGTGTGACCCTTCTCAGTTCAATATCGTGGTCTGCTTATCCGGGCAATTCTTGTGGATGCATTGAAATTTAATGCCTCCAGCCAAGGCAAAAACTTACAAACTAAACGACTACACGCTAAGGGCACCCCCTGTGGGGTACGAGCTTCGGCTTAGGGCGTCGCTGAGGAACAGCAAAGGGACAGGCTGGATCTGAGTGATATTAATTGGGACTGGTTTGGACTTACTGGCTCAGCAGCGCGGGCTGGCTCTAGTAAAGGCTGCTACACACAGTGCCGGCGGCAGGGCCGCCGGGCAAGCCGCCGTGCACCCGGCGGCATTCAAAGCCGCCGGCTTTGCCACACAAAGGAGCCGCCGGCATGGCCACCGGGTTGTGCCGGCGGGTTACGCGGCTTACCGGCGTCAGTTCGTTCCTGGCATTCGAGCGGTAGTGGTGTGCGGTTTGTTTGTAGGTTTTCAAGAAATTAAAATGTCGTTTCATTGGGACGACGAAACTGTGTTACTATTAATTGAAAAATTTCATGAAAATGATATACATATTATAGAATCCCAGAAATGCAGACTATAAGAATAGGAACAAACGAACGGACGCATTGAACATAATTGCTAATGTACACTTCAGTACTCTCTAGCAAATATTCAAAATCTTCATATATGTCATTCTCAAAAATCCGAAGAACATACAATTGCGCAAACGCTGACACCCCACATCATCTTTTTTATACTCTTCTATATTTTTTAAACTTGGGCGCACCCAAAACCTTCTCATCCTTTTGTACTTTTTTCTTATTAAAATAAAAATTACAACTGTGGTGGCAGTGCTGATGATTTCCTTATTCATTGTAACCAACCATAAAATTTGCACTTCACTAGCTGCGTTCTATGTGACTGTCACAACCGAAATGATGCCTGGCGGCTTTGCGCGGCTTGTGCCGGCGGCTTGTATTGCCGGCGGCATAAACCTTCAAGTAAGTAGCCTTCAAGGACGGGTGGGGCAATTACCGGAACGTCGCGACAGAAGATGGAATATTGATTTAAGTATCTATATAAAATATTTATGCAGGGCGTCTTGACTTCCGTACGTTTTACTGACGGGTTGACCAATGACAACCAGCGCTGTGCTGTGGGCTCCCATAGCACAGCTGATCATGCTGAGTTTTTGTTATTTATTTAAAGACTACCTACTTGCAAAAGAAACATTGTTTATCATTTAAAGTGATCCTATGTTTTATTTGTTACATTTCTTTATAATTTAAAATGTTGGTGATAATACATTTGATTGGAGAAGAAGATCATAAAGTACTTACTTATTCCATACACTTGATAAACATTAACTAATTCTTGTTGAATAAAACTTGTGTTAACTGGAATGGGTGAAACTCCGTCTGTAAAAATAAATTTATTGTTTTAGATAGAACAAAAGTGTAAGTTGTCTTCGTGATTGAATTTTGGTCACAGCGGGCAACCTTAGAGAAGACTAACAGGAGACATGTAACAGGCTAGTTTCCAAAAAAAATAAAAGTCCGTCTTTTAGATTATTAAAAAATAAGGGACACGTATTTTTTTATTTGTAAATTAGACCAAAAATTACAAATATATAGCCCATTAAAGTTACGTGTGACGTCACGCGTTGCTGCATTTTCAAATTCATTTATTTTGTGAACATAAGTAAAAAATAGATGGTAAAAAGGAAGTCAGAAACTATCTATGTTCCGCCGTTAGGCATACAATTTTTTACAAAAATATTAAATTAAATCATATAAAGTAATTAACACAATAACAATGATTACATTAGATTATATAAAATGTCAGCTAGATGTCAATATTAAAAATACATGCACAAAACGTTAGTCATATCAAAACAAGTAATTAAAGCAAGAATAAATAAACAATATGTCAACATTCTTAAAGTTTGTCATTAAGAAATTCGCTAACTGAATAATACACTTTGTCAATCAATAATAGTGATAGTCGGTTTTTAAATTCATGGCTTTTGCACTCCTTAATTTGTTTGGGCAACTTATTGTACAGTCTGGGTGCCATTGCATATACACTTTTATACATAAATTCTGTTTTAGTAGGCAATGTGTGCAATTTATCAGAACGACGCAAACTTTTAATAGGCTTATAGAAGGACATATTGTTTTTGACAAAAATTCAGGATTCATAAATGTAAAGGGATGGAACCATCAATATTTTTAAGGTTTTAAAATGTTGCTTGCAAGATTCTGTACATTTTATTTTGCATATTGCTCTAATACATTTCTTCTGTGCTATAAGTACATCGTGAACCCGGTACGCATTACCCCAAAATATAAGTCCATATCGCAGAGTAGACGCTACATAGCCGTGATAAGCTGCCAGTAGGGCGGTCTTATTTACAATTTTACCCAGCATATAAAGCGCATAGGAAAACTTACTAAGTTTCCCACATATATTTCTTATTTGAGTTCTCCATGACATGTCGTTATCAATAAAAAGTCCCAGAAATTTTGATACATTAGTCTCAAGTATTTGATTTTCTTTAAAGTTGATTTGAATGTCTGATTTTTCACATTGTCTTAACTTAAAATTCATAAATTTAGTTTTATCGAGATTTATAACAAGATTATTATCATTCAACCAATTAATAATGGAACTAAGGCTAGTATTTATCTGTTCTTCTATATCTTTAGTGTCATTAGTGTCATAGATGACAGTGCTGTCGTCAGCGAAAAGACACATTTGATGGCTTATTACTTGGGGGAAATCGTTGATGTAACATATAAATAACAAAGGTCCCAATACAGACCCTTGCGGCACACCACAACAAGTATTCTAGGACTAGAGGACTATACTACTTCAATTTTGGACTTAGCGTTTATTTGAGTAATCTGAGTAATTTGTCTTCTATTTTCCAAATAAGATCGTATGCGTTGATCCGGTGCGTTACGTCCCGGTCTACTTCGCTATCCCTTTCGACAAGCGACCCTAGGTACCGGAAGTTGGAGTAGATCAGTATGGGCGTTCCGGCATGAGTTATGGGCACAGGACTGGATAGACCGCCGTTTACTCTAACAAACATACAATCAAATGGAGTACCTCCTCATTTTTTAAAGTCAGTTAAAAATTAAACTCACCCCAAGCTCCATGATCTCCTTTCATCTTAAAAACGTGCTGCTTCAAAAGTACACGGTAGAAGAACTTTTCTCCACAATAGCATTGGTACGTCTTACTTTTCAACTTCTCTTCTGGGACGTGAGCCCCAAATATATGCTGTTCCATTTCTTCCGCAGAAAACACAAATTTTCTACATAGTATACAGATTTTCACTTCATTAGCCAAAGGAATCCCTTTAAATATATGATTCATACGATTGTTCAACGATGGGAACAACTGCTCCGGTACAAAAAACTTTGACACTTTATCTTTAGTGTCTTCTTTTTCTTTATCCTTTATGTATTTCTTTTTATGTTTCTCTAGATGATTATTTAAATAGCATTCTTTTGTAGTTTCAAATCGACAAATGTCACATCGGAATATGTTTGCATGAGTTCTCATATGTTCCAGCATTTCGGAGTGATCCTCACAGGTTTTTAGACAAACCGGACATGTTCCTACGTTGTAAACACCGTGGTACAGTAAGTGAAACCAGGACGATTTGGCTCGAATGTTTTTACTGCATTTCGGACAGTCGAATCTGACATAAGAATTTTCTGGAGTTTTCTTCGTATGCCAGTAGTATAAATGAAAGATTAAAAGTTGCTTGTTGAAGAAGAGGCGTTGGCAGTGGTCGCAGATATATATTTCTCGGTTAATCATAGTTGCATTGGGGGAACAGCAAAAGTGGTTTACTAGTATATGCTGGATTAGAGCTTGTTTGTCCTTTTGCACTCGTAGACATATCTGGAAGAAAAAAGTTTTTGTAATAACATTTTTTTATAGGGTTTATACAATTTTTTTGTGCGGGACTCATGCCCGTAAATGGAGGCTGCCGCTGGGATTGATCTTGAGGTTAAGACAGCTGACAGCTTAACCTCAACAAGAAAAAAAACCTATCCACGGACTAATCTACACAGGTAGATTATGGATAGGTTTTATTCTTTCTCTTTCAATCTCAATCTGCAATCAACTGTGAGCTTCAATCAGATTTTGTAAAATCCATGTATAGGTGAACACCCATAATGCAATGAGTTTCCTTCGTGCCTCAGAAAGCATGTTTAGGTGTTGTTCCTAGCTGGCATTAATACATCTTTGACAGTAGTATTTGTATTTCTGATGCTTTTTTTTTTATAGTGTGCTTGATGTCATTGCAACATTTTTTTTTTACTTTCTTTTATAAATGGGTATAGTTTGAAAAGGCCCCAGAGTTTTACATCTGCCAATAACATAATGCTAGCAGCATATAATATAGAAGCGCTACTAATATTAAAGTGCTAAATCTAGGATATTATATTTGACAAGGAGGTAGCCAGAGATGATTGCCCAAGAGTTTGCTAGACGTAAGTATCATAAATAGTTCATGCTATTTCTAGCCAGGAACCGAGACAAGTATAATAAAGAGGTCATACAGGAACTTTGGCGGCATTTTCATCATTGGAGACTTTGAGCTCATATTAAATCGCTTATACGCGAATTAAGTTAAGTTAAAAACTTACAGAACACATAGCAATGTTTTCATCTTTCAATGCTCGGAGTAAATCCCATTTGTGTTGGTTTTTCCGATGAATTTCGAGATCCAACTGAGCGGTCCAGGGTCCTTGGCCGCACATATCACAGGAATAACCATTGTTAACTGTGCGCTGCACTACGTCTTTCTTTTCGAAAGACCTATCTTGGGCTGAACGAAACATTTTGTTTGTCGGAGGATTGCATGCAATGGTTTTTGATAAAACAATTTGTTGCTGCAGTGCAGTAAAGATATGAGTTAAGTTTATTAAACGTTGTTTGACGTTTTGTTTTTTTTTTTAAATTACAATATGAAAATTCAAAACGTTTCATAGTAACACTTTCACATATTGACCATTAAAGTGAACTAACGCTTTGCAGAAATCGTAAGAAAGAAAGAAACAGCTGAACTAAGCAAACATTCATGCAAAGCTGCTGTTCTTGGGTATGGAACACGATTTACTCACACTCCTGATTACGCAAAATATTTGTATTTTGTTTTTAAATTTCTACTAAAATGATAGTTTAATTTGAGGAAAAGTGCTAAATAAAATAAATATCTCCTAAATTTAAGTGGTTTTTACCCGTCTAGAAATATTTATTCCAGCTACAATTTTTAATTTGTAGGATAATATTTATGGCATAATGGAATGGAATATGAAGCTGACAGGAAACACCAAAATGGCCGAAAGAAAGCGATGAAGTTTCTTTTGTTCCTAAAGATATTTTGATTTTTCACGTGAAAAGTGCATTCAAAATGAAGGAAGTTAATATAAATATAGAAGGCTACAACGTTAACGGAATATGTGTTGGCTGCTTGAATTACAATCGTCGGATGTTTTACCACCCTACCGTGAAAGAAATTTTTCGTTTACTCGGAAATATTGATGTAAGTGATGGTTTTACTACTAATTTCTTGACAAAACACGCTTATAGGTGGAAAGAAAGTACCTATTAATGTATCAATTGTGTAGTTTAATTCATATATCGTGTTAAAAGTCATGTAAACATAGAACAGAAATCCTTGGATCGGCCATTGTTGACGCATTTTTTTTTTATAAAACGGTTTTTTTTTTGGTTTGACCAATAAACTTTCTGAAAATAATTCTTTTCTCTGTGAAACAAATGGAATATTAGAACAGGCAGCATTTTATTTTTATGAAAAGATATTAGAAAATATCTTTTCATAAAAATAAAATGCTGCCTTAAAGATGTAGTGGTCGTATGCGCGCTATATTGTTATTTTTTTCTCGCAACTTATTCCTTGGCAGGTCCTTCTTCATCTTATATAGTTACCTACTAGCTTTTGTCCGCGGCTTTGCTTGCGTTAAATTCGGGGGAACGCAGTTCCCCTTTCCCGATTTGCAGGTAGGTACCTGATAATTGTAATTTAATTTTTTAATGTAATTTTTGCCCTGACGCCTTATTTATAGTAATAGCAAAGCTAAGTTTTCCCTTTTCCCCACACTTCACACTTTAAGAAAAAAAAAATCTGTCTCCAGGGTCGCAACTATCTTTGTACCAAAATTCATCAAAATCGGTTTAGCCATTTAGGCGTCAAGACGTAACAAACAAACTCACTTTCGCTTTTAATATTAGGAAGGATTCTTATGTTTCGGATGGGAAATAATAAAATTTAAATGCATGCTTTCGATGCAGGCTGAGCGTTAGGGAGTGTCTGCATTTTAGTAACTGAAAACCCATCAATGTTTCTTCTTTTGCCCTCTGTGTTCTGGGGCCGCGGTACCTCTTTCAAACAACCCGCAACCCCGGTAGACATCGGCCTAAAATGTGTTATTAGACTTAAGCATTCACCTGTAATGAGTATTCTTGTAAATGTCACATCACAAAAAAAAAACGAGAGCGTTTTTAGCTAGAACTTTCGCGAGCATTCTAGAGAAAAGACAGTACATTTGTTTTGAGCTTTTTGCCGAGCCAAGCTTCTTTTACCGTTAAGAGCGTTTATGCCAATGCAGCGCACGGCGATTGTAGGTAAATTTACTCACACAGCTTTATAGCACACAGACGTGTGTGTTCGAGCGTACGGCCCCGTATCATACAGCGCATTGATCATTTTGATACTTGGCCAGCTATTTTATTAGTACCTATGGAGCGTTTTAATTTCTTTGTATTATTTTTGAAGTTGGGATTTAATTAATTAATTGTAATTGATAAGCAATATATTTTGTTTAAAAACGGTAATGTTAAAAGTAAATAAAACATATCGTGTAAAATAAAAATATATTTATTTGTCGTCTCTAAGTTTCATAAATCTTGCTTTACGGGGATCTACAATCTCAGGTAAAAGATATTTATTATAAAAACAGACCAGCCGATGTTCCATGTTTTTGCTCCAAAATGTAAAGCCCCTGATTACCTTTTCTGTTTTCAATTTGTGATCTTTCCCTGTCCACATAGCAAAGACACAGTAGTTTTGTTTGTTATGTGTAGCTGCCCCTGTATTTGATAATACCAGTCATGGCGTCGATTCAAATTAATTTACTGTCCAATTTTTTTTTGGCTTATATTGAGTCTGATCCAAATGCTGAACTAGGACATTTAATTTAGACGATTCCATCAGATTCGATCAGTCCATCTAGCGACGCACCTGTGATCATAATAATTTGACTTATTACTCAATTTACTACTTATTAATGGAATTTAAAAATAAAATACAATGTTTTTCAGAAAATTTTAAAACCTCTTGTAACTAAGCAATTGAAATAATAAAATATATATCTAATGAGTTTTGGAAGTGTGAGTGCCGAATTTTTCAGCTATATAACATCACAGTAATACAAATCGTAAGCACCGTGACCGGTGATTTTATTTCACTTAACACATGATACTGTGAAAGTAAGCATAGTATACTCTATACTAGGTTAGTAAACCTAGCTGTGTCTACATCAGTTAACTGCCCAATTTTCCTTACTGCATTATGCAGCTGAGCTGAGCCTACCCGAAAGAGTTCTAATGTGCGCGCCCCATGGCGTTTTGAATCGATAGTCATCCCCGAGAACACAGTTTTCGCTATAACATCAAGTCTTTTGCCGTCAAAATTCAAAGTTAAATCACGCTGTGGTACAATTGAACACTTAACTTTAAACACTTGGTTTTGTTCGCATTCAGTAAGAGATTGTTAGCTGCGAACCATTTCGATAGGATGGTTAGACTACGACATAATAAAATATACATCAGTAATTAAGCTAGAAATATAGGTAATTATTTTCTTTATCACTAGGAACTTCTCCTATATCGTGGGTGCTTTTACAAACAATAAAACTTACATACACAAACAGCCAGACCCGAAACAATAAATATTTGTTCCGTGCGGGAATCGAACCCGCGACACGCAGACGGCACGTTGTACCGTCACAATGTTTTTGTGAAAACATCCGCGTTAATCTGAAACTTGGCTATACTAACAACACTACGCTACACGATTGTATTATAAATTATAACTAACGGCTCAATCAAAATTAAGAAAACACCATTTCTTTGGATACAAAATTCTAAGAAAAAAAATACCAACAAGAGTATTTTCATTTACGTTCTGGTTTTCGAGTATTTGAACTTCTTGGTTCTGCCTATAACAATAAATAAGTTACTACAAAAACTTTTTATAAAAACGACTTCCGAAAATTATTTCTCAGTTTTTAGTTGTATTGTATACCTTTAAATAACAACTCATTACAATTCCAACAAACCCAAACACGGCTATGTTCACCGTAATAATATAAAGTTCTGGTATCTTTCGGCTTCATCATCAGTTTTACTTTATTAAGTGGTACTCTATATACAAATAAATATACAAATGCTTTACTTGTTTTGTTTGTGTTTGTATTCCTATAAAAATTGAGAGTTCTCTCGATATTGAAATCGAGATCCGAATGACCATAGAAATACCTGGAAACTTTACCCTTTCTAACAAAAAAAAAACGATGAATTGAGAGCCTCCTCCTTTTTTCAAGTCGGTTAATAAAAATCTGAATTGTTCATAACCTTCGCCATATTTTCGTATGATGTTCTTTTTGTCCAAAATGCTTTCTTTTGTTTGCCATATCTGAAAAAAGTAGGTATAATAAAAATACAATTACAGAAGTCTAATTTAATCTTCTTACGTTCATTACAAAAAAATATTTACTCACCACAATTTTGTTGTATAATAAAACTGTATTAAAAAAAAATCAATAGTGTCACGATGTCGCGGTCGCGCTATAAACTCGAGAAATAAGGATAATATTTTACGCAGCGCGCGGCGACCAGAGCGACATAGGTCCTACCTCGGCAAGGCCTCGGCCGGCTCTGAGCGCTGATACCATTTCGGGCCGAATATATACTAAGACTAAAAAAATCATTAAAAATTAACAAAATAAGTTATTTAAAAAATATTTATACCATGTTTTAGAACGTTAATGTCTTCATTTACTAGGTCTAAAAAAAATAGAATTGCTTCAGTTTTTACCCTTATCCAACACGTTTAATATCTCGAAAAATGACTTAAAGTTACGGTTTTTAAATATACTTTTCTTGAATGAAAACTTAAAGAAATTGTATTTTTTCTAAAACCATACACTAGTAAATGTTATTGTCTATTTAAAAGTGATTTTTTTAATAGTTTTTAATTTACGGTTTTACTAGTATCTGGCATCTGAGTAGACCGTCAACCGCCAGTTTTAAAAAAAGGGTTGAATAAAAACTGTTCTTATGGGAATACCACACAAATATTTTAAAATGTTTTAAAACCAAGCACTAGATTATGAAATTTCCAATCATATGGTGCCAGTTTTTAATCTAGTATGTAAGCACATTATGGTTTTATTGTCCGTCGAAAATGGTTAATTTTGAAGATTGAGTGAATTTTTTGGATAAACGTTCTTAACTCACATCACATGACATCTTTGTGAAGAATATTTATCTAACGAACATCGATATTAAATTATATATTACTAGCTTCCGCCCGCGACTTCGTCCACGTGGCATAGTTACTTTCTCTCCCCTTTTCTTCCCTTTTTCTCCCCGTTATCTCACTTGTTTTTAATTAGCCTATGTCCGTCTCCAGGGTCCTAACTATCTCTGTACCAAAATTCATCAAAATTGGTTTGGACATTTAGGCGTGAAGACGTAACAAACAAACAAACTCACTTTCGCTTTTATAATATTTGTAAGGATCCTCTAATTCCAGGTACCTGATGGTCTAGAAGTGCAGGTCTGCTGGGAATGCCTGGCTCGAGTCAAAGCTGCCATCAAATTTAAGGATCAAATACTTCAGTCCTATGACTTTCTGATCTCCTATTCAAAAGAGGTATGTTTAAAGTTAGCTTTGGCTGTTTGTTCAGTATACATTGACGTCACACACGAAGACAAGCTGACTCAGCTTGTCTTCGTGTGTGACGTCAATGTCAAACTCCACGTCTCCACGTGGAGTTTTTATTACGTCGTTTGTTTAATTTTATACTTACTTAAAAAAAATGTCTTACAAGTGTCTAAAATTGACGGCACGGTTGGCGCAGTGGCTGAGCAATCGACTGCTGCGCTGCATGTCGCGGGTTCGATTACCGGACGGAACAAATATCTGTATGACCTGCAGATAGTTGTTTCGGGTCTGGCTGTTTGTGTTTGTGAGTTTAAATGTTTGTAAACGCACCCACGATACAGGAGAAATTCCTAGTGTGGGGTAACGTTTATTTTTAAATGTCTTAACAAAATCAGTAAATTTAAAAAATCCCTCTGGCTTCGAGAGTGTGGGTCTGTGGACGTGAGCAATGGGTAGCTCACTGTCCGTCCGTCTAGTGCCCACTAGGTTCCGGAAAAGAGTGATTTGTGTCTACGCAAGACTAAGAAGGTAAAGTAAGTTGGCCAAGACTGATACGAAACGAAGCCACATCCTATAAAAGTGGTGTTAAGGCGCTGTACAAAGCAAACACTTCGTAAAACGTCTAGATTTTCGTCGCAAAGTTAGCCGTATCTGTAAATGCCACTAGCCAAAAAAAATTACCGTGTATAGTTCAATACATAAAGTAAAGACTTAAACAAAATCAGTTTACAAAAGTGGTCTAGTACTACGAAAAAAAAAATGTTTAAAAAGACCAAGAAAAAAATTTTTTCGTCTCGAAATCTCAATTTTTTCAGCGACAACCATCATATTTTTTTATTTCTATAACAAAGGAAATTGTATAGACTAAAGAGATATCTAAAATTTTTCAAACACGGAGCTGTACTTTTTTATATTCAATAAAAACTGTAAAATGACCTACATTTTGGCGGACATGATATTCAAATAAAATCAAACACCGAAATATTTTCGACCTTATTTCTTTTCTTTCGATGCAATACTGTCGTGTACTTGTGTCAGACCATGCCTAGTATGCAGCTAGCCTCACTTCCGCGAATACCTAAAGATTAGCTTGTTGCCGCGCCTTAAGGTCAAACACGACCGCTAGAAACTGAGAGAGAAGAGGTGTGTCTATGTCAATGTCCTCTCATACTTAAGTACTAACGCTGTTACAAGATCCATCATGTTATTTAATGATCACTTGTTAGGTATAATTTTGATCATCTAATCTAATATATAAAATTCTCGTGTCACAATTTTCGTTCCCATACTCCTCCAAAATGGCTGGCCCGATTTGAACGAAATTTTGTGTGCATATCGGGTAGGTCTGAGAATCGGCTAACATCTATTTTTCATACCCCTAAACCTCAGCGGGTGAAACCGCTGGGCACAGCTAGTATTATTATATGCTTTGCCGTGTTCAATTAAGATAGGTATTAATTTATTTTTAAACTAGCGACCCGCCCAGCGGTTTCACCCGCTGCTCACCTCCTAAGAGTCATAGCGTGAAGTATTAACCTTCCTCTTGAATCACTCTACCTATTAAAAAAACCGCATTCACATCCGTTGCGTAGTGTTAAAGATTTAAGCATACATACAACATAGCAACAGACAGACAGCGACTTTGTTTTATACTATGTAGTGACTTAATTAACGTGTTTTTTGTATGTTGTATTATTTGGCGACTTATGGCATCGTATTGAATATGTCTGTATACATTCACGAAGAACCGACAACCGTTGGGGTAAACGTGTTCTTGAGTGGAGACCGCGACTATGCAAGCGTAGTGTAGGACGCCCTCCGACCAGGTGGGATGACGATCTAAGAAAGACTGCAGGCAGATGCTGGATGCGGCAAGCTGAAGACACAGGGCGCTATGGCGCTCATTAGGGGAGGGATATGTCCAGCAGTGGACTAATATAGCCTGATAATGATGATGATGTATACATTGGTGGTAAATGAATAAATAACAAAACCATATGATTTTAAAAGAGTAACCATGGAGTTTCTTGCCGGTTCTTCTCCATAGGAAACGACCAACCCGAACCGTGCACCTTTTCTCGACGTTTTATAAGTGCTCATGTAGGCCTATCTGAATTACTTTTACTTAGGTACAGCTACCCTACCATGACGTCTTAAAGCAGAACTTATTCCGCTGAGGGAAAGAGACAGAGCTATACAGGGTTTCTAGCACCATCTCTTTCCCTCAGTGGAATAAGTTTACTGAATATTGTTTATGTTGTTTATGGCTAGATATAAGTTTAATTAATATAATATTGTGAAAATTCCTACCATACGTGATATATTCTGCAATATAATTTTATTAGTTTTAAGACATTTTGCTGCGCCCTAACAGGGTCATGTACTCACTAGTTATAAGCCTAGCGTGGAACTTTTTTGTACATTGTGCATTTAATGAATAAATAAAAGTTCTGCTTTTTTTTTTTTTTTTTTTTTTCGGGTGGGAATTCATCCAATGACTTCCCCCGCTCTGGGTGGAGCGGGGGGGCATGTCAGACTTGTACTGACTAAAACCCACCCATGTTCCTTCTATTGCCCTTTCCGTTCCGGGGCCGCGGTATCTCTTTCGAACAACCCGCAACCCCGGCAGGCGGAGGCTCTGGCAAGCCCCTCTGCTTTGCTGACTCTCTTTGAGGCGCGCGTGAAACACGAACGCGCCGTCGACACGGCCTGTCGTCAATCGACGGACGGACGGTGAACTACCCATTGCTCACCGCCCACAGGCCCGCATCTACGGTGGCCGGAAGTCGTCTCGCGGCGCCCGGCGCCATGGGCGTCTCCCGCGGCGGCTGGGTTGGGCAGATGTTCTCTCCCTCAAACGCCCGGCCACCTCCTTTGCTAGCATTACTGCTTCGCAGAAGGTGGTGACCGCTTCCCATTCCCTCTCGCTCCGGACCATGGCCTGAACCAGGGCCGGACGCGAGAGATCGCCGCCGCCGATCGCCTCCACGAGGGCACGGCGGTGCTCCGCCCCGCGCTGGGCAGACCGCCACTGTGTGCTCCACCGTGTCCTCCGGGCGATCGTCACAATGGTGACACCCGGGCGCTTCCTCCCGCCCGATGATGTGCAGGAACCTCCCGAAACTTCCGTGTCCGGTGAGGACCTGCGTCAGGCGGTAGGTGAGGACGCCATGACGCCTCTCCAGCCACTCCTCAAAGAGGGGACTTACCGCCGCTAATAAAAAAAAAAAAAAAAAAAGTTCTGCTTTAAGACGTCGTGGGAGGCCTACTGTTGTGTCTTTCGGATGCGAAATCATCAAATAACTTCCCCTGCTCTGGACGGAGTGTCAGAGATACTGACTAAAATAGGGTAGTTTCCAAATTTTTATTAGACCGTCTTCTTTAAAAATAAGGGACAAGTATTTTTTAAATTGTGAATTGGACCAAAAATTACAAAGATATAGCCCATTAAAGTTGCGTGTGACGTCACGCGTTGCTGCAGTTTTTCACAACAAGTGACGTCACACGTAAATCTAAAAGACTGACTAAATAGAATGTAATTACTTTGACCCTGGAAACTACCCTAATGATACTGGCTGGGGTTGAACTCTCAAATTTTGGGCGGATGAAACGGCGACCATGCCACGCCAAACGCAACTTTAGTCAATCACAAATTGAATCTAAATCCCCGAAATCATTCCAGCACACATTCCTCGACTCTCCAACGGACTTTGAGCCCTATGCCAGTCTCAATCTAGTCAGGAGCAAAGTAGAGTTGTTCGAGTATCTGCTGAAGACTGGCGAGGACGATGAGCAGACAGTTCTAGATGTCAAAGAGGAAGACGGTGACGAGAAGTATTCTTTCGGTGAGTTTTATACCATACTAGCTTTTGGCCGCGGCTTCGCTCGCGTTAAATTCGGGGTAACACAGTTCCCCTTTCCTGATTTACAGGTACCTGCTACCTGTAGTTTTTTGAGTGGTTTATGAGTTATCGTCTATCCTTACTAATATTATAAAAGCGAAAGTGAGTTTGTTTGTCTGTTTGTTTGTTACCTCTTCACGCTTTAATGGATAAACCGATTTTGATGAATTTTGGTACAGAGATAGTTGGGAACCAGGAGACGGACATAGGCTAATTGTTTTTAAAAAAAAGTGGGATGTGCGGGAGAAAGAGGGAAGAAAAGGGAAAACTTAGCGTTGCTATTACAAATCGAAAACCGGCCAAGAGCGTGTCGGGACACGCTCAGTGTAGGGTTCCGTAGTTTCCCATCCGTCACAATAAGTGTTCCCACAACTTTTGTCTTTTTTGTACAAAAACTGTTGTGTCAATCAAGTTCAAAATGATTTTCCTAGAAAGTCCTTATAAAGTTCTACTTTTCAGATTTTTTTCATATTTTCTAAACTTATGGTTCAAAAGTTAGAGGGGGGGGGACACATTGTTTTTTACTTTTGGAGCGATTATTTCCGAAATTATAGACATTATCAAAAAATGATTTTAGTAAACCCCTATTCATTTTTAAATACATTTCCAACAATATACACGTTAGGGTTGAAATTAAAAAAAAAAACACTTCCCACTTTACATATAGGGTGGCTACCCTAATAAAACATTTTTTTCCAATTTTTATTTTACCACTTTGTCGGCGTGATTGATATACATATTGGTACCAAATTTCAGCTTTCTAGTGCTAACGGTCACAGAGATTAAGCGAGGACGGACGGACGGACGGACAGACAGACATGGCGAAACTATAAGGGTTCCTAGTTGACTACGGAACCCTAATAAGGCGCAAGGGGAACTGTGTTACCCCGAATTTAACGCGAGCGAAGCCGCGGGCAAAAGCTAGTGATATAATATATTTTTTTCTTCCATGTCTATATGGATGATCTGCTAATCTTTTAGCAACAATAGAAAATGAATCAATCAAATCAAATCAAAATCATTTATTTCAATTAGACCATTACAGGCACTTTGAATGTCATGAAAACGAAAAAATGATGCTGCTACAGTCCCAGTCATAAGACATAATAACTTGTGAAAGTGCTGTAGTTGTCCATTCCAAAGCGTAGATCTCTATGGAGAAGAATGGGCAAGAAACTCCATGGACACTCTTTTAAATCATAATATTTTTACAAAATCATGGATACATCATTCATGTTGTGATTATAAATACATGTGAGAACGATGTAGAAAAACGAGCACATTAAGAGCGTCAGAGTAAAAGCAAAAACAAGAGTTTAATAGATAAATTAATTAATTTAAACAAACCGTGGCGGCTAATAGATGACCAGTCGCAACTGACAGCGCCCGATCACGAACATGACGCATATATCAACCCCATTCAGCTCAACCATTTTGAAGGGAACTAAATGACCCGATACACGCCACCATCAGCGAGACATTTAAGTGAGCATGACAATCTCTCAACCACCAGGGCAACCGTCGAGTCAATTAAATTACATAGTTCTCACACATGGGCATTACAATTGTACAATATTAGGAAATTGAATCCATACTATGCAAATATAGTCTTACAATCTTCTACAGCTGCCACAATAACTTCAGACGCTGATCAATTAGTTTGCCCCTATGGTTGTGGAGCAGGACCGTCATCGAGCCAAGCATTCATATCATTAATGTAATCCCCCAACTTATAATATGCTTGCCTACATAGTGTGCGTTTAATACAAGACTTAAACTTCGATTCATTCAATTGAAGGATGTTTGGAGGTATTTTGTTATAACATTTTAAGCAGTACCCCATAAAAGAGGAGTCTACTTTAGCTAGCCTGAAACCTGGCTGAACTAGTTGGTCCCTGTTTCTAACTGAATATTCGATTAAAAAATGTGTGAGATATCTGTATAAATAACTAAAAAAGTTGAAGTTGAAGACGTTATTGCCAAAAATGCGACTTTTGAAGTTGATCTTTTTATTTTGAAGTAGAATAATGAAATAAGGTCCAATTTTCTTTACAGAGGTAGCGATAAAAGAAGAAGCTTTTGACGATCCATACTTTCAAGATATACCGGCTATAGACAACGATATCACATCGGATGAAGATGTACAGCTGTCCAAACTGAAAGAGACGGAGAAAGTGAAGAAGAAGAGGAAGAATGTGAGGAAGAAGGAAAGGGAAAGTGATAGGGTGAGTAGATTATTGTTATTTTTTCTAATGTTTAAAGCATTTTTTTGCATAGAAAGAAAATAAGTTTCTTTGGCACATGCCACAAGTGCACACAAAAATAAAAAAAAGAAAGTACCTAAACAATAAATAATATTTTTATTTCACATAGGCCTACATGGGCACTTATAAAACGTTTAGAAAAGGTGCAGGTGGTTAAGTTAATTATTAACTAGTTCACCTCGGTATGTACTTATGAAAACACTAATAGAGGGTTGCAAATAAAACACCAATATTGAGTTCTGATCTGAGCTTTTACCCGACACGCGCCGCAAAGGAGGGTAATGTGTTCATCAGTCTATGTATGTATGTTCCTTTGAATCTTTATACAGACCCGGCCACCGTAGATTCGGGCCTGTGGACGGTGAGCAATGGGTAGCTCACCGTCTGTCCGTCTATTGACGACAGGCCGTGTCGACGGCGCGTTCGTGTTCCACGCGCGCCTCAAAGAGATGTCAGCAAAGCAGAGGGGCTTGCCAGGGCCTCCGCCTGCCGGGGTTGCGGGTTGTTCGAAAGAGATACCGCGGCCCCGGAACGTAAAGGGCAATAGAAGGAACATGGGTGGGTTTTAGTCAGTAAAAGTCTGACATGCCCCCCCCGATCCACCCAGAGCGGGGGAAGTTATTTGATGATTTCCCACCCCAAAAAAAAGCACTATATATATAGACTAAACGCCTGGGCCGATTTTTATGATTCATACAGTCAACAGAGACAGATTCAGAACAGTCGGGACCCATTATTGGAGTGTGAGCCGTTCTAGATTTTAATGGGTCCCGACTGTTCTTCATAGTTCTAGATTACATTACTTGTTTTTCTCTTTTCAGTTTTATTTTTATTAGGTCTGTAGTTTGGTTCACTTTTTACGCAGTCGGGTTTTTTTATTTTTTTATTAGTTGGGTCTTTGACTCCTCCGTCAGAGACCACTCCACTTCGGTCACAATGAAAAAGTTTCCTCACTTAAACCAAAAAGTCTTTATGCATATAGTTACTTAAAATGATATCCAGAAAGAATCGTGAAGGGTTTAAACACTGTATATTCTACTTACTCTATTATATTTGTACATCCTTTGTCCACAGATCGACTCCCCAAAACGACAAAAGACCAAAAAGGACAAAAACCCCGAAAAGAAGAGTAGAAAGCTGAAGAACCTCCCGGAAGACTTAGTAGAATTGTACACCATGAGTAAAGATGAAATGTGGACCATCAGGACTGAGGATCTGAACAGCAAGGAGTTTCAGAAGCTCAAGAATAGGTGAAGGCTTATTATTTTTTTAAACTGCGGCCAAAAAAAGGGGGTGTTATAAGTTTGACGTTGCGTCGGGGAATCGCTTATGTTTTTTTTTGGATAGGAAATCATCAAATAACTGACTAAAGTACGGCCAACGAGAAGCGATACCAAATGTAAACAAAACCCATGCTAAAACCCCATCTAAAATGGCCGCCCGAATGTTGGCGAACCCGTCTTAACGTTGTCATGTTTTTGCCGGGAGAACGAGACATTACGACAAAGGCACAAGATGGAAAGAGCTAAATATTAGATTGTCAACGCCACAGTTGTTCTTTAGGTTAATGACCTTTCGTATCGCTTCTCGTTGGCCGTACTTTAATGTATTTTTCTGTCCACAGATGTGACGATTGCATAATTGCCTTTAACACTGAAAAGTTAATGCATGATCATCTCAATGGAAAACACCAACCTGTGAGTATTCTCCATCATCATCATCGTAAAAAAAGTTAATACCTTTTTTACTAATCAGGTGATCTCAGTCTCTGTCATATTTAACATAAGCTGGCGCCTGGATTCTCCCGCGTGATATCGAAAAAAAAAGTATCCTATGTGTTATTCCAGACTATAATCTAGATCTGTGCCAAATTGCATCAAGATCCGTTCAGCCGTTTTGACGTGAAAGAGTAACAAACATCCATCTTCACAAACATTCGCATTTATAGATGGAGAGTTCTAACGTGTATAAAAAGGAGCAATAATATTTAAGGAACATATAGCTAAGATGTTAAGCAGTCTTTGTGGATGTTCTCAGGTTCTTAAACACTATACTTTTATGGAAAACTAGCTTTTGCCCGCGGCTTCGCCCGCCTTAAATTCGGGGTAACACAGTTCTCCTTTCCTGATTTATAGGTACCTGCTACCTGTAGTTTTTGCCCTTGCGCCTTATTTATTGTAATAGCAATGCTAACTTTCCCTTTTCTTCCCTCTTTCTCCCTCATATTTTTACTCTTTAAAAAAAAATAGCCTGTTTCCGTCTCCAGGGTCCCAACTATCTCTGTACCAAAATTCATCAAAATCAGTTTGGCCATTTGGGCGTGAAGACGTAACAAACAAACAAACTCACTTTCGCTTTTATAATATTAGTAAGGAAGTAGGATGGAGAGTTACTAACGTGTACAAAAAGGAACAAGTGTAACATTTAAGGAGCATACAGCTAAGATGATAAGCAGTCTTTCTGCATGTTCTCAGGTTCCCCACAGGTTGCATGTCCCGTCGCACGATTGTTTACAAAAATGTAGGGTAACAATGTATGAAACTTTGCACCCGTGTGCAAACTTTGTCGCGCGAAGGCTTCAAAAAGCAATTTTCTCTAAAAGTATAGTGTTTAAGAACCTGTTCTCAGGTTCTTAAACACTATACTTTTAGAGAAAATTACTTTTTGTTGCACGAACTCCGTGCGACAACCCTAAAATCAGCTGAGAGCTTGTTTTGTGTCGCTACGCTGGGAAATGACTTTCGTTTTAGGGTTCTTTACTTTAAAAGGAAAAAACAAATCCTTATAGGATCGCTATGTTGTGCGTCTGTCTGTCTGTCAAGACCGTTTTTCTCGGGAACGCGTGGAGGTATCGAGGTGAAATTAAAACCATTTACTCAACTCTGTTGGAGCCGTGAAAAAATCCCGTCAAGTCTATTTTGTAAAAAGTTATGTCGCAAGTTTGTACAGAAACCTTGGCCCGCGAGGTCAACTCTCAACCAGCTAGTTTTTTTTTTTTTTCAAAAAATATGTATAGAGTACTAGCTTTCGCCCGCGACTTTGTCCGCGTGGCATAGTTACTTTAGGTTAACGCTAACTTTAACCCGCGTTATGATCGAAAAAAAAATATCTTTCTTTCCCCTATTCTTCCCTCTTTCCCCCCCTTTTCTCACCTTAAGAAAATAGCCTATGTCAGTCTCCAGGATCCCAACTATCTCTGTACCAAAATTCATCAAAATCGGCTTTGCCATTTAGGCGTGAAGACGTAACAAACAAACAAACTCACTTTCGCTTTTTTAAATTATTTTTTTAGAAAAGTGAGGACTGCCATCAGTGTTCAATATGCAAAGCCTTCTTCTTGACGAAGGACAACCTATCGTCTCACGCGGCGCTGCACCTCGTCGGGTACCGCTGCGTCGTGTGCGGGCTGCGCACGGGCCTCAAGCGGCGCATGCTGCGGCACGTGGCGAGTCATGCGCCCGCGCAGGACGCGCATGTGTGTCCCACTTGTGGGGCTAGCTTTGGGTAAGTAAGGATCTATCATTTTACTGAAAAGTTTTACTAGTAAAATTGTTTTGTTTTTATAAAAAAATTGTACTAACTGGGTTGTGGAGGTCAGATAGGCAGTCGCTCCATGTAAAATACTGAAATTCAGCTGCATCCGGTTAAACTGGAATCCGACCCCAACAAAGTTGGGAAAAGGCTAGGTAGATGATTTCTAAATATAAATCATTTTTTTTAAACATTGCCCTACACTAGGAATTTCTCCTGTATCGTGGGTGCGTTTACAAACATTTAAACTCGCATACACAAACAGCTAGACCAGGAACAACTACCTATCTGTGGGCTATACAAATATTTGTTACGTGCGGGGATCGAACCCGCGACACGCGACGCAGCAGTGCCGTCAAATTTTCCACAATGACTTTGAGATTTAAAGTAAGACACAGCGCCTCTATGGCCACAAAATGAAACACAATAATGTGTTTATAGAGACACGTTCCAATTAGACCTTTTTAGGTGCATTCATAATGACATCTTAAAAATTTATTGGAACGAAGTTCCTTATCGCGCGTTGCGCAAGGGGAAACAATTAAGACCAAAAGTTGTAACGACACTTTTTGCTTAAGACCAAAAGTTGTAACGACACTTTTTGCTATAGTTGTAAGCCGTGCGGCGTGCACGTGTTTCTCTGTCCGTCTCACTCTCTTTCTCTCATAGAAAGCAAGCCAGTTATTTTTATTTCGTCTTTCAATTTCGCATTGAACAGTGTGGTGTCGCGACGATTATTTTTGTTGAGTGTATACAGGTTTTTTGTACATAATAAATAATAACTTCGTTCCATCCGGGTGTCCTTTGACACCTCTCAAGTTTTTATTTATTTAACAACTAGCTTTTGCCCGCGGCTTCGCTCGCGTTAAATTCGGGGTAACACAGTTCCCCTTGCGCCTTATTGATTTGTAATAGCAACGCTAAGTTTTCCCTTTTCTTCCCTATTTCTCCCTCACATCGCACTTTAAAAAAAAATTAGCCTATGTCCGTCTCCTGGTTCCCAACTATCTCTGTACCAAAATTAATCAAAATCGGTTTAGCCATTAAAGCGTGAGGAGGTAACAAATAAACAAACTCACTTTCGATTTTATAATATTAGTAAAGATTCTAACGTTGTTACAGCACAAAAGCGAAGCTAACTTACCACCGCGGCGTCTGTCGCCAGGAGAAGCCACAGTGTGACTGCTGCGGCAAAGTGTTTGCCAACAAAATGACGCTCAAATATCATCTAAAGTAAGTACTTATCTACCTAAAATAGTATATTCATATAATGGGTGTAAAACTGCTGTTTCACGGGAAATCATCAAATAACTTTCCCTGACTTTCACTGACTAACCCACCCATGTTCCTTCTATTGCCCTGTATGTTCCGGGGCGTGGTATCTCTTTAAAACAACCCGCAACCCCGGATGTAAAAATACCCTTGATGAAGCCGAAAGGCACTTTTTTTCCTGGCCGTTGCGGGGAATCGCTATTTTGTTTATTATAGACCAGTGTTTTTCAAACTTTTTGATTTCGCGACCTCTTTAAAATTTGAAAAATTCTGGCGTCCACTATTGCCATAGAGATAAACAGAAAATAATAATCTAAAAGATATGTATGCGATTATCACCATTATGTTATGTTTATTCATTTTTGAGATATAAAGAAACAGGAGAATATTAAGAGCTGGCAAGGGAAGCTCTAAAATTATTTGTGCCATTAGCCACTTCATACTTATGTTAACGGGTATGTAAAATTCATTTATTTATTTATTTATTCATTAAATGCACAATGTACAAAAAAGTTCCACGCTAGGCTTATAACTAGTGAGTACATGACCCTGTTAGAGCGCAGCAAAATGACAAAACTAATAAAATTATATTGCAGAATATATCACGTATGGTAGGAACTTTCACAATATTATATTAATTAAACTTATATCTAGCCATAAACAAAATAAACAATATTCAGTAAACTTATATCTAACCATTAACATTTGGCACATACATAATTATATTTTAATATTCTATTTTAACTTTGGATCTTCTATAAATTCTTGGATACTATAGTAAGCTTTATCTAAGAGCAATGACTTTAACCGCGCTTTAAATATTATCAATGTTTTTGTGGACCGTATATTTTGAGGCAATTTATTATATATCTGTATATTTCGGTATTCTGGGCTATTCAACTAGAAAATGATTACTAGGTGTTGTTATTTTTATAAATAAACTATGTTTCCTTCTCATTAAACTTGTGTTTTAGCCTAGTTTACCTTGTCTTTTTTTTATTTTTGAAAAACACTATTCAAGACCATTTCTGGGTGGACACGCTGGAGCATACAGTGGCGGTCTGCCCAGCTTGAGGGAGAAAAGACGTCTTCTGCTTGCGTCATTTTTAATGAAAACTATATTATCCAATTTTACAGTTTGTAAAACAGTTTACAGTAAGCAATGACTTATTGTCGGGCCTACGCTGTCCTCTCATACTTAACTACTAACTGTAGCTGTAACAACAACATTGTAATACCAAATGATTTTAAAAGAGTAACCATGGAGTTTCTTGCCGGTTCTTCTCCATACGAAACGACCAACCCGAACCGTGCACCTTTACTCGATGTTTTATAAGTGCCCATGTAGGCCTATGAGAAATAAAAATATTTTGATTTAAACATTGTCCACAGAATCCTGCCTCAGAATAGAGATGATAAGCCTAAGGAGAAGCTGTATATACCGTGCAAGGGCTGCGATAAAGTGTTTCATTCGAAGAAAAGTTACAGAGCACATGTGTGGGTATTATTTTATTTTATTACTAGCTTTTGCCCGCGGCTTCGCTCGCGTTAAATTCGGGGTAACACAGTTCCCCTTGCGCCTTATTGATTTGTAATAGCAACGCTAAGTTTTCCCTTTTCTTCCCTCGTTCTATCACATCCCACTTTTGACGTGATAACGTCTTTAAAATCGTTTTAGTCGGGTGACATGTTCAGAAACTTGTGTCACACCAAAACCTCACAAGCGACATTTCATAAAGATGGTAGCGCCATCTGTTACTTGGCTCGAAAAAAAAACTTTAAATTAGTACTTAATTTCATTTTAGATGTCACTACTGGTGATAACTTATATCACCAATAAGACGTTATCACGTAAACATCTCGATCGTAAACCTACTTTACAAACAACCAATTTTTTTAATAAAAATTAGCCTATGTCCGTCTCCTGGTTCCCAACTATCTCTGTACCAAAATTCATCAAAATCCGTGTAGCCATTAAAGCGTGAAGAGGTAACAAACAAACAAACTCACTTTCGCTTATAATATTATAATAGTAAAAAAAGTAAGAGTTAAGGAGTTTGTTTGTTTGTTACCTCTTCACGCTTTAATGGCTACACCGATTTACTCCCCAAATTTAACGCGAGTGAAGCCGCGGGCAAAAGCTAGTATACAATATATTTTTATGAATTTGTAGCCTATGTGTTATGCTGATAAGTAGTATAAGTATATAGTATTAGTATAAGCTATATTATTGTGAAGTTTTTAGGGGCATGAAGAACAGGGTGTAATGCTCTTTATCATGTATGGAAAAGGGTGGATCCTCCGACCAGACGGGTGTGACGGGTGGGGAAGTTTTAAAAGAAGGCTAGACGGAAAAAATTAAGACTAAAATTTGTAACGACACTTTTTGTTATAGTTGTAAGCCGTGCGGCGTGCGCGTGTTTCTCTGTCACTCTCATAGAAAGCAAGCCAGTTATTTTCATTTCGTCTTTCTATTTCGCATTGAACAATGTGGTGTCGCGACGATTATTTTTGTTGAGTGTATAAAGCTTTTTTGTACATAATAAATAATAACTTCGTTCCATCCGGGTGTCCCTTGACACCTCTAAAGTCTTTTTTTTAAACAAAAAAGAAACATCTTCTTTCTGTCCCTCAGTGTTATTCACGATGGTCTCACCTATCCCTGCCCGATCTGCGGCAAGCTGTTCCAATGGAAGCGCAACCTCGCACGACATTCGCGCAACCACCGGGAACGAGAAGCGGGCAACCTGCACGAGTGTCGCGATTGCAGCAAGACTTTTGCAAGCAGGGATTGTTATAACAACCATATGCGACTTAGCAAACGACATGTGTCGCAGGATACCTACCAGTAAGTACCGAAATAATAATGTGTTTGAAAAATAACTGATGCGTTTATAATATCAGAAATAATAGGAAAATCGAATAAATATTTTTAAAATTGACTCTCAGTTACATATCGAGTTTCCTGCTTCGGAAAGCACGTCAAACTGTTAGTCCCGGCTGTCATTTGTAGATCCTTGTCAATCGTTACAGGTAGTCAGTGTCCAGAAAGTCTGACAAGCAGTCTAACCTAATACTAACTGGGTTGTGCAAGTCAGATAGGCAATCACTCCATGTAAAATACTGATATTCAGCTGCATCCGGTTAGACAGATGATTTCTAATCCTTACTAATATTATAAAAGCGAAAGTGAGTTTGTTTGTTACCTCTTCACGCTTTAATGGCTAAACCGATTTTGATGAATTGTGGTACAGAGATAGTTGGGAACCAGGAGACGGACATAGGCTATTTTTTTTAAAAAAAGAGTGAGATATGAGGGAGAAAGAGGGAAGAAACGGGAAAACTTAGCGTTGCTATTACAAATCAATAAGGCGCTACCGAATTTAACGCGAGCGAAGCCGCGGGCAAAAGCTAGTAAAATATAAATCTAAGATTCTTTAAATATCTTGAAAATGTTGACAAAATTATATATACCGAGTATCCGAAAGTGTTAACAGAAACATTTAGGTTTGTCCAAAAAATACCCTACCGTCGCCAGTCATCCAAATATAAGATTAAAAATTCAAAATCCTTTGAAAGCATCCGATAATGTTGCAAAAATATCCTTGTTAAAATTTGAAATCATCTGAAAAAGTAATATCTGCTCTTATAAATATAACAACAGGCTTTATAATGGGTGTCAAAGTACCTTTAACGAAGTCAAAAGGCACTTGTTCTCGTACCTCAAAAGAAAAACAACGAAACCCTTACAGTTCTGACAGTTCAAGACAGTCTATCTCAGGAACACGTGAAGTAGACATGGGTAGCTCGCGAATGAGAGATAAAATTGAACTAGCTCTTTAGTTACAATCTAGCTCTCAGTCGCTCAGTCGTTCACGGAATAGCTCACTAGTTCTTTTAGCTCAACGGCTCATTGACTCAATACTCTGTGGCTTTGCGAGTTACGAGTGGTACCGACAGCGTCCCGACAATGTCCGAACTTCCCCGACGAACAGGTGAACGATTTCGCATGTCGCTCACTGACCAACTCTTCGGCTTAATACAACATTGTAAATACTCTAATCTAAATGATAACGTCCATTCATTACATTATACTGTCAATTAGTTAGCTTTTTAAATATTATTCATCTAGATTGACAGTCCTTAGCCTGTTCAAGTATGAAGGAAAATCATTGGCTTTCATAATTTATTTTTTTTGTAATAAAAACAAAAACAACCCAATGAATCTAATTTTATCTATAGCTCGCAACTGAGATAAATGAACTACAGAACTTTAAAGATTATAAAGAGCCACTGAGCTAGATGTATCGTTTGACTTGCCTAAAGTAGTGCGGCTCAATTTGATCTGTAGCTCGCAAGTAAATCAATTGAGCTGAAGAGTTAAAAGAGTTATTCGGTGAGCTAAAGAGCGATATAGCTCTTTTGATCAAAAGAGCTGTATCTCTCTTTTCTTTTCAGTAAGCTACATTTCGCATGTCTAGCGTGAAGGCATCGAGTTGAAATGAAAACCATATACTCAAATCTATGAAAAAATCATCCGTTTAAGTCTACACAGTCAAAAGATATAGCTGTTTATGTCGCAAGTTTGTACGGAACCCGTCGGTGTGCTAGTCTGACTCACTCTTCTTTTTATTCTAGAACATACCTGGGAACTTTCTAGTTATTGAAATATCGGGGGTCAAAGTTCCAACATTTCTCAAAGTTATTTTCAAATCAGTTTTTTTGAATGTCTACTTGAAATAACTCCCTGACCCGACATACATAAATCCATCCGATGCATACATCAATATAATGTTTTAAGAGCGTAAAATAGAGTTGTACAGTAAAATGGGTTTTTTTCCCAAATCACAAAAAAACAGCAATATTTTTTGTTACGTTTACGTTCCCGGGCCGCGGTATCTCTTTCTGTATGATACTTACGTGCATTTTTTTTTAGACACGAATGCAATTATTGCGGGAAGAAATTCGCGACAAAATGGTGTCTAACTGACCACATTGACTGGGACCATTTGAAGAGAATCAAGTATCAATGTAGTTTCTGTTTCAAGGTATGTATTTAAAAGGTAAAAGATATTTAAATAAAAAAAAAACAATGCCCCACACTAGGAATTTCTTTTGTATTGTGGGTGCGTTTACATACATTTAAACTCACAAACAGCCAGACCCGGAACAACTATCTGTAGCCATACATATATCTGTTTCGTGCGGGGTTCGAACCCGCGCCACGCATCGCAGTAGTCGATCGCTCAGCCACTGCACCAACCGTGTCGTCATACATGTCGTTGTATCTTCATATCTTTATTTGCATTCCATAATGTGTGAAGATCTTACGATGGGTTTAATTGCGCTACAGTACAATTACAAAAACCAAAATAAATATTAATGATTTGATTCTATTCAAATTTGTAAAAACATGACCTTAATACTAACTAAATAAATTATAACATTAATGTTTTAGAGATCAGTGACAGCAAAATACTTATTAAATTATACCTTTTCCAATAAAATGTTAAAACATGTCCTTAATATTATATTGTCTGTTGCAGGCATTCAAAACAGCAAAAATATTAGTAGCCCATGTCAATAATATACACGAGGGGAAGAACAAGGAAGCTGACGGAGAACATCTGTGTGAGATGTGTGGCAAATCTTACAGGGTATGTTAACTACAAGTCTTTAAACTGACATGGTTACTAATATTATAATTAACACTTGAAACGGGATATTTACCATGTTTGTTATTTATATCGAGTTTCCGATATTTCGGCGATGTTGCTCACGGATGAACTGAAGTTATTGCGGGTGGATGTTTACGAGCAGACAAAACGATCTACCCTCTTTCTTATTCGAGTTGTGAGTGACGGTGTTAGTGGTAATGAACGCAAAAAAACGAAACAACACACAAAACTAGATCGTTTTGTCTGCTCGTAAACATCCACCCGCAATAACTTCAGTTCATCCGTGATCATGGCGTTTGCAACATCGCCGAAATATCGAAGACTCGGTATAAATAACAAACATGGTAAATATCCCGTTTCAAGCGTTAATTATAATACAGTCATAAAATAGTTAACCAGCGCTGTGCTGTGGGCTCCCATGGCACAACATCATGCTGAGTGGTGACCTACCTGTCGCAGTCACGACGTGCAAGCTATTTTTATTTTGTCCCATATAATGTATTTGTAAATGTTTGTGATGCATGTTTAATGTTTATTTTGTGTGCTCGTCGTAATTTGCGACAAATAAATGTTTTTTTTTCTTTTAGATGAAAGTTATAGGAATACCTTTGACTACCGACTTGATAAACGAGGAGGTTCAATGTTCGACAGTATTTTTTTTAATATATGTATGTTCACCGGTTACTTCGCCAACTCTGGACCGATTTTTATAATTCTTTTTTTGTTTGGAAGGGTATCCTTCTGTGGTGGCCCCATATCAATTTTATTTATATTGCTTGGGTAGATTATAAGTTATCGTCTATAACACATATTTACTTCTACGTTCATATGGATAATCTGCTAATCTTTTAGTAATAATGAAAAATGAATCCAACTTTCCTACTTAATATTATAAATGCGAATGTTTGTGAGGATGTATGGATGTTTGTTACTCTTTCACGTCAAAACGGCTGAACGGATCTTGATGAAGGCACAGAGGTAGATAATAGTCTGGAATAAAACATAGGATACTTTTTTTCGAACATCACGCGGGCGAAGCCGCGGGCGCCTACTAGTACTCAATAAAAGTTTGTGTAAGATATCATCACACCATAACTAAAAATTCTAAAATAAAACCTTTTTTGCAAATCATCCATACATCCATCCTCACAAACATTCGCATTTATAATATTAGAAGGATGAAATTTAAATAAATTAATATTTATCTCCAGATAAATCTTTGATTTTGATGACGTGTATGTGTTACTGTAAACGCTCGAACTACGGTAAATCTTAAGATTTTCCAGTAAAACTTAGGATTTACCGATTATGAATGATAAATGTCCATAAAAGTTTGGGATTCGAACTTTTACCATTATTCACTTGGTAAATCGTAGGATTTACATTGAAGGAACGGTAAATGACGAAAAAAATCATGTCATAACTCGTTCCGCACATCGCCGTGCACTCGTTGGTAGTCAGCCGCCGTGTTATTTTTTATTACTTTAGAAGTATTTCAAATATTAATATTATTTACTCTGGACGCTCTTACTGTGCACGTCTTTCTACATCGTCCTCACATATTTGTATAATCTCAACATGAATGATGTAAATACGATTTTGTAATAATATTCTAATTTAAAAGAGTGTCCATGGAGTTTCTTGCCCATTCTTCTCCATAGAGATCAACGCTTTGGAATGGGCAACTACAGTACTTTCACAAGTTATTATGCCTTGTGACCGGGACTGTAGATTCATTTTGTTTCATGACATTCAAAAGTGCCTGTAATGGTCTAATTGAAATAAATGATTTGATTTGAATAATTACTTGTTACTAATTTTATTAATACAACTTCGAAATGAAAATAATTTAAAAAGGTTATTATTATTATAACTAAGTTTTTGACTAATGGTTACTTAAAATATATGACGCAGAATTGATTATTTTTTTGTTGTATTCCTAAAACCAACATTTACCAGTCCACATTGCAAACCTAGCATGTACAGACGCTTGCACATCAAGCTACTACAATCTGTCAGATTTCTTTGATAGATTTTCGACTTTATTTCTAAAGTATTAGGTTCAAGGTTCATTGGGAAAAATTGACAGTTTCGGGTAGCTTGACCTGCTGGTGTCTGTACTGAATTGGAATGGTAAAAGTCAGAAAAAGTCGTCCCTTTTAAAATAAATACTTACATTTACCAACTCGTGTCGGTAAATCTTAGGTTTTACTGGAAAATCTTAAGATTTACCTTAGTTCGAGCTTTTACAGTAACATATGTATTTCTTTTTTACAGACGGTGAAACGATTGAAAGGTCACGTTTGGGCGATGCACACAAAACGAACACACAGCAAGGTGTTTAAATGCAAGCTATGTCCCGCCACCTTCATGTGGCAGACCAGCATATACAAGCATATGAAGATGATGCATGACAGCAATAAGAAGACTAAGGTAAGACACAGAATCTGGATCTCTTGATCGGTTTCTTCTCAGCAAGTGTGCTCCATCATAGGGTGCTGCACTAGTGCTTCGCTTCTGGCGAGTAGCGGCACGGTTGGCGCAATGACTGAGCGATCGACTCCTGCGCTGCGTGTCGCGGTTTCTAAGTATGTGACATACAGGTAGTAGTTTCGGGTTCTACAAACAGCCAGACTTTTCTCGACGTTTTATAAGTGTCTATGTGATTTAGATACAAATATTTGACCTATAAAGAACTCACTTTTTAAATACAAAATAGGCTTGCGTTATCTTTTTTTTATAAACTTTGCCCCACACTAAGAATTACTCCTGTATCGTGGGTGCGTTTACAAACATTTAAACTCACATACACAAACAGCCAGACCCGAAACAACTATCTGTAGGCCATACAAATATTTTGTTCCGTGCGGAGATCGAACCCGCGACACTCAGCGCAGCAGTCAATCGGTCAACCACTGCGGCAACCGTGTCGTCAGGATTTCTTGATCATTCAGAACTAAATAAACACATCTTTTTTATTTCACAGTCTCCTCGTGCCGTCCAACCTGTGAAGAAAGAAGAGCCTTACCCAGGAATCGAACTAGCGAACCGCATGCAGTACTTCCAGCAGAATATCAGTAGCAACTTAAATATCGTTCACATACAACCTTTAGGAATAACTCAAAATATTGTCTAACTATTTGTATCCATCTTTTTCAATCGCTGCTGTGTTCCTTAGTGTTGTACCGTGATGTTTTATAACCTATAACCTTCCTCGATAAATGGACTATATGTTACTAAAAGATTTTTACAATTCGAACGAGTAGTTCTTGAGATAAGCGCATTAATACAAACAAACTCTTCAGCTTAAGACGCTCCCTACAAAAAGTTAAAGGTTCAAGAACCTGCATAAATTGTCTTTGACAAATAGAGATTGCAATTTAAAAAAAAAAACTTTTTGTCACATGAATTTGAAAATGCAACAAAAAAACGGCTTTTGGTGGTTTTTTGGAAATTCAAGCACTGGCTCGAAGATATGAGGAAACACACAAATTATTATTTTTCTCGAAGTTATGGCCTGTTGAATATTTCCCAAAATTTTGGAATTATTTTTTGATCCCTTAATTTTTTTCCACTAGTGTATAATATATATTATATGTTGCACTTTCATCCAATTAAACGTTAGAAAAAAAATACATAGGAACCTACTAATAATCTAGGTAGGTACTAAAAATAGATAAATGTATTATGATCTCATTTTTCAGTTTCACTTGGAGCTATGAAAAGTCATAGCTGGTATTCGTTAATAAGGTTCTATTATAACCTCAAAATCTAGGTTTTGGAACGAAGTTACTTATCGCGCGTTGCGAAAAGGGGCTAGACGGAAAAAATGAAGACCAAAAGTTGTAACGACACTTTTTGCTATAGTTGTAAGCCGTGCGGCGTGCACGTGTTTCTGTCTGTCTCTCTCTCTCTCTCTCTCTTTCTCTCATAGAAAGCAAGCCAGTTATTTTCGTTTCGTCTTTCTATTTCGCATTGAACAATGTGGTGTCGCGACGATTATTTTTGTTGAGTGTATACAGGTTTTTTGTACATAATAAATAATAACTTCGTTCCATCCGGGTGTCTCTTGACACCTCTCAAGATTTTTTTTAATATATCTATTCTGCAGCTAGTCCGCTATAAAGATAAGATCATAAAGGAGTTTACTAATGATAGAGAATACAATACATCATGTTCCGATGCTATTGGCTCCAGGGCCAATAATGTATGGACGCAGAGCAATGTTTTTTTGTATGTGAGGAATTTCTTTTTAGCAGGCAAAGCTTGGATTTGTGGTACTAGGCTCTTTCGAACAAATGCGAAATGTTGATGTGTAATAGGCTGTTCCCCCTCATCTGCTTCCCCTGTTTGGAATTGCAAGCGCGATATGACGCCATGTATGTATTAAATGAATTGCCATAATAGTTAAGTATTAGCAATAATTTATATTTAGTATCTTTTATACAAAGACATTATGATTAAACTCAATTTACAAAGTACTTTTGTTTTTTTTTCTCCTTGATCCTTTACCTTGGATACACACAGCTATCAGGGTCCAGCTAGGAGGCTTATAAGCCTCCTAGCTGGACCCTGATAGCTGTTAAATCTTATGACAATGTAAACGAGTTGAGAGTTGAAGTTCAGAATACGATTTATAACATTCACCACAACACGTTATTAAAGGTGACTAGAAATGAAATGATAATATTTTTGTGTTCACCAAAAATACTGATCGTGCACCAAATATTCTTTCCTGAATGTTAAAAAAATGCGTAGGTTAGGTTAGGTTAAAACTGTGACCCCCTACGACGCCAGTAACGACTTGCATTAATAGAAAATGGATAAAGATATAACACTTTTTTATTGTAGTGCGCTGATGCTCGTTATGACATATTTTAATTAACATATTTTGGTGCACATTCAGTATATTTGGTGGAACACAGGTAAAATTAGGTAAATGAAATGGGAATAAATTGAAGTACTTTTAAATACCATCCGAAATGAATTCGTTAGAAGAATAAATTTGTGTATCTAAGAAAATTGAGCCCATTTCGAGCAATTAATTACCTAGTTAGATTTCATTGTTTTCCTTTCATTTAATTTATGAAGTTTGTTAAAGAGATTTCATCCTAATTGACCCTAACGATCGATGCAATAAAAGTACAGAGTGCATTTATTACAGATTTTAGTTGGTTCGATTACTTTATTTTTTTTAAATGTTTGAATGCCGTTTTCTTTTCAAAAATAGGGAACTGTTTTCTTTGAGTAAAATTTTCTATCTAAAGTATTAAGAGTCCCTTCAGGTTACACACTTCCACACTGTTTATATAAGGCGTATGGAGTTGAATTAATAAGGACAAAAAAACAAAGAATTTGTTTTTAATAAGTTAGTTTAATAAATATTAAATATAAGATCGTTTTTCTATATTCTAACCTTGAGAAAATGGTGGTCCTCCGTTGGTACTCAAATGATAGAGGCCGGTTGATCTGAAAACATGAAAAGGAGATGAATAAAGATATTGTGTGAAAAATATTCCAACGGCCTAATAATCCTTACTTATTAATATTATAAAAGTGAAAGTAAGTTTGTTACGTCATCACGCCGAAATGGCCAAACCGATTTTGATGATGATTGATGAGTACAGAGATAGTTAGGACCCTGGAGCCGGAAATAGGCGAAAAGGGGAAGAGAAAGATATTTTTTCGATCATCACGTAGGTCAAAGTAACTATGCCACGCAGACGAAGTCGCGGGCGGAAGCTAGTACAATATAATTATTTGTTCTCAGACAAATAAGGACCACAGTTACTTCTTTACTAATAATAATAACTAACTTATACTAACAGTTAACACCACACATATCAGTTATGGATTGAACATGAAAATCAAGAAAATTAATTACAGTCACAATAATTAGAATGATCAAAAATCTCCGACGGTGTCGTACATTCTTGCAACATAAACGGCCATATCTGTTGACTCCGTAGACTTAGAGGATTGTACTGATGGATGCAGTAAGTACCGGAGTAGGGAACTGACGTAAGCCGTTCTAAATATCAGATAGGATGAAGTTCTACGTACCCAGGCTTAGGAGTAAGGCCCCCCATTTTCAGCGTATCCGTGGAGTCACAGTCTCCAGTCACTGCTGATTGCAAGGAGTCACATCGGTATCCGGTAAAACCTCCATACATTAGCGATTCTGCCATGTAGTATACAGCTCTGAAAACAAATAAACAATAAATATATCATCAGGGGACGCTCAGAGCATGGCGGGCCACGTGTCGACTCCCAGCCACAGTAGGCGCGGAACTCTGGACGGTGAGCAATGGGTAGCTCACCGTCCATCCGTATAGTGACGACAGGCAATGTCAACGGCGCGTTTGTGTTCTGTTCGCGTCTTTAAGATTTGTTGATTTGTTGAACAGTTTTCACCGACACTCATAGCAAAAAGGGGCCTGTATGCAGGCCCCTCTTTCCCACTGGGCACACTGGGCACGTGCCCAGGGCCCCGTGATGGATTGGGGCCCCCTAGTCTAGTCCCTACTCCATTACCAAACGAAAACCGATAGCTACCTACTGTACTCTCGCCTGAAAATCAGTCTTAACAAATGCTAAACCGACTATGGTCAATTTGTAGACTTGCACTCGCAACTGCAGCGGGGAACGCTCTTTCTCCAAATTAAAACGACAAAAAAATTAATAATGAAGTACAATGCTTCAAGAAAGATTAAAAAGTTTGTCGCTAATGTCAATAGAATGTGAATTGCTCAAAAACATACATTTTAAAGATGTGATAAAGGACTGCTCAACTCAAATCTAGAAAGGTACCGCTTCAATCAGCATAGATACTCATCGTGGATGCTGGTTATTTAGTCTGAATTACATTATATTATCTATTTATAATAATATCTAATGTAACAGTAAATAAATAAAAATAAAGCTAAAACTTTGCACATCTACGTTCTTTGTTTATTCTAACAAAAGACTGCTTTATTACTATCGTCATAGGGGCCCCATCATTATTCTAATGTGCCCAGGGCCTCTAATAGGTAAAAAACGGCCCTGCCTGTATGTTTGTATGTCTGTTTTTTGCGGGGCCGCGGTATCTGTTTCGAACAGGCGGTGGCCCTGGCAGGCTCCTCTGCTTTGCTGACATCTCTTTGAGGCGTGGAACACCAACGCACCGTCGACACGGCCTGTCGTCTAGACGGACGGACGGTGAACCGTTGGCCGGGACTTTGTGTTCCTGGCCAACGGTATCTCTCTCGAACAACCCGCAACCGGCAGGATGTATATAATAATAATCATTTATTTCAGATTTATCTTGCGATTACATCCATATTTGTTAGTAGAATACAATTACGAAATTACAGACTAGTGTTAGTAAAAATATAATTAACTAGCTTTTGCCCGCGGCTTCACTCGCGTTTAGTTCGGGGTAACACAGTTCCCCTTTCCTGATTTGCAGGTACCTGCTACTTGTAGTTTTTGCCCAAGCGCCTTATTTATTGTATTAGCAATGCTAAGTTTCCCTTTTCTTCCCTCTTTCTCCCTCATTTCTCACATTTAAAAAACGTAACAAACAAACTCACTTTCGCTTTTATAATAATACTAGCTTTTGCCCGCGGCTTCGCTCGCGTTAAATTCGGTAGCGCCTTATTGATTTGTAATAGCAACGCTAATTTTTCCCGTTTCTTCCCTCTTTCTCCCTCATATCCCACTCTTTTAAAAAAAATAATAGCCTATGTCCGTCTCCTGGTTCCCAACTATCTCTGTACCAAAATTCATCACAATCGGTTTAGCCATTAAAGCGTGAAGAGGTAACAAACAAACAAACAAACTCACTTTCGCTTTTATAATATTAGTAAGGATTATGGATTAACAGTAAGAGGTGGGCTTCCTGATGCTGGTGGCAAACTACTATACGACTGCGTGCAGCCGTATCCAGCGAGCCAGCATCGTAAAGTCCCACCGGGCAGCCAGCGTGCGCAGGATGGTGTTGGGACTGTCGCGCGTACGGCGCATGATGGAAGCGCACCGTTTACGCAAGATGGCGGCAAAGCCGTTTGTTAACTGCCGCAAACATGGCGGAGGCGCTGCAGTATAAGTATATGTATACATACCTAACGGATATATAAGTTACAACTAAGAATATTAAAAGTAATTACGCCTAAACATATAAAAAAGAAAATGAACGGCAGTGAGGACGACCTATTTAGATACTGCTTTGTAATGAATGTGTTCAAAAAGGTTAAATTTTCCACTCTTGCGGAAGTCAACAGGCCAAAGCTGCTGACAGAAAATACTAGACCAGACTTCTTAAGAAGGATAACACTTAAAAATAAATATGTCCCACCAAAATTTAATAATTTAATGACCCTCATTAAATTTCTAGTACCTTATTTTCTCAATAAACTACCAGACGACCTGCAAGCGTTTTATAGGACAGGCTCGAAAAGTTACAAGTATAAATCTAAACGTTACTATACTAAGTTATAAATGTACTAATGTTTATTTAATAACAAATGAACGGCTCGCCAGCACACAGATAAAGCCTGTGAGGTTCCCGTGTATGGCAATATATTGTCAAGTAAGTGAATAAGTGTTTTAGAAATAAATAAAAAATTATAAATGTCTAAGATTATCTCACCGATGATGACTGCAATCATTGGTTATACAGCCTGTCATTCTCGAGCCGCCATTTGGATAGAAATCCACATCACCCACCGGCGCCACTTTGCCAAAGAACCCTGCATTCGTATGTATTACTTCTGTGTAGATGGCGTCGGTTGATTGGAAGCCTGATGGGTTAACCACCCAGCCGGGGAGGGCAGGATCTAGAGCTGCGGAGGAGAAAATTGGTTATTTTAGGGCATAGAGATGCATGATTTGGGACGGCCGTAGAACGTAGTTATGTGAATGTGAGGACCATGTGGGTCATTTTTTTGTTTTAACGTTTGTCTGGCAGTTTGAGTACTATAGGGAGGTTTGAGGGAGAAGACTTTTGTTGTTTTCGTTGACTTTTTTGCCACCGACTTCCGGAAGTATAGTAGATTATTAACCAAGGGGATAAAGCAGTGTCTTCTGTCGCGGGTGACGATTTAAATCGCGAGCGTTACGAAGGACCCGAGGTTTACTCCCGAGCGTAGCGAGGGTGTTAAAAACTTAAATCACGAGCGAAGCGAGGGATTTAAGACGAGTCCTGAGTGTAGCGAGAGATTTAAGTTCACCCAAGACTAAGACAGCTTTATCACCGAGGAAAATACTCTACTTTTCGTACTATTTGCGAAAAAATTAACACAATAATAATATGAGATAAGCATTTATTAAAAATAATGACAATTAAAAGTAAAAGTTAACATTCGAAACATTGGTCCAATTATTGATAGAGAGAGTTACATTTTTGTTTGGTACATTTATTGTTGATGAGTATAATTGCGGCAGCATTTGCACTGATGGAATCCGACAATTCACTGTCACTGTCGCTTTGATTTAACATCGTAACGTATTTTTAGAACATTAACTTATTTATAAAAATAAATTAAAATAAACTTAACGTTTATGTATTTGAAGAAAACAAAACGAGGCAAATACCTAGACTAATATTTTTTTGTCGGAAAAGCAAAGGCATCAAGCTCATACGGCCTCGTCGGTTTTCGTAATTTTATTTAATAATCATAACTGCATAATAAATGCGTACTTATTCCTTTTTCAAAAATATGCTATAGGTACAGAAAATATCCATCATCAAATATACATCTTGCGCGCTATAGAATTTTAGTAGCAGAGGGGGCCGTACCTACTTGTTTATACGTTTTAGACAAACTCAATGGTGTAACCACAGCTGATGTAGTTCAGTATAAACGGTGAGTATTCCAAATTTAAATCACATTCTCCCCCTAGAGGATGAATGAAATTCAGTACAATTTTCTTTCCCTGTTTTTAACAGATTAATAATGACTATTGTTATGTTCGCTTTTTGTGGCATAGAATGTCACTTTTTTGAGCAAGTGGTACGAAAAAGTTATTTTCCGCTATTTAGATATTTTTTTTGGAAGTCGGTTTTATTTTTTACAAAAAAGTTCTGTTTTCAGTATTTGTAGTTATGGTATAAGGGTATATCACAAATTTTTATAGCGTAATAGCTTTTGCCCGCGGCTTCGCTCGCGTTTAATTCGGGGTAACACAATTCCCCTTGCGCCTTAATGATTTGTAATAGCAACACTAAGTTTTCCCTTTTCTTCCCTCTTTCTCTTAAAAAAAAATTGCCTATGTCCGTCTCCTGGTTCTCAACTATCTTTGTACCAAAATTCATCTAAATCGGTTTAGCCATTAAAGCGTGAAGAGGTTACAAATAAACAAACAAACAAACTCACTTTCGCTTTTATAATATTAGTAAGGATTCATTTTCCATTGTTAGGTACTAAAAGATTATATACCAGATCATCTATACATATAGACATAGAGAAAAAAATATGTAGGTATTATAGACGATAACTCACTGACTCTTAAACTACCTAAGCAATATAAATAAAATTGGTAAGTAATACCCTATCAAACAAAAAAAAAAGAATTTTGTTAATCGGTGCAGGCGTTTTTAAGTAATCAGTGAATATACATAAAAAAAAAACCGGCCAAGAGCGTGTCGGGCCACGCTCAGTGTAGGGTTCCGTAGTTTCCCGTCCGTCACAATAAGTGTTCCCACTTATGAGTTTAAAGGTGGAGGAGGAAATTATTTTGTACAACTGTTTGTCTTTTTTGTACAAAAACTGTTGTGTCAATCAAGTTCAAAATGATTTTCCTAGAAAGTCCTTATAAAGTTCTACTTTTCAGATTTTTTTCATATTTTCTAAACTTATGGTTCAAAAGTTAGAGGGGGGGGGACACATTGTTTTTTACTTTTGGAGCAATTATTTCCGAAATTATAGACATTATCAAAAAATGATTTTAGTAAACCCCTATTCATTTTTAAATACCTTTCCAACAATATATCACACGTTAGGGTTGAAATTAAAAAAAAAATCACTTCCCACTTTACATATAGGGTGGCTACCCTAATAAAACAATTTTTTCCAATTTTTATTTTACCACTTTGTCGGCGTGATTGATATACATATTGGTACCAAATTTCAGCTTTCTAGTGCTAACGGTCACAGAGATTAAGCGAGGACGGACGGACGGACGGACGGACAGACAGACATGGCGAAACTATAAGGGTTCCTAGTTGACTACGGAACCCTAAAAAGATTCCGACGAATTGAGAACCGCGTCCTTTTTTGCAGTCAGTTTAAAAGGCCGACTAGCATCCCTTTTTTTTGTTTGTTCTTTTTTTTGGGGTAGGAAATCATCAAATAACATCCCCCGCTCTAGGCGGAGCGGGGGGAGTGTCAGACTTGTACTGACTAAAACCCACACATGTTCCTTCTATTGCCCTTTATGTTCCGGGGCCATGGTATCTCTTTCGAACAACCCGCAACGACTAGCAACCCTTCGGGGAACTAAAACTTTATAAGACGTAGGAAGGGTAACTTACATCCGGGCGCCGGGCGCCGCGAGACGACTCCCGGCCACCGTAGATGCGGGCCTGTGGACGGTGAGCAATGGGTAGCTCACCGTCCGTCCGTCTATTGACGACAGGCCGTGTCGAAGGCGCGTTCGTGTTTCACGCGCGCCTCAAAGAGAGTCAGCAAAGCAGAGGGGCTTACCAGAGCCTCCGCCTGCCGGGGTTGCGGGTTGTTCGAAAGAGATACCGCGGCCCCGGAACGTAAAGGGCAACAGAAGGAACATGGGTGGGTTTTAGTCAGTAAAAGTCTGACATGCCCCCCCCCCCGCTCCGCCAAGAGCGGGGGAAGTCATTTGATGATTTCCCACCGGAGTAAAAAGGGGTAACTTACATGTGATATAAGGCACTTCCCCACCAAGATTCCTGCCGATGACTCCCACCTGATGTCCTCCGAGACTGTGGCCAACGATGTGGTAGTTGTCGAGGCTAGCGCCGCTGGCAGAGTTCAACCAGCTTATGTATTTCGCTACGTGTTCACCTGGAGAGAAACAAAGGAGATAATTAACCCTGTGAACGCCATTGTCATAAATATAATGTGTCCGGTCATGGACTAGCGATATTCTAGATACTTATGTAACGAGTGTTTTAATATACTGTTACGATACACACTTGGGTCTAATTCACTTCCCCGCTTTTTGGCAGCCATTTTGAAATATTCACCCACCTCTAACACCTGAAAACTTCAACCTTGCTCGAAGAACAACGAGCGAGTGTTGCACCAGTATCTCACAAGAAGCGACCCTGTCTGACCTCCACCACCTCCACCAACTTACCAGATCTGATGACATTGATTATCGAGGTGATGTATGTCCCTGCGGCTCCAATACTCCAGTCGACCATGATAAGATTGACGTCCTCAGCAACCGTGTACGCTGAGAAAAAGAGTTAGATAGATACCATCATTATAGGAACAGGAACTGTCTTTGTACGGTTCGTACACTTGCATAGTTGTTGCTGTAGTGGATGGAGTACGAAGAGAAAAGATCACTTAGTTTCCCGTAAGAACCTGTTTACAGGGGAAACTGTTGACGATTCCTTTCTCTAATATTAGTCACCGCGTAACAGTAATTGTACTCAACGATTTTTTTTTTTGGAATGGCATCTCGCATTTCAACCTAGGAGGTTGTCGTCTGCTTAACCGGGCGAATCCTGTGGCCTTAAAAATTAAGACCTCCAGCCAGGGTAAAAAACTTACAAACTAAGCGACTACGCGCTAAGGGCACCCTCTGTGGGGACGAGCCTTGGCTTAGGGCGTCGCTGAGGGAGGACAGCAAAGGGACAGGCTGGATCTGAGTGATATTAATTAGGACTGGTTTGAACTTACTGGCTCAGCAGCGCGGGCTGGCTGGAGAGTAATTGTACTCAACGATTTATTGTGAAGTATGTTTATTTATAGTACAAGAATGACGTATGTCGGGTGCAAGACCCAGCGTCAGCAAAATGTATTTCAAATTGTTACAACTGGTGAATACCAGTTGGATACGGATAGAGGATTGTAAAAACAGCAAAAATTTAATAAAAATCCTTCTTCAGGTATTCCAAAGCGCATCAAAAAATGTCTATCATTTGCTTAGCTTTCCCTGGTAAACTGTACTCACAGCTAGTATAGTGTACGAATGTTTTAAGAAAGAGCGGAACCTACTAATACAGGTATCGTTTGCCTAAAAGTAGTCTCTAAACATGCAACAAGCAATGAACATTTTTTTTGAAACAATAAAAATGTTTAATTTAATTTATTATGATATTTAATCTGTTTTAATGATATTTGAATCTGTTTTAATGATATTTGAATCTGTTTTAATGATATTGAATCTGTTTTAATGATATTGAATCTGTTTTAATGATATTGAATCTGTTTTAATGATATTGAATCTGTTTTAGTGATATTGAATATGTTTTAATGATTTTGAATCTGTTTTAATGAAATTGAATCTGTTTGAATTATATTGAATCTGTTTTAATGTATATCGTACACAGACATACCTACATGTCTAATAATATTATACTAGTTATCTACGGGTCTATGCCACCCGAAATAAAGTTTATTCAATCAAAATAAACTACTATTTTGTTTTTTGTATTTTTTTTTTTGGTTTGTTATACATACCATGAACCATGTTCACATTGAACTGCGACAGAGGAGTATTCCTCCATCCATGCACAATAAATACTGTTTTCTTGTTAGGATCGAAATTCGATGCCTGCAGGATGTTCTCAGCTCCCATCGGGATTGGCTGGCTGACTGATGGGTTTGACCTAGTGGCAGAAAAGTAAAACCTTGATAATACCTAATTATTATTACAACCAAAAGAGTCCTGGTAGAGTCAAAGTCGAACATTAATCCTTATTAATATTATAAAAGCGAAAGTAAGTTTGTTACGTCTTCACGCCTAAATGGCCAATCCGATTTTGATGAGTTTTGGTACAGAGATAGTTGGTACCCTGGAGACGTCCGTCTCATAGGCTATTTTTTTTTAAGTGATGAATGAGGGAAAAAAGGGTAAACTTAGAATAGAATAGAATATACTTTATTGCACACCAAAATTTAAGTAAAGCTGTTTTACAATAAAATGCTATATCTATGGTTACAATGGCGGTCTTAGCTTTGCTATTACAATAAATAAGGCGCAAGGGCAAAATCTGCAGGTAGCCGGTACCTGCAAATCACAAAGAGTCAGCAAAGCCGCGGGCAAAAGCTGGTTTGCAGATAAATATGGTTACAAAAGTTCGTATAAAAATGTAATAGTGGCTTAACATATTTAATCATAACATAATGACATGCAAATTTTTGATATTTATTTAATTACTACCTTTTGCCCGCGGCTTTGCTTGCGTTAAATTCGGAGTAACACAGTTCCCCTTTCCTAATTTGCAGGTACCTGCTACCTGAAGTTTTTGCCCTTGTGCTTTATTTATTGTCATAGCAAAGATTAGTTTTCCCTTTTCTTCCCTCTTTCTCCCACATTTCTCTATTTGAAAAAAAAGTAGCTTTTGTCCGTCTCCAGGGCCCAACTATCTCTGTAACAAAATTCATCAAAATCGGTTTACCCATTTCGGCGTGAAGACGTAACAAACAAACAATCTCACTTTCGCTTTTATAATATTAGTAAGGATTTCAGTTACCTGGTAAACAAATGATACTGGTTGTCTGCATCAGGGTTAAATCTCGCAGCAGCAAGCAAGTCGCTGGTCTTCACCCATAAGTCCACCAGCTCAGGTCCGTCTGGTCCACTCACGTACTGGTAGCGAGGACCAGGGTCCAGTTTGGAAATTACATGGTCTGTGATGTCTGTTGGTAGCGCTGGAAGAAAGATGAGAGTTGTGATCGAAGTAACTAATGTCAAATAATTCCCAACAAAATAAATTATGAGTAATAATTACTGTTGAGTTTTCTTATATTTTTTTTTTGCTTTTTGGAACTATTTTCCTTATCGCGCGTTGTGGAAGGGGGCTAGACGGAAAAAATTAAGACCAAAAGTTGTAACGACACTTTTTGCTATAGTTGTAAGCCGTGCGGCGTGCGCGTGTTTCTCTGTCTCTCTCTCTCTCTCTCTCTCTCTCTGTCATAGAAAGCAAACCACTCATTTTCGTTTCGTCTCTCTATTTCGCATTGAACAGTGTGGTGTTTTTGACAGTGTGGTTGATTTGTTGTACATAATAAATAATAACTTCGTTCCATCCGGGTGTCCCTTGACACCTCTCAAGTTTTTTTGAAATGTATTTTGTGGTTTATATTATTTGTATTTGTGTATTAGTATGTGAGAAAGAGAATGAACTAAAATATCTCAACTTGGCACACGAGATTGTCGACATGGTGAATGTTAACTCAAGCCGGGTTATCATTGTGCCGATTGTAATAATGACCAATGGCCTAATAGCCGAGAGCCTCGACGACCCTGTCGAAGCTCTCTTTAGGCGGTTGGATGAAGAGCCTGATTCAGAAGGCAGTACTCCTCGAAACGGCCCGCATTGTGAGGAGGTTCCTTTCTCTGGAACCCTAACCACCGGTAGGTTAGACGCTGCTCCCGATACCGGTGGATCACTATTTTTTATATTTATATTCTTTTTATGAAATATTTTTAAATGTAAAAATGTGTGCAAAAAATCTGTTAGTCTGGTAGAAAATGCCCAAGACATTAAGTCCGCCTTAATAATTTATTTTTACATGTGCTTAAAGTAATAAAATTAAAAAAATAAATACCTGATGCTACTGCCGTAATGCTTAGAAACAATATAACGCCTCGGAAAGCCATTTCTACAACAATACCAGATATTCATCAAACATCAGGTATTTATTGGCAAAACAGAGATTGAATTAGAAGATACGGTTCAAGATTATCATCTAGTCGCCTACTTATTTTACTATCAAGAAAAAGGCGAGGTTTTCAAATATATTTTCCTTGTTATAAATCTTTCTTTTCCGTTTTAAGATATAAATATTACCAATTCGCGGTGTTAAAGATTCTTTCAATAAATATCCATCCGCTACGCATATTACTTATTCAAAAACAACTAAAACCCAAATAAAAAGTATATTAATTTTTACGTCTTTTTTTAATGTTTTTTTTTGGAAGGCGATTTGGTACAGAGATAGTTGGGACCAACCAAACCAACCAACCAACTATCTCTGTGCCAAAATTCATCAAAATCGGTTTAACCATTTAGGCGTGAAGTTTACAAACAAACAAACTCACATTCGCTTTGATAATATTAGTAATGATTTATATTTGCAATTTATTTTGCCCAAAAAAAATCAACATAAACAAACTCACCTTCGCTTTTATAAGAATAGTAAGGATCATGTTTATTTTTAATATTCTATTGAGGAGCTCGTTGCTAAATAATAGCAGCCGCTCGGGTCGATCTTTAGGTTAAGCCGCGCTTGCCTAGGTTGGTCTGTGGATGGGTAACCACCCGTTACATACCGAGTATCTTCCGTGCCTCGGAAAACACGTTAAGCCGTTGGTCCCGGCTGTCATTTGTAGATCTTGACTGTCCTTACAGATAGTCACTGTTCCGAAAGTCTGACAACCAGTCTTACTAAGGGGTATCGCATTACCCAGTACTGACTGGGTTGTGGAGGTCAGATAGTAGGTATCTATGTAGGAGACAACATGTTTATCTCGACAATATATAAAACTGAAACACCCGAGCGTTTCCTCCCGCCCTATTATGAGCTTGAAACTCTCGAAACTTCCGTGTCCGATAAGGACCTGCGTCAGGCGGTAGGTGAAGACGCCATGGCGCCGCTCCAGCCAGTTCTCAATGAGCTGACTTAGCACGGGGTTGCGACAGTCGCTCTCTCTATGCCACCATGAGATCGCACTGAAGATCTGTCTGCTGAGCGGAGATTTGCCTCGGTAGCGGAGAGTCCCCCCAGTGTAGTCCCTCCACTCGCCACTCGTACGCCTCGCCGGAGATTGTGCGGTAGCCCCGGATTAGCCTAGTGGCTATCACCTTTTGGGGCGCGTTCAGGGTGGCGCACCGCCTCAGAGAACGCGCTCATACCGGGGCCCCGTAAAGGGCCATGGACCGCACGACTCTGGCATAGAGCTGTAACAGAGTGGGTGTTTTACCCTCTCTGTTGCCTCAACCTCTTTTCTTTTAGATCAACATTGATTTTTTAATTTTTTAATATTCATATTTCGAATTTCATTCTGTCATTTCATCTTCAACAGTCATTTTTTGGCTCATTACGTTTTTGGATCACGGCTAGCAGCCACATGTGCGTGCTAGTTTATTGTTTTTTTTAATACGCTGTACCTATCTATTTGTAAAATCAGTTTGTGAATATTAAGTAAGTAAGAAGTATTGTGCAGTTTTGTTTGTGATATTTTACATAACCTATTGTAAACTTTCATCCCTGTTAAAAGGGTCCCTTGGGCATTAAAGCTATCAAAAACCTGTAGTGGCTATTATTTGTACAGCTAGCCCACTTCTAACACCTGAAAACTTCAACCTTGCTCGGAGGGCAATGAGCGAGTGTTACAAAGCTTACGCAGGAGGCGTTTGGCCCCCTCAGATTGGGCAGGAGACGCTTGGAAGCAGCCCTGGCCCGCTCGAGTATCCAGGCTTTTTATTTGGGGTGGGAAATCATCAAATAACTTCCCCCGCTCTGGGCGGAGCGGAGGGGGGGGGGGGTCAGACTTTTACTGACTAAAACCCACCCAACCCATGTTCCTTCTATTGCCCTTTACGTTTCGGGGCCGCGGTATCTCTTTCGAACCCGCAACCCCGGCAGGCGGAAACTCTGGCAAGCCCCTCTGCTTTGCTGACATCTCTTTGAGGCGCGCGTGAAACACAAACGCGCCGTCGACATGGCCTGTCGTCAATAGACGGACGAACGGTGAGCTACCCATTGCTCACCGTCCACAGGCCCGCATGCGTATCAGGGCTCAGCTAGTATTTTAATAAAAATACCATTGTTTCGCAGCCTTTCTTTCCAAGAACTATCATTGATTGATTAGGTACCTACTAAAAAGCTGAGCGACTTTTTAAAATACCTCCTACAACAAATTTTTAACTCTACGATACTGTAATAAGATCTTTATTCAATTTAACGATCGCTTTGGGAATATTATTAATTCTTCGCTTAACATACTGAACAAATCTTTAATTGTTTAAGGAAAATTTGATAAGGAAACAATTATTTGATAATGTACATATCGTTATAATATTGATCAGGTATCGATATGGACCATATTGGGGGCTAAATGATAAAAATTATGGGCCATACTAGCTAAAAAAAAACAGTGCAGCCTAGGGAGACGCTCCGGGCGTCAGGCGCCGCGAGACGACTCCCGGCCACCGTAGATGCGGGCCTGTGGACGGTGAAAAATGGGTAGCTCACCGTCGGTCCGTCTATTGACGACAGGCCGTGTCGACGCGCGTTTCGTGTTCCACGCGCGCTTCAAAAAAAGATGTCAGCAAAACAAAAGCGCCTGTCCAGGTCCACCGCCTAGCGCCTGCCGGGGTTGCGGGTTGTTCGAAAGAGATAACCAAAGCGCAGAAATTATATAATTCATTTACTTTCCACCACAATATTAAAAGATTACATGGATATTGTTTAAAAACTAATTTAATAAGAACATACTATAATATTGTGGGGAGACTGGTGCCTAAGCTAGGCTTATGACCTGTGTTATAGGACACCAGGACCCCACCCCGAGTAACAATGTCGGGACGTACTAAAACAATACACCTTTAGTTGTGGCAAGTTCAGTGTTGTAGGAGGTAAGTTTTATAAAGGTGTGTGTGTGCGTGTGTGTGTGTGTATTTGTGTGTGTGTATGTGTGTGTGTGTGTGTGTGTGTGATCGTAGTTAAGTAAACGCGTAAATATATTTGATTATGGATGCGTTTTAGCCAGTAAAACTGACACTCCCTGTGCCCAGAGCAGGAGAATATGGTTGACGATTTCCCATACGAAAAAAAAAACATACTAATTAATAATATCTAGTAATCATAATTAACCTATGTTAATTAATCAAGTAATCATTTGATCGTTGATTATACGTCACAGATATTTATTACATTTAATAATACAGGTAAATAACAAATTATGATAACATCTTGGGGTTTTTTTAATGATTAACGACAAATCCACGACAGACATTTTTTGACTAGTATGCTTTTTGTCGTCTTTGATAATTTGTGCTGAAACAAAACTAAGAAAAAACCTTTTAATAAACTAGTGACTCGCCCCGGCTTCGCACTGGTGCGATATAGATGCTAATATCCTTACTAATATTATAAAAGCGAAAGTGAGTTTGTTTGTTTGTTTGTTACGTCTTCACGCCTAAATGGCTAAACCGATTTTGATGAATTTTGGTACAGAGATAGTTGGGATCCTGGAGACGGACATAGTCTATTTTTTTAAAAAAAAGATTGATATATGAGGGAGAAAGAGGGAAGAAAATGGAAAACTTAGCATTGCTATTACAATAAATAAGGCGCTAGGGCAAAAACTACAGCCGGTACCTGTAAATCAGGAAAGGGGAACTGTGTTACCCCGAACTTAACGCGAGCGAAGCCGCGGGCAAAAGCTAGTTGTACATATAAGCCTTCCTCTTGAATCACTCTATCTATTGAAAACCAGGAGCGGATCTATATAAGGGTTTTTTGGGCTGTAACCCAGGGCCCCTTAAGGGTAAAGGGCCCCCAGTCACCATTGAAGATAATAGACAATCCTACTGATATTATACTACGCCTACTCTATTTTTTTTATATTATAAATGCAAATGTTTGTGAGGATGGATGTATGGATGTTTGTTACTCTTTCAAGTCCAAACGGCTGCACGGATCTTCATGAAATTTTGAACAAAGGTAGATTAGATTAGATTTTAGTAGTTTTGTGTTTGATACGGTTGCTTATGGTAGGGTTGTTTTTACAGTTATAGTTTTTGTTGTTTACCTGCCAAATTACAGTGTTTGTTTTTTTTATTCACAACTAGAGGCGCCCGCGGCTTCACCCGCGTGATATCGAAAAAAGTATCCTAAGTGTTATTCCATACTACATAATCTACCTCTGTGCCAAATTTCAACAAGATCCGTTCAACCGTTTTGACGTGAAAGAGTAACAAACATCCATACATCCATCCTCACAAACATTTGCATTTATAATATTACTAGCTTTTGTCCGCACAGTTCCCCTTGCGCCTTATTGATTTGTTATAGCAACGCTAAGTTTTCCCTTTTCTTCCCTCTTTCTCCCTAACATCCCACTTTTTTTTTAAATTAGCCTATGTCCGTCTCCTGGTTCCCAACTATCTCTGTACCAAAATTCATCAAAATCGGTTTAGCCATTAAAGCGTGAAGAGGTAACAAACAAACAAACAAACTCACTTTCGCTTTTATAATATTAATAATAGTAAGGATATATTTGTATTGTATAAGTTAGGATGACCTCTTGAATGTTTCTAAAAACATGCGGGAATGTTCCAACGATGGTCTCAAGCAAGTTTGGTCTAATAGTACATCATTCGCGTGATTTCTCCGTGCCTTTTATCAATTGATTAATTACCTCGACGTGAGAATCACTTAAAATACAGGTTGCCCTGACTCAAATAATAATAGGTACTTACTAATTTTATAAAAGCGAAAGTGAGTTTGTTTGTTTGTTACGACAGTTTAGACTTGGAAATATTTTCACTTTGATTTTGAGAAAACTTTAATTATAATGTCAATTGCGCCATATCCTTATCCTAACTAATATAATAAAAGCGAAAGTGAGTTTGTTTGTTACGTCTTCACGCCTAAATGGCAAAACCAATTTTGATGAGTTTTGGAACAGAGATAGTTGGGAACCTGGAGATGGACATAGGCTAAAAAAAGTGAGAAATGGGGGAGAAAGGAAGAAAACAAGGGGCGATAAAGATATTTTTTTTCGATCATCACGCGGGTTACAGTAAGCTTTAGCCCAAAGTAACTATTCGTACTACTACGACTAGAAGGATTCATTTAAGTATTTAAAATATTTATCTATGCTATACACTTGAAACGGGATATTTACCATGTTTGTTATTTTTATTTCAGTTCATCCGTGATCATGGCGTTTGCAACATCGCCGAAATATCGGAAACTCAATAAAAATAACAAACATGGTAAATATCCCGTTTCAAGTGTTAATTATAGTATTAGTAACCATGTCAGTTTAAAGATTTATGTATGCTGTTTCGACTACCGTACGTTTTACTCACGGGTTGACCACTGACAACCAGCGCTGTGCTGTGGGCTCCCATAGCACAGCATCATGCTGAGTGGTGACCTACCTGTCGCAGTCACGACGTGCAAGCTATTTTTATTTTGACCCATCTAAGTATTTGTAAATGTTTGTGAAGCTTTGCATGTTTAATGTTTTTTTTTTTGTGTTTTTGTGTGCTCGTCGTAATTTGCGACTAACGAATGTTTTTTTCTTTCTTTCAAATCTCTTTGATTAAACCCCATCGGTGTTGCGGGATCGAAAGATATACCGCAGCTCCGGAACATAAAGGGCAAAAAAGAACATGGATGGGTTTTAGTAAGGACAAGTCTTTGACGGCATGGTTGCCGCAGTGGCTGAGCGATTGACTGCTGCGCTGCGTGCCGCGGTTTCGATCCCCGCACGGAACATAAGTATATTTGTATGGCCTACAGATAGTTGTTCCGGGTCTGGTTGTTTGTGTATGTGAGTTTAAATGTTTGTAAACACAACTACGATACAGGAGAAATTCCTAGTGTGGGGAAATGTTTTTTTTTTTAAATAGGTCTGACACTCACTCCCGCTCCACCCAGAGTGGGGGAAGTGATTTGATGATTTCCCATCGACAAAAAAAACCCATGTTTTGTCAAACACGCTCTATCTCTACTTTACGTTTTGTTTTTGCAAGATTACAAATTAATCCTCAGATAAACACTATCTATTATCTAAGCGACTGTTCGTTTGTGTTCATAATTATTTATTATTTTTGCGAAAATGCCAGCACGAAGGTTTGCAGTATTTATCGTGTTTCTAGCTGCAGTATCAGGTAAGATCGTTGTAATTTAATAAAAGAAAGAAAGAAAACATACCGATTTGGCAGTTGCCTTTTTTTTGGGGTGGGAAATCATCAAATAACTTCCCCCGCTCTGGGCGGAGCGGGGGGGAGTGTCAGACTTGTACTGACTAAAACCCACCCATGTTCCTTCTATTGCCCTTTACGTTCCGGGGCCGCGGTATCTCTTTCGAACAACCCGCAACCCCGGCAGGCGGAGGCCATGGCAGGCCCCTCTGCTTTGCTGACATCTCTTTAAGGCGCTCGTAAAACAATAATGCGCCGTCGACACGGCCTGTCGTCAATAGACGGGCGGATGTTGAGCTACCCATTGTTCACCGTCCACAGGCCCGCATCTACGGTGGCCGGGAGTCGTCTCGCGGCGCCCGTCGTCCGGGGCGTCTTCCGCGGCGGCTAGGTTGGTTTGAGGTTCTCTCCCGCAAACGCCAAACAATGCGAAACAATTTAATATCATGATTTTCCTGTCCTTGTCCCATTCTATTTGGGGTCGGCGCAACACGTTTTCTTCTTCCATTCCCTGCTGAATAAAAAATACAAAGATATAGCCCATTAAAGTTACGTATGTCATCACGCGTTGCTGCATTTCTTCGCAACGTGTAAAAAAATACGTGTCCCTTATTTTTGAAAAATCTAAAAGACGGACTAAATAGAATGTAATTACTTTGACCATGGAAACTACCTCATTAATACAGCTATCTACGGGTCTTAGTTACCTGAAATAAATAGTTTATTAAATTCTTTTCAGCCTTGCCTAAAGAGCATGTCCTCTTAAAAGCGGACCCAGGTCCTCGCTATCAGTACATGGCTGGGCCGCAAAGAGATGAGCTGGTGGACCTGTGGGTGAAGATCAACGACGTCCTCGCTGCTGCCAGATATGATCCTGATGAGACTAATGCGTATCATTTGTTTACAAGGTAGATATATCCTTACTAATATTATAAAAGCGAAAGTGAGTTTGTTGATTTCGATAAATTTTGGTACAGAGATAGTTGAAACCCTGGAGACGGACACATGCAACTTTTGTCTCTTTTTAACAACACACTTCCCTAAAATAGGGGGTGGAAGTTTGTCTGGAGCATCCCGCAATTTTTAAGGTAGCACGCTAAAAATTTGTATGCGGACCATTTGTCACTAACAAAGACATCGTGCATCAAAAGAGGGGATGAAACCCCAACTTCTTAAAAGAGGGGATGATATTTTATTTGGGATTTTTCGCAGTTTTCAAGGTAGGAAGCTAAAAATCGGTACACACAGTCTTTGTTACCAACGAAAAATACCTGCAAATCAGGAAAGGGGAACTGTGTTACCCCGAATTTAGCGGGAGCGAAGCCGCGGGCAAAAGTTAGTAAATTTATAAGCTGATAAAATGACCATCTATCCACACTTGATCAAAAATCTTTCTGTCATTTTATAGAGCCAACCCAACGACCAGTCAGCCACTTCTCCTGGACCATGACAACATACTCATGGCCTCCAACTTCGACGCTGCCAAAAAGACAGTATTTCTCGTCCACGGCTGGAGGAACACACCACTTTCTGATTTCAATGTGCATTTAGTACATGGTAAGAGAAACTTGGATCCTACTAATATCATAAATGTGAATGTTTGTGAGGATGGATAGATGGATGTATGGATGTTTTTTACTCTTTCACGTCAAAACGACTGAACGGATCTTGATGACATTTGGCACAGAGGTAGATTATAGTCTGGATTAACACATAGATTATATTATTATAATCTACTAGCCTATTAATCTTTAGTCGCGACAAAAATGGGTTCGAATTAAATTAGATGTGTTTTGGTATGTCATTTTATTATTAGTCTAGTTTATTCCGGTGGTTCATTGAAATCGGAACCAGTTCCGTTCTGGGCAAAGATCTCTTCTCGAAGAGGACTATCCAACCTGCATCTTGAGATTGATGTTTGGAGTAACAAGAATGGAAGTAAGGAATGAGAATATTGGAGGATGTTTGAAAGTTGCGCCTGTTACAGAAAAATTGAAAGGGAGTCGTTTGTCTTGGTATGGACATGTAATTAGGAGGGTCGAAGCGCATGTGACTAAAAGAGTGATGGATCTGAATGTTGATGGATGGAGAGGGAGAGACGACCAAAGAAAAGATTGTGTAAGGAATGATATGAAGTAGATAGGAGATGATATGAAGTATGAGGAGTAAATAATGCCGTGACGTCTGATAGGGGAGAATGGAAGAAGAAAACGTGTTGCGCCCAAATAGAATGGGACAAGGGCAGAAAACTCGATTCTTAATAGAAGACTTAAAAATCCTTACTAATATTATAAAAGCGAAAGTGAGTCTGTTTGTTACGTCTTCACGCCTAAATGGCCCAAACGATTTTGATGAATTTTGGTACAGAGATAGTTGGGACTCTGGAGACGGATATAGACCATTTTTTTAATATTAAACGGGGAGAAAGATGGAAGAAAAGTCGAGAGAAAGATATTTTTTTTGTGATCATCACGCAAAGTAACTATGCCACACGGAGGAAGTCGCACGCGGAAGTTAGTTAAAAATAGTTTAGTAATAGAATTTGTATTTTGTCTTCCAGCCTACCTGATTGCTGAGGATGTAAACCTCATCATGGTGGACTGGAGCATAGGCGCCGGAGTAAGCTACATGGTAGCTCTGAACAACTCCATCAGATCTGGTTAGTATTGACTGATATCAATGTGCTTAGCAAAAGAAGGAACATGGGCGGGTTTTAGTCAGTAAAGTCTGAATCTCCCTCCGTCAAATATTTTAGGCTCTGGGCGGAGCCGGGATAATTATTTGATGATTGTCCATTCTTAATATAAGAGATAGTAATAAAAATATGTTTTATAGAAATTACCTAAAAAATATATAGAAAAAAATCATAATGACCCACAATCGACGGAGAAATCGCGATCAAATCAAAATATTTTTATTTTACATAGGCCTACATGGGCACTTATAAAACGTCGAGAAAAGATGCACGGTTCGGGTTGGTCGTTTCCTATGGAGAAGAACCGGCAAGAAACTCCATGGTTACTCTTTTAAAATCATTTAGTTTTACAATGTTGTTGTTGTTACAGCGTTAGCACTTAAGTATGAGAGGACAGCGTAGGCCCGACAATAAGTCATTGCTTACTTTACAAAAAGTAAAATAAAATAATAATACGTTAACAAAAGTTAACAAGCGTCTAAGAATCTACAAGGCCAACCATGTCCACTCATTCACAACGAATAGGTAGAAAAGAATCTATACAAGAGTAAAAAAAAATAAAAATAAAATAAAACAATATTGCAAAAACAAAATAATAACTAATTATTTTTTTTTTAATAAAAAACGTCGTATTGAGCACATCCTCCTATTTTTTAAAGATGGTTGAAAAATAAGAACACATTACTGTAATAGACACTTAATTACCAAACCATCTTCATCAGCATACAGTTATAACATGACTTTAACCTCTCAAGGACCGCCATTATTTACGTCAACTATCCGTCAAGCACCGCCGGGCGGATCGAGAACATTCGTTCAGAAACGATTTTAAGGTTATCTTTACTACAAATACAGTTTTAAATCGGTCGGGGTTTGGTGGCACAAATTTGTGCCAGCGGGACTCAACGGTAATACTTGTTTACTGGCACGTTTTTGTGCCGCTGGGGCTCTAGAGATTAAAAACTATTATCCTCAAATTTCAGGTGACCACGTGGCCAGATTCATCACTTGGCTGAACTCTGCCAGCGGCGCCAGCTTGGACAACTACCACATCATTGGACACAGCCTCGGAGCGCACCAGGCTGGGATTATCGGCAGACATCTTGGAGGAGAAGTAGCTTATATCTCGGGTAACTTGGTCTACTGAATAAAGTACAAATATCGAAGACTAGCTTTTGCCCGCGGCTTCGCTTGCGTTAAATTCGGGGTAACACAGTTCCCCTTGCGCCTTATTGATTTGTAATAGCAACGGTAAGTTTTCCCTTTTCTTCCCTCTTTCTCCCTCACATCCCACTTTTTTTTTAAAATTAGCCTATGTCCGTCTCCTGGTTCCCAACTATCTCTGTACCAAAATTCATCAAAATCGGTTTAGCCATTAAAGCGTGAAGAGGTAACAAACAAACAAACTCACTTTCGCTTTTATAATATTAGTAAGGATACAATTTGGGGAGTGGGAAAGAAAAAAGGTTTATTAGACTTGCGCAACAAATTTACTTAATTTAAAAAAAAAGAACAGCAAATTAACTACACAGACAAACAACAAATAGACGTGTCGTGTCGGTTGGCTAATTTGTATTAGAAAAAAAGTGGGATATGAGGGAGAACGAGGGAAGAAAAGGGAGAACTTAGCGTTGCTATTGGAACAAAATCTGCTAACACTCAATCTTGATAAAACGAATCTTTTAATGTTTCATATCAATCAATCTAGCAGGCCAAATATTGACTCACTAAAAATACACGACAACAAGTGCAGTGTTTTAGCAGCAGCATCATCTCCCACCAACGACTGTTGCTGCAATGCCATAGCCAGAGTGGAAACCACGAGATATATCTAGGTGTTATAATCGACCAGAACCTGAATTTCAAAGCACAAATTCGAACACTTGCAAAAAAGACTCGTAAATTCATTTACATCGCGAAACTCTTGCGAGCCAGTAGCCTCCGAAGAACATTTGCATTCAGGTCTACATTTCTTTATGCCAGTCTCGTCCTACAATACTGTGTCAATGTCTGGGGCAGCGCTGCAAAGTCATCCATGCTGGAGCTGGAACGCGCCCAGAGGGCTGTCCTAAAAGTACTTCTGGGAAAGCCGCGTCGTTTTTCTACGGATGAACTGTATAAGGAGTCTGGGGTTTTACGCGTACGTCAACTGTACATTCTAGGGTCACTTTTAAACCTCATAAAAGTTAGCAAAAATCGCTCTAGCTGCAGTAAACGCGGTAGGAAATCGCAGAAAGAATCCCCCTCCCAAAAGCAAGTACCCTCTTTGCAGCCCGGCTCTCGTCATACCTCCCCATAAGAGTGTTTAATGCTATAAGCACAACTTTCAGTGTACCATATAACTACTCTGAGGCCAAAACTAAATTAAAAGAATGGTTACTAGGCAGAACTTATGAGGAAACTGAACGTCTTCTTTGCTCCTAAAGTTGATACCCATAAATTGTAAGATGCAACACACACCCTCAAAATACACACACACACACTCCCACAAACACACACACACCCACACTTACTCACACACACAAACACACACTTTCCTAAACTGTTGTTAATTTTATTTCTTTTTTCCGTATGTTTTTATTTTTAATATTATCAATGGATTGCTAATAAGTTAGTTTTATGAATTCTTTTATTTCTTTTCTATAATAACATTGTTAATAATTGTCATTCTAGATACCATTTTTGCGCTAGCGAAATATAGTAACTTTGTGTAATGTCTGGGTCACCAAGATAAAGGCTGTGCCTAGTTTGGGACTCGCTGATAATCCTGTAAGTTTTCTGTTACGTCTGACTTAACAATTATGTATAAAAAAAAAAGAACAATTATGTATATTACAAATATATAAGCCTAGCGTGTAACTTTTTTGTACATTGTGCATTTAATGAATAAAATCAATAAGGCGCAAGAGCAAAAACTGCAGGTAGCAAGTACTGTGTTATACCAAATTTAACGCGATCGAAGCCGCGGGCAAAAGCTAGTAAATAAATAAAAAACAGTCGAATTGAGAACCTACTCCTAAAAATACCTACACATAATCATGAGAATGAGAAGGTTTTTGTTTTCCGTTCCCCTTTCAGCAACTACAGGCCTGACGTTACTTTATGAATGTACTAACTTACATCCTCTTCTCTCCTCAGCCCTGGACCCTGCCCTCCCTGGCTGGATAACCAACCCCTCATCCTTCAGAGCAACAGACGGGGTATACACAGAAGTAATCCACACAGACGCAGGTTGGTCATCTACGTAGCCTTTTCTCAATTGATGGGATCGGCTTCCAGTGTAACTGCAAGCAGCTGCATGCCAGTATTCCACATGGAGCGACTGCCTATCCAACCTCCACAACCCAGCCAGTACTGGGTAATAGTGTAGTTTCCATGGTCAAAGTAATTACATTATATTTAGTCCGTCTACCTAAAAGACGGACTAAATATAATGTAATGACTTTTTTTTTGTGTTGGGAAATCATCAAATAACTTCCCCCGCTCTGGGCGGAGCGGGGGGGCGTGTCAGAGTTTTACTGACTAAAACCCACCCATGTTCCTTCTATTGCCCTTTACGTTCCGGGGCCGCGGTATCTCTTTCGAACAACCCGCAACCCCGGCAGGCGGAGGCCCTGGCGTCCCTCTGCTTTGCTGACTCTCTTTGAGGCGCGCGTGGAACACTAACGCGCCGTCGACACGGCCTGTCGTCAATCGACGGACGGACGGTGAGCTACCCATTGCTCACCGTCCACAGGCCCGCTAATGTAATTACTTTAGGTTATGATCTGTGGATGGGTGACCACCCGTAACATACCGACTTTCCTCCGTGCCTCGAAGCTTGACGTGCTCATCGGGGCACGGAGTTTCGGCTAATAGTAAATAAGGAACAGCCGAAACAAACTCAGAGGGCCAGTCTCTTTTAAGGTCCAGACATTAATCTTGATCAACTAACAATTTCTTTCCTTATTCTAGGTTTCTCGGGCCTGATCACTGCTGTTGGCGATGTAGACTTCTATCCGAACGGGGGGAGTGGCATGCCTGGGTGTCTGGATAACAATTGTAGTCACCACAGGTGCGTTGCTATTCTGTAGCTTTCATTTGGGACCTCACTCAATTGCCTACCTAAACTTATCATGATTAACTAGCTGCGCCTACCGGTTTCATCCTCGTAAACCGGGATAAAAAGTCGCCTGTGTTAATTTACTTGTGGCAAGTGCCAAATACACCTGTTTTCTTTCTTTCTTTATTCTAGAGTATTAGCTATCTTCTTTCTTTTTTATAAAAACGTTGTCTCAAATAACACAATATACAAATAAAACACGTTAATTAAATCCTACTATATCCTACCAATATAATAAATAAGAATGTTTGTGAGGATGGATGTTTGTTACATCATAATATGTTCCAGACTATAATCTACCTTTGTGCCAAATTTCATCAAGATCCATTCAGCCGTTTAGACGTGAAAGAGGATCAAACATACATCCATACTCACAAACTTTTGCATTTATAATATTACTAGCTTTTGCCCGCGGCTTCGCTCGCGTTAAATTCGGGGTAACACAGTTCCCTTTTCCTGATTTGCAGGTACCTGCTACCTGTTGTTTTTCCATTGCGCCTGATTTATTGTAATAGCAAAGCTAAAGTTTTCCCTTTTCTTCCCTCTTTCTCCCTCATTTCTCCCTTTTAAATAAAGAAAAATAACATATAGCCTATCTCCGGCTCCAGGGTTCCAACTATCTCTGTACCACAGTTCATAAAAATCGGTTTAGCCATTTAGGCGTGAAGAGGTAACAAACAAACTCACTTTCGCTTTTATAATATAAGTAAGGATAGTAGAATATCAATATAGCAGGATCTTTCATATCGTTTTCAGATGTATATTCTATATGGCCGAATCTCTAACGGAGGGAGGTTTTACGGGAACCCGGTGCGATTCCTTGGCATCAGCTCTAAGTGGAAACTGTACGTCATCCGACACACTAAAGATGGGTGGCACCTCCGCCAAAACTGGGTAAGCAAAACTTTTTTGCCAAAATAAGTCGACTTCAAAAAAACACTAAGGCGCGTCGCCCACACGACCAACAGTCGAGGCGCAGTCGAGGCGCGGGCGCGTTAGGCACGTCGCACACACGACACTTGTAAAGAAAATCTCACATAAGAGACACGCCCCAACGAGATTTTCTTTACAAATGTCGTGTGGCGACGCGCCTAACGCGCCCGCGCCTCGACTGCGCCTCGACTATTGGTCGTGTGGGCGACGCGCCTTAAGAGACGAAAAATAAATTTACTTCCAGAAGTCGGAGGAAGACTTTTGTTTGATTTATCGATTTTTTGTGTATTTCGGGAGTTTTTTTTTTGCCAAAAATCTATTTTGTTGTGCGAGTATTCATTTTCCATTGTTACTAAAAGATATTAGCATATTATCCATATATATTATAGAAGTTGAATGGACATTGTTGGCCTTGTAGATTCTTAAACGCTTGTTAACTTTTGTTAAATTATATTTTATTTTACGTTTTGTAAAGTAAGCAATGACTTATTGTCGGGCCTACGCTGTCCTCTCATACTTAAGTGCTAACGCTGTAACAACAACATTGTAAAACCAAATGATTTTAAAAGAGTAACCATGGAGTTTCTTGCCGGTTCTTCTCCATAGGAAACGACCAACCCGAACCGTGCATCTTTTCTCGACGTTTCATAAGTGCTCATGTAGGCCTATGTGAAATAAAAATATTTTGATTTTTATTTTGAAAATAACATAACTCATAAAAATATGGGACCTTTTTAAAACCCTATATATACCCTTTCGATTATAAAAAGAATTTCAAAAGTCGAAGAAATCGCGTTAGAAAAAAATACAGTCAAATTGAAAACCTTCTCATATTTTGAAATCAGTTAAAAAAATATATTTATATATATCTTTCGGCTCCGTACTTTTAACAATGTCGTTTCAATTTCAGATCAACAGGGCTCTTCTTCGTGGAAACCAACGCTGCTCCTCCGTTCTCACAAGGATGAAATAAATAAACAAATAAACTAAGACTAAGAAATTTTATTTATACTGCCTTTTGCCAAGGGTCTTGGTCGCAAAAATATCAAACTAAAAAAAAACAATTAGACCATTACAGGCATTTGAATGTCATAATAACAAAAAAGATGCTGCTACAGTCCCAGTCACAAGACATTATAACTTGTGAAAGAACTGTAGTTGCCCATTCCAAAGCGTAGATCTCTATGGAGAAGAATGGGCAAGAAACTCCATGGACACTCTTTTAAATCATAATGTTTTTACAAAATCATGGTCACATCATTCATGTTGCGATTACACATATATGTGAGAACGTTGTAGAAAAACGAGCATATTAAGAGCGTTCAGAGTAAAAGCAAAAACAAGAGTTAATTAAAAGATGAATTAAAACAAACCATGACAGCTTCTAAGAGATGATCAGTCATGACTGACAGCGCCTGTTCACGAACATGACGCATAAGTGAGTTGCACAACTCAAATCAACGACACGGTTGTCGCAGTGACTAAGCGATCGACTGCTGCGCTGCGTGTCGCGGGTTCGATCCCCGCACGGAACAAATATTTGTATGGCCTACAGGTAGTTGTTCCGGGTCTAGCTGTTTGTGTATGTGACTTTAAATGTTTGTAAACGCACCCACGATACAGGAGCAATTCCTAGTGTGAGGCAACGTTTAAAAAAAAATCCTCATCTAAAAACTGGGAAGTGTGGAGGATCTAGAAAACCACAGTTTTAACAAGTTTATGATGAACAGGGTGAATAGTTCTTCATTCCCCATTAAGAAGGGCGAATCTTACGGCCAGACGGGTTGGGACGGTAGGGACTGGTAGATTTGGAGTGGAGTCGAGAGCTCATGGCTAGCAGTAGCTGCCTACGCCAAAGAAGTTATGGCAGCAAAAGAGGCAGCAGAAAGAGAAAGGGAGAAAACTACCAATGTACAGTCGGGGGCACAATTGAAGAGGCAAAATTACAACGTAACAGCTTGACGTTTAGTTTGACTTACGACCTTATATTTTCAAGCATATAGTCGTTGTCGTCAACAAGTGATTGTAGCTCATAATTTCAACTTATAAATTAGAGTCAGGATGGCTTACCGGTTAATCGGGTTCGGACAAACGTGTGAATCGATTAGCCGTGAGTTCAAATCTAACGCAAGTTAGTAGACTTTTTGTAACTTTTTATTTGGTTGGTAGTAATGGGACAGAAATATTTTATTCTTTACGTTGTTTGCTTTGTTCACACAATAATTCTTTAAGTTAGGGAGGTAGATCATAAAAAGTAACTAAAGAATAAAGATCTCTGTGAGGTAGACATGACTTTTATGAATATTTAACTTGATCGGAATATTAACGTTGTCGATTGATTGTAGTTGTTGGTTGGTGAAGTGTGGCTTAATAGATAGCGGTATAATTACTATTCTCAAAACTCAAAATGCAGGCAAATATTTATATTGAGGCGAGGGTGACTATTATTGCACTGCATAGAAGTGGTTTTAATGGAACACTAATATCTGATTAAAACGGGCTAAATGTGAGTATTATATTTATGAATTATAACTTAAACTTTTATTTGATATTTGCCTAATAATAATCTGAGGCATAAGGATTAATTCTTTTTTATTCACTGACTTGTAAAAAAAAGGAGAAGGTTGTTGTTTTTTATCATGAGGATTTTAATTTGTTAGGTCTGAGAACAGTTCGTAGGATATTTTTTACACCCCTAGGTCTAGGTGAAAAGGGTGGATCTCTCCAGAAAAGGAGCTGCAGAGCAGCGGGTGAAACCGCTGGCCACCGTTTATATTACCTATATAAAAATGTTATAGCTGCTTAATATCACTTTCTTTTTGTTTTAGAAGAATACTGTAAGTCACTGAATTAAAAGATGCGAGGAAAACGGTAGCCGCCGCACAGCGACGACAAATTGTTGACGAGTTTGAAACGAATGCTTTCACACCAACGAGCTTTGCAGAATTATTCGATACCTGGATGCGATACCCGGAACCGAAATATGTGTGGTAATATGGTAACATGTGCAAATGTCTACTTGACTGCATTGAAAATAATGGAGGATATACTAAATATTAATATCTAGATGTTTTTGTTTTAATTATTAAACGGTGTAACTAAATATTGAGTAACATTTAATTATATTAAATTGAGGTTAAGTTTCAATCTTCTTTTCGTTAAGAAAATGAACACTTAAGCTATAACCTCAATTCATTCATTCATTGTGACGTTACATAATAATAAAACATGTTCATAAAGTCTAAATCATAAACATTAGTTTTCATTAAACTCTGCACAAAACCGATACCCAAAGACATTAAAATATTAACGAACCGATACCTGTATCAACAATTATATTTCTGTTATTAGAATATCATTTTCTTGATATGTTATTATTAATTGACTAAGTGGGTAAACCACAAAAAAATAGTGTTAGAAAGTTACAAGTGAACTTCTTTTATCTAAGTTGGAATGTGACGTCACAATTCTCATTAAAGTTTGTTAATTTTAGAATAAAACGAATAAACATTTTTATTATCACTCAGCACGACTTTTTTATTTCCACCTTCGAACACCGAAAAGATAAATTTAAAATTACATAAATAGTGATATAAATATTAAAATAAGTAATATTTAACTTCATATAAATAAACATAAACATTTTTTTGATTAAAACCTAAATATGGTTTTAAAGAAACAAAAGCAACTACACCTTTTGAATGATATTCGAACTCGGGACACACTGGTCGCTAATCCATGGCTAAATCCAAACAGCTAGCAGCACATATTAATTCTAAGCGAATTTTAGCAATACAATGTAACGAACGGGTCGCCACTATAACGCGTAAATGCAACAGATATAATATAATGTTATTTCGCTATAATGCGACTACAATTTGTGTATGTGTGTTATCTGTTGAATGTTAAGGCATAACTCATACACGCACACGCACTGACAGTGCAGACAATCCTTAGCGATGCTTGAAAATATAAGGTCGTAAGTCAAACTAAACATCAAGCTGTTACGTTGTAATTTTGCCTCTCCAATTGTGCCCCCGACTGTACCTTCCCGCACCCGAAGATCTGGGCGCAGGAGGAGGGCCACAATGCCGTCTTCCGCCCCCATAAAATGGCATGCTGGCAATGGACTTAGGAAAGTCTGTTGTCCAAGCAAACAGACCTAAGCTGGCGTCGCGTGGTGTTTCGGCGTGCCTCGCATATAGAATGACAGGGAGAGGAGTAGCCCACTCCTCCCCTTTACCTGAGAAGGGGTTTGCCGCAAGCAAACTGTCACTGCTGGGGTGATCTACTCTTTTTTTGGAGTCGGTTAAAAACAAACGTCACTGGCAAAATCTTGTTGTACTATATATTAAATATCTCTGCATAACGCCTCGTGGTTTACAAACATAATCATAATCATAAGCTTTATTGTTTATGAGAGTATTACACAAACTGAGATGTCACTAGTCTACACACTAGGATTCCCTGTGTCGTGGAGACTAGTCTCCTTCGTCTTACAAAATGAACAGGTACAGAAAAAGATACAGTAACATTGTACAGGTACAGGTAAGATTTCTTAGGCTACAATAAGCATATGCAAATTAATCTAGAGCTATGACTAGTAAAGTAAATTAAATAGTTTCATTTATTTATAAATGTGTCATTGTGTGTAATGTGTGTAATGTGTGAGTAAGGAAAATTTGTGTAATGAATGACTGAGTTTAGGAGGTTTGTGACCAAGCGAAAGAAAAACGTAAACCATCGGAAATAAGTAACAGAAGGGGTGTTCATTAGTTTGGTCCAAAACATCCTTTATGTATTTGTGTGGTGAATGTGTGTGTAGTAGTCATTAATTTAGGAACTTCTCCGTGTCGTCATAGTCCATTCCTGCCAAGAATATGAAAAGGTGAGTTTTGATTTTGTTTCTAGTCATTGGCAGTAAATTTGTTTCATTATTAAGTTTACTGTAAATAAATGGTCCCATATAGTGATAACATCTCTTGCCAAAAACGAGTCTACATTTAGATTTCTGCCATCTAGGTTTGTCTGCATTTCTGAGGGAACGCACTTTGGGGTATGTTTTTGCACTATGGGCAATTTTGTGGTACCTCAGTGCCACAGCCATTATATACAGTTGGCGCACACGTAAAACACCAGTTTCTTGGTACAGAGTGCCGGTTGAGAAGCGCATTGGTTTCTTGTAGGTGACCTTAAAAAGAGATCATTGTGCACGTTCAACTTTTATTAGACGCGTCTTGTGTGCGACACCCCATGATATAATGCAGTGGTTGATAATGGATTGACAGAGTGTGAAATAGAGCATTTTCAGCAGAGATTCTTTGGCAATGCGACCCATTTTTTTGAAAATGTGAAGCATTATGTTATTTGTGGCCTTAACAACAAGAGCTGAGATAACTCACACCTGCTAAAGAATATTTGATAACAGCGTTATCATAATCTTGCAATAATTAGATATCATTTCATAGTAAGAGTTTTTTTTTATTAAAAAAATATTTTTAACTAGTTTTTGCCCGCGGCTTCGCTCGTGTTAAATTCGGGGTAACACAGTTCCCCTTTCCTGATTTGCAGGTACCTGCTACTTGTAGTTTTTGCCCTTGTGCCTTATTTATTGTAAAGCAATGCTAAGTTTTCCTCTTTCTCCCTCATAACTCACTTTAAAATAAAAAGTTAGCCTATGTCTGTGTCCAGGGTCCCAACTATTTCCGTACCAAAATTCATCAAAATCAGTTAAGCCATTTAGGTGTGAAGACGTAACAAACAAATAAACAAACTCACTTTCACTTTTATAATATTAATAAGGATTAAAGCTTGTTAGTAGTTTCAAGTTTACTCAAAATAAAAAATAAATACTTACCGATTTATGTCAAGTACACATTGTATTCAAAAACAAATATTATATAATATACAGGATGTAACGGAAAGGGTATATACATACCAATAGCGAGGCTTCTTTTTTTTTTTTCTTTCTTTCTTTTCTTTCTTTCTTTCTTTTTTTTTCTTTTTTTTTTTTTTTTTTTTTTATATTTAGCTGAAACCCTTGCGATATCGTTTGATAAGCCTTGAAGAAGCCTTGCTCTTGATATGTATATACCCTTTCCGTTACACGTTGTATATATACAAAAACTTTTTTTTTAATACAATCGACTTGAGAACCCCTTTTTTGATTATGGTTATAAATATTAACAAAAAAAAAGCGAGTGTGTATGTGTGTGTATGTTATGTTACAAATGAACGAGAGAACCACTGAGTTTAAGCTAGTCAAATCTAATCTTATTTCACTAAGTATCTACTTAATTAAATCATATCTTTAAGATAAAGATTTCGCACCGTAAACCTTGATTAATTGACAATATTAGTTGTAAAAATTAATCGACATTCAATTAGGAATCATGGACAAAGTTGTCGCGTTGTTCTTATTCGGATTAGCTGCCGTTTCAGGTAAGATTCATAACCATCTGTATTAATTTGCCTAGATTGTTTGTACACACGACAACACATCAACCTATACAAATCCAGTATAAGCGGAGCTCTAATCGTACGGGAAATATCTGGTGTACGTTACGTTGTTAAGAGATCTGCATAAACTGGTTTTGTATAGGTTGATGTGTCTCCGTGTGTACTAGTGAAACAAGCAAGAAAGAAAGAATATTATTTATTTGTCACTTGCCACAACAGAAATTATATAAAACTAGCTTCCGCCCACGACATCGTCCGCGTGGCATAGTTACTTTGGGCTAACGCTAACTTTAACCCGCGTGATGATCGAACAAAATCTTTCTCTCCCCTTTTCTTCCATCTTTCATCCCCTTTTCTCACTTTTTTTAGGCTATGTTCGTCTCCAGGGTCCCAACTATCTCTGTACCAAAATTAATTAAAATCGGTTTAGTCATTTAGGCGTGAAGACGTAACAAACAAAAGAACTCACTTTCGCTTTAATAATAATAATTTTTAGCTAGGGTATAATATCTCTCACATTTTTTTTATCGAATATTCATTTTCCATTGTTACTAAAAGATAGCAAATTATTCATATAGAAATAGAAGAAAAATTATATTTCATAGACGATAACTCATAAACTAACCAAGGAATAAAATTAAATGGGACCACCTCAGAAGAATCCCTTCGAACAAAAAAAGAATTTATAACATGTAAATGTGTTATTCAGAAGTTAGTTCCGTTCTTCTACTAGTACAGAATTATCTTATCAATATTCATTTAACCCCACAAATCCACAACACTGCAAATCTGACAAGTCTAATTAATTAGGTATGTATCTTAATACCTTGGAATGCGAGATAAAACGTTTTATAAAATAGAAAAAAACTAGTAGGTTCCTATTTACGCAGTTCACGGACGGAACAAATATTTGAATGGCCTACAGATAGTTGTTCCGGGTTTGGCTGTTTGTGTATGTGAGTTTATTTTTTTGAAAACACATCCACGATACAGGTAAAAATCCTAGTGTAAGGCAACGTTTAAAAAAATATCTAATTATAATATTTGTAGGTAATGATTTGTAACGTAAAAGTGTGGTCTATTCTATTTTACAATAGGCTAGTTTCCAAAAAAAAAAGTGTGTGTGTCAGCTCCGACGCACGACTGGAGTTTACGTCTTATGTACAAAAAAAAATTTTACACCTCACATTTTTCTCAAACCGGGCGCCTTATCGAATCTTAAGGAGTAAACTCCAAAAATATTAGTTTGTCTTTTATATTAATCAAAACAAAAATAAGGGACACGCGTTGCTGCATTTTTTCGCAACTAGTGACGTCACACGTAACTTTAACTTTGTCAAATTTGGTCTATAAAAAAATACGTGTCCCTTATTTTTGAATAATTTAAATGGCGGACTAATTATAATGTAATTACTTTGAACCTGGAAACTACCCTATTATAACCATTGAAACAAAGAAAGATTTTTTTTTATTAGACTCGAACAGTACAAAACAATAAAAAAGAGAACGAAAAAAGTACCTATATTTAAAAAAAAAAACAAAAGATATTCTCAACCTTATTGGTCCTAGCTAAAAGGTATATCTTAGCATGGTGCAGCAACTGCAGCAACTGCATGGTGCCTCTGATATTGTCATAGGGCCCAAACAAGTGAAACCACGGTCAGAACGACAATATAAATAACTAGCTTTTGCCCGCGGCTTCACTCGCGTTAAATTCGGTATAACACAGTACCTGCTACCTGCAGTTTTTCTCTTGCGCCTTATTGATTTGTAATAGCAACGCTAAGTTTTCCCTTTTCTTCCTTCGTTCGCCCTCATATCCCACTTTAAAAAAAATAGCCTATGTCCGTCTCCTAGTTACCAACTATCTCTGTACCAAAATTCATCAAAATCGGTTAAGCGATTAAAGCGTGAAGAGGTAACAAACAAACAAACAAACTCACTTTCGCTTTTATAATATTAGTAAGGATAAGGATTAATATAAATAAATTATGTCAACCGCGTAGACCGGGATAAAAAGCCTATGTGTTAATACAGGTTATAAGCCATTTACATACCAAATTTCATCCGAATCGGTCAAAACGTGAAGGAGTAACAATCACACGGACACAGACATACAAACTATCGTCTTTATTAACCGACTTAAAAAAAGGAGGAGGTTCTCAATTCGTCGGAATTTTCTATTTTTTTATGTATGTTCACCGATTACTCAAAGACGTCTGGACTGATTTGCAAAATTCTTTTATTGTGTGATAAGGTATACTTCCCAGTTGGTCTCATATCAATTATACAATATGTTAGTTTAAACGAGGGACGTATTCAAACCCACAATAATGCATACTTACATGGTACTAATAAAAATATGAACAAAAAAAAACACTAATAAATAAAAGACAGAACCCTACCAAAAATTTCGCATAAGTCTCGCAACGTGTATATGCCCTTGCGCTAGCGATTTAATACTATCGCAGAACGTGTGTGCATGTCAATGACCTTTATGTATAATCCATTTTCCCTTCATACTTTAAACCTGGCTTAGGACGCCTTTTCGGTAGAATCGGCGCGTAGGTATTTTGCCGCGTGATTTACTTCACTGTTTACAAGTTTACTTCTCTCGCGCTCAGTGTTCATGAATAATGTATTTTATTGGACAATTACGTCAGAAATTAAGGTTATAGGTTTTTTACATATTTGGGACGAGAATCGAATACTGAATACCCTCCCTCAATAAGTCCCTCGTAACCTCGTTTAACCTAACGCTCTGTATAATATTACTTAGGCAGATTATGAGTTATCGTCTATCATACATATTTTTTTAATGCTAATCTTTTAGTAACAATAGAAAATTAGTACTCGATAAAAATTATATGATGTATTTTCCGACTAATATTATAAATGCGAAAGTTTGTGAGTATGGATGTATATTTGATCCTCTTTCACGAAAAAACTACTGAACGGATCTTGATGAAATTTGGCACAGAGGTAGATTATAGTCTGGAATAACACATAGGATTCTTTTTTACCATCACGCGGTCGTAGCCGCAGCTAGTTATACCATAACGAAAAATGTTGAAATAAAAAACTTTCTTGCAAAAAGTAATATTTGTTATTTCTTCTTTCTAGCTCTCCCCTACAACCCAGTCATCAGGAAGCTGGACGGTGGTCTCCGCTACCAGTACGCTCAGGGTCCAGACGGGCTCCATCTGGTGGACTTGTGGGGAACTGTCAGCGATGTAGCTGAGGCTGCCAGATATAATCCTGACAGACAGAATGTGTACCATCTATTTACTAGGTAAGATTTACGGCAGGGTTGGCGCAGTGGCTGAGCGATCGACTGCTGCGCTGCGTGTCACGGGTTGGGTTCCCACACGGAACAAATATTTGTATGGCCTACAGGCAGTTGTTTCGGGTCTGGCTGTTTGTGTATGTGAGTTTAAATGTTTGTTAACGCACTCACGATACAGGAGAAATTCCTAGTGTGGGTATAATTAAAAAAATAAAAATGACAGGCCTTGTCGACGACGGCGTTAATGTTCCATTGTGCTTCAAAGAGATGTCAGCATAGCAGAGTGGCCTGTCAGGGCCAACGCCTGTCGGGCATGTGGGTTGTTCTATATACCACGTCCCGAGTAAACATAAAAAGTCGGTGGCAAAAAAGTCAACAAAAGTCAACCGGAAGTAAAGTAATTTTTTTTAGGACGGTTTTATTGGTCACAAAAAAGTTTTTTATTTCAGCATTTTTAGTTAAGGTGTGATGATTTATTACATAATTTTTATCGAGTATTCATTCATTTTCATCATTTATTCAGCTGGAGGTCCTGAAAACCCCCAAATGGCGCAAATCTTATTGGCAGTTATCTGTTTGCAATTAAAACAATAAAACATTCAGAACCTATGGCGGGTCCAGCGCCCACTTTATTCCACCAGGGGGTAGTATATTTTGCCAAAAAATCAGCAATGTTATCAACCACAGTGACTCTTGCTTTGGGATTTATTGGAAATTTGGAAATTTGGAAGTGTAGATGTGGGCCTAAGCAGCCAAGTCTGGCCAGAGAGGCCCGGGCAGCCCCGGCAGGCGGAGGCCTGCCGGGGCTGCGAGTTGTTTCGAAGGAAACACACGCAACCGTTGTTTCGTTTGGGTCACGCAAAACTGCAAGAAAAGAAACGGTATCTTTGATGAAGATTTTTGCTCGGCTGTCTAATTCGATCATCTCAAATACTCTCTTAGCTCAATATTCGGCTCTCTAATTCAATCATCTCAAATACTCGCTCGCCCTGAATGATTTTCTCCCTTCTACTTCCAGACAGAATCCCACAGTGAGCCAGCCACTCCTCATGGGCAGTGAGGGTCTGCTAGGCATCACAAACTACAACGCCAACAGAAGGACCATCTTACTCATCCATGGATGGCTAGACTCTGTTACCGCTGACTTCAACACAGTTCTGGTTCCTGGTAAGTTCTTCAGTTTGGTTCCGAACTTCAAAAGAAAAAAACGTAACTTTTTTTTGCGGATGAGAAATCATCAAATAACTTCCCCCGCTCTAGGCGGAGCGGGGGGGAGTGTCAGACTTGTACTGAACAAAACCCACCTATGTTCCTTCTATTGCCCTTTATTTTCTGGGGCCGCGGTATCTCTTTCGAACAACCCGCAACCCCGGCAGGCAGTGGCCCTGGTAGGCCCCTCTGAGTCTGTGGTCCCTTAGAGCTGTATAAGTACCCTCCTATTATAGGAGCATTTTGTTATTCGTCTGTCTGTTTGTCAAGACTCTTTACTTCGCTAAGGCTTTGAGGTGTCGAGTTGAAATTAAAACCTTGTACTTCACATCTGTAGTTTTTTAGAGCTGTGAAAACATCAACCCTCTAAGTCTACGCAGTCAAAAGATATGGCTGTTTTTAATAAATATTAATGATTGATTTACAGATAACAGAGATTCATAGTGTTAATCTTGTTATCAATCATCAAATAAATCACATGGGCACTTATAAAACGTCGAGAAAAGATGCACGGTTCGGGTTGGTTGTTTCCTATGGAGAAGAACCGGAAACAAACTCCATGGTTACTCTTTTAAAATCATTTGGTTTTACAATGTTGTTAGTACTTAGTATGAGAGGACATTGTAGACCTGACAATAAGTCATTACATTACAAAACGTAAAATAAGATGAGTAGTTCGTCAACTCGGTTGGCGCAGTGGCTGACCGATCGACTGCTCCCGCTCCTAACAAATTTGGCCTACAGATAGTTCCGGGTTTGGCTGTTTGTGAATATGGGTTTAAATGTTTGTAAACACACCCACGATACAGGATAAATTTCTAGTGTCGGCAAAGTTTAAAAACAAATACATCTAATCGCATTGGATTTCGTTTTTATGAAGACTGGTTCATACCGAGGCCAACAGTAAAACAGTTTATGCTCCTCCTCAGCGTTCCTCTCGGCTGAAGACGTCAACGTGATCGTAGTGGACTGGAGCGCCGGCGCTGGCTCCATCAACTACTTCACCGCCTTAGCCAACACTGCGCCTTCTGGTAAGTTAAAAAAGATGTGAACTGTGTCGTTGAGCTCCTTGCGTTATGAGTCGAGCTACACGATAACTGACAAATGCTTGCACTGACTGAACAGGTCCACTCAATCTGTGTGGTGCTTTCTTAAAAAGACCATTTCAGACACTAATCTGCATAGTCCTCATGTAAGTTGACCAAGATTTTTTGTCTGGACCTTAAAGAGACTATGACCTCTGAGTTTGTTTCGGCTGTTTCTTCTCAGAGTAGTCGGGTACGAAAACACCGGCCTAATCTAGTTTTTAAAAAAATACGTGTAAAAGTGTTTGTGAAAACCTACTTGCAAAATAAACATTATTTATCATTTGACCCTTTGCTCAAAGCAGCCTGCGTAACTGAACCAGTAAATCAAAATCATCCTCCAATGAATGGAACTCCGATCCAGCCTGTCCCTTTACAGTCTTTCCACAGCGACTTTACTGTTTTTACTTTTTTTTTGTAACTAGCCTTTGCCCGCGGTTTCGCTCGCGTTAAATTCGGAGTAACACAGTTCCCCTTTCCTGATTCACAGGTATCTGCTACCTGTAGTTTTTGCCCTAGTGCCTTATTTATTGTAATAGCAACGCTAAGTTTTCCCTTTTTTCCCTCTTTCTCTCTCATTAAAAAAAAAATGTCCGTCTCCTGGGTCCCAACTATCCCTGTACCAAAATTCATCAAAATCGGTTTAGCCATTTAGGCGTGAAGAGGTAACAAACAAACTCACTTTCGCTTTTATAATAATAGTAAGGATAAGTAAGGATTAGTCTGTAAGCCTTCTAATAATAAAATAATACAATTTTCCAGGCGAAAGTGTAGCTAGATTTATAAACTGGCTGAATTCTGCCACGGGCGCAGTTCCCGGCATGTACCACTTGGTGGGGCACAGCCTTGGAGGCCACCAGGTTGGGATAGCTGGCAGAAACGTTGTTGGAAACGTTGCTTATATTACTGGTAAGTAAGAAATCTTCTACAATACATAAAACTGCACCTTGTGGCCGTGGTAATAGGCGTGTAGGTAAATGTCACAGTCAAAACTATTAATCGGTCCGAAACAATTAATCGGTCCAAACAATTAATCGGTCCAAACTATTAATTTGTCCGAAACTATTAATCGGTCCGAAACAATTAATCGGTCCATACAATTAATCGGTCCACAGCAGTTTGGACTGCTGTCAGTGAAATCCCTTTTAACTTAAAATACGTTAACAATGAAATAAAATTGAATAATTAAACTAACAGACTACATAAGTTGAATTAAGAACTCCTATTTTTTTGAAGTCGGTGAAAAGTAACTATGGCGACGCGGTGCAGCGCAGTAACTAAGCATTTGTTTTCTGCGCTGCGTGTCACGGTTTCGGTCCCCGCACAAAACAAAATAATTGTATGTTTTACAAATACAATTAATTTTTAGTTGTTTCGGGTATAGTTGTTTGTGTATGTAAGTTTAAATGTTTGGAGAATTTACTAGTGTGGTGCAATGATCTTAAAAAATCAGGCCGGACCCTGCCCTGATAACGCACAGTAATGATTAATATATGAAAAATCCTTTTAAAATAAATAACCGCATTAATTACATTTCCCTAAAATAGGCGAGAGAAAATGCAAAAAAAATATGTTTGTTCATTGATTGTGTGGTTTTATATTCTGACATTGCATTAATTGACATTTACATTGTCATCTTGCGTTGATTTTATCACGTATTATCGTACTATGTTACTATTCTCTCGCCTATTCTCTGATCATAAAACATAACCGATTGTAAAGCCCTACATGTAAGCTTTGAAATGACGTACTGTACACTAATGTACATGAATTTTTTTTGTTAGGGCACTGATCTATACCAATTCCGGCCGTGTCATTTGGTTATCCATTTGAATAATTTGGTTTCCCATTCCAGCTCTGGACCCCGCCCTCCCTGGCTGGACTGGTTCCAACGACGACAAGTTCAGGTCTACTGATGGGACCTACACTGAGGTCATCCATACCAACGCAGGGTTCCTGGGATATCTCTCCACTTTAGGGGACGCAGATTTCTATCCCAATGGGGGTACCGGCATGCCAGGATGCAACTCCAACGATTGTGATCATGCTAGGTGAGATTGTCTATTAAATATTATCTACTAGCTTTTGCCCGCGGCTTCGCTCGCGTTGAATTCGGAGTAACGCAGTTTCCCTTTCCTGCTACCTGTAATTTTTGCCCTTGCTCCTTATTTATTGTAATAGCAAAGCTAAGTTTTCCCTTTTCTTCCCTCTTTCTCACTTTAAAAAAAAAGTGGCCTATGTCCGTCTCCAGGGTCCCAATTATGTCTGTACCAAAATTCATCAAAATTGTTTTAGCCATTAAGGCGTGAAGACGTAACAAACGAACAAACTCACTTTCGCTTTTATAATATTATATTAATGGAAATACACTAGGAAGTGGTGAAGGGCAGGGCGTTTTTGTGGGACTGTCTCTTGTAATGTGACGTTCAAAAAGTGCTGATTATTAATGCTTGGCTCGATGCCGGTCCTGCTCCACAACCATAGGGGCAAACTTATTGATCAGCATCTGATGTTATTGTGGCAGCTGTAGAAGATTGTAAGACTATCTTTGCATTGTATAGACTCAATTTCCTAATATTGTATAATTGTAATGCCCATGTGTGAGTACTATGTAGTTTAATTGACTCGACGGTTGCCCTGGTGGTTGAGAGATTGTCATGCTCACTTAAATGTCTCGCTGATGGTGGCGTGTATGTCGGGTCATTTAGTTCCCTTCAAAATGGTTGAGCTGAATGGGGCTGATATATGTGTCATGTTCGTGAACGGGCGCTGTCAGTTGTGACTGGTCATCTATTAGCCGCCACGGTTTGTTTTAATTTATTTATTTATCTAATAGATTACCCTTATTTTTGCTTTTACTCTGGACGCTCTTAATGTGCTCGTTTTTCTACATCGTTCTCACATGTATTTTTGATCTCAACATGAATGATGTGTCCATGGTTTTGTAAAATATTATGATTTAGAAGATTGATTGTCCATGGAGTTTCTTGCCCATTCTTCTCCATAGAGATCTACGCTTTAGAATGGGCAACTACATTACTTTCACAAGTTATTATGTATTGTGACTGGGACTGTAGCAGCATCTTTTTTTTTTGTTTTCATGACATTCAAAAGTGCCTGTAATGGTCTAATTGAAATAAATGATTTGATTTGATTAGCCTAATTTGAATAAATGACTTTTGATTTTGATTTTAATAAGGACTGAATATAACCCCGCTTTTCAAGTGATTTTGATTTTGTTATACTGCACGCGTAGCGCGTGGTGTGTTGTTCTTCTAGAGGTAGCAAGTGTAGATCGCGTTATGTTCGTCAACTACTGGTAAATATTTGAATTTGCATTCTATTCTTCTCCATTCCAGATGTTTCCACTACATGGCTGAGTCCCTGACCAGAGGAGGGTTCACAGGACAGCGCTGCCTGTCTTACCTGACGGCTATGACTGGAAACTGTCAGCTGTGGGGTAATCTACGCATGGGAGGACTGGTGCCAAAGACCGGGTAAGGATTTCTGCTGTCGAGTAGCTTTTCATGATCTGCCCAACTTTATTGGGGTCGGCTTATAGTCTAATCTGCAGATAAATACATGGAGCGACTGCATCCGACCTCTGCAGCTTACTAAGTACTGGGTGATGCGATACTTAGTCAGACTGTGTGCGGGAATTTTAGGGATATAATATAATAATAAACTCTGGATGAACTTGAGTTTTAAAGGACAAGTGAAGTGTCATTAAGACAGACACATATTATAATGAATAATTTCAATTTTGGCTAATTAGTCTATTTGCAGCTATGGCATTTTGGTCAGGCGTTTGAATATAAATAGGGCTCTTTAAAGAGCGACCCGTATCCAGCAGTAGACTGACGTAGGCTGATGATGAAGATGCTCCAACAGACTGGTTGTCAGACTTTTCATCCACTGATAAGTATATATATAGTATTAGGTCTTTACCTATGAAATTGCCGTTCTGCAGTACTGGCCATTTCAAATCAAAATAATTTTTGTTTGGCTAAGAATTCTAATTTCAAATTAATTTTATTTTAAAAACATGGTTTTTTTTTCCAAAAGTAGTCATTTGTTTATTGATTAGTGTTACATTTTCATCGCATTTCAATCTTTTTCGTCATCATGGATACGTTAAAAATACAAATAAAAAATACATAAAAAAAAATCGTTCAAATTTTTTCATACAAAACGGCAATTTCATAGGTAAAGACCTATTATTTACATGATAGGAATTGTCTTATTTCAAATTGTTACAACTAGTAGTTGCGACTACGGATAGAGGATTATACAGACGACGTCGACGGCACGGTTAGCGCAATGGCCGAGCGATCGACTGCTGCGCTGGGTGTTGCGGGTTCGATCCCCGCACGGAACAAATATTAGTATGACCTACAGGTAGTTGTTTCGGGTCTGGCTGTTTGTGTATGTGACTTTAAATGTTTGTGAACGCACCCACGATACAGGACAAATTCCTAGTGTGGGGCAACGTTTAAAAAAAACTTATGACTTATATGCATAAAGATTCTTTTTTATATGGCGACCGTCCACTGCTACTTAGAAAATGCACAGAGGTCCGACAAGTTAGTTACTCTGTTCATTTGTTTGCTGCACCGCTCTGTGCGCACATAGTGGCCGATATAATAATAATAATAACAATAATAATAATAATAATGACAGAGCTACACGACCGAAACCAGCTATACCATTTTGGCAGTGCAGGATTGAGCGACGTATTGGTGCGGCCAGAGCACTCATTGGCAAACTAACCTGTTTCAGGGAGGGTAACACACGACCTCGAGTGATGCGCTTTGTGAGGCGGGCATTTGCAGGGACTGATATAAGTCCCCCAGACTATATATCCCGCGTCGCAGAGCGCATCGACTTCCTGAAACAGAAAGTGTATGCATGGGCAAATCGTATTCGTAGGTATAAGCGGCGGGTAGAACGGTACACTCAGAATCGCACATTCCAAAGCGATGAAAGGTGGGTGTATAGAGCATGGGAGCGACCAGACCAAGGTGTGTCTGACACGCACCTACCGGATGATGACGCCATGTGTTTGTTTTGGCGCAACATCTGGTCGGTGCCTGTCAGTCATACCGAAGGTGAATGGACTCGGGAAGTCGAGAGAGCATGCGATCCAATACCAGAAATGGGGGCCTTAACAATCAGCCCCCAAGATGTAGCTTGTGCGGTCCGTCCGTTGCCTAATTGGAAATCTCCAGGGCCGGACGGACTGCACAACTTCTGGATAAAATGGATCCAGAGGTCGCACGTTTGTTTGGCGGCCCTATTCCAGTCGGCCTTAGAGTCAGGGTCGCTACCCAAGTTTCTGACAACTGGTATAACCCACCTGCTCCATAAATCGGGTAGTACGGCGGAACCTAAAAATTATAGACCAATTACGTGTCTTCCGACACTTTATAAAGTTCTTACATCCATTTTGAGAGCTAAAATCACTAAACACATTGATGACAATTCAATCATGTCTGCTTCTCAAAATGGATGTAGGAACGGGTCCCGCGGTACTAAGGAGCTGCTCCTCATTGATATGGCCATTAGTCAACAGGTTCGCCGTTCCCGAAGACATCTGTCGACATGTTGGATAGACTATAAGAAGGCCTATGACTCCGTGCCACATACATGGCTCATGAGGGTGCTAGATTTGTATAAAATTGATGCAACTCTGCGCACCTTCCTGATCTCGTGTATGAGGCAATGGAGTACAGTCCTTCGCTATCCAGGATGTCGGCAGATTCAAAGAAATAGTGAACCGATAAGGATAGAGCGAGGTATATTCCAGGGCGATAGTTTGAGTCCACTTTGGTTCTGCTTAGCCTTGAATCCTCTAAGCACGTTGCTGGAGAATTCAGGTCTGGGCTATCGATTGAGGAGAGGTGGTCAGGTTATATCTCACCTTCTTTACATGGATGACCTGAAACTCTTTGCCCCCAACGATTTGCAGCTGATGGAACTACTGAAGGTAACTGAAACTTTCAGTAGTGCCATCAGGATGGAATTTGGTGTGGACAAATGTGCGGTCATGCATGTAAAGCGAGGGGAAATTGTGGAATCTGTGGGAACCCGGCTTTCAGATTCCATAAACCTTAGATCCCTCTCAGCAACCGAAACCTACAAGTATTTGGGGATGTCGGAAGCGCTGGGCATCAATGTTGCTGACATGAAGCAATCGTTGAAGGAACGTTTCTTTGGCCGCCTGAGAAAAGTATTTAATAGTCTTTTATCAGGCGGAAACAAGGTACGTGCTTTTAACGGCTGGGTCATGCCGGTTTTGATGTACTCTTTCGGCATACTCAAATGGACTCAAACAGAACTGGACGCCCTGGATAGGAAGGTCCGTACATTGTTAACGGCATTTCGTATGCATCACCCACGTTCTTCGGTTATGAGACTGTATATCCCGCGAAGTTGTGGAGGTCGAGGCTTTTTAAACGCTAAAACTCTCCACAATCGCGAGGTATGCAGTCTCAGGGAATATTTCCTAGAAACCGACGTGGGAATGCATCGGGATGTGGTTGCAGTGGACAAAGGCCTCACCCCGCTCTCCTTGGCTAAAGAGAATTGGCGCAAACCTGTAGTGCTTGACACTAACGACCGCAGGGAGGTATGGCAGAGTAAGGAGCTTCACGGACGCTTTTTCCGGGCCCTACATGGTCCTGATGTAGATCAACTAGCGTCCGTAGCCTGGCTACGATCCGGGGATCTCTTTGGAGAAACCGAGGGTTTTGTCTGTGCAATTATGGATGAAGTTATGATGACAAATAACTACCGGAGATTTATTGTGAAGGACGGCACGGTTGACATATGTCGGGCATGCCACCGTCCGGGTGAATCAATTCGACACATTATCTCCGGTTGTTCTCGTCTAGCTAACGGAGAGTACTTGCATAGACACAACCTTGTAGCCAGGATTATCCATCAGCAACTTGCTCTAAAATATAACCTTGTGGAATCGGAAGTGCCGTACTACAGGTATGAGCCCGACCCAGTTCTCGAACATGGCAATATCACATTGTACTGGGATCGATCCATCATCACTGACAGGACTATTGTTGCCAACAAGCCTGATATCGTGGTGGTGGATCGATCAGAGAGGCGCGCAATGATTGTTGACATAACAGTCCCGCATGATGAGAACCTCGTGAAAGCCGAGAAAGATAAGCAAATCAAGTATATTGACTTGGCTCGCGAGGTTGTTGACATGTGGGATGTGGATTCAGCGGTCATTGTGCCGATAGTCGTATCTGCCAATGGCTTAATTGCTAAGAGCCTCGACCAACACCTTAGGAGGCTCTCGTTAGGCAGCTGGATCAAGGGCTTGATACAGAAAGCGGTACTCCTGGACACGGCTCGTATTGTTAGGAGGTTCCTTTCTCTGGAGCCCTGACCACCGGTAGCTTGGACCCTGTTCCCGATACCGGTGGGCTACTATTTTTATATTTTTAAATGTTTTTTTTTTATTTTTGATTATAAGAAATATTTAAAAATTTAATAATATGTAAGTAAAACAATAAATGGACTATAAAAGAAAATAGCATTGCCCGATCTGATTGCCAATGTGTTATTGGATTGATCTATCAGGAATTTGTCAGTAGTGAATTTTAGTTTAAAAAAAAGAGAAAAATATCTAGGAATCAAACAAAATTCACCGGCTTCTGGAAGTAAATTGTGTCTGCTGTTCTCGGCTCTATAACACCCTTGCCTAACGGCTCGTGTGTTAATTCCACCTCAAACGCAATGACAAAGTTTTCTCATTTGAATCAAAATGTACTGATTTTGTCTTTTTAGTGTTTTTTTGTGCAAATAAGTTTTTTTTTTAATTTTAATTCCCAAACCTTTTTTTCAGACAATCCGGTATCTTCTATTTGGAAACCAACTCTTCTCCTCCGTTCTCCAGAGGTTAAGAACTCAAGACCAAATACTGATCCAGAATTACCAACCTTTATTAACTTATGTAGCTGCGCCCAGCGGTTTCGCTCGTGTAGTGATAGAATATACAGTACATCTTTATGAATTGTAGCCTGTGTTATTCTGAAATGTAAGCTATATTATTGTGAAGTTTTATCAAAATCCATTCTGTAGTGTTTGCGTTAAAGAGCAACAAACATGCTTCATGATACATCCTCACAAAGTTTCGCTTTATTAAAATTAATAGGATTTTTTTAATACATCCTTTTTGAAAATTAAATGACTTGTGACCAACCTTCTGAAGGAGTACACTAGTAGACAAAATAAACTAAACCAATTATTAAATATGTTTTATTTTAAAGGCTTGCGTGACTAAAAGAGTGATGAATTTAAATGGTGATGGATGGAGAGGGAGAGGAAGTGCAGACCAAATGCCAGCTCCCAATCTAGAGATAGAGCAGAAGGATTCGTCCGCGTGGAACCCTATAAATACTCCCTTATAAGATCACTTCATAGTCCGTCTGTCTGTAAAAACCCTTATTGTCAAGAACTTGTGAAGGTTGAAATGAATACCAAACACTAAAGTCTATGATCTCATAAAACTGAAAAAATCAACCCAGATAACCAGTCTTCGCAATTAAAAGATATGCCCGCCGTTTATGTCGCGAGTTGGTACGGCACCCTTGAGCGGCATCTGGTGTTGTGAGGAAACCATTTCCGAACCTTGGCAACAGTTGCTTAACCTATGGCGGTCACCCATCCATTTCCAAACCTTGGCAAGAGTTGCTTAACCTGAATAAGTAGGGGAACCCATCCATTTCCAAACATTGGCAACAGTTGCTTAACCTATGGCGGTCACCCATCCATTTCCAAACCTTGGCAAGAGTTGCTTAACCTATGGCGGTCACCCATCCATTTCCAAACCTTGGCAAGAGTTGCTTAACCTGAATAAGTAGGGGAACCCATCCATTTCCAAACATTGGCAACAGTTGCTTAACCTATGGCGGTCACCCATCCATTTCCAAACCTTGGCAAGAGTTGCTTAACCTGAATAAGTAGGGGAACCCATCCATTTCCAAACATTGGCAACAGTTGCTTAACCTATGGCGGTCACCCATCCATTTCCAAACATTGGCAACAGTTGCTTAACCTATGGCGGTCACCCATCCATTTCCAAACCTTGGCAAGAGTTGCTTAACCTGAATAAGTAGGGGAACCCATCCATTTCCAAACATTGGCAACAGTTGTTTAACATATGGCGGTCACCCATCCATTTCCAAACCTTGGCAAGAGTTGCTTAACCTATGGCGGTCACCCATCCATTTCCAAACCTTGGCAAGAGTTGCTTAACCTGAATAAGTAGGGGAACCCATCCATTTCCAAACATTGGCAACAGTTGTTTAACATATGGCGGTCACCCATCCATTTCCAAACCTTGACAGCAGTTGCTTTACCTGTGACGGTCACCCATCCATTTCCTAACCTTGGCAACAGTTGCTTTACCTGTGACGGTCACCCATCCATTTCCTAACCTTGGCAACTGTCGCTTAACCTGTGACGGTCACCCATCCATTTCCAAATCATGGCAACAGTTGCTTAACCTGTGCTGGTCACCCATCCATTTCCAAATCATGGCAACAGTTGCTTAACCTGAATAAGTAGGGGAACCCATCCATTTCCAAACCTTGACAGCAGTTGCTTTACCTGTGACGGTCACCCATCCATTTCCAAACTTTGGCAACAGTCGCTTAACCTGTGACGGTCACCCATCCATTTCCTAACCTTGGCAACTGTCGCTTAACCTGTGACGGTCACCCATCCATTTCCAAATCATGGCAACAGTTGCTTAACCTGTGCTGGTCACCCATCCATTTCCAAATCATGGCAACAGTTGTTTAACCTGTGCTGGTCATCGAAACTGCATAGACTTAGAGGGTCTATTATTTCACAGCACAAAGGACTCGCAGATTTGAGTATATACCTATTATGGTTTTAATTTCAACTCGATACCTTCACACGTTCTAAAGATAAAGGGCCTTGGCTGGCAGACAGACCGACAAGAAAGTAATCCAATAAGGGTTCCGTACCTCATAAGGAAAACAAGGAACTCTAAAAAGCACATTATAATTATGTTAGTGTCAGTACCAGGAAGTGGCGAAGGGTGGTCGTTTTGGGGGACTGTCTTGTGTAATGACGTTCAAAAACTGCTGATCATCAGCCTATTTGAAATACATGACTTTAGATTTCTCCCTGCCCTAAAGCACATGAGTAGATAAACGGAACAGAGACAAAGCTTCCTAAGAACGTCCAAAATTGTTACCTATTTTGGTAGGGTTGTCACAATAGGTTAAGACAAATAAAAAAAAACATTTGTTAAATAGTTTTATTATTCAGTATGATATAATACTTTAGAAATTACTTACTCTAATAATTTTCTTTTTATAATTTACCCACCCACATACCTACAAATAATTAGTAAAAGCTTGTAATAATAATAAAAAGGTAAAAACACACCGTATAGTATCCTCTTCTTATTAAAAAAAAGGATCATGCAATACAATAAAGGTATTTACTTGAAAAAGTAATAATCAAATATTTAATTACCTACCTATTGTACTCCTTGGGATAGTTAAAGTATGATATTTTTTTTAAAGTATTATTCATACACACAGTACAATAAACAACCATAATTATTAATAAAATACCACGTTTTATATTAAAATATTCAAACTTGCAAATAACAAAACAAAAAACGTGCGTCGCACGAACCCTGAGATTGTCAACTGGCTGTGCCTTCGTAAACCGGTTTTTTCCAGTCTCGCCGCGTACGCGACAAGCGGCCAGTGGTCACGCACACATGCTCCGCGTGCTTGTAGTAGTGCAACCGATTCGCGCGGTTGTATGAAGCTTTGTCTCTGTTCCGTTTATCTACTCATGTGCCTGAAGGCCAGACAAGAGACAATCGATTTCAAAGCATTTCGGATTTCTAAAACGATTACTGTCAAAGTGACATTAGCTACCGAAAATCTACATTAATCGATGTAAGCTTTTCGGTAGCTAATGTCACTGGTTTACGCTTTCGAGACCGGTCGAAATAGCGGCCTATGTCTTGCTGTGGTCGTCTCTAGCTAAACAAAAATGAATATGGACAAAAATAATCTGTTTTAAAAACGTTTTTATTGATTAAAAGTTGTAATACAATGTCGTCAATACTAAAATATTTTAAAACTTTAAATAAATGCGTTTTAGGTCCACAGCAGATGGGATAGTATTACGTGTCAATGATTATTTAATGCCATTCGAGTGTGGGAAAGAGACAGGCCTATACATGATGTGTAGCGCCATCTCTTTCTTACAATGGAAGAACATTTTAACACAAAATGGATATCCCTCAGGAGTCTGAAACAAAATAATATTGTTTTTTACTAATTGCAAGTACTTTTATAATAGGGTATTTTACTCTATAAGAAAGAAATTCTAAAAATATACAATTCAGATAGCTTAGGCAATAAGCAGTCGGAAAATGTTAAATTTGGTTAATAAAATAACTAAATGAATTTTAAAATTGATTTCAAAGTTTTCACTTTTTTAGTCTGTTGTTTTACTAAGCGAAACAGTGTCCGCCATGATTATTACGTCTTATGGTCATGTAAACAAAAAGTGACAACTGTCAACTGAGCAACTATTACTATTTTTGTATTAAAAACTTTACATTTTAATTTTTATTGAAATAATAGTAATAATACCATGGAAGAAATAAATACTACCATATAATAATACCATAAACTATAGTGAAATATACAACTAAACAGAAAGACTAATTACAGCGCATTTGTTTACATGACCAACTGACGTCATGACCACAGAGTAACATGGCGTCAAGCGATTTTGTGATTTTACGCGCGAAAATAGAAATTGTAAAATTCAAATGCAGTTTTATGGCACTTATCGATTGAATATTTTTTTTTTGTTTTTTTTGGTGTTTTACTAGGACCCTAGGATCAAAATGAAATACTTTTTAAAAATGGGTGTAATGCCGTATTACAATCGTGGCAGAATGTTAAATACCGTAGTCATCAGAGGTAGGTACTGAAAAATTGAAACGCCTATTTAGATTTTTTTATTACAATCGTTTTTTTTTTACAAATTTCTTGTTTAGGGTTGACGGTTCTGTACAAACTGTTATATCTTTAATTTTTTTTGTTAATATAACAATTAATATATTATAGTCCTAGTGCCTAGTGTATAAGTACTCAAAAATCTTCACTTTTTGTTATATTAACCTCCTAAATGTGTGTACTTTTATTTGTTTTTTGTCATAGCAATAAAGAGGCTTTTGAATTTGAATATCTTTTGGGGTATGTATGGTAATGGTTAAATCAAATGACCAAAAACTTGAGTATTTGGTTTTTATTTTAACTTGATACCTAAATGCGTTCCCGATATAAAGGGTCTTGACAGACAGACAGACGAACCACAAAGTGATTGTATAAGGATTCCATTTTTTCTTATTTATTTTTTTATGCACTCACAACGTACATGACACTACATTAACACAGAGGAGCACAAAGATACAGACCCTATAGCCAAACAGCAGACGACAGCAGACGACAATCATTATCGGTCAGCAAAGACTGCTGAGCGATAACGAACGAAACAAACGAAAACGATATGTAAACGTCAATAGATTTTAACTATATACAGTATGTTAGGTTAAACGAGGGACTTATTGAGGGAGGGTATTCCGTATTCGATTCTCGTCCCAAATATGTAAAAAACCTATAACCTTAATTTCTGACGTAATTGTCCAATAAAATACATTACTCATGAACACTGAGCGCGAGAGAAGTAAACTTGTAAACAGTGAAGTAAATCACGCGGCAAAATACCTACGCGCCGATTCTAACGAAAAGGCGTCCTAAGCCAGGTTTAAAGTATGAAGGGAAAATGGATTATACCTAAAGGTCATTGACATGCACACATGTTCTGCTATAGTATTAAATCGCTAGCACAAGGGTATATACCCGTTGCGAGACTTATGCGAAATTTTTGGTATGGTTCTGTCTTTTATTTATTAGTGTTTTTTTTGTTCATATTTTTATTAGTATCATGTAAGTATGCACTATTGTGGGTTTGAATACGTCCCTCGTTTAAACTAACATACTGTATATGCGCTAGGGTATAAAGTTGAAAATGTATTAGTGACTGCTGAGCGATAATGATTGTCGTCTGCTGCTGACTGCTGTTTGGCTATAGGGCCTGCTTATTTCATTAGAAATTTCTTACAGCAGACTTGCGTGAGGAAAATTGGAAGAGATATGTAGACACAGTGTATATAAAAGACAAAATAGGATTTTTTTAAATGATCAATCATCAAATAAACATACATACAAATAATACACATAAGGCTTATGAAAATAAATACTAAAATTAATGTGTCTGTGATTTGTCTTAGATTAACTTTAGAAAGTACACACGACGGCACATCAACCTACACCAAACCATTTTAACCTGATCTCTCTACTGCGATGTGCGATCCGTAGTAGAGATCAGGTTATAATAGTTTAGAATAGGTTGACCTGCCGTCTTGTGTACATATGAATTGAAAACGTCACATGGGTACTTGTCCGGATTTGCCTCACAACTTCATGTAAGAGAGGCGAAGCGCTTAAAAAAAGGGGCTAAAAACTTTAAATAACGTACCTTCAATTCAATGTTTTAACGCCCAAAACCGAGACCTGTAAATAAATGAATTATTTAATAATAATCTCTATTTAACTATCTTTTGAAATAGGTCAAATATATACCCTAACACACACACACACACACACATCACATACAAACACACACACACTCAGATTCACACACACCCACTCACACACACACTCACACACCCAATCACACACACACACTCACATACACACACACAAACACCGTTTGAATAACGGTGTTTTCATTCACAAATTCTCACTCCGACAAATAAACACCCCAATACCCACACATACCTACACTCACAATCTAACATCCCTCATATACAAAACTGCATGCCATATTTTATTAAATAGGTAGTTATACTACTCTGTCAAGAAAGTACCGGGAAAAGATCAATAATACACAAAATGTCTGTTAAGCATCCAAATTTATTTTATCACCTTCAAAGTATGCTACTTTAGAAACGATACACTTGCGCCAACGAATAATCCATTCATCAAAACATTTTTTAAACGCTGCTTCCGGAATTGAGTTCAGTTCTCGCCGCGAATTCTCCTTTATGTCTTCTATCGATTGAAAACGGGTGCCACGAAGTGGTAATTTGAGTTTAGGAAAAAGAAAAAAGTCAGCAGGAGCCATATCTGGTGAATATGGTGGTTGCTGGATGGTATTTGTTGATTGTTCGGTCAAAAATTCGTTCACAATGATAGCCTTGTGCGAAGGCGCATTGTCGTGGTGCAAAATCCAAGAATTTTCTTTCCACAAATCTGGCCTTTTTCGTCGAATTTGCTCTCTTAAACGCCGCATAACGCTCAAATAATATTCTTTATTTACCGTTAGACCTTCCGGTAAGAATTCAGAGTGCACAACACCGCGATAGTCAAAGAAAACAGTCAACATGACTTTGACTTTTGATCGACTTTGGCGTGGTTTTTTCGGTTTCGGTTCAGTTGGAAGGCGCCACTCCGAAGCTTGTTGACTAGTTTGCATGTCAAACTCGTAAACCCACGTCTCGTCACCAGTAACAATGCGTTTCATGAATGTTGGGTCCGAACTGACTCGTTCTAGCATGTCCTCAGCGACTTTCATGCGATTGAGTTTTTGGAGAAAATTCAGATCTTTTGGGACTAGCCGAGCAGCAACATGTTTCATACCCAAATGATTAGTTACAATGGTACGGATCGACTCGTGAGATACAGAAAGTTCGGCGGCTATCTCTCTCAGAGTTGAATGGGGATTTTCAGTCACTATTTTCTTCACTTTTGCGATGTTAACTTCAGTTGCAGACGTTGACGGCCTACCAGAGCGAGGCAAATCTTCCATCACATCTCGACCGCTTTTGAACGCTTTGAACCACTCATAAGCACGAGTTTTTGATAAAGTCGATTCACCGTTAGCCTTCTGTAACATTTTCAGTGACTCCGAACACGAAATTCCATTGGCGATGCAAAATTTAAGACAAACTCTTTGTTCGATATTTTTGTCCATTATAAAATTCGCAATACACACTATATATGATATTACTACAACCAGCACTGTATTTAATATAAATAACAGATGCAACTCAAACTCCGCGCCAAAATGAAAAACAGTTGTACCAATCTAACAACTACAAAAAAAACAAAAAATTTATTTGGAACCATAAACAAATCATCCATTCCCGATACTTTTTTGACTGAATATATGTCGGGAATAATTGTTTTCCTAATGTTAATAACGGGCGTTAATATAATAGTTGCGACAAAGTTTATAATTTTGCAGCTATCATTGCTTTCATTAAAAAAAAACCTTTTTTTTTCTTTCTATCGTCTATACGTACCGACTCCACCGCCTAGAGCCAATTCAATCTTGCTGGCAGCACCTGTAAAGATATCGCTAGCGAGTTGCTTGGCTGGACCTGAAAAATATTTTTACAGATTTACATGAAAAAAAAACTTGAGAGATGTGAAGGGACACCCGGATGGAACGAAGTTGTTATTTATTATGTATATACACACACACCCATACACACACACACACATATACGCACACATAGGTAGATAAATCTTGCGAAGAATTTATTTAATTATTTCGTACTAGCTGGCGCCCGCGGCTTCGCCGGCGTGATAACGAAAAAACAAGTATCCTATGTGTTATTCCAGAGACCAGACTATAATCTACCTCTGTGCCATTTCACCAAGATCCGTTCAGCCGAAACGAAATAATAATAATAATAATAAATTTATTTGTCAGAATATTGTTGCTTTAGGTGTTACAAAAAATTTGATGTCCATAATATTCTGCTGTTTCCAGCGTACAAATATTTTAAAGAATAATTGTAATTAATTAATAATAAAGAATAAGAATTAACATTCACACTTTAACATTAAAATTGACATACCTACAATAGAATTAATACAAATGAACCATACAATGTCAAGAATAAGGAATACGTTAACTACTATCAAATACAATGCCAGGATTATTAATTATAATGTCAAGAATTATTAAATATTACATACAATGTCAGGGTTTATTAACTATTATGTCAAGAATTATTAAATACATTGTCAGGGTTTATAGTTATAATGTCAAGAATTATTAAATACAATAAAGAAGATAATAAAGATTTCACTACAATGTCCTAGAGTTAAAATTCCATTCAATCAGGAGGTAAGTCGTCGTCTAATTTAAATTTCGAATCAAATTTTTCATTTAAAAACTCATTCGTTGAGTAGTAACACTTTTGCAACAGAAAGTTAAATAGTTTGTTTTTAAATGATGTGATGTTAAGACTTTTAAAAACATTAGGTAATTTGTTATAAATTTGAATTGCCATACAGTAAACATTATTCGAAAATAGTTTAATTCTTTGTGGGGGTACACATAATTTATGAATATCTCGACTTTTCCTTATTACAACATCATTGCGTACTTGAAATAATGCTAAGTTTTTACGTACAAAGATACAGAGTTCGAATATATATAAAGATGGGAGTGGTAATATTCTTAATTTTTTAAATATTGGGACACAGCTTTGTAATGGTTGGGCTTTAGTCATTGATCGAATACATTTCTTTTGGGCTCGAAATGCATTAATGGTATCAACAGAATTTCCCCATATAATGATGCCGTAGCGGAGAACTGATGCTACGTAACCATGATAGGCATAAAGTGCTGCATTGATGCCAGCTACGCGAGTAATTCGGTTTAAAACGAACACAAATCTTTGCAGCTTAGTACATAATTTGTCAATGTGTGCTTTCCAGGAGCAATATTTATCTAATGTTATTCCCAAAAAAGTGGCACTTTCAACCTCTTCTACGGCGTTATTTGCATATTTAATTTTTAATTGTTGACGTTTGCTATTGTAAGTTTGGAACTGTATAAACTTGGTTTTACTAATATTGACGTGTAGATTGTTGTCTTTTAGCCATTCTATTATTTTGTCTAACGTGTCATTAATCTCTTTTTCGTATTTCGTGATATTGTCATCGGTGAGTTCAATACTAAGAGTTGTATCGTCGGCGTACAGAATGCAAGAATATGGGGTTACGTTGGGCAAATCATTGATATAGAGCAAAAATAAAAAGGGACCCAATATACTGCCCTGGGGAACACCACATGAGTTTTGACGATAAGCTGATCTATGTGTTTTATTTTCTAATAAAGTATGTCTTGATATTTCTACGCATTGCTGACGATTATTAAGATAGGATTCTATCCACTGTAATGCGTTTCCCCTAATACCATAACGATTAAGTTTGAAGAGAAGCAGTTTGTGATCAACGAAGTCAAATGCCTTTGACATGTCAAGAAATACCGATGCTATTGGTCTTTTCTTATTTAGACTAGAAGTAATCATTTTCACAAGAGAGAAACACGCAAGAGTTGTTGATTTATTTTTTCTGAAACCGAACTGTTCCTCTTTTAAGATTGAGTGTTTTAATATAAAAGAGTGCAGTTTATCGTACATGATTCTTTCAAAAATCTTAGAAATTACGGGTATTAGAGTAATCGGTCGATAGTTATTCATGTCATTTTTATCTCCTTTTTTATATAAAGGTTTGACTATCGAAAATTTTAGTCTAGCGGGGAATATGCCTTGAAATAATGATAGATTAATAGTGTGAGCGAGCGGATAGGATATATATTTAGAGCAACGTTTAAGGATTTTCGTATTGATATCGTCATACCCGGTTGAATTTGTTAAGTTTAAAGAATTAATAATTTTACACACAGTATCTTCGTCAGTTGGTGTCAAGAAAATGGTATTTGGTATGTCAGTTATAGTATGTTTGTAGTCAATGTGTTTTTGAGAATTAGGTAAATTAGTCTTGTTAGTCATGTTTATAAAAAAGTCATTAAATTTATTGGCAATTATATCGGCATTAGTGTATGTGCCCTGATCATCTATGATAGACGTAATTTCAGCGTTATTATCGCTATCCGTACTATTCTTTTTAATAATGTCCCAGGCGGCTTTACATTTATTGTTTGATTGAAGGATATAACGGGTATTATCAATTTTTTGAGCATGTAATATACATCGTCTCAGTATTCTTGTATAATTTTGGTAGGTCTTTAGGTTTCGATTTTTATTAGAATTTAATAGTCTATGTTTTAGGTACATACTGCGTTTCTTGACACAACATCTTTTTATTCCTTTTGTTATCCATTTACTTTTTGGCGGTTTGTTTGTAATTTTTACTTTGAGAATTGGGAAACAGAGATTATAAAAAAGGGACAGTGTGTCATGAAAGTGATTGAATGCTATGTCAGTATCATCTAACTCGTATATTTCCGAAAAGGAAAGAGACGATATGCATGATATAAACTTTTCTATATTTTGTTGACTCAGATCTCTTCTCTTTTGAAACCAAAATTGTTTTCTGCATCTTGCCGCATCTACAGACGAATCGAAACAAATGGACTGCCCGGTCTCATGATCAGATAATGCAAGGGAATGTATTTGGGGCTGAACATTAGGTATGTCGCTTGCGATGAGATCTAAACATGATGATTTTCTTGTTGGTTTAGTAATATGGTTAGAGATGTTATAGTTCTGTAAGATATATTCTAGTTCTTTATAATTATTGTTACGCTTTAATGCATCAATGTTCCAATCTCCACATAGTATTATTTTATTTTTATTACGTTTCGTTATTTTCTTTAAGATAGCCTCTAGGTTTTTTAAAAACACACTTAGATTTGAGTTTGGAGTACGATAAATACAGATAACAATGACTTTAAGCGTGATAATTTCTATTGCACAATATTCGAAATCATTTATTAAAGGCGTAACCAAGTTAGGAATATGTTTACATTCAAGGTCCTTTTTAACCATTATGCAGGTTCCACCTCGCCGTTGGTGAGGTCTTGAGAAAGATGAGACTAGCTTGTAATTTTTTAATATTAAGTTACTCTCTGATCCTTTTTTTATGAAAGTTTCAGAAAAACATAAAATATCAAAAATTGTACCGTTTGCATGCAGTTCTTGTAAAGTTATTTGTAATAAATCTGTTTTATTTAAGATACCAGCAATATTCTGATGAAATAGTGTACATTTACGTTTAACATCGAAAAAAAATGGATTTGTTAGGATCATCAGGGTTTGGTGTAGGTATAGCTTTATTTGCTTTTAATGGCTGGTGGGGGTTCTTTATTTGTACCTTAAAATAATATGGAATTGTTCCTTTTGTGTGATTACTATTTATGTTTAAGCTCGCTGACGTACTCGTGTGTTTTAATATACAAGCTGTGTCCATACTTTTCTTAAGATTAATATTATCAATTTCTATATTTATTTTATAACACAATATTTCCTTGAATGTGTATTTATAATGATTATGACTATATATATTCTCAGTTGTATCAATGAACTTACAGTTAGGAAAATTAAGCAAAAATAGTTTTATATTTTGGTTCAATAAATTAAAATTTAAATAGGGATTATTAATAATATTTCGAATAAATATTTGGCTATTTCTTAGCTTATGAAGTGTTGGAATCAACTCTGATAGAAATTTGTACGGGTTTTTGTCATTGCTTCCTATGCCCAATATTACTATGTCATCATGGTGCAATGTTTTTATATAATCATCTATTTTATACAATATTTGTGTACTAGTAGCGTTTGGCTTTGACACTTCTGACACAGAATATACGTTATTCCACTTATTGGCATCCCTCTGCAACTTTATTTGACTGGCAAGACCTCGTACTTGTTGGTCTCCTAAAATAATAATTTTTGGAACACCGGATGTTATTGAATTTTGCGAGCCTTGGTGATCATTTTTATTTTGTAGGGTTGACGAAGTTTGAGCACATGGGATCTCTATACTGTGTTCGAATGATTGTCTGCTTTGTGGAGTAAAAACTGATGCAGTATCACTTTGCTCAAAACATCCCGGTTCTGTTGTAGGTAAATTGTTTTGTTTTTTTTCCTGTTGGACCAGTGAGTGAGTGTCATCATGAAGTTTTTCATCACTAGGTGAGCTTTGTAACTTGAGCGGAGAGTTCCTGAATGACTCAGCAAGACGACGCTTGACTTTATATTTCTGCACAGTTGACTGAAGTAAAGTAGCTCGTGGACTTCGGCAAATCTGTTTTAGAATTTCAACTTCCTGAGATAGTTGGGCAATATGTTTTTTTTGTTCTACATTTTCGAGAATGACATTTTCTAATTCATCCTGCGTAGATTGTAAGTCCGCCTTTAATTTGCTTATTTCGGAGTCCATTTCGTCTCGGCATAATGCTGTAATATGCGAAGAAACGTCTAGTCTTCTACTAAATGATTCATCTGAAAATGACGAGTTGATGGAGGTGCTCATATCCATTTTTTCTAGTGATTTACACTTTTTTAAAGGTCTTCTACGAGTAACATTATCCAGGCTTTCCATCGTTATGCGCCGCCTACAGTAGAGTTGTGGAACCAATTTAGTGCCGTAGGTACAATAGGCACTGAATGAGAGGTTTTCCTATTCCTCAGCAGATCTCGTGTTTAGAGTTAAAGGTAATCATTTAATGTAGTGCCCTCTATAGCGATGGTGTTCAATAACCGTGTGATGGTAAAGATGAGCAGTGAAGTTAGTAATAAAGTCGCTTTACTCACTCAGCTAATGCTTGTATTGTTGCGCACGCGCGAGTATCGTGGTATCCTAAGTTGTTTCGCCTTCGGAAATCTTCGGGACTCGAACAACCGCCGAACGATGACTACGAGCGGGCGCCCGCGCCAGTGCGTGTGTCCTTGCGGTGACAAGCAGCGATGTGGGCGTGCGGAGGACGGTCGTTGACCCCGGCACGGCGTTCGGTTATGTTCGTTGACACGATGATTCATGCGCTTGCGATGGCCGTTGTGATTTTTGCAAGCAGTAAACAATAAAACTATGTTTACTGTGTGGTCTTTTCGTAAAATACAGAGCTGATGCACGAACTTGGTAGTTGATTCACTGAGCTTTACAACTATATGTAACTTGAACTTAGTTGATAACTATTTAACTGGATATTAATTTTTAATTAGGAGCACAATGAGTTTACGTGTTCACGCGTTTACGCACTCGCGCGTCTACTCAAAAAAAAGAAAGAGACGTGTGTGTAGGAGATTTATAGGTGGTACACAATTGATCCGGCTCGAAGGACCAATTGTGTAGGAGATTTATAGGTGGACTGTATAAATGATGGCGACGTTGATTTCGATACTGGTTTATTACAAAAATAGTTAATTATTTACAGTAAGGTTTTGGATGGCGCCGTCGGGACGCGTACAGTGTTTAAAGCTGGTCGAAAAGAAGGGCCCTCCGGACCGCGGTCGCGTCTTTTATAGTTGTTCCCCGCGCCGCGCCGTGCCCGCTCACGTCGTCGCCGATCGTCGCCTCTGGCTACGTCATGCTTCGAGAGGTTTCCGAACACGTGAAAGAGTAACAAACATCCTCACAAAAAAACGCATTTATAGATAATATCAGTAGACTGGTTTATTTTTTGTAAATGATAAGTTGTTGTAATACCTAATTAATAAATACGTACCGCCAACGCTTTCGACTGCACCCACAGCCCCTTCAACTTTTTTGGCTAGACCCGCGGCTCTATCTGTCAAAATTATCATATTAGCATAATATTAGGGAATCCGCTACAGCCAGTGAGAATGGGAGAACGTTAAATATTTTCGTACCTGCATCGGCGCCTACATTAGCTGAAGCGTCGGTATTTAGGTTGCTTCCCAAGTTTGTGGACCCACCTGTTAAATATTTATCGGGTTAAATATTTTTATATATATTTTTTGTGTATCGGGTCATTACGTTCCCTTTAAAATGGTTGAACTGAATGGGGTTGATATATGCGTCATGTTCGTGAACGGACGCTGTCAGTCGTGACTGGTCATCTATTAGCCGCCATGGTTTGTTTTAATTAATTCATTCATCTATTAAACTCTTGTTTTTGCTTTTACTATGGACGCTCTTAATGTGCTGGTTTGTTTACATCGTTCTCACTTCTCACATGTATGTTTAATCTCAACATGAATGATGTATCCATGATTTTATAAAAAAAATATGATTTAAAAGAGTGTCCATGGAATTTCTTGCTCATTCTTCTCCATAGAGATCTGAATCGGAATAGGCCTACAGTACCTACTTTCGCAAGTTATTACAGTCAGTCAGTCAGTGTCACAAACTATCTATAGGTTATATATATATATATATTTAAAAAACTGTCCATCAAGTTTCTTGCCCATTCTCTCCATAGAGATCTACGCTTTGGAATGGCAACTACAGTACTTTTACAAGTTATTATGTCTTGTGACTGGGACAGCAGCAGCATCTCTTTTTGTTTTCATGACATTCAAAGTGCCTGTAATGGTCTAATTGAAATAAATGATTTGATTTGATTGATTTGATATATAAAAAAGGTTAGGTTGAGAATCAACGTTTGTCAAAATTATTTCCTAGTAGTTTTTGACAGACGAAATGGCGGAAAAATTAACCAGAAATCACGATTTTATTTTTACCACATGGCGATAGCATATGCCCAAAATTATTTACGAAACAAAACATTGAAAACGTACTCAAGCAAAAATGACCTGACCTGAAGCAGTGTCTCCTTTACCAGTGGCTCCCAGTTCTGTTAAAGCTCCTGCAGACGAAGAGATAGATGGAGTCCCAGCCACTAAGCCAGAGCCGATTCCAGAACCGTCTTGGGGTGTAGAAAGTGGAAGTGGAACTAATCCCTTTTCATTTCCATCTTTAGATGCAAATATCAACGGTAATTCGGACGATGAACCTTCTTTGGGCGGAGATATGCTGATCCCTGCTGATCCATCTTTAGAAGTATCTTTAGGAGTAGACAGAGAAATTGATCCCTTTTCAGATCCTTCTTTGGACGCAGTGATCGATGCTGGTACGGATCCAGGTGTAGCTGCTGCATCCAACGTCGCAGATCCGGTTTCACCATCCTTGGATGTTGTTCCTTCTATCGTACCAGTTCCGTTAACGTCTTTCTTAACGGATCCAGAGGCTTCTAGAGACAATCCTCCGCTCCCGGAACCGTCTGATATGTATGCGGATTTAGAATCTTTTAACGATAAAGAGCTTCCATTGATTTCTCCAGAACCGCTTAGACTGGCTTGAGCTAAAAATATCAAACGTTTTCATTAAAAGTATTTTTTTAGGATTTGATGATTTGGTGATTTGGAAAAACCAATACTTTGTTGCACGTCTGTCTGTCTGTCAAGAGACTTTATCTCAGGAACTCGTGGACGTATCGAGTTGAAATTAAAACCATAAGCAGTCAAAAGATATACCCGTACAAATCGCAAGTTTGTACGGAACACTAGTTTAAAAGGCAGTCTTATAATATGATATATGGCGCAATTGACATTATAATTAAAGTTTTCCCAAAATCAAAGTGAAAATATTTCCAAGTCTAAACTGTCTACTGTGCACGTCTTTCTACATCGTTCCCACATATTTGTTTGTATAATCTCAACATGAATGATGTAACTATGACCTTGTCATCACCTTAGAATTGAATAGTGTCTATGGAGTTTCTTGCCCATTCTTCCCCATAGAGATCAACGCTTTGTAATGGGCAACTACAGTAGTTTCACAAATTATTATGCCTTGTGAAACTGACGGACTGTAGCTTCATCGTTTTGTTTTTTGACATTCAAAAGTGCATGTAATGGTCTAATTGAAATAAATGCATTGAGTTTGAGTTTGATTTCTACCCATTTTTCCGTCAGAACATCTGTCTCTACTATCAGTTATCATTTATCAGCCATTTGAGATTTTACCAGGAAATGTTTTAATTAATAAAACTTACCGACTGCCCCAGTATTGCTTGAGACACTGCCTAGCCCCCCGCTGCCACTGCCAAATTGGATAGCACCCAGAACACTGCCTAGGTCATCGCCTAGCACTCCACTGCTATTGCTCAGGGCTAGGTCACCGGCTTGCACTCCACTGCTATTGCTCAGGCCTAGGTCACCGGTTTGCACTCCACTGCTATTGCCCTGACCTAGGTCACCACCTAGCACCCCACTGCTATTGCTCAGGCCTAGGTCACCGCTTAACACCCCACCGCTGGTGCCACTTGGGCTGCTGCCCAACCCTAGTTCACCGCCTAGCCCACCACTGCTGCCAGTGCCTTGACTCTTGCCCTGGCCTAGGTCACCGCTTAACACCCCACCGCTGGTGCCACTTGGGCTGCTGCCCAACCCTAGTTCACCGCCTAGCCCTCCACTGCTGCCAGTGCCTTGACTCTTGCCCTGGCCTAGGTCACCGCTTAGCACCCCATCGCTGGTGCCACTTGAGCTGCTGCCCAACCCTAGTTCACCACCTAGCCCTCCACTGCTGATAGTGCCTTGACTCTTTCCCTGGCCTAGGTCACCGCTTAGCACCCCATCGCTGGTGCCACTTGGGCTGCTGCCCAGTCGTAGTCCACTGCCTAGCCCTCCACTGCTGCCAGTGCCTTGACTCTTGCCCTGGCCTAGGTCACCGCTTAACACCCCACCGCTGGTGCCACTTGGGCCGCTGCCCAAACCTAGTTCACCGCCTAGCCCACCACTGCTGCCAGTGCCTTGACTCTTGCCCTGGCCTAGGTCACCGCTTAACACCCCACCGCTGGTGACACTTGGGCTGCTGCCCAACCCTAGTTCACCGCCTAGCCCACCACTGCTGCCAGTGCCTTGACTCTTGCCCTGGCCTAGGTCACCGCTTAACACCCCACCGCTGGTGCCACTTGGGCTGCTGCCCAACCCTAGTTCACCGCCTAGCCCTCCACTGCTGCCAGTGCCTTGACTCTTGCCCTGGCCTAGGTCACCGCTTAGCACCCCATCGCTGGTGCCACTTGAGCTGCTGCCCAACCCTAGTTCACCACCTAGCCCTCCACTGCTGCCAGTGCCTTGACTCTTGCCCTGGCCTAGGTCACCGCTTAGCACCCCATCGCTGGTGCCACTTGGGCTGCTGCCCAGTCGTAGTCCACTGCCTAGCCCACCACTGCTGCCAGTGCCTTGACTCTTGCCCTGGCCTAGGTCACCGCTTAGCACCCCACCGCTGGTGCCACTTGGGCTGCTGCCCAACCCTAGTTCACCGCCTAGCCCACCACTGCTGCCAGTGCCTTGACTCTTGCCCTGGCCTAGGTCACCGCTTAGCACCCCACCGCTGGTGCCACTTGGGCTGCTGCCCAACCCTAGTTCACCGCCTAGCCCACCACTGCTGCCAGTGCCTTGACTCTTGCCCTGGCCTAGGTCACTGCTTAGCTCCACATCGCTGGTGCCACTTGGGCTGCTGCCCAACCCTAGTTCACCGCCTAGCCCACCACTGCTGCCAGTGCCTTGACTCTTGCCCTGGCCTAGGTCACCGCTTAACACCCCACCGCTGGTGCCACTTGGGCTGCTGCCCAACCCTAGTTCACCGCCTAGCCCTCCACTGCTGCCAGTGCCTTGACTCTTGCCCTGGCCTAGGTCACCGCTTAACACCCCACCGCTGGTGCCACTTGGGCTGCTGCCCAACCCTAGTTCACCGCCTAGCCCACCACTGCTGCCAGTGCCTTGACTCTTGCCCTGGCCTAGGTCACCGCTTAACACCCCACCGCTGGTGCCACTTGGGCTGCTGCCCAACCCTAGTTCACCGCCTAGCCCTCCACTGCTGCCAGTGCCTTGACTCTTGCCCTGGCCTAGGTCACCGCTTAACACCCCACCGCTGGTGCCACTTGGGCTGCTGCCCAACCCTAGTTCACCGCCTAGCCCTCCACTGCTCCCACTACCTTGGCTGCCGCCCAGGGCTAGGTCACCGCTTAACCCTCCATTACTGCTGCTGCCTTGGGTCTTCCCCAGTCCTAGGTCACCGCCTAGTACCCCACTGCTACCACCGCCTTGGCTGCTTCCCAGGCCATCGCCTAGCCCTTCACCGCCGCTAAGATTAACGCCAACTAAAAATGGAATTTAGAACATGTAACCCCGCTATTTCATTTTCCACCGAAGTAGAGCGCTGTGGAGACGTTAGATACCAGAATTTGTGTATTTTTAACCAACTTCAAACAAAAGGAGATTCTCAATTAGGCTGTGTGCTTTTTTTGTTACGCAATTTTCCCGTTGATTCTGTGACGATTTTCAAAATTAATTTATAAGCGAAAGGGTATACTACTGAAAGAGGTCCCATATCAATTTTATCTATATTACTTGGGTAATTTTATGAGTTATCTTCTATAATAAATTTTTTTCTTCTAATGTGTATGGACGATATGCAATCAAAAATGAAAACTCGATAAGAATTCATCATTAACTAAAAAGACTGTAATAATAAAACCTTTTACCCAAAAAAAACCCCAACTTCGAAATAAGTCACTGACTTGAAATATTATTTATTCTTTACTCTCTTGGGCGATGGTAGCATTAAATTTAAACAATGAATATGTACGGGTTTGCTCGTTATCATTTATTTTACCCTGCCCTTGTCCCATTCTATTTGTGGTTGACGCAACACGTTTTCTTCTTCCATTCTCCCCTATCAGACGTCACGGCATAATTTACTACTTTCTCCTTCATATCATTCCTTACACAATCCATCCAAAATAGTTTTTTTTTAAATTCATAAACTTCACTTACGGCCTCCGAGAGGTACGCAGAGAGCGCAGCTGATCTGTGAAAAAACAATGAGTTACATTTAGGGAATGCAATCCCGCAACAAAATTTTAATCCAGGTATTTGCGGGACTGAGAGGTCCCAGTCCCGCGGGATCCTGGTATTTGCGGGATCCCGCATGTTTCTGAAAGTCATTGAGAAAAAAGAGAAATTCTGTATCATTCATGCATCTAGAACTAAAAATGAGACAAAAAAATAATTAAGTAAATTATGTATTGAGTGATAAATAAAAAGATAGAATAAAGGAGTAAAAATTATAATAAAGAGACAATAGGTAGTTAAGGCATTATTTTGAAAATAACTGCGCATAAAACATAACATGTTGATAGTCTTGTTTACCAAAGGACTCCTGACTTTGCATGCCAGATAGCCAGTAGAAGCAAACGCTCGTTCTACTTCCACACTTATGGGCGTTGAAACAGAACGAGCGTTTAATAACGAACTGTTATTAAAGCGTTGTAGGCGAACTGAAGATATTTGCCTTTTATTCCACTAGATTATAACAAATTCATTTCTTTCTTAATCAAAACTTCGAGAGAATGAACTCCAGAATGAGTGCGACAAGCAGTTTTAAAACAGAGTCATCGTTTCAGGCTCCGTAGTTTCTTCAGCTTGCATCATTGCGGCCACTGTTGCAAGAGGTAAATCATCATGATCTTGAGTGGAGGCAGAAGACGTCGTACAAGCATCCGATGAGATTAATGTTGATTCTGCGTGGTGGCCTCTCTCATTAAATTGTGATTTTTCTAAGAGATTTATAATTTCGAAATCCGAAAAACACAAGAAATTTCCGAATCAGTTCGCGCGCTTCCGCGTGCCGAAAAACACATGGCGCTTATCGTTGCGCAGTCCCGCTAATCCCGCGGGATCCCGCTCGATTTATGTGCGGGACTGGTCCCGCAAAAATAGTGCGGGATCCCGGTATCCCGGTATTGCAATCCCTAGTTACATTATATACAGGGTGGAATCTTATAATGCCACCTGAAGGGGAAGTACTCTTAATACAAGGCAAAATTTCTCAAAAGGCAAGCGAATTTTTAAAAATCTTTAAATGCTAAATAATTTTCTTTTCAAAAATAAAGGAATATTTTCTTTTAGTAAAATTTTCTATACTTAGCCTATGTCCGTCTCCAGGGTCCCAACTATCTCTGTACTAACATTCATCAAAATCGGTTTGGCCATTTAGGCGTGAAGACGTAACAAACAAACTAACTCACTTTCGCTTTTATAATACCTACTTATTAGTAAAGATTTGTATTTTAATTTAAAAAAAAACTTACTTAAAATCATTAAATTTAAAAATTCTTTTTTGTGGATGGGAATTCATCAAATAACTGCCCCCGCTCTGGGCGAGGCGGGGGGGAGTGTTTGACTTTTACTGATTAAAACCCACCCATGTTTCTTTTTTTGCCCTTTATATTCCGGAGCCGCGGAATCTCTTCAGAACAACCCACAACCCCAGCAGGAAACTATCTTAACTTGTCTTCAGACTTCTCCTTAACGTAAAACCATCCATAATTTGGTGTTATTTCCCTCTTATAATAATCCACATTTAAACTGAAAATAGAATAAAGTTAACCATAAAGTTTTCTTACCAAAATCCCGAATAAAAATATAGTCTTCATTTTGAAGTTAATGGCCGCGAAATAACTATAATATATAATACATATATTATTATACGCAATATATACTTACATATTTAAACATATGGATGTATTGTCAAAATTTTAACAAAGATAAATATTATATTTACATAACAATCACTGTTTTGTTATCGAAAACTATATAGTTTTGCCGTTCATGTGTCAGTCTGTTTGTCATTTAAAACAAGCGCATACATACCAAACCTAATCCCGTGTCTAAAGGTAAACCAAACGTGCAGGGCCTCAAGTCTGCTATTTTTTATAACGTCGTCATTCCATGACGATCCCATAGTCATTTTGCTAAAAGTAAATCACTGATCAAAGGAACTGTCAAATTTTTTGCAGATTACCGCATACGTCAGTCATTCATTTGTCATTATGTACGAGCTTACCATTCTAAGCAATTTCTTTCAATGTAGTGTCAGTGACTGACCAGTGGAATGTCACAACGACGACAATATATTAGTAGATTACCAAACTTCTCAAAATCAACAATTATGAAATCAGTGATAGACCATTCTGACACTATTGTAATAGCAGACTTGAGGCCCAGTCCGATTGCAGTTCAATTGCAGTAGGCGTGCAATCGTGTGAACTGCACACCGACATACTGCAAACCAACCGTGTAGTTCGATTGCAGTCGGAGTGCAGTTCTATTGCAGTCGTGTCAACTGCATTCAAACTTCACTTGAACTGCAATTTGCGGTCGGATTGCAGTTGAAATGCGGTCTGTCTGTCTAGAGCCTAACTACCAATCAAATTGTGATATTTGTGCCGTTTGAGGTTTTCAGCACCTGCAGCAAGGGAAGGGAAGAAGCCTAGGAAGATGGAATGGTGCAAGGGTGTCGACTGTCGACACAAGTTGCATCCCACACCAAAGATCTTGAACAGGGTATTATGACAGACACATTCCTTGTTACCTATAAATAAAATAAAGCGAACAAAATCAGGTAAATAACATGTATCATAAAACTCAGAATGTCTTAAGTAAATACATAGTCAATATATTTTGTAAGATATTTACTTAGATGTTTCAATTTGTGTTTTTATATTAATAGATTGTCAATTGCTACACACTTAGCTTAACTTATTTCATAGATTTGTGTTGAAATACTTTTAATCCTACTATTCTACTAATCCTACTACCTAATGTTTGTGAGTATGGATGTACCTATGTTTGATCCACTTTCACGAAAAAACTACAGAACGGATCTTGATGAAATTGTAGATTATAGTCTGGAATAACACATAGGATACTTTTTTATCATCACGCGGGCGAAGCCGCGGGCGCCAACTAGTTAAATTATAATTACAAATTATGTGACTTATTGGTATTGACGAAGCATGTAGCTGAATATCCTGCCCGTTCGGTTCCTTTGTTTCCAAGGCATTCATTGCCTATCTGAACATTAATGTATCGTGGTACATTAATGTTCAGAATAGGAATTGATGGTTAAATTAAAAATATGTAGATTTTCAACAAGCTGTTTCTTTTTATCCGACTTTTAAATAAGAAGGAGGTTCTCAATTCGGCTGTATTTTTTTGTTTGTTTGTTCCGCGATTTCTCCGTCGATTGTGGGTCGATTTTCTAAATTCTTTTTATTATTAAAAGGGTATTACTTACTCCCGAAGATCGATATATCCCGTATGATTTTTTTTGTATTAGATATTGCAGGGGTTTATGAGTTTTCTTTAAGTACTAATATTATAAAAGCGAAAGTGAGTTTGTTTGTTTGTTTGTTACTTCTTCACGCCTAAATAGTTAAACCGATTTTGATGAATTTTGGTACAGACATAGTTGGGACCCTGGAAGCGGGCATAAGTAGGCTATTTTTTTTTAAAGTGAGAAAAGGGAGAGAAAGTGGGAAGAAAAGGGGAGAGAATGATTTCTTTTTTCGATTATTACGCGGCTAAAGTTAGCATTAGCCCAAAGTAACCATGCCACGCGGACAAAGTCGCGGGCGGAAGCTAGTCTTCTAATATATATGGACGATAGCTCTTAGTAGCTTCTATGAAAAATGAATACTCGAAAAGAGATACTATTGTGTGAGAAATCATCATAGCTAAAAATCATATAAAGCTAAAATTCAGAGATGAAACCGGAGACGGCACTCAGCACTTAAGATTTTGATCTTAATGTGTATACTAGTAGAGTCTTAAATAAAACAAAACTGTATACTGTTCTAGATGTAGTTATATTTTAATAGCATCGCATGAGCCTAACCAAATCGGTGTAACCAAACGATAGCGCGATCTATTTCGACGACAACGCCATCTAGTTACGTCTTTGGTAACTTTCCGAACCAATATTGTTTTGGTTTGTCCTGGATGAACGGTTTCATCATAAACATACCGCCCACCAAGGACATTACTGACGGAATGTCCTTCTTGGACTAGGTTTGAAAATTTAGATTACAATGTGATCTTAGTTCTAGAAATAAAAATATAAGAAAACAGATCTAACATGGTAAACTTAACACTATTTTAAATAAATTATGCTTAACAGTAACATGTGTAAAAGTTTCAACAGTTGTAAAAAAGCTCTATCACTAGTTTGGTAAAATAACAATTTCAGTGTGCATCTAAAATTATTCTAAAATTAATTGATCTTATAAATAAGGTAAAAGTTGTATACAAATTAATAGTTAGGTTTATAAATAAAGGATGAGTATAAAAAAATAAAAAGTTGATCGTAAATAAGTATACAAATTCATTGATCTGTCAACGGTAAAATACAAAGTTTTGAAGTTGGTCTCTTAATAGTAGAAGTCTCAGTACGTAATGTGACCACACGAGTGATATTATCATCACCGGGATGCTTTTCTACTATGCGACCTAACAACCAACGACTTGGTGGTAAATTGTCTTCCTTGATTAATACAATATCCCCAATTTTAGGCTCAGGGATTTTTGAAGACCATTTATATCGGTTCATAAGGTTAGACAAGTACTCTTGGGACCAGCGCTTCCAAAATGACTGTAGCATCCTTTGAATAAGTTGCCATCGCGTTAAATAACTTATATTTGTGCTCTCGTAATTATCATCTGGCACATTAAGTATCGGTTCACCGACTAAAAAATGCCCAGGAGTTAAGGGTAAAAGCTCACCAGGTTCATTAACATTCATGACGCTCAATGGGCGCGAATTTAAACAAGCTTCTATTTGATTGAGGAGTGTGCTCATTTCCTCGTACGTCAATTTAGCTTCACCGATGACCCGTTTAAGGTGAAACTTAGTGGACTTCACTCCAGCTTCCCACAGCCCGCCGAAATTAGGACTATGTGGGGGAATGAAGTGCCATTCTGTACCGTTGGCCTCGAGTTGTTCTGCTATTGACGTTTGAAGGGATGCCAAATGTTGTAACTCCCTGGCAGCACCTATAAACGTAGTTCCATTGTCGCTCCATATTTTGGCGCAATGACCTCGACGCGATACAAAGCGTCGGAAAGCAGCTAGAAAAGCTTGGGTGCTCATGTCGCTAACGACTTCCAAATGAAGAGCACGAGTGGACATACATACGAACAGACATATGTAGCCCTTGTACGAGCGGTGGCCACGCCCCTTTGTTGTCCTAATATTTATAGGGCCAGCGTAGTCAACACCACTGTGCAAAAATGGTCGCGCAGGAGAACACCTAACAGTTGGTAAAGACCCCATCATTTGGCACTTGGTACTGGCGCGATGTCTGGTACAGGTCACACATTTGTGTACATGACGTTTGACTAGGTTTCTCACTCCTATAACCCAGTAGGCTGACCTCAAATAATTTGACATTAGCTGAGGACCTCCGTGTAGAGTTCTTAGATGCGCATCGGCCACTATAAGGTTTGTAAGATGACTACAGTTTGGTAATACTATGGGGTGTTTTGTCGCTTCGCTCAATGTAGCTTTCTCAATTCTACCTCGAACTCTGATGATGCCTTTTTCGTCAAGATATGGACAAAGCGAGTTTAATTTACTAGATTTTTGTTGTAAATAACCTTTCTGTTGTAACTGTAAGTATTCGTTTGAAAATATTTCCTTTTGTGTTTGTCTTATACAGCATTCTAAAGCTGTTGCTAATTCTAACCTTTGTAAATATTTTTGTCTAACGTTATCCTTTTTTAAAAATCGTCTGCAATATGCAACAACCCTTATAAGTTTCTGCAAAGACGAATAACGTTCGAAAATGGTATGCTCTGGAACCACAACAACATGTGCTCTTGTTGATTCCTCCAAACCTACATTCAATTCAATTGACCTGTTATACATAATAGTGGATTCTTTGAGAAATAGTGGTCCAGAAAACCATAAAATATTCTCTAGCAGGGCGCTTGGTAAGATACCTCTTGATGCGCAGTCTGCTGGGTTGTCCTTGGTTTTAACATGAAACCATTGAGATGCCTTCATGTTGGTCAATATTTCCGAGGTACGATTGGCTACAAACGTCTTCCACCGGCTTGGATGGCTGTTGAGCCAAGACAACACCACTGTTGAATCTGTCCATGCCCTGATTTTGTCTCTCGGAATATTGAGAACATCTGATGTTTCTATCAGAAGATTTGATAGCAGAACTGCTCCACACAACTCTAAACGAGGTATGCTTATTTGCTTAACGGGAGCTACTCTGGTTTTTGCAACCAGCAACGAGAGATGACCTTTGCCTGTAGCATCTATTATTCGCAAATAAATCACTGCAGAATATGCTGTTTTGGAAGCGTCACTGAAGCCATGTAGCTCAATGTCGTCGGATGACTTCGTGCCGAGCCAGCGAGGTACTCGAACTTTGCTAAGCAGTGGCAACTCTTCGCGGTAAGTACTCCACTCCTTCACTAATTCAGTACTTAAATCTTCATCCCAAGAAACGCCTGCAAGCCACAATTTTTGTATAAATGTTTTTGCTAACACTACACTGGGAGCCAACCAACCCAGTGGATCAAACAAACGAGCTATATCCGAAATAATTGTTCTTTTAGTTATAGGTGCAGTTGTCAGCGGCGGAAGATTCACCGTGTATTGGAAGGTATCTTCGTTGCGGTTCCAGGTAAGACCCAAAATTTTTATTGTGCTATCTAATTTGATTTCTAACCCTCTCTCTTCTTTATAATCTTTGTCCTCTAATTTATTATTTTGTATGATACAACATTGTACCTTTGTTTGGTACTTAGTTGTATGTGTACTAGTTTGATCTAGTTGTTCTTTAACTTCATTTCTTTCAACCACTTCTATCGTATTTAATATTTCCATGCTATTACTATTCCATTTTTGTAGTTGAAATCCGCCCTTTTGTAATAGTCCTTTTATTTGTTGATATATTTCTATGCCCTCTTCTATACTACTGCATCCTGTCATCAAATCATCCATGTAAAACCCATTCAAAACTTTGTCTGCAGCAAGTGGATAATGTTTTCCTTCATCAAGTGCGATCTGATGCAAGGTTTTGACTGCTTGATACGGCGCAGAAGCTGTTCCAAAAGTTACAGTCACAAGCTCGTAGTCTTCGATTTCCTTATCTGGACTGTCACGCCAGAGTATGCGTTGGAACATTGCGTCCTCGTCTGCTACCGTAATTTGACGATACATTTTAACAATGTCCGCAACAAGTCCTATTGGATGCACTCTCCATCTTAAAACCGTGTGACGTAAATCGGCTTGCAAGGTTGGACCAACCATGAGCGTATCATTTAACGAAACTCCTTTGTTGTTCTTTTCAGAAGCGTTAAAAACAACACGAACTTTAGTGGTAGTTTTGTCGTTCCTAATAACTGCATGATGTGGTAAATAAATAGCTAAATCTCGTTTACGATCATCATCTTTCACATGCCTCATATGACCTAATTTTAAATATTCATTTATAACTTCTGTGTATTTTTCTTTTAAATCTTTGTTCTTTTCTAATCTTCTTTCTAGTGCTAAAAATCTTGCTTTAGCAATGCCACGTGAATTGCCAGCCTGGCAGGGAGGGTTTTCGTCTCGGAAAGGTAACCTGAGTATGTATCTGCCATTGCTATCTCGCTTAGTTGTATCTCTGTAAAACTCTTCGCATTTCTTCTCTTCTGGTGTAAATATCTTTTTTAAACTAATGTGCTCCTCTATTTCCCAAAATTTCCTCAAAATATCCTCATCTTTAACTTGACAATGCATTACCTTTATGTTATTTAATATATTAATTGAACTATTATTTTTTTCAGAATCAATAGCCCCGGACAGTACCCATCCCAACGTAGTACTCTGTGCAATTAATGTCCCAGAAGGACTTTTGACTAGCCCTTCCTTAATTATGCAGCTGTACACATCAGCGCCCAACAGAATATCGATTTTGTTGGGTGTGTTAAACTCTGGATCTGCTAAAGTCAGATTGTTTAATTCTAACCAGTCGAAGGTACCTAAGTTAAGGCTTCGCTCGGGTAGGTAAGAAGTGATCTTGTTTAACACATAAGCGCTTAGAGAGAACTCGAAACTTGGGTCGACGCGAGATTTAATTCTTAATTGTACCATGTACTTTGTCATTGTTGACCTATTATCTCCTAATCCTGACACGAACCCTTGAATTGGAATCTTCTTTAGGCTAAGATATTGAACTGTGGCCTCTGTTATAAAGCAAGCCTGCGATCCTTGATCTAATAAAGCTCGGACTGTCTGGTATTCACCCGATTTTGACGAGGCTTTTATTAGCGCAGTGGCTAATAAAACCTGTCTCGGCTTTGATACCTTTCCTGTGGACAAGCAAGAAACTATCTGAGTAGCACTTGCAACAGAACTAGCACTATCAGCAGTTGGCTTGTCGTCAGGGTCATGCCGTTTGTTGTCCGACTCGCTGTTGATATGCAGCAAGGAATGGTGACGCTTTTGACACACCCTGCAATTGGTGTTCTTTTTACAGTTGTAAACTGTGTGGTTGCTACCTAGGCAGTTAAAACAAATTTTATTTTTGCCAACGAATTCACGCCTTGCTTCAAGTGATTGTTTAGCAAACTTTTTACAGAAACAAAGTTTGTGACTCTCGGAGCAAAATTCACATTTCATGTGTGATGATGAATTTGTAGCAAGCAAAGTTTTAGGAGTATGGTTGTTTGAATAGTTATTGACCTGGTGACCTGAAACCCTTTTTGGTTCTATGCACTCTAAAGCTCGGAAACGTTGTTCTAAAAACACTTTGAACTGTTCAAAGGTAGGAAAGTCATTGCTACAATCGCTACTACTGACACTTAACTCCCATTGCTTACGTGTTTCGGGATCTAATTTAAATGTCGCTATATGTATGATAATTACATCCCATGTGCTTACATTTATGCCTAAGTTTGCCAATGCATTCAAACAGTCACTAGTGGTATCTAAAAAAAAAAATACTCCCAAAAATAAATCGTCGTCCAAAAAGACGGAATGTAAATTTACTCCCGGAAGTCGGTGTCTTATGTTTGATTCATAGATTTTTTTTGTCACCGAATTCTATTTATTTATTAAGACTAGTCTGTTATGCGCATCACTACTAAGGAAAGCGCTGACACCGTAGCACGAGGCAAGCCGCGTGCATTCCGTCGTCGAGGGAATCTGCTGACACAGGACATGACGCCAATCGACTCCGTCTACGTGACCGCGCCCGCGCACTTCGATTCCACCATCGAACAAGTCAATTTGTCTTATTAATTCTAAATGCAATTTTTTCCTTTAAAATAAAACAAGTAGGTATAAAAACATAATAGAATTATTTCTTAATTTTTTATAATTGCTTAATTTTTTTGTGATAAACGGAATTGTTTAAAATCTGGTTCTTCTAACCTGACAGACAGATGTGTTGCTGAGGATTTTGTTCCGCCACTTCTTCTTCCCAGCTAAAACACTAGGAAGTGGCGAAGGGCAGGGCGTTTTTGTGGGACTGTCTCATGTAATGTGACGTTCAAAAATTGCTGATTATCAGCCTAATTTGTATAAATGACTTTTGATAACAATTCTTTTTTGGGGCAGTCGTGTAAAAAATCGTTTTTTTTTAGTAGCCTACTTAATTAGGTAGTGTTTTTTGGTTGTTTTGTTATTTAGGCCTTTTAAGTTGCGGTATAATGGTACAACGGGCCTGTTGGTCTAGTGGTTAGTGGCCCTGACTGCTGAGCCGGAGGTCGTGGGTTCGATTCCCACCCAGGACAAACTTTGTGTGATGAGCATGATTGTTTGTTCTGTGTCTGGGTGTGATTTATCTATAATATGTATGTATTTATAAATTATATAAGTATGTATATCAGTTGTCTGGTTACCATAACACAAGCTCTGCTTAGCTTGGGATCAGATAGCCGTGTGTGAGTTCTCCCAAGATATTTATTATTTTTATTTAGGTATTTTACATTTTTTTATCGAGTATTCGTTTTTCATTGCTACTAAGACATATAAGCATAATATATATGGACGATATGCTTCAGAAGAAAAAAATATGTATTTATAGAAGACTAGCTTTTGGCCGCGGCTTCGCTCGCGTTAAATTCGGGGTAACACAGTTCCCCTTTCCTGATTTGCAGGGACCTGCTACCTGTAGTTATTGCCCTAGCGCCTTATTGATTTGTAATAGCAAAGCTAAGTTTTCCCTTTTCTTCCCTCTTTCTCCCTCACATACCACTTTTTTTTTAAAAAAAAAAGCCTATGTCCGTCTCCTGGGTTCCAACTATCTCTGTACCAAAATCGGTTTAGCTATTTAGGCGTGGAGACGTAACAAACAAACTCACTTTCGCTTGTATAATTATTAGTAAGGATAGCTCACAAAAAGTCACATTTCTCCTTCTTTTTTTGAAGTCGGTTAAAGTTATAAAAAAAATACTAGCCCACCGATATCGGTTTAAAGCAACAGGGCTTCAGAGAAAGCACCTTCTAACAATACGAGTTGTTTCTAAAATTACCGCCACAATAACAATATCCATTCATTTATAACATTTCTTAATTATTATTTTAGGTATTGCGTATGTATTTTATAATTTACATTACAAATAAGTATATGTTAATTTTTATTTACCGTAAGTTATTGTTTGGAAGGGATTACGTCATAGCCGTTTTAAAGTAGGTACCTACCTAGATATTAGTTTTGAGTATCTACTTTATTTGTTGTTTTGTATCGTTGATCGATTTATTAAATACTAGCTTTCGCCCGCGTTAAATTCGGGACAAGACAGTTCCCCTTACCTTCTACCTGTAGTTTTTGCCCTTGCGCCTTATTTATTGTAATAGCAAAGCTAAGTTTTCCCTTTTCTTCCCTCTTTTTCCATCATTACTCTTATTTAAAAAAAAAATATTGCCTATGTCAGGGTCTCAACTATCTCTGTACCAAAATTCATCAAAATCGGTTATCTGTTTAGCCATTTGTATCTAGAATATCGGTAGTCCATGACCGGGCACATTCGCGTTGCACTAAACGCTACACACGCCATACCTACGTAAGTCATTTGAAAATCATATTATTATCAGTTCGCAACAAATCAGTATGTTTCATAAAATCATTAGGTATTAAAATGTTCGAATTTAATTTCACACTTTAAATTTCAGTAATTTTAAACATTAGTTTGATATAACAATTTGTTAATTTAGTTTTGCTTCAAGTCTATTTGAAAATGGTTCGCTGTAGTGCCATGGTTTTTATTTGTGAGTATTGGTTATTTTTCATGTTGGTTGGTGGATGTGTGGAGTGACAAGAATAGATAGGTAAAGTAAGGAATGAGTAGGTATATTAGAGAAAGTTTGAAAGTTGCGCCTGTTACAGAAAAATTGAAAGGGAGTCGTTTGTCTTGGTATGGACATGTAATGAGGACGGATGAAGCACATGTGTCTAAAAGAGTGATGGATCTGAATGTTGATGGACGGAGAGCGAGAGGAAGGCCAAAGAAAAGATGGATGGAGTGTGTAAGGAATGATCTGAAGGAGACATACAGATAACTGTTGTTAGGAAGAGATAAACATGCATATTTGGTTACGTGTGGGTCGAAGCAGGTCGTGGTAAACGGCCGGTACACGTGCCTACAAAACAACATTTTATGTTATAAGAAGCGCTACAAAGCTCATTTTCTAGAGAAGGGTATGAAAAAAAAAGGTGTTGGCCGATTCTCAGACCTACCTGATATGCACACAAAATTTCGTTCAAATCGGTCCAGTCGTTTCGGAGGAGTATGGTAACTAACACTGTGACACGAGAATTTTATATATTAGACTAGCTGTGCCCAGCAGTTTCAACCGCTGCTCACATAAGGGTGTGAAAAATAGATGTTGGTCGATTCTCAGACTTAATGAATATGCATAAAAAATTTCATAAGAATCGGTTGAGCCGTTTCGGAAGAGTATGGTAACTAACAGCGTGGCACGAGAATTTTATAAATTAGATGAGATAAAAAACAACAAAAACAGTAGGTATTTACGCATGAAATGAGACGTGATTCTTTTCTCTCACAGTAGTAATGTGTTTGGTACCTAAATTGTCCATAAATAGGTACATATTTTTTACAAAAAGATATAGAAAAAATAGCTGAGATTCGCGCGTGATATTGACGTGTAACCGCGTGACTGGATGATGCAAGACTAATTTAAAGTCGGGCAATTGCCTTGCTTTGTCTTTGCCAGGAAAACATCATCTGCATCATTCTTGCAGACTGTAATATATACTCTTTCTTTCTAGTGTTCATGTTATCAATCCTACCAACATTCTCCCACGGATTCAGAAGAAAGTTCACGAATTTCGGGTTCACGAAGACCACGCACTCGTTGCGCGGTGACGTCATCAACATCTGGATACCACAAAACATTCACAGGCAGAGGCGAAAAGAGAAGGTGTTTAATATTCATTTGAGGACTGGAGCTGGTAGTAGAACTAGACATTGTTGAAGTTGCTGTTTTATTTTTACCCTTTTTCCTATTATAAGTTGTTACAGGGGTTTCCGCTCACAAGCGGACGCTCTTAGTCTCTAAGGTCTCAAACTGTGGCGAGAAATTGTTACCCAAACAAATCGTGCCACTCGGTAAAAAACTACCACCTTTTATTTCGGATGGGAAAATATCAAATGACATCTACCGCTCTGGATTGAGCTGGGGGGAGAGTCAGACTTGTACTGACTAAAACCCATACATGTTCCTTCTATTGGAAGGAAGTTCCTTATCGTGCGTTGCGAAAGGGGGCTAGACGGAAAAAATTAAGACCAATAGTTGTAACGACACTTTTTGCTATAGTTGTAAGCCATGCGGCGTGCGCGTGTTTCTCTGTCTGTTTCTCTCTCATAGAAAGCAAGCCAGTTATTTTCGTTTCGTCTTCCTATTTCGCATTGAACAGTGTGGTGCAGCGACGATTATTTTTGTTGAATGTATGCAGGTTTTTTGTACATTATAAATAATAACTTCGTTCCATCCGGGTATCCTTTATGTTCCGCGGTATCTCTTTCAAACAACCTGCAACCCCGGCAGGCGATGGCCCTGACAGGCCCCTCTGCTTTGCTGACATCTTATTGAGGCGCGCGTGAAACACTAACTGCGAACTGTAGACTGCCTGTCCTGTTCTTTGCACCTCTCAGGAACTTATGGAAGCTACTAGAAACGCCACATTTTGGGCTAGCTCAATTTAGGTGGTCATCGACACGTTAAGGAGACGTACCCACGGCCAGAAGGCGCGGAAGATCTCGCAGAAAATGGCGGGACGAGTTAATCAAAACTTATGACCAGTGGTTCACAGTAGCCCTCGTTTAAAACAACTTGAAGACATGGATCCCGCCTTTGTGAGGACCATGTGGACCATAACTTTTATTTACTTTGTTTGTTTTTGACGATTGTCTGGCAGTTTGAGTACTATAAGGGACCTACACAAATGTCCTTTTTTTGGTATTGTTCGTCGTGTCGTTGAGCTCCTTGGGTTTTGAGTCGAGCTACACGATAACTGACAAATGCTTGCACTGACTGGACAGGTCCACTCAATCTGTGTGGTGATTTCTTAAAAAGACCATTTCAGACACATAGTCTGCATAGTCCTCATGTAAGTTGACCAAGATTTTTTGTCTGGACCTTAAAAGAGACTATGACCTCTAAGTTTGTTTCGGCTGTTTCTTCTCAGAGTAGTCGGATACGAAACACCGGCCTCATCTAGTTTTAAAAAAAAGACGTGTAAAAGTGTTTGTGAAAACCTACTTGCAAAATAAACATCATTTATCATTTGCAAAGTAGTGGATGGACGCAGGCTTACCTACAGTAACAATAACTTTACTTCCGGAAATCGGTGGCAAAAAAGTCAATGAAACTTACAAATGTCACCGCCTCCTGAAAGTTATTTTCCACTTCTTAGTTTTTTTTTTTTTGATATCGGTTTTTTTATTGCATTATTAATTGTATTTATTACTAACTTCCGCGCGCGACTTCGTCCGCGTGGCATAATTACTTTGGGCTAAAAATTACCACATAATTACTTTCCCTCTTTCTCCCCCTTTTCTCACTTTTTTAGCGTATGTCCGTTTCCAGGATCCCAACTGCTGATCTCTGTATCAATATCGGTTTGGCCATTTAAGCGTGAAGACGCAACAAAAAAAAAACAAACAAACTTACTTTCGCTTTTATAATATTAGTAAAGATGTTGATGTTGAAACGAACGTTTACGTTGTTACGAACATTTGGGTAATTTGGGTGTAGTAAGTACCTAATTGAAAAGTGGCCTAAAATTACACGCTGTAAGAAAGTCATTAAAATAAATGAATTAATGGCTACGGAATTTGACGGTACGGTTGGCGAATTGGCTGAACGATTGACTGCTGCGCTGCGTGTCGCGGATTCGATTCCCGCACGGTACAAATAAACTCTTTTGCAAAAAAAACGGGCACTTTAGATTTTTTTCTCTACTTCAATGAAGAAGAACAAGAAATAGGTTTTATTAATTTGACGATATTTATCATGTTATTTGAAGCAGCCTGGTATGTAAAAATCAATGAGCATGTTATTTGTACTGTTGAAAACTTTAAATATTTAGGTATGTGGCTTGATCGATCCCTACTATGGGGTAAACATGTTAATGAAATAGCTGAGAAGGTCTTGAAATTTTTGAAGCTTTTGAAAGTTTTAGCGGGTTCTAAATGGGGAATGCATCCAAAGTATTTACGTACGTTATACATTTCGGTGATTAGAAGTAGATTGGATTATGGATGTTTTTTGTTCGGTAGTTGTGCTAATGTTCATTTATATAAATTAGATAAAATTCAAAATCAGGCTGCAAGAATTATCGGAGGTTTCATTAAAAGCAGTCCCATTCATGTTATGGAAAGCGAACTGTGTTTACCCCCTTTGCATATTAGAAGACTATTTCTTACATATAAGTTCTGTCTGAAAAGTATGTCTTGGTCAAACAGTATAATCATGCGACTTCTCACAGAATTAAATGTTCTTATGCAGACAAGATTTTGGCATAACAAAAAAAAACCTTTACTCGTGTTAATACTTGAAGAATGTGAATCTTTTCGTGTGCATTCTTCGGATTGTTTGGAAATGTTTTCGTTAGATGTTTGGGTAACAAATATTAAAATAGATAATATCATTTTATGTAATTTAGAAAGTGTAATAGGTCCTAAAAACTCGTTAAATTTTTCTTGTCTTAAATTTGAAATTATAAAAGAAATTCACGATAAATACCGTCAGTATAATAAATATTTTACGGATGGTTCTAAGTGTAAAGATGGTTTGGGAGCAGCGTTTTATGATGTTAATAGGAATAATTCATTTATGTACAAAGTAAAAAGTAATGTGTCTATAATGACGATGGAGCTCATTGCAATCTATGAAGCCATCAAACATGCCTACAACTCGGGAGATCGCTATTGTGTAATTTTCACAGATAGTAAGAGTGGTCTGCAACATTTAGCTCGCTGTGCCTCTGGCTTCAGAGGTATTTCGATAGCTTACTCCATATTAAGTACGATAATACAACTTACAAACAATGGCATAGAGCTAAGATTGCAATGGGTTCCATCTCATGTAGGTTTGAGGGGCAACGAAGAGGCTGATAGATTAGCAAAATTAGCGGTTATTCAGGGTCAAGAATTTAATGTAGTACCTAATTATTTAGAAGTAATAAGTAAATGCAAAATAATTTGCTATGATAGGTTTAAAGAGTACTTTGATGAACGAAGCAGGGAAAAGGGTATCTGGTATAAAACGATACAATATCAGCCTTTTCGTATACCATGGTTTGCCATCAAAGAAATGAGCAGGTCTCATATTGTTTTGCTTCATAGATTGCGCTCTGGTCACTTTCCATCCCGGAAGTTTGGATTTTTAATGAAAAAAGTAAATTCTCCTAACTGTGAAACGTGTGGAACGGTTGAAGATGTTCATCATATACTTGTAGAGTGTCCTAAGAAAAAGAAAGAAAGAGAAACTCTGTGGAGTAACTTAAAATTAAATGAATACGATATCGGTCCATATGTTCAAATTTTAGCACAACCCTCACTGGAAATAGCAATTCTCCTTGCTGATTTGTTTAGTGTAGATTAATAGACAATTTGTATCATAAGTGTGTAGTGTAGTTTATAATTTAGTTTAAGTTATGATGAGGCTGACTTGCCTTTGAGGATAAAAGCCTCCAATCAAATAAAAGAATTAAAAAAAAAAAAGCAGCCTGGTATGATTCTTTACGTTCCAAATTTAAAATTTTTAATTAATAAAAGAATAATAATAATTATTGTGGATTATTCTAAGAATTGCTTTACTAATGGCGCGATATACTGAAACGATTTTTAACTGATTACGATATTTTAAAACTTTTTGGATATTTTCTGCAAATTAAACAATTTAATCTTTCTTTTTACATTAAATACCACTTTTTGATATGAGTGATAAAGTGATAAGGGCCGGTAAAATTATAGCCATACTTGAAGCAGGTTGTTGGCAAACTTAAGTGTCTCAGCGGCTAAATGTGAGTCGTTCAACTGTCCAGAGGACTTGGCAACGGTATCAAGAGACCGGTTCGGTCAAAAGAAGACCCGGTTCGGGAAGAAAACGATGCACAGAATCAAGAGATGCCCGCTTTTTAGTGAGTCAGGCGTTGCGGAATCGTAAGGCGTCAAGTGTGGACCTGAAGAAGAGCCTTGAAGAAGTAAGAGGAGTAGAAGTTAGCTTGTGGACGGTCAGGAGAAGGCTTTTGGCTGCCAATATCAGGAGTTACCGCCCAAGAGCTGGAACATGGATGGGTTTTGTCAGTAAAAGGGTCTACATAATTTAAGTAAAATATAAAAACAACCAAATACAAAACTCACATCATTTATTTACATTGGAACAACAAGAGTTTACAAAAAAAAATCCTTAAAATTAAATAAATCCAAAATACTTAATACTAAATAATTCTAATAATGCTAGAGCTCAATATGCAAATGGTAGACAAAAAAACCAGGGGCCAAATGAAGCAATGCCATTGGTCAACACAGTTACTAACAAGGTTTTTCCTTTTTTTGAAAAAGCTCTCTGACTAAATTACAACAGAGGCTTGGGGTCGATCTTTAGGTTAAGCCGCGCTTGCATGCCGAGTTTCTTACGCGCCTCAGAAAGCACGTTAAGCTGTTGGTCCCGGCTGTCATTATAGATCGTTGGTGTTCCGAAAGTCTGACAACCTATCTTACAAAGGAGTATTATATTACCCAGTACTAACTAGGTTATGGAGGTCAGATAGGCAGTCGCTCCATGTAAAATACTGGTATCCAGCTGCATCTGGTTAGAGTGGAAGCTGACCCGAATTTAATTAGGAAGTCTAAAAACACATGATTGAAAAATATGTTCGGTGATTGTTTTTTCTTTTTAGGGCTGAAACTGCGTTAAACGGGCACCCGCGACAGACACCCGCCGCGTGTCTGCAAGCGTGGGCTCTGTGAGTATGTGAAGGACCCTGTCACAGATGCCTAAAGAGTTCATTCGCTTGGCCTCATATGACAGAGCGACACTGTAGTTTCGCAATTACTCTTTCTCTGTCGAAAGACATTTTCACAAGCTTTTCATTAAGCGTTATTGACTGAACAAGCCCGCGCGTGTTACCGCTGGCGGGCCCCGCGCGTCCCCGGGTCGGTTCACTTTTGTATGAAACCGCGCGGGTCTACGTTTAACGCAATTTCAACCCTTAAACTAAATACAGAAACAATACAGTACTGCAACAAGGTGGGAACAACTTACAAAGCATTTCATAATTAATAAAACGGGTCAAGTGCGAGACGGACTTGCGTAAAGAGGGTTCCGTACTAACCTGCGACATAAACGGCAATGTCTTTTACTTGAAGTCGACATTTCCCAACGGACCATACACCTTAGTATATAGTTTTAATTTCAACTCGATGCCTCAACGCGTTGGCCAAAGGGCTTGACAGAATGACGCGACAGTGACCCTAAAAAAAAACAGCGATAGAAGATGTCTAACGGAGTATGCTAAAGTATTTTTAGCAGACTATGCCGAAGCAAAAAGGAAGGTTATATTTTTGTGGCAAAAGGCCTATAAGTCACAGATAACGTAAAAATATAGTATTTCTCATCCATTATGGGCCGATTTTCATTATTTTTTTGTTATATTCGAAGAGGTGTCATTTGAATTTAATCTATTTTACTTAGGTAGGTAATTTTTTAGTTGTCTTCTATAATACATATTTTTCTCAAAAAGCCTATAAGTCACAGATAACGTAAAAATATAGTATTTCTCGTCCATTATGGGCCGATTTTCATTATTTTTTTGTTATATTCGAAGAGGTGTCATTTGAATTTAATCTATTTTACTTAGGTAGGTATTTTTTTAGTTCTCTTCTATAATACATATTTTTCTTCTAATGCATGGACGAAATGCTAATATCTCTTAGTCGTAATCAAAAATTAATAAGTAATCAATAAGATTTGAAATCATTTTCGTCTTTTTTGTATTTTTTTTCTAGACTATACCGGGAACTCGGGAATCAAATCCAAGTTTTTTATAGACTTCTCCTACCCCTATAATTTAATGCATCCATCAGCACTGTATTTTGTGTGCGTTCCAAAATGAGGTGAAAAATAGTTTCCCAGGAATAACTTTTGCTTAGAATTACTTAATTTGATGTATAGAATGCATGTTTGACGGCTTCATGTACGTTTACATCTTGTATTAGTATACAGTCATACAATATGCATGATTTGTCAAGGCCAATAAGTACCCTGGAAATTTGAGAGAAAATTATAATAACTAGTTATTCAGAAATCAAATTATTATATTTAATATTTATTGTTAATAATTATAACAAAATCAATTAAGTTTTCAAAAAATTCTGCCTCTGAGAAAAAGGGCAAGAATAATATTGAAAAGAGGTGATTTTATTTAGGTAATATTTTTCTGCATAACATTGCTGATGCACCTTCTCGACGGAAGAATTGTCAGAATACGGAAGGCAGTTAACAGTTGAAAAAAAATACAAACATTTGTGGAGGATGCGCTAGTATGGCGCTCAAAATTCAATTTATCTTTAGTAAATTGCAATTTTCAGTTCAGTGTCAATCTGTATCTTGAAATAAATATGATTCGCGACCGTAAAACGTTTGTTTTTACATAATTATAATATACAGTATGTTAGTTTAAACGAGGGACGTATTCAAACCCACAATAGTGCATACTTACATGATACTAATAAAAATATGAACAAAAAAAACACTAATAAATAAAAGACAGAACCATACCAAAAATTTCGCTTAAGTCTCGCAACGTGTATATACCCTTGCGCTAGCGATTTAATACTATCGCAGAACATGTGTGCATGTCAATGACCTTTAGGTATAATCCATTTTCCCTTCATACTTTAAACCTGGCTTAGGACGCCTTTTCGGTAGAATCGGCGCGTAGGTATTTTGCCGCGTGATTTACTTCACTGTTTACAAGTTTACTTCTCTCGCGCTCAGTGTTCATGAATAATGTATTTTATTGGACAATTACGTCAGAAATTAAGGTATAGGTTTTTTACATATTTGGGACGAGAATCGAATACTGAATACCCTCCCTCAATAAGTCCCTCGTTTAACCTAACACACTGTATATTACACAACCATGTTATTTGAGTATGGGAGTTCATCAAATAACTTCCCCCGTTCTGGGCGGAGCAGTAGTTTTAGTCAGTATAAATCTGCCATTCCCCCCGAATGGCAGATTTATACTGACTAAAACCCACCCCTGTTCCTTCACCGTTTATGTCCTGGAGCCGCGGTAACTCTTTTCAACAACCCGCAACATCAATACAACGTTCGAAATTTATTTAAACCATATTTGTAACGATCACGAATCACATTTTAATCAACATACAATCTAACACCGGTCTGAAAATTGCAAAAAAAAAAAACTAAAATATATATAACACTTTATGGCACTACAACGTTTAGTAGCAATGACGTGTTAAGCACATTTGCAACGATAGATAGAAGCGAAACGAATATCTCAACACAGGCATCTATCGTTGCGTCTCATCTCCGAAATGTGGCGCCAGAGATAATAGCGATATTATCGTGGTTACGCGGGCAAAGGCACACAGACAGCGATAGTATTGGAAACTTTTTGCCTTTGCAAAAACACAATAAGTTGCAGCGGACATAAGGACTAAATCGTAATGTCTAGATTCTATCTACCTTATACATTTAAACCGCGTGCAAAAATCGCTGTGTAACGGTCATAGACATTAGGTGAGCTTCTCAAAAAGTTCAGGGGTAACGAGATTTGTATACAAAATCTCATTAAGGCGAGAATCTTTCGTAGATTCGAATACACTTTAATTTCATGGAAAAAGTATAATATCTAAAAGTAAAAACTACAATAATTTGGATGACAAATCAATACAATATTCAAGATTGTTTTTAGGGCAATGATTTATACCAATACTAGCGACCCGCCTAGCGGTTTCACCCGCTGCTCACCTCCTAAGGATCATAGCGTGAAGTATTATACATATAAACCTTCCTCTTGAATCACTCTACCTATTAAAACTGCATCAACATCCATTGCGTAGTTTTAAAGATTTAAGCATACATACAACATAGCAACAGACAGACAGCGACTTTGTTTTATACTATGTAGTGATTATTAAGAGGATAGATTGTTTGAACCGAATAGGCTTCAAAACTAGTGGACCGATTTTTACCAATCTTTCACTAATAGGAAGCTACATTATCAGGAAGTAACATAGACCATACAACATCACGCTACCACCCTCGGGTACGGTGCAGGAACTAAAGACTTGGGTGAAACCGCGCAAGACAAGTAGAAATCATTGGCACTTGTATTTAAAGTTAAATGACTGTGTGTACAAAAAAATGTCGGGAGGAAGACTCAATCATTCGGGCACAAATCCTCCGCGGCTAATAAAACGAAAATCTTAAAGTAATTAATTGTTATTGGGGAATAACAATTACATAGTCATCAACTTAACTTCCTAAGTTCAATTCAACTGTAAAAATACGTTAGCATCTTTAAGTTCGGAAAGTCAAAATATTACGAAACACTTATTTATGAATATAACTCATAATAATCCAAGATCAGTAGTAGTACTCACTAGCCTAGACTGTAACTTATCTACAGCTTGATAAATTTCTATTTTTGGGTCTAATCCTATCCCTAAGGATTTATACTCATTTATTGTGAGACTTTCTATCTTGAAATCAGAGCTGTGATGTAGAACCATGTGTTCTTTTAAAGAATCAATCAAGAACTGAAAATCGCACAGCTTACATTGAATATACGTTTTCGGATCCAAAACTTCGTGTTTTAAAGTATGTTCAAAACACATTTTTTGTTTTACAAAGCAAACATTACAGTCTGAACATTTGTAGTAAATAATTTTGTTAGTGTCACTGATATTGCCTGTTATTTCACTGAGATTGACATCACTGAGTGGGTTATTATCACTAATGTCATTATTGTCATCACTAAGTGGGTTAGTATTACTAATGTCATTATTGACATCACTTAATTTGTCACAGGTATCACTGAGTTGGTTAGTGTCATTGAGTGGGTTAGTATCACTGAGTGGGTTAGTATCACTGAGTGGGTTAGTATCACTGAGTGGGTTAGTATCACTAAGTGGGTTAGTATCACTAAGTGGATTTAAGTCACAAATATCGCTGACATTGACATCAGCAACTTTAATGTCATTGAAATTATCAATATCACTGACATCATCTTCTATATTAATAATTTTCGATTCAATTTTAGCTGTCAACATATTAATTCTTTGTAAAACATCTTCTGTAGGCTTCAGGCTCTTGATTCTTTGTAAAATTTCACTTTCCTTGCTATAAACAGATTCTGTAAAAATTAGAAAATCATCTTTTTTCAATTTCATGCTATCGTGGTGTACATATTTGTGACGAGGAAGTGTGTAACGTGAAAAATCAAGTTCACATATGTCACATTTATGATTTTCTGATAGATCTTGTAACTTGTGACTTTTAGCGTGGTAATCGAATGAAGATTCTTTCAAAAAATGCTGTTCGCAGTAAATACATTTGTATAGTTTGTTACTGTAGCCTTTAACCATAATTCTAGACTTCAATTTAAATGAGAGGCCACTTTTATTTAGTGTTTTGTTTATGTTGTCTGGTGATGTAATTTCTGAAGTGTCATGATCAATGTCACTGATATTTTCAAAGGTATGGTTTGATATTTCATCAGGAACAATAATTTCAGTTGGAGTCTCATCGAATATTCTAGAACTCTCAGATGTAGAAGGTTTGTCTAAAGCTGCTCTTCTAGCATTTCTACGTTCAGATAATGGCTTATCTAGGTCGGTTACTACTAACTTTGCCTTTTTAACTAAGACACTGTTTTCTTCAGCAATTTCTCCTCTCCTTTTCCTGGGTGATTGTTTAGCGTCAATGTTACCATCATCTTTCTTTGTAACCCGGTTATGGCCAGTAATAATCTCAACGTATCCAGTATCGGGATCAATGACCCGAATCTTATAATCTTCATTCGAAAAACTGTGTATATTACTATGTTTTCTGTAAGAACAGTTAGTGAATCTCAAACTACATATCTCACATGTAGTTGGTATCTTTTTCAACATATGATTTGTATCAAAAGTATGATATTTCAACGAGTTTCGTCGCAAATAACAGATATTACAAGCAGTACACTTATACACCGTCCCTTCTTTGACCGGAGTTTTCCTGACTACCGTTATTTTATTTATATATGTTGTGTCTTCTGAACGACATAAATGATTCTTGAAGCATATGTTACTGAAAGTAATTCGACATTCATTACACTGTTTCCCATTTTGTGGATCACAGTTACCCACATGGGAATTAAAACTGTCCATATTTATGAAGTAAATTAAACACTGTGGACATTTCCAAAGTTTGTTTTTCGCAACCTTTTCTATAACGATCTTAGTTTGTTTATGGTGATGGTTTATTAAATGTGTCACTAGAACTTCAGTGGGAAACAACAAATTACATTTACTGCATGTTTCTTTTGAGACTTCCAACTTTGGAGAGCAGTGATCTAAGTGTTTTTCCACAGTTTTCATCGACGTGAAATGTAAACCGCATGTGCATTCGAAAATTTTCGCTATAACTGGTCTTTTTGGTGACGTGGCCACTTTCTTTGGTGACAATTTCGGAGTTGTGCATTTTCTGGGTGTTATCAAAAATGTAACATGATCTTTCGGTAAAAACTTCCCAGATGAGTCTCTTTGCACCGATTTTGGAATACCCTTTCTAGGTAGCGTTTTCGAGTCATCATTGAAGTAAATAATGTGAAAACTGTATTTATTTATATGAGGTTTCTTTTTATGTCCTGCAACGTGAGTAGCTGTTTGTTTCGCACAAAAATATTGTTCGCAAATATTGCAGAACCTTTGTTCGGTAACCGGAAGGCACCTATGTCGACGAGTACTACTTTTCAAAGTCATACAAGATTCGCATTTCGCACACTTAAATAACTTATAAGTCGCTTTGGTACTATCTGACAATAATAGTTCCCTTAACTTAGACAAAGGAACATCTTTCGCCGAATTTTTCGATTTAGATTCGATCAAACTTAAATGGTTATTAAATTCTTTGTCACACTCGTTGTTGAACGAAACTATAGTTTGACGTTTCGGTGAGTTTTCATGACTACCGTCATGTGATAAAAATTGTTTTAGCGACTTGAAAATCTCGTGGCAGATTTCGCAAACGAGTTTGTTATTTCTAAAACATTTTGATAGAATATGTTGCCTGATATTGGGGCCATCGACAAAATTATTGCAGTTCATACAAAAATATTTGGTTTCCTCCGTCGGACCGCTGATCTCGATTTGCATTTTAATGCTTCTTGTGAACCTGAAAAAAACAGAGAGAGGGTGTTGTGAACACAATTATTTAAAAGTAGCATAAAAGCAAGTTAGGGGCGTCGCCCACACGATTAACAGTCGAGGTGCAGTTGAGGCGCGGGCGCATAAGAGGCACGCCGCAACAATTTTCTTTACAAATGGCAGTGCGCTCAAATACAAGAGTTGCGTCGCGGGCGAGGTTACGTCGGGGCGGAGGCGAGGTTACGTCGGGGTGGAGGCGAGGTGAAGGCGGGGTGGAGGCGAGGTGCAGGCGCAGAAGGGGCGCTCAAGTGTGCCCAAGCCACGACTCTACCGCCATTTTGTCATTTGGTTCCCAGAAAACCTAAATCCCAAACTAAAATCTTCTTCTATTTAAATTAAGAACTTGTATCAGTGCGAGTACGTCTTCGTCTTCTGACGAGACGACATGGTGAATCCTTACTAATATTATAAAAAGCGAAAGTGAGTTTGTTTGTTTGTTACCTCTTCACGCTTTAATGGCTACACTGATTTTGATGAATTTTGGTACAGAGATAGTTGGGAACCAGGAGACGGACATAGGCTATTATTTTTTTAAAAAGAGTGGGATATGAGGGAGAAAGAGGGAAGAAACGGGAAAACTTAGCGTTGCTATTACAAATCAATAAGGTGCTACCGAATTTAACGCGAGCGAAGCCGCGGGCAAAAGCTAGTGAATTCATAATGTGAAGGAAGCATAGCCGCCTACGCCTCGACTCCTACGCAGAGACCTATCCTCGCCCGTGCTGCGACGCCGCACCGCCGCTGACGCGACGTCGCCTCGACTTACCAGTGAGCGACGCGCCTTAGTGTAGAGAAGTTGTACTATTCAAAATCCGGTATAAACACGACCCACACGTGCGACACGCCAGGTGCAGTAATTTCCTTTTTTCTACCCTTTTATGTCCCACAACTAGAACTCCTTCCAGGTACTCTTCGACTTAGTCCTCATGATGCGAGAAAGTTTAGCCTCATATATTTTTTATTCTGTAGATATCAAATCGGTTGATTGACATCTCTTACTAAGGGTTTTTGAATTACCCAATAATAACTAGGTTGTCAAGATCAGAAAAAGTCTAGGCCGCTTATGATTTAACTACACTGTTATCGCTGTTTCATCGTGCAGGTAAAATATTGTGACATCATATGACAAGGCATTTTTAGTGATGTATCGATAAGATGGATAGTCGATGTTTTCTAGAAAAATACTAGAAAAAAAAATACAATACTATATACAATAAATAATTTACGATTCTCATGGCAAAAAATCTCGTCCCCTTTACTTTATTATAGTTTTAAAATATGTACCTAACTTAAAAACATAGGTATTCGATCCGAAGTTTAGAAAAAAGTTATAAGATTCTGAAGAACAATTCAATAAAATTTAATAGTAATGTGTGTTGTTTCTTTTATAAACGACTAAAACAAAAACTTAACGTAGAATTTTTTTTCTATAAAAATATCGACTATCCATTATAGCAATACATCGCCCATCACTAATAGTTTGTATGGCACCATGCAGCCGCCATTACTGGCCACGGCTCTTTTAATAAACACCTCTTTGTCTTAGGAGTCATAGACAGCCCACTGTGCCGAGCCTGCATGGAGGTAGACGAAACAGCAGCCCACGTGCTTCTGCACTGCCCAGAGGTTGCCCCATACAGGGCAAAGTACTTCGGTAACCCAGGTACTCTTCGCGAGATCGTCAGCAACACTAAGGCGCTGCTGGCGTTTCTCGCGGAGCTGGGGTGGATCGAATAATATTCCCATCCATACGCAAAATACGCGCCTCAGACGTGGAGTTGCGGACACCAGCCCGTTATACAATACAATACAAATGGCGCCATGTAACACGCATCATGTTTTGCTTTATTAACCGACGAAAAAAGGAGGTTCTCAATAGGGAATATTACGCAAACCTCAGCACAGAGGGCGCCACTAGCACATGCAGTAAACAAACCGTCATGTGCGCAATCGCGTATCCAGATATTCTGTGAAAATATGTCAAAGTGTTAATTATTTTGGTATAACTTACCTATCTGTACTTTAATTATATATATTATGGCGTCCTACGGCCATTTACGTCTCGGCAAAAAACTTTTTACTGCTTACGCTAGTGCTGCGCCCTTGCGCCAGAATTTTGCAGTAATATCCCCTATTCGACATGTATATTTTTTTTTTATTTTCCATTCAATTTTATTTTAAGACAACTGGTTGGTTAAATTAATTAAATGTACTGCAGTTATTACTGATTCCATGTTTTAAGACTTCGATATTCATAGTGCAGCTAATATATTCAAACTTGGTAATGTTCAAGATTGAAAAGGATCGGTTTATCTAGTGTAACCTGCAGGATGCTACAGCTTTAATAGTTTAACTAGGTGGTGGAAGTCAGACACACTGTCGCTCCATGTAAAATACTGGTTAGACTGGAAGCTGACCTAAGATATTTGGAAAAAAGCTAGGCCGCTGATGATCTAACTGTACTGTTTTCGTTCATATTTTTCTCGTACTCTCTCATACGGGCCTGTTGGTCTAGTGGTTAGTGGCCCTGACTGCTGAGCCGGAGGTCGTGGGTTCGATTCCCACCCAGGACAAACTTTGTGTGATGAGCATGATTGTTTGTTCTGTGTCTGGGTGTGATTTATCTATAATATGTATGTATTTACAAATTATATAAGTATGTATATCAGTTGTCTGGTTACCATAACACAAGCTCTGCTTAGCTTGGGATCAGATAGCCGTGTGTGAGTTGTCCCAAGATATTTATTTATAATACACTATCGTCTACATTTCGTTCTCATATCTCCTTTCGCAGGTCTGCTGGCAGAAATTTCTTAAGAAATAACCAGTACCTTTGTACTCAAATTTTATATGTTTTTTTTCCTGTCTGGTCTACTGTGTGTACATAAATTGTTAAATAAATAAATGGAGGTCAAAATTAAAAACTCACCTGTAAATGCTTTTAGACAAAATCTGTTGCCGGTGCTCCTTTGGCAACTCTTTGAAAACCTGTAACCATTCCTTCTTGAATAGATTATCATGATCATACTTCAGAATCTTGAAAGACTCTCGTTCAATGGCTTCATTATTTGTATGCAACTTTTCATGTAAATGAAATTCCTTTTCCGCTATCTTCAAATCACAAACCACACATTGTTTGTGTAAATCACTGATTATATAATTAAGGTGTCCTTGTGAATGGGTCACAGCAGAGTCATAAGTCATAGTGACTAGTTCGCAGGATACACACATAAACATTATATTCCAAGTACTGTTCATCAATTTGTACTTCTTCATTAATTCCGGCATCAATTTATCAACGGAATGAAAGATTTTGTGAATTTTGTACGCTTGTATGTTGAATTTTTTAGTGCAAATCTTGCAACTAATACATTTTTCTGTTTTACAAATGTGTGCGGATAAAGAGCGTCGACATAGGAAGTGTTTTGAGCACTTTTGGCATTCAAGGAATTTAGACATTGGTGGGTCAATTGTTTTGCCGGATATGAGACTAATAATATTGATGTCTTTAAGTGAAAATGATCGTTTTTCGTGTAGGACTAAATGGCTGGCAATGCTCTTTGCTGTGAAGCATAATCCACACTTTTCACAGAACCTTTTCGCTCCAGCTTGGAATCTACACGTTCCATCGGTATGCCCTTTGAAATTAAGTATATATTGACAGCAACCACAGAACTCACAATAGTACAAAGTAATATCATCTTTTTCTTTCGAATTGTTCATAAGCAACCGCTGTCTACGTCGTTCTTGTTTAAACCTCTCCCTCTCCTTTCTCTCCATGATTTCAACCCGATGATCGCTATTGATTTTCAAGTCATTTTGAACATAAAACTCAATGATAATAAAGTCTTTTTTTGTTAGTTTTTTTAAAGAATGCTTAAGCTTGTGGCCCTTATAACGCGTTAAAGCGATGTTCACGTCACAAATTGGACAATAACAAGAATTCCGAGCGGATTTTTTGCATTTCTGATAATGCGCCCAAAAAGCTAGTTCGTCAAAACAAGATGAGCACTTCGGACACTTGCATAGGACTCTTTCATAAATGCTCTTATTCATAGTATAGATTTTCAATTTATCATTGTTATTATGCTGCAATTCGTGTATCTTCACATCTTTAGTTTTAATTTTTCTCTTACATATCCCACATTTAACAGAACTTAATACTTTTTTACAGCATTTTGTGTGTTGGGCGGCACTAAAGCAAGATACAAAGCATATTTGACAAATATTGCATTGGAAAAGCGTGCTTTTCGGGACTAAAGAGGAGGCAGCGAAAAATTTTCCGTCTCTGGACAACGCACTTTTCAGTTTAATTTTTAAATCTTCAACTTTAATCTTATATTCTTTAGGCTCCTTTTTCGGGTGTATCTTTGTTATTTCTTGGGAAGTATTCTTGACCTTTTTCGGCCAAGTCATTTGCGAAAATATCTTTCCTTTCGTCGTTTCTTGTTGTTGCTTTTCTTCTTTAAGTTTCGGGAAGTTATTTAATGGCAAAAGTTCATATAGATGTTTAATTAGAGAAGTATCGTCAGGGAAAGTCTTAGAACAATGATTGCAATACTTCGAAGTAACTGTACTTTTTCTAGCCGTATTTTTCTGAGGCGATTCCATGGCGACTAGATAAGAATGGCTGATCATTTTGTGGGCATCCAAAGCGTTGACGGTAGGGAACAAAATCTCACATGTTTCACAAAAACAGGGGCTGGATTTTAGTCTTTCTTCCCAGTTCTCAAGGTACACTATCGGATGAGAGTTTAAGGCTTCTTCGTATAAGAGATTTTGGTCCAATGGTGGTTTAGAACCTGGAAATAAGAGATTAGCTGTTGAATTGACTGTGTTGTGGTACCCATTAAGGGAGCGGTCTTACTTAAGGGGCAAAGCGCCTGGGTATCTCGCGAAATTCTTATTATTAATCAACTTAAGACGACTACATGAGCTAAATTAGCAACTCTCTTTGTGGTGGTTCAAACTTCGTTTGAAATTCTGTTAGAATAAAGTTCTAATCAGCTTGCACTACAACGTGGTTGTTACGTCAGTCACTGCGGGCCGAATAGTGCGAAATAAGTGGTTTTTTGCGATTTACAAAAAAATCTATTGATTGGAGTAAAAAAATAAAACACTATTATGCTAATATTTTGCTTGTTGAATTATTTGTCAAAAAATCAGATTGATCGCATGTATTTTAGTATGGTTTTTACTCGTTAAAAGAAATTTTTAGAGATAAGTTCGCGATATGTTTTCAAAACACTATCTTACTAGCATATATCCTGAAGAATATCATATATTTTTCTGGTTTTGTTAATTGCAGTGAATTATATGCTTTTTTGCATTATAAAACTCGCGTTTAGCTCCTGTAGTCCCCTTAAAAACCGGCAAAGAGTCAAGTAAGACTCGCGCACAAAGGGTTCCGTACACACTTCCGACATAAACAGCCATATCTTTTGACTGCGTAGACTTAGAGGGTTGGTTTTTTTCACAGCACAAAAGGACCACAGAGTTGAGTATATGGTTTTTATTTCAACTTGATACCTCCACGCGTTCCCGAGATAATGGGTCTTGACATATAGACGGACAGGCCAAAATTAAGGTCTCCGGCAAAGGCACAAAACGTACAAACTAAGCGACTACTTGCTCGCGGGCACCCCCTGTGGGGTACGAGCTTCAGCTTAGGGCGTCGCTGGGGGAGGACAGCAAAGGGACAGGTTGGATCTGAGTCATACCCACCCATGTTCCTTCTTTTGCCCTTTATGTTCCGAGGCCGCGGTATCTCTTTCGAAGTAACCACAACCAGTATAAGGCCTTTATTATGATTTTTGCGGATGGGATATCGTCAAATAGCGGACGTGGGTGGGTTTTAGGCCAGTACACACGAAGACATATCAACCTATACAAAACCAGTTTATACTGATCTCTTAACAACGGATCGTTCACCGTGGATTTCTCGTACGATGAGAAATCCGCATAAACTGGTTTTGTATAGGTTGATGTGTCGTCGTGTGTACAAGTCTGAAAAACCGCCGCTACGCCCAGAGCGGGGGAAGTTATTTGATGATTTTCTATCAGTAAAAAAAAGCGTGCCATTTTTTGAGTACTATGACGTCTCATCCTACTAATATTATAAATGCGAATGTTTGTGGGGATGGATGTTTGTTACTCTTTCACGTCAAAACAGCTGAACGGATCTTGATGAAATTTGGCACAAAGGTAGATTATAGTCTGAAATAACACATAGGGCACTCTGTTTTTGGATCATCACGCGGGCTAAGACGCGTGCGCCAGCTAGTACACTATACAACATTATTTTTAGTATATGCGAAACCTGAATATAGTTTGTTCTTCTTAATCTGTTCTTCGGTAAATTAGATAAATATCTGATCGTAAAAAAATCTAAGTTTTACACATTTATAAATATTTTATAACAAGGAGGAAGTCTTAAAAAGACATAAGCCATCATCTGACTAGCCTTTTCCCAACTATGTCGGGGTCGGCTTCCAGTCTTACCGGATGCAGCGATGGAGCGACTGCCTATCTGACCTCCACAACCCAGTTAGTACTGGGTAATACGATACCCCTTGGTAAGACTGGTTAACAGATTTTCGGGACACTGATTATTTATAACGACTGTCAAAGATCTTTAAATAGCAGCCGAGACCAATAGCTTAACGTGCTTTCCGAGGCACGGAGAAAACTCGGTATGTAACGGGTGGTCACCCATCCACAGACCAACCTAGGCAAGCGTGGCTTAACTTTAAGATCGACCCGAGCGGCTGCTATTATTTAGCCACTAGCTCCTCTATATGTGTTATTCTGATGTATAAGCTATATTTATGTTAAAGTTTAATTAAAATCCATTCGGTAGTTTTTTGACGCGAAAGAGTTAACAAACATCCATACATCCATGCATCCATCCTCACAAACACACCTCACAAATAGTAGAATTAATCATAGGTAACTGATGTCTGACTAGCGGCACAGGCACAAGATACAGACTGGGCGCCAAACTAGCAGCTTGCGATTTTTGTTTGTAAGCTGGGGCCTTAGTCTGCTATTACAATAGTGTCAGAATGGTCGATCACTGATCGCATAATGGTTGATTTTGACATCTACTCCATACTAAACTTGTCAAAATCAACCATTATGCGATCAGTGATCGACCATTCTGACACCATTGTAATAGCAGACTAAGGCCCCTGGGCACGCGGAATTGGCACGCGAAGTAATTTTTTTTTCTTTTGTTACTGTTATTAGTAAATCTTTTTATGCTTAGCTTATGTCTTTTCCATTATGGTCCTAGTTTATCACCTGTGACTTCTTCACTGCACGTGTAAGCGGGCACATCCGTTAGACTGGAGAATTTATTATTTAGGCTTGGGTAAATTTTTATTTTTATATACATAATTGGTGTTTGGTAGCTGACATGTGACAATGAATGAATAATTTCTTAATTTTTTTTGTGAAAAAACTGGTTCTTCTAACATGACAGACAGTTGTATTGCTCCCCAGCAACACAACTGTCTGTTCGTTCCGCCACTTCTTCTTCCCAGCTAAAACACTAGGAAGTGGCGAAGGGCGGGGCGTTTTTGTGGGACTGTCTCTTGTAATGTGACGTTCAAATAGTGCTGATTATCAGCCTAATTTGAATCAATGACTTTTGATTTTGATTGCTCTTGCGCTACCTATATCTATGGTCTTGGCCCATTATCCCATTATAGAAATATGACAATGTGTTCTGATATAAAAAAAAAATCTTACCTAATATAATCTCATTGTTATAAAAAGACGTATCCTCTTCGTCGTCATAATCTTCAGTCTCTTGCGAAGGCGTTACATCCTCAGGTACATCATCTGCTCGAGTCTCGAAACTGTACTCATATTGGTACAGCATTTCTTGAGGCTCCTCCATTGGTTGTTGTAATATGCCATAATGTTCTGGAAAAGAATAATTTTTAAAATAATATCAGGAATTAGTTTATAAAACACGCTTTTTTTAAGTCACGTGACTATTTTTTTTCGTATTCCTGACAGCAAACTCTTTCATTTGATACCCCTATCATGGGGGTGCATTTCAAATAGCCTGTCCGCCATCTTGGACATCCGCCATTTTGGATTTCAAATCAAATCATTTATTTCAATTAGACCATTACAGGCACTTTTGAATGTCATGAAAACAAAAAAATGATGCTGCTACAGTCCCAGACACAAGACATGATAACTTGTGAAAGTACTGTAGTTGCCCATTCCAAAGCGTAGATCTCTATGGAGAAGAATGGGCAAGAAACTCCATGGACACTCTTTTAAATCATAATATTTTTACAAAATCCATCATACATCATTCATGTTGTGATTATAAATACATGTGAGAACGATGTAGAAAAACGAGCACATTAAGAGCGTCCAGAGTAAAAGCAAAATAAGAGTTTAATAGATAAATTAATTAATTAAAACCAACCGTGGCGGCTAATAGATAGATTTAAGTCACGTGTCTTTTTTTTTCGTGTTCCTGACAGCAAACTCTTTCATTTGATACCCATATCATGGGGGTGATTTCAAACAGCTAGTCTGTCATTTTGGGGAGGCCGCCATATTGGATTTGTAATGACGTTTCTTAGCACTTAGCACAATTGGGTAGTTGACACCATTAACCAATAATTTAAAAACACAATTTTTCTGAAAGAACACCTTATTCTAGACCTGGGAACTCCATTCATTTCAAAATAACTTTAAAATTCGATTTTTAGTGTAGTTGTTTTTAAATCAATAAATAGTTGCATCATTGACTTGACAACTTACTGACGTCATCGGTTGCGAGTCTCATACAAAATCTATGGGGGAAGCGCGTTTTGATAGCTCATAAAAAGTATATCAATTGATTGGTGGTGTCAACTACCCTATTCAGAGCGTGTGCAAAATTTCATCCTAATCGAAGACCGGGAAGTGTGTCAAATTAAAATTCCAAGATTTTCTTACATACATAGTTACAAGTGAAGCTAATAAAAGCGTGTTAATAAGTAAATACGATTTTTAAAACCTAAAGTTTTTACACAGTTAAGTGATTTTTAGGTCTGTCTATCAAGACAGTTTATCTCGGGAACGCGACGAGGTATCAAATTGAAATTAAAACCATATTCTCAAGTCTGTGGTCCCTTGGAATTGGAAAGGGCAACTAGAGTACTTTCACAAGTTTTTATGTACTGCAACTGGGACTAGCATCTTTTTTTTTAAATTTAAAAGTGCCTGTTTAATGGTCTAATTGAAATAAAATGCTTTTTTTTTGGATGGGAAATCGTCTAATGACTTCGGGGGGGCATGTCAGACTTGTACTGACTAAAACCCACCCATGTTCCTTCTATTGCCCTTTACGTTCCGGGGCCGCGGTATCTCTTTCGAACAACCCGCAACCCCGGCAGGCAGAGGCTCTGGCAAGCCCCTCTGCTTTGCTGACATCTCTTTAAGGCGCGCGTGAAACACGAACGCGCCGTCGACACGGCCTGTCGTCAATCGACGGACGGACGGTGAGCTACCCATTGCTCACCGTCCACAGGCCCGCATCTACGGTGGCCGGGAGTCGTCTCGCGGCGCCCGGCGCCCGGGGCGTCTCCCGCGGCAAATAAAATGCTTTGAGTTTGACTTTGGAGCTTAGAGGCCCTTATCACACAAAGGCGCCGTACATTTGTTACGGCTGATACGACGGTAGCCACGCCCCTAACTCAATTCATGGCCTATTTCATGAAGATGACAAACGAAGTGCCTATTGTATCTGTCATAATATTAGGTCCTTACATATGAAATTGGCGTTTTTCGTACTGGCCACTTTAATCACGAATTTCTCCTCTTTGGTAAGGAATTCCAAATTCAAATTTGTACAGCTATTTACTCATGTATTTGTGCTTCGATGACCGTCATTCATTTGTTTTTTTTCTTCTGTTTTTTCTGTTTGCGTCACTCATTTTACAAAATGGAAAATTTAAAATATCGCTTTATTTACGAGTACGAGTTCCGCCGTGGCACTAGTGCTGCGGAAACGACTCGAAGGGTGAATGATGTGTATGGCGGTCATGTTGCAAAAGAAAACACAGTTCGTTTTTGGTTCCAACGTTTTCGTTCTGGAAATTTCGACCTGCAGAACAAGCCCCGTGGACGGCCTGAGACCCAAGTTGATAATGGAGAATTGAAGGCTATTGTGGAAGCGGACCCATCGCAAACCACGTCCGAGTTAGCTGCAGGCTTCGATGTTAGTGATAAAACTGTTTTAATTCACTTGAAGCAAATTGGGAAGATTAAAAAGCTTGAAAGGTGGGTACCTCACGAATTGACTGAAGCAAACCGGCAAACGCGCGTCGACTGCTGCGTTACATTACTGAACCGGCACAACAATGAAGGTATTTTAAACCGAATCATTACCTGTGATGAAAAATGGATTCTTTACGATAATCGGAAGCGCTCAGCGCAATGGTTGGATCCTGGCCAGCCAGCCAAATCCTGCCCCAAGCGAAAATTAACCCCAAAAAAGTTACTTGTAAGCGTTTGGTGGACTAGTGCCGGTATTGTTCATTACAGTTTTCTCAAATCTGGCCAGACTATTACAGCTGATGTCTATTGTCAGCAATTACAAACCATGATGGAAAAGCTAGCGGCTAAACAACCAAGGCTGGTCAATCGCTCCACGCCACTGCTGCTTCACGACAACGCCAGACCACACACTGCGCAACAGACGGCTACCAAATTAGAAGAGCTTGAATTGGAATGTCTTAGACATCCTCCGTACTCTCCGGACCTTGCTCCAACAGATTACCATTTTTTTCGCAATTTGGATAACTTTTTGCAAGGGAAAAAATTCAACTCCGATGGGGCAGTCCAAATCGCCTTCAAAGATTTTATTGATTCCCGTCCGACTGGTTTTTTTAGTAAAGGGATCAATGAACTACCTATAAGATGGCAAAAGTGCATTGAAAACAATGGTTCATACTTTGATTAATTAAATATATTTATTATATTAAAAAATATTCGACTTTTTGTTCCTTCCATACAAAACGCCAATTTCATATGTAAGGACCTAATATTAAGGCGCGGTAACAAGCTAATCTTTAGGTATTCGCGGAAGTGAGGCTAGCTGCCTACTGGGCATGGTCTGACACAAGTACACGACAGTACTGCATTGAAAGAATAGAAATAGTGTTTGATTTTATTTGAATATCATGTCCGCCAAAATGTAGGTAATTTTGCAGTTTTAATTGAATATAAAAAATAATACAGTTCCGAGTTTGAAAAATTTTAGATATCTCTTTAGTCTATAAAATTTCTTTTATTATAGATACAATAAAAAATATGATGCTTGTCGCTGAAAAAATTGAGAAATTCGAGACGAAAAAAATTTTTTCGTGGTCTTTTTAAACATTTTTTTTGACGTGATAACGTCTTTAAAATCGTTTTAGTCGGGTGACATGTTCAGAAACTTGTGTCACACCAAAACCTCACAAGCGACATTTCATAAAGATGGTAGCGCCATCTGTTACTTGGCTCGAAAAAAAAAACTTTAAATTAGTACTTAATTTCATTTTAGATGTCACTACTGGTGATAACTTATATCACCAATAAGACGTTATCACGTAAACATCTCGATCGTAAACCTACTTTTTTTGTAGTACTAGACCCCTTTTGTAAACTGATTTTGTTTAAGTCTTTATTTACTTTATGTATTGAACTACACTTCTGGACACATCTATTGGCCCACCTTAGAGTTTAGGTTTCGATGGCCCCTACCGAAATATGATTGCTAGATTGAACAAAAACTGTTGATGCAGTTTTAAACCTGATACATTTTACCATCTTTTTCGATCGTATTGTTTTAAATTTGAATTCAGAATACCATACGACATGGAGCTACGCCTAACAAGTCGGATATGCGCCTTGTTAAAGGCAATTGATTTTTGAATAAAAAACATGTTTTATCAAATAAAGGTTTAATTTAATAACGCGTGTTGCCTCCATGGGCATCTACCACAGCTCTCATACGATTAGGCATAGAGTTTATCAACCGCTCTATGAAATTTTGAGGGATCATCTCCCATTCCTCTTCTATGGCAGTTTTCAACTCCTGCATCGTCTGGGCAACTGGCTGACGAGCCCTAACACGTCTTTTTAGCTCGTCCCACATGTGCTCAATAGGGTTCATGTCTGGGCTTCTGGCTGGCCAGTCCATAACTGTGATGTTCACATCCCGAAGATATTCCCTGACGATGCCGGCCGCATGGGCTCTTGCATTATCATGCATAAAAAGGAAATTTGGGCCCACATAGTCCGCGTATGGCATCACGTGAGGTTCTAAGCACTTACGAATGTACCTTTCAGCATTTAATGTTGGCAGCCGTGGTCTTGTAACAACCTCAAGTTGAGTTTTGCCGCTCGCGGATATACCGCCCCAGACAGTCCATGAGCCACCGCCATAAGCAACCCTCTCTTCAAAGCAGCATTGTGCGAAACGCTCTCCCTTACGTCGGTAGACCTTCTTCCTTCCATCATTGCCATGTAACACAATTTTAGACTCATCAGAAAAGAGTACACGGCTCCAATCTTGCTGTGTCCAATTTAAATGACTGCGTGCGAAATGAAGGCGCGCTGTTCGGTGGGCTCGCGTTAGTTTGGGCCCATTAGCTGGCTTGTGTGGTACCATATCGCGTTCTTTTAACCTTCTCCGAACAGTTCGAGCGCTTACAGATACTCCGTGGAAGTCGCGAAGTTGGTTTTGTATCTCAATGGAGGTAAGGTGACGATTTCTCAAGCTGGTCGTCACGATGAATCGATCCTGCCTTTCAGTTGTGACCCGAGATCGTGGCCTTCCTTGGCGACGAACAAAGCCGCCAGTCTCTAGGTACCTCCGATAAACATTTCGGACCGCAGATCGACTTAAATTAAGTTGAGCACTCACGTTTCTTTGGCTGTGTCCGGCCTGAATAAGTGCCACAGCTTGGGCGGCAATTTCAGGTGAAGTATCCATAGATTATTGATAGAACCTCACCTTAATGTTAAGAATAAGTAATGTTTGTTGCAAAACCAAAGATATCAATCACTTTTTCAAGAATTAAATCCAAGTAAACCAATAAAACCTGATTTTCTTAGTATTCGATTGTTTGATATCAACAAACAGGCTCCAAATTGTCTTTTGTTTCTTTAAATTCTGTGTTCGAAATTCAAAAAAAGACTATTGAATGAAATTGTGAATGTGCCAGGTTAAAAACTGCATAAAAACTTTTTGCTCGACCTAATATAAAATTTTAGCTAGGACCAAACGAAACTGAAAATACAAGGTGGGCCAATAGATGAGTCCAGAAGTGTATATACGGTAATTTTTTTTGGCTAGTGCCATGTACAGATACGGCTAACTTTGCGACAAAAATCTAGACGTTTTACGAAGTGTTTGCTTTATACAGCGCCTTCAAGCGCGTTTAAGAACCATACCTTCAATAATGTCTTCGTCATCAGGTAATTCAATCTTGACACAAGACAAGTCGGGAAAGATGCTTTTGATCCTCGGATTGTCCATCACATCATGCTCCTCGATGTCTATGTCGTCGTCCATGATTGTGGGTACTGAAAACATAGACAATTCATAAATAATAGTGGTAAAAGAATACTAAGGCGCATCGCCCACACGACCAAGAGTCGAGGCGCAGTCGGGGCGCGGGCGCGTTAGGCGCGTCGCGCACACGACATTTGTAAAGACAATCTCGTTGCAGCGTGCCTCTTATGTGCCTGCGCCTCAACTGCACCTCGACTGTTGATCTTGTGGGCGACGCGCCTAATGCGCCCGCGCCTCGACTCTTGGTCGTGTGGGCGAGGCGCCTAACAGGGCAACACTGGACAAACTGCATTCTAGCAAGGCTACGCCTTTTTTTTGGGAATGGGAAATCATCAAATAATTTCACAACAACCCCACCACACTATTCCCAAGCCACTGCAACTCTTGAAGACCAGAATTAACATTAATGACTACCAGAAAATAAATAAATAATCCTTACTAATATTATAAAAGCGAAAGTGAGTTTGTTTGTTACGTCTTTCCGCCTAAATGGCTAAACAGATGTTGATGGATCTTGGTACAGAGATAGTTGAGACCCTAGAGACGGAAATAGTCGGATTCGTTTTTTTTTTAAATGATTGTGATATAAGGGAGAAAGAGGGAAGAAAAGAGAAATCTTAGCATTGCTATTACAATAAATAAGGCGCAAGGTCAAAAACTACAGGTAGCAGGTACCTGTAAATCAGGAAAGGGGAACTGTTTTACCCCGAATTTAACGCGAAGCCGCGGGCAAAAGCTAGTAATAAATAAATAATAAAACATTTATTTTCAGGCATCTTAGGCCCATAGACATTACAGACAATTATATATATCGCTAATACAATTCGTGTTAGTAAATAAATTCTTAACAAATATGTTAGTAGCTCTTCACTGCACTATGTCACTGCGCGTTCATGTGGCACTTGTCCGTGGAAGCGCCGGAACACCACTCCCTGCGGCCAAAAGTCCTCTTCTAAGACGAGGTGCAGATAACACGTTGCGACGCGACTCCAACAACTGCACTCTCGCTACGTATTTGAGCTTTTGTCGTACGTACTCAACGATCCCCTCCGCCGTAGGTAGTGTAGGCGGGAGATGTACACCGGAGTGTTCGGCTTAGCGGCTCTTATGGTCACGTTTGGCTCCGATGAATCCGTGCCGCAGCGGTTCTTGTTGGTACGTTGACGACGCTTCCTCCTCAACACCGTCACGAAACCATCATCAGCCCAAATCGGTGCCGCTTCAGGCATGGGCTTCTCAAAACGAGCAGTAATGCTCGCTTCTACGCTAGCAGGATTCCCACAAACTCGATGCGATTCTGCCGACACTGCAAAAACAGGCAACGGTCGTGTGGCGGCAGGGCTTACCGCTTTTCTCTTTACCTGCTTGCCGTGTTGTTTGCAACACAGCAGATTTGTTAGCAGCAACAATAGCGGAGTAGGCACGTTTAGAGGTCAAAGTACCTACATGCGACACCACTTCAACCGGCGTCGAAACAGCGCCGCCAGCGGCAAAAGCAGATGCAACGCACGCATTCTCACCACCGGGTGACGCACTGCAACTCGCCGACTCAAAACTGCTGATGGTTGAAACAGCGTTGCGCAACAACTCTACTTCTGCATGTAGTCTACCTATGGTGTTATTCGACACCTGTTTGGAATGCATCTCGGTCAAGCTTGCTTTCAGGGATGTTATGTCCTTCAGCAACCTGCTGACGTCAACGTGGTCGAGCGTGACAGTGGGAAACTTATGCAGCTCCTTCGCCACGAAAGTGGGCAAGTCGTCCGGGTCTGTGCTCTTCATCATGGTGATGATGTCTTGCACACTTCTCTGGCCACCATCCCTCCGTCGGGACTGCATCTGGTCAACTTTGCCTAGCGCTTGAAACAGCAGAAAAGCACCAGATAGTAAACCTGGACATCCTGGAGAACAATTCAACTGTCATGGATCCCTCAATTAAAATATTGGAAAGAAATTGTGGAAGAGAAGAAAAACAAAATTTACCCAAACCAAAATCTACCACGGTTCTAGACATAAGGACAAATTCCACACGTGGAACATATTTCACTGTTTTGAGAGCACTTGTCTAAGTTTGAACTCACAAGCCAGGGCCGTCATCACCACCGGGGTAGCAGGTTTTTTGAAAGAGATACTGCAGCCTCAAGCACAAAGGGCAAAAGAAGGAACATGGATGTGTTTTCCACTCCACCTCCATCACCACTGGGCCATATGGACAAAAACTTTCATTCAAACATGCAGGTAAGGCATCACTGGAGGTGACCACTAAAGTGAAGAGGAGTAGGTATGGAAGAAGATAAGATGACAACCCAAAATAAATTGGTGTATTGCAGGAATGCATGATAATCGTAAAATAGAATAGAATTTATATTATTTTGGTTTCATCTTCATCTGCCTAGCTTATTCCCAACTTTGTTGGGGTGGGCATTGAATCTAACCAGATGCAGCTGAATACCAGTATTTTACATGAAGCAACTGCCTATCTGGCCTCCACAATCCAGTTAGTACTGGGTAAGACTGGTTATCAGACTTACAGGACAATGACTACCTGTAATGACTGACAAAGATCTACAAATGACAGCCGGGACCAACAGCTTAAACTGCTTTTACGAGGCACGGAGGAAACATAGAATGTAATGGGTTGAGTGACCCATCCACAGACCAAAATAGGTAGTGGCTTAGTTTATAGATCACCCCAAGGATCTGCAATTATTTAGCCACAAGCTCAAAGTTTTAATCCATACACAACAAGATAAGAGATAGTGTAAGTTACCTTATAAAAAACTTAACTTCTCAAGTGTCCCATTACCCTTTGCACAAGAAATTTTACAAATGGAGAGCTATATCTGTCCGCTACAGTTCTCAGGATAATGTTGCAACTATCTCTCACTTTCCTAAGCAGGGAAGCACTTTTCTTGGAATGCCATGACAAGTTATCATTATACAAACTGCAATGAACTTTAATAGTACGTCGACTAGCCCTCTACTATATGGCAAAAAGCGAAATTTTTGTTTGCAATAAATTATTGAGTAATATGGATGAACTGCAGAGACAACTTTGGAAAAACCCTACGGGGACAACAGATATATGATATGGTTGTGATAACAATGTTTATCATGTCATTTCAGCTATCATTTAACAAAATTTGGTACTTCCGTTTACGACAAGAACAAAAACAAGCTAACGCACGAAATTTCTTTTCTGTATTGTTTATCGCAAGGAATTCTTTGAAAAATAAACCAATTGACGAATTAAATGAATTAAACTTTGCAACTTTGTTCAATTTATCAAAGAATGCAAAGAAAACCGTTAGCTACATTATTATAATCTAAGCTGGGAAATTACGTGGAACTGAGGTTACCTTAAATGATGTTCTGCTTTAATTAAATCACATATTAATATATGAAATAACTGGTATTTAACACACAATCTCTGTGGTTTGTTATTTTTTGTGGTAATTATTATAACAATAACCTACAAACTTTAGTTTATAGACAGAAATCAGGAAAAAATGTTCGTAAAATATGTCAGTGTTACCCACTACTCATAGTACTCAATGCACAAGATTCATAACTCTGGAACACAGTTTTTTTGTGATAGTGCTACAACCGAGCCACAACCTAAAGTATTTTTTTAATTAAAAAAAATAACTTAAAATTAAAATAGCCTGTGCAACCGCGAAAATAATACGAAGATTTAACTTTACTAAAAGTTGTAAATGCGATATGAAATTTACTTTATATTATTTAACACAATAATTTGAAGCTCATTCCATTCCTCGGAAAGCTTTAACATGAATGCGAAATACATTAGTTAAAAAATAATATTTATTAGATTTTACCATATAAATGTGAAGATTCTCAGATTCTGGCAGCAGCATTATAATTTCAACATTTTGTCTTACATAGAAATGCGCACAGATCGCCCGCGAATTTCAAAACTTTTAGTGTCACTGTATCAGGTTGTATGTTATTTGAAATACGATTCGCAACCACAAACTTTCATTCAAACATGCAGGTAAGGCATCACTGGAGGTGACCGCTAAAGTGAAGAGGAGTAGGTATGGAAGAAGATAAGATGACAACCCAAAATAAATTGGTGTATTGCAGGAATGCATGATAATGGTAAATTTGAATAATCCTATTGAATGACTAACTACATATTTCATAAAAAGTCATTAAAATCTATAAATACATGTATGTTGCTGTCAGTGACCTGCAAATTATGAAATTACCATCCATTACATAGTTATGGTCAGTGGTTTTGTTGACACCCTGTAAATGACACCTTTCATATATGAACATATTTTTATTCTTACTTACAGATCGTTATTAATATCAGCTTTCAGCTGCATTCCAACCCCTAACATAGTTCAGGTAAAAATGCTTCGCTATGCATGATAATGCTGTAGAAATAGCTTTGCAGATGATGATTAAAAGTCTTTTTAGTTTGTTATTAAGCATGAATAAATTGAATTTAATTTACGCAGGCCACATTTTCGTATGTCACAAGTCTCAAAAGCCAGTATAATAAATTGAAGCCGTAACTTAAAAAAAATGCTTTTGACATAATTTTTTTTTTTTTTTTTATTATTGACATTGACAATCAAAATAATATTTTCGCGCGTTTTCCGAGCAACTCTGTGGGTTTGTTAAAACTTTGTGAAACAAATGAAATAAATTCTCGATTATTGTGTTAATTTAATGTGTTTTTGAACAATTTACTGTGCCGTCAAACCAAAAACAGGAATATGGCACGAACAAAAGCGTCTGTCGGGTGTAAAGGTGAGTTTTGCAATTTTATTCATTGTTTCATTGAAATCTTACTTTACGAAGTTCCAAAACAATGAACATTTTAAGAGAAGTAAAACAAAGCAAACAGTTACTTGTTCATAACTGTTTGCTTTGTTTTAAATAGGAATTCATATGATAAATCTCGTCCAGGAAAATTGTAACTTAAAACCATTTCTTCTGCCCGACACTGCTGCCTTCCGGGTAGAACCGTATTGCCAGTGTGGGTAATCAAGATCATAATAAATATTGACGATGATAAACCTCCAATGCTTCAGATAACGTAGGGGGGTCAGTGGGTAGTCTTAGGGGCGGGGGGTAGTCTCCTTACCATCCGTTGGTTGGAAAACAAAAGACAATCAATAATTCGTCATTGTATAAGTACTTATATGTTTCAGCGGCGGCTGGTAAAAGCAGTAAAGCAAGGTGTAGTGTTGCACCAACTCCTACCAGTTCTGGGACCTCAGGTAAGAAACATTAATTTAGTTAAAAATTACCAAAATTAAGTGTTTATTCCTGGAATTGGTGATAAATTATAAAACAATGCAGTGAAATGAAGAACGTTTTGACAGCTATTAAAGCTAGGAAAGACTGAAGAAATGGTTATCAAAATCAGAATATTTTTATTTCACATAGGCCTACATTGGGCACTTATAAAACGTCGAGAAAAGGTGCACAGTTTGGGTTGGTTGATTCCTATGGAGAAGAACCGTCAAGAAACTCTCTTTTAAAATCATTTCGTTTATTTTAATCATTTAATTTTGTTTTGTCTGTCAGTTGTCGTTTTTCAGACCATCTTTCCCCTGCCCTTAACCCAGTTTATTTGGGGTTGGCACAGCATGTCTTAGTCCTTCTGTATTAGGTACTCATCTTCTCATCAGACACCGCCTTTCTCCTTGTTTCTTTGGTCTTCAGTCATCTACATGCATATACAACAAACTTTTCTCATAGCATTTTCATCATACCTCCACATGACATATGAAGCCAAATGAAATATGAAACAATATCATCATTGCCCATTATTTTCTCCAGTAGGTGCTTTTAAAATGTAGGTGCCAGTGCCAAGGACAAAGTCACGGGCGGAAGTTATACTAGCTTCCGCCCGTGACTTTGTCCGGGTGCATAGTTACTTTGGGATAATGCTAACTTTAAACAGCGTGATGATCGAAAAATATATCTTTCCCTCATCTTTCTCCCCCTTATCTAACTTAAAAAAAAATAGCTTATGTCCGTCTACCTACAGGGTCTCAACATCTATACATCTCTGTACCAAAATTCATCAAAATTAGTTTTGCCATTTAGGTGTGAAGATGTAACAAACAAACTCACTTTCGCTTTTATAATATTAGTAAGGATATCATCATTGTCCATTATTTTCTTCAGTACTTAGGTGCTTTTAAACCTTCGCGCGACAAAGTGTTACGACGGGTGCAAAGTTTACCTACATTGTTACCCTACATTTTTGTAAACAATCGTGCAACGGGTTAAAATGTAGGTGTCATTGCAATATTTTATTTTAGTGTAGCATATAGAATGTTGTTCCATGACTAGCTGTCTTATGTGGTTTCACCCTTGCTCGGTTCTTGAGGGCTTGACTTTCTTGATAAATAGGCTATACAACACTAAATATCCAATACGAACCTGTAGTTCCTGAGATTACTTTTTCAACCAAACAAAATCTTCAGCTTTATAATATTTATGTAGATTTAGAATCCTTACTAATATCCTTATCCTTACTAATATTATAAAAGCGAAAGTGAGTTTGTTTGTTACTTCTTCACGCTTTAATGGCTACACCGATTTTGATGAATTTTGGTACAGAGATAGTTGGGAACCAGGAGACGGACTTTTAAAAAAAAAAAAAGTGGGATGTGAGGGAGAAAGAGGGAAGAAAAGGAAAAACCTATCGTTGCTATTACAAATCAATAAGGCGCAAGGGAAAACACTGCAGGTAGCAGGTTCATATTGATTGTATAACGGGCTGGTGTCTGCAACTCCACATTAATTTGCGTATTTTACGTACTGGTGGGAATATCATTCTCATCATTATCTACACCAGCCCCCGAGAAAAGCCAGCAACGTCTAGTAGTCGCTGACGATCTCATGGAGAGTACCTGTGTTAACAAAGTACTTTCTCCTGTATGAGGAGACATTTTAGCAGTGCAGAAGCACGTGGGCTGCTGTCTCATCTACCTCCATATAGGCTCGTCACAGTCTGTCTGGGACTCCTATGGCAAAGAGGTGTTTATTAAAAAGGGTGTATCCAGTAATGGCGGCTGCTATTACACGCAGCTGTAGTTTATTTGCAACTGATGGAGCTACTGAAGGTTACTGAAACCTTCAGTAGCGCCATCAGGATGGAATTTCGTGTGGACAAATGTGCAGTCATGCATGTAAAGTGAGGGGAAATTGTGGAACCTGCGGGAACCCAGCTCGGATTCCATATATTCCTCTCAGCAACCGAAACTTACAAGTATTTGGGTATGTCGGAAGTGTTGGGCATCAATTGTTGAAGGAGCGCTTCTTTGGCCGCCTGAGAAAAGTTTTTAATAGTCTTTTATCAGGTGGAAACAAGAGGCGTGCTTTCAACGGTTGGGTCATGCCGGTTTTGATGTAGTCCTTCGCCATACTCAAATGGACTCAAACAGAACTAGACGCCTTGGATAGGAAGGTCCGTACATTGTTGACGGCATATTATATTATATTAATAGCCTTGTAATTCTGAATTGGGTCTCTGTTGCATTTTAGTCCTTACTAATATTATAAAAGAGAAAGTGAGTTTGTTTCTTTGTTTGTTACCTCTTCACGCCTAAATGGCTGAACCGATTTTAATGAACTTTGGTACAGAGATAGGAGGACCCTGGAGACGGACATAGGCTATTTAAAAAAAAAAGAGTTAAAAATGAGGGAGAAAGAGAGAAAAAAAGGGAAAACTTAGCATTGCTATTACAATAAATAAGGCGCTAGGGTAAAAACTACAGATGGTAGTAACCTGCAAATCAGGAAAGGGGAACTGTCTTATCCCGAATTTAACGTGAGTGAAAGCTAGTTTGTTATAAAATGTCCCTTAGTTCAGGGTGCTTCTTGGCAAATGCCTCCTCTAGCTGCTAACCCTGTACTCTATCACGAGCCACTCTTCTCCAGTTGGGTCCGCCATCACTTTTAGCTCGTCCTCCCATCTCTGGGATACCAATCTGTCACTATTTTGCTCCACTTTTCTTGGTTGTCTCATCATGTGACCTGCCCATCTCCATTTTTGCTGGTCTATTCTGGTCAGTATGTCCGTAACCTTAAAAAGCACTACCTCTCTCCTTAAACAGCAATATTAAATACTTCTTTGCTCTTGATGATTATTATTTTAAATGTATATTATATGTATTTATATATAAGTATTTGTTTTTATTAAATGTAGCTATTAATTTTGAGAAATGTTACACCACAGACTACCTACTGTTACAGTAGTGTTTCTCCTCCTTTAAATCCATCCAAAGGTTGTCTTGAAAAGATCGCTTTTAGCGATAAGACCGCCCATTGTGTCACCCTATTTATAAGTTGTTTACAGTTATTCTTGTTATTTGTATGGTGTACATAATAAAGAATATTCTATCTATCTATTTTAGTTTTAAGTCTCAGATGTTTGTTTCTTATGTGGTCCCTTTTTGATATGCCTGTCATACTTCGTTCCATTGATCTTTGGCAGTATTGCATTTTATTTCTGTGATGTTTTGTAAATGCCCTTGTTTTACAACCATATGTAATGCATGGCAAAATACAGGTGTTGAATACTTTTCTTTTACAGGAAATACTTAGATCTCTAGATTTCATGATCTCTTTCAGTGACCAATACTTTCTCCATCCGCTGGCTATTTTAGTATTAATCTCCTTACTTATCTGCTCGATAGGTGATATGATTTGTCCCGAGTAGGAAGAACATAGTTGACGGCATACCATCATCTGCCTAGCCTTTTCCCAACTATGTTGGGGTCGGCTTCCAGTCTAACCGGATGCAGCTGAATATCAGTATTTTACATGGAGCGACTGTCTATCTGACCTCCACAACCCAGTTAATACTGGGTAATACGATACCCCTTGGTAAGACTGGTTGTCAGACTTTCGGAACACTGACTACCTGTAACGACTGTCAAAGATCTACAAATGACAGCCGGGACCAACGGCTTAACGTGCTTTCCGAGGCACGGAGGAAACTCGGAATGTAACGGGTGGTCACCCATCCACAGACCAATCTAGGCAAGCGCGGCTACTATTATTTAGCCACGAGCTCCTCTGAGTTGACGGCATACCGAATGCATTTAACTGTGCCTTCATAAATTCTATCTGATCTCCACAGGTGGTTCAGCTGGTGCATCAAAAAGCCACTCTGGTGGTAACCCAGTCTGTCCCCGCGAGACTCCCAAGTGGCAGCGGCCGATAACCACTTTCTTTGTCAATAAGGAGGAGCCGAAACGCGATGATGAAGTGGATGTGGAAGATAACGACACCGAGGAGGGTGAGGCTTTCTGTTTTATTTAGTGTTCGAAACCAAAAACGAATTCGGCAACGGCCTCTGTTTCGACCGAAACCGAAACTTCCTTAAGTTGGCTCATTTTACTTAAAAGAGCCATTTCTTTATTTTTAAAAGATAAAGATATATTTATTTTGTAAAACATGAGTGTGTATAAAGATGATAAAATTTGCAAAGTTGCTACATGTTTTGCCATCCAGGAATGGCGTACAAATTTTTTTGGCTTAAGCCATGCGTTGAAGTTAAAATTAGACATAAAATTTATAAAAATACAAAACATAAAAATAAACAAAGATATAAAACGTAGCTTAAATTTACAAGAAATGTCGTAATTGCATTTGTTTTCAATCATTTAAAAATTCTGATAGGCTGTAGTAACATTTGGTTAAAAGGAATTTTTTGAGTTGTATTTTAAAGACTCTATTTGGTAATTCTTTAATCAGTTTGGGGATTTTATTATAACTTAAAAAAGAAACAAAACTTAATTTAAAGATTTTCTAAAACTCGCTTGCCTCGCCCGAAATATGGACGTCGCTGTCGGAGGACAATAATTAAACCAAAATGAAAGGAGAATGCCCAAAAAAAACCCAGAGTCGATTAAAATAATTTATGAACGACAAAATAGACCTTATGTAAGAGGTTATAAATACGCTATTCGTTTCGCTTAAAACCATAACCAAACAGGCCAGCAGCATATAACAATTCTGTGTAGCAAGGCGCGTTGATGATTGGTTGGTATATTGTTTTATTACTGTGTTTGTTGCTCACTCGTGAAAGAGATGGAGAACACATATAACATAACACTTATTTTAATAAATCAGCGCCATTTGCCATAACCGATTTCAGAATTGCTGCAGCTCTTATAAATGCATTCCAAGAACCTTATGCTGACAGCCAATATTCTGACGCGTTCATCAACATAATTAATACCAACATGCATAAACCGAACCTGCTGGCAGATTATGTGGAACAACAAAATATGAATCGGCAAAGAGTAGCGTTTGAGAGATTACAAGCAAACCTCCCAAACTTACAAGATTTTCCAAGATTCTCATACCACGAATTGATTTTGTTCACTGCAGGCACCTACCATTTAAAGATAGCATGGTCGTACTGTTGGGAGCATGTAAGAGAGAACGGTACTTATGAAATAGAAGTGTACCGACATCCTCATCATATTAATATTGGTGGCTTAGGTGAGAAAACTTTATTAAGAGGACGCATACAGTCGCGGCATGTTCGATCCAGAACGTACTATACATATATCATGTATACACCGGGTCACAACAGCAAAGACGCAATTGTTGAATACGTTTGTTCATGCATTCATGGTCGTCGAACTTTAGGCAGTTGTGCTCATATAATAAGCATGTTGTACTACCTTGCATTTGCAAGACACGAAGGGCTTCAACAGCCAGCGGCTTTTTTTGATAGCGTTCTCCTAGATTTTTAGAAAATATGTAACATTTTTAAAATCAATAAAAGATCGTAGCATATATTCGGTTGTTTTCATTTATCAAGATAATAGCCATAATAATAATCCGCAATCACTTTTATATGTATACTAGCTTTTGCCCGCGGCTTCGCTCGCGTTAAATTCGGGGTAACACAGTTCCTCTTGCGCCTTATTGATTTGTAATAGCAACGCTAAGTTTTCCCTTTTCTTCCCTCTTTCTCCCTCACATCCCACTTTTTTAAAATAAAAGTTAGCCTATGTCCGTCTCCTGGTTCCCAACTATCTCTGTACCAAAATTCATCAAAATCGGTGTAGCCATTAAAGCGTGAAGAGGTAACAAACAAACAAACAAACAAACAAACAAACAAACTCACTTTCGCTTTTATAATATTATATTATATTATATATTATATTATATATTATATTATATATTATATTATATATTATATATATTATATTATTAGTAAGGATAAATAATATTTTATATTTATATATATATTCAGTAGGTACGTATAATGTTCTTTACTCTCAAATCTCTCTCAATATTACGCACAATTCGACACAATATCGTTTGTAAAACCGCTTTAAATATCATAGATTTTTAAAAGTTTTGTCAATTAGTTACGAGTTTTCTATTACTTGGTGATGGTTTAATCGAAAACTATTATTGGATTCGGAATATAGTATGTATACTCTACCTTGCCACACATAAATCGTTTTAATCGATTCTGGGTTTTTGCTCCATATATTTTTGGGCATCATCCTTTACTAAGTTTAATTGAAAAGGTAAAATTACAATATTAATTATGAGATTGTAAGACAGACCTCGAACAACTATCTGTAGGCCTTACAAATATTTGTTACAGATAGTTGTTTCGGGTCTGGCTGTTTGTGAATGTGAATTTACATGTTTGTAAACGCACCCACAATACAGGAGAAATTCCTAGTGTCGGGCAACGTTTAAAAAATATAGATGTATTTCGCCTGTTATTTATGGATAATATTTTTGTGTTCACCAAAAATACTGATCGTACACCAAATATTCTTTCCTGAATGTTAAAAAAATGCGTAGGTTAGGTTAGGTTAAAACTGTGACCCCCTACGCCAGTAACGACTTGCATTAATAGAAAATGGATAAAGATATAACACTTTTTTATTGTAGTGCGCTGATGCTCGTTATGGCATATTTTAATTAACATATTTTGGTGCACATTCAGTATATTTGGTGGAACACAGGTAAAATTAGGTAAATGAAATGGGAATAAATTGAAGTACTTTTAAATACCATCCGTTATTTATTAGTCTCATGTAATAGTGGACAACCCTATTACCATCCAAGGTACAAACACCGTGGCTGTTAAAGAGAAATTCCAGATGGCAATACACTATGTCCGACTGAGGAGTTGAACCTTAGGTCATGCTTAGCAGACTGCAGGGTTGCGGGTTGTTCGAAAGAGATACCGCGGCCCCGGAACATAAAGGGCAAAAGAAGGAACATGGGGTGGGTTTTAATCAGTAAAAGTCTGACGCTTTCCTTACGCGGTTTAAAGTTAGCATGCAAAAGTAACTATGGCACGCGGACGAAGTCGCGGGCCGAAGCTAGTCCTTACTAATATTATAAAAGCGAAAGTGAGTTTGTTTGTTTGTTTGTTTGTTACCTCTTCACGCTTTAATGGCTAAACTGATTTCGATGAATTTTGGTACAGAGATAGTTGGGAACCAGGAGACGGACATAGGCTAACTTTTATTAAAAAAAAGTGGGATATGAGGGAGAACGAGGGAAGAAAAGAGAAAACTTAGCGTTGCTATTACAAATCAATCAGGCGCAAGAGCAAAAACTGCAGGTCTGTTTGGTGTGTTATACCGAATTTAACGCGAGCGAAGCCGCGGGCGAAAGCTAGTTAATAATAAATAAATAAATTACCCAATAACACTGTTTGGCCTGGGAATTGAACCTTATAGTCCATGCTCAGCACACCAATGAGACATTCAAATAAATTAATGTTAATAATATTTTTTACAGCTGGCACTTCAAGACCAAAGAAATCAAACGTAATTCACTCCGACACCGAAGAAGAGGTTTTAATAGAAAAGCCGAAGAACTCAGTATTAGACGAAAGCATTACTCTAGAACCCTTAAATGGAGAAGATAGTCATAAAATTGAAGAATATTACCCAAAAGGGGCTAAGGGTAAGGGTGTGGGTAAGAAGACGAAGGGTAAAGAAAATAAAAGGGCTAGAGAAGAAGAAGAACCGGAGAATTCAAGTAAAAGAGTTAAAGTTAACTGAATGTTGTGATACAAGTTTCTTAATCTGTTCTACGGTGAATTAGATAAACATCTGATCGTAAAAAAATCTAAGCATATTGTTTTACACATTTATAAATATTTTATTACAAGGAGGTAGTCTTAAAAAGACATAAGCCATCATCATCTGACTAGCCTTTTCCCAACTATGTCGGGGTCGGCTTCCAGTCTTACCGGATGCAGCGATGGAGCGACTGCCTATCTGACCTCCATAACCCAGTTAGTACTGGGTAATACGATACCCCTTGGTAAGACTGGTTAACAGATTTTCGGGACACTGACGACTATCTGTAACGACTGTCAAAGAACTACAAATGACAGCCGGGACCAACAGCTTAACGTGCTTTCCGAGGCACGGAGGAAACTCGGTATGTAACGGGTGGTCACCCATCCACAGACCAACCTAGGTAAGCGCGGCTTAACCTAAAGATCGACCTGAGCGGCTGCTATTATTTAGCCACGAGCTCCTCTTAAAAAGACAGAAGCCACATTTTCAATAATAATGTACACTTATTTTTAGAGTTCCGTAATTCAAAAAGAAATAATAAAACCCTCATTGGATCATTTTGTTGTCCATCAAATAATTATTTAAGAGGACTATGGGCAAAATGTATGGGCTACGTCCCCACCTACCAATAAACATCGACCTTATACCAATGTGTTCCTAAAGTAATCAAAATCCTTTGCTTTAGATAACTCTATGGGAATATACAATGTGTCCGGTCAAGGACTATCGATATTCTAGATACTTATGTAACGAGTGTTTTAATATAGTGGTGGATAATATATCATATAGCAAAATATAGCACCGTGCTTTTTATACATATCATTTAGCAAATGATATCGTGGCTCACACTTGTTGCTACTTGCTATAAATATCACACTCGTTCTGTTTCTGTCCGTCGCGCGTCGCATCATGCATGAATCGCAATCGCAGCCAGTCGTCGCATGCTTGCGTTTGCTATCAGTCGCTCGCGCTAACATTTTTCGCACCGCGTGCTTGCGATCTCAGGCGGCTCACGTAAACATACCTACGCTATTTTGGTTCATGTATTATAGTGTTAAACTAAACAGTGACTAATTAACAGTGATAGGACACGTAATATTATGTATATTGACTATCTATAATTGTGTATAATAGTGTAAGGACGATTGAGTAAGTGAGATATTCTGTTCTTGTTTTGTATGTGTTTAATGGACGAAAATGCCTAAAAGGAATAGTGATTTGCCAATATGGAACTTTTTTGATAAGTCCATTGATGTCAGTAAAACTGCTAAGTGTAAATCATAAACGCGATGTAATATTCTTAATTTCTTGTATAGCATGCAGCTATAGCAAACAGTCACTGCGCTTGCTTTATTCGCACCTATGCCATGCTATAAAATAGCATAGCATTGCTATAAATTTATATGCAAGTTATTACCTTATAGCAACTTCGAACACCACTACTGCTGAATCCACTATTTTAATATACTATTACGCTTGGGTACGCTTGGCACACTTGGGTCTAATTCACTTCCCCGCTTTTTGGCAGCCATTTTGAGATATTCTCTATGTGTGTACAAAAAATAATCTTAATTATCTCTCAAAGTGTTGGTCTTACTGAGACGAAAATAGGTTTATTCAGAAGGCAACAATAATGTCTATCCTTTAAACTAAGAAATGATGAGCTTACATTTTCGTCCAAAAGTCCAAAAAAATATGCAAATCAAAGAAAGTTTTGTAAACTTTTTTGTGAAAAAAAAAATGGTAGTATTTTTTTAAATCAATATATTTGAGTACTAGAACGTTTGTTATATAAGTATACATAGAATATCGCTAGTCCGTGATCGGACACATTGTATAATTTTATATAAAAAAAAACAATTTGTAATTATTCATTAACGTATATTTTTATTAACATGGTAAGTTATTTTAACATAATGGTTATATTACAGTACAAAATATGATTGAGTAATTAATCAAAATGTATTTCAACGGTATTTAAGTGAAGGTATGTTTCAGAAACACTTAAAACGTAAGATACGTATGCATTTAAGCCAAGGTTTTGTAACAGTATTCTGATTAAAAAGTGTCCATGGAGTTTCTTGCCCATTCTTCTCCATAGATTGCTTTGGAATGGGCAACTACAGTACTTTTACAGTTATTATGCCTTGTGACTGGGACTGTAACTTCATTTCAATGTTTCGACAGTTCAAAAGTGTCTGTAACTGGCCTACTTAAAATAAATTATTTAATAAATTATTATTGAAAATTTGACAAATGGAATAGTAAATTAAAATAGTTTTTCATGCATTAAGATATGACGCAGAGTCAAACAGAGAGAACGGCCATTGATCGCCAAGATTATTGATAAGTTAGCGTTTTTTTTGCACTTAAATGCACATTGCTGACTATGTAAATAACTAGGTATGTAAGTTATTTTGAACCCCCAACCTCGCGCGTTTAATTCTAGACCTTTACCTGAAGTGGAAAAATAACTTTTCTTCTACTAATATGTATTTTTTTTTAAGTTTAAAATCATGAAGTATTTGGAATATATTCCTAAGAAAATGTTACTATACTTATTCACATTAATATTTGCTTGTAAAATTATTCGCAGGATCCGAATAAATTTCATGATAAAAATATAAAGGTTTTTTCATAAGTTAGTCCCTATAATAAATTATTACATAAGAGAATATTAATGTGAATACTTATGAATCCTAGTATATAAGAAAACCATTTTGTTTAGTTAAGTTTGCGTTTTTAAGAATAAGATTCTGATCTTTTTGCACCAAAATAAATCTAAGTTAGACTAACATCATAGGCTTTTATTTCATACTAGCTTCCGCCCGCGGCTTCGCCCGCGTGGTGTGTTGATAAAAAGCAGCCTATAGCAAAAATAACAAAATCGAAGTATAAATAAAATTAGGTACGTTTCATTTTTAAGGTTACGTCCCCAATGGGTAAAAACTCTATTACTAAGTCTTCGCTGTCCGTCCGTCCATAGGTAATAGTACGAATCTAACTAATAGGTATGTATTATGAAACTTCATAAAACCTATGTTTTATTACATTTTATGTAATTAGATCTTATTGTACCTATATGTTCACAAATAAAGGATTTGAATTTAGTTTGTAAGGAACGTGTCAACTCAACGTACTCTGTGCTCACGCGTCTGCCCGTGTTCGGGTCGCGCACTCAGCGATGAGCGACTTGTTCCCTACACCGCGCCCGAGCGGGCCAGCCTAGTCACGGCGACATGAAATTAATTTTGTTGCGCGTTATTTTGATTTTGCTATATCTCCTAAAGTATTTATTTAATCTGCATGATGTAAAAGGAAAAAATAATCTTCATGAAATTGTCATGCCAACCAACCTATTTAAAATGATAAGGATTAATACTGTATTTGTGTAAATAGCTTTCCAAGTTAGCGCTTTATAATTGCCCATTTGTTAAAGTATTAAAATGGATATAGTATGTTATCCTTAAGATATAGACATATGTCACCGCTGACTTTTCTGTGGACCTATATAAGATACACAATTACACCATACATTATTTTGTTATATCTTAAAGGGTTTAGGCAGCGTTTTCGTTGAAAGCTCCAAGACAGCATACTTTTTGCCGACATCTTCAACAAATATAGTTAATGTACACAGAAATAAATACAAAAACTTAATAAATTATATACTAAAACCTTCCTTAAGAATTACTCTATCTATTACTAAAAACCGCATCAAAATCCGTTGCGTAGTTTTAAAGATTTAAGCATACAAAGGGACATAGGGACAGAGAAAGCGACTTTGTTTTATACTATGTAGTGATATTTAATGCCTTCCCTACACTGAGCGTGCGTTCCTCGAGCGTGTAAGCGGCGTGAACGCCACGACAATGTGGGTTTTTGGGTCTGAGCGGAGCGAGAGTGTCAGACTTTTACTGACTAACACACACCCAAGTTTCGTCTTTTGCCTTTTGTGTACCGGGACCGCGGTATCTCTTTCGAACAACCCGCAACCCCGGATACAAGGTGGTGTCGGCCTGATATCCAACTATCGCTTGTTTTTTCAAAATTCAAAGTTTTATTTTTCATTTTGCTTCTTTCTCTGGTTGTTTATTGATTAGAATATGGCGTTATATTAAATACGTGGCTTTACAGAGTTATAATTACATGCCCATTAAAACTATCAATATAACACTCAGTGAAGTTAAGGCGAAGAAAGTCGTGTTAGTTACACTATTTTATAACTCAAGAACAGCTTAACCGATTTGGTTGAAAATTAGTGGCGAGTTAGCTTAGAACTTTTTATTACGTTAGCCTACCTTTTACAACTCTACCCTAAGTGGTAAAACGTGCATTGCTACGCATGATGCCATGCTAGTTCTCAATACAGCGTGTTGTTTTGCATCCTCGTCAAATTCAAGGACGTAACTATGCTAATGATTCTCGACCCGAATCGATAATAAAATAAGTAGGTTTTTTTTTTTTACTTTTTTCGTATTTTCAGAAATCGGTAAGTGCACACAGGTGCGTGCATGCCGCTGTATGATACGTATGCGCCGACGCTCACGCACACTGTTCTGTGTGTTCTGTAGGTGATTCTCTACTTTTGAAGTGAAATATTCTGTAATACTGTTAAATTTAAACACACAGAGACAGATCATAAAAGCGCCGTATATTATTATTGATCAGGAACCATAATTTTTATTGATTATTTATGACTTTTACTAGCACCTCCTAAATTTTGACGAGGATGCAAATCAACATATTGTATAATAAAACATGTTAATGTGATGACCTAGAGGCTAAGCGCCTCGCCTTTCATCCACCAAGTACGTACTTAGGTAGGTATGTACTTAAGTTATTCTACGACATTCCAGACATCAGTGAAGTAAAACATAGTGAGAAAACCTGGACAGTGTGTGTGAGGATATATCGACGGTTCCAACGTACATAAGGTTAAGGCGCTGTACAAAGCAAACACTTCGTAAAACGTCTAGTTTTTCGTCGCAAAGTTAGCCGTATCTGTACATGCCACTAGCCAAAAAAAATTACCGTGTATAGTTCAATACATAAAGTAAAGAGTTAAACAAAATAAGTTTACAAAAGTGGTCTAGTACTACGAAAAAAAAATGTTTAAAAAGACCAAGAAAAAAGATTTTTCGTCTCGAAATTCTCAATTTTTTCAGCGACAACCATCATATTTTTTATATCTATAACAAAGAAAATTGTAAAGACTAAAGAGATATCTAAAATTTTTCAAACACGGAGCTGTATTTTTTTTATATTCAATAAAAACTGCAAAATGACTTACATTTTGGCGGACATGATATTCAAATAAAATCAAACACCGAAATATTTTCGACCTTATTTCTATTCTTTCGATGCAATACTGTCGTGTACTTGTGTCAGACCATGCCTAGTATGCAGCTAGCGTCACTTCCGCGAATACCTAAAGATTAGCTTATTGCCGCGCCTTAAGTCAAAAACCGAGGTTTACAGGAGAGCGTAATTTGTGTTCAACACGCCCTAAAAATAATTCTATGAGCAATAATAAATATGTTCTTTCTACAATATTTTAACAGTTTTAAGAGCTTTATGAAACCTTTTACACTTAAATATTTTATTTTATCACGTTTCCTTAGAAAAACTGAGAGATGACCGTTTCTATGATGCTTATTCGTTGTATTTATAAGACTTTTCTAAAACAAGGTAAATAAATTAAATAAAAATCGTATGTCAACATGTAAGCCAATGAGACAATAAAAAAATGCCATTTTCGACATGTCTTTATGTACGTAGGGACTAGGGAATGCAATCTCGATCTCGCGAGATCGAGATCTCGCCTTATTTTTTGAGATTAATCTCGAAGCATAAAATGACGAGATTGAATGGCGGCAGTCAGGGACGCATTACGCTCGCAATTTACGCATGAGTTCGTTCGCGCGGCCACGCGCTGACTGGCAACAGAGATTGACGGACGAAGGAGCGCCGGATCGCGAATGCAATCTATCCCCGCCCGAGTGACCCCGACTACTCTCTGTTTTATAAGGAGTTATTTCCAAAACCATTCATAAGACTTGTTTCTTTTATATTTATTATTTTTGTACTCTAACATAGGTTCAACTTAAGTCTACTGATAAGTAGTTACTGTAACCGTTTACTACATTAATGATCCATGCTCTTAAATGAAACATAGAACGGTTTACTGCGCAATAAAGAGTCTATTTTTGTTAAAATTCTTTACCGTGAGAGATGTTGTTAATTTTTATATCTTTATAAACCAAAGACTGGTAATTTTAATTTCAAAAACTTAATTATGATTCGTATGTTCATTAATGGCTTAATTATTAATAGTAAATGATTACTAAATAAATGAGGGTTTTATTTTCCAATTCGTTCTGTATCTTACTCTCGTAATAAAGAAAACTAAGCTGTTTTCTTTGCGTTTTACTTACTTAAGAAAAACGATATTTTTTTTAAATTTCAGCCGAGATCTCGAAATTCCCGATATCTCGCGAGATTGACATTTATAATCTCGCGAGATCTCGAATTTGCGATCTCGCCTCGAGATTGCATTCCCTAGTAGGGACCGTCGATACGTTTGTTGCTCTTTCTCGCAAAAACTACTGAATGGATCTCGATGAAACTTCAAAATAATCCTTACTAATATTATAAAAGCGAAAGTGAGTTTGTTTGTTTGTTAACTCTTCACGCTTTAATGGCTGAACCGATTTTGATGAATTTTGGTACAGAGATAGTTGGGAACCAGGAGACGGACATAGGCTAATTTTTATTAAAAAAGAGTGGGATATGAGGGAGAACGAGGGAAGAAAAGGGAAAACTTAGCGTTGCTATTACAAATCAATCAGGCGCAAGAGCAAAAACTACAGGTCTGCTTAGTGTGTTATACCGAATTTAACGCGAGCGAAGCCGCGGGCGAAAGCTAGTATTAATATAAGTCTGAAATCGCCAACCCGTCTTGAGCAAGCGTGGCGATCTATGCTCGTGCCTACTCTGTGAGAAGAGGCGTTTGCTCAGCAGTGGAACAGTGATTATAGGCTGGTATTATTATTATCTTAACATTTTAAATAGAGCTGTTGCTTATTTTCCTGAATTAGGGATGTATTAGCAACTTGAGTAAAGACATTAAATGGTATCGTATTGTTAGGAGGTTCCTCTCTCTGGAGCCCTGACTGCTGGTAGCTTGGACCCTCTTCCGATACAGGTGGGCTACCATTTTTTTTAAATGTTTATACTAGCTGTGCCCGACATACGTTGCAATGTCATTTTATCCAATTTTTCTCGCCGTAAAAACCATCGTTAGACTTCAACAAATATTAAAAAAAAAGAATTGTTAAAAATTTAAAATTGGTCCAGCCGCTCACGCGTGGTGCCGTGGCCAAGGAAAATAGGGATTATTTATTATTAATATAGATGAGTTTAAATGAATAGACGAGCATAGTAATTTTGTGAACAAATACTTATTACGGCGCGAACGCTTATAATAATCTTTCGTAAACAGACTTAAGGAAATAACGTCTCGAGTAAATGAGAATCGTAGTTTTCTTTATATGCTTTAAAGTATTAACTTTAAAAAAATCCAAATTAATTTAAATTACTACGGAAAATGGGAGATACTTAGTAAAATTTTTATATGGTTTGCTAATTTTGTTTAAATTAGACTCAGGGTGGGTATAGTTGGTTAGAAATAAAACTATAAAAAAAATAGTGTTTATATATTTATTGTTCTATAATAATCTACAAAATCTACTAAACCGTAGAAAATTTAAAATAATCGCGTACAAAACTATTACGTAGGGCTTAAACTTAATAATAAATAATCACAATTCGTTTTTTGTAATAAAAATAAAATTTTACCAATGGCAGTTTTCAAAAAATATAATTTTAGGAAAACACGTTCTAAAGACGACTTATTTAGAGGTAGCGTGAGCTGTGGAGGTCAGATAGCGAGTCGCTCGGTGTGATATATTGATATTAAGCTGCATCCGGTAAGACTGGAATCTGACGACACTGAACGATGAAAAGTTCATTCTCCCTCGAAAAAGGAAGACATGTCAAGTTGTATGACAGATATCGCACGATATTTAAAAAAAATTAACCATAAATAACGGTGGGATTCAAAATATTCCTTTTATATAATAACACTGCAAGTCAAAAAATTGTCTTTAGAGCATATTTTCTACAAAATAAAAAAAAACCAAAAATTAAATTAAATATACTTTAATAACATTATAGTAGGTATTGTAAAATAATGGTGATTAAAAACTATAGGACTATTTTGTATCTGAATATATTGATATTATTTTAGTCTTACCAAGGGATATCGTATTACCCAGTACTAACTGGGTTGTGGAGGTCAGATAGGCAGTCGCTCCATGTAAAATACTGGTATGCAGCTGTATCCGGTTAGACTGAAAGCCGACCCCAACATAGTTTGGAAAAGATATATGTATATGATGACAATTTTTATAATTGAGTAGAAAAAAGTTATTTTTAAATGTTGCCCCACATTAAGAATTTTTCCTGTATCGTGGGTCCATTTATAAACATTTAAACTCACATACACAAATAGCCAGAACCGGGACAACTATCTGTAGGTCATACAAATATTTGTTCAGTGCGGGGATCGAACTTGCGACACGTAGCCTAGCAGACAAACGATGAGCTAAACACTAAGCCACTGAGCCAATCGTGTCGTATTTGAAGTTAAAATCACAATTTTCATTCTTATCTATTCTTTTCCTTAATTCTCAATCACCACTATTTTACATAATATTAGGATAAATTATTATAAAAATGGTAGAAAATTGACAATTCATGTCTAAAAGTACAAATTATCTAAGTATAATTTCTTAGGATTTTTTTTTTCAATTCGATTTATCAATGTCATACAATAATATCTATTAGTCGTATTTATATGTCAATATTAAACTTAAATATAATTCCTTTTTGTACATCAACTACGTATGAGAGTATTGCTATATTTCTCTTGCAGATGAAAATAGATGACAGCTGTCAAAAACAGTTTATCCCTAAGTCATTTGACTATCTTTTAATTTCAGAATTACAAAAACAGCAATACTAAAATGTTAGCTGGTGTACAGAAAAAATAAACACTAATTGGGCAGTTAAAAGATTTAAAGCTAACGATTTTTTCAATCGTAAATTAATGAAATTATCTTGTAGCATTTTATACAGTTTTCACTGTAGCATGGCGCGCGGCTTCAATCTGGAACGTTACCTCGATTTCTGATCATGACTGAAAGGTTTTAAGGCTTTACCTTGAATATCATAGCCGTATAGGACTACCCACAGACATGTTTAGTGATGGGATGTATTACTATGAAGCACTAAACATATCTTTTCATTTAATGTCACCCGCACCATGCTACAACGAAAATAGTATAGTTGAATTATTTGCAACAAGGACGATCAGTATCGTCTAAAGATTAACATTTATTTAGGAATAATTATAAGCCAAAACGAGTATTTTTAATTTTCCAATCACTGAGAATGCGTTTGCAATGAGAAGGTGATTGAACTCGCCCCATTTGAGACAAATGTCAACTATCACTTGAATACGTGCAAATTCTCGATGTATATTGGTTCGCAGGTTTGCTTGCGTCTTGAGGCCAATCTAGATATTGATAGATATATAGAATATTCTTTATAATATACACCATACAAATTACAAGTATACAACTTAAAAATAGGGTGACACAATGGGCGGTCTTATCCCTAAAAACGATCTATTTAAGACAATCTTTGAATGGATATTGACGATTTGACGGGCCTGTTGGTCTAGTGGTTAGTGGCCCTGACTGCTGAGCCGGAGGTCGTGGGTTCGATTCCCACCCAGGACAAACTTTGTGTGATGAGCATGATTGTTTGTCCTGTGTCTGGGTGTGATTTATCTATAATATGTATGTATTTATAAATTATATAAGTATGTATATCAGTTGTCTGGTTACCATAACACAAGCTCTGCTTAGCTTGGGATCAGATAGCCGTGTGTGAGTTGTCCCAAGATATATTTATTTATTTATTTTATTTATTTATTTATATTGGCAATCTAAATATTTTTATGTATTTTTTTGACAAAATAAAAATAAAACAACAATCTTCTTCAATTGTCGTCACATCATCAATATGGAGCGAGGTAAGTCATTTTCTCAGACAGGCAAATGATGAAAGAATACTTCAAATTAACCGATTGATTGATAATTATAAAAAAAATTACATATGTCAATGTTACAGCTGCCATTTGAGACGTATGTAATTTAAGTACCTACGGATAATTTTGTTTTATCGAAAGTTTAAACATTTTTCTGTATATTTTTTTCTTTTCATCAAAAGTACGAAACTGATATCATATTACACTTCATATTTTGTATAATATTATCAAATAAGTCACTATAAGACATTTTGTTTTTGATGACAGTCTTGAAATGGTCACTTGAAGGCGGCTATTAAAATTATCTTCTAAGTTTTCGTACCTTGACACGAAATAACGGTACCCTTATAGGATCATCCCTTTGTTGTCAGTCTGTCTGTCAAGACTCTTTATATCGGGAACGCGTGGAGGTATCATCAAAACCACATATTCAAGTGTGTGGTTCCTTAGAGCTGTGAAAAAATCTACCCTTAAAATCAATGAACAGATATTTGAAGAATAACGTTTTTTTTTATTAAGTACTACACTTCATGGAGAATTAGTGCTGAAAAACAGACCCTGGATTGAACCCCCCTCCCCCTTACTTCCCCCCCGCTCTCAAGGAGGCCCAGAGCAAGTTAGCAAGTGATAAGCCAGCACATAACTTCCGATAATATTATACAAAAATGCTTAAGTCTTATATTTAAATACAATAATACTTTTTTGTTGTTTAAATATTTTGATTATTATTCCAACTAGGTTATGGAGGTCAGATAGGCAGTCGCGGTTAGACTGGGAGACCTTAGATAAAGTTCCAAACAGGCACTAGTTAATCTGTGTGAAAATAATCAAAATATTTTATTGTTCTAAAAACTTAATGACTACAGAATACAAATTCTTAACTACTATAAATTGTTTATATCTAAACAAAATTTGGCTCTCTTCATTATTTCGCATCAGTCCCTTATAATTTCAAATTGAAACTTTGATATAAGTCGCCATCTTGTTTTTTTTTTGTATCTAAGTGACTCTGTATGACAGACAGTCAACTTAGCGGTAGTTGTAATAAAGTTGAGTATTAACTTCCATTATTAAGAGAGCGCAAGGATGTTTATTTAACTTGCTGACGACTTACACAGAGTCCAGATTGACACATTTAATTTCAATACTTTTTCACTGAATATTCGGACAAGTCGTCAGCTAGACATTTATTTTTGACTTTATTTAAAAGCGTCAGAAGGTTGATATTTGTTTGTCAATGAATAAACTTTTAAACACCGCCATTAGAGACAACTTACGTCAAAGTTTTATAATACAATCTTAATACTTTTTCAAACATTCCCATTTTTTGTTATTTTATATTGTGTTCAGTATTTATTTTAGATATATAGCTACAGTCTAGATTTTAGCTGTCTAGATTATAATTGAATCGCCAGTCTGCATATAACCTGTCTAAAATCTTATTTGAAAGTAGACTAATTTTAGACAATTTTCTACCTAAAATGTGAACAATATTTCCCGGTAATACCTAAAGTACGGCCGTTGGCCGTACTTTAGGTATTAGAAGCGATACCAAATGTGTTATGTTGGATGTTTATGAATGAGAGTCCGTTGGGTAAGATACAGGTTTATTGGTAGGAGACACAGGAGAGAGATACACACAGTTCTACATCGTGACATGAAGTGTCGCGGAGCGCCGCCGACCACAGATAATACATTTACTAGTGAAGACCATATTAGTAACATACTAAAATAGTGATGTTACAACATCCCCCTTGTTGAGTTCAAATTAGACCCCTGACTGACAATTAATATAAGTGCTATGCTATTTAAGTTTATACAAGACAACATGCTTAATTATACTTAGAGTTACTTAAACTTTACTTATGACTCTATTTATAATTTAACTTAATCCATTTCTTCAATTAACCTTCTGGTAGGTTTTACAATACGACCTGACCCAGTTGTTACATTTGAGGATCGCTGAGATGAGGATTCTTGATGCCTAGACTCCTGTCTGTCACCTTCCTCTCCCCTTTGTGACGAGTTGGATTGCATGGGAGGGTTAGCACAATTATGAGAATATTTATGTCTTAAGTGTATTCTATTCCTCCTATACCTAACTCCATTGACATCCTCAACAACATATGATCTATTATTTGACAATCTTTGCTTAACAATAGCTTGTTCCCAGTTGCTACTAGGGTTTCTCTTAAAATAGACATGATCATTATGATGTAACATAGACATTGACTTGGCATTTTTATTATAGTATTTTGACTTATTTTTATCATTTTTCTTGACAGACTCTTTGTAATCTTTAAATGTTACCACTTTTGGCTTCAACTTCTTATATGATGTTGGAATGTTATCTCTTAAGTTCCTAGACATGAGTAACTGTGCTGGTGATGAAAAATTATTTTTACCTGTATTTCTGTATTGTAACAATGCTATGTATGGATCTGATCCATTTTCTTTGCATTTTCTTAGCATGTTTTTTATGATTTTGACTGAACTCTCTGCTTGTCCATTAGACTGTGAATGATATGGGCTAGTTACAATATGTTCTATGTCCCATTCTTCCATAAAATTTTTAAAATCAACTGACTGAAAAGGAGGTCCACCATCTGATACCAGTGACAATGGTATTCCATGACGAGCAAATATGGACTTTAAATGAGTTATTACATTTTTTGATGTACTGTTGTTATTTAATAATGCAATCTCTATAAATTTTGAATAATAATCAGTGACAATTAAATATACTAAACTATCGAAATGCATTAAATCAATACCGACTTGTTGCCATGGATATTTGCTTATTTCATAATTCTGTAGTGGTTCCTTTTGGTTACATGGTTTGAATTTTGCACACACTAGACATTGTTCTACTAAATTCTTAATATCACTAGACATATTTGGCCAATAAAGAGATTCTTTAGCTAAGTTTAGACATTTATTTATACCTTGGTGACCTTTGTGAATTTTTACTAACATTTCTTTATGCATTGACTGTGGTACTATTAATTTTGAGCCTTTGAATACTAAATCTCTAATTTTATGGATTTCTCCTTGTATATTCCAGAATGGTTTTATTAATGGACTGACACTATTTTTGGTTTTTGGCCAACCTTCATTATAATACTTTATTAATAGCTGCAGGGTTTCATCTTTCTTAGTTTCCTGAGCCAATTTTGTGCTATATTCATCTGTAATTGCTAAGTTAGCATACATTAGATTGACATGACAAGACATTTCTGATTCATTTTCAGGTCTATAATGTTCTTTCAAAGCTGCTCTTGACAATGTGTCTGATATGAACATTTCTTTGCCTGGGACATGTATAACTTCTAAATCATATTTTTGACAAGTTAACATCATACGCTGTAATCTAGCTGGGACATCATGTAATGGTTTTTTAAATAGATAGACTAAAGGTTTGTGATCAGTATGAACTGTGACTCTATTACCATATACATATTGGTGAAATTTTTCACAACCAAATTGAATTGCTAGCAGCTCTTTTTCTATTTGAGCATATCTTTCCTGGGTTTCAGTTAAGGTTTTTGAACTGTATGCTATCGGTTTATTTTTTTGTAAAATGACTGCGCCTAACGCTGACTTTGACGAATCGACTGACAAGACTAATGGAATCTTGGGATTATAATGAGCTAAAACTGGTGAATTTGTGATTTCATCTTTCAGTTTCCTCAGACATTGACTATGATTCTCATCCCAAGTCCAGACTGAATCTTTTTTCAAAAGATTTCTTAATACTTGTGTTTTTTCTGACAGGTTACTTATAAAGGGTCCTAGGTAGTTTATCATACCTAGTATTCTCTGTAACTCTTTGACATTTTGCGGTGTAGGCATGTTGACAATTGCTTTGACCTTCTCAAGATCTGCCCTTGCACCGTCTTTACTGAAGACATAACCTAAAAAACATACTTCTGACAGTGAAAATTTACATTTTGACTTGTTAAATTTTAAATTGACTTGACGAGCTCTTTGCATGACTTTGTGTAATCTTTCATTATGAACTGACTCATTTGGTCCATAGACTAAGATGTCATCGATGAATATGAGTACGCCTTCTATGTCACCAAATAGATTCATCATGACTCTTTGAAATATTTCAGACGAGGCATTTATGCCATAGGGTAATCTTAAATACTTATATCTACCAAATGGTGTTTGAAAAGTACATAATTCTGAACTGTATTCATCTAAACGTAGCATCCAAAATCCTGAAAATGCATCTAAATGAGAAAAACATACAGCCCCTTCGAGCTGAGACCTAATCTCATCAATTGACTTGAGTGGATAATGTTCCCTCATGATATTTTTATTTAAATTTCTGGGATCAAGACAAATTCGTAACTGACCTGAACTTTTTACTGTTACAACGACTGAATTAACCCACTCTGTAGGTTTTGTAACCTTTTTTATGACTTGCATTTTCTCCATGCGATCCAACTCCTCACGCAGTTTCCCTTGTAATGCGAATGGGACTTTCCTGGGCGGATCCACACATGGTACTGCATCAGGCTTGAGTTTCAGATGACAGACTGGAGGCAGACAGCCAAGACCCTGGAATACATCATTATATTGTGTATGAATTTGCTCACAAAAGTCTTGTTTTGACACTGAAAAGACACGTTTTATTATACCTAGCTTTTCACAAATTGGGAGACCAAGGACATTTGGACACTCTATATCTGGTATAATAAACATTATGTTTTCAACAATGTACTTATTGTTTAAGCAAAAATTACAATTTAAGTTGACTTTGCCTAAAATCGGAATGGATTTTCCACCAAATCCTGTGACATTTACTTGACATTTGACAAGTGACAATTTTGACAGCTTATTTTGACTTTTAACATTTTGAAATGTTTGTTTTGACATTATATTGACATCTGCACCTGAGTCTATGATGCATTCAACTTTTGTATGTCCTACCAATAAGCTAATTTCCCACGACTGCTTTGAATGATTCAAAGTATTGACGACTGATGATCCTTTGTGTGACTGACTGGACGACTGTGCCTTATTGTGAAATCCCTCAGACATGTGACTGATTTCATCACTGGGACTCTGACATTTTTTATTTTGACTATTTGACTGGACATTGGATCTCTCAGACATGACATTTTTTTCATACATGTGATATGAATTGGGACTCTGACTATTTGACTGGATAATAAATCTATCCGACATGTAATTGTTTTCATACCTGTGATATGAATTGGGACCCTGACTATTTGACTGGATAAAAAATCTATCCGACGTGTCACTGTTCTCCTCATAGGGATGTGATGTCATACTGTGTGTTTGTGACTGATTGTGTCTCTGACTGAGTGACTGACTGTGAGAATGACTATTATGACTGTGACCATTATGACTTTGACTCTTCAGCATACCAACGAAATAATCTTGACTACCATTATCTGAATTAAACGATTGCAACTGACTGACTTTTTTATTTTTGTGACAAAATTTAGCAAAATGATTGTAAGATTTACATGACCTGCATTGAACTCCTTGGGCTGGACACTTGTAGCGATGAGACTGCCCACAGCGGCTACATGTCTTCAAGCTGCCTGAAGCTGAAGGTGACTCGCGACTGCCTGAAGCTGGCTTGCGACTGCTTGAAGCTGACTTGCGACTGGAAGCTCGCTGTCGACGATCTCCTCGACTACGGCTCCTCCGACTGAGATGCATGACGTTTTCTGACGTTCGTTGACTGACGATGCTGCTTCCTTTGACTATTTTCTCAGCATCCTGCTGTGCGACGATGAGCGTCCTCGCTAGCTCTTGCATTCTCTGATATGTTAAGTCATGTTCTTGCAGTAACCTTTGACGCACATGTGACAAGTCCAAATTGAGGTTTGCAATGAAAATATCTTTGATGAGCGATTCCCTGAGCGTGCCAAACTCACATTCTCTGCTTCTATTCTCCAAATCCGTGAGGAACTCGTCGATGCTTTCGGATTTCTCCTGCCTGCGTGTGAAGAATAGATACCTGCACATGGTCACGTTTCTTCTTGGCTCGAAGAATCTGTCAAATTTCGATTTGACTTCGTCAAGCGTGCTCTTGTCTATTTTTAGGTTAAATGAGTTAAATATATTGAGACCTCGTTCTCCAATGCAATGTAAGAGAATTGCGATTTTCCGTTTCTCGCTTGACTTATCTAGACCTGTGGCTAACAAATATAACTCAAGTTGTTGCCACCATCTTTTCCACGTTTCAGCGTTATTGTTCGTGGTATCTGACGAAATATTTAATTGTTTCACACGTGTTTGAAAATTTGTCTCACCATCATGGCTGACGTCCGCTTGGTCCGGCATTTTGTTCGACGACCTCGACTTTTTCTTGAATGATTCTTCTTAAACCACTTCTGACACCATGTTATGTTGGATGTTTATGAATGAGAGTCCGTTGGGTAAGATACAGGTTTATTGGTAGGAGACACAGGAGAGAGATACACACAGTTCTACATCGTGACATGAAGTGTCGCGGAGCGCCGCCGACCACAGATAATACATTTACTAGTGAAGACCATATTAGTAACATACTAAAATAGTGATGTTACAACAAAATGTAAACAAAACCCATGCTAAAACCCCATCTAAAATGGCCGCCCGAATGTTGGCGAACCCGTCTTAACGTTGTCATGTTTTTGCCGGGAGAACGAGACATTACGACAAAGGCACAAGATGGAAAGAGATAAATATTAGATTGTCAACGCCACAGTTGTTCTTTAGGTTAATGACCTTTCGTATCGCTGCTAGTTGGCCTTATTTTACGTTTATGTTTACACTTACTGAAATTCAAAAGCGGTCTTCTCCTTCTGTACTAAAACATATTTAACTGTTTCACGAACATAGTATTTTGGAAACCATACTATTCTACTAATATCTAATATATAAAATTTCCGTGTCACAATGTTAGTTACCGTACTCCTCCGAAACGGCTCGACCGATTCTTATGAAATTTTGGGTACATATTGGGTAGGTCTGAGAATCGGCTAACATCTATTTTTCATACCCCTAAACCTCAGCGGGTGAAACCGCTGGGCACAGCTAGTAATAATATAAATGCGAATGTTTGTGAGGATGGATGTATGGATGTTTGTTACTCTTTTACATCAAAACGGCTGAACGGATCTTGATGAAATTTGCACAGAGTTAGATTATAGACTGTAATAACACATGGGATTTTTTTAAGGATTATCACGCGGGCGAAGCCGCGGGCGCCGGCTAGTTACGAAATAAGTCTTATCTCAAAGTAGAAACCGTTTTTTAGAGTCTAGTACCTTAAAAGGAAAAATGAAACCCTTAAGAATCACTTTGTTGTTCAGTCTGTCTGTTTAGACTCTTTTATCTCGGGAACACATGGAGGTATCGAGTTGAAATTAAAACCATATACTCAAGTCTGTAGTCTCAAGTCTACGCAGTCAAAAGATATGGCTGTTTATGTCGGAGGTTTGTACGGAATCCTCTGCGCGAGTGGGTCTCGCTTATTAATTTTGATAAGTGTATACACGTATACATTGCTTATAAATTAAATTGTCTAATATTAATCCACTTTGATTATACTATAAATGTTTTTGAACTGTGTGTTATTACAAAAATGCCGGTAAAAATGCGATTATTATTAATAATTGATAAGAAATACTTATAATATTGTCTCTAAATACTAATATTACATGGAATAAATCGACGAGCTGCATATAATATGCTTGTTTTCACTAACACAAGGCGACACTCTAACGACTGCTTAAGTTTTAACACTTTCAATGCGTTGATAACTTAACGGAGAGGTTATATTAGGCAATTGTTTAAGCATCGCCTAGTGTTGGTGAAAATGGGAACTAGTTTTATAGCGAAGAGGAGCTGCCAAAAAAACTTTACGTTTGTTGTCACCGAGAGGGTAAGCAGAAATGTGTCTGCATTTCGCCTCCTGCATTTTCGTTTTTGTATTTTGTTACGCGATTTCTTCGTCAATTGTGAGCCGATTTTCAAAATTCTTTTTATAATCGAAAGGGTATACTCCCGAAAGGGTCCTAAATGAACTTTATCTACATTGCTTGGGTAATAATGAGTTATCTTCTATAATATCTACTTACATATTTTTTTCTTCTCATGTATATAGTCGATATGCTTATATCTCAAATATGAATATTCAATAAGAATTTGTGTGAGATGCCATACGTAACAGTTAAAAAAGCTGAAATATAAAAGTCAGTGGCAAAAATCTATGAATCAAACAAAAGTCATCAAATCTGGAAGAAAATCTAATCCGTCTTTTAAATGGATTGTTTGCAAGTCGGATTTTTTGGCAAAAAAAGGCTTCTTTATCTGAAAAGAGAATTGAATTTATCCATAAAATTATCAACATCATCATAACAATTTTTTTTTTTATATATAATTTTTTGTTTATGCAATGTACAGACGCCTGCAGGTCAAGCTACCCGAAACTGTCAATTTTTCCCAATGAACCTTGAACCTTATACTTTAGAAATAAAGTCGAATATCTATCAAAAAAATCTGACAGATTGTAGTAGCTTGATGTGCAGGCGTTTGTACCTAATTTGTAACTTGTTAGTTAAATAACGCCTCTTCGCTATAAAGTTAACAATTTAAATGATCTTATTTCATATCAATGTGTATTTGTAATAAATAAATGTGGCTTTGAACAGGATCTGAAACCAAAGGAAACTGCATTATAACATCTTACCTCTAAAGAGTAGTTTTTACTAAGCGGAAATATCCCTTCTTTTTTAGGGCAAGTGATATCATCAAATAACTTCCCCCACTCTGGGCGGAGCGGGGGGGAAGTGTCAAACTTGTACTCACTAAAACATACCCATGTTCCTTCTCTTGTCATAATAATATTATAAAATAAATATTTTATGTTTCAATAAATTAATCTCTATTATGTATAATAAGTAATATAAAAATTGTTTAAATAAAAGAAAATGATCTCATAAGGTTACTATGAATACTGTAATACAATAGTAAACATAGGCTCGCGAGGTTGTCGACATGTGGGATGTGGACTCAGAGATCATTGTGCCGATAGTCGTCCCGTCCCGTTCACGAATGAGTGCGACGCCACGAAACAGCGGCGAACTTGTGAAAAAAATATTTTAGACGATTTTGTGTCGGTAATGGATACCGAGGCGTTTATAACAGAAATTTTAAATCGACCCCCTATATGGATGTTAGACATCCCCAACACACAACAACATATTATATTTTCTGTAATCTTCGTATAGGTCACGAAATTCGCCGTTTAAATATCGATCTTTAGTATGTTCGTGCACTCCTTTTCTCATATTAAGAATATCTTGTTTTAAAAATATACTGCTCTCTAAACATAGAAGGGATAATTTTGATAACGCCATTATTTTGAGCACGTTCTAACTACCTAACTATGTCCACCTCGGTCTCTGCCGCTCGCCGCTACTGACAGTACGTGGCGTGTAACACGCACCGCGCGCCGCCGTCGGGGGCCGCGAGACGACTCCCGGCCACCGTAGGTGCGGGCCTGTGGACGGGGAGCAATGGGTAGTTCACCGTCCGTCCGTCGATTGACGACAGGCTGTGTCGACGACGCGTTAGTGTTCCACGCGCGCCTTAAAGAGAGTCAGCAAAGCAGAGGGACGCCAGGGCCTCCGCCTGCCGGGGTTGCGGGTTGTTCGAAAGAGATACCGCTGCCCCGGAACGTAAAGGGCAATAGAAGGAACATGGGTGGGTTTTAGTCAGTAAAATTCTGACACTCCCCCCGCACCGCCCAGAGCGGGGGAAGTTATTTGATGATTTCCCAAACCAAAAAAAAACCCCTTACAGTACTCACTCTTAAACGCTCTCGGCGGGACTCTGGAACTCAGCGAGCGCGTGTATAGGGCTCGGCTGCTTCTTCTGGCTCCCGCGCCGGACCTTGGCGCGCACCTCCTCGGGCTTCTCCGGCCGGATCAGGGGCTTCTTCTCCGGCGCCTTCATACGCCATACTACTATTGGAGACTGGAATTTAAATAGAAAATTTAAAATGGAGGAATTAATGAAAGCGTTTTATATCAGCGTCTCATCAGTCAACTATCGGTGTTATTCTTTTGACTTGATAACGTTTTCTAAAGCCGACTGAACGTACGAAAAAGCATGTCGTTCTTGAGCGGAGTGTGCAAGCGAGAGCGGAACTAGTGATAGACACAATCTGACTAAGCATTCGGCTTATGACGAATCTATTTTATTTATGGCAAGTTAACACAGTGCTTTTTTTTTCGAAATGGCATCTCGCAGCTCTAAGAGTTTTTCGTCTGCTTAACCGCGCGATTCCAGCGGATGCCTTGAAATTAAAGCCTCCAGCCAGGACAAAAACTAAGGAATACACGCTAAGGGCACCCCCTGTGGGGTACGAGCCTCGGCTGAGGGCGTCGCTGAGGGACAGCAAGGGACAGGCTGGATCTGAGTGATATTATTTGGGGACTGGTTTAAACTTACTGGCTCAGCAACGCGGGCTGGCTCTAGCAAGGGACGGGTGGGATAGGTACCGGGACGTCGCGACGGGCCTCGTCGGCGAGGACGGAATGATAACACAGTGCAAGGGAATATATTATTATATCAAGCAGTAAGACGTTGTCACCTTAAATTATCGTCTGTAAACCGACTTTGCAGACAACCACTGTTTTTTTTTTTTTAAATTAGTTATGCCAATAGAACATTTCAAGTAGTAGTTTAAATATTCAACAATATAAATGTGAAGGTTTTAATAAGGGCTATCGTATTTGAGCTCATTAGATGGCGCCATTGTCGTTAATTCTATTTATTACCAAAAACCTTATAAAAACTTTATTTTATTACGTATGTAAAGAGAATCTTTTCAAGAGAATCGCTTTTGAATTTTACGTAGTGACGTGACTACTTATAGACAATATTAAAAAAAACCATAAGCACACATAAAATTAAATAAAAAAAAAACGACTATGACTTTGCAAAGTATTTATATGTTCATTTTTTGAGTTATAATATAACTAAAAAAAAATACCATATCAAAACTACGAAATAAAATATATTGCAATATAAGTAGAAAAAATGTTGCAATATCAGTGGAAAAAATTGCAATATTTTTATACACGTAAAAAATAAAATGCAGAACGAGTAGAAAAAAAACTACAATAAAGAAGTAACTACTATTTTACATGATTCTATTGGCGTGTAGCCAACATCGTAACTACCGTCACAATTATAGTACCTATTACCCGATTGCAACAAAGTCAAATATAGAGAGGGTTATGGTTAAAGCAGTATATATAGGGTTTAAAGCTACAAAAAAAAAATATTCCCTACAAAAGTGCAATAACTACATCGCTAAACGTCTAAAAGTAACTTCTGTTTTTTTTTATTACCGATGAACAAAAAATTGCCAGCCTAAAAAAACATGGCGATTTAAATAAAAATACTATTAAAAAAAAAGGTTTTTGAAGCTATTTTATATAGCAGCTGTTCTAGATACTTAGGGCTGTGTTTAAAACCTTTTAAGGTACAGTTACGAGCATTAAAATGTATGCACACACTTTCTTTAATTAAAAAAAACAAATAAAAAACCTTTATTTTCTCTATACAAGTTACTTAAAGATAAATTTTCAGTTTTTTTTTGTCAAAACTGTAAATGGCCTACAGATAGTTGTTACGGGTCTGGCTGTTTGTGTATGTAAGTTTAAATGTTTGTAAACGCACCCACGATACAGGAGAAATTACTAGTTTAAGAAATGGCATGGCATTTTATTGCTCATTACTACACAAAACGGTAAAAAATACAAAACTATTGAAATAAGAAATATCTACATAAATGTGATAATAACAGCTCTAAGACTCACATAGTTCTGTCCACCGTATAGCACATTTGGTACAAATTAGCAATAAAATCGTTAATAACTTATATTAATAACTGTTGAAAAGCTTGTTAGGATTTTTAAACAAAACTAACACTGTCACTTGCAGGATCCTACGATATATATTAATCGTACTAATATTATAAACTAGCTTTTGCCCGCGGCTTTGCACTCGTTAAATTCGGGGTAACACATTTTCCCTTTCCTGATTTGGAAGTACCTGCTACCTGTAGTTATTGCCCTTGCGCCTGATTTATTGCAATAGCAAAGCTAAGTTTTCCCTTTTCTTCCCTCTTTCTCCCTCAACTCTCACTTTAAAAAAAAATTGCCTAGCCTATGTCCGTCTCCAGGGTCCCAACTATGTCGGTACTCACAGTTTAGCCATTTAGGCGTGAAGTCGTAACAAACAAACTCACTTTCGCTTTTATAATATTAGTAAGGATGCGAATGTTTGTGAGGGATGGATGTATGGATGTTTGTTACTCTTTCACGTCAAAACGGCTGAACGGATCTTGATGAAATTTGGCACAGAGGTAGATTATGGTCTGGAATAACACATAGGATACTTTTTTTCGATATCACGCGGGCGAAGCCGCGGGCACCAGTTAGTAATATTATAAAGAAGAAAGATTTGTTTGTATCGAATAGGCTCCAAAACCACTGAAGCGATTGTAACCATTTTTTCACTAACAGGAAGCTACATTATCAGGAAGTAACATAAGCTATACAACATCACGCTACTACCCACGGGAGCAGAGCAGCAACTAAAGACGCGAGTGAAACCGCACAAGAAAATTCATCCTTCATCGGGGGTGAAGGTGTGCTCACAATAATTGCAAATCACGAAGATATACACCTAAGTGACAGTGTTAGTTTATATCAATTAGTCTCATACAAGACGCGTCTTAAAACTGTAACTTAAAAAGTTTGAAAAAAAAGGTTTATGATGAATCCGCCAGGGCAGCCCGCGAAATTCAAAATACTTATTTTTGAAGCCTCCCGTACCCAAAGGGTAAAACGGGACCCTATTAATAAGACTTCGCTGTCCGTCCGTCTGTCAAGAGACTGTATCTCATGACCGATAGTTAGACAGTTGAAATTTCCACAGATGATGTATTTCTGTTGCTGCTATCACAACAAATATTAAAAACCCGTCAAGAGCGAGTCAGACTTGCGCACCAAAGGCTCCGTACAAACTTGCGATATAAACAACCATATATTTTGACTGCGTAGACTTAAGCTTAACTCAATAGAGTATCGAACCTAAACCCATCAACTGACGACACGGTTGGCGCAGTGGCTGAACGTTCGACTGCTGCGCTGCGTGTCGCGGGTTCGATCCCCGAACGGAACAAATATTTGTATGACCTTGTTTCGGGTCTGGTTGTTTGTGTATGTGAGTTTAAATGTTTGTAAACGCACCCACGATACAGGAGAAATTCCTAGTGTGGGGCAACGTTTTTTAAAACAAAAAAACTTAAAGACGCGTCTTATTCAAGAACCAATTAACTTATTTCTAGCTTACTTTTAATTTAACTATGCGGGGCGCAATAAAGCCACTTTTAATACCAACTTATAATACATTTTTTAAACATTTCTTCCTCCAAGCCACTCTTAGAATTTCGTCAAACCGGTATAGACAAGCTGCGGACGTCTTTGGAAGCGCGGAATATGCGAAAATAGTGCGCAGGGACCTACTAATATTATTAATGTGAATGTTTGTGAGGATGGATGGATTGATGGACGGATGTATGTATGTTTGTTACTCTCACGGACATCTTTTTTTCTTCCTGCGTATGCGCGGTACTAGGGAGTGGGCTTTCCCTCTCGCTCACGCGTGGACGACAGGTGCGGGAGATGGATGGGGGAAAAGGATAGCGCATCAACCAAATAATTGGACAAGACCGCGAGAAGAATCAGCGTACACGGAAACCGGACACTGACACAATCAATTACTGTCCGCGAGCTTTCCGTCCCGATTTGACTGAATCTCTATATTTGCCTACCTATCAAACGCGGGGTAAGCACATATCCAAGCGACATTTTTAACAATCTCAATTTTTCAAGCATTTTTAAAACTACAAGGCATATTTCGTGTAAAATTTATATATTTTCGCATACTCATGCTTTGATATACAGGTAGGTATATATATTTTTTTTATATATATACAGGATGTGTTCAAAATAATAATGTCTCGGAAAATGAAGTTGAATTGAGAAAATTCAACTTTTATTGCAAATTGCAAGCCAATCTTTCATACTATAGTGCTTTTAATCTTTGTTGTATAAGCAGATACGTATTAGAAGCTTTACTGGGTTTACTTTTGCATGTATATATGGTTATATTGTTGTATACTCATGCATTCTTTGTTATACAGGATGCTCTGATTATATATTGGTATATTTGAACTAATATTTTTACTGTATGATATTAATTTAGTTATTTACTTGTTTTGTAATCCCATATTTATAGTTAGTATGACGCATCTGATTTAGTTACTGGGATGTTAGTTCGGCTTTCATCTGTATAACGAATTTGAAGATATAAATGACTAGTTTCATGATCTGACTCCATTTTTTTTTGTTGGCAATGCATATTAAAGACAGAATTCGGAGATTCATCAAATTTAATTAATCTATGACACGTAATAAAAATTACAATAATCAATCACTACCATTATCTGACGAATTATAAATGGTAAAACTTTTTCGCAAAAATTAATAGCTTTTTTGGAAAAAAAAGTTTTTTTTTTGTTTTTGACAAATAAATGCACGAATCAATATAATGGAAATACATAGGTAGCTTTAAGTGGGAATATATAATATTAAGGGTTCCCTCGATTACTTTAGGATCCTAAGATCATCATAAGATCCAGACCTGATTGCCCATTCTTCTCCATAGAGATCAACGCTTTGCAATGGGCACACAATATGTTAAATAAATAGATTATGTGTATTTATATATTTTGAATAAATAACTTTATTTTAATTGTTTGTGCAGTATTAGCAGTAGGTACACCATTGACTACCCATCCAAAGGTAGTCTGGAAGATATCGTTATTAGCGATAAGACCGCCATTGTAACCATAGATTTATTATTTAATAAAACAGTTTTGTTTCAATTTTGGTGTGCAATAAAGTATATTCTATTCTAATGGGCAACTACAGTACTTTCACAAGTTATTATGTCTTGTGACTGGGACTGTAGCAGCATCTTTTTTTGTTTATAATATGACATTCAAAAGTGCCTGTTATGGTCTAATTGAAATAAATGCTCTGATTTTGGTGTAAACAAAAAATATTTTTACATGAGAACTACATCCTTTAGAAGTCAGTTAAAAACAATGTGGTGTTCCCTAAACCACTTTTTTAACTTTGGTTGTTTAGATGAATAAAACACTAAACGAACAGTAAGCAGTGTGTACCTTCTGGACGCTCTTACTGTGCACGTCTTTCTACATCGTTCTCACATATTTGTATAATCTCAACACGAATGATGTAAATACGATTTTGTAATAATATTCTAGTTTGAAAGAGTGTCCATGGAGTTTCTTGCCCATTCTTCTCCATAGAGATCTACGCTTTGGAATGGGCAACTACAGTACTTTCACAAGTTATTGTCTTGTGAACAGGACTGTAGCTTTAACATTTTGTTTTATTTTTGACATTCAAAAGTGCCTGTAATGGTTTAATTGAAATAAATGATTTTCATTTTGAACTCGAAGAGACCGTCCAGTCACCAGGAGGACTAGTTTAGGACTGCGCGGACATAGCCGTCGAGTTGTTAGCTACGTTTATTTGTATACATCACATTTCTTTTTTATTAACTTGTGCTAAAAATATTTGTCAGTTAAAGTTAATATTAATTATTTTAAAGCGATCTTTAAAATGCAGATCTTTAAGATGACGCGAAAAGTTGTGTGAACACAGAAAATTCTCGTTAATTTGTTATTTATAATAGTCAGATAAATGGTAGTGTTTTGAATTATTTTGTCTCTGTCTGTCCCTCTTTCATAGTCTTTAACTACGCGAACTACTGCAACCCAATAAAAGTCACGGTTATCGAGTTCTCTTAGTAACAATTGATAAGGGAAGATTATCATATGAGTGACTGTTTAAATGCTATTCAAAAATTAAATGTAATCTTTTTAATTAAAAATAATGTTGTTGTAACCTCTGGAACGCCAATGTCACATATACGTGACAAGAAAGCGCATCCCCTAGACACCAACGACACAAATATGTGACAAAAATTATTAAAATGAGTATCGTAGCGTGAATGCGCTCTAGCGGTCAATCATCTGCCTAGCCTTTTCCCAACTATGTTGGGGTCGGCTTCCAGTCTAACCGGATGCAGCTGAATATCAGTATTTTACATGGAGCGACTGCCTATCTGACCTCCACAACCCAGTTAGTACTGGGTAATACGATACCCCTTGGTAAGACTGGTTGTCAGACTTTCGGGACACTGACTACCTGTAACGACTGTCCAAGATCTACAAATGACAGCCGGGACCAACGGCTTAACGTGCTTTCCGAGGCACGGAGGAAACTCGGTATGTAACGGGTGGTCACCCATCCACAGACCAACCTAGGCAAGCGCGGCTTAACCTAAAGATCGACCCGAGCGGCTGCTATTATTTAGCCACGAGCTCCTCTCTAGCGGTCAAAAGGTTAAAAATAATGTTATAATAACTCTCTTGAGAATAAAAGACAAAGTAATACTTACAGCAATGGTTCCCTGCCTTGTATATTTCGTAGAGGCGACGTAAGAAGCCTTCACAGTCAGTACTACAGCATTCATCAGGTTTTTAGCCGCCTGGATGAGGGAGGTAGCGCTGTCAAGCTGAAATGTAAGGAGTTTTTGATTACTATAATTCTTTATTCAATAGTTATTTCTGCAATAAGCTGTGAAGGGTTAAAGGAAGGATTTTTTGATGGAATCACGAGCGTATCGAGAGCTTCTGAAGTTGAATCCTGAGCGGAGTGAGGGATTCAAAGACATGAGATGCAAATAACTTTGCTCTTGTGTAACTTTTGACTTCAGCAGCGAGAACACACATTACTCTGATTTTATCACGCAACGGAGTGTATTTCATGTTCTACAACAAACAGGGCCGTCCTTACTAATATTATAAATGCGAAAGCGAGTTTGTTTGTTACGTCTTCACGCCTTAATGGCCAAACCGATTTTGATGAATTTTGGTACAGAGATAGTTGGGACCCTGGATACGGTCCCTCGCGGCTTCACTAGGAGTGTATTTACACCCTTTCCAAAATCAAGTTTATGATAAACTTTTAAAGGACACAACCCATAAATATATGACAAACAACAGAAGCAAAATACCGCATCCCCGAACATAGAAAGCGAGTTGAACCTACACATCTTAAAATGTGGACACACGGGACAAAACAAGACACTGCTACCATGAAGTTTTAAAGCAGAACTAATTCCACTGAGGGAAAGAGACAGAGCTATACAGGGTGTCTAGCACCATCTCTTTCCCTCAGTGGAATAAGTTCTGCTTTAAGACGTCATGGTAGGCCTACTGGTCAACGATAGAAATCTACCGTGAACCTTTCTAGACCCAGGCGAATTCGGACATTCATAAAACATTCAAAAGTATCTTGGACACCTCAAAAAAGCAAGGTTGTAGACAATTTATAACCATCATCATTTTCCTGCCCTTGTCCCATTCTATTTGGGGTCGGCGCAACACGTTTTCTTCTTCCATTCTCCCCTATCAGACGTCACGGCATCATTTAATCCTTTCTCCTTCATATCATTACTTACACAATCCATCCATCTTTTCTTTGGCCTTCCTCTCGCTCTCCGTCCATCAACATTCAGATCCATCTTTTAGTCACATGTGCTTCGATCCCCGCACGGTAAAAATATTTGTATTGCCTACAAATAGTTGTTCCTGGTCTGGCTGTTTGTGTATGTGCGTTTAAATGTTTGTAAACGCACCCACGATACAGAAGAAATTGCTAGAGTGGGGCAAAGTTAAAAAAAAAAAACTTGTCAACAATAGAAATCTACCGTGAACCCTTCTAAACCTAGGCGAATTCGGACATTCACAAAACATTCAAAGCCACTTTGGACACCTCAAAAAAGCAAGCTTTTAAACTATTTTTAACCGACGATAGCTAATAAAAAGGAGTAAAACATTAAATATTTTTTTTATGTATGATGCATAACTTTTTACCGAGTCGTCCAATTTGAATGATTCTTTTTTTATTGGAGAAAGTATATTTCAAAGTTGGTCAAATTTGAATTTGTATTAAGGGTGGAAAAACAGGGGTTGATTGTTTTTTTTTTTAAACTGAATTTTCTATTGTAAGCCAAAATAAGCGTTCGGTTAATATCTTTTAACTGTGTAGACTTAGAGGGTTGATTATGACACAGCACAAAGGGACCAAAGACTTACGTATATGGTTTTAATTTCAACTCGATACTTTCACGCGTTCTCAAGATAAGGGACACAACAGAAAGAAAGAAAGACAGATGGACAACAAAGTGATCCAATAAGGGATCCTTTTATTTATTTAGAGGCACGGTACCCTTAACACTTGCAGGACATGTTCACAAGAGCCTCTGTAATAAACCGGACAACACTCGTACAAGAACCGTAACCACCCCGGACATATAAACTCACCAACGACATATAAACTCACCACCGACATATAAACTCATCCCGGACATATAAACTCACCCCCGGACATATAAACTCACCACCGACTTATAAACTCACCCCCAGACATATAAACTCATCCCGGACATATAAACTCACCCACGGACATATAAACTCACCCCGACATATAAACTCACCCCCGACAATTCGTCCCTGACATATAAACTCACCACCGACTTATAAACTCACCACCGACATATAAACTCATCCCGGACATATAAACTCACCCCCGGACATATAAACTCACCCCGACATATAAACTCACTCCCGGACATATAAACTCACCCCTGGACATAATTATAAACACAGTCCCGACGTATAAGCACTCCCGGACATATAAACTCACCCCCGACATATAAACTCAACCCGGACATAAAACTCACCCCGGATACTATTATCGCTCCGCTGTTTTGCGACTGCATTTCTGTATTATTCTGTTGGGAAATACCACTCAATGTTGTATAAAAATGTTGATGTTTCATGTTAAGGGGAATTCGGACACCAATAATGATGGCATTAATTAAGAATTAAGATGTGAAACTAAGGGCGGTAGCATAGCTGGTTCTGAGCGTGGTGTTTTTTGTTTATGCGGATACGAAATCATCAAATAACTTCCCCCGCTCTGGGCGGAGCAGACGGGAGTGTTAGACTTTCTGACTAAAACCCACTTTTGCCTTTTACGTCCGGGGCCGCGGTATCTCTTTCGAACAACCCTTTTCCCCGTGCGGCGGTGTCCCTGGCACCCCTCTGCTTTGCTGACATCCCTTTGAGGCGCGCGTGGAACACTAACGCGCCGTCCTTTTATGCCGTCTAATGAGCCGGCTAGTTACTCACCCCACTGACGATAAGCTCGCCGGATATGTTCTGCACGTCGGCCTTCACTTTGCTAGTGATCTGTATCTGGTGGCAGTACAGAGCGATGCGCTGTAGGTACGCCAGTAAGTCTTGTTTAGTTGATGATTCTGGACACTGTAACACAAATGAAGAAAATAGGTTAGGTTAGTTTCAAATGCAAGAAACGACATCGCGGCAGTGAGGCTGGTTAAGCCCACGGTTAAGCGATCAAAATGTCAAGAGACAGCAAAACAAAATGGACTAAAATCTTAACAGAGAGGCAACCACGAGATGGTAAACACGAAATGGTATTTGCTCACTCAGCACATACATCTGGATATCTTTCATGATAAACCATATGAAAGGAGAATGCCCGCCAATGGGCCCCTTATTGTGGTACCATGTCAAGACTATTTACTTCTCAAAAATTAAGTGGTATTTTTATATGTTCAAGTTTTTTTTAATCAACCTTTTTTTATCCTAGCATTGGAAAACATTATTAATATTAAATGTATTGATTTTAAGTTAGTTCCGCCATCATAACTTATCGCGAATGTTGCCAGACGACAGACTATGTCTATTAAATAATGGTAAGTAATCGATTGAAAATATCGATATTTTGCTAATTCGTCGGCTAAAATGGCCAGATATATTTAACTGATTAGGTGCGATATAGACGACGGGCGGGCTCAATCTTTATTTGAGTTAAACAGAAGTAAAAGGAAACCAAAAAAAGTGACAAAAAAAACTTAGCCAGACAGACTGGCTCCGTAACGCGTTACGTGACGGAGCGGTTTACCCTCCCATATGAATTAACACTTCAAAAACTAAAACTACAAAATGGTCACACCATAGACGTAACACTACAATTAACAAATAATATTACTAATATCAAATCGATTTAGTGAATCGATTACCAAAAATATTTAATATGGTCACACCTAGACTAGACAGATCTATGATCTATCTGTCAAATCAATGTCCTTGTCCTCATTCAAATTGTTTCGTGCCGTTCGTTTTGTTTGCGTCGAGTTGAATTTATTCCTCCGTGTTTACTTCTGTTCGTTACAAGTTGCGTGAAAACTGTCGAGCTGAGCGTTTACGTTCCTCTACTGGTTTTGTTTTGAGATATTAGACTCCTGTTTTAGTGATAAGTGAGCAAATTGACTCTTTAGTTTAAGTGAGCTTTGGGACTCTTGTTTTAGTGATAAGCGAGTAAATTGTGACACTATTTCAGTTTTTAAGTGAGCCTTGGATTCTTGTTTTACTCTTCAAAAATGTCTACACCTGGTAGAGGTCGGCTAAACCACCCCCTCTCTCGCCGGTGTGTAAATTGCTCCCTACGTATGGCGCCTAATTTTCGAAGCCGTCAAATCGAAGACTTAGATGAACCAATGCGTATCCTTCTGAGATCCTGGGTAACACCTACACCGGTAAGTTTATAATGTATCATTTACAAGATTTATATGAACATTTACGATGCCTATGTTTGGTCAATCAAGGAGTCATCGTCAACTGTAAATATCTATTATTTCCTCTATAACAGAAATGAACAGTTAAGTCCAAAACAGATATGTATCCAGGCAGCTAACTTTTACTTTAAGGAATGTTATGTGTGTCCAATGTATAGTTTTCTATGTGTGTCCTAAGTTTATTAACCCATTCTGCCCACAACAATAATGAATGTTGACAGCACAGTGGAAAAATAAAGATTTTTGTCTGGAACTTTTTAGGTGATCATACATTTATTTCATATAATAGATTTAAAATACAATCTAACATTTGTGTTACTTAAAACTATTTTGTAAAGGATTTTAGGCACATGAATAAATGTGCATATTATTATCTACTTAAGAATTCAGTTTTTTTTTTGCTATCTTTTCAGATATCCTCTGATGACATCCTGTGTGTTGAATGTTTTGTATTATTACAAAACCGGACATCATCAGATACGAGTCTATCCCTTGTATCCCCTGCTCTTGGACACCTTAACATATGTTTTGCGTGTAGCATGTCAATTGCTAGTCGCAGAACTCACAGAGTTAGTCAAGACTGTCCTCAAAGGAACATTGTACTAAGATGGACACCAGCTCATCACGTAAGTGTTTTAATCTTATTTATTTAAACTTAATGTACAATGGTGGTACATAGCAGTAGTAATCTTAGCAGAATTACTATGATTGAACTAACTGAATAAAAATAAATAGTATAAATATAATATTTTTGTTTTTAGATCTTGCATTTGGAACGAGTTTGTCGTGCTTGCTGGGAGGCTGCATCGAGAGAAGAACAGAGGCAACCTGTTGCTGGCGTTAACAGATCCACCGTGGAGTCTACACCAGTGACTGATAATATGGACAGTAACATCATCGCTGATGCTGTGATTCCTGTAGCACCTCCACTACCACCGCCGGTTCCACAACCGGCACCACTTCAGGAACAACAATTATCTAGAACATCAAAAATTCATTCACAAAAGTACAAACGGGTTTCGGCAAGTTCACGTCATTGCCTATTCCTTGGTTGTGAGAATACTGAACGTCTTTTGGTACCAGGCACTATAAAGGAAGTTTTATTGTTACAACATAAAAAGTATATTCCCTTGACCGCAAGAATCTGCAGATATCATTTACACAGCAATCGTTGGGATGAACTAGAAACCCCATATTCAGATTTTACTGGATTTCAAGTAGATGATATTTTCACAAAACTTGAAAAAGCTACTGAGAGACAGTTGGACTTTAATGACATAAACTCAATGGATTCTCATTTATGCCATTTTTGGTTGGGACTTACTGCAGAGCAATTCAATGAACTTCTAAATTGTAACCCTATGTTATATGATCACTTTCCCAATCCTTCTGTTGCTCTCAGCATATTTTTAGTAAAACTCCGAACAGGTGACAATAATCAAAGACTGTCAACACTTTTTAAAGTAGCAAGATCCACTTTGGAAAGAAAAATGAATATTGTGAGAAATTGTTTAAATGAACAGTTTGTTTCTCGACATTTAGGAATAAATCACACATCTATCCAAAATGTAGCATCACGGAATAGAATCATTCCAGAGGGTTTTTTTGGGGATGCCAACATGGCTTTAAATGTAAAACCTGCCATTGCAATCTGTGATGGCACATATGTTTATGTGCAAAGCAGCAGTAATTATTTGTATCAAAAGAAAACGTATAGTCTGCATAAATATGCCAACCTTGTCAAACCATTTTTATTTGTTTGCTGCGATGGATATATTTTAGAGTGTGTCGGGCCTTATAAAGCCACAAAAAATGACTCATCGATTATGAGTGCCTTGTTTGCTACTGAAAATGGTTCCATGCGCTCATTTTTTAGACCCGGTGATGTATTCATTTTAGACAGAGGATTTAGAGATGTGATTCGAGAGTTAGAAAGTTATAATTATAAACCTCACATGCCCGAGTCATTATCCGAAAACGAACATCAATTAACCACCCAGCAGGCTAATAAATCTAGATGTGTAACAATGTGCCGGTGGGTGGTAGAGGTTATAAATGGGAGAATCAAAAGAGATTTTAAACTATTTCGCCAGGAATATTTTAATAGAGCGTCAAGTCATCTTATGACTGATTTCAAAATAGCTTGTTCCCTTTTGAATAAGTTCCACCCTACAATTAATGATATACCCGATGCTGTGGAGTACCTAAATATTGCTCTGTCGAGATTAAATACAATAAATTATTTATCGGAATTTATTCAAAGGGAACATATAAATAGAAGGCGTACGATTTTCCAAAGCATAAACAGCAGTGCTCCTCATCTAAATAACTTTACAAGATTGTCTTTAATCGAATTAAGAAGATTTGCTTTAGGATCTTACCAATTAAAACAGGCAAGATCCTATTATGGGGAGCATGTGCGGGCGAATGGTACCTACAGTGTAGAAATAAGCAATGAATTATTAGAAGAAGATTTGCCCTTAATATTCGGTGAAAATAATTATCTAGTTAGGGCTAGAATTAAATCGAGACATGTGAGTAGCAGGATTTATTATACATATTTATTAATAACTAGAGATCAACATAGGGCAAATTCTTTAGAGAGCATCGTTGCTTATTATTGTAGTTGCTTAGTAGAAAATCGTACAGTAGGATGCTGCGCTCATACAATGACTGTATTGTGGTATTTAAGCTGGGGTCGCTTAATGATATAAGCGCCCCAGCTCCATTTCTAGATAATATACTCCTTGAAGAATAAATACCTGCTGTTTTATTTATTGTTGTTCTAAGTAAGCAGTCGTAGAGCAGCTTCCTTTAATATAACCTGTTCTATACGTATACCCTTCCTACATAAATCTACATAAATACAGTAATCAAGAGAAGCAAGAGAAGAATATATGCAGTGTTTTTTTTTTTAATTCAGTTTCATTCAATTCTTAAACAATATTATTTTAATTTGAAATATGTCTAAAATAAAAGAATATTGTTTTATAACCTCAATTTCAGCATCTGAAAAAATAAGATTTCTCTTAAACTAGGATGAAAAATTGAAAATCGATTTCAGGATCTGAAAAGGCAATTCAAGTTCTACAATACCAAGTTAAAACCACCGCGACACGCGAATTTTTTAAGGGGCCCAAAACTCCTAACTAAATCGGCATTCTCCTTTGTAAATTTATATATTTACTAGCTGTGCCCAGCGGTTTCGCCCGCTGAGGTTTAGGGGTATGAAAAATAGATGTTAGCCGATTCTCAGACCTACCCAATATGTACCCAAAATTTCATAAGAATCGGTCGAGCCGTTTCGGAGGAGTACAGTAACTAACATTGTGACACGGAAATTTTATATATTAGATTTTTAAGTTATAGTTAGTAAAATTTAACACTTACTTAAATAAGTAATTGTTAAATTTTAGAATATAAGTGTTTTGGTTTCATGTACTGTTAACTTATAGTCTTTTAAGTAAATAAATAAATAAATAATAAAAAGAAAAGAGGCAGACAGGCAAAAAGATGGATGGATGACATAAGGAAAGCCGGAGAAGCTACCTGGTCAAGAAAAGCCAGAGATAGAAAGAGTGGAAACAGCTGGAATAGGCCTATATGTCACAGAACACGCTGAGCACTAAACCGGAGAAATAGATTTGTAGTTTGATCAATTATTGTTTACTAGCTTTTGCCAGCTGCTTCGCTCGCGTTAAATTCGGGGTAACACATTGCAAGTACCTGCTACCTGTAGTTTTTGCCCTTGCGTCTTATTTATTGTAATAGTAAAGCTAAGTTTTCCCTTTTCTTACCTCTTTCTCCCTCATTTCATTTTTTTTAAATGGCCTACGTCTCTCTCCAGGGTCTCATCTATCTCTGTACCAAAATTCATCAAAATCGGTTTAGACATTTAGGCGTGAAAAACGTAACAAACAAACAAACTCACTTTCGCTTTTATAATATTAGTAAGGATATTTGATGTAAAAAAGCTTAGTTTCAGCAAAAAAAAAAAGCTTAGTAAAAAAATGAAGCCCATGAGAAAGACAAGGACACTATTATATCTCTCACCTGCTCTGCAATCTCCCTGGTTAGTTTATCAAGCTTGGTACCAGCTTCAGATATCTTCTTGGCTGCGTTGATGACATCCATTGTGGTCTTGAGAGGTCCACGACCCCTGTGGAGAATTTAATGGGTAAGTTCTGGTATATAAAAATTTCGCATTTAATTTTTTTCGTTTAATTTCGGATTAATTCTTAGCATCCTTGTATCACTTATCACAGACCATGAAATGTAACTATTTAATGTATATGACTTGGAAATCCAAAACTTCTTTTTGGTTTCCGTACCTCTTTTAGGATCAGGAGGAGCTCGTGGCTAAATAATAGCAGCCGCTCGGGTCGATCTTTAGGTTTACCCGCGCTTGCGTAGGTTGGTCTGTGGATGGGGACCACCCGTTACATACCAAGTTTCCTCCGTGCCTCGGAAAGCACGTTAAGCCGTTTGGTCCCGGCTGCCATTTGTAGATCTTTGACAGTCGTTATAGGTAGTCAGTGTTCCGAAAGTCTGACAACCAGTCTTACCAAGGGGTATCGCATTACCCAGTACTAACTGGGTTGTGGAGGTCAGATAGGCAGTCGCTCCATGTAAAATACTGATATTCAGCTGCATCCGGTTAGACTTAAAGCTGACCCCAACATAGTTGGGAAAAGGCTAGGCAGATGATGACTTCTTTTAGGATACCTTTAAATGATGTTTATTTTCCAAGAAGGTTTTTACAAACACTTTTACACGTCTTTTTTAAAAACTAGATGAGGCCGGTGTTTTATACCCGACTACTCTGAGAAGAAACAGCCGAAACAAACTCCCTAACCTAAAGATCGACCCAAACGGCTGCTATTATTTAGCCACGAGCTCCTCTCGCTGAATAAAAATGTCAATAAAAAAAAAACAGAAAACTATAACAGTAAATGTCAATCTTACATCGATTTATCATTAAGGAAGTCATCGATCGTGTAGTAGAATTAGGATTTGTAATTCCTTACCTAGTAAAGTCTGTCATCTCCAACATAATCATGCACATATGCTTGGCCAACATAATGATATCATTCCCTGCATCATCCCACTTCGCCACCTCATTGTCGAAGGTCATCTTCTCCCGACGGAACAGCTCCACTTGCTGAAGGATCTTGCGTTTATCTTCCTCTGTCATCTTCCGCATAGCTTCCTGTTAGATTACATATTATTATTATTTATTTATTTTACAGACTACAATGTGGTCTAAAGTACGGCCAACGAGAAGCGATACCAAATGTAAACAAAACCTATGCTAAAACCCCATCTAAAATGGCCGCCCGAATGTTGGCGAACCCGTCTTAACGTTGTCATGTTTTTGCCGGGAGAACGAGACATTACGACAAAGGCACAAGATGGAAAGAGATAAATATTAGATTGTCAACGCCACAGTTGTTTTTTAGGTTAATGACCTTTCGTATCGCTGCTAGTTGGCCTTATTTTAGTGTGTTAGTAACAATATGACTTAGCCTATGTTAGTACTTAATAACTAGAAGAGATCGATTGCGATTAGTTAGCGCCCACATTAGCGGGCTGTCTGGGTCAGCTATCGATTGCAGGATAGTGATGGGACTGATATATTTTTTTTTTATTTAAAATTTCTTCTGAAACGGCTTGACCGATTTTTATAAAATTTGATATGTGTATTCGGTAGGTCTGAGAATCGGTCGTAATTTTATATTTTAGCTGAGTTGCGGTTGAAACCCCTGGGCAGAGATAGTCTTATGCATAAAATTTATATGTCACAGGTGTAGTTGCTTTGCTCCTTCGAAAAGGCTTGACCGTTTTTTATAAAAAAAAAAATGTATATTTGGTCTCTCAGTCTACGAAACAAACAAAAGTCTCCGACTTCCGGAAGTAAAGTTATTTTTCACTTTTTTTTTGGAAGTCGTTTTTTTTGTTTTCTACTATTTTAGCCCACAGTTTCAAAATCAAAATATTTTTATTTCACATACGGCTACATGAGCACTTATAAAACGTCGAGAAAAGATGCACGGTTCCGGTTGGTCGTTTCCTATGGAGAAGAACCGGCAAGAAACTCCATGTTTGCAAATAAATGAATCTTGAATCTTCAGCATGTGGCAAACATTTTGAACAATAAGTAGAGAATAAATAGTACTCACCCTAGCGTTAGTAATACCGCTAATATCAGGATACTCGTCAACGCCATGCTCTCCAGTGTGGGCGCTTGCTGTAAACACATAAACATAGTATTATTATATCTGGCAACACTTTGGTAAAACCCTCTAGTCACATAACACATAGATACAGAAGGCAGCTATCATACATCATCTTTTTAGTCGTTTCCAAACTACACACATCAAAAGTAGGTATCTAGGGATCAACATATATTTTTGCAATAACTTTTCTCCTGATTGATATTAATTAAAATTTTCTTTAAGGATTCATCAAATAAAGTGTTTTCGTTTGTCACAGTAACGATAAACCAAGTCACCTTTGCATTAATAAAGAAATTTGACATTTTCCTAATAAAGGGATTTTTGACATTTGAACCACTAACATTAAAGTTCGAAAAAAAGACTGAAATAACAGTTTTCTTTAAAATTTTATTGGGTAACTTAAACAATTAATAATCCGTGTTTCTACCGCGAACACTAACAACACAAGAACATCGGTTTGGCATACTCAAAATGAGTTCATCCAAATCACGCTGTGGAATGGCCGCCCATGTTCGTTGCAACAACAAAAAAAGGTCTTCTTGCGACTGGATACCCTCCATATTCGGCAGAGCTCTTCTCTGTAGCATATTCCATGCATGCTCAATCGGGTTCAAGTCTGGCGACTGAGCAGGCCAGGGCAGGACATTGATGTTAGCTGCGGCGAGAGTCTGTCTTACAACTCTTGCGGTGTGCGGTCGTGCATTATCATGCATTAACTGAAATAAGGGACCGATTTGCACTTGTAGAGGAACGATGACGTCTGATACAATCGTCTCAGCATAAATTTGAGCGTTGAGGTTGCCTCTGATCCAAATCAACTCAGTTCTTCCGCCGATCCAAATACCCGCCCATACCATGATGGTTCCACCACTATAAGGATGGACTTCCTGGCAGGATTTTAATCGCTGTTGGCGTCCAGGGGTTCTCCAGTGTCGTATACGTCTTGTATCCGGTCTCATACCAAAACGAGACTCATCAGAAAAGCACACGAAACGCCATTGTTCTTCTGCCCAATTTCTGTGTTCAAGAGCCCATTGATATCGAATCCTACGATTGTGCATTGCTATAGGTGGTACACGTAGCGGTCTTCGGGAATGAAGGTTCACTTCATGCAAGCGGTTTCTGACTGTTTGGTCGCTAATTAAGTTCCCTGAAGAGTGATGAAGCCTCACGGCTAACATCATGGCGGTTATTGTTGGAGCTCTTCGAGTTAAGATTTGAATGTATCGGTCTTGTCTCCGTGTGGTGCAGCGATACCGTCCTCCATGGCGCTCAGCCACGGTACCAGTGCTTCGGTAACGTGTCCAAAGTCGACTGATAACACTCTGACTTGTATTCAGAGCTAAAGCTACAGTACGTTGCCGGGAACCAGCTTCTATCATTCCCACGGCTCTGAGCATTTCTTCCCTGCTTAAATGACGTCGCCGCTCCATAATAACGTTGGTTTTAATCAGTAGTAGGGAAACAGTAGCACTAATAATGTCTTCAATGTGTTGTATGTTTTTATAGGGAAAATATTGACAGCTTATTTTCATCTTTTACTCGAATTTGATTGAGAGTTCCTGATTCAAATTATGAAATGCACCAAAAAGGATCCATATAAATTTATAAAATCATAAATTTATTACAAAGCCACATCTCAATCTCAAGAAATCCGCATAAAAATGCTTGATCCCTAGACACTTTTGATGTGTGTACATTTGATACTAATATTATCGCAAACTTTGACTTTTTCAGTTAGGGCTCTTGTTTTAATGAATACGATTAACATTTACTGTGGATTTTAAGGTTATTTCACTATGATGGCAAATTCTTGATATATCTTAGTACCCATTCTTTTCTTGCGTCTTAAGACCAATCTATATCATTACATGTATTTTTTTCCAACAAAAATATTACTTAACCACCAATTTCTACGATTTAACAGCAATGACGTCATCAACATGGCGCGAGTTCAGTCACCTTCTCATTCTAAATAAACTATTTATGTGCGTGCGTTTAGACTTATGATTTGTTGCCTTAATTTTGCACGCCTTCTATTGGCAAGACATAGTGAAAAATTTTCTAATTATAGTCTATACCACCGTTTAACAAAATAAATAAATGATTGATTAATTGATGGAGGAGGTATCGTATTACCCAGTGCTAAGTTATGGAGGTCAGATAGGCAGTCGCTCCATGTAAAATACTGGCATTCAGCTGCATCTGGTTAGACTGGAAGCCGACCCCAACATAGTTGGGTAAAGGCTAGGTAATGACGATTGATTGATGGACATATTGTATGGCTTCGATTCTGTATCTATATATATATTGTGATCTAATTACAACAAAAATTGTTTAAAACATATAATAAGCAAATTGAAACATGCATAATCTAGATTTAAACACAACATAAAGATTATGATGATGAACTTAACCCATGCTTTACTCCATTATGGTGGCTTGTACGCTAGAAGTGTGTGTATATGTTTAGTTTACCATATTAACACGAATGATGTAACCAAGGTTTTGTAACAATATTCTGATTTAAAAGAGTGTCCATGGAGTTTCTTGCCCATTCTTCTCCATAGAGATCTACGCTTTGGAATGGGCAACTACGGTACTTTCACAGTTATTATGCCTTGTGACTGGGACTGTAGCTTCATTTTTGGAGTTTACTCCTTAAGAATCGATTTTCATATATAAGGCGCCCGGTATGAGAAAAATCCGAGGGGTAAAACCTACTAAAGTAACGAAAATGTGTCACGTTTTTGGTGCGCACCTTTAGTGCGCACCTTTCTAATTTGGCTGTGAGTGTATTAAGACGTACATATGGTATGCTGTATAGGCGACTATACCTATATACTATATGTTATTTCATTAATTTGTGAATTTACCCTTTCATATGATATTAATCTTTTTTCAGTTGAATAAACTCTTTTTGCGTATGGTTAGATACTCGTACTTAACGAGTAAACTCCAGTCGTGCGTCGGAGCTGACACACACTTTTTTTTTATTGTTGTCAATGTTTCGACAGTTCAAAAGTGCCTGTAACTGGCCTACTTGAAATAAATGATTTTGATTTGATTTGTGATGAATGATTTGTTGACTACCAGTAAACCTTTTAAAGATACGTTTCTGCCTCCTACCATAAAACTTACTATTTTTAATGGACTCGTACCCGTACCTCAAAGGAAAGAAACGGATTCCGTATAGAATCACTTTGTTGTCCCTCCGTCTGTCTGTCAAGACCCTTTATCCCGAGAACGCTTGGAGATATCGAGTTGAAATTCAAACCATATACTCAAGTGTATGGTCCCTTGCAGTTGTGGAAAAATCATAGCTCTGACTCTACTCAGTCAAATGATATGGCCATTTATGTCTCAGGTTTGTACGGAACACTCGGTTCGCGAGTTCGACTCGCACTTGCCCGGTATTTTTGTACGGAAGATGCAAATCAACCTTATCTATAACTAGTCATATGCGCATGCGCATAAAATCTATTTTCCCTAACATTACTCACAATGGCTCTAACTAAACGGGTTTATAGCCTACAATGGTTTTTGTTGAATTTGACACTAATTGCCCTTCCACGTCGTTACCCGACAGTTAATCATACATCGGATCCTTGTCTCCATTGTCAGGTCCTAAATGGGTTCATACCCTCCAAGATTATTTGCGGAATTTTACCCTCATTACCCTGCCACCTCGTTACCCGATAGTTACTTACATCGGCTCCTAGTCTCCATATATGTCCTTAACGGGTTCATACACTCCAAGATTATTTGCGGAATTTTACCCTAATTACCCTGCCACTTCGTTACCCGATAGTTACTTACATCGGCTTCTAGTCTCTATTGTCAGATCCTCAACGCGTTCATACCCTCCAAGATTATTTGCGGAATTTTACCCTAATTACCCTGCCACCTCGTTACCCGATAGTTACTTACATCGGCTCCTAGTCTCTATAGTCAGGTCCTAAACGGGTTCATACCCTACAAGATTATTTGCGGAATTTTACCCTAATTACCCTACCACCTCGTTACCCGATAGTTACTTACATCGGCTCCTAGTCTCTATAGTCAGGTCCTAAACGGGTTCATACCCTACAAGATTATTTGCGGAATTTTACCCTAATTACCCTGCCACTTCGTTACCCGATAGTTACTTACATCGGCTCCTAGTCTCCATATGTCCTTAGCGGGTTCGAACTCAGTATCGGTATCCAAATCTTCGCTGGTCTACATTACTGACGGAATCACGGAACATGCAAATAAACCTTACCTATAACTAGTCAACTACACATTGTTTCCTTAGCATATATTTTCCCTAACATTACTTACAATGGCCCTAAATAAACGGGTTTATACCCTACAATGGTTTTTGCGGAATTTTACCCTAATTACCCTGCCACCTCGTTACCCGATAGTTACTTACATCGGCTCCTAGTCTCCATAGTCATGTCCTCAACGGGTTCGAACTCTGTATCCGTATCCAAATCTTCGCTGGTCTGCGTTAGTGACGTAACATGCAAACAAACGTATACATGTAGCATGCGGGTAGAAAGGATTTTGTTTACTTTTAAAACAGTTTCAATAACTTTATGTACGTGTGATAAAGTTGATTTTCCAATGATATTTACGGGCTATTAACTGAAAAGGAGGTTGAGAACTGAGGTTTTAAGAGGTATCATGATTGTTATTCAAAAGTAAACCTTCAGTCAAGGTTTTAAAGCAATATTTGTTTTGCTAACGTGTCTTTTTTGCGGACGGGAAATCATCAAATAACTTCCTCCGCTCTGGACAGAGTAGGGGAGGAGTGTCAGACTTTTACTGACTAAAACCCACCCATGTTCCTTCTTTTGCCCTTTATTTTTCGGGGCCGCGGTATCTGTTTCGAACAACCCGCAACCCTAACAGGCGATGGGCTTGGCAGGCCCCTCTGCCAATTAAATCACTTGAATAGTATGAAGTTGGGAAGAACTACTGATAAAACTGGAAGCATATACCCTTGGCTTTATCTTTGTTCCCGCTATGTCAAAAACCACTTTATATATTGTAACAAAATCCTTTCTACATTTAAACACAAAATGAATGATGAGACAAACAACAATAATTCACGACACAACAAAGGAAATGAAAGCAACCACAAAACGAAGAAAGCAGCAACCATCTACTTCTTTACTCATTGTAGCTTTTCTTGCTCGCGGTTGCCTTCAATTCACATTGCGACAACCATATTAAAATGACACTAAAAATGGACACAAAAGTTACAACAACCGAAAATAACCACGAAGCGTATAGTTGCTCTAATAAGCAACTTTCTATTAAATAAAGACAACACCTATAATTACATTATAAGCTGGCCTACACCGAAGTCGGATATATTATGATGAAACCGTTCATCCAGGACAAACCAAAGCAATTTTTTTTTATATTTTTTGATAAAACGTTGCCCCACTCTAGGAATTTCTCCTGTATCGTGGTTGCGTTTACAAACATTTAAACTCACATACAGAAACAGCCAGACCCGAAACAACTATCTGTAGGTCATGCAAAAAAATTGTTTCATGGAGGGATCGAACCCGCGACACGCAGCGCAGCAGTCGATCGCTCGGCCACTGCGCCAACCGTGCCGTTTAAATATTAAAATAAAATAAATATTGAAAGGTTTTTATATATGGTTGTTCGGGACTCTTCGTGCACAAATCCGACTCGCACTTGACCGGTTTTTGTTTTTGCCTTCGGTGTAGCTCAGAAATAAAAATAAGCACCAAAAATAACATTCACATTACAACAACCTAAATGAGACAATGAGATTAGCAACCACATTAAAACGGACAAGACATTCGGGCAACCAAAAGCAACCAATTTAGCAGAAGTTTTGGGTTGCTCTCACATTTGCTGCGGGTCTCCAGCGTGTAATGCTCGTCGAGTTCCACGTCTTCAGGGTCCAGTTCCTCTTCATCCTATTCAAGTAGACGTTTGATAAGCACCAACATTTATTTATTAGTATTACATTGAACTCGTAGTAGAGAGTAATCTCTAGTTATAAACATCCACCAAAAATAACTTCAGTTCATCTGTGATCATCTGCGCCGAAATATCGGAAACTCAAAAAGTATACATGGTAAAAATCCCGTTTCAAATGTTATATGTAACTAATAACAATTAACATGTCAGTTTAAACGATTTACGCCCGGTTCCAATAAACAAAAACGAATCGTTTTACTTACGGATAGTAGGATTTTGACATGACGTCTCATTGAACTTATGTCAAAATACTACCATCCGTAAGCAAAACGAGTCGTTTTTTGTTTATTGGAACGGGCGTTAAGTTAACTTATTTTTTCAACTTACCAATCGCCCAGTTAGATCCCTTACATCCATCTAAATATTTTCAGTTTTAACAAAAAAAAAACAACGGATCAATCAGTCACCTCCCAACTCCCGTCCCGGACGGACGTCTACCCAGTCTTTCGCCACTTAAATATAAATCGATTAAGTCTCTTAATAAAACCTAACGACCACTTACCCTATTCATCAGAACAGCTCGTCTAATCTCCCTGACAGCATCGTAGACCAGTCTGCTGGCGTCTATGAAGTCGTTTTCGTCTAAAGCTGCGCCGGCGCCACCTCCTAAGGCGGAGACCGCTGCGTCTACGCGGACGCCGAATTTTGACATTACTGTGGAAGAGAGAGAAGATTAAATTAGAAGAAAATTATTAAAGACTAGCTTTCGCCCGCGATTTCGTTCGCATGGCATAGTTACTTTGGGCTAACGCTAACTTTAACCCGCGTAATATGATAAAAAGAAATATTTTTCTGTACCCTTTTCATCCCTGTTTCTTCACTCCCTTTAAAAAAATAGCCTATGTCCGTCTCCAGGGTCTCAACTATCTCTGTACCAAAATTCATCAAAATCGGTTTAGCCATTGGCAATTTTTTTTAAAATTATTGATTTATGAGGGAGAAAGAGGAAAAAAGGGAAAACTAAGCATTGCTATTACAAGCAATATGGCGCAAGGGCAAAAACTACAGGTAGCAGGTACCTGTCTAATCAGGATAGGGGAACTGTGTTACCCCGAATTTAAAGCGAGCGAAGCCGCGGGCAAAAGCTAGTTTACAATAATATACCGAGGCATTTTAAAACTTTGAACACAAACATATTTAAAACAACATTTTATAAATGATTACTCGAGCATAGTTTTTATAGCATAAAAGGATTTATAGATAAGAAATTTTGATGAATAAAAATTTCATGTTGTGGGCGCCTCCATCCATGTTCGCCTAACTTTAACATTTTGCATGCTTTGTTCTATCCTAGCTAAACATGTTTGTGCCTTATACAGTATGTTAGTTTAAACGAGGGACGTATACAAACACAAACCCACAATAGTGCATACTTACATGATACTAATAAAAATATGAACAAAAAAACACTAATAAATAAAATACAGAACCATATCAAAAAATTCGCATAAGTCTCGCAACGTGTGCGATTTAATACTATCGCAGAACATGTGTGCGTGTCAATGACCTTTAGGTATAATCCATTTTCCCTTCATACTTTAAACCTGGCTTAGAACGCCTTTTCGGTAGAAGCGGCGCGTAGGTATTTTGCCGCGTGATTTACTTCACTGTTTACAAGTTTACTTCTCTCGCGCTCAGTGTTCATGAATAATGTATTTTATTGGACAATTACGTCAGAAATTAAGGTTATAGGTTTTTTACATATTTGGGACGAGAATCGAATACTGAATACCCTCCCTCAATAAGTCCCTCGTTTAACCTAACACACTGTATATAAGTATTTAACACACATTGTATACCATGTTTTATGCAAAAAAATTAAGAAGACTTGACATTTCTGTAATTTCATAAAAATAAATATTTTATTAATTTTATCTATATTGCTTGGGTAATTTATGAGTTATATTCTGTAATACATATGTTTCTTCTAATATATATGGACAGTAGGCTAATATCTCTTAGTGGTAATGAAAAACGAATAGGTACTCGATAATAATTTGTGTAAGATACCATCATACTACGATTAAAAAGGCTGACAAATATACTTCCGAAAATCGGTGGCATCAAAACCTATGAATCAAATAAAAGTCACCGACTTCCAGATGGAAATTAATTTTCCGTCTTTTTAGTATTTTTTGGAATTTAAAGAAGTTTTAGGAACTGACAAATGTATGTAGCAGAAGTATTGGGTACAGAAGTCTGCTAAGCCCTCTGAAGATTTTAGGCGTGATATTACGTCAAATACAGGTACGTCTGTAGCAAATTGAACAAATCATTTATTTTTATTTAATTTGTTTGTTTTTGACGATTATCTGGCGGTTTGAGTACTATAAGGGACCTACACAAATGCCCTTTTTATGGTATTGTTCGTCGTGTCGTTAAGCTCCTTGGGTTATGAGTCGAGCTACAGGTCCACTCAATCTATGGTGGTATGGTAGGTATGTTTTCTTAATAAGACCATTTCAGACACTAATCTACATAGTTCTCATGTAAGTTGACCAAGAATTTTGTCTAGAGAGTTTGTTTCGGCTGTTTCTTCTCAGAGTAATCGGATACTAACTAAACGACGTGTAAAAGTGTTTGTAAAAACGTACTTGCAAAATAAACATCATTTATCATCAATCAGAAACAAGAACTAAAAGCATTCATTTCAATTAGACCGGCACAGACGCTTTTGAATATCAAGAAACAAAAGAATGAAGCTACAGTCCCAGTCACAAGGCATAATAACTTGTGAAAGTACTATTGTTACTCATTTCAAAGCGAAGATCTCTCTGTGAATGGGCAAGTATTTTTTTTCTGAATGGCATCTCGCAGTTCAACCTAGGAGGTTGTCGTCTGCTTAACCGGGCGAATCCTGTGGATGCCTTAAAAATTAAGACCTCCAGCCAGGGTAAAAACACTTACAAACCAAGCGACTACAAATCAATAAGGCGCAAGGGGAACTGTGTTACCCCGAATTTACCGCGAGCGAAGCCGCGGGCAAAAGCTAGTAATTATATAAAACGAAATGTGCACACTCACATTTCGTTTAATATTTTCAGTTTAGCTTTTTTTGCTGTTGTCTATGTTTTTTATTTGTCTAATTAAGTTTCTTTTTAAGCTGTAAGTCCTTCATGATGTTATTTCATCATCATCTGCCTAGCCTTTTCCCAACTATGTTGGGGTCGGCTTCCAGTCTAACCGGATGCAGCTGAATATCAGTATTTTACATGGAGCGACTGCCTATCTGACCTCCACAACCCAGTTAGTACTGGGTAATGCGATACCCCTTGGTAAGACTGGTTGTCAGACTTTCGGAACACTGACTACCTGTAACGACTGTCAAAGATATACAAATGACAGCCGGGACCAACGGCTTAACGTGCTTTCCGAGGCACGGAGGAAACTTGGTATGTAACAACCTAGGCAAGCGCGGCTTAACCTAAAGATCGACCCGAGCGGCTGCTATTTTTACCCACGAGCTCATCCCTTCATGATGTAAATTGTTAATTTAAAAAAGATTCCGACGAATTGAGAACCTCCTTCTTTTTTTGAAGTCGATTAAATCTAGTTCATCTAACATGACAGACAGTTGTGTTGCTGGGGAGTTTGTTCCGCCACTTCTTCTTCCCAGCTAAAACACTAGGAAGTGGCGAAGGGCAGGGCATTTTTGTGGGACTGTCTCTTGTAATGTGACGTTCAAAAAGTGCTGATTATCAGCCTAAGTTGAATAAAGGACTTTTGATTTTGATTAAAAATAGATCTTTCGACATTCGTTACTGATAGTCAGTGTCCCGAATGTCGGAGAACTAGTCTTACCAAGCTATATCGTGTTAACTGCGCATAAAGTCCTGCGCATAAAGTCCGGCTCATAGAAGTTCACATATTCATAAACATGCGCTACATCTTATTGACTTGTTGCGTAAGTCAACCGTGACCTCTTGCCGATGACATTCTCACGGCTAATGGTTTTCGTTGCTAGAATCAACAGCTTGTTATCTCTGAAGATCGATGGATTGATAAATAATTTGATTTGATGCAAAAGAAAAAAGCGACTGAAAATAAAGTTACCTACGGAAGTTAGTGAGTTTTGTTTGATTCATAGATGTTTTTGCTACCGTCTTTAAGTCATTCCTTTTTCGGTTTTTGAAAGTCAGTATTTATGCCAAAATGTTTTTTTTATTTAATAGTGGTATGTTGGTATTTGACACAATTTTTTATAGAGTACTAGCATTTACTCACGGCTTCGCTCGCGTCCAATATTCTCCCCCTTTTCTCACTTAAAAAAAATAGCATATGTCCGTCTCCAGGGTCCCAACTATCTCTGTACTAAAATTCATCTAATCGGATATTGCCATTTAGGCGTGAAGATGTAACAGACAAACTCACTTTCGCTTTTATAATATCAGTAAGGATTAATTTTAGGGTACCGTACGTCAAAAGAAATAAAACGGAACCCTTATTCGATGACTTTGTTGTACGTTTGTCTGTCAAGACCTTTTATCTCAGAACATGATGATGACGTTTAAGTCAATTAGATCCACTTCCTTCGATAAATATGTAAAGATGACACTAAACGGAAACAGCGTCTATAAACCATAAGAACTGGTTGACGGTAGCCCTGAATATTAATGTCTCCTACCAAAGGGTCATGGTGAACTGACGCAATAACTCACCAAGATGAGGTTGACGGATGTTGTGAAAACGTTGTGAGAAAAAACTTTTTTGTATAAAATAAAACCGAGTTCAAAAAAAAAGTAAAAAGTGGCCAAAAAGTCAACGAAACTAACAAGTCACAGACTTGAAAGTTTTTTTAATTTCAGCATTTTTAGTTATGGTATAATCTTAATATATATAAATCACGTGTCAAGTTGTTTGTCCGCGATGGACTCCTAAAGTACTTAACCGATTTTAATTAAATTTGCACACCGTGTGCAGTTTGATCCAACTTGAAAGAATATTATATATTAGACTAGCTGTGCCCCGGCGTGCGTTGCAATGCATTTTTTTACCTTTCTACATTCTACATTTTTACATTTATTATTTCTAATTTTTTTCTTTTTTTTGTAGGTAGGGTAGGTAGAAAGGTAAAAAATTGCATTGCAACGCACGCAGGGGCACAGCTAGTCTAATATATAAAATTCTCGTGTCACAATTTTCGTTCCCATACTCCTCCGAAACGGCTGGACCGATTTCAACGAAATTTTGTGTGCATATCGGGTAGGTCTAAGAATCGGCCAACATCTATTTTTCATACTCTTCTCTATAAAAGGAACTGAGCAGCGGGTGAAACCGCTGGGCACAGCTAGTATGATATAAATATCACTACTATCATACTAGCTGTGCCCCGGCATGCGTTGCTATGCAATTTTCTACCTTTCTACCTACCCTACCTACTCTACCTACCCTACCTACTCTACCTACCCTACCTACTCTACCTACCCTAACTACCCTACCTTTTCTTTGCTATAAACCTCACGAAGCCCGAGACCTTTCTAACGAATGCAAAACCGTGGAAATCGGTTCGTGCGTTCTGGAGTTATAGCGTCAGGAAGTGATAAATGATAAATGATGTTTATTTTGCAAGTAGGTTTTCACAAACACTTTTACACGTCATTTTTTTTTAAACTAGATGAGGCCGGTGTTTCATACCCGACTACTCTGAGAAGAAACAGCCGAAACAAACTCAGAGGTCATAGTCTCTTTTAAGGTCCAGACAAAATAATCTTGGTCAACTTACATGAGGACCATGCAGATAGTGTCTGAAATGGTCTTTTTAAGAAAGCACCACACAGATTGAGTGGACCTGTCCAGTCAGTGCAAGCATTTGTCAGTTATCGTGTAGCTCAACTCATAACCCAAGGAGCTCAACGACACGACGAACAATACCAAAAAAAGGACATTTGTGTAGGTCGCTTATAGTACTCAAACTGCCAGACTATCGTCAAAAAACAAAGTAAATAAAAGAAATAATCCACATGGTCTTCACATTCACAATAAACAAATAAAAAAAAAAAAAAAATACAAAATTAAATTAATGAGATCATAATGAAATCATAAAATGTCATAAATTAAAATAATAAGGAAAATAAAATGTCACAAATAATAATAATAAAAAGAAATGTAAAAATAAAAAAATAAACAAAGTAATGTCAAATTGTATAAAATAAAGGAATAAACAATAAATAGGTGAAACAAAGGAAAATCTTGACACTCACAGAGCAAATTAAATTGGAGCAGCTTAATCCCAAGCCTTTTTATCTTCAAGGTAATGATTCATATTATAGTAAGCTTTCAGACATAGCTTACGTTTTATAAAAGATTTAAATTTATTGAGGCTTAGTGTTTGAATATCGCTTGGTAGTTTATTATTTATAGTTTTAAGGAAAACCCGACTTATTTTTATATAGTAGACTACCCTGCCTACCCTACCTACCCTACCTTTTCTTTGCTATAAGCCTCACGGAGCCCGAGACCTTTCCAACGAATGCAAAACCGTGGAAATCGGTTCGTGCGTTCTGGAGGTATAGCGTCAGGAAGGAAAACCCGACTTATTTTTATATAGTAGACTACCCTGCCTACCCTACCTTTTCTTTGCTATAAGCCTCACGGAGCCCGAGACCTTTCCAACGAATGCAAAACCGTGGAAATCGGTTCTTGCGTTCTGGAGTTATAGCGTCAGGAAGGAAAACCCGACTTATTTTTATATAGTAGATTTTTTATAGAGTATTAATTTTCCATTGTTACTAAAAGCTTAGCAGATCATCCATATAGACATAGAGAAAAAAAATGTATTATAGACGATAACTCATAAATTCAAAGTCAAAGTTAAATAAAAAAAAAAAACCGAGGAATTGAGAACCTCCTCCTTTTTTTGAAGACGGTTAAAAACAACATTAGTTTGACTTATGTCCTTTAGTCTGCCGATCCTTGAACTTGTTTCTGCAATAGACCTTTGACATTTCCTAGTCAAGATATTACAAAAAAAAAACAAACAAATTCCACATTAATCTTATCCTTGTAAGTAACCAAACACGAATTGAAAAGGTCCTCCACAAAAAAATATAGGTATTTCCTATTATAGTCCCTTAAAGGTGTGACCACACTTTTCGACGCGAAATGTGCTCGGCCAACAATCACAAAAAAAACGCATCCTTACTAATATTATAAAAGCGAAAGTGAGGTTGTCGCTGAAAAACTTGAGAATTTCGAGACGAAAAATTTTTTTTCTTGGTCTTTTTAAACTTTTTTTTTCGTTGTACTAGACCACTTTTGTTTAAGTCTTTACTTTATGTATTGAACTAAACACGGTATTTTTTTTTTGGCTAGTGGCATGTACAGATACGGCTAACTTTGCGACGAAAATCTAGACGTTTTACGAAGTGTTTGCTTTGTACAGCGCCTTAACCGTGCCGTCAATTTAGTACTCACGTTGCCGAATTGCGTCGCGAGTCGTCCGAAACAAAACGACCTCTTTTTAAACGATTTTATGACTTTCATCTGTAACTATGACACTGTGTCAAAAAATCTTTGAAGTTAAATTAGACTCCCTTTTCGGTATCCGATTTGTATACATGATTAGTTAAGATCACAATGTATGGCCATCTAGGTAACGAAACTCTAATCTTGCAATCCTCCAAAAGTGAGTTTTTTTGTTTGTTACGTCTTCACCTAAATGGCCCAACCGATTTTGATGAATTTTACAGAGATAGTTGGGACCCTGGAGACGGACATAGGCTATTTATAAAGATAAAAATTTAGAAAGAGGGAAAAACGGGGAAAACTTCGCTTTGCTATTACTATAAATAAGGCGCAAGGGCAAAGACTACAGGTAGCAGGTACCTGCAAATCACGAAAGGGGAACTGTGTTACCCCGAATTTAACGCGAGCGAAGCCGCGGGCAAAAGCTAGTTGTTAAAATAGGTTTAAAATCTCTTTACAGAAAAAGTGCTGGCACAATAAAAAAAAAACAACGTACACAACGGCACATCAACCTACACAAAACCATTTTAACTTGTTCTCTCTACTACGGTGTGCGGTGTGGTTATAAAAGTTAAATAGTTTGACCTGCCGTCGTGTGTACATATATGTCAATTCAATTGACATTTAATATTAAATAAGAAATCAAAATCATTTATTTCAATTAGACACCATTACAGGCACTTTCGAATGCCAAAAAAAAAATGTTAAAGCTACAGTCCCAGTCACAAGACATAATAACTTGTGAGAATACTGTAGTAGCCCATTCCAAAGCGTTGATCTCTATGGAGAAGAATGGGCAAGAAACTCCATGAACACTCTTTGAAACTAGAATATTATTACAAAATCGTATTTACATCATTCGTGTTGAGATTATACAAATATGTGAGAACGACGTAGAAAGACGTGCACAGTAAGAGCGTCCAGAGTAAAAACAAAATTCAATATTAAAATCTAAATAAATTAAAAATGAACCGTGGCAGCTAAAAATGACCAGTCCCAACTGACAGCGCCCGTTCACGAACATGACGTATGGATCAGCCCCATTCAGCTAACCATTTTGAAGGGAGCTAAATGACCCGACACACCCGCCACCATCAGCGAGACATTTAAGTGAGCATGACACTATCAACCACGGGCCTGTTGGTCTAGTGGTTAGTGGCCCTGACTGCTGAGCCGGAGGTCGTGGGTTCGATTCCCACCCAGGACAAACTTTGTGTGATGAGCATGATTGTTTGGTCTGTGTCTGGGTGTGATTTATCTATAATATGTATGTATTTATAAATTATATAAGTATGTATATCAGTTGTCTGGTTACCATAACACAAGCTCTGCTTAGCTTGGGATCAGATAGCCGTGTGTGAGTTGTCCCAAGATATTTATTATTATTATTATTAACCACCAGGGCTTCGTCAAGTCAATGATAATACATAGCACTCACATATGGGCTAGGAGCTAAGGTTAGCAGCATAATCAAATCTATGTATACCCTTAATTAAGCGTGTTTTAAGGGTTCCGTATATCAAAAGCAAAAAAATGGCTGTCTGTCAAGACCATTTAATTAGGTAAAATGTGATGGTATCGAGTTGAAATTAAAACCATATAGGTACTCAAGTCTTTGGAGTTGTGGAAAAGTCATATCTCTAAGTCTACGTAGTCAAAAGATATGGCCTTTATATAGTTTTATTTTACAGCTCTTTGTCAAATGCTCATGCCGTTAACGCGTCAACACGTGTGGTGTGGTCACTCCCTTACGTTATGCATTGGTCAAAGCTTATTATTTGTAAGTCTTGACCTTTGGCTTATCAATAATTCTTACTATATAATATTATAAATGCGAATGTTTGTGAGGATAGATGTATGGATGTTTGTTACTCTTTCACGTCACAACGACTGAACGGATCTTAATAAAATTTGGCACAGAGATAGATTTATTTTAAACGTTGCCCAACACTAGGAATTTCTCCTGTATCGTGGGTGCGTTTACAAACATTTAAACTCACATACACAAACATCCAGACCCGAAACAACTACCTGTAGGCCATACAAATGTTTGTTCCGTGTGGGATCCGAACCCGCGACACGCAGCGCAGCAGTCAATCACTCAGCCACTACGCCAGCCGTGCCGTCATTATAATATTTTAGTAATATTTTAAAGAGGTAAATCACTCTACTAGCTGGCAACCGCGGTTTCGCCTACATGATGATCGAAAAAAAAGTATCCTATGTGTTATTCCAGACTATAATCTACCTCTTTGCCAAATTTTATCAAGATCCGTTCAGCCATTTTGACGTGAAAGAGTAACAAACATCCATACATCCATCCTCACAAACAGTCGCATTTATAATAAGTAGGATAGTCGTATCTGCCAATGGCTAAATTGCTAAGAGCCTCGACCAACACCTGAGGAGGCTCTCGTTAGGCAGCTGGATCAAGGGCTGGATACAGAAAGCGGTACTCCTGGACACGGCTTGTATTGTTAGGAGATTCCTTTCTCTGGAGCCCTGACCGGCCGTAGCTTGGACCCTGTTCCCGATACCGGTGGGCTAATGTTTTTTTTTTATGATTTTAAGAAATATTTAAAAATGTAATTGTGTGTAAAAAAAAATACGTGTGGCACTCGGGGACTGCCGCGGTAAAGCTATTGCATATCATTTTTTATCAACTTATGCAATAAATAAAAACAATATACTTCCAATGAAAAGACGTCGCAAAAAGAAAAACAGAAAATTCTCTCTCCCTCCCCCTCTCCCCCTCTCTCTCCCTCTCTCCCGCTCTCTAGACAATGCACGGCTTTCAAGCCACACCTCCATGCCCGTCGGAGTGGGGAGCGTCATGATTTTCTTCGTTACGGAATTTCTCGATTCGGTCCCCGCGCTCAAGGCCCGCGATAGAAGCTATGCAATAGCTTAAAAACAATAAATGATCGAGTAGGATTAGTTGGATATAAGTCTGAAATCACCAACCCGTCTTGAGCAAGCGTGGTGATCAATGCTTGTGCCTTCTCTGCATGAGAAGAGGCTTTTGTCCAGCAGTGGAACAGTTCATCATCTGCCTAGCCTTTTCCCAACTATGTTGGGGTCGGCTTCCAGTCTAACCGGATGCAGATGAATATCAGTATTTTACATGAAGCGACTGCCTATCTGACCTCCACAACCCAGTTAGTACTGGGTAATACGATACCCCTTGGTAAGACTGGTTGTCAGACTTTCGGAACACTGACTACCTGTAACGACTGTCAAAGATTTACAAATGACAGCCGGGACCAACGGCTTAACGTGCTTTCCGAGGCACGGAGGAAACTCGGTATGTAACGGGTGGCCACCCATCCACAGACCAACCTAGGCAAGCGCGGCTTAACCTTAAGATCGACCCGAGCGGCTGCTATTATTTAGCTACGAGCTCCTCAGTCAGTAGTGGGACAGTTATAGACTGATAACAGGAAACCACGTTATTAGTGAGTGTCATAGGCTATAATTAAACCACGTTACGTCACTTAGACGGTCCCTACGTACATAAAGACATGTCGAAAATGGCATTTTTTTTATTGTCTCGTTGGTTTAGATTATCTATGCGCACATGCTGACATACGATTTTTATTTAATTTATTTACCTTGTTTTAGAAATCGTATAAAAGAACAAGTATTATAAATAAAACGAATAAGTGTCGTAGAAACGGTCATCTATCAGTTTTTTCTAAGAAAACGTGAAAAAATTAAATATTTATGTGTAAATGGTATCATTAAAGCTCTTAAAACTGTTAAAATATTGTAGAAAGAAAATATTTATTATTGCTCATAGAATTATTTCTAGAGCGTGTTGAACACAAATTACGCTCTCCTGTAAACCTCGGTTTTTGACTTAACCTTATGTACGTAGGAACCGTCGACTTAGAAGCAGATGAATCCGAGGGGCACAGCTAGTAGACTTTTAAATCTATTAGACGCGAACAGAATAATAAAATCTCAGCATTATGTCATTAGTTAAATATTTGGAGGACACTGCCGTTAACATCACGCTATTTTGAAAAAAGTCGTCGGTAAAAATAAATTAATTAAACAGTCGAAAGATATGGACTTTTATTATTGCGAAATTGTTATTTCTTTTTCCATTTTTAGTAGTAATATCGCATACCTCGATTTAAAAAGAGACAACTCAGAAATCGTGAATTTTAAGTTATCCTTGTATTCAAATAGGGCTTCCAATCTCGCAGCCTGAATAGTCTCGGTATTTATGGGACTACGAATTTGTAATCCCGCGGGATCTCAGCATTTGCGGGACACATACATGCATATTGAAAATAATCACATTTATATGAGACAAATAAAACAATGAATATAAGGCAAATAAAAGAACATTTATTATTTACTAGCTTTTGCCCGCGGCTTCGCTCGCGTTAAATTCGGTATATCACAGTACCTGCTACCTGCAGTTTTTACCTACTACCTTGCGCCTTATTGATTTGTAATAGCAACGCTAAGTTTTCCCTTTTCTTCCCTCGTTCTCCCTCATATCCCACTTTTTTTTTTAATAAAAGTTACGTTTGTTTATTACGTCTTCACGTCTGAATGGCCAAACCGATTTTGATGAATTTTGGTACAGAGATAGTTGGGTCCCTGGAGACGGACACAGGCTAAAAAAGTGAGAATGAACATGAACAGCTAAAAAAGAGACAGAGGGAAGAGAAAAGAAAAAAGGGGAGAGTAAGATATTTTTTTTCGATCATCACGCGGGTTAAAGTTAGCGTTAGCCCAACGAAACTATGCCACGCGGACGAAGTCGCGGGCGGAAGCTAGTAAATAAATAATGTCACCTGACCGATGCTACAGCGAAAACACTACAAATAAATGATGTTTATTTTCGAAGTAGGTTTTAAAAAAAACTTAAAAAAAAATGTGAGGCCGGTGTTTCGTACCCGACTACTCTGAGAAGAAACAGCCGAAACAAACTCAGAGTCCATAGTCTCTTTTACGGTCCAGACAAAAATCTTGGTCAACTTATATGAGGACTATGCAGATAAGTGTCTGAAATGGTCTTTTTAAGAAAGCAGCACACAAATTGAGTGGACCTGTCCAGTCAGTGCAAGCATTTGTCAGTTATCATGTAGCTCGACTCATAACGTACGTGACAACGTCTTTTTCTCGGTAGAATATTTATTGATATGAATATAATTAAATTGCACAATAGGAACAAGGAATTGAATGAAAATAAGAATTGCACAAATTTTAACTATAGAAATATATTTTGTTTACTAAAAACCACACGTGTGAACTTGTATTATGACGCTTTCTTGTTTTTCCAACGCCAAGAACGTTCGAGAAAGACAAAGACAGAGACACAAGCATGCGCCGATTCAATGCGCCTAATTCTCTAGTGCTGCGCGCGCGGCAGACCGATCATAGTTGAGTGGGAGAGAGACGCAAGGCATTCGGCGGGCCTCTCTCTCGTTCGGTGACTCATCGTAACGTTACCGAGCGTTACACTTTTTCATAAGTGACTCCCAGCCGCAACCTAATTTAAGACGTTGTCACGTCAAAAAAAAAAAAAAAAACAGAACGACGTGCGTGTTTAAGAGGGTGAGAGTCTGGAGATCTGTCATACAGGTCCCGAACCCAGTATAGACTCCAGCTGTCACAAAGGTTACATGTATCTGATTTGACATAATATGACATGAACCAAAGAATGTACCTTTTTGAGAGAAAATAAAAATTCTATTCAATTCAATTCTATTCTATCATTCTCCTGTATTGTCGGTAGGAAGTTTTCAATAGTTGTCATTATTATTATTATGAGCCAGTTGAGTCCCACTGCAGGGCAAAGGCCTCCCTTCCTTCCTCCCATTTTTTTCTGTCTTTTGCTGTTGTGGCCCAGTCCTTTTCGTGGAAGTCTAGCTCGTCACACCATCTCCTCCTGGGCCTACCGCGTCGCCGGGTCCTGTTGTTCGGAACCCAATCGGTTGTTACTTTGGCCCAATTTTGTTGCGACATGCGGCAGATGTGGCCAGCCCAGTTCCACTTTAATTTTGCGGCTGTGTTGCCAACGTCTGTTATTTGGGTCTTGGAGCGGAGCATACTGTTTCTTATACGGTCAGAAATTTTGACGTTTAGTATGCTTCGTTCCATAGCTCGCTGGCAGACCCCGAGGGTGAATAGTTGTCAAATCACATTTTTATACAAACTTTGTTCTGAATAGTAAGAGTATTGATGGCAACATCTGTCAGTCAGTTTTATCATATAGTTTCAATATTTCTTGTTTAGATTTTTTATACCAATTCTTTGTTTATGAGTGTACTTTGTATGTGGGTCTTAGATTCCTAACGTACTTTTGCCTTTTATATTCCGAGGCACGGCATCTTTTTCGAACAACCCGCAACCCCGGCAGGCAGTGGCCCTGGCAGGCCCCTCTGCTTTGCTGACATCTCTTTGAGGCGCGCGTGGAACACTAACGCGCCGTCGACACTGCCTGTCGTCACTAGACGGACGGACAGTGAGCTACCCATTGCTCACCGTCCACAGAATCGCATCTACGGTGGCCGGGAGACGTCTCGCAGCGCCCGACGCCCGGAACGTCTCCCGCGTCGGCTGGGATGGTTTGAGGTTCTCAAACGTCCGGCCACCTTCGCTAGCATAACTGCTTCACAGAAAGATGTGACCGCTTCCCATTTCCTCTCGCTCCGAACCATGGACCGAACCAGGGCCGGACGCGAGAGATCGCTGTCGCCGACAGCCTCTACGCTCGCTAATGTATTTTGTAACTGCCGAGACCGTTATTCACGCTAACAGCATGATTGATGATAGTTTTAATTCTAAATTAGTGAATACCTTATTTATTAACTAGCTTTTGCCCGCGGCTTCGTTCGCGTTAAATTCGGGGTAACACAGTTCCCCTAGCGCCTTATTGATTTGTAATAGCAACGCTTAGTTTTCCCATTTCTTCCCTCTTTCTCCCTCACAACCCACTTTAAAAAAAATAGCCTATGTCCGTCTCCTGGTTCCCAACTATCTCTGTACCAAAATTCATCAAAATCCGTATAGCTATTAAAGCGTGAAGAGGTAACAAACAAACAAACAAACTCACTTTCGCTTTTATAATATTAAGTAAGGATGGCGCTCAAAAGGTTAAGATTGACATTTACTGTTATAGTTTTCTGTTTTTTTTTTTATTGAGAGAGAGGAGCTCGTGGCGAAATAATAGCAGCCGCTCGGGTCGATCTTTAGGTTAAGCCGCGTTTGCCTAGGTTGGTCTGTGGATGGGTGACCACCCGTTACATACCGAGTTTCCTCCGTGCCTCGGAAAGCACGTGAAGCCGTTGGTCCCGGCTGTCATTTGTAGATCTTTGACAGTCGTTACGTCAGTGTTCCGAAAGTCTGACAACCAGTCTTACCAAGAGGTATCGTATTACCCAGTACTAACTGGGTTGTGGAGGCTAGATAGGCAGTCGCTCAATGTAAAAATACTGATATTCAGCTGCATCCGATTAGACTGGAAGCCGACCCCAACATAGTTGGGAAAAGGCTAGGGAGATGATGTGATTTTTATATGTTAAGGCCAAAAAATTTGAATGCAGGACCATGTAACATCGAATGGACGTTATTAATTCAAAACAATGTAACTGCAGATACGTGTCGGTCTTTAAATCTAATTCACTTATTGGATTCACAGGGTACCGGCACTGCTTGACAGCAGAACCAGTCCAGGAATCTTCCTAGACCTCTCTAAAGCATTTGACACAGTCTCTGTTCCGAAACTTATCTCTAAATTGAAACTTTTAGGGGTACGAGGAAATACCTTCAAAATTTTTAAAGACTACCTCAACAACCGAACGCAACGGGTAAAAATTGGAGAGTATATAAGTGAAGTATCGACCACCTACGGTGTACCTCAAGGAAGAGAGAGAACCCGCACGCCGCCGCCGGACGGCTTACAACTATAGCTAAAAGGGTCATTACAACTTTTGGCCTTATTTTTTTCCATCTAGCCCTCTTTCGCAACGCGCGATTAGGAACTTCGTTCCAAAAATATATATCTTTATTTCTTAAAATTTTAACCTACACTAGAAACCCAAACAAACAAGTTCTATGAGACAGGCGACCTTTGAAATAAATTAGCTTATAAACACGCACATCACAACTTGTTGAACTTTGCATATTTAAATACGTATAGGCCTATTGACATTAGGCATATATTGATGACTAGCTTTTGCCCGCGGCTTCGCTCGCGTTAAATTCGGGGTAACACAGTTCCCCTTTCTTGATTTGCCTGTATTTTTTGCCCTTGCGCCTTATATATTGTCATAGCAATGCAAGTTTTCCCATTTCTTCCCTCTTGCTCCCTCATTTCCCACTCTTTTTTAAAAAAAATAGCCAATGTCCGTCTCCAGGGTCCCAACTATCTGTATACCAAAATTCATCAAAGTCGGTTTTGCCATTTGGGCGTGAAGACGTAACAAACAAACTCACTTTCGCTTTTATAATATTAGTAAGGATTTAATCTTTGACGGGATCATTATGATCTTCCGTTGGTATATGATACACTAGTTCCGCCCTGAGGATTCACCCGCGTAGCCTACGTGATAAGATGGCGGGATCAGTTGGGACAGAGCTAACGACCGGTGGTTCGTTTTAACCCTGGATCTATAAAACTGGATGACGTGGGGAGAAGCTTTTGCCCAGCTCTAGGACGATAGAATAAATAGTGGATAATAAATAAATAAATATCTTGGGACAATTCACACACGGCTATCTGATCCCAAGCTAAGCAGAGCTTGTGTTATGGTAACCAGACAACTGATATACATACTTATATAATTTATAAATACATACATATTATAGATAAATCACACCCAGACACAGAACAAACAATCATGCTCATCACACAAAGTTTGTCCTGGGTGGGAATCGAACCCACGACCTCCGGCTCAGCAGTCAGGGCCACTAACCACTAGACCAACAGGCCCGTCTATAATGTAGGTCATAAAAATATTTTTCCTCTGCAGGGAAAGAATCCGCGACACGCAGCGCAGCAGTCGATCGCTCAGCCACAGCGCCAACCGTGAAATCCATTTAAAATTCATTTGATACGTTTGGTTCTAACGACGGCACCGTTGGCGCAGTGGCTGAGCGATCGACTGCTTCACTGCGTGTCGCAGGTTCAATTCCCGCACGAAGCAAATATTTGTATGAACTACAGATGGTTATTCCGGATCTGGCTGTTTGTGTATGTGAGTTTAAATATTTGTAAACGCACCCACGATACAGGAGAAATTCCAGGTGTTAGGGCAACTTTTTTATATAAAAAATGGTATACCATTAATAACATACTGAGTTTCCTCCGTGCCTCAGAAAGCACGTTAAGCTGTTGGTGCCGGCTGTCATTTGTAGATCTTTGACAGTCTCCAATTAGCGGTTTTGGTGTGCAATAAAATATACACTATTCAAGATGTATTAGTCAAGACCAGATAATCTTAAGTAACAATTTTTATACTCAAATGTCATCGGTAAACATTTCTAAGCAATAATTAATGTCAAAATCTGTCCGTCCGTCTGTCACAGGTCACATTTCGTAACCATGGACAAATACGCACTTTTGTTATCGATAGCGTGGGCTGGTTTGTCAAAAGGTTACGTCTTTTAAATAATTATTTCATACTTAAGTACTTTTTTTTCTTTTTGTAGACGTCGATGACGGAAAACATCGATTGCATGTAGCGGAGATGAGAATGTTGAGATGGATGAATGATGAATGTAGAATTGTAGAGTGACAAGAATGGATAAAGTAAGAAATGAGTATATTCGAGGAAGTTTGTAAGTTGCGTCTGTTACAGAAAAATTGAAAGGGAGTCGTTTGTCTTGGTATGGACATGTAATGAGGAGGGATGAAGAACATGTGACTAAAAGAGTGATGGATCTGAATGTTGATGGACGGAGAGCGAGAGGCACGCCAAAGAAAAGATGGATGGATTGTGTAAGGAATGATATGAAGGAGAAAAGAGTAATGCCGTGACGTCTGATAGGGGAGAATGCAAGAAGAAAACGTGTTGCGCCGACCCCAAAAAGAATGGGACAAGGGCAGGAAAATGATGAATGTTGAAGGAAAACTTCCAATATTTTTTATTTCACATAGGCCTACATGGACACTTATAAAATGTCCAGAAAAGGTGCACGGTTCGGGTTGGTGGTTTCCTATGCAGAAGAACCGGCAAGAAACTGGTTGCTCTTTTAAAATTATTTGGTTTTACAATGTTGTTGTTATAGCGTTTGTACTTCAGTATGAGAGGACAGCGTAGGCCCGACAATAAGTCAGTGCTTACTTTACAAAACGTAAAATAAGATTAAAAGTTAACAAAAGTTAAAAGGCGTCTAGGAATCTACAAGGTCCAAAAATTTCCACTCATTCACAAATAAATAATTTATTAAGTTTGCAACCGCCAGACCGTCTTGAGCAAGCATGGTGATCAAGAGAAAGAGATACCGCGGCCCCGGAACATAAAGGGCAATAGAAGGAACATGGGTGGGTTTTAGTCAGTACAAGTCTGACACTCCCCCCGCTCCGCTAAGAGCGGGGGTAGTTATTTAATGATTTGTCATCTCCAAAAATAAAAATGTCATGCATATTTTTTTGGACTTTCAATTTTGTTTTCTAAAGTTACGAAAATGTAAGCTCATCATTTCTTAATTTAAACGATAGACAATATTGTTGCCCTCTGAATAAACCTATTTTCTCAGTAAGACCAAAACTTTGAGAGATAAATGATTATTTTTTGTACACGCATAGAGAATATCTCAAAATGGCTGCCAAAAAGTGGGGAAGTGAATTAGACCCAAGTGTGTATCGTAATAGTAATAGTATATTAAAACACTCGTTACATACCTAAGTATCTAGAATATCGCTAGTCCATGACCGGACACATTGTATATCTGGACATCACAACGTGCAAGAGAAAGCCCTTTTGTCGACGTATTATCGCGACTTGCTGAAAGTAGGTCGGCAGACGAGCACTAAAGTTCAACATATTGTACTTACAGACAGATGTAGGGTTGAGCTAAAGTGTTTATTTTTAATAACTGAGTTTTTTGAGGAGCTCGTGGCTAAATAATAGCAGCCGCTCAGGTCGATCTTTAGGTTAAGCCGCGCTTGCCTAGGTTGGTCTGAGGATGGGTGACCACACGTTACATACCAAGTTCCCTCCGTGCCTCTGAAAGCACGTTAAGCTGTTGGTCCTGGCTTTCAATTTCACAGGTAGTCAGTGTCTCTAAAGTCTGACAACCAGTCTTACCAAAGGGGATCGTATTACCCAGTACTAACTGGGTTGTGGAGGGCAGAGAGGCAGTCGCTTCATGTAAAATATTGGTATTAAGCTGCATCCAGTAAGACTGGAAGCTGACCCCAACATCGTTGGGAAAAGGCTAGGCAGATGATGAGTTTTTTGAAGATCGAAGGTCGGTGTTCCATGTGAATGTTAAGATGGATGTGTGGAGTGACAAGAATGGATAAAGTAAGGAATGAGTATATTAGAGGAAGTTTGAAAGTTACGCATGTTACAGAAATATTGAAAAGGAGTTGTTTGTCTTGAACATGTATTTAAAAAAAAACTTTGCCCCACACTAGGAATTTCTCCTGTATCGTGGGTGCGTTTTTTTTTTGTTTTAAAATTCTTTGCCCCACACTAAAAATTTCTCTTGTATCGTGGGTGCGTTTACAAAAATTCAATACACAAACAACTATCTGTAGGTGCAAATATTTGTTCCGTGCGGGGATCGAAACCGCGACACGCAGCGCAGCAGTCGATCGCTCAGCCACTACGCCAACCGTGTCGTCAAGTCGTCGTGTGATGAGGAGGGACGAAGCGCATGTGACTAAAATAGTGATAGATATGAATGTTGATGGATGGAGAGGGAGAGGAAGTCTAAAGAAAAGATAACCTCGTATTTATTTATACCTTTTATTTTTAAGGTTTTTTTTTTACTGATTACTAGCTTTTGCCCGCGGTTTCGCTCGCGTTGAATTCGGGGTAATACAGTTCCCCTTTCCTGATTTACATGTACCTCCTACCTGTAGTTTTTGCCCTTGCGCCTTATTTATTGTAATAGCAATGCTAAGTTTTCCCTTTTCTTCCCTCTTTCTCCCTCATATCACAATCTTTTTTTTTTTTTTTAAAAAATAGCCTATGTCCGTCTCCAACAATCTCTGTACCTAAATTCATCAAAATCGGTTAAGCCATTTAGGCGTGAAGACGTAACAAACAAACAAACTCACTTTCGGTTTTATAATATTAGTAAGGATTACAAACTGACATCCCTACAAAGAAAGCTTGCAATGATTAATAATAACATTTTGGCGTTAAAAATGATGTCACGCTTGTGTTTCGAGAACGAAAGCTTACTGGTTAAGCAACTATAGCCAAGGTTGGGATAATGATTGGTGACCAATGAGCAGATGTTTATTTTTATGGTCCCAAAATTCAAAAACGGAACCGGAGGAGCTCGTGGCTAAATAATAGCAGCCGCTCGGGTCGATCTTTAGGTTAAGCCGCGCTTGCCTAGGTTGGTCTGTGGATGGGTGACCACCCGTTACATACCGAGTTTCCTCCGTGCCTCGGAAAGCACGTTAAGCCGTTGGTCCCGGCTGTCATTGGTAGATCTTTGACAGTCGATACAGCTAGTCAAGCGTCCCGAAAGTCTGACAACCAGTCTTACCAAGGGGTATCGTACTACCCAGTACTAACTGGGTTGTGGAGGTCAGATAGGCAGTCGCTCCATGTAAAATACTGATATTCAGCTGCATTCGGTTAGACTGGAAGCCAACCCCAACATAGTTGGGAAAAGGCTAGACAGATGATGATGACTTCAAAACGGAACCCTTTTAGGATCTCTTCGTTGTCCGTCTGTCAGTCAAGACACTTTATCTCGAGAACGCTTCCAAGTATCGAGTTGAAATCAAAGCTATACAGGGTGGAACAATAAATCGGCTCCTGAAGGGAAACTACCTTAAATTCATAAGTTGGCTCATTTTACTTAAAAGAGACATTCCTTTATTTTCAGACTAGCTGGCGCCCGCGGCTTCACCCGCGTGATATCGAAAAAAACAGTATCCTATGTGTTATTCCAGAGTATACTCTGGAATAACACATCTACCTCTGTGCTAAAGTTCATTAAGATCCGTTCAGCCGTTTTGACGTGAAAGAGTAACAAACACCCTTCATCCATTCACACACATTCGCATTTATAAATCCTTACTAATATTATAAAAGCGAAAGTGAGTTTGTTTGTTTGTTACGTCTTCAAGCCTAAATGGCTTAACCGATTTTGATGAATTTTGGTACAGAGATAGTTGAGACCTTGGAGACGGACAAAGGTTTAAAAAAGTGAAAAAAGGAGGAGAAAGAGGGAAGAAAAGAGAAGAGAATTTTTTTTTTTTTACAATCATCACGCGGGTTAAAGTTGGCGTTAGCCCAAAGTAACTATGCCACGCGGACGAAGTCGCGGGCGGAAGAAAGTGATATGATAAGAATGGGGGAATGTCATTGTGCAATTCGATAGCTTAATCCCCGAAATGTATCCGATAACATAAAAGATAAGCTGGCCATTTATCGACACGGTTGGCGCAGTGGCTAAGCGTTTGACCTGGCGCTGAACGTGTCGCGGGTTCGATATCCACACGGAACAAATATTTGTATAATAGTTGTTTCGGGTCTGGCTGTTTGTGTATGTGAGTTTATATATTTGTAAACGCTACTACGATACAGGAGAAATGTCTAGTGTGGCGAAAGTTTTTTTTTTTTTTTATGAAAAAACTAGATTCCAACAGAGACTTATAGCATAGTTACTTTGGGCTAACGCTAACTTTAACCCGCGAGATGATCGAAAACAATGTATCTTTCTCTTCCTTTTTTTTAGCCAACCGTCTCCAGGACCCCAACTATCTCTGTACCAAAATTCATCAAAATCGGTTGGCTATTTAGACGTGAAGACGTAACAAACAAACAAACAAACTCACTTTCGCTTTTATAATATTAGTAAGGATGAACTTCACGGCGATGTCCAAGGCTCTGGAGCTAAGCTTGAATGAGGGAGTCGACATATACAAGCTTGTAAACTGTAAAGATCGGTCTCTCTCCAACACAAGATAGATAACGAAATGAAAAGATCAGTCTCTCTCAATCAATACTTCTGCCTATGTAGTTTTGAATAGCACACGTGAAGTGTCGCGACCTTGCAAGCGAGCAAGTAATAATGATTTATAAACAGCGTAAGATATAAGTTCGACCAGTCGGCTCAGTGATCTTGTGCAGTGAACAGCTAAACTTTTAAAATGGTGAGCTTTTAAACTTAATATTACTGTTTTTTTATTTAATCTGTGCTATCCCATTACTGGACAAAGGACTCTTTCTCTTTCGCGAACTCTTTTTTTCTATTATAGTTTAGGTTAAGCATAAACAAAACAACTTTTTTATATTTTGATATTTGATGTGTATTATAAGAGTTTCGGAGGAGCTCGTGGCTAAATAATAGCAGCCGCTCGGGTCGATCTTTAGGGTAAACCGCGCTTGCCTAGGTTGGTCTGTGGATGGGTGACAACCCGATACATACCGAGTTTCCTCCGTGCCTCGGAAAGCACGTTAAGCCGTTGGTCCCGGCTGTCATTTGTAGATCTTTCGACAGTCGTTAGGTAGTCAGTGTTTCGAAAGTCTGACAACCAGTCTTACCAAGGGGTATCGTATTACCCAGTACTAACTGGGTTGTGGAGGTCAGATAGGCAGTCGCTCCATGTAAAATACTGATATTCAGCTGCATCCGACTGGTAGACTGGAAGCCGACCCCAACATAGTTGGGAAAAGGCTAGACAGATGATGATTATAAAGAGTTCCTCACCTCGAAAGGAAAAAACGGAACCCTTACTGGATATTACACTTTGTTTTCCGTCTGTCTGTCAAGACCCTTTATCTCAAGAACGCCTGAAGGTATTTTTTTTGGGGTAGGAAATCATCAAATAACTCCTCTCGCTTTGGGCGGGGGGAAGTATCAGACTTGTACTGACTAAAACCCACCCATGTTCCTTCTATTGCCCTTTATGTTCCGGGGCCGCGGTATCTCTTTCGAACAACCCGCGACCCCGGACGCCTGGAGGTATTGAGTTGAAATTAAAACCATATATGTGGTCCCTTTGTGCTGTGAAAAAAATCAACCCTCTAAGTATATACAGTCCTAGGATATGGCCGTTTAGAGCGCATGTTCGTACGGAAGCCACAGTGCGCGAGTCTGACTCGATCTTGACCGGCTTTTTTGTGTTATATCGAAACGTGTTTAGTTGTGAAGCAATCAACCTTTTTAGTGGAGCATTACTTTTGTTTGTTTTGACGATTATCTGGCAGACGGCACGATTGGCGCAGTGGCTGAGCGATCGACTGCTACGCTGCGTGTCGCGGGTTCGATCCCCGCACAGAACAAATATTTGTATGGCCTACAGATAGTTGTTCCGGGTCTGGCTGTTTGTGTATGTGAGTTTAAATGTTTGTGAAAACCTACTTGCAAAAGAAACATCATTTATTTTACAATGATAAATTTTACACGTCTTTTTTTTTAACTAGTTTCCGCCCGCCACTTCGTTCGCGTGGAATAGTTACTTTGGGCTAACTCTAACTTAAATACGCGAGATAATCGAAAAAAAAAAACTCCTTTTTTCTTCCCTCTTTCTGCCTTTTTTTTTCCAAAATTCATAGAAATCGGTTTGGCCATTTAGGCTTGAAGACGTAACAAACAAACAAACTTTCACTTTTATTATATTAGTAAGAATACTATTTTGTTAAGGCTGCCATGTTGCAGCACTATACTGAGATTTACCTACTATTAATGGTGATTTACTTGCTCTCATTTCAAAACCTAAACAAACTCGAGTTGCTTTGTGTGCTCAGTCCAATTGAAATCCTTACTAATATTATAAAAGCGAAAGTGAGTTTGTTTGTTACGTCTTCACGCCTAAATGGCTAAACCGATTTTGATGAATCATGGTACAGAGATAGTTGGGACTCTTTGGAAGTAATTAGTAATTTATATTGTCCACTATACAATGTGTCCGGTCATGGACTAGCTCTAGATATTCTAGATACTTATGTAACGAGTGTTTTAATATACTATTACGCTACACACTTGGATCTAATTCAATTCCCCGCTTTTTGGCAGCCATTTTGAGATATTCTTATATACAAAAAATAATCATATCTCTCAAAGTTTTGGTCTTACTGAGACGAAAATAGGTTTATTCAGAGGGCAACATTTACACACACAAGACTTACATTTTCGTTACTTCAGAAAACAAAATTCGAAAAAAAAATGCCATGTTTTGTATGTGTCCAATAGGTCCACTCTCTTATAGACAAATTCCTGCGTTCGAGTCCCGGACCATGAAAAGTATTATTGAGTTTTATCGCCAGGAATTTTTACGTCTGTTTTTTTTCAGAAATTCCTCATCCTATCAGTATGCGTCGCGATGGTTGCTGCAGATGTCTCCCACATCCTGCCTAAACAAGGGAAGGATGAGACGCTAGCGGAGATTGTCAGGCAAGACCTCGGTAAGTTAATCGTACTATCCTTACTAATATTATAAAAGCGAAAGTGAGTTTGTTTGTTACGTCTTCACGCCTTAATGGCTAACCCGATTTTGCTGAATCTTGGTACAGAGATAGTTGGGACGTTAGGACGTTTTTTTTAAAAGTGGGAAATGTGAGAGAAAGAGGGAAGAAAAGGAAAAACTTAGCTTTGCTATTACAATCAATAAGGCTCAAAGGCAAAAACTACAGGTAGCGTACCTGCAAATCAGGAAAGGGGAACTGTGTTACCCCGAATTTAACGCAAGCAAAGCCGCGGGCAAAATCTAGTAATATTATAAATACGAATGTTTTGTGAGGATGGATGGATATTTGGATGTCTGTTACTCTTTCACGTCAAAACGGCTGAACGGATTTTGATGAAATTTGGCATAGAGGTAGATTTTAGTCTGGAATAACACAAAGGATACTTTTTGTTTCGATATCACGCGGGCTAAGCTGCGGGTGCTAGCTAGTTAATACTGAAACTACAGTTTAACTGTTGTCGGCTGAGCTATTTACTGCTGCGCTCCTTGTCGCGGGTTCGATTCCCTCACGGAACAAATATTTGTATGGCCTACAGATAGTTGTTTCGGTTCTGGCTGTTTGTGTATGTGAGTTTGAGTGAGACGGGCCTGTTGGTCTAGTGGTTAGTGGCCCTGACTGCTGAACCGGAGATCGTGGGTTCGATTCCCACCCAGGACAAACTTTGTGTGATGAGCATGATTGTTTGTTCTGTGTCTGGGTGTGATTTATCTATAATATGTATGTATTTATAAATTATATAAGATGTATATCAGTTGTCTGGTTACCATAACACAAACTCTGCTTAGCTTGGGATCAGATGACCGTATGTGAGTTGTCCCGAGATATTTATTTATTTATTTTATAGTTTAAATGTTTGTGAACGCAACCACGATACAGGAGAAATTCCTAGTGGGGATAATTTTTTTTAAAATCTCTTTTAAGCCTTGTTAATTATTTCCTTTATTGACGGTTTATGGGCATTATTAATAAATCTTCAATTTTCAATCCGTTAAACCATTTCAGCGTGAAGGACCAACAAACATACAAAGTTTAGGCTTTATAATATTAAGTGTGATAGAATATATACCAACGTTTCACCAATTAATTTTATTTAAACGAATGTTTGTTTACTTCCAGACGTGGGGCCGGAGGGACAATACCAATGGGCCTACGAGACCAACAACGGTATCGCTGCTAGCGAGACTGGCTCCCTCAAAACCATAGACCCGGTAAGAAAAGAATGAAAAGTATTTATGTAACTCGCACAAGACAAAACAATACAACTAAATTATATAATAGAAAACTACAAACGAAAAAGTTAGATTGGTTTAAGGGTAAAAAACGGTTTTTCTCGATTTCCGGCAAAACTAAAAGTCCTATCGAAAAAAGTCAAATGGCAAAGTTGTAGGTAATAAAAAGATCTAAAACTTTTGCATTCACACTTTTTTCACATAACCTCAAAATTTATGTGAAAAATTCAAAAAACCAAGTTTTTGGTTTTTTATTTTTATCTTTTACAAAAATTGTTTTTTTATAACGAAATTTGGTGAAAACTTACTTTTTTATGTCCCAAATACGCTATAATTTATTTGATTAAAAATATTGTTTTTTCACTTTATATTGAATTAATATCGAAAAAGCAGCCTCATTTTCAATCGAAAATTCTGACGTCAAAATATCAGCTTTTTTCAAAAAGTTGGTATGTTTTCTGTTCGTTGAAATCTCTACTTTCCGATGGTGTAAAAAAAAATATATGTTACTATAGTAAATCTTCTCAGAAAATGCATCAATCCACGACACAGGGAATCCTAGTGATATCTCAATTTATGTAATACTTTCTTATACAATAAAGCTTTTTATTATTTTTGGTCAACTTCTAATGTTTCTTAGCTCATTGGCTAGTTTGAGCTACATTAACGGGCGTATGCCAAGTTAGTGTAGCGTCTGCGTGTGTGAGTCGTGAGAGGAAATTTCATTTTCCTCGATTTATTTTTATTTATTTTATATTTATTCAAATGGAACAGCAAACAGCTACAATATAAAACATGAACATTATATAAATATACAAGACTTATTGACAATATTGCAGCCCACAACGCTGTTCACAGATTAATTAAAAGCATACATAAAGTGAAAATAATAATCATCGCTACGGTAACAAAACTTAGTACAAATAGTGTATAAATGTAATATTCACGAAAGTTCGTTTAGTATTAGACTTTTTAACTTATGGGGAGCACATGTAAAAATATCGATGTGTTCAAAAGATTTGCATGAACTTCCTCACTATCCTGCAGGTATTTAAAATTGCGGCTTTTTGGAGTGTAATGTAGATTGAGTCCTTGAGGTCTATTAATTTAAGGCTATGGTGGAGGTGATTGGGAATAACAACCGTAGTGGAGACTACTATGTACACTTTTTCCTGTCTCCATATTCTGGTCACCTCTTCTTTTAATTCCGCATATTTACTTATTTTCTCACCTATTGTTTTTAGCAAGTTATGTGTATTGGGAACTGCTATTTCTATAAGGTTATTCATTCATTTATTGTTTTTCTAACATACAATTACATTTTTAAACATCTAATATATAAAATTTCCGTGTCACAATGTTAGTTACCGTACTCCTCCGAAACGGCTCGACCGATTCTTTTGAAATTTTGGGTACATATTGGGTAGGTCTGAGAATCGGCTAACATCTATTTTTCATACCCCTAAACCTCAGCGGGTGAAACCGCTGGGCACAGCTAGTTTCTTAATAAAAAAAAACATAAATAAAAATAGTAGCCCACCGGTATCGGGAACAGGATCCAAGCTACCGGCAGTCAGGGCTCCAGAGAAAGGAACCTCCTAACAATACGAGCCAAGAGCTAAGGTTATAATTATTATTATTTTCTCACGTGCAGGAGACCGTGGCGCGTGTAGCCCAAGGTTCAGCTAGCTGGACATCCCCCGAAGGAGAAGCTGTTCAGATTCAGTACGTTGCTGATGAAAACGGATACCAGCCTCAGGTGAGACCTAGATCTAGCATACAGTGGCTGCTGTGGCGGACGTTTGAGGGAGAGAACCTCAAACCAACCCAGCTGCCGCAGGAGACGACTCCCGGCCACCGTAGATGCGGGCCTATGGACGGTGAGCAATGGGTAGCTCACCGTCTGTCCGTCTATTGACGACAGGCTGTGTCGACGGCGCGTTAGTGTTCTTCGCGCGCCTCAAAGAGATGTCAGCAAAGCAGAGGGGCGCCAGGGAAACCGCCTGCCGGGGTCAAGAGTTGTTTGAGAAATACCGCGGCTTCGAAACATAAAGGGCAAAAGAAGGAACATGGGTGGAAGGAACATGTATTGCACATATCAAAAATTCATAGCGATTAATGACAATCACAATTTTCGTTCTGTTATTTAATTTCACCGTAAGTGTATTGAAAAACGGCTTTATAACACCCTCGCCGAACGGCTCGTGTGATATTTTCGCCTCGACCGCAATGACAGTTTCCTTATTTAAATTAAAATGTTGTATTTACTTCAGACTCGTACTGACTCTAACCCATCCATGTTCCTTCTTTGACCTTTTACGTTTCGGGGCAACGGTATCTCTTTCTAACCACTCGCAAGATGCAGAAGTTTTATTAGGCTTGTCCAATCTTCTAGAAAAATCTTGATGAGACTTATCTCAAAATCAAAATCATTTATTTCAAGTAGACCATTACAGGCACTTTTGAATGTTAAAAATAAAAACAAAATTCAATAAATATAATAAACGGTTTGGGAATACTTTCATTGTGCGTACTGCTAAGGAGTGGAATTCCCTGCCCGAGTCTGTATTTCCCGATAGCTATAACCTGGGGGTCTTCAAGTCAAGAGTGAATAGGTTATTTCTAGGTAAGCGTGCTTCATCGTCGACCACATCATCACTTACCATCAGGTGAGATAGTGGTCAAACGCGAGCCTATCAATAATAAAAAAAAAAATAAAAAAAAAAAAAATAAATTAAAAATGAACCGTGGCAGCTAAAAAATTACCAGTCCCAACTGACAGCGCCCGTTCACGAACATGACGTATGGATCAGCCCCATTCAGCTCGACCATTTTGAAGGGAGCTAAATGACCGGACACACACGCCACCATCAGCGAGACATTTAAGTGAGCATGACACTATCAACCACCAGGGTTTCGTCAAGTCAATGATAATACATAGCACTCACATATGGGCTTAATAATTATATACTAGAGAATTGATTCTATACATTGCAAAGATAGTCTTACAATCTTCTGCAGCTTCCACTATAGCTTCGGATACCAATCAATGAGTTTACCCCTATGCTTGTGGAGCAGGACCAGCATTGAGCCAAGCATTTTTATCATCAATATAATCCCCCAACTTATAATATGCTTGCCTACATAGTGTGCGTTTAATACAAGATTTAAATTTCGTTTCATTCAGTTCAAGAATGTGGGGAGGTATTTTATTGTAGCATTTCAAACAGTACCCCATGAAAGAAGAGTCTACTTTAGCCAACCTGAAACCTGGTTGAACTAATTGGTCCCTATTTCTAGTATTATAATTGTGTCTGTCACCTCTTTTACTAAAAAGATGCAAGTTTTTCCTGACATACATGATGTTTTCTACAATATATGGCACAATACTATACATAGCACATAACTCTAATATTTTCCTTTTTTTTTCCAGGGTTCTCACATCCCCACCTCCCCCCCAATCCCGGAGGCGATCCTCCGTTCACTGCAGTACATCAGGGAACATCCCCCCAAAGAAGAAAACTAAGGAATATCTTTAACTAGTTGCGCCCAGCGGTTTCGCCTGCTGCTACACTAAGAACCTGTTTAGCCGTAGCCCGATGTTTATAATCTACTAGCTTTTGCCCGCGGCTTCGCTCGCGTTAAATTCGGTAGCGCCTTATTGATTTGTAATAGCAACGCTAAGTTTTCCCGTTTCTTCCCTCTTTCTCCCTCATATCCCACTCTTTTTAAAAAAATATAATAATAGCCTATGTCCGTCTCCTGGTTCCCAACTATCTCTGTACCAAAATTCATCAAAATCGGTTTAGCTATAAAGCGTGAAGAGGTAACAAACAAACAAACTCGCTTTCGCTTTTATAATATTAGTAAGGATTAATTTCGTGAAATAATGCCTATACAAAATGTTAAATAAAAATCCAAGGAATCGTGTTTCACTATAAAAACTTTGCCATCTTTTTTTCACTTCCATAAGGGCTGAATTTTGTAAAATCCCGTCTTAAAGAAAGGCACGGTTGGCGCAGTGGCTGAGCGATTGACTGGTGTGCTGCGTGTCGCGGGTTCGAATCGTAATGTTTTGATGTTATAAACAAAGGGCTCACTATTCAGTAGAATAACTTTCGATTAGTGCGTAAGACAATTTAAATACTCGTTTTTTCATGTATATTTTTTATAAAAATAAACTACTGTGATTGAAATATACTTTATAATAAACATATTACAAAAAAATGTGTTCTTTTTGAATTAACCTTTTTTTTGTGTATGGGAAATCATCAAATAACTTCCCACGCACTGGTCGGAGCGGACGGGGGTACCAGACTTGTACCGACTAAAACCCACCCATGTTCCTTTTTTTGCCCTTATGTTCCGAGACCGCGGTATCTCTTTCGAACAACCCTTCACCCCGGCAGGCGGAGGCCCTGGTAGACCCCTCTGATATGCTGACATCTCTTTGAGGGGCGTGTGGAACACTCGCGTGTCTCCCCGGCCGTCGAGCGGACGGCTTGCTACCCATTGCTCCACGGTGGCCGGTGGTCGTCTCGCGATCGATATTCCTTCTTTTACCCTTCCTGTTCCGGACCCCCGGTATCTCTTTCAAACAACCCGTAACCAACCCAAGGGTAGAAGGAAGATGATGGCGTAGTATTGTAATTAAGATGCCGTAATATTTGTATGGCTTACACATTATAAGAAACTGGATTTCATTATCCTTCACACAATATCTAGTGCAACCATTAAGCGTGTGTCGTTAAGCTCCTTGCTCTTGCACTCAATCTGTGTGGTGCTTTCTTGAAAAGATCATTTCAGACACTAATCTGTATAGTCCTCATGTAAGTTGACCAAGATTTTTTGTCTGGACCTTAAAAGAGACTATGACCTCTGAGTTTGTTTCGGCTGTTTCTTTTCAGGGTAGTCGGGTACGAAACACTGGCCTCATCTAGTTTTTTAAAAAGAAGTGTTTGTGAAAACCTACTTGCAAAATAAACATAATTTATGATTTAACCACAGATTGCAATGGCAAAAAAAGATGGCAGTTTTTGAGCTCTCTAGAGATTACAATCTCAACTCGGATATTCCCTCCTAGGAAGGCATAATACATAATTACTAGCTGAGCTCAGCGGTTTCACCCGCTGCTCTTTTTTTGGAGTTTACTCCTTAAGAATCGATTTTCATATATAAGGCGCCCGGTATGAGAAAAATGTGAGGTGTAAAATCTACTGATGAATGACCTCGTTACGTTTTTGGTGCAACTTTGGTGCAACCGCACCTATGGTGTTTGTCGTACAGTTGAATATTACTAGATGGCGCTTTATGTAATTTGTCGTCCGTCAGTGATATTTTTTTTTTTTGTACTTAAGGAGTAAACTCCAGTCATGCGTCGGAGCTGACACACACACTTTTTTTTTCTAGAGAAGGGTATGAATTAGATGTTGGCCGATTCTCAGACCTACCCGATATGCACACAAAATTTCGTTCAAATCTTGTGTGCAAACAATGATACTATTGTCGTCCATAATTTTAAGTAACATGATCTGTGTACATCTTTTGTTGGAGATCCTAAATAAATAAACAATTGTTGCAGGTCTGTCTGTTTGTGTATGTGAGTTTATATGTGTGTAAACGCACCCACGATACAGGAGAAATTCCTAGTGTGGGACAAAATATAAAAAAAACTTGAGAGGTGTCAAGGGACACCCGGATGGGACGAAGTTATTATTTATTATGTACAAAATACCTGTATACACTCAACAAAAATAATCGTCGCGACACCACACTGTGCAATGCGAAATAGAAAGACGAAACGAAAATAACTGGCTTGCTTTCTATGAAAGAGAGACAGACAGATACAGACTCAACACGCTACACGGCTTAAAACTATAGCAAAAAGTCTCGTTACAACTTTTGGTCTTAAACAAAAAAAAGTGTCGTTACAACTTTTGGTCTTAAACAAAAAAGTGTCGTTACAACTTTTAGTCTTATTTTTTTTCCGTCTAGCCCCCTTTCCCAACGCGCGATAAGGAACTTCGTTCCAAAAATTTACTAACCTTGATCTCTGAGCACCGTCACAGCTTCCAACACTCTCTTGGTATAGATGCAAGGCTCATAGTTGTCCATCTCCTGGGTCACCACGGAGCACACTCTGTTGACAATATTACAACGTTATTTAACCGACTAATAAACAAAAGAGGTTGTGTATTTAACCCAAACTGAAATTTAGAGCATTTATTTCAATTTGACCAGTTTTTTTACTCGAGGAGCTCGTGGCTAAATAATAGCAGCCGCTCGGGTCGATCTTTAGGTTAAGCCGCGCTTGCCTAGGTTGGTCTGTGGGTGGGTGACCACCCGTTACATACCGAGTTTCCTCCGTGCCTCGGAAAGCACGTTAAGCCGTTGGTCCCGGCTGTCATTTGTAGATCTTTGACAGTCGTTACAGGTAGTCAGTGTTCCGACAACCAGTCTTACCAAGGTGTATCGTATTACCCAGTACTAACTGGGTCGTGGAGGTCAGATAGGCAGTCGCTCCATGTAAAATACTGATATTCAGCTGCATCCGGTTAGGAAGAACATAGTTGGGAAAAGGCTAGGCAGATGATGATGACCAGTTTTTTTACGGATGGGAAATCATAAAATAGCTTCCCCCGCTCTGGGTGGGGTATTGCAGCATATTCGGCCATTTTTATTATAATCTTACTAGGTGTGCCATGCAATGGTTTTTATGCCGCCGGCGCCGGTAGGCCTCTTGGTTTAACAACAAGAAATATCTCTAAATATCTTCAATCAAATCAAAGCATTTATTTCAATTAGACCACTACAGGCACTTTTGAAAGTTGAGAAACAAAATTAAGCTACAGTCCCAGTCACAAGACATAATAACTTGTGAAAGTACTGTAGTTGCTCATTCCAAAGCGTTGATCTCTATGGAGAAGAATGGGCAAGAAATGGACACTCTTTTAAAGTATAATATTATTACAAAATAATATATTTTTAAAGACAAAGATATAAAGTATATTTATTTTTTAATCTTTATGCATATGTAAAAAAAACATTGTACAGTGGCGGACTTCATGCGTTGGGCATTTTCTACCAGTCAACCTTGAAGAACAAAAACTTAGTAGGCGCAATGTGATAGAAAATTTGAGTTTTATTAATAACTAAGTAGCTGTCGCCCGCAGCTTTGCCCTCGTAGTATCGGAAAAAAATCGTATGTTTTATTCCAGACTATAATCTAACTCTTGTGTCAAATTTCATCAAGATCCGTTTAGCCGTTTTGACGTGAAAGAGTAACAAACATCCATACATCAACATTCGCATCCTTACTAATATTATGAAAGCGAAAGTGAGTTTGTTTGTTTGTTTATTACGTCTTCACGCCTAAATGGCTACACCGATTTTGATGAATTTTGGTACAGAGATAGTTGGGACCCTGTAGAGGGATATAGGCTATGGATATGAGGAAGGCTATTTTTTATTAAAAAAGATTGAGATATGAGGGACAAAGAGGGAAGAAAAGGGAAAACTTAGCATTGCTATTACAATAAATAAGGCGCAAGGGCAAAAACTACAGATAGCAGGAATTACGAAAAACTAATTTAACGCGAGCGAAGCCGCGGGCAAAAGCTAGTCTATAATATTAGTAGGATGAGTAGATAAGAAGATGCGTGTGTATGTTTACCTGTTGGCTCTGCCGCGTATGGCCCCCGCGGTCCTCTCCAGCGAGTCAGGGTCTCCCTCCTGCAGCGCCACCACGCACTTGTTCACGTCCTCCAGGATGTGGTTCTCTGAACGATAAATATAATGAGATTCAAATTATGTGACTTAAGCCCCGTTCCAATAAACAAAAACGAGTCGTTTTGCTTACGGATAGTTGTATTTTGACACACGTCTCATAGAACTTATGTCAAAATACTACCATCCGTAAGCAAAACGAGTCGTTCTTGTTTAATGGAACGGGGCGTTAGTAAAACAGAAACGTCATAACTAGTTGTTGCCAGTGATTTGGCGCGCGTAGACGTCGAAATTTATCTTAAGAGTTCATAGTACCGGGATTGGCCTGTGTTACTCCAGGTAATACACTTTCTATGTCAGGAATTTCATCAAAATCTTTTCAGCAGTTTTTTGGTGAATGAGTAACAAACAGTCACATATGGGAAGAGGTTTCAGGGGGAACGCGGAAATAATAGTCTGGCTTGAGTTGAGAACAAATGAAAAAAAAACAGCTTATTCGCCTTTAAAACGTTGCCCTACACTAGGATTTTTCCTGTATCGTGGGTGCGTTTGCAAACATTTAATCTCACATACACAAACAGTCAGACCCGAAACAACTATCTGCAGGTCATACAAATATTTGTTCCGTGCGGTGATCGAACCCGCGACACCCAGCGCAGCAGCCGATCGCTAAGCCAACCGTGCCGTCAATAATGTAGCTTTCTAATCTCAAAGAATTTTTGAAATCGGTCCAGTACTTTTTGAGTTGAACACGGAACAAATATAAGTGTATGTAAGTTTAAATATTTGTAAACGCACCCACGATACAGGAGAAATTCCTAGTGTGGGGCAACGTTTAAAGAAAAAGAAACTCACCGCTAACGGCCAAGAAGTCGTCGATGGTGGTGATGTCGTCGACGGCGTCCGTGAGCAGCTTGACGGCGTTCTCCCAGGCGCGCGCGAACGCCGCCGCGTTCTCCTGCGCCACGCGCGAGCGCGGCCGGGCCGCTAGGACGCGCGCTGAGTTTATTACCTGATGAAGAAACACTTATTTTATTACACACTAAGGGGCCATCCATAAAGTACGTCACATGTAAAGGGGGGGGAGGGGGTCGACGAAATTTGACATGGTGTGACAAGGGGTAGGGGGGGGGGTCCTAGTTTTGTGACATCACATTTCAAATTTAATAAATTGAATCGCGAAATTTGAAATATTAAATTATTTTTAAGTTTTCTCTATAAATTACGTACTTTTATTTTTATTTTTCCAGTTCTTTTTACACATAACTATAAGTATATTTAAAAAAAAAATATTGGATATTTCCACAAAAACAATCGTTAAAATGATACTAAAGCATGTGTTCAGTCCATTTTTTAGATGTCTAGAAGGGGTGGGGTGTAAAGAAAATTGGAGCATTACGACTCCTGGCAACATTCAGAATCATAATCTGCATGCTTTTCTGAGTTCAACCCCATACACCGAATGCGGTCCTCACATTTTGCATACTCAACTCCACCCAGCGTCTGGACTATAACGAATACACAACAACGCATCAACATTCACAGAGCGACACTCAGCACTGCGGCAACAGCACTGGCACTGCTTGTGACTGAGAGAATCATACCTTAAGGCCTCCATGCTAAGCAAAAAAACTTGAGAGGTGTCAAGGGACACCCGGATAGAACGAAGTTATTATTTATTATGTACAAAAACCCTGTTTACACTCAACAAAAATAATCGTCGCGACACCACACTGTTCAATGCGAAATATTAAGACGATACGAAAATAATTGGCTTGCTTTCTATGAGAGAGAGACAGAGACAGACAGAGAAACATGCGCACGCCGCACGGCTTACAACTATAGCAAAAAATGTCGTTACAACTTTTGAAGTTAAGCAAAAAGTGTCGTTACAACTTTTAACCTTAAGCAAAAAGTGTCGTTACAACTTTTGACCTTAAGCAAAAAGTGTCGTTACAACTTTTGACCTTAAGCAAAAAGTGTCGTTACAATTTTTGACCTTAAGCAAAAAGTGTCGTTACAACTTTTGGTTTTAAGCAAAAAGTGTCGTTACAACTTTTGGTTTTAAGCAAAAAGTGTCGTTACAACTTTTGGTTTTAAGCAAAAAGTGTCGTTACAACTTTTGGTTTTAAGCAAAAAGTGTCGTTACAACTTTTGGTTTTAAGGAAAAAGTGTCGTTACAACTTTTGGTCTTAATTTTTATAGCGAAACTTCGTTCCAAAAAGTAAGCAACTACACGTTAAAGGCACCCCCTGTGGGGTACAAGCCTCGGATCAGGGCGAAGTACAGGCTTTTTTGCAGATGGGAAATCATCAAAACTTCCCCTGCTCTAGGCAGAACGGGGAGGAGTGTCAGACTTGTACTGACCTTTACGTTACGGGTCCGCGGTATCTCTTTCGAACAACCCGCAACCCTGGGAGGGACAAGCTGGAACTAAATGATGTAAAAGCTTGACGGCACGGTTAGCGCAGTGGCTGAGCGATCGACTGCTGCGCTGCGTTTCGTGAGTTCGATTCCCGCACGGAACAAATATTTGTATGACCTGCAGATAGTTGTTTCGGGTCTGGGTGTTTGTGTATGTGAGTTTAAATGTTTGTAAACGCACCCACAATACAGGAGAAATTCCTAGTGTGGGGCAATGTTTTTTTAAAAAGAAAGAAAAGAAAGCTGGTAGAATATACTTACTTGTGGGCACAAGGACTCGATGTGTTCCGCAGCGTGACGAACCATCTTCACGCCATCCTCATTGTTGGACATTGAGCAGACGAGGTTGGCGACCTGACAAAATTAAATAAAAATCGTGTTAAGATTTTTTTAACCGACTTGAAAAATGGTGGAGTTTCTGAATTCGTCGGTATTTTTTTATGTATGTTCACCGATTACTCAAAGACGCCTGGACCGATTTGCAAAATTCTTTTTTTGTTTGATAGAGTATATTTCCCAGATGGTCCCATTTTAATTTTATTTATATTGTTAGGTAGTTCATGAGTTATCGTCTATATTTATTTATTTAACACTTCAAGTAAAAAGTACAGAGACGGATTTAATGTCATAGGCTATTTCTACCAGTCAACCTTTGGGTGACGCAGAGACAAACAATGTCTAATAATAAATAATGTCTATAATATTTAAATCGACGGTCCCTACGTACATAAGGTGAAGTAAAAAACCGAGGTTTACAGGAGAGCGTAATTTGTGTTCAACACGCCCTAGAAATAATTCTATGAGCAATAATAAATATTTTCTTTCTACAATATTTTAACAGTTTTAAGAGCTTTATAATGTTATTTACACATAAGTATTTTATTTTTTCACGTTTTCTTGGAAAAACTGATAGATGACCGTTTCTACGACACTTATTCGTTTTATTTATAATACTTGTTCTTTTATACGATTTTTAAAACAAGGTACATAAATTTAAATAAAAATCGTATGTCAGCATGTGCGCATAGATAATCTAAAGCCAATGATACAATAAAAAAATGCCATTTTCGACATGTCTTTATGTACGTAGGGACCGTCGATATTTTCTCTATGTATATATGGATGATCTGCTAATCTTTTAGTAACAATGTAAAATGAATACTCGATAAAAAAAAAAGTGATATATTATCATTATACCAATAACTTAAAATGCTGAAGTAAAAACGTTTTTGTAAAAAATTAAACCAACTTCCAAAAAAAATTAATAATAACTTTACTTCCGGAAGTCGTTTCGTCGTTTTAAGTTTCGTTGACTTTTTTGATAAAGTTTTAGTTTTAGTTTTTTTTTTTTTTTACCGTCTTATTACAAAAGTTTGAGTTAGTACTGGTTTAAACCTGGACTAAATAGTCTAGGATTGTTACGGTATTAAAGTTAGTACCAGGTTTAAAATGTGTTCATATTACAAATCAAAGACTAACCGAAGACCAGTTAGTCCAAAGATCATCCATGGTTTAAATATTATACACAGATAAAAAATAAAAAAGGGCAATCATTCGTTCTTTTACACAGGTTTCATTCAATATGACATTCCGTTTTTCCTAATGTTGATTTTAACTACATATTTTAAATGCATAATAACTCTTTATTCGTAACAAATAAATCATTTTATTTGTTTGTCCAAGTTCCAACCTCTTGAACGAGCGCAACAAACACACACATCGCGTTTTTTATATCAAGTTTTATTTTATATCAACGAACGTGAAACGGAGTACAGCTTCGCGGCGTAATTCGAGATGCGAATGCGACGGTCCAACCAAATATTTATGTTATTGCATTGTATCCTTTAATAAACAGTTCTTTATTCATTGATCCTAATATTGTACTGTATTGCTGTTATGGTTCTGTGCGAGAAGTTTTGTGGTCAAATTGAGAAAAGGTAATTCAGGAAAGAAATGGAACAACAGAAGAAAAAAAGGGGTGAAAATTGGAGTCCTGAAGAAAAAGTTAGCAAAACATCGAAATATTGTATAGTGTGCAGTACTTTGTATTATTCCTATTTCGATAAAGATTAACGTGAATCTACTTATTACAATAGGAAATACTACGGCAACTGATTAGTCAGTCAGCTCATATTATAGAGGACAAATCTACTAAAAAGGCAAAGGGCTCAAGGGGCATCCTCGAGGATCGTGAGCTAAATCTTCACGTAAAAGATCCACAATATTTTTTCACTGAAACGTTTTGTGAACCTATATTTGTATCTAAAATCTTCGTCACTCAATTCAAATGGATTTCCACGATGACGACGTATCACAGATCGACGAGAAGTCTCAAGCATCTCCATATCTTCTAAGTCCATCAAGTCAATCATATTAATATCCATTTTTCAACGATATAAAAACAATAAACACAGAAAATTAAATCCACGGTAACCTCAACTTTTTGTAGAAATTGACATTTGACTATAGTACCAAAGTTAGACCATGGTTAAACTAGGGGTCTCGCGGGTTTATCTTTAGTACCATAGATAGTACCAGGATTAGTGATAAACTTCATTTTATAATAAGGTTTTTGTTAGTCCATTGTTTAAACCTAGAACTAATCCCAGTACTATATTTAGTCCGCGTTTTGGAATAAGACGGTTAGAGTTTACTCCTTAAGAATCGATTTTCATATATAAGGCGCCCGGTATGAGAAAAATGTGAGGTGTAAAATCTACTGATGAATGACTCGTTACGTTTTTGGTGCAACTTTGGTGCAACCGCACCTATGGTGTTTGTCGTACAGTTGAATATTACTAGATGGCGCTTTATGAAATTTGTCGTCCGTCAGTGATATATTTAATTATTTATTATTATTTTTTTATGATATTTATTTTTTATTTTTTTTTGTACTTAAGGAGTAAACTCCAGTCATGCGTCGGAGCTGACACACACACTTTTTCTTTTAGTGTTGAGTTTTTTGTTCTTTTTTATCCTTCTTTCTTTCTTTAAATGACTCCTCCCACCCTTCGCTGAGTGAAAGAGATTGTCAGACTTGTACTGACTAAAACCCATGCTCCTTCTTTTGCCCTTTACCCGCAACCCCAGATTTACAATATCAACCAAGTTAAAACAAGTGCTTCAATTACCTCTACAAGCTTGTTAGCATGTTCAGTAAAGACGAGCGCGTATTCCTCGACCTCCTTCTCGTTACCGTTTCGAGCTGCCTCCATCAGGACCAGGAGTGGTACGTTGGTTTCCAGGAAACTAGAAATATAAAGATATTGTTATTAAAAGGTAGGTGTGGTAGGTAGGTGGAATAGATAGGGTAGATACGTGGGACAGGTAGCGTAGGTAAGGTAGGTAGGGTAGGTAAGGTAGGTAGGGTAGGTAAGGTAGGTAGGGTATGTAAGGTAGGTAGGGTGGGTAAGGTAGGTAGGGTAGGTAAGATAGGGTAGGTAGGTGGGATAGTTTGGGTAGGTAGGTGGCATAGTTAGGGTAGGTAGGTGGGATAGTTAGGGTAGGTAGGTGGCATAGTTAGGGTAGGTATGTGGGATGGGTAGGTAGGTAGGTAGCGTCCATAGGGTACAATCAGATCCATTACTCTTTTAGTCACATGTGCTTCATCCCTCCTCATTATTTACATATCCATACCAAGACAAACGACTTCCTTTCAATTTTTCGTTTTTTTTGACATGCTCTCAACTGCCAGAGCAAATTAGATTCAAGACGAAGGTTTCCATTGAGTGATAGCTTTGTAATACATAGTACTCACACAATTTGGGCTAAGTCATTATATAACGACGAAGTCAGGGCGATGTCTAGTTTTTAATTTTTATGCTGTAATATGTTTTGTAATTAAATTTTGTTTTTTTAAATATGTTTACTGACCTATAACTCATTGGTGTGGTATAATATAACTATTAATAAAAATCGAGTTGGTTATTAATGGAGACCGGATTATATGCAACATAAAAAGCTTGTTATATGCATTAAAAAATGCACGAAAATTGGCAGAATATGCGAAATAAAATGAAAAACACTTTAACTGCAGATCAATGAGCACGCACGTCAAGTTTGAACAAGTAACAATGTATATACGTAAAAGGTGAAATGATTTTGTAGTAGGCGAGCGCGACGTTCTCATGTCCCTTTCATTTTATTATCGTAAAGGCGGGTACAGACTGCTGTAACGTAACATGCAATGTAACACGCAATGAAAGAATTTGCCGTCCATATTGTCGCAATGTATCATGCAATTTAACTGAATTCCCTTAGTGTAGACGCCTTGCGCGCACGAACCGTGCACACTACGCGCACGAACAGAGCATTTCAACACGTGAGCGCCGCGATCCGCCATTAGTCGGTTTTTTCGCCGAACACAAAGGGGCGCGGCGTGCGGCGTGCCGGGAACGATGCGAGCCGTACATGTAGGGTTGTGCGCGCGCTGCGACCACACTTATCAAATACATTGCATGTTACGTTACAGCAGTCTGTACCCGCCTTAACTGTCAAAACAAAAGACGCGCGCGCCTACTGACTGCGTTCCGAAATGCAGTGAAAAGTCATAATTATTACTCAATAGCTAAGCTCTTATGTTTTGTAACTGTTATAAAATTTGGTCGCATTTCGAAACGAAGGGTGAGTGAAGAATATTGTACGTAATGGATCTTAGGTAAAATATGCGAATACCGCTGAGAATGGCTTAAAAATGCATATGCGAATATGCAAATGAATATAATCCGGTCTCTAGTAAGTAATAAATAAAATAATTCAAGTATCGTCACCTGTCAGACACATGATCAACGACAGCCTTCCTGAGCTGTCTCCGGAGGTCCCTGGTCTTCCTGCACATGTTCTCCAGCGCCCTCTCGAGTCCGGCCTCGTGTTCCGCGACGCCAGTCTGTAAGCTCTACCTCCTACATTGTCTGGTTACCGGTCAGCCCCATTGGGGTTGGTACAATTACATCCTTACTAGCTGTGCACAGCGGTTTCACCCGCTGCTGACTACCCTTATCACTTAGAGGTTTGAAAGATTGATAGTAGTCGATTCTCAGATTTACTGATTATGCATAAAAAAAAACATAAGAATCGGAGTTTCGGAGGAGTATGGGAACGAACATTGTGAAACGAGAATTGTATTCAGGGTTATTTGTAAAACACTAGCAACGTCTCAGGACCATGTTACTAACACCATAATCAACAACTTTTGTTCTAGAACATTTAAACATTTATCATATTTTAGTTCATCAGATTTTCATACAAAAATAAAAATATTGAAATTGAACGCTCTAAATGTTACGAAATCTATGCGAAGCAAACGTACCTACAAGCGGCGGTGTAGGTATGTAGGTACAGCAAAATACGGAGTTGAAATGTGTTAGATAGGACAACGAAATCATGAAGATTTGTTCTTGGTAAAAGTATAAAATTTTGTAAAAAATCATAGAACAAAAGTTGTAGTTTATGATGATTGTAATACAGTCCTGCAAGGTTGTCGGTGTTTTACAAATAACCCTGTATATTAGATATACTTCTTTCGTCTCGAAATTTGAACGTTATTTTGGCAACCTTCTTTCGACAGAAATTGCTATATTAGAACTTTGTTTTACCTTGCTAAAACAGCTTTCTAGAAAAAAAGTGTAATATGCATGGCCTCGTCAATATGCAATACAATTCCAAATTCCCAACACTTTCGCTGCCCAGAACTCAGCGTATGATTCCAAAAACAAGTCAGCGAAAGGGTTAAGATAATGAATGAATATACCTAAGTGAAGATTTTTTTTTTTTTCGATTTATACGGACGATATGCTAATATCTCTTTATAGAATTTTTATTTGTAAATTTTTTTCGCACCACTGTATACATAATTATTTTTTTATGCATAGTTCAATTAATTATACTTATGTTGTGGGAGCCTCGTGCCTAAGTTATACAATGTGTCCGGTCATGGACTAGCGATATTCTAGATACTTATGTAACGAGTGTTTTAATATACTATTACGATACACACTTGGATCTAATTCACTTCCCCGCTTTTAGGCAGCCATTTTGAAATATTCTCTATGCGTGTACAAAAATAATCATATCTCTCAAAGTTTTGGTCTTACTGACACGAAAATAGGTTTATTCAGAGGACAACAATATTGTCTATCGTTTAAATTAAGAAATGATGAGCTTACATTTTCGTAACTTTAGAAAACAAAATTAAAGTCCAAAAAAATATGCAAATCAACGGAAGTTTTGTAAACTTTTTCGTGAAAAAAAATGGTAAGTACATAGTTTTTTTTATAAATCAATAAATTTGAGTAAGTACTAGAATGTTTGTTATATAAGTACATAGAATATCGCTAGTCCGTGACCGGACACATTGTATATACCACAACTAAAAAGGTTACAATAAGAAAAAAACATTCTGCAAACAAAAACTTCCAAAAAACACTTAAAAGACGCAAAATTAATTTACTTCCGGAAATAGGTAGCAAAAAAATCGATGAACTAAACAAAAATCACCGTCTTTTCTTGGAAGTTCGTTTTTCTTACAAAAACTTTTTAAATACACACATTAATTTTCACCTTACATATCCATAATAACATTATTTCTTTCTAATCAATGCTTATTATATAATAGTGCAATACTCACATTAGCCATGTATTCGTGCAACAGATCCTGCAACGCCTGTCGTACAGCGTTGCACTCAGCTACGATGCGCTCGCGACGTTCGTCCCTGTAGACATTATCAATCATTTATCTTCTCACATCTACCATTACAGGCTAACCAAATGCAACAAATACACCATTTTTTCGGTAACTAATCATCAAATAACTTCCCCCGCTCTGGGCGGAGCGGGGGAAGTTATTTCTTTACTTTAAACCGCTTGATGATAAAAAAATATCTTTCTCTTCCCTTTTCTTCCCTCTTTCTCCCCCTTTTCTCACTTTTTTTAGGATATGTCCGTCTCTAGGGACCCAACTATCTCTGTACCAAAATTCCTGTCCGTATTAAAAGAGGTGGAAGATTTCCAGTAAGCACGAATGGGCTGCGTAGGGAGACAATTTCTCGCCACAGTTTGAGTGTTTCCTTAGAGCGTTTGCTACTGAGCTGAAACCGCTGTAGGTTAGGGTTAAACTAAATAGTATTTTAAATTGTTACTGTATGCAGTTGGGCGTTTATAGCTGTGCCACAGTATAATATTTTTGCATTTATCTTCATTTCTTTTTGTAAAACTGTTTAACCAAATTGTTCCAAAATAAACGTTTTTTTTTACTCCCCCCCCGCCTCTACTCTGCATAGAGAGGGGGAAGTTATTTGATGATTTCCCATCAGCAAAAAAAATGCTTCGTCGTGCGTGCAGCCGCCTTCAGCTATTTATAAGACGTTTTCACGTCTAAATTCTACCAGAGTGCGAGCAGTTGACGACTCGGTTGGCGCAGTGGCTGAGCGATCGACTGCTGCGCTGCGTGTCGCGGGTTCGATCCCCGCACGGAACAAATATTAGTATAAACTACAGGTAGTTGTTCCCGGTCTAGCTGTTTGTGTATGTGAGTTTAAATGTTTGTAAACGCACCTACAATACAGGAGAAATTCCTAGTGTGGGGCAACGTTTTTTTAAAAATCTCCTGGTTAATTATCCCCCGAATACTGAAACGTCACTCAAAATTTGAGGGCTGCTTAACATTTAGAGCAGCTCTTAAACTTTAGATTTCGTATTGTCAAACGTCACTTTTGAGTATCTGTTAAATTTAAGTGGTACTTAAATTTTGAGTGACGTTTCAGTATTCGAGGGTAAGTCTTTTATTGGTGGTTTATGGACATTATTAAATCTTCTATTTTCTTATATGCCTTACCTGGTACATGAGCTATCAGCCATGAGAGCAGCTCCGGATATGATGGACTCCAGCCGTTCCTCCAGTGAGGGTCGCGTGCGGAGCTCGGAGTACGCGAGAGGTTCCATCACCATGCGCTCCTGTAAGTTAGACGAAGATAGAGAATCAATTATTTGCTTATATTTATTTATCACTTCAAGTATAAAGTGCAGAGGCGGACTTAATACCGTAGGCATTTTCTACCAGTCAACCTTTAAGTGATGCAGAGATAAACAGTGGTAGGAAAAAAAAAGCAAAATATTTATACTAAGTATATAGATATATAAAATACTATAAATATAAAACAAAATACTATAAATACATATCAAAGAATAGATGCACTAAATAAAAATACAAACAATGAGGAAAACATTAACTATGTGACGGTACTAACTTGCGCCCGCGATTTCGTCTGCGTGGCATAGTTACTTTGGGCTAAAGCTAACTTTAACCTGCGTGATGATTGAAAAGAAACCGGCCAAGAGCGTGTCGGGCCACGCTCAGTGTAGGGTTCCGTAGTTTCCCGTCCGTCACAATAAGTGTTCCCACTTATGAGTTTAAAGGTGGAGGAGCGTGCAATGTTGCACGTTCCGCGGTAGGCGCTCCAACAGTTTTTGTACAAAAAAGACAAAAAGTTGTACAAAATACAACTTTTTGTCTTTTTTGTACAAAAACTGTTGTGTCAATCAAGTTCAAAGTGATTTTCCTAGAAAGTCCTTATAAAGTTCTACTTTTCAGATTTTTTTCAGATTTTTTTTATATTTTTTAAACTTATGGTTCAAAAGTTAGAGGGGGGGGGACACATTGTTTTTTACTTTTGGAGCGATTATTTCCGAAATTATTGACATTATCAAAAAATGATTTTAGTAAACCCCTATTCATTTTTAAATACCTTTCCAACAATATATCACACGTTAGGGTTGAAATTAAAAAAAAAAACACTTCCCACTTTACATATAGGGTGGCTACCCTAATAAAACATTTTTTTCCAATTTTTATTTTACCACTTTGTCGGCGTGATTGATATACATATTGGTACCAAATTTCAGCTTTCTAGTGCTAACGGTCACTGAGATTAAGCGAGGACGGACGGACGGACGGACGGACGGACAGACATGGCGAAACTATAAGGGTTCCTAGTTGACTACGGAACCCTAAAAAATTCTTTCTCTGCCCTTTTTTCCCTCTTTCTCCCTCATTTCTCACTTACAAAATCAATAAAATCAAATCATAAGGTCAATGCAAACGAAGTCATTACACTTACATCAAAATCATCGAGCGCTTGAGCCAATTCACCTGGGCCTTCTATGGGACGATTTCCACCTGAAAAAAAAAAGGAAACATTATTTTCAATACACTTCCTCGATAACTGGTTCTTATTGCACTACGATTAGGTTCAAAATGCAAAGGATTTCACAGGCGTGCTTTTTCTCATTGATCACAAAGAAGGCTTTAATTTTTTTTTAATTATGTATTAGGCGCATGTTTTAAATGCTTATATTTAATCCTATCCTACTAACATTATAAATGCGAATGTTTGTAACTCTTTCACATCAAAACGGCTGAACGGATATTGATTAAATTTGGCACAGGGGTTGATTATGGTCTTGAATAACACATAGGATACTTTTTTTTCGTTATCACGCGGGCGAATCAGCGGTCGCCAGCTAGTATAAAATAGTAGCCCATCAGTATCGGGAACATCACTCAACATATCGGAGGTCAGGGCAGGGCATCCTGGGTTCCGATTCCTGGGTAATAAATTCCTGAAGAAATCGCTAGTAATATTTAATAGCCCGGAGTTTGGAAGTTGGCGGTATGATACCCCCGATGCTTTCACTTGATACAGTCCACGTCGTGTCGTGTTCCCGTCCCACCGCACCATGACCGTGTGGGAACAGAGAGTGAACCTGCGCCTGCGCACGCACGCCGCAACTATCTCCCGCGCAGATGTATTAATTAGCAGTGATCAGCTGTTGCGTCTGCTTACACAAGAGCTCAGAACTCACCGACGACGGGTATGGGTTGTCCCTTAGCGACGGCGGAGATGCTGTCGACGGCCTGACACACCGCGCGCAGCACATAGTCACGGTTGGCCTTCGCGGCCGCCAGCTCGGGGTGACGGACGTACACCTGACGGACAAATACAAACATACATTTACATACATAGATAGATGGGCTCTAAAAATGGATGATGAAAAACGATTGCATGTAGCGGAGATCAGAATGTTTAGATGGATGTGTGGATAAGATAAGATTTATTTATTTGCTCAAACATGTATTTACATACAGAAAAAAAATGCATGTATCCTTACTAATATTATAAAAGCGAAAGTGAGATTGTTTGTTTGTTTGTTACCTCTTCACGCTTTAATGGCTACACCGATTTTGATGAATTTTGGTACAGAGATAGTTGGGAACCAGGAGACGGACATAGGCTAACTTTTATTTAAAAAGAGTGGGATGTGAGGGAGAAAGAGGGAAGAAAAGGGAAAACTTAGCGTTGCTATTACAAATCAATAAGGCGCAAGAGGAACTGTGTTACCCCGAATTTAACGCGAGCGAAGCCGCGGGCAAAAGCTAGTGATGATATAAAAATAGTTCAGACATGTTTGCCATATACCATAGCGTGCAAATGTTTTAATGTTTTAAAATTGTTTCGGCATTAAATAATCACATAACAATGTAATTAATTTTGAGTGAAATTAGCAAAAGACTAGAAATGTTAATTATACATGGCAAAAGTAAAAAAAAATGTCAGTGAGTTTAGTAATAATGTCAAAATTATAAGTGACAAGTGTGGAGTGACAAGAATGGATAAAGTAAGGAATGAGTATATTAGAGGAAATTGAAAAAGAGAGTCGTTTGTCTTGGTATGGACATGTAATGAGGAGGGATGAAGCACATGTGACTAAAAGAGTGATGGATCTGAATGTTGATGGACGGAGAGCGAGAGGAAGGCCAAAGAAAAGATGGATGGATTGTGTAAGGAATGATATGAAGGAGAAAGGAGTAAATGATGCCGTGACGTCTGATAGGGGAGAATGGAAGAAGAAAACGTTTTGCGCCGACCACAAATAGAATGGGACAAGGGCAGGAAATTTATGAGATTGATAGATAGATAAATCATCTATTTAAATACACAATACAAAAATAAACACAAACAAAAATATCAAACTGAGAAAAAGAAGGAATAGATGTAATAAAAACAAGTAGGTAAGGTAGAAGTTAGATTGACCCTTATTTAAAAAAAAGTTAACGTTTAACACTAGGATTTCTCCTGTATCGTGGGTGCGTTTACAAACATTTAAACTCACAAACACAGCCAGACCCGAAACACCTATCTGTAGGTCATACAAATAATTGTTCCGTGCGGGGATCGAATCCGCGACACGCAGCGCAGCAGTCGATTGCTCAGCCACTGCGCCAACCGTGTCGTCTTCATGCTTTGCATGTTTAATGTTATTTTGTGTAGTGTAGTAACAAAAATTGGTATTGGTAAATCTTTTTATGCTTAGCTTATTTCTTTTGCACTATGGACCTAGTTTATCACCGGTGACTTCTTCACTGTACGTGTAAGCGGGCACACCCGTTAGACTGGAGAATTTATTATTTAGAATTTTTATTTTTATATATAATTGGTGTGTGCTAGCCACGGAACAGAAAAAACAGTGGAAGTAGTAAGTAGGCGTGGCACCTGTCGCCACTAGTATGAACCGATGTTCGTACTTTGACGCTCACGCGCTCTCAGTTGCATACTGGACTATGTGAACTTATCTTGCCCTTAAAAAATATTACAATGCCTTATTGTGCCATATTGGAATGTAAAAACCATAGCCGAAGGATAAATCTAACTCATGGATGTGTTTCATACCACCGGTAAGTATTATTTTTGGATTTATTTAAATAAAATGAAAAAATCAAGTTACGTCAAACATTGCACAACATAAACAAACAAAAAATATCCTTAACGTGATCACAATAAAGTTGAATTTATTTTTCCGGACATCAGTTTTTCTAGAATATTAGATAGCTTACCTATACTTTTGACGCTATCCAATTAGTGCGTGACTATATCGATAAAATCAATCGACATGTTTTACATTGCCTTAAAATAAGAATAAGTACAAGTAATAATATAATATTATGGTTAATTGGTTGATTAATTAAGTTAATTAAATAAAAATGGTAGATACATTTTTGTATGCGTATTATTTAAATAAATCTAGCTAAAGAATTAGTAAAACAACTGACGTTTGAACTATACATACATACTCTTAGGTTTTTTTTCTTCATTATAATTTCAGTTTTCCTAATGTTCCAACAACTAAACAAATATGGATCAACGCTACTGGGAGATTAAGTTGGTTTCTTACAAAAAACAGTACTATCTGTTCGCAGCATTTTAATGCAGATGATTTTATTATAAAAAAACCTGGTAACAGATATTTAAAGGATAATGCCGTACCAAGTTGAAACTTTTTGATTCGTCAAACTCTGGTAAGTGCAAATACATAATTAAAGCTTCATTAAAATACTTTTCAACACACTAGTTAAAGTGACTTTTAACTAGTCACCTTTTTTGGGTGCGTAATGTAGCATATTAACACTAAATCGTCCCCGTGGTTATTATTAGCATAGAGCCGATCAGGGTTCGAAATTCGAAATTTTATTTAACAAACTTATTGACATTTTATTTACCTTCAATGTAACTCTAAAATAAATATCTGTTTTAAAATATGAACATAAAAAGTAGTTTCTACATAGTTTTTAATTTTTCGTCCATTTTTTTTTTGTTTCTCATCATAGGAACAAACTTTTTAGAAAGATTAACTAGCTTAATACTTACTTAAAGTAAAATGTTTATTTTTAATAAATTATTTTGAATGCCTCAAATCGCCCTAATCCCTACAATAATATTTAGAATAATATAAATTTGACATTTACGTAAATATATTTAAAATGTAAAAATTAATAGAAACACGATAGTATTTTTATTGGTACATTTTATGTAACTCGATTTTTCCGCTTCTAAATTGAATAAGTAATTGATAATATATATCAATTACTTATTCAATTTAGAAGCGAGAAAAAATTGAGAAAACAATATCATACATCAATTTCTTCGCTACATTAAAAATTAATTTTACGATTTATTTTAGGAAGCATTGAAATAACATACCTATTTTCATACTATCGATATATGTATGCATTTAATTTAATATTGAATTTTAATATTTTGTTTCTCATTGTATTTTTTAAATATTTTTTTATACTATCGATATGATATTTATCGAATCACAACACTGTTTGAGTAGCAATCAGCATTTGTGATAGACTATACGCTATTCAAATACCAACCTTATTTTAACATGTTTACAGTTAAGTTGTAAAAATTCAGTAATTAACGCCATCTAGCGACTAATAGCGGCACTTAGTGGTAAAAGATTTAGTTTTTTGTTTTTGTTCAAAAATTTGGCAATATGAATTGTAGATCCATAATGTTAAGGTTGCATTTCATTTATTTATTTTTTTGCATTTCGTCTACTCCCAGTTTTTGTTTTTAGCCAATCGTATGATCGGGTTCACAGTATGTGTAAATTGTAACTGTGTGAGTTTGGCGACACTGGTCCTCGAACAAAGCTGCCCTTATGCTACTTCCACTGTTTTTTCTGTTCCGTGGTGCTAGCTGACAAGTGACAATAAATGAATAATTTATTAGTTTTTTTATAATTTCTTGTGATAAACGGAATTGTATAAAATCTGGTTCTTCTAACCTGATAGACAGATGTGTTGCTGGGGAGTTTGTTCCGCCACTTCTTCTTCAAAAACACTAGGAAGTGGCGAAGGGCAGGGCTTTTTATGGGACTGTCTCTTGTAATGTGACGTTCAAAAAGTGCTGATTATCAGCCTAAGGAGAATGGGCATTTTGGTACTCGCTCCAATAGCAATCATTGTGGCGTCATTGGATAGATCTTTTAATCAGGAAAAATATTTACTATGGCGACTTGTCCCAAATCCTTGTCCGAAAACCTCGGGAAGCCCCCAAAGTTAGTTAATATCATAATTGCAAATACAATAATATTACATACCTATCATGGTTGAAAATACGAAAAATAACATTATTTAATACGAGAAATATATTGTGTAACTATTCATGCATAATATATCGTGATAATGGTGATGAATTTTGAAAATATGTATTTTTACATAAAAAAGTAGTATTACATTTAAGATACACAGTTAACTACAGAGCAAGGTAATGAAGCTCGATCAGTTACAATATGGTAGTAGTGCGTAGCGGAAGTGATGAACGGCAGTTCAAACGAGATTTCAAGCTTTCGCGGCATAAATATTTTAATAAAACACTACCAAAAATGTTCATTGATTTTAAAATCGCCGCAGCTATGTTAAATAATTTCCACATACCCATCAATGATAACATTCATGCAGAGGCCTTCCGAAACATGATTAGGGAGAGAATAGATTCCCCGAATCTACTTTATGATTATGTAGAAAGAAAACGTTTGAATAGCCGAAGAGCAGATTTTCAAAGAATAGAAAGTCAAGAAATACAGAACTTCCCACTACTGACGGAACAGATTATTTTACTTTCTTGGGGCACCTATCAACTAAAGCTAGCCCGATCCTATTGCAACGAGCATTTGTCAAATGGACTATACATTTTAGAAATATATAGAGAAAGTGCACTTCAAGATTTAATTGAATATGGCATAAACGAAGATACTTGGCTTTTACCCGGACGCATACAGTCGCGTCACGTACGGTCAAAAACTCTTATGATTGTTATATGTATTGGTAAAAAACAATGTAAATGAAAACGAAACCAATATCCATAACATTTTATGCAATTATTACTGCACGTGTTTGACCGGACGACGAACAGTCGGCACTTGTGCTCATATAGTTTCAATCATGTGGTATCTAGGATATGCCAGACATGAAGGCTTCACTGCTCCTGCAGCGTTCCTCAACGATATCATTATTGATAATAATGTTTAAAAAAATAAATAACGTTTCTTACTTTTCTTTTTTTATTCCTGAGTGTTTATTCATTTTAGTACCTATTAATCAACACACACATGATTCTATACAAGACAACGATATAATATCACCATTACCTTAACAAAATCAAACAAAAACCAAAAAAAACTATTTTTTTTTATTAAATACTTAACACAAAATAACTCCGTTCCGACAGCAAATGGAGACAAGCGACTTGGTTATCATTAATCCTTGTAAAAAGACCTTTCCAATGATTTATATATTATGGCTATTGGGCCGAGTACCAGGCTTCATACATTTTTGCCCATTCTCCTTTGAATAAATGACTTTTTATTTTGAACACCCTTGAACTTACCCAGGTTTGACTGTATTCATCTCATTCTTTTGTCGATTTACTGAAGGTTCACTTCTATCGACACCTTTTTGTTTTTTAATGTAATTTTAATTTTAATGTAATTCTTTTTAATGTAATTTTAATGTAATTCTTTTTTAATGTAATTTTAATTTTAATGTAATTCTTTTTAATGTAATTTTAATGTAATTCTTTTTTAATGTAATTTTAATTTTAATGTAATTCTTTTTTAATGTAATTTTAATTTTAATGTATTTTTTTTAATGTAATTTTAATGTAATTCTTTTTAATATAATTCCTTTTTGATGTAATTTTAATTTTAATGTAATTCTTTTTTAATGTAATTTTAATTTTAATGTAATTCTTTTTTAATGTAATTTTAATTTTAATGTAATTCTTTTTTAATGTAATTTTAATTTTAATGTAATTCTTTTTTAATGTTATTTTAATTTTGATGTAATTCTTTTTTATGTAATTTTAACGTAATTATTTTTAATGTAATTTTAATGTAATTCTTTTTTAATGTAATTTTAATTTTAATGTAATTCTTTTTTAATGTAATTTTAATTTTAATGTAATTCTTTTTTAATGTAATTCTTTTTAAATGTAATTTTAATGTAATCCTTTTTTAATGTAATCTTAATGTAATTCTTTTTAATGTAATTCTTGTTAATATAATTCTTTTTTAATGTAATTTTAATGTAATTCTTTTTTAATGTAATCCTTTTTTAATGTAATTTTAATGTAATTCTTTTTAATATAATTCTTTTTTAATGTAATTTTAATGTAATTCTTTTTTAATGTAATCCTTTTTTAATGTAATTCTTTTCTAATGTAATTTTAATTTTAATGTAATTCTTTTTTAATGTAATCCTTTTTTAATGTAATTTTAATGTAATTTGGCGGTGAGCAGCATAGTGGAATGTTTCTTGAGCACGGCCCGCGCGGCCGCCAGCTCGTCCTTCATGCGCGGCTCCTTGAGCTCGCGCTATGTAATATAATACAGTAACCTTGGAGGCGGTGAGCAGCATAGTGGAATGTTTCTTGAGCACGGCCCGCGCGGCCGCCAGCTCGTCCTTCATGCGCGGCTCCTTGAGCTCGCGCTATGTAATATAATACAGTAACCTTGGAGGCGGTGAGCAGCATAGTGGAATGTTTCTTGAGCACGGCCCGCGCGGCCGCCAGCTCGTCCTTCATGCGCGGCTCCTTGAGCTCGCGCTATGTAATATAATACAGTAACCTTGGAGGCGGTGAGCAGCATAGTGGAATGTTTCTTGAGCACGGCCCGCGCGGCCGCCAGCTCGTCCTTCATGCGCGGCTCCTTGAGCTCGCGCTATGTAATATAATACAGTAACCTTGGAGGCGGTGAGCAGCATAGTGGAATGTTTCTTGAGCACGGCCCGCGCGGCCGCCAGCTCGTCCTTCATGCGCGGCTCCTTGAGCTCGCGCTGGCGCCGCGCGGCCTGCGCCGCCAGCTCGCACGCCGAGCGCCCGAACTGACGCGCCGACTCCATCAGCTCCGACTGGGACGACGCCGATTTCAGTTTGTCTAAGTCGTTTTCAACCTGAGGACACAAATTTACTAAGTTTTAGAGGGTGTAAAGTCAACGAAACCAACAATAGTTACCGACTTCCGGAAGTAAAGTTATTTTCCAGATTTTTTTTACAAAAAAATGGAAAATTAATACTCCAAAAAATGTGCTTGAATTATCATCATACCATATTAAAAATGCTGAAATAAATAACTTTTATAGAAGTTGATTATATTTTTGCAATTTTTTTTATTACCGACAGCTTAAAAAGTGAAGTGTAGTAGTATGTATGTATGCTCCTTAGGTAGACTTAACCCATTGTGTAGGGGAGGGTTTGTATTTATGCTTTTGCGGTTGCACAACGACACGCTTTGCTTACGCTTTGCTTGGTAGTATAGATGCAAGCCTACCTTACTGCTCCTTCAGAGTCAGTAAGGTGGCGAGGTCTTGGGGGAGAGCGCAACAGTCGCGTAGATCCCCAAGGCAAGTCTGGTGGATCCACCTTCACCCACCATCCACCTGTTCTTGGTCTAATTCCCTAAGAAATAGACGCAACAGAAACCACCAGGCGCTTTTCCACTCCTAACCACGACCCTCTGTGACTGAGTGGTTGTGGGCTCAACCGCCACTAAATCCAGCTGGCGATGAGCAGGGGAATCGAGTCACCTGCGCTAGGACCTGCGCAGTTGAGCGCCGTAAGCGGGGATGAAGGAGTCCTGGGGGGTTGAGCCGAGCGGCGCTGGTGTTAATGCGTCCGTAAGGCAACACGCCCTCTTTGGTCCGGATTTCAAGCGAAACGGTGGCCCCACCCAATAGCCAAGGGTGGGGAAATGGCCACAGTGTCCCGTCAGAGGGGCACGGCGAGGTGCGGGGGGTCCGTGGAGGTCATCTTTGGAAGGCCGAAGCGGTGGGTTAAGGTCATGCTGACGGTGTAAGTGAGGGTTACCAACCCGATCAAGCACCCGATGTCGCAATGTAAGCCAGCCCTGCGCACCTATATCTCTCTGGTAATCCTAGTGTTCGAGCTAGTTTGTAGCGAGACGCTCCCAGGTGCGGGCTCCATGGAGGGTGGGAAGCCAGAGAGATGAATACCTATTACACATATTATGGATAATAAAAAACCCCTTAACACACCAAACACACACACACACCACACACACACATCACAAACACTTACTCACACACACCTCACACACACACCACAAACACATACTGGAGCGGAGGCGAAAGCCAATGAGGCTCCCACAGGAGGTGCCGTCGGCACATTTGTCGCCCCTGGGCGCTCTGCTGCTTTTGCGGCTAGCTCCAGCGCGGGTTCCGGTCCGGCAGTGGCGAAAACCGCTGCCAAGACCAAAACAAAGTCCCGTAATAAACCGAGGAAAACGGCGCTGCCCGGGACCAGTACCGTTCCTCGTTCCTTCTCAGGTACACAGCCTACACCGACGGTTAACTCCGAAGGTGGGGCTATTAGCAAACACCCACCTCTGCCTGTGGATCCTCAAGCCGCCCCTCTACCGCCGGCCGTTACTGGCCAGCCGGTGGAGCCCGGTATCACCGGAGACGAGTTTGCGCTCGCCTGGCAGGTGCAGAGGAGCAAGCGCAAGGGCACCAAGGGGAAATCCTCGGAGAGTACCCAGTGCTGCTGCGCTGACCACCTGAGGCAGACCGCCCCAACTTCTTCGGAAGGGGTCGGTAAAAAGAGGACAAGACTGACGAAGAAAGAGCGTCGTCAACTGTGGAGAGGTAAGAAAACCTCACAAGTAACCATACAGGCTAACGCCGCGGCTACGGGTAAACCAGCCAGCGGTAATGTCAATTTCTCCGCAGGCAAGCGATCGCAGGCCGTGGCTGGCACCAGCCAACCAGGACCTAGCCAACCGCCTGCTGGCGCAGAGGTACAGGGCCAGCACAGGAACCAGCGGCCCGTTCGGATGGATCAGACCGCGGCCAAGCGAGCTCTCAACGAGACCTCATCCCCTCGTGGCGAGCACAAGCGGCCGTGTCTTGATAGATCCAAACGGGTCGCCCACCAGAGCTACGCCCAAGCTGCTAGCACCAACCTCGACGTCGCAGTCACATGCGGCCGCACGGGGCTCATCAGCAGGGAGGTGTCGGAGCAGGTGCTAGCAGCCATACAGAAGCAGATCATTGCTGAGTCCTGCTCCCCCAAACCGGACGTCCCCGCACCGAACTTCAGGGCCAAACCGATTTTCGCCGGTGGGGTCCTTAGGCTGTGGTGCGGCACCGAACACACGCTGGCCTGGCTGGGGAAACTCGTCTCCGAGATGCCTCTTCCCGCCGGCACTTCGCTGGTGATCAAGAGGCAGTCGGAGATCCAGCGCCGCGTACGATGTGGCATACTCATCCCCAATGAGCAGGGGATGTTCACAGAGCCGACCAGTATTGGGCGAGCCCTGTGCTACCAAAACTCCTGGGTGGACATCAGGAGGTGGGTACTGCTGCCCGGCGACAAACAGGCCACGGCATGGTACATTGTGGTTGGCATCCCTGAGGACCAAATTCCGGCCCTGATGAAAGCCGACCGCCGTCTCACATTTTGCGCAGGGACGGTGTACATTAAATTCCAGGGCCCGAACGGCAAATTTGCCGATGTCCCTCAGGGTTGGGATCCGGCCACAGAAACCATGGTCGCGAAACCGGAGGATGAGAAACCTCCGTCATCAAACTCCGCGGAGCCACCCGCGGACACTCCTGCAGCAGCAGCGCCGGCCGTGGACTCCGCCGCCAGCGTGGACGCCGTCCTCTCATCGGGAGAAGAGATCGACGACATCATCCTGTCGTCGGTTTCGGACCCCGGGGAGGAGGGCTTCGACGCGGGCGACCTGTTCGCCGGGCTGCGACTAGCAGGTGACGAGCAACCGAGATCGTGTATCTATACTACAGAAAACCTAAAAACACAGCCACTAACAGATTTCTGTTGCAGGGATATCTCTGCAGCTAGGCTGACTATACAGCGTGACGACACAGAGGTGGAAATTGCCCTCGCCTCGATATATGCCCGAGGCTGAGGAACCGCCCCCGCATGACCTCGCCCGCCTCGTAAGACATTGCGAGTGCACCGGGCTGGAGGTTATCATAGGGGCCGATGCCAACGCCCACCACCCTCTGTGGGGCATGGACACGCAGAATGAAAGGGGTAAGACTTTAGTAGACTATCTGTTCTCAACCAACTTAACCCTACTAAACACAGGTTCTGAACCGACCTTTGTAACCAGGCGTAGCCGTACAATTATAGACCTTACTCTGGCCTCGGAGGGCGCAGCGGCAACCACCACCGGATGGCAGGTCTCCAAGGAGGCCTCCTGCTCGGACCACAGGTGGATCCGCTTCGATATCCAGGTTACTGTAACACCTACACTGCCACGGCGCAACCCGCGCAATACAGACCGTGCTGCATATACACGCACCCTTGAAAACAAGCTGGCGTCAATTGACGACTGGGTGACTTACGAGAGCACACCGCAGATTGAAGAGCGGGTAAGTCAGGTCACCAAGTCAATGCTAGACAGCTACCAGACTACCTGCCCCGAAACCGTTCCGCCAAACACATCAGGGAAACAACCATGGTGGGGTGCGGAACTGGAGCGTAAGCGCAGCAAGGTAAGACAAGCTCTAAACAGAGCTATGAATACTTGGGCGGACAAGGATTGGGACGCCTACTACGCGGCCAAATCCAGCTACAAAAAATGCATAAGATTCAGGAGCACCACAGGGTGGCGTAAGTACTGTGGCAACATCGAATCTTGTCATGAAGCTAATAGGGTAAGGAAAATACTGGCACAGCAAAAAACACCTGGGCCTACTGTTCTCCGAAAACCTGACAATACACTCACCACATCACCAGAAGAGGCGATGCGTGTCCTCATTGAAACTCACTTCCCAGGATGCGCATTTACACAGGTGATTGACTGGACAGAGACAACTCAAACGCCATCAGTAAACGACTGGCATTACGCTAACAAGGTGATAACACTGGAGAAAATCCAGTGGGCGATCCGTTGCTTCCATCCTTTCAAGGCGGCAGGCCCAGACGGCATCTTCCCTGCTCTACTGCAGTGGGGTAGCACATCCGTTGCCAGTAAACTGCTGCCCATAATGAGAGCGTGCCTAGCCTTCCGATACGTTCCTAAAGGATGGAGGGAAGTGAAGGTTATATTCATCCCTAAGCCAGGTAAGGGTGACTACACAAACGCCAAAGCCCACCGACCAATCAGTCTGACTTCCTTCCTTCTAAAAACCATGGAGAGGATCTGCGAAAGAGAGCTGAGGGACGGCGTTTTAAAAAAAATACCACTCCACGACAACCAACATGCATACAGCTCGGGTAAGTCTACCGAATCAGCTCTCCACCTAGTGGTCAGCCGAATAGAAGAAGCTATACACCAGAAGGGAACCTGTCTAGGAACCTTCATAGACATCGAAGGAGCCTTCGACAGAACTAACTTTTCCAGCATCCGTAACGCTCTGTCTCGACACGGAGTGGAACAGGTAATGATAGACTGGATCACTAATATGCTAAGTGAACGAGTGGTTCGCCTTGCAGAAGTACAGGAGATGGCCTTGATAGCGAGAGGCTGTCCTCAAGGAGGGGTACTATCTCCGCTCCTCTGGAACCTGGTGATAAAAGACCTTATCACAAAACTCAACGCGAACCACTTCTTTACAATCGGGTACGCAGACGACCTCACCATCCTCATTTCAGGGAAGGTGACGGGGACAATCTGCAACCTTACCCAACAGGCCCTACGCATCGTTGAAGGATGGTGCAGGGATTTCGACCTGTCTGTAAACCCCAATAAAACTGAACTAGTCATGTTCACCCAAAAGCGAACACTAGGACCTTACCGCCTACCCAAACTATTCGATACTGAACTCCAATTAGCCAGCGAGGTGAAATACCTAGGCGTCATCCTGGATAGTAAGTTAAACTGGAGCAGTCACTTAGACAATAAACTAAACAGAGCCTGTATCACCTTTTGGCAGTGCAGAGGGCTGATAGGTAAGAGGTGGGGGCTGTCTCCCAAAATCATCCTCTGGCTTTACTGCGCGGTAATCCGACCTATGGTCACGTACGGGGCCGTGGTATGGTGGCCCCGCACCAAATTGGTGACAGCCTCAGCTAAACTTCAACGTATGCAGAGGCTTGCCTGCACGGCGATCACTGGCTGCATGAGGACTACTCCGACTGCAGCCCTTGAAGCCATGCTAGAACTCCCACCGCTCCACCTGTTCATTCAGCAGGAGGCAACGACGCCGCCGTCGTTGCCTCCTGCTGAATGAACACATTACGTCTCAAAACACTGCATTTATGGGGTAAGAAATATACACAGCATACCAAGGCGCTGGAGGAGTTCTACAACGAGTTCCCAATAGCCAAAGCAATAAACGATCGGATACCCAAACAATTCGTATTCGATAAGAAATACAAAATCCAGCTCCATGAAGACCACCGTTGCGAAGGGCTATGCCCCGCAGAGGTAAGAATCTTCACAGACGGATCCAAAACAGGTACTGGCACGGGAGCCGGAGTCTTCTCAGAGGACCTCAACATCCACATAGCCGCACCTCTGGGGGTCCACAACACGGTGTTTCAGGCAGAATGCATGGGCATCTCCCTAGCCGCGTCAGCCATCACGGCAAGGAAGGTTGAGGGCCACTCTATTCGCATACTTTCGGACAGCATGGCTGTACTGCACGCACTAAACAGCCAAACAGTCAATTGTGGGCTAATACATGAGTGTCACCAGCGCCTAAATAAGGTTGGTAATCTCAACAAATTAACTATCCAATGGATCAAAGGACACAGCGACTCCCGAGGCAACGACGCTGCGGACGAACTTGCTAGAAGGGGATCGAGCATGGTACCAGTGGGACCCGCACCTATCGTGCCACTACCATTTGGGTACCTACGTACACTGGTAAGGAAACGCACCAGAGAACAACACCACAAACTGTGGCTGGACCACGGTGAGTGCAGGCAGGCCAAGGAAGCTCTTCCTAGCATCGACGGCCGCTTCACTAAACAGGCGCTAAGGATGACAAAACCTCAGCTGCGCACAATTACAGCAGCCATTACTGGCCATGGCTCTTTTAATAAACACCTCTTTGTCTTAGGAGTCACAGACAGCCCACTGTGCCGAGCCTGCATGGAGGTAGACGAAACAGCAGCCCACGTGCTTCTGCACTGCCCAGAGGTTGCCCCATACAGGGCAAAGTACTTCGGTAACCCAGGTACTCTTCGCGAGATCGTCAGCAACACCAAGGCGCTGCTGACGTTTTTCGCGGAGCTGGGGTGGATCGAATAATATTCCCACCCATACGCAAAATACGCGCCTCAGACGTGGAGTTGCGGACACCAGCCCGTTATACAATACAATACAACCCATTGTGTGCACTACTTAATAGTGATATTGAATATTATGCTTACGATGTACTTTACCTGTAATGCGCATTTCTTTATAATTAGTGTGGTACTTATTAAATGGAGTTCAATCAAGGTGGTTGTGTACTTCTTTACGATCCCATCGGACCCCCAACATCACAAAAGAAACTTAATTTTAAAAAAACCCAAGACAACAGCAAACCAATTACAAGTCCTCACGTGTAATGTATTTATATTTGTAATTTAATTTGTTGTTATTTTTAATTTAATGTGTTGGCATATATAATTTTTAATTTTAATGTTTGCCTACTAAATATATATTTAAATAATTTTGCATGCCGTAAGGCAAAATGTATCGGGACGTCGTAAAAACTTACCATCATTATTTGTATACCTACATTTCAGCAAATAAATGATTTCTATTTCTACAGTACAGACGCCAGCAGGTCAAGCTACCCGAAACTGTCACTTTTTCCCAATGAACCTTGAACCTAATACTCTAGAAATAAAGTCGAAAATCTATCAAAGAAATCTGACAGATTGTAGTAGCTTGATGTGCCGTCTGTACCTAACTAAAAAATTTAAATGAAATGTAAACACAAACTGCACTTTACACATTAATATTTTCTTTTTTTTTAAAGTCTTTTTAGATTTTAAGGACTTAACGATTCCTTTTTAGGGTCCCGTACCCACCTCAAAAGGAAAACATAGAACCCTTATTGAATGACTTTGTTGTCTGTCTGTCAAGATCCTTTATCTCGGGAACGCGTGGACGTATCGAGTTCAAATTGAAACCGTATAATCCAGTCTGTGGTCCCTTTGTGCTGTGATAAAATCAGCCCTCTAAGTTAACACAGTCAAAAGATATAGCCGTATAAATCGCAAGTTTGTACGGAACGCTCAATGCACGAATCTTTTTTTTATCGTTGTCCCACATTAGGAATTACTCCTGTATCGTGGGTGCATTTACAAACATTTAAACTCACACACACAAACAGCCAGACCCGAAACAACTATCTGTAAGTCATACAAATATTTAAAAGTCTGTAGCGACACAAAGATGCAAGTGGCAAAAAGTACTACAGCGCCATCTACCCAGCCACTGAAGAACTAAACGGCAAGATTCCTACATCGCGCAAGCAAAGTTGTGCGCGTAGTTAGCATATATACGAGCACCCGACATGCAATTGTCGGTCAGTGGCTCACCAGACACGACACCCGTCTGGTAGGAGGATTCTCCCTTTTCCATAGAGGATGGAGAACTTTACACCCTGTTCTTCATACCTCTAAAAGTCTTTAAACTGACATGGTTACAAATTTTTTAATTAACACTTCAAACGGGATATTTACCATGTTTGTTATTTATATCGAGTCTGCTCGTAAACATCCACCAGCAATAACTTCAGTTCATCCATGATCATGGCGTTTGCAACATCGCCGAAATATCGGAAACTCTTTATAAATAACAAACATGGTAAATATCCCATACAAATATTTGTTCCGTGCGGGAATCGCTCAGCCACTGCGCTAACCGTGTCGTCTGACCGGTTTTTGGAGTTTACTCCTTAAGAATCGATTTTCATATATAAGGCGCCCGGTATGAGAAAAATGTGAAGTGTAAAATCTACTGATGAATGACCTCGTTACGTTTTTGGTGCACATGCACCTATGGTGTTTTTGAATATTACTAGATGGCGCTTTATAAAATTTGTCGTCCGTCAGTGATATTTTTGTACTTAAGGAGTAAACTCCAGTCGTGCGTCGGAGCTGACACACACACTTTTTTTTTTAAATGTGATACTTACAGTGTTCAACTTGTTAAGCAACAGATGCACGTCAACACAGTCGGCCAGGATGAGTAGACGCGTGACAGCTGAGAGTAGTCCTCGAGCTGCTCGCACCATGCTGGAGCGCACCTGGGACGCGCAGGGCTCCTCCGAGAACTCGCGGGCAGCCAGACTCATTGCTGCTCCTTGAATAGGAAAATGGAATTAAAATTAATTTATTTCAAACTAGCTTTTGCCCGCGGCTTCGCTCGCGTTAAATTCGGTAGCGCCTTATTGGTTTGTAATAGCAACGCTAAGTTTTCCCTTTTCTTCCCTCTTTCTCCCTCATATCCCACTCTTTTTTAAAAATAAATAGCCTATGTCCGTCTCCTGGTTCCCAACTATCTCTGTACCAAAATTCATCAAAATCGGTTTAGCCATTAAAGCGTGAAGAGGTAACAAACAAACTCACTTTCGCTTTTATAATACTAGCTTTTGCCCGCGGCTTCGCTCGCGTTAAATTCGGGGTAACACAGTTCTCCTTGCGCCTTATTGATTTGTAATAGCGACGCTAAGTTTTCCCTTTTCTTCCCTCTTTCTCCCTCACATCCCACTTTTTTTGAAACAAACAAACAAACTCACTTTCGCATTTATGTCACTGGAGGACCATAAATTGTTAGTAACTATAAACTTAAAACTATGTTAGTATTGACAACAAAAATAAATCATGACATGAAGCTGCAACTATTATCGGGAGGAATCTCCGCTGATCAATCAACATTGATTTTTAAATATTCATATTTCGAATTTCATTCTGTCATTTTTCATCTTCAACAGTCATTTTTTGGCTCATTACGTCTTCGGATCTCGGCTGTGTTATTACTAAATTGTACCTATTTGTGAAAATCAGTTTTTGTGCAGTTTTAGTTTTGTTCAGTTTGTGATAATAACTATATGATATTTTACTTGCCAAAAATACAATGGTGTATTTTCTCCCTTGATAAAAGGGTCCTCCCTCGGCAATAAAGTTATTTGAAAACCTGTAGTGGCTATCATTTGTACACCTCTAACACTTGAAAACTACAACCTCGCTCGAAGAGCAACGAGCGAGTGTTACAGTGTGATGTTTCAAGTACGTACCAGCCTTGCGGACCTCCTCAACAGCGGTGAGCATTTGCTGCGTGATCTCAGGGTTCTCATAAGCGATGGTCTGTCCGCGCTCAATGAAGATTTCGGTCGCTCGTTCCACGGTCGCAACCAAGGCGCTGGCACGCTTGGACTTGCCCGCTGTAATACATAAATTAATGTAGCTTAATAATAATTCATTCTAGCTGTGATGATTAATATAAATCAAAGTTGAGGACTCATTTTAAGTATCTACGATAAGTTTCGAAAACACGATTGCATAACATAGAAAAATACAAAACACTAAAGAGACGGAAAGTAAGTTTACTTCCAGAAGCCAGTGGGAGGATATATTTTATTTTCCATTTCTACTAAAAGATAATTAAAAAGTATATCATCCATTACAGTAAAACAAAAAAAATATATATATAAGTTATGAGTTGAGCTGCACGATAACTGACAAATGTTTGCACTGACTGGGCAGGTCCACTCAATCTGTGTGGTGCTTTCTTAAAAAGACCATTTCAGACACTAATCTGCATAGTCCTCATGTAAGTTGACCAAGTTTTTTTTGTCTGGACCTTAAAAGAGACTATGACCTCTGAGTTTGTTTCGGCTGTTTCTTCTCAGAGTAGTCGGGTAAGAAACACCGGCCTCATCTAGTTTAAAAAAAAATTACGTGTAAAAGTGTTTGTGAAAACCTACTTGCAAAATAAACATCATTTATATATAAGGCCAACTCATAAACTACCAAATCAATCTGGAAAAAATAAGAAATGAAACCCCTTTGGGAAAGAATTTTGAATTCAGCCCACAAGTGACAGAGAAAATACAGTTGAATTAAGAACCTGCTCCTTTTTTAGAAAGTCTGTTAAAAATTAAGCTATGGTTACTCACGCCTCTTCTTCTTAGCGTCCCGGTCCTTGCTGTTCACAAGGGTGGTGACTTGCAGCACGAGGGGCTCCAGCGTCCTCTCCACAGACATGGTGCGGATCTCCAGGTTGCGAGGGTCCCACTTCAAGGTCAGGGTCCCCGTGGTGCCGTACTGGTCAGTCATTGTAGCCATTGCTGCTGGAAAAGAAAGATTTGATGGTGTTATATTAATGTAATATTTATTTAAAAACAAAAGTTGCCCCACACTAGGAGTTTCTCCTGTATCGTAGGTGCGTTTACAAACATTTAAACTCATATACACAAACAGGCAGACCCGAAACAACTACCTGTAGGTCATACAAATATTTGTTCCGTGCGGGGATCGAACCCGCGACACGCAGTACAGCAGTCGATCGCTCAGCCACTGCGCCAACCATGCCGTCAATTTGCTTATACCCACAGCTTCATCCGCGTATAGTCATGTTATTATAACACGGGGACATAATACCAGGATGAGAATTACCTATATGGTTTTCTAGAAAAAACAAATGATTCATTTTACTTATTTACATTTTATGTAATGTCAGAAGGATGACCACTAATAAATTAGAAAAAGCTAGGAAGATAATGAATGAAAGACATTAAGCATCATCTCAATAGCCTTGTCCCTAACTTTGTTGGCATCCAGTCTAACCGAATGCAGCTTAATACCAGTATTTTTCATGGTTGCAACCGCATGTTGATAAAAAGGAATGCATAAAACCAATCTGTGTCACCACTTCACTGGAATGACCAACTTTGGTCACCATGGTTCCTGCAGAGTAGTCCACTTGGACTTTGTCCTGAAACCATCCTCCTAAGTTTATAAATGTGAGTGTTTGTGATTATGTATGGATGTCTGCATGTTTGTTATTCATTCACACAAAAACTGCTGAAAGGATTAGGATGAAATTTTGCCTGCATATAGTTTATAACCTGGATATGTTTTATCCCTGTAGAACGCTCTTGGAACTATTACCAAATAACTCCTTGCGGGCGAAGCGGCGGGCATAAGCTAGTTTTCAATAACACAGAACATAGTCAACACAAGAAGTGGTTCACTACAGTATTTGAAATAGGAAATAACAAACCAGGCAAATTACTTTTACCTGCATAATATATATACACCTATTTCTAGACCAATTAACACAATTCACTTGGAAAAGAGGTCACCAAAATACGTCTAATTACTGAGTGAAAGTGAGAAAAGTAAAAATGGAAAAATAGTAGTAGTAGGTATATAATATTTTGATCTTTTAACTTTATTCATAATGACATTTGTTTCACAACAATTGTAACCTTGACGGAATGTCACAAAGTTTAAGAACAATAACGACTCTTATATTTTTCAAAAGAATTCTTCAAGACAGCCCATTCATAACTTTTGAAGACAAGTAATTTTCCAAGAAATACGAAAGTATATACCGCGTTATATGTATCGAAAGTACTTGAATAACGGATATAATACGTTAACAGTGCAAGAATTACACATTTGTGTACTTTCAATATCTCAACTAACAATGAATGACTCACTTCAAAACTATGGATTTTCTCACCGTTCAAAAACTTTTTGTGACGAAATTACGAGTCAAACATGAGAATGAAAAAAGATATACGTAAAATTTTTATTTATTTTCGTTGTTAACCATGTTTTTGGGCTATACATAAATAAAAAATCTAATTACAAATACAACGGTATTATACGACCGAACCTAAATGTGCTGAATTGAGGAAGATTTATAAATATAAATGGGGTTATTGAAATTGGTAGGTTTATACATTGACAACATAATATAGTTACTTTTACCTGACGATTAGCAACAATTCCGCACTTCAAATTACTTAGCACAATATCAAGACGATGTAAAAGTTAGAAACACACAATATTTCACTTAGTTTTCAGAAAATAACACAAGAAATCACACGATTTTCGTAAAAATAGCTGAAGAGTACCAGCTAGGCGTGTCAAAAAAATATCAACTGAAAGTTGCCAGCTATGTAATATAATTTCTTACCACGATGGCTAATTTTGCAATAATGTTACCTCAGTAAAAAAGTTTTTTAAAGCTTTTTCTTTGATTATAACTTTGTTTCTACCGAACTCTTATACTAACTTAGGCCAGAATATAATACCATTTAAACATAATTTATATGAAATAGACTAATAAACGAAATCCAATTTCATTTTATTACTTAGCGTCCTAGACTTTTTAATATTAATAATAGTGGCTATTAATTACCTTAACTATAAATAAATACATAAATAAATATAATGTGCCAAAAACGGTTCAAAAAATCATCTAAACTTTGGTCATTCGAGATAAATCAACCAAAAGCAATTTGAATATTTCTATTTCATGAATTTATCGTAGCCATTTTAAAAATGACCACATGGTACTCCATGACGGAAGGTTATGTATGATGCACCGTAAGTTGATCTAGGAAGATGGTAGATTTTGAGATGGAATTATCATAACATCGTTTTTTTATGTGACCTCGGTGGTTTTGATGAATAAAATTCTAAAGGAACAGTAAGTAGTGTGCAGCTCAAAGGGACCGTCTAGTCGCCAGGAGGGCTAGTTTAGGACTGTGTAGACCTAGTCATCGAGTTGCTTGCGACGTTTGTTTGTATACATAACATCTCTTTAGTAGCGTCTTACACAAAAATTAAACGAGATAACGAACACAGTTATTTATTAACGCCCGGTTCTAATAAACAAAAAACGAGTCGTTTTGCTTTGATAGTAGAATTTTGACATACTTTACGTCTCATAGAACTTATGTCAAATTAATGAACTTATATCCGTAAGCAAAACGAATCGTTTTTTGTTTATTGGAACCGGGCGTAATTTGATGATCACTAGAACCAATAAAAGCTTAGGTAATCGCAATCTTACAAGTGTCCATACAAATTGTACCTGTCAAAATGGATTACAGTGACCATAGCCAGTGCTCATGACGTCATTCCAGTTGGTCACTGAAGATAGCCAATACGAAACTAGTTGTTTGACAGTTATTCGATGGACACTTAACCAAGTGATGATCACTATGAGCTGTCAACAGAGATACGCAACAGCCCTGCTGATCTGTCAAAATGGATTACAGTGACCATCGGCGATAGCCAGTGCTCATGACGTCATCCCAGTTGGTCACTAAAGATAGCCAATATGAAACTAGTTCTTTGACAGTCAAAATGGATTACAGTGACCATCGGCGATAGCCAGTGCTCATGACGTCATCCCAGTTGGTCACTGAAGATAGCCAATTCGAAACTAGTTGTTTGACAGTTATTCGATGGACACTTTTTTTTTTTTTTTCCCCTTTGGCAACTGAGCCGATGTCGACTATTCTGCCAGTGTCATGTAGTGACGGCCGCTTATAGAGATGAGCCGTCGAACTTTGCACTTTGTGGTAGATTGTGTTAGTAGCTGTAAAACACAAGACAATATTTTGTTAGTTAATTATATATAATATAAACATGTAATATTTTATACATGTATAAATAAAGATACATAGGACATTTACACTATTTACATAATTCTATTATTGCACACCAGACTACATTTTAATTTCATTTAAATTTAAAAAGTTTGATAAAATTTCAATAACTTTAGGGGAAAAGTGAGTCAAAAGGGAATGAAAATTAGTGGGAAGGGGGATATTAATTTTGGGTAGCTTACGGTACAAGTCAAAAGATTGAGAGTTTTTGGGGCATGAAAAAAATATATGGTCCAGAGTACCCTCATCGAGACCACATTCACAGAAGGAGTGGTCACGAATGTGTATCTTATGAAGGAACACTGGACTACAACAGTGGCCGAGTCTAAGTCTGCATAAGGATGAAACAGTTCTTTTTGAAAGTTTTGGACATTTATAAAACCAAGGTTTCCGCTGAATGTTAGTTTGTATACTAGCGTAATAGGCTCCTTTTAGCTTCGAACTGACCTGCCACGCTGCTGACCAAGAATTGGACAGTTTACGTTTGGAGTCCGAACGCAAATCGTAGCCATGTACAGAGTAATGTTTCTGGTCAGCAGGGTTAGTAGCAGCGAACTTTGCTAGCGAATCTGCGCACTCATTGCCAGTTATACCTGAGTGGCCAGGTACCCAAACAATTTCAGTTTTAAACCCCTTTTTATAGCAGCAGTAGAGTAATTTTTTATATCGATAATAATTTGACTGTGAATTTTAGAACGAAATTGATGTTGTATTAGAGCCTGAATGCTGCTGCGTGAATCGGAAAAAATAACAGAATTTTGAATGTTGTGAGATAAAATGAAATGGCTTGATTGCCAAGAGCCTCGACGAACATCTGTCGAAGCTCTCCTTAGGCGGTTGGATCAAGGGCCTGATTCAGAAGGCAGTTCTCCTCAATACGGCTCGTATTGTGAGGAGGTTCCTGTCTCTGGAACCCTAACCACCGGTAGCTTGGACCCTGTTCCCGATACCGGTGGGCTACTATTTTTTGTATTTTTAAATGTTTCTTTTTTTTATTTTCTATGTTTTTATTAAGAAATATTTAAAAATTTAATCAATATGTATTTAGCTGAATAAACGAAATAATAATAATAATTTATTTTCAAAAAAAAAAACGATTTGTAGTACATTTTACTTAACTTCTAGGACATAGAGAAATTACATTAAAAACTTTTTACTACAATAATGGATGCCATTCTGTTTTCCTTGCTAGGCTAAGAAATAGCCTGTGTTAAGGAAGCGCAGTTGCCATCCCCCAAAATGGAGTTCACATTTGAATTATGTTCTAAGTACATAACATAGTTGTTCGTATGATAAGTACTACAGCATTATATGACAGGTAACTGATTTAATAGTGGGTGTGTTCTTATGTATAAGAGTGCGTGTGATGTGTGGTAGCATGTAGGTATGTTGTGATATGTTGTGTTGTGTGTGTGGTGTGTGTGTGGTGTGTGTGTGTGTGTGTGTGGTGTGTGTGTGTGTTGTGTTTGTGTCCGTGTGATTGTGTGTGTGCGTACGTGAGAGGGTGATGCCCCACTCTAGGGCCCTGTTCACAAGTAATTTTCAGTTTCCTCGTAAGTTTTTTCAAGTAAGAAATGACAGATCACTGTTTTACATTTATTATAGGGAAGGTCATATATATAAACACTTTTGTTAATTTTGTTATAAAGAGATGGGCCCAAATAGTCAAGAAATCTTTTTGTAAATTTAAATTTTGCTGAAGGCAGCGTACAGATTAAATCTTTACGTCGTTTGGAGACAGGCGTGTAGGGAGTTTTGCGATGTTGCAATAAGACCGTGTTCAAGATAAACAGTTGTCGTACGTTAAGTACCCTACAATTTTTGTATAACTCTGTGGTTGGGTATAATATTGGACGAAACGTGGCAACTTTAAGGATGGCCCTATGTGCAATTTCAAGAGGCTTTAGGGTAGTTTGATGAGTACCTCCCCAGCAGCAGATACAGTACGATATTATTGATCGACATAGAGCAAAGTACACACTGCGTATTATAGTAGGGTTGGCAACACTACGGAGAGTTTTAAATATATATATGAGTTTTCGGACTCTACTTGTTAGAACCTCAACTTGAGGTTTGAAACTAAGAGTTTTGTCTAACAGTACGCCTAGATATTTAATCTTATCAACAATTTCAATCACGGGACATGTACAAGTTGAATCTTGACTGGTGGAACATGAATGAGCTCTGAGAGGAATTAAAATGTTAGGCTGTGAAGCTGAACTAATAGAAAAGGTAATACATTTGGTTTTCGCAGTATTTAATGTGAGTGTGTGAGACAGAAGCCATTTGAAGGCAGAGTTTAAGCCCATTTGGGCATTTTTAAAGAGTTCTGACCATGAATCTGCGACAAAAGTGATTGCAGTGTCGTCTGCGTATGAAGTAATTTTTGAGTTTGGGATATTTAAGTTGCAAAGGTCATTTATAAATATCAAAAACAGGGTTGGTCCAAGTATGCTACCTTGTGGTACGCCGTAGCTGATAGGTAGTTCAGAACTAATATGGTCACCTACTTTTACGGATTGAGTACGGTTTGTAAGGTAACTTTCAAAGAAATCCAGTTGCAGTCCACGGACACCTATTTCTTCAAGTTTATGCAAGAGTATAGTTGTTGGGACGGTATCGAAAGCCTTTGTAAGATCCAAAAATATTGAGAGTACTTTCTTTCTATCATTAAGGCTGGAGACTATATAAGAAGTTAATTCATGGACTGCGTCTGAGGTCGACCTATGTTTTTGGAAACCAAATTGTTGTTTAGAGATGATTTTGTATTTCTCAAGATATTTAACTAACCTAACATTCACCAGGCGTTCAAGTAGTTTTGATAATGCACTAAGTACTGCGATTGGGCGATAATTGTTTACCAATTTGCTATCACCACCCTTGAAAATTGGGTGAATAATAGCCCGTTTTAGAGAACTTGGAAATACAGAGGCGTGAAGACAACAATTGAAGATATGGGTCAAAATAGGCGCAAGAGTTGTGGCGTATCTTTTAAGTATTTTAGGCGAGATGTTATCCCAGCCAGTCGCTGCATTTGATCTCAGGGAGTGAATTAGAGAGATAATTTCATCACAATCCGTACTGTCCAAGACGAAAGAGTTTGATGTAGATGACGTATTTTGAGGCCTTTGTTGACTATTTATAATTTTGCTCGCGAGGTTACTGCCTATGTCAGTGAAAAATGTGTTAACAGCGTTGCATGATTGAGCCGGTGAATCTGCAAGCGAAAGTAACTGTATTGAAGTTTGTCTGATTTTTGAGGTGTTTGTTATGTCTCTGATTGTGTCCCATAGTGCTTTGGGATTTTGACCAGCTTGTTTTAATTGTTCTGAGTCATACAACCGCTTTGCTTTTTTTATTGTTTTAGCACAAAAATTCCTGTATCTTTTATAAGTGACACTAAGAGTTGTATTGTTAGGAGATTGCTTGAACTGTCTATGTAGTTTGTCCCTGTTTCGAATGCATCTAAGGAGTCCCGGCGTAATCCAAGGTTTTAGAGTGCGTTTCCTTGCCGAAGGTCTAGAAACCACTGTGTTTGCCATTATGGCACCGGAAACAAGTGCAATAAACGTATCTATCGCTGTATTAGGATCTTCGATAGAGTATACTGATGAAAAATCTAGCGTGTTTATTGTTTCGTCTAGCGCATCAAAGTTAATTTTTGAGTAGTTTTTACTAGTAAGGTATTTCATTACTTTGGTTTTTATGCACAAAAGGGTAGAAAAATGGTCCGAAACAGTGGTGTTCAATACAAAAGTCAGCGCAAGAGAAGCCGTCCTTAGAAATATGTGATCGAGACAGTTATTTCCTCTGGTACATAGAGTGTGTGAGGGTAAAAGTCCATGATATGCAAGACAGTTTAAGTAACTATGTGCTCGATCATCAGGGTGTTTAATATCGATATTTATGTCTCCAGTGACAATTACAGATTTAAATTTTGAAAGGGAAGGTAAGATAATATTAAGAGCCGAAAGAAAATTATCGATGTGATAGTTTGACGGAGAGCGGTAAATACATAATATAGCTATATCATTATTAATTTTAAGTAAAAGGCTGGACGCAGAACTGTTTAATTCTGGTTCCTCAACCAGAAGCGCAATATCCGATCAAATACAACCACACCATCGTTTTTATTTATATGTTTTGACGAAACGTACCTGTTATAATTGGATAGGCTCGGAAGACACTGGTTTCCTGAGCACTTGAGCCAGCATTCGGTTAAAACAAGAAAATCACAGTCAAAAGGAAATCTTGCACAAAGTGTTTCAAAGTTTTGGAAATTGTGATTAATCGAACGAAGATTTTGTGTCAATATTTTTATGTGTTGGTTTGGAGTGTCTATATGTTGACAAGTCTCCTCCGGGGTGCATGAAACTAACTCTGAAATTGATAGTTGATCAACGTCCTCTAGAAGGGAAATGTTGTCAGTCATTGCAAGAAATGTAATAATGCTCAAAAAAGAATACTTGAGTAAGGTTGTGCTGAGATGAACGTAGACGTTGAGGTTCCGAGTTAGACTCATGCAACAAAAATATGATAAAGTGGTTGTTATAAAAGTGGCAAGTAAGTCGAGTTAGTGTAGTATAATATGAGTAGAGTGGCTTGTATTCTTGTGTTGTATAGTTGGAGAGTGTTTGGTTAAATGAGTTATAAATTGGTGTGTTTAGTGTAAGTTTGTTTGTTACCATTTTTGTTTCCAAGTAATAAATATAATAAAAAAGTAAATAGTTGAAAAGGTCTGAATAAAGATATAAAAAAGGTGAAATGTTAAAAAAGGAAAATGCCCCATGGTTAAAAAATAGTCATGCCTCATGTTTTTCCATTAAGTGGGTTAGTTGAAGTTCATTTTTCACAACTATATATGGACTATCATTCTCCTTTTTCAACAAAATTCTTCCATTTGAAATCCAGCAGTGAGCATATTGATTACATTTTGCAAAATTTCGCGCAAGATAGAATATCTTTTTCGAATCAGGTGTAAGCTGTTCAGCTACGTAAATCGGTGTATAATTGTTATTTGAAAAACCAATATGAGAAGAGTTTAGCTTACAGGTTGGGTTTTGTTTGTTAAAAGCTTTAACAGCTGCCAGGAAGTCACTTCTCTGTAGTGTATTGCAGAATTCGACTGAAATGGATGTAGTTTCGGCTTCCCGTTTAGCCGGCAGTCTAGATACATCCCGGATATCCGAGGTAGTCATGTTGAGATGTAAGTTGCTGATTAAAAGTGATATCATACCATATAGGTCTTTTTTGGTTTCCGATTTCTTTTTGGGCACGTTGCGAACCTCGATACTGGCTTTTAACAAGCAGCGATCATAGAACTGAATCTTCTCCTCCAGCATCGCCAGCTTAGATGTCAGAGTGTTACGCTCCTTTTCTAGGCCTAATATCTTTGACTCAACAGAAGACAACTGATCCGACATCAGTGACATAGACCGTTCGATTTCCTGATTAGTATTATCAATTTTTTGGAATTGGTTTTTGATTTCAAGAAAGTAGTTTTCCAGCTTGTCTAGTCTTGAGTTCTGGGCGGATATCAGGTCACCAATTAAAGTTTTGATTTCAGTTGCGATTTCGCTCTTCAGGGTGGTTAACCTATCAGTTATCTCCGATTCATCAGCAGGACATCGACGCTTTGCACGCTGCGTAATATTAGTGATGGATGACATTTTGTGTTGTGCTTCCTCTTCACATAATTTTCGAATGTCCGTATCCGACCGCGATGGACTTTGCTTGGCGTTGGGACTTTTAGGCGGTGTCTTAAACATTTTGTCACTTAGGGAAGGGTCAATGATTATGAGTTCTACACTTAACAAAGACTTACTTTTGGGTTTCTTGCGTTAGCAAGTTACCTTCTTCGGTTGGCTATTTGCTTAGCGTCGAACGAAACGTTGTTCAGATGACTTCCCAGCGGTAGATGACAGATGACAACACAATGACAGATGACAGCACAATTACGAATGAATGATGCGGTGACAGATGACAGCACAATGACGCGATGACAGATGACAGCACAATGACGCGATGACAGATGACAGCACAATGACGGGTGACACGATGACTGATGCAAAACTGAACAGTCGTAATATGCTCCGTTGCAAGTGTTGCTATCCCACTCAGATGTTCCTCTTCACTACTGCTTGTTGTGTTATGCGCGCCTAGTACTCGGGTACGTTTAATTTATTTTAACTGAATTTAAATTGATAAATAAATAAAAAAATATGTGAGCACACGTCTGTTCGCATTCGCGGTCCAAGGGGAAGATGCCAATGCATTCCCCCGTAAATACTGAAGTCTCGGGTGAACATTGAAACATTAGGCCGATTCTCGAGTTTTGAAAGTACGTGGAGGCACCTGTACATCCTGTAGGCGATAGTTTAGATGCATCGGTATAGAATAAGTTCCAGCCGTCCCAATATTTTTTAATGGCCCGGTCAAAGTCACCCTTGACGTCCTGGGAATTTTTGGTGATGCCAAGCCCCAAAACGACTTGTGGCCTGAACTGGGCCACTTCATATTCGGAAGAAAATACCGGTAGGATAGGGTATTGACAAACAGGCGAAGAGAGGTGTTTAAGCTCTCTATACCTATTCATCAATGGCATACATTTATTTTTCCAGTAAGAAGAAACGTCAAGTGAGAGGTAAAGTTGTTCCAAAATAGGGAGTAAGGGATGGGATGAAAGGGAGAAAACTTTTGAAAGGAAGCGATCTGCTAAATATTGTCTGCGAAGGTTAAGGGGGGGCTCCGCACATTCTACTTGGAGGGCATTTATGGGGGAGGACTTCATGGCACCAATTACGATCCTCAAACATTTGGCCTGGATAGAATCGAGTTTACGTAAGGCTTCTTTGTTACATGGCTCAATTAGGTAGCAGCATTAGTCCAATACGCTTCTGACCAAAGCATTGTAGATAAGTTTTAAGGTTAGTGGGTGAGCTCCCCACCAAACACCTGCCAAAGCCTTCATGACCGAAATCGAGCGCTCACACTTTTTAACGGTGTTATTTATGTGATCCACTCCTGACAATTTGGAGTCCAGGGTAACCCCCAGAAACTTAGCTTTCTCCTTGATTGGGATGGTTTGACTATCAATATTAATGTCTACATGCGGGATCAGACGTCTGCGAGAAAAGATAACTGCTGAACTTTTTGGAGCACTCAAGGACAATCCATGACTCAGAAGCCATTGGTTTAGTGAGGACAGTGAGATGTTCATAGACTGAGTGGAATCCTCAATGGAACTACCACAGACCAATAATGCGATATCGTCAGCATACTGGAGAATTTTACAGTTAAAATTTAAGCAAGAAAGAATAGCCAATGTGTAAATATTATATAAAAGGGGACTAAGTACGGAACCCTGAGGTAAACCTCGCCAGACCGATCTCGGTTCAGAGTTCACCCCAGGTGTTCTGAGTTGAACGCTACGATCAAAAAAGATATTGCATATGATTTCACAAATCCTAGCCGGGATTCTCAGCTCTTGCATCTTTTGCCTGAGAAAGGGGAGGAGGACAGAATCATAGGCTGCTGAAATATCTAAGAAAACAGCTACCACAGACTCATTCCTACCTAGGGCCAGTCGGATCTCTGATGTGAGGGTAGCCACACTATCAGCTGTACCCAAGCCTTTCCTAAAGCCAAATTGAGTCGTTGGTAGCAGTTTCCTATTTTCTATAAACCATTCTAAACGGTTCTTAACCAAGTGCTCTAGGAGTTTAACAAGTATGAACGATAAAGCAATTGGCCTGTAAGAAGTGAGGTCACTGGGGTCCTTACCGGGTTTTAGTATTGGTATAATGACTTGAACCTTCCATTCAGGGGGAATATAACCGTTAGTAAAACAATAATTGACTAAGTCCAGATAGTACTGATGGGTCTTATTACCAGCTTTAGAAATAAAAGAATACGGGAATCCATCCACTCCAGGGGCTGAATCTTTTACATATGTAAGGACAGATTTAAGTTCCTCCAAAGAAAATGGCTTATTAAGAGGGTCATCTGATGGTAGTGGGGGACTCGTGGTGGAACATTCTCTTAAGTCAGGAACATAAGCTGGGGCCAGCCTAGTAAAAAATTGATTAGCCAGTTCTTCAGACATTGTGCTCCCGGGAGAGGGCTTTAAACTATTCCTGAAAGATTTCAGCTTACGCCATACGACTGATGCTGGAGTGGATGGGCTCAACGAAGAACAATAGTTCTGCCAGCCTACTCTCTTTTTGTTTTTAAGTAATTTCTTGGACTTAGCCAAAGTATGTTGAAAAGCAATCATATTGTCCAGGGTCATGTCAGAATTAAAGTTCATCTCGGCCTCATTCCTTGCCCTGATAGAGGCGGAGCATGTCTTATCCCACCATGGTGGAGACGGGATATTGCCTGAAGGAGGTTTTTTCAAAGGGTAGCAATCGTCTGCTGTAGAAGATATTATGTTTGAAAATGATGAAAAGCATTCCTGAGCTGTCTCTGCATTAATGGGTGGAAGGGAAGATACACGTAGGTCCAAAGTTTTGGAGAAATAATCCCAATCAACTGAGTTTAGTTGGTATTTCAATAAAGGGGGGGAAGACTTGACAGGGACAGATTTATTAGGAATTTCAACCATGATGGGATAATGATCACTCCCATAAGTCAAGGTTAAGCAGCTCCAATTAAACAGGCTGGCCATATTAGATGAGCAAAATGTCAAATCAACACAGCTGTTGTTCTGCCCCGGTGAAGACCTACGTGTGGCGCTGCCATCATTGAGTACACATAGATTTAGCTCATCCAACATATCCACCAGACCTATACCAAAATTGTCACAGACTTCCGATCCCCATCTATAATGATGACCATTGAAGTCACCCATCACAAGTAATGGGCCTTGTACATTGCTCAGAATATTTTTTATTATGGGGAGGTCGTTAATATGTGGGTGTGCAATATAAAAGCTAAAGATATTTATATCCTCAGCCTTAACAGCAACAACATTGATGTTGTCGCCTACAGAGGGTAGGGGAATCGGGGAGAATGGTACTTTGTTATTGATGAACAAAGCACATCCCCCATATCCATCTGATCTGTCATGGCGGACACCACCGAAACCTGGAATTCTGAAATTATTTTCAGAACGAAGCCATGTCTCAGCGATGCAGCAGACCGATGGTTTGTATTTGTTAATAATAAAGACTAGGTCAGTCTTCCTGGGAGTAATACTCCTCACGTTCCATTGAAGGAATGTCTGGGGATGGAACATTACGAATATAGTTCACGACAGATGACAATTTATAGGCAACGTGGTCAGGTAATGTATGTGTTGGTTTCGAAAGTACAGTCATTAGCATTTCAGAAATTATATTTAAAATGTTTTCGGAATTAAGTTTTCTAACAGGGCTGTTTGCACTGTCCCTAGGGAAAGCGCAGCCATTTTGGGAGGGAGAGAAGGAGTAGTTTTGTGTAAGGTCTTGATGAGCTTGCTTATCATAGGAAGGAGACAAAGGGGCATGGGATTTTGGTTTAAGTAAAACTGTTTTACGGTATGATTTTGTAGTTTGGGAAGCAGGACCGTGAATATGGGATGGGCTGGGCATTGGTTTAGATTTTGGAGATACTTTTGACACTTCAGCATATGATCTTGAAACAGGGGGGAAAACCTGACTTGCTTCCTGATAAGAAATAAATTTCTCGGCCATTAAAGCTTTAATAGCCTTCTGTCGACCCAATTCAGGGCAGGCCTTGTCGATGGCATAATGGTTGCCTGTACAAGAGATACAGAAGGCATTCTCAAGGGAGACTTGACATCCATCTCCGGGATGGTCCTGTCCGCACTTAAAACATTGTACTTTAGAACGGCAAATAGTTCGTGTATGTCCAAAACGGCAACAATTATAGCACTGAATGGTGGGGTACATGTATCTCTCAACTGGAAGTGCGGAATAGAAACAATACACACGCTTAGGGAGAATTTGTCCGTCAAATGTAAGAATTACAGTTTGAGTGGGTTTCCACTCTGTTACACCCAGAGAAGTCACCTTGCGGTTCATTCTCCTTGCTTTTATAACTGGGCCGCATCCATCAGGAACCTTGATGTTTTTAATAATTTCATCTTCTGTCCACTCAGTTGGAACGTCTCTAACAAGACCCAAGCGAGTGATGTTAAATTGTGGTACTGATGCGATGAAATTATTTTGCTCCAGGGTACGACTTATCAGAAAGCTATTAGCATCCTGATGAGACTTAAACTCGACTGAGATTCGGTTTCTTCCAAGACGTTTAACACTACCCAACAGAATGTTGCTATAATTATTTTCTGTTAGGAACATGCCAAATTTGACTGGGTGAAGAACTGTGCCTGGAGTCTGGCCATCTTTTAAACTAACATGTACAATATAAGGAGGGCAATCTCTCTGAGTATATGATTTCCTTCCAATTTCCTTTTTTATTAATTTGGGAGGGTTAGTATCGGAAGTGGGAGATGTAGCCAATCTCTTTCTGTTAGCAGATTCAGAATCCATGGGGACTGCTGGTTCATTGTCGTCGGGGAGAGAGATAGTTAAAATCGGGGAGTATTCAAAGGGTTCTGGGTCCGGAGGGTCAGGGGGCTTTTTGGTATCCATCGCTAGTGATGGATATGATTAAGAAAAAAATAAACAACAAGCAAACCTTAATTTACACAACACAAACACAAAGAATCGTCTCGATTACAGTTCACACTAATAATTAGTTGCACCAAAATCGAAAAAACTCGTAACACAGACAAAAGCACGTGTTTAACCTTCACCGCTACCAACAAAAGTCCCCGATGGACACTTAACCAAGTGATCAGCACTATGAGCTGTCAACAGAGATACGCAACAGCCCTGCTGATCTGTCAAAATGGATTACAGTGACCATCGGCGATAGCCAGTGCTCGTGACGTCATCCCAGTTGGTCACTAAAGATAGCCAATACGAAACTAGTTGTTTGACAGTTATTCGATGGACACTTAACCAATTAGTGATCATCACTATGAGCTGTCAAAGAGATACGCAATAGCCCTGCTGATCTGTCAAAATGGATTACAGTGACCATCGGCGATAGCCAGTGCTCGTGACGTCATCCCAGTTGGTCACTAAAGATAGCCAATACGAAACTAGTTGTTTGACAGTTATTAGATCGACACTTAACCAAGTGATCAGCACTATGAGCTGTCAACAGAGATACGCAACAGCCCTGCTGATCTGTCAAAATGGATTACAGTGACCATCGGCGATAGCCAGTGCTCGTGACGTCATCCCAGTTGGTCACTAAAGATAGCCAATACGAAACTAGTTGTTTGACAGTTATTCGATGGACACTTAACCAATTAGTGATCATCACTATGAGCTGTCAAAGAGATACGCAATAGCCCTGCTGATCTGTCAAAATGGATTACAGTGACCATCGGCGATAGCCAGTGCTCGTGACGTCATCCCAGTTGGTCACTAAAGATGGCCAATACGAAACTAGTTGTTTGACAGTTATTCGATGGACACTTAACCAATTAGTGATCATCACTATGAGCTGTCAAAAGAGATACGCAATAGCCCTGTTGATCTGTCAAAATGGATTACAGTGACCATCGGCGATAGCCAGTGCTCATGACGTCATCCCAGTTGGTCACTAAAGATAGCCAATATGAAACTAGTTCTTTGACAGTTATTCGATGGACACTTAACCAATTAGTGATCATCACTATGAGCTGTCAAAGAGATACGCAATAGCCCTGCTGATCTGTCAAAATGGATTACAGTGACCATCGGCGATAGCCAGTGCTCGTGACGTCATCCCAGTTGGTCACTAAAGATGGCCAATACGAAACTAGTTGTTTGACAGTTATTCGATGGACACTTAACCAATTAGTGATCATCACTATGAGCTGTCAAAAGAGATACGCAATAGCCCTGCTGATCTGTCAAAATGGATTACAGTGACCATCGGCGATAGCGTGCTCGTGACGTCATCCCAGTTGGTCACTAAAGATAGCCAATACGAAACTAGTTGTTTGACAGTTATTCGATGGACACTTAACCAATTAGTGATCATCACTATGAGCTGTCAAAGAGATACGCAATAGCCCTGCTGGTCAACCTATACTAAACTATTATAACCTGCAACCCTACCATTATTCCACTGAGGGAAAGAGACAGAGCTATACAGGGTGTTTAGCACCATCTCTTTCTCACACAGGAATAAGAACTGCTAAGTATAAGATGTCATGGTAACCCTACAGCTGCCCTACCATGACACTAAAACAGAACTTATTCCACTGAGGGAAAGAGACAGAGCTATACAGGATGTCTAGCACCATCTCTTTCTCACACAGGAATAAGAACTGCTATAAGATGTCATGGTAACCCTTCTGTTCTCTCTACTACGAATCGCACACCGTAGTAGAGAGATCAGGTTAAAAAGGTTTTGTATAAGTTGATGTGCCGTCGTGAGTCCATACCACCAAGTTTTACGATTTCATATACTTAAATGTTATTTGGTATTTACGATGGAACAAGCTCACCCAATAGTTGCAGACATTTCTGTCTGTCTACCGTGTTCCACTAACTGGAGGCCCTTTCAATACTGTGTGGTTATTCGCTAAAAAGACGACCCGCGGCACGAAACTACATGTTCCTCTTAAGACTTGACCAAGATTGTATGCCTGGACTTTAAAAGAGACTAAGTATAACCTCTGGGAGTGAAAGTTTGTAACGGATGTGCCTTCTGAGGGCACATACGCACTAGCCGTGCGGCTGACCGCAATCAAAATTTGTACGTAAACATTGTTTTTATTCACACTGCGATGCGGTTGCCGGCCGACCGCTCCGGTCTCTGAGCGCTGCAGCCTTGGCTGCGGCCCGACTGACGGCCAACCGGACGGTTGCCATACGCACTACGCGGATAGTGCCAGTTTGCACATTCTGGTTGCGGTTACAGCTATCCGCCTCACGGACCACGGTTATCCGCAAGTGCAACCGCGTCCTGCGGTTAACCGCACGACTGGCCGCATTGCGGCTAGCCGCATAGTGCGGATGTGCCCTAAGCACAGATTACTAAATAGTTACTCCCTAAGGGTAATTGGTATAAAAACACCGATCCCATTTTGTTTTCATCTCATCACAGGATAGACCTGAAGCAGTTGAACAACTCGAGTGAGTTGAATTACGAGTGGCCCGACCTAAAAAAAAATTGATTTCATCATTCATTTCATTTCAGCAGGGCCAATAGAGATACGCTATTGCGTATCTCTATTGATAGCTCATAGTGATGATCACTTGGTTAAGTGTCCATCGAATAGCTGTCAAACAACTAGTTTCGTATTGGCTATCTTTAGTGACCAACTGGGATGACGTCATGAGCACCGGCTATCGCCGATGGTCACTGTAATCCATTTTGACAGATCAGCAGGGCTATTGCGAATCTCTGTTGACAGCTCATAGTGATGATCACTTGGTTAGTGTCCATCGAATAACTGTCAAAGAACTAGTTTCGTATTGGCCATCTTCAGTGACCAACTGGGATGACGTCATGAGCACTGGCTATCCCCGATGGTCACTGTAATCCATTTTGACAGATCAGTAGGGCTGTTGCGTATCTCTGTTGACAGCTCATAATGATGATCACTTGGTTAAGTGTCCATCGAATAACTGTCAAACAACTAGTTTCGTATTGGCTATCTTCAGTGACCAACTGGGATGACGTCATGAGCACTGGCCATCGCCGATGGTCACTGTAATCCATTTTGACAGATCAATAGGACTATTGCGTATCTCTTTTGACAGCTCATAGTGATGATCACTAATTGGTTAAGTGTCCATCGAATAACTGTCAAACAACTAGTTTCGTATTGGCTATCTTTAGTGACCAACTGGGATGACGTCACGAGCACTGGCTATTAGGGAAGGTACGTATTTACGCGACCACGTTTTTGTACCAGGTTTTTGCTTCCAAGTACGTACACCAGGTACCAACCCGAAAGACTTGCAAGACTTCAAAGTATTTTATACGGCTACTCGGACTGTCCGTCGTGCGTCCGTCGTCGGGGCTCGACACTCGCCGGACCCGAGCGTAGCTTCGGGTTCGGACGTCGCGCGTCGGCCCGTTTCGGCCGCGGTCGGGTCTAGAGCAGCACGCGCTCTTTGCACTAAGAAATGATACATCGGTCTCGCTCGTACTTTTCACTCTAAAGATGACTCACTTGGAAAGTTAACTTTAAATATACGGAAGTAAGGAACAAAATATATGCTATTTGATTTTTCTGGAATACCTATTTGCCAAAATTGGTGTGCCCTCTGTTGCTCAAAAGCAGTAGGTACGGTTACGGTTTGTCTTTGCAAGTATTTATTTGTATACGCGATTGTGCTCCTTATTTATAGTAACTCACGTTTCAATTTCCTATGCAAGTATTTTTTATACCAACAGGACTTGACTTGTAAGTAGGTATTTATACTTGAAAGTATCCCGAGCCCTGGTTTTAGGACGTGGTTTCATAAAGTAGACGTACTTCGAAGCCCTGGTACACGATTTTGCAAGTACGACCCATGTCTACTGGCTATCACCGATGGTCACTGTAATCCATTTTGACAGATCAGCAGGGCTATTGCGTATCTCTTTGACAGCTCATAGTGATGATCACTAATTGGTTAAGTGTCCATCGAATAACTGTCAAACAACTAGTTTCGTATTGGCTATCTTTAGTGGCCAACTGGGATGACGTCACGAGCACTGGCTATCGCCGATGGTCACTGTAATCCATTTTGACAGATCAGCAGGGCTGTTGCGTATCTCTGTTGACAGCTCATAGTGCTGATCACTTGGTTAAGTGTCGATTTAATAACTGTCAAACAACTAGTTTCGTATTGGCTATCTTTAGTGACCAACTGGGATGACGTCACTAGCACTGGCTATCGCCGATGGTCACTGTAATCCATTTTGACAGATCAACAGGGCTATTGCGTATCTCTTTGACAGCTCATAGTGATGATCACTAATTGGTTAAGTGTCCATCGAATAACTGTCAAACAACTAGTTTCGTATTGGCCATCTTTAGTGACCAACTGGGATGACGTCACGAGCACTGGCTATCGCCGATGGTCACTGTAATCCATTTTGACAGATCAGCAGGGCTATTGCGTATCTCTTTGACAGCTCATAGTGATGATCACTAATTGGTTAAGTGTCCATCGAATAACTGTCAAACAACTAGTTTCGTATTGACTATCTTTAGTGACCAACTGGGATGACGTCACGAGCACGCTATCGCCGATGGTCACTGTAATCCATTTTGACAGATCAGCAGGGCTGTTGCGTATCTCTGTTGACAGCTCATAGTGCTGATCACTTGGTTAAGTGTCGATCGAATAACTGTCAAACAACTAGTTTCGTATTGGCTATCTTAAGTGACCAACTGGGATGACGTCATGAGCACTGGCTATCGCCGATGGTCACTGTAATCCATTTTGACAGATCAACAGGGCTATTGCGTATCTCTTTTGACAGCTCATAGTGATGATCACTAATTGGTTAAGTGTCCATCGAATAACTGTCAAACAACTAGTTTCGTATTGGCCATCTTTAGTGACCAACTGGGATGACGTCACGAGCACTGGCTATCGCCGATGGTCACTGTAATCCATTTTGACAGATCAGCAGGGCTATTGCGTATCTCTTTGACAGCTCATAGTGATGATCACTAATTGGTTAAGTGTCCATCGAATAACTGTCAAACAACTAGTTTCGTATTGGCTATCTTCAGTGACCAACTGGGATGACGTCACGAGCACTGGCTATCGCCGATGGTCACTGTAATCCATTTTGACAGATCAACAGGGCTATTGCGTATCTCTTTGACAGCTCATAGTGATGATCACTAATTGGTTAAGTGTCCATCGAATAACTGTCAAACAACAAGTTTCGTATTGGCTATCTTTAGTGACTAACTGGGATGACGTCACGAGCACTGGCTATCGCCGATGGTCACTGTAATCCATTTTGACAGATCAGTAGGGCTGTTGCGTATCTCTGTTGACAGCTCATAATGCTAGGCTATCGCCGATGGTCACTGTAATCCATTTTGACAGATCAGTGTCAAAATGGATTACAGTGACCATCGGCGATAGCCAGTGCTCATGACGTCATCCCAGTTGGTCACTGAAGATAGCCAATACGAAACTAGTTGTTTGACAGTTATTCGATGGACACTTAACCAAGTGATCAGCACTATGAGCTGTCAACAGAGATACGCAACAGCCCTGCTGATCTGTCAAAATGGATTACAGTGACCATCGGCGATAGCCAGTGCTCGTGACGTCATCCCAGTTGGTCACTAAAGATAGCTAATACGAAACTAGTTGTTTGACAGTTATTCGATGGACACTTAACCAATTAGTGATCATCACTATGAGCTGTCAAAGAGATACGCAATAGCCCTGCTGATCTGTCAAAATGGATTACAGTGACCATCGGCGATAGCCAGTGCTCGTGACGTCATCCCAGTTGGTCACTGAAGATAGCCAATACGAAACTAGTTGTTTGACAGTTATTCGATGGACACTTAACCAATTAGTGATCATCACTATGAGCTGTCAAAAGAGATACGCAATAGCCCTGTTGATCTGTCAAAATGGATTACAGTGACCATCGGCGATAGCCAGTGCTCATGACGTCATCCCAGTTGGTCACTTAAGATAGCCAATACGAAACTAGTTGTTTGACAGTTATTCGATCGACACTTAACCAAGTGATCAGCACTATGAGCTGTCAACAGAGATACGCAATAGCCCTGCTGATCTGTCAAAATGGATTACAGTGACCATCGGCGATAGCGTGCTCGTGACGTCATCCCAGTTGGTCACTAAAGATAGCCAATACGAAACTAGTTGTTTGACAGTTATTCGATGGACACTTAACCAATTAGTGATCATCACTATGAGCTGTCAAAGAGATACGCAATAGCCCTGCTGATCTGTCAAAATGGATTACAGTGACCATCGGCGATAGCCAGTGCTCGTGACGTCATCCCAGTTGGTCACTAAAGATAGCCAATACGAAACTAGTTGTTTGACAGTTATTAGATCGACACTTAACCAAGTGATCAGCACTATGAGCTGTCAACAGAGATACGCAACAGCCCTGCTGATCTGTCAAAATGGATTACAGTGACCATCGGCGATAGCCAGTGCTCGTGACGTCATCCCAGTTGGTCACTAAAGATAGCCAATACGAAACTAGTTGTTTGACAGTTATTCGATGGACAATTAACCAATTAGTGATCATCACTATGAGCTGTCAAAGAGATACGCAATAGCCCTGCTGATCTGTCAAAATGGATTACAGTGACCATCGGCGATAGCCAGTGCTCGTGACGTCATCCCAGTTGGTCACTAAAGATGGCCAATACGAAACTAGTTGTTTGACAGTTATTCGATCGACACTTAACCAAGTGATCAGCACTATGAGCTGTCAACAGAGATACGCAATAGCCCTGCTGATCTGTCAAAATGGATTACAGTGACCATCGGCGATAGCGTGCTCGTGACGTCATCCCAGTTGGTCACTAAAGATAGCCAATACGAAACTAGTTGTTTGACAGTTATTAGATCGACACTTAACCAAGTGATCAGCACTATGAGCTGTCAACAGAGATACGCAACAGCCCTGCTGATCTGTCAAAATGGATTACAGTGACCATCGGCGATAGCCAGTGCTCGTGACGTCATCCCAGTTGGTCACTAAAGATAGCCAATACGAAACTAGTTGTTTGACAGTTATTAGATCGACACTTAACCAAGTGATCAGCACTATGAGCTGTCAACAGAGATACGCAACAGCCCTGCTGATCTGTCAAAATGGATTACAGTGACCATCGGCGACAGCCAGTGCTCGTGACGTCATCCCAGTTGGTCACTAAAGATAGCCAATACGAAACTAGTTGTTTGACAGTTATTCGATGGACACTTAACCAATTAGTGATCATCACTATGAGCTGTCAAAGAGATACGCAATAGCCCTGCTGATCTGTCAAAATGGATTACAGTGACCATCGGCGATAGCCAGTGCTCGTGACGTCATCCCAGTTGGTCACTAAAGATAGCCAATATGAAACTAGTTCTTTGACAGTTATTCGATGGACACTTAACCAATTAGTGATCATCACTATGAGCTGTCAAAGAGATACGCAATAGCCCTGCTGATCTGTCAAAATGGATTACAGTGACCATCGGCGATAGCCAGTGCTCGTGACGTCATCCCAGTTGGTCACTAAAGATGGCCAATACGAAACTAGTTGTTTGACAGTTATTCGATGGACACTTAACCAATTAGTGGTCATCACTATGAGCTGTCAAAGAGATACGCAATAGCCCTGCTGATCTGTCAAAATGGATTACAGTGACCATCGGCGATAGCCAGTGCTCGTGACGTCATCCCAGTTGGTCACTAAAGATGGCCAATACGAAACTAGTTGTTTGACAGTTATTCGATGGACACTTAACCAATTAGTGATCATCACTATAAGCTGTCAAAAGAGATACGCAATAGCCCTGCTGATCTGTCAAAATGGATTACAGTGACCATCGGCGATAGCGTGCTCGTGACGTCATCCCAGTTGGTCACTAAAGATAGCCAATACGAAACTAGTTGTTTGACAGTTATTCGATGGACACTTAACCAATTAGTGATCATCACTATGAGCTGTCAAAGAGATACGCAATAGCCCTGCTGATCTGTCAAAATGGATTACAGTGACCATCGGCGATAGCCAGTGCTCGTGACGTCATCCCAGTTGGTCACTAAAGATAGCCAATACGAAACTAGTTGTTTGACAGTTATTCGATGGACACTTAACCAATTAGTGATCATCACTATGAGCTGTCAAAAGAGATACGCAATAGCCCTGCTGGCGTCGTGTGTACATTGCACTCTATATTTTTATTATTTCATAACCAATAAAAAATAATCTTACAATTTATTGATATTAAACTAAAATGGTGACTGTTGATAATACAGTTTTTTTATGTTTCTTTTTAGAGTACCGTACCCAAAGGGTAAAACGGTACTCTATTACTAAGACTATGCTCTCCGTCCGTCTGTCCCTCTATCAATAGGCTATCTCTGTCTCATGAACCGTAATAGTTAGACAGTTGAAAATTTCGGCTCAAAAAGGACCTCGGCTGGAGGCCAGAAAAGGTAGTGCAGCTGGTCACCAATGATGGCAGGGTCAAGAAGTTCATGTGAGTGGTTCCTGGAGACTGTGAGACAAGATAGGCAAGGACGCGCTGCTCTAATAGGTTAGGGCTTCGGCTGGATGCCAGAGGAGGTAGTGCAGCTGGTCACCAATGATGATTATGTATTTTTGTTGTCGCTATAACAACAAATACTAAAAAAACAAAACAAAACCAATATTTAAGGGGGCTCCCATACAAAAAACATTTTTTTGGTCGTTTTTATAACTAGCTTTTGCCCGCGGCTTCGCTAGCGTTAAATTCGGGGTAACATAGTTCCCCTTTCCTGATTTGCAGGTACCTGCTACCTGTAGTTTTCGCACTTGCGCCTTATTGATTGTAATAGCAAAGCTAAGTTTTCCCTTTTCTTATCTCTTTCTTTTTTTTAAGTGGGAAATGAGGGATCATTTCCCACTTAAAAAAATTGCCTATTACCGTCTTCAGGTTCCCAACTATCTCTGTACCAAAATTCATCAAAATCGGTTTGGCCATTTAGGCGTGAAGACGTAAGAAACCAACAAACTCACTTTGGCTTTTATAAAATTAGTAAGGATGGTACGGAACCTTTCGTTCGTAGTCCGACTCGGTCTTGTTTATTACTAAATTTTTTTTGTTTAAGATTTGCATAAACTTTTTTTGAGCATGTACCTGTGTAGTTATCTGCGTTATTAAATTTAGACATTGAGCATGGTAGTGACTGCAAGGACTATATTTACTAAATGAATGCTATAATAAAATGTCAAAAAACAAAGATGGCGTCAGATTAACAAGAAGTTTTGCGTGTCTTAAGTGTTACAATATGAATGACAGGGAACAAATCTGTATTAAAGTTTGGGACTGATTACACTTAAACACAAAAAATGCTACTCTTTATAATAAGTTTTTATTTACATTATGATTTATTTAATAGTGAAGAAATAAACAGTGGTATGTTTTTTTAAATTATTTTTACTAATAAATTTTCGTGTATTCATTTAAACACATATTTTAATGATAATATAAATCTTTCTTTAAAAAAAAACTAATAAGTGATTGCTTAAAGGTTAAGCTCCGCCTCTTATGCACGAGGTCGTGAGTTCAAATCTGCTTAATAACTAATACCTAATGCTTTCTGAATCAAACTACCAAGCGAAAGCCTCCGCAGGTTTTGGGTGAGCCTCTTGGCAATTAAGCCATCCGCTGTAACGACTATCGGCACAATGATCGCTGAGTCCACATTCCACATGTCGACCACCTCGCGAGCCAAGCATTATACTGCATTATACTGGCCCCATACATCATTTCGTTTTTTCATTTTTAGGGTTCCGTAGTCAACTAGGAACCCTTATAGTTTCGCCATGTCTGTCTGTCCGTCCGTCCGTCCGTCCGTCCGTCCGTCCTCGCTTAATCTCTGTGACCGTTAGCACTAGAAAGCTGAAATTTGGTACCAATATGTATATCAATCACGCCGACAAAGTGGTAAAATAAAAATTGGAAAAAAATGTTTTATTAGGGTAGCCACCCTATATGTAAAGTGGGAAGTGATTTATTTTAATTTCAACCCTAACGTATGATATATTGTTGAAAAGGTATTTAAAAATGAATAGGGGTTTACTAAAATCATTTTTTGATAATGTCAATAATTTCGGAAATAATCGCTCCAAAAGTAAAAAACAATGTCCCCCCCCCCCCTCTAACTTTTGAACCATAAGTTTAGAAAATATGAAAAAAATCTGAAAAGTAGAACTTTATAAGGACTTTCTAGGAAAATCATTTTGAACTTGATTGACACAACAGTTTTTGTACAAAAAGACAAAAAATTTTGTATTTTGTACAACTTTTTGTCTTTTTTGTACAAAAACTGCTGAATAAGCATGTACATTTCTTGGTAGGTCACTATTATGACAAACTTGTATATCTTGATATCAACACTGTTGTTGATAAACTTAGGTCGACACGGGGTAGTGTGTTTCTACCTACTAGTTGTAGACACAAAATAGCTAGGCTATTAGCTTATAATATTCACTCGGACATAAATATTATGTCTATGTTTTATTCTATTATTAATACTGCGACTATTAGTACTAATACTAATATACCTTTTTACAAGGAAGGCGGGGGAGTATTGTCGCTCACTCCGGCTCATTTAAACTAGCTCGTAAGACAACAGAAGATATAAATAACATAAGTGTTACACTCACTAACACCAAGGTACCTTCTTGCTATCAAACCGTTAAATTTAAAAAAGGGGCTAAGCCGAATTCCTTGAAATTATTCCATCAAAATATTCAAGGTTTCTCTTCAAAACAACTAGAGATTGAATTGTTTTTAGAAAATACCAAGTTTGATATTGTTTGTTTCACCGAACATTGGTTAAAAGATCATGAAATGTTAATTAATTATGAAAATTACAGTGTAGGCAGTTGCTTTAACCGTAAATCTAAGATGCGTGGGGGTTCACTAATCTTAGTCAAAAATAGTATTAAATTTAGAAGTCGTATTGATATAGTTGATCTATCGGTTGAACATAATATTGAATTGTCTTGTGTTGAGCTAGATAAGCATGTCATAGTGTGCGTTTACAGGCCCCCAAATTATCAAAACTACTCTATATTCGAGTCAGTAATGGAAGATGCTTTGGCAAAACTTGCAACGGGTAATAAATCGCTAGTCATTTGTGGTGACTTTAACATCAATATTTTGGACGAAAATTCAAATTGCAGTAGATTCTTAAATCATTTAACTTGTTAAATGTGTTTTCGGAGCCAACCCGAATTACTACAAATACCGCTGTGATACATGTATTGATAATGTTTTCTGTTGCTGCGACTACTTAGATAAATCCATTGTAAATTATCTTCCCTCTGATCACAGCGGCCAAACCGTCGTTTTCGAGTCATACACATCATCACAAAAAATTCAGATACAGTCTAGACAAATAACACCCAGTAATTTAAATAAATTTAATAATAATTTAATACGTAATCTAGGCATTCCGGGATATGATATTAATAATGTAAATCATTTTTATGAGGAATTCTTTTCGGTTGTCTACACAGAGTTCAATGATACGCTAAAAATAAAAACTAAATCTATTAGCCCAAAGTTTATGTTCAGTGATTGGGCGACTAAGGGTATAAGAAAAAGTAGGGAACGATTGTTTGAGCTTTACGGCCTTAAGCCTTACATCAACTCAGAAACATTCAATCGCTATGTTGCTACTTACTCAAAAACTTTTAAAAACACCTGCCAGGTAGCTAAAGCCTTATTCATAAGCAACAAGATTAAATCCGCCGATAATAAAATTAAGACGGTTTGGAAAATAATCAATAGTGAAACTAATAGAAATAAAAAATATAATAATGATATTACACTAGAGTCCTCACGTGGTCTTCTAACCACTAAAAACGAAGTTGCTCAAGAATTTGTGGATTTCTTTACTAGTATCCCAATTAAAACTACTGAAACGTTAAATTCGTCACCCTTGCTTTCTGTTGACTTATTAAGAGCAAACGTTTTACCATGCTCGGTTGAGTTTCAATTTAACCATATTAACCCCACTGCAGTCATTAAAGCTTTTAAGCAAATAAAAATCAAATTAACCGAAGACCTTTGGGGATTGTCTATTAAAGTTTGTCAAGCTATCATTGAGACTGTAGCACCGTACTTAGCCTTTATATTTAATTTGTGTGTGGACCAAGGAGTCTTCCCGGACCTTATGAAATTCAGCAAGGTAATACCACTTTTCAAATCTGGGGACAGTAAAGACACCAATAATTATAGACCCGTATCCGTTTTGCCGGTTTTCAGCAAGGTGTTTGAAAAGGTAATGCTTAACCAAATGCTTAACCATTTTAACACCAATAAAATCTTACATGAGAAACAGTATGGTTTCACCAAAGGACGTTGTACGACTGACGCCGGTGTCACCCTATTAAAAAACATATTTACTGCGTGGGAGGAAGCACAGGATGCCATAGGGATCTTTTGTGACCTCTCAAAAGCATTTGATTGCGTGAACCACGAAACCCTTCTCTTGAAACTTGAACATTACGGCCTAGGGAAACTTGCGCTTAGTTTAGTAAAATCGTATTTAAATGATAAACAGCAGCAAGTACAAATAAATGGTGTCAATTCAATGGGTTTAAGTGTAAAGATGGGTGTACCACAAGGATCGATATTAGGTCCCTTCCTCTTTTTAGTATATATTAATGATCTACCCCATTTATTTAAAAACCAACCACAAATGGTGTTGTTTGCTGACGATACCTCTTTAATATTTAAGATAAACAGACGTGCCACAAATCTTGACGACGTAAATAATGCCCTAATGCAGGTACATAATTGGTTTACCGCTAATAATTTAGTATTAAATGGGAAAAAAACGAAGTGTATAAGATTTGCTCTACCAAATGTCAAAAACAGTGAATGTGACATAGTATTGAATCAAGAGAAACTAGAATTCGTCGAAAAAACTGTTTTCTTGGGAATAACACTCGATTCAAAGCTACAATGGGGTCCGCATATAACATCTCTTGCAGGACGCCTTAGTTCAGCAGCATATGCTGTTAGAAAAATCCGTCAGTTTACTGATGTAGATACCGCGAGGCTAGTCTACTTTAGTTATTTTCATAGTATCATGTCATACGGTATTTTACTTTGGGGACGGGGTGCAGACATCGAGTCTATATTTATTCTGCAGAAAAGAGCCATCAGAGCCATATATAACCTACGTAGGCGAGATTCTTTAAGGGAACAGTTTAAGGATATTAACATCATGACAGTACCTTGTCAATATATTTATGAAAACATCATGTATGTCAGGAAAAACTTGCATATTTTTAGTAAAAGAGGTGACAGACACAATTATAATACTAGAAATAGGGACCAATTAGTTCAACCAGGTTTCAGGTTAGCTAAAGTAGACTCATCTTTCATGGGGTACTGTTTGAAATGCTACAATAAAATACCTCCCCACATTCTTGAACTGAATGAAACGAAATTTAAATCTTGTATTAAACGCACACTATGTAGGCAAGCATATTATAAGTTGGGGGATTATATTGATGATAAAAATGCTTGGCTCAATGCTGGTCCTGCTCCACAAGAATAGGGGTAAACTCATTGATTGGTATCCGAAGCTATAGTGGAAGCTGCAGAAGATTGTAAGACTATCTTTGCATTGTATAGAATCAATTCTCTAGTATTGTATAATTATTAAGCCCATATGTGAGTGCTATGTATTATTATTGACTTGACGAAGCCCTGGTGGTTGATAGTGTCATGCTCACTTAAATGTCTCGCTGATGGTGGCGGGTGTGTCGGGTCATTTAGCTCCCTTCAAAATGGTTGAGCTGAATGGGGCTGATCCATACGTCATGTTGGTGAACGGGCGCTGTCAGTTGGGACTGGTCATTTTTTTAGCTACCACGGTTCATTTTTAACTTATTTAGATTTAAAATTAAATTTTGCTTTTTATTTACTCTGGACGCTCTTACTGTGCACGTCTTTCTACATCGTTCTCACATATTTGTATAATCTCAACATGAATGATGTAAATACAATTTTGTAAAAATATTATAATTTAAAAGAGTGTCCATGGAGTTTCTTGCCCATTCTTCTCCATAGAGATCAACGCTTTGGAATGGGCAACTACAGTACTTTCACAAGTTATTATGCCTTGTGACCGGGACTGTAGATTAGTTTTGTTTCTTGACATTCAAAAGTGCCTGTAATGGTCTAATTGAAATAAATGGTTTTGAATTTTGAATTTTTTGAACTGTTAGAGCGCCTACCCCGGAACGTGCAACATTTGCACGCTCCTCCACCTTTAAACTCATAAGTGGGAACACTTATTGCTTATTGTGACGGACGGGAAACTACGGAACCCTACACTGAGCGTGGCCCGACACGCTCTTGGCCGGCTTTACATATATTTTTACATATTCCTTATTAAAAATATAAATTAAACAAAAAAAAATACAAAAAAATAGTAGCAGGTCCAAGCTACCGGCGGTCAGGGCTCCAGAGAAAGGAGCCTCCTAACAATACGAGCCGTGTCCAGGAGTACCGCTTTCTGTATCCAGCCCTTGATCCAGGTGCCTAACGAGAGCCTCCTCAGGTCCCAATACATTATTGTTAAGGTGGAAGAGAGCCAATTTTATCAAATTATTTATTACAAGCTTTTGCCCGCGGCTTCGCTCGCGTCAAATTCGGTATAACACAATACCCTTGCGCCTTGTTGATTTGTAAAAGCAACGCTAAGTTTTTCCTTTTCTTCCCTCGTGCTCCCTCAATCCCACTTTAAAAAAAATAGCCTATGTCCGTCTCCTGGTTCCCAACTATCTCTGTACCAATATTCATCAAAATCGGTTTAGCCATTAAAGCGTGAAGAGGTAACAAACAAACAAACTCACTTTCGCTTTTATAATATTAGTAAGGAAGTAAGGATTTTTGTTTTAAACTTACAGCAAAATTCAACGAATCTCTGCTAGTAGATATATACCATCGAAATGTACTCGAAGTGAACTCCTTGATGAAAGATCTAGAGCATGTATTGAAAGAAAAAATGAAGTTAAGTGTAGATAAATCCGAAAACGATACAAGAAGGGATATTGAGCTGGCTTCTCAATACGATATTAAGGACTTGGTGCAAAACAGAACAGCAGGAGTGGAGCAAACAGCCAAGATTAAAATGGACTTCACAAAAATCCCGAATCCTTATCTTGCATATAAGTTTCGAAGTTCACATTCATCACTCATAGCTCAGCCTGCCTCGCCTAAGTTTAGATCAGGCCTCCCGTTTTCTGAATATCTTTTAAGTCCAAGTCATGTGATAGATTCAGAAATAATGATGCCTCGGAGTTTATTGTCAGTTATCGGTCCTGGTCGTTACATAGCAAGGTTTACGGATCCACCGAGGTCTATAAAAACAACATCTAAAAAACTTCAGGTACCAATTTATAAAGCCCGATTACATCCCGAAAAACCTGCTGTTTCTTTAACTACTCATAATCCTGCGCTAAGTTGGGAGACGCCACCAAAACCCACCACTCCTATCCCAGATATGGTTGGGAAGGGGGACATCTGGCTGAAAGAGATTGCTCCTTATACGAGCACACGTGTCCATAAAAGAATGAAGAAAGCAACCAACGGCCAGATTGTGTTGCAACGCATCGAGAAATCACATCCCAGAATAGCCAAGTCTAGAACTGGTGGACCTTCAACTGGAACAGCTAATACAGAGCAATTGTTCTTAGAGAATGAGCAAGGATTACTTTACGTCAGTATTGCTGAGCACATTCCGAAGGAGTCTAATAAAGACACTGAGATGACTACTGCTGGAGATGTGTTCTATGGTAGTATGTATCTTTTATTTAACTTTAACCTCTAGAGCCCCAGCGGCACAAAAACGTGCCATTAAACTAGTATTACCGTTGAGCCCCGCTTGCACAAATTTGTGACACCAAACCCCGACCGATTTAAAACTGTATTTGTAGTAAAGATAAGTCTTAAAATCAGATTACGCTTACGATAAGAGCCCGCCCGGCGGTGCTTGACGGATAGTTGACGTAAATAATGGTGGTCCTTGAGAGGTTTAATCATTAACATCTGCCAGTTGTTGGTTCACATTCAAGGTGGTCTATGAAAATAACAATATATTTTCTAAAAAATATTTTCTTTTTGCCAAAAATAAAGCCGAATTTTCATTCGGCTTCAATTCCATAAGGGAAAGACGGAAAATATATAAAACACCGACTTCTGGAAGTAAAATTACTTTCCGTTTCTTTGGAAGTCGTGTTCTTTTGTTTTTTTTAATATTTCAGTCTTTTCAGTTGTGGAATGATAGTTTCTCACACAAATTTTATCAAGTATTAATTTTTTATTGACGTCCTACTAAAAGAAAAAAAAAACATAGAAGAATTTTGTAAATCGACCTACAATCAACGGAGAAATCGAGTCACATGCAAAAAAAAACCTTTTTTGAAGTCGGTTAAGAAATCGTTTATTCAAATGAATAGACTGAGAACCAGTTCTTCATAGTCGTCAAAAGTAAAAAACACATTAGGATCGTTAAGTAACAGTAACATCAACGCCAAGTAACAGGCGTGCGATTGAAGAGATCTATGTCATGGTCCGCCATTTTTTTTGGGGTGGGAAATCATCAAATAATTTCCCCCGTTCTGGGGGGGAGTGTCAGACTTGTACCGACTAAAACCCACCCATGTTCCTTCTATTGCCCTTTACGTTCCGGGGCCGCGGTGTCTCTTTCGAACAACCCGAAACCCTGGCAGGCGGAGGCCCTGGCAGGCCCCTCTGCTTTGCTGACATCTCTTTGAGGCGTGCGTGAAAAACTGACGCGCCATACCATGAGCAGTGCAGTACTTACGACGCCATTCGTCTTATTTGAAGAGGTACGCGGCTTCAGTCCGATCGAATTTTCGTCCATAATTAGGTAGGTATGCATAAAGTCCATGTTACGAAGGACCACGATGCGTTCGCCGCACTAGCGAACGACTGAGGCACGTAGGTAGGAAGGAAGGCATTGTTGCCTTCCCACCAACGGACGTGCGTCGTACTGCTCCCGCACGATCTTGCATCGAGTCCTTTTGTATGATAAATCATAACGGTATCTCTTTCGAACAACCCTTCACCCCATCAGCAGGCGGTGTTCCTCGCAGGCCCCTCTGCTTTTTCTTCTTCATGTGGACCCCGCTTCTTCGGGGGTTCCGGTTTCCGCACTTAGTCCTTGCAGTGGACCATTGTGCGTATGCCGTGCACCTGGTGGCCGGTACTCCAGCCAGCCCACCTCCTTCCAGAAGCAGATAAGACTTTTCGGGTTCTTGAGGGCGTCCGCAAGTGACCCTGGTGAACCCAGTGTCACTTTCCGGATTTCAGTGATTACATTCAAGGAGAACATGTGTGACTGTTTCTTCCGCCTCCATGCAAGCTCTGCACAGAGGGCTATCTGTAATACCTATTGTGTGGAAATGTTTGTTTAATGCACAGTGTCCGGTGATGGTCCCGGTCACCAGGCGCAGGCTTTTCCTGTCCAGCTGCAGAAGCCGTTTGGATAGCTTGCGGTCTCGCGTGCGATCTTCCTTGGATTGTCTGCAGCCTGGTGCCGAGCTCCACCAGTGTGCGGCTTGTGTGAAGGTGTGTTCCTTCAGCCAGCTGCGTATCTGGCTTAAAGGGATGGGTACAATTGGCTCCGGTCCTAGTACCGTGGAGATGGACGCCCGTCTGGCGAGTTCATCCGCTGCGTCGTTGCCTAGGGCGCCGCTATGTCCTTTTATCCATTGTAAGGTTACTGTATTGCGGTTATGTGCGGTCATTCGTTCCAGTAGGTTGTGGCATTCGTATATTAGAGCTGTGTTGAAGCAACTATTGTTTAGGGACTGGAGGACAGAGGCACTGTCGGAGAGTATTCGGTTGTTGGTGTCCGCGACTCCTCTGGCCTCGATGGCTAGGACGGCCTGAATGATGCCCATACGTTCAGCTTGGTAGACTGTGTTGAGCGTTCCGAGTGGTTTGGAAATTTTAATGTTCAGGTCGTTGGAGAAGACCACAACCCCTGTTCCTGTTCTGGTTTTCGAGCCATCTGTGTATATTCTCAGTTCGTTTGGTCCCGAGTATTCCCGTGGTTCCTCCGTGAGCTGTACGTTGTAATGTTTTTGGGGGCAATGTATCTTGGTGATCTTATCGGTCGGTGCGGCTAACAGGGTTTGCCCCTCTGCTTTGCTGACATCTCTTTGAGGCGCACGTGAAACACTAACGCATCGTTGACACGGCCTGTCGTCAATAGACGGACGGACGGTGAGCTGCCCATTGCTCACCGTCCACAGGCCCGCATGTACGGTGGCCAGGAGACGTCTCGCGGCGCCCGTCGCCCGGGGCGTCTCCCGCGGCGGCTGGGTTGGTTTGAGGTTCTCTCCCTCAAGCGGCCGGCCACCTCCTTCGCTAGCATGACTGCTTCATGGTCTTCCATCACGTAACATGCTAAGTCGGATGCCTGTTTGTAAGTGTTGCCCTAACTGACAAAATTATTTCTAGAAATCGACGTATACACGCCTAAGACCCCGATTCCAAACGAACGGTACCACGAAATGATGGATCGGATGGAAGAAGGGTACCTGATGTTGTTCTTAATGGAGATGAGCCGTCTATTCGCTGTGAAGAGCAAGGGTGAGGTGGCAAATTTTCTGCAACATACAGAGATGGTCTATAACCAGTATGTATCGTTTTATTTATATATTTCTTGCTGTTGACCGTGGTTTAAATTCGGGGTAACAAAGTTCCCCTTCCCTGATTTGCAGGTATTTTTCGTTGGTAACAAAGAGTGTGCCACACATAATAAAAATAATAGCAGCCGCTCGGGTCGATAGGTTAAGCCGCGCTTGCCTAGGTTGGTCTGTGGATGGGTGACCACCCGTTACATAACGAGTTTCCTCCGTGCCTCGGAAAGCACGTTAAGCCGTTGTTCCCGGCTGTCATTTGTAGATCTTTGACAGTCGTTACAGGTAGTCAGTGTTCCGAAAATCTGAAAACCACTCTTACCAAGGGGTATCGCATTACCCAATACTAACTGGGTTGTGGAGGTCAGATAGGCAGTCGCTCCATGTAAAATACTAATATTCAGCTGCATCCGGTTAGACTGGAAGCCGACCCCAACATAGTTGGGAAAAGGCTAGGCAGATGATGATGAACAAAGAGTGTGCGAAAAGTCTTTTCAATTAAGGGGTTGGGGGCAGATTTCCAAAACAAAATGATGCACGATGTTTTTGTTGGTGGCAAATAGTCCGTCCGCATAACAATTTTTAGCTCACTTCCTTGCAAATTGCGGAATGCTCCATACAAACTTCCACCCCCTATTTTAGGGAAGTGAGGGGTGAAGAAAGAGACAAAAATAGCCTATGTCCGTCTCCATGGTCCCAACTATCTCTGTACCAAAATTCATCAAAATCGGTTTTGCCATTTAGGCGTGAAGACGTAACAAACAAACTCACTTTCGGTTTTGTAATATTAATATTAAGTAAGGATAACACTTGCATTTTTTTTTAAGTGAGAAATGAGGGAGAAAGAGGGAAGAAAAGGGAAAACTTAGCATTGCTATTACAATAAATAAGGCGCAAGGGCAAAAACTACAGGTACCTGCAAATCAGGAAAGGGGAACTGTTTTACCCCAAATTTAACGCGAGCGAAGCCGCGGGCAAAAACTAGTATTATTTATAATTTAAACATAAGTTCTTATTATTATGTGGAGATCTGTCATACAGGTCCCGAACCCATTATATAGACTCCAGCTCTCACAAAGGTTACTCTGATTTGACATAATAATATGATATGAACCAAAGAATGTACCTATTTGACAGAAAATAAAAACCTATTTTATTCTTATTTATTCTATTAAATTAATTACGTGGTATACTTTGTGCAACTGGTGGAACATTCGAGATAATGTTACTGTAACGTTTATTGTGGCAGCTTAGCGGACAGTGGCCGTCTTAAATGGATTGAAGAACCACTGCAGACAGTCATTACGAAGTTGTTGATGTACCCGCCAGGAGGAGATCGTGACATAGATTTAATACAAGGTAAGTTGACTCTTCTCGTGACCAGAGGGCTGGCCTGTCTCCCGGCCACCGTAGATGCGGGCCTGTGGACGGTGAGCAATGGGTAGCTCACCGTCCGTCCGTCTATTGAAGACAGGCCGTGTCGACGGCGCGTTCGTGTTTCACGCGCGCCTCAAAGAGATGTCAGTAATGCAGAGGGGCTTGCCAGAGCCTCTGCCTGCCGGGGTTGCGGGTTGTTCGAAAGAGATACCGCGGCCCCGGAACGTAAAGGATAATAGAAGGAACATGGGTGGGTTTTAGTTAGTACAAGTCTGACATGCCCCCCGCTCCGCCCAGAGCAGGGGAAGTCATTGTATGATTTCCGGCCCGAAAAAAAAAAAGTCTGACATGCCCCCCCGTCCATGTCCAAGTTATTTGATGACTTCCCACCCAAAAAAAAAGGGCTGGCCTGTTTTTTGCACAAAAAATAAGCATTGCCATCCAACGCGGTAATGCTGCCAGCCTTCTGGGCACTTTACCTGTTGACTGTGATACGGACGAACTTTTTGACGCCCTGTAATTTTTCATTTTTTACTTGTATGTCGAGGCGCCGACGCATACATTTAAACTAACGCCATCTAACTTTGTTTTTGTGAACTAATTCGTTGTTCGTGTAGGAACGTCAAGTATTAACTTGGGGATGGTTGGTGCAGAGTAATGACAGTACTGGACGAAATTGAATGACCGAATGACGGTTTCGTTCGGTTGCCATCTTGAAATGTTATGTGGAGCGGATAGCTTGACCTGACAGGACTTCACTTCTTTTTGGACCGGGCAGCGAGCAACACGGTTAGCCATTACTCTCGCTAAACTTCCCGCGTTCCTGGTTTAAATCATTAGCATCTTTAGTTATTTTGTTTTATTGGTTTTCTGAAAGGACAATACAAGTGTATTGTATTGTATTGTATTGTATAACGGGCTGGTGTCCGCAACTCCACGTCTGAGGCGCGTATTTTGCAAGTGTAAACAAAAGTTTTGCGAGTATCATTTCGTGTCCTCCGCCATGATGTCTCGACCATCCGGCGACGAATCTCCTTCATGTATATATTTTTATTATAAGTTTGTGTCTATTTATAGTTTGTATATAGTAATTAATTTAATTAAATAAAACTAGCAAGTTAAAGTAAATTGATCATTTTTCAGTCTCGTACTAGATGAAGGAGTCCCTAAACGTCGCTACATCATTATTTATATTTCCTGCATCCAACGTACTTCGAGAACCTTTTTGTAAAGGTTATAATTTCCCCCGGGAGAGGCAAGGCGCATGTTTTCAAAGCTTTTATCATTTTTTTTTAATGGTTTATCGACAGAACAAATACATCATCTGCCTAGCCTTTTCCCGACTATGTTGGGGTCGGCTTCGCGTCTTACCGGGTGCAGCTGAATACTAGTATTTTACATAGAGCGACTGCTATCTGACCTCCATAACCCAGTTACTACTGGGTAATACGATACTTCTTGGTAAGACTGGTTGTCAGACTTTCGGGACACTATCTCTAACGACTGTCAAAGATCTACAAATGACATCCGGGACCAACAGCTTAACGTGCTTTCCGAGGCACGGAAGAAACTCGGTAACGGGTGGTCACCCATCCACAGACCAACCTAGGTAAGCGCGGCTTATCCTAAAGATCGACCTGAGCGGCTGCTATTGTTTAGCCACGAGCTCCTCTGACAGAATAAATACTTAACTAATAAACATGATCATTTATAAAATAACTTACTTATAACAACAAATTGTCATTAATGTGTTTGAGTTCTAAATACAACTATATTTGAATTTCTTATTTTTTATATTAGGCTGTTTAGCGGCGCTATACTTTTGCTTCAGCCTGAGAATAAAAAGCGAGGGTAAAAAAAACATTGTTTCATCAGCGGCTAATGCAAAAATACTTAAAAAAAAACGTCGTTTGATTCACCTGAGAATTTGTCACTACTGTTCTCGGCTCCATAACACCCCTACCTAACGGCTCGTGTGTTAATTCCGCTTCGAACGCAACGATAAAGTTTGCTCACTTAGATCAAAAAGTACTATTTAAAATCTATGCGTTTCTTCACCAGCCCGCGCCTCAGTGATCTTCCACATGCTGCTGAAGCGTAAGGAAGTTCTATCTCCTGAGATGAACTCCATCATATATCACGCAGAAATGTTATTTAATGAAGACGATGGTGAACGCCTTCTGAAATCCTTGAAAGAGTTCGAGGATCATCCTAACAGTGAGTTCCATGTTCATAGCTGACCTACTTTTGGGACCTAGAACTTCCCATTTTGAATGGTAGTGGGGTTATAACACGAGCGCGTCGGTGGTATTGGTAGGCTGGAACAGATAAAATTAGAAACCTGTTTCGCCTGTTCCAGTTCCAAGAAAATAACAGTTTCAAAATCCTGTTCCAAAATAACAGCATGTTCCTCTGGAACTAAAGACGCATTGATTGCAACAGATTCATTAATGAAAAAGTAACGGTAATTTTTTACTTAAGATTATGCGATCGTCTTAACATCTGGTCATTTTCGATTTCTCCTGTATCGTGGGTGCGTTTACAAATATTTAAACTCACATACACAAACAGCTAGACCCGAAACAGCTATCTGCAGGTCATACAAATATTTGTTCCGTGCGGGAAAAATTGTAGCATTGATTTTAGTTATGATTTGGCAGTGTAGTTTATAAGATACTAGCTTTTGCCCGCGGCTTCGCTCGAGTTAAATTCGGGATAACACAGTTTCCCTTGCGCCTTATTGATTTGTAATAGCAACGCTAAGTTTTCCCTTTTCTTCCCTCTTTCTCCCTCACATACCACTTTTTTGATAGCCTATGTCCGTCTCCTGGTTCCCAACTATCTCTGTACCAAAATTCATCAAAATCGGTGTAGCCATTAAAGCGTGAAGAGGTAACAAACAAACAAACAAACTCACTTTCACTTTTATAATATTAAGTAAGGATAATATGTTCCTACCTATAAGTATTAGTGCTCGTTTTTTTAAGTTGTTTTTGTATTTACCTACTTGATTCCAGCAAACAAAACTATGTCCTCTATCTGCGGCGATCTCATAGAGAACTTGTTTAATCCGTTTCGACGTAAGCCCAATACGGACCGTCGGCAAATAATCCTGGATTCCGTCAACAAGGTTTTGAAAGAGAACTTTCCCACCCTCAAGAAAAGACCTCGTAGTGGAACTGCAACCGAAGGTATGTCTGTGTATTGGCCAGGGATGTTATGCTTCAAAACCATTACCAATGAAATAATCCGCAACCGTAACCGAAACAATCGGATATCCGAAATTTAAAAAAATACAGCAAACCTAACCGAAAATATCCGAAATATCCGAAACTGTAATTGCAACCGGTATAACAATTTCAGGTAAATGGCAATTTTTTGTTTGTTTTGCCCAGCCGAGCCGTCACTTCTCAATTGCATTGTTTTATTCAACTTTTACTACTTAAATATCCGTAACCGAAACAAGCGGACAATCCTTACTTCCTTACCAATATTATAAAAGCGAAAGAGAGTTTGTTTGTTTGTTACGTCTTCACGCCTGCATGGCTACATGGCATGGCGATTTTGATGAATTTTGGTACAGAGATAGTTGGGACCCTGGAGACGGACATAGGCTATTTTTTTTTGCTTTTGCCCGTGTGTGCGCTCGCGTTAAATTCGGGTTAACATAGAGTTCCTCTTTCCTGATTTACAGGTACCTGCTACTTGTGGTTTTTGCCCTTGCGCCTTATTTATTGTAATAGCAAAGCTAAGTTTTCCCTTTTCTTCCCACTTTCTTCCTCATTTCTCAATATTTAAAAAAAAAGTCCGTCTCTAGGGTCTCAAATATCTCTGTACCAAAATTCTTCAAAGCGGTTTAGCCATTTAGGCGTGAAGACGTAACAAACAAAAAAAATCACTTTCGCTTTTATAATATTGGTAAGGAAGTAAGGATTGTCCGCTTACTCAATTTAGAGAAAATCACAATTTCGGTGTTCCGAAATTGTCGTTTTTTTTACTAAAACTACTGGTTCTCATTTGTCGAACTATCTATAATCGCGACTAAAATGATGCGATATAAAATTAAATGTGATTAGTATCTATACTAATATTATAAAGCTGAAGAGTTTGTTTGTTTGTTTGTTTGTTTGAACGCGCTAATCTCAGGAACTACTGGTTCGAATTGAAAAATTCTTTTTGTGTTGAATAGACCATTTATCGAGGAAGGCTGCGAAAACGGTTCAAGATACCAAAAAAATATGTACGAAAGAATTATTCCTCTTGAAATGATCTAAAAAAATGTCCGTGACGGTATATGTCTATCTTTTAAGATTAACTCACTAGAACCGTTTTTATGGGAATCAAATTTGGTCGAAATTAATGCATGATTATTTGTAAGAGTTGTATCAACATAATAATATTAATCTTTATCCAAATAAATGTGTTGTTGATTAACAGTATTTAATTGTGAACAAAATTGTCTTTGACATCACATAATTTCAATGAACATCTTAGAAGATATTACAATTTCAAAATAACTCCTATATAAAATTCACACGCGCCGCATGATGTGCAAAACATGACGCTGCGCCTGGCGAGGCGGGCGAGGAGAGGCGTTGCTTGCGGGCGACGCGGAGGCGGGGTGTAGCTCTACGATTGTTTTATGGATTTTATTTTGGTTGATAATAGTTTGGTAAAAAAAAAAATGTTGTAGATAATACCTGTAAATAGGTGTCATCTACATAATTATTCTTAGGGCTGTTTATTCAATAGTCAGATAACTTTTATCTGAGGAATAAAAATGGCGGTTTGACAGCTCATCTATAGAAAATATGTCAAACTGCTATTTTTATTCCTCAGATAAAAGTTATCTGACTATTGAAAAATCAGCCCTTATTAGGTTAGGTTTTAGTTTAAGCACACAGTTTACCTTATGTTTTACGTAAGTACCAAATACAGGTAAAAATAATTAGGATCCTAATTATTAACCTTACGTTTGTTTTTCTTGATTATGAGTTACGGTTTGGTTAAGTTTTCATTTCCTATTTTCTTTCTTCGTCACTATAATGCCTAGAAAAAGAACTCAGCTTTCTCGGCAGACTGCTACCGCAAAGCGGCTGCGAGCTTTGCGCAGCAATGAAACAGAGAATGAAAATATGCATAGGTTGGCTACTCAACGAGGAATCAGTGAACAAATCGTGCTAATGAATCGATCGTTGAACGTTCGCAGTGTCTAGCCTCACTAAATTTCCGAACTTCGGCAAACCGTCAACGGGAACTACGGGAAGCAAGCGCTGAACGTTTATCCTTACAAAATTTCCAAACTTTGGCAAACCGTCAACGGGAATCAAGCGCTGAACGTTTATCCTTACAAAATTCCCGACCTTTGATAAACCGAGAACGGGAATCAAGCGCTGAACGTTCTCAACGTTTAGCCTCACAGAGTTCTCGAACTTTGGTGAACCGACTACGGGAATCAAGCGCTGAACGTTCTCAACGTTTAGCCTCACAGAGTTCCGGAACTTGGGCTAAGACGCGGACAAAGTCGTGGGTAACAGTTATAATTTATAAAGCTGAGGAGGTTGTTTGCAAAAATAAATATGATGCCCAAAATATTATTCCACGCGGACGAAGTCGCGGGCACAGCTAGTGTCATATAATCTTAGTTTAGTTTAATCCGGTAATTCATCAGAATCGGCACAATTACCTCTCTCTACCCTCTTCCTGATTCTATTCGTTTACGTTTTATTTTCACAGAAATACCTACAATTGGAACCTTATCAACACAAACAGAACATCGAAACAGCCAAAAAGTAGTAAAAAAGAACGCCATTTTGAAATTTACGACACGAATAACAAATGAACTGCCTAGATTTAGAGGCATGACTATAAAGAGGTTCAGACCAACCAGAAGGTGGACGACAGCTGCATTCTTATTCCTTAATCACAAAATGCACGCTCAACGCTACTTGGAACAACGACTATAGATAAAAAGAACTAAAGAAGTTAGTGCTTAGAGCACGCCGAAGGACACTCGAACTACTGCGAATGATGACAGATTTCGCGCGAATGATTAAAATATTATTAGAACAGGTTTCAGTGAAAATAATAGTCTTGAGTTAAGGCGCTGTACCTACAAAGCAAACACTTCGTAAAACGTCTAGATTTTCGTCGCAAAGTTAGCCGTATCTGTACATGCCACTAGCCAAAAAAAAATACCGTGTATAGTTCAATACATAAAGTAAAGACTTAAACAAAATCAGTTTACAAAAGTGGTCTAGTACTACGAAAAAAAAAATGTTTAAAAAGACCAAGAAAAAAATTTTTTCGTCTCGAAATTCTCAATTTTTTCAGCGACAACCATCATATTTTTTATATCTATAACAAAGGAAATTGTATAGACTAAAGAGATATCTAAAATTTTTCAAACACGGAGCTTTTTTTAATTTCAATAAAAACTGCAAACTGACCTACATTTTGGCGGACATGATATTCAAATAAAATCAAACACAGAAATATTTTCGACCTTATTTCTATTCCTTCGATGCAATACTGTCGTGTACTTGTGTCAGACCATGCCTAGTATGCAGCTAGCCTCACTTCCGCGAATACCTAAAGATTAGCTTGTTGCCGCGCCTTAAGTTAATCAATGGAAACAAGTTTTTGAGCCGTTTGGGGTTTAAACACTAGGGCCATGGGGTCCGAGTGTCCATGTAGTATTTCGAGAAATCGCCAAGCGGTTGGTCGACTCTTCTCGTGACCAGAGGGCTGGCCTGTTTTTTGCACAAAAAATAAGCATTGCCATTCAACGAGGTAATGCTGCCAGCTTTCTGGGCACTTTAACTGTTGACTGCGATACGGACGAATTTTTTGACGCCCTGTAATTTTCCATTTTTACTTGTATATATTTTTATTATTAGTTTGTGTCTATTTAGTAATTAATTAAATTTAAAATTTCAAATAAATTGTATTAAATCATTTTACATCAGAAAAAAAATGGAAATAATAGTTTATTCCCCTTTTACACATTCACTAAAACATTAAGTTCGGATTTATAATTCGCGTGCGAGTAGTAGGCGCGTAAGCAACGGACTGGCGGCGCAGACGCCCGGCGGTTGCAACCCCGTGCGTGAGCGCGGGAAAAGAGCGCGCGAATACCTCTTATTAGTATCGTAGCGGAACGCGACCGCGGGACGCGCTTATTGGTCGCGACGTACCTCTTCGGGTTGCTATAATATATATTTTTTCTAATTTATAATTCACAATGAATTATAAACTAACTAGCTTTTGCCCGCGGCTTCGCTCGCGTTAAATTTGGGGTAACATAGTTTCCCCTTGCGCCTTATTGTTTTGTAATAGCAACGCTAAGTTTTCCCTTTTCTTCCCTCTTTCTCCCTCACATCCCACTTTTAGCTTATGTCCGTCTCCTGGTTCCCAACTATCTCTGTACCAAAATTCATCAAAATCGGTTTAGCCATTAAAGCGCGAAGAGGTAACAAACAAACTCACTTTCACTTTTATAATATGAGTAAGGATTTGTACGCCGAAAATGGCAAAACATGTTGAACCAACAATATTAAACTCGTTCCATCCATATGTGCATATCCTATGTATCATGTTACACATGTTTATATTAATAAATGCATCTGTATCTAGTGCCTAGCTCATGTAGAGAGTTGAGGAGCGAGATAGCATAATAATATAAGAACTCCTTGTTTAAAAAAAAAACTGTTAATTTTTGTACGACCACTTCTATCATAATGTCAGCTTGTTCCGTGAAGCTCGACGAGATTGTACAAAGCGAAGAGTACATTTTCTTATATGGCATCTGAAATGGTTACTTAAGAGGTTGTGGTCTAGGTCACCGTCCGTATATGGACGAGAGGCCGTGTCGACGGCGCGTTAGTGTTCCACGCGCGCCTCAAAGAGATGTTAGCAAAGCAGAGGGGCGCCAGGGGGACTACCGCACGGTTAGAAGGGTTCGGAGAAAGAGATACCGCGCCCCCGGAATATTAAAAGGCAATAGAGGGAACATGGGTCGGTTTTAGTCAGTAAGTACAAGTCTGACACTCCCCCCCGCCGCGCCCAGAGCGGGAAGTTATTTGATTATTTCCTATCCACAAAAAAAAGTGGCGGCCGGCGGCGATCTCCCGCGTTCGGCCCTGGTTCAGTCCAAGCGGTTACCTCCTTCTGCATCATAGTTTATGCTAGCGAAGTAAGTGACGTTTGAGGGAGAGAACCTCAAACCAACCCAGCTGCCGCATAAAACCCACCCATGTTCCTTCTTTTACCCTCTAAGTTCCGGGGCGGCGGTATCTCCTTCGAAGAACTCAACCCCGGATCAGCAAAGTCCTGCAAGATTCTTTTATAAGATGTCATTGTAAACTGTGTCGAAAGCTTCTTTGAATTCAAAATAAACAGCATTGTTAAGATGAGTATGCAATAAAATGGACTTTATTTTCTAGGAAGTGGTTTATTGCCATTAATTTCAAACTAACCAAACCTAATTAAAATCATCGTCAGTGTACGTTTATTCCACCCCAATAACTGACCATTGGACACACAGTGCACGGTTCGAGTTGGTTAACAACCAACATCCCATGGGATGATGGGAAACATCCCATGGAGAAGAACCAGCAAGAAACTAAATGACTGCTCTTTTAAAATCATTTGGTTTTACATTGTTACAGCGTTAGTACTTAAGTATGAGAGGACAGTGTAGGCCCGACAGTAAGTTATTGCTTACTTTGCAAAACCTACAATAAGATAAGAAGTTAACAAGCGTCTAAGAATCTACAAGGCCAACAATGTCCACTCATTCACAAAGAATTGGTAAAAAAGAATCTTTAAAAAAAAATAACTCTATAAAACAAGCGACACAGATATAACCATCAGTACTGTAACTATTCAGAACAAAGGTTATATAAATATGTTATTTGACAACTATTGTAAAAAAAACTGATTAACGACATTACAACAATAAGATTGAGAATAGAGACATCCACAAATTTGTGCCGTTTATGAGCTAGGTTAGCTAGGTACCAGGGAAGCCGCATGCGCAGAATGAACTATAGGTAGACTTCTGTATCTTCAACGTAGTCCTTGATTTTGTAATTTGCTGTTTTAGTAAGGAAACGTTTGATGTAGTTTTTAAACTTTCTATAACTGATTTTGGCAACTTGTTATAAACGCGTATACTGTTTATTAGAAATGGCTGGGAAAGGAGTAAATGCCGTGACGTCTGATAGGGGAGAATGGAAGAAAATATCGTGTTGCGGTGACCCCAAATAGAATGGGACAAGGGCAGGAAAATTATGATTATTAGTTAATATTGTGAATTCTCACTTTGTGAATTATGACTATGCTTAATCGGCCATTTTCACCTCCTGGTTATCTCGTTTTTTTATGCATCAATAAAAAATACTACATCAATTTTGTTATTTAACCTTGTTTTAACCTACATAAAATTATTAAAGTTTAAACCGTCATTAATATGCCCAAACGGATCAAGTTGACCATTTTGGAGAAATGGGTTGTCGTATTGATCATGTTCGCCATATACCAATAGTCCAGGATAATCCTCAGTTGTTATAAGTTGAGCTGTAACAACAGACACAACTGGTTTAAGTGTTGTTGTGTCTGTAACTTTAACTGAACTAACAGTAACTGTTACTCTAGTATCAATTTTGTCTTTGTTGAACTCCTTAGTATAATTTACATTGGTATCTGTAACTTGAGAAGTATTTTTGTCATCAATAACTCTTGTATTAGCTACGTCTTTGTATGGTACACTTGTTTCAGAATATGTGGTGGCTTTTGTGGACATTTCTGTTGTAGTTGTATTATATTCGTCATTATTTTGACCACTACGGAGAAATATGTTTTTAGTAGGTTCAGAGTTAACCACAGGTCTTCTAGTAGCGGTAGTAGTCACAACGGTTTTAAGTTCTGTTGTGTTTGTTATTTGAACTGAACTTTGAGTAACCGTTGTCTTACTGCTATCAGTTTGTTCTTTGTTTAATTCCTTAGTGTCCTTAGCACTGTGCTTTGTGACCTGAGATTTATTTATATCATCAATATGTGTTGTATTGACTACGTATTTGTTTATCACGTTTTGTTGAGAATATGTTTTGTCGGTGTGGTTTGTAGTAGATCTTCCATTCACAATGTCTTCATACTGATTCATCAATCTTACAACATCGTATTTCAAAACTTTTTTTGTAGGTCCAACTTTATCTTTTACATCATGATTATCATATTTTTGACTTTTAACATTAGTAATTTGCTTTAACTCTTGTAAGTCCTGTTCAAGGGCGTCTATTTTTTTAATGACAAATCGATTGAAATCTTTGGCTGAAACTGTACCGTCACCACTACGCCTTGTTAATGACATCAGCTTTCGTTTATCGTCCTTCATAAATTGTATTAATAAATTACTTTCTTTGGACAATAGTGTCGATATATTATGCATTACGTTACTTAATGGTTTTCGAGAGACTGATTTGTAAGTTTTCGAGTATCTTGGAGAAGGTTTTGTCAAAGCAGTCTGTTTCTTTGATTTGGTTTCTGCTACTGCTTGCATAGCTCTAGATTGTATTGGATTTGTAGATACTCGTCTGGTTTGTTTAAAAGATTTTTTGTGCCATGTGGTGTTTTTTCTGGAACTGAATAAAATGTTTCGTGTTATAGAAATTAATAGGTACTAGAAATTAGGAATTAGGATGTAAGATTCTGGTGTAGTTTAAAATGCTGGTATTTACCTGTATGTGGTAAACTAGCAGCTGATCTCAATATAGTTGTTTTTTTGCGGATTGTTAATCATCAAATAAATGGTGTAAAATAGTTTCTGACTGGTACCCCAGATTCGGTAAATGCAATAGAGGACGTCGACAAATTAGGAGGGAAACCTCAAACTAACAGCTGGTCATCAATGGAGTAGCAAGAGATAGAACCCAGTTGAAATTGTTAGAGGAGGCCTTTGCCAAGAGGCACACTGAACTAGGGCATCCAGTATCGGAAGGTTTTCAATTCCGGAGTTAATTTACGATATTGGACTCTCAACTCCGGAATTCCGGAATTCCGGAACTGGATCCGAAATTATTAAAAAAAAGTAGGTTTACGATCGAGATGTTTACGTGATAACTAAACCTCACGAGCGCGACCGATCGCGCTCGTGAGGTTTTGGTGTGACACAAGTTTCTGAACATGTCACCCGACTAAAACGATTTTAAAGACGTTATCACGTCAAAAAACAAAATATGTGCTACGCTGTTCTTGATAATGAGTTCTCAAAAGAAATAGCGAATCTAACATTTTGTCAGAGAGTGAGCTACGTATTCGGTTACAAAAGTAACCAGCGCTCGGAAATACCCTTTCACTCTCGACACTCGTATGATATTTAAATAATTATAAGCTTGTGTCAGATATACACCTCGCTCTCCGCCATTATCGTACATTGCTTTTTCAAATTTGACAAATCCAGAAAGGTCTAAATTTTTAGTTTTATGCTTACGGGGCTTTGTCTGGCAAAAACAAATCAACTACAACATCAGAAGTAGAAGACGAAGAGTAATCTTGAATTTCTGCTTGCTCAGTAGTAGTTGTAAGGTTGGGCTTGTAATTAAGCTGGCGTAGCAGAGTTACAATAATCTCGCAAATTTCGTGGCTCTTTGGTTTGATAAAAGTTTCATCATCTGCTTGTCTAAAGAAGTCGTTCGAATTGTGCAGATAGTGCATCTAGTCGCCTTTGCTTGATACGATTTCTCAAGTTTGTAGCCAGCCTAGCACTTAAAAAATTATTCTGTTCGTCGAGTTTTTTAAGCATGAATCGCAAAGCCGTGTCAGCTATATAAATAGTCGCATCACGTCGGCACAATGTGAGAACAGACAGTTTTATTACATTCAAGCTGTGATGAATGTTAGTCAGTGTTTGAATGTCATCATCTGAAAAGGAAACCTCAGATTTCCAATCTATTAGTGCCTTCAGAACTGAGTCTTTTATTTTCAAAAATACTCCGATCATGTCCGACATACTTGACCAGCGCGTGCGACAATCTAGCTGTAGTTGTATGTCTTGTGGCCAACACTAACCGCGCGACTGACTGGAGTGAAGTGAACGCTGCTGGGGGGAGGGCAATGCGCGGAGCGGTGCCGGTGGTGTACCATAGGGTAGTCTAGTCACTCGTCTAGCTAGTACATGATACACGCACAGGAACAATTGCGCGTAAAACGATGTGTTGAAAAATTACACACACATTTTTAACTTAAAAATAATTAATATCGAAATACGATAAATTGAACCCAATTCCGGAGTTGAAATATCGGAAAAACTATCCGGAATTCCGGAGTTACGAAATTCCGGAATTCCGGAATGGATGCCCTACACTGAACTAAGGGACATCTTATGAACATAGGAATCAAAACTTGTCTTAAAATGTGTATCCTTGTAGTTCAGAATAAAAGGCTTATTATTATTATACATAATCATCAAATAATTGCCCCCGCTCAGCGCGGAGCGTGGGAAGGGTCAGGTTTGATTAAAACCCAACCATGTTACTTCTTTTGCCCTTTATGTTCCGGGGCCACGGTATCTCTTTCGAACAACCCGCAAACCCAGCAGGCGGTGGCCCTGGCAGGCCCATCTGCTTTGAATCTCAATCTAGTTGGCAATGGCAGGGCAGGTGATGATGATTGAAGACGAAAGGATATAAATGGATAAACTTAAACTGTTAGTGAAGATATAAGTGAAACAATGGGGACTACTGATATCACTCCTGCTAGAATAGTATGGAAGAAAATGACAGGCTGTGCTGACTACTGGTGCAGTAGAGTAGGAAAAAATCCAGAATACAGATATCTGGATGATGCTTAAGAATCAAAATCTTACTTCGTATCCAGTACTGGTTTAAATATTCCCAAAGATTTCAACAACTCGGTGTTTGCTAACTTTACATTTATGACGCCATTGTACTCGCCAATAAAGTGCTTGTTTATATGTTTTCTCTTAGGCTTCAAATCATCTAACTTGTTCTGTTTTGGTTGCTTGCCAGCGTCATATCTGGTTCTCGGTTTTGGCTTAAAATTTTCCGCCAGGATACTCTCTGCGTCGTGGCTTGAGTCTAGAATATTCTTTTTTGTATCATCCGAGTCTTGATTAGTTCTTCGATCTAATACTTTATCTGACCTATCTAATGAATTATCAGATGATAATTTATCTTCGGAACTGTAACGCGTTGTGGACGTAGTCGTTGATTGCTTCGGGACTGTGACCCTTTTTGCCATCTCGTTTGGATATGTGGCTACAATTTCTTCCGTATATAGAGTCATATATCGCTGTGTGTTGTACCCTTTATGTCGCTCCTGAGACTGTTTGATGGAGTTCGAACTGCTATCAAACGATTGTCCTGATGAGATTTCGTCTGTAGAGTATTCATTGCTGTTTTCATTTGACACAGTTTCTTTGTCTAGCGATTGGTCGTCATAAGTTTGTAAACCAACGCTATCTTCAATTTTATCCCTCAAAAAAGTTTTTGTATCAATTATGAAATAAGGTCCACTTTTTTTGATTTCACTTATAAAATTTTTGGAGACTTCCATGCTGTCAATGACTGACTCACTAACATCATTTATTTCATCATTGTTTTTCAGGTCAGCACTTGATGCAGGATTATTTTTAAATTTGTTCCAAAATTTTTCTATTCTCATTTTCAATTCTTGTCTAGTATTATTGTCAAGTGCAGTGTAACGATCAAACAGGATATCTCGGACCCCATGTCTAATGACCTGTACTAGATTATTGTGAGCTTTTATAGTTTTCGTCTTCCTATAATGCTTCAGTTCATTTAAAACTTTATGAAACTTCTCTTCATGGTGTTTGTATAAAGAATTTATATAATCAAGTAATTCTGTAACGTCTTCGCCATATGTTTTATACGTCATCACGTGCGACATTTTATTGATATTCGCTTTCGTAAAAGTAACTGATTTCCCTGTGATTATTTTCAATGTTCCAGCCAGCAAATTCCTAGTATCTTGATTTTGTGTCAATTCTGAAAATTTGCAGTCTTTGTAGTGATACCTTCTGATTTCGTCGCCTAGACTATGGAAGAAATCTTCTAATGCGGTTTCTTCGTAAGTTTGGAGTAAGTAAATGGCTTCTTGAATAAAATCTGTAAGGGTTTCAACCCGCACCGATCTGAACACACGCTTTTTGTTTTTATCAGTAACTGCTGTTTCTTTTGCCATAAGATTATTAATGTTGTCTAAAGTATTAGTATCTCTGAAGTACTCTTCATTACTAAATTCTGAAACATTTTCAAGTCTGAATTGACGCTTTGTGACCTAATTTATTCCTTGTTATGTGTGATATGTGCTGAAAGACTAGAATGTTTTTATTAGGGTTTCGTACGAACCCTTTTAAGATTACTTTGTTGCATGTCCGTCTGTCTGACAAGACCCTTTATCTCGGGAGCGTGTGAAAGTATCGAGTTGAAATTAAAACCATATGTAAACCATCTTCGACCGTAGACCAATGTATGTGTATATGGTTCTGGTAAGTATATGGTTCGCAATTAAAAAGATTTGGCCGTTTATGTCACATTTCGTAGAGGCAAAAGGAATCAAAACCTATAGAGTATTTCCCGTTGACCCATAATCATGGGTTACAAGCAATATCATAGACGTACCACGCGCTAGGCGTGCAGTACAACGATGCCTTTAGAGCTATGCTTAACCTGCCGTGACGGTGTAGTGCGTCTGGCATGTTCGCAGAGAACAGGGTGGATGCTTTTTATGCAGTAATGAGGAAACGGGCCGCCTCCTTCATGTCCCGAATAAGAGCCACTACAAATGTAAGTAATTGTCAAGGCTGTGTATGACTGCTGCAAATTTGACATTTGTGATTTATAATTGCTTAATTAGATAATGTATATGAAGTTAATTGCCAAGAGCCTCGACCAATACCTGAGGAGGCTCTCGTTAGCAGCTGGATCAAGGGCTTGATACAGAAAGCGGTACTCCTGGACACGGCTCGTATTGTTAGGAGGTTCCTTTCTTTGGAGCCCTGACCGCTGGTAGCTTGGACCCTGTTCCCGATACCAGTGGGCTACTATTTTTATATTTTTTTTGTTTTTATAAAGAAATATTTAAAAACCCGCGTTCACGCACGGGGTTGCAACCGCCGGGCGTTTGGGCCGCCATGCGCCACTCCGCTGATGATGAATCCGAACCTAATGTTTTATGTGTAAAAGGGGAAATAAACTATTTTTCCATTTATTCTTAACTCAAGACTATTATTTTCACGGTCCCCCTGAAACCGGGACCCTGAACCATAGCTAAGCTAGTAAATTAACCGATACCTTTGTCAATGTATGAGGACAACAGTTTTTAAAGGCTATCTAATGGTCCACCGAATTGAACTAGACTAACATTAAAATTACATACCTAATCCTTATCCTTACTAATATTATAAAAGCGAAAGTGAGTTTGTTTGTTACGTCTTCACGCCTCCATGGCTAAACCGATTTTGATGAATTTTGGAACAGAGATAGTTAGAACCCTGGAGGCGGACATAGGCTGTTTTGTTTAAAAAAATGAGAAATGAGGGAGAAAGAGGGAAGAAAAGGGAAAACTTAGCATTGCTATTACAATAAATAAGGCGCAAGGGCAAAAACTACAAGTAGCAGGTGGCAAATCAGCAAAACAAAATTTTTTTTTCACACCAATTTAGTCGCGATTAAAGATAGTCCGATTTAGCTTGACAACTACTCAAACTTGAAACACGTTCAGAATATCGAGATTCTCCAAATGTAACTGAACAATTATTATTAATGCTGTCAACTACAATATAGTAAAGTTTTGTCAAATTCAGAAGAAAAAAAACGTCGTTTGACTGGAATAAACAAATTTTTAGAGTAGTTCTAGTTTATTTAGGCAGTAAAATCGACACCAAAGTTCGTTCTTTTGCTCTTTATGTTCCGGGGCCGCGGTATCTCTTTCGTATAACGCACATCAGTAAAAATAAGGTTAGGAATAAAGTATAAAATAAATCTACCTATTATCCCGAACAACAGAAAACAAGTGTACACTTTCATTATAACATAAAAATAAAAGTTTTATGGAATTATAGGTAGGTAAGTTAAAAAATCATTAAAATACAACAGTTTTTTTGCAAAAGGATATCAAATAACAGTTATAATGGTCGGCGTTACATAAATCGCTTATCGCAAAATAATACAGTTCAGAAATGAATTGTGGATCAATAAGTCTTTACAGTGTAGAATAACAAACACGAAAATATGTATTTTCAGTCTTAAACTTCATTGAGAAAAACAGAGCAGTTTTTTATCATTAAATCGTCCGTCGTCATGAACTGTTTTGTCTCCAACAAACACGTAAAAAAATATGAAACTCCGTTGACCATTAGTAAAAAGATTGATAGATTTTCAAAATGAAAGTAGAAATATTAAATAATTAATGGCAAAATCAATGTTACTCTTGTTTTTAAGTTTTGTTTCAAATTATGATTTATTCAATTGTTATCAAGAAGGAGAGCGTAAGTTCAGTTTTTGTTTATTTTTAAAACACCACACCATTTTTATAAACGAGTTGCACCGTATATTTGATCCGTGTGTGTCTATATATTAATCCAGTTTATAAACTGGACGGGGCTCGGTGTAGGCGCGTTCCATGAGGCAGCGTACCGCCCACTATCTGAACGCGCCCCAAACGGTGATAGCCACACAGCTAATCCGAAGTTACCGCATGATCTGAGCCGGGACAGCGAGCCTCTGTCAGATTGCCACCGTGGGATCTGGAGGCTGTAGTCTTTGCGCCCTTGTACGAGTGGCGCTTAAAGGCCCTACAGCGACAAATCGTCAGTCAGCGGATGGATCTCCGTTGCACGAAGAGAGCGACTGTCGCAACCCCGTAGAGACTTACCGTCACAAAAGTGGCAGTAAGTCTCCTCTTTGAGGAGTGGTTTTAGAGGCTTTACGGCATCCTCACCTACCGCCTCTCTGGTGGTCTTCACTGGACACTGATTGTTAGGAAGATTCCTGAAAGGCGGGAGGAAAGACCAGGTGTAACTATTATGATGATTGCCCGGAGGACACGGTAGAGTATAATGTGGTGGTCTGTCCCGCTTGGGCGAACACCGCTGTGTCCTCGTAAAGGCAATTGGCAGCAGTGGCTTCTCGCGCCCGGCCCTAGTTCAGTCTAAGGTCTCAAAATAAATACGGTCGAACATAGACCTTCCTCCTTTTTTGAAGTCCGTTAGAAAGGCAGACACATGATGTTCAACTTGTCACTTTAATGTAAGGTGGGACACTTTCAGGCAGGTGGATTGCCAATTCCAACAGTAGGCCACTCATCATCTGCCTAGCCTTGTTTAAACTATGTTGGGATCGGCTTCCAGTCTAACCGGACCTTACAGAATACCAGTATTTTACATGGAGCAACTGCCTATCTGACGTCCACAACCCAGTTAGTACTGGGCAATTCAATACTCCTTGGTAACACTGGTTGTCAGATTTTCGGGACCGTTCTGTAACGACTGTCAAAGAACTACAAATGACAGCCAGGACCAACAGCTTAACATGCTTTCCGAGGCACAGAAGAACAGCGACACCGAGCACCGGGCGACTGTAGACTGAAAACTATGATCTTATAAACTTTCTTATAATTCCAGCCAACTTCAACAAGACACCACTCTCAGTCCTTCTACACAAATCGATTCACAACATAGATACACTCCTCAGAGATTTCCAACTAGTTATACAAAAGGAGAAATCAGTACTAAAATCTGTTCAATTTGATGAGAATATCCAAGAAGACATCGGTCTACTTGACTTCAACAACGCTCCTATGAGGTGGAGTGAATCTTCTGATAACGACACAGCGGAACAAAACACTCCAAATGCAACCTTCTATCCAATACCTGAAGGTTATGGAGTAAGTCACTCTACCGAAGATGCTACACAGAACCACATATGGACGACTCCCAAACCTTTATCGGAGAATCCTCTCAAATTCCAAAAATCAACTCCCATCCCTCTCTTTCTTGATAACCAGCCGTTTTTCATGCGGGCTCATGACTCCACACCAACTGAACCCAGTGATATTCCAACATTTACTTCAGAAGCCTCTTTAACTACTTCTGATACAACTGAAGAACCAAGGCCCTATACTTCATGGACTGAGGAAATACCAGCAACTAACAAAACGGCAGCTCCTACTCTGCCTTCAATCCTTACGGAAGACACTACCATCCCAACTGCATTTGTACATCCTCCTCAACCAGTCTCAGCTTTAAGAGGATTGACAGCTAAGCGGATCATGTCTTCCAAATTCGTCACGACGTTGAGAACTATAAATATGAAGGTGACCAGAGAATGGACTGGTAACGCGCCGGTTGGCAAACAAATGAAGGAGACTCGAATGATACAACAACGTGAGTGTTTGTTCTATTGATTTAAATTAGGGGCCGTCCATTAATCACGTGTTTAATTTTGCATTTTTAGCCCCCCTTCCTCCCCCTTTTTCGTGATCACGTGATTTACGTTTTGTAAAGTAAGCAATGACTTATTGTCGGGCCTACTCTCCTCTCATACTTAAGTACTAACGCCATATCAACAACATTGTAAAATCAAATGATTTTAAAAGAGTAACCATGGAGTTTCCTGCCGGTTCTTCTCCATTGGAAACGACCAACCCGAACCGTGCAGCTTTTCTCGACGTTTTATAAGTGAAAAAAATTTGTTTGCTTAACAACTATAAAGATCGGATACTTTGTTTGTTTAGCTTTAATTTCTTTTTTTATTCATCTTGTTACGTCCTTTTCTCGCCGAGATATCGGCCTTCAAATGGAAAAGGAATTTCAAATGGAATTTTCAAGCTACTGTGCGAAAGGCTTTTGGTGATTGACGACAAGGTTGGCGTGGTGGTCGATTCCCGTACGGAACAAATATGTATGACCTACAGATAGTTGTTCCGGGTCTGGCTGTTTGTGTATGTGAGTTTAAATGTTTGTAAACGCACCCACGATGCAGGAGAAATTCCTAGTGTGGGGCAACGTTTATTTTTATAAAAAAAAATATATGTTACAGCTTCGCTTAAACGAAACATTTCAAGAGTAAGAAAAAGCTATTCCCCTTCATTGAAAAGGAGATTTGCCATGAAAAGAAGATGGCAACTAAATCGTTCGGGAAATCAAGACGCAAGCCACAATCACCGAAGACATTACGACCAGACTCCTTGGTCTCTAATGCTGAGATCAACGTTACCAATAACGAGACACCAGAAAAGGTTTAGAGTGATCAAGCCAAGGCAACTGAGGAACAACCCGTATCTAAACATTGAGAGACCAACCAAGGACTATCACCATAGGAGACGACTTACTAGACCAACTTGACCCCCCGGGTACTGTAAGTCGACGGCATGGTTGGCGCAGTGGCTGAGCGATCGACTGCTGCGCTGCGATTCGCGGGTTCGATCCCCGCACGGAACAAATATTTGTATGGCCTACAGATAGTTGTTCCGGGTCTGGCTGTTTGTGTATGTGAGTTTAAATGTTTGTAAACGCACCCACGATACAGGAGAAATCCTAGTGTGGGGCAACGCTTTTTAAGAAAACACAAATAAAAAAACTGAGTGGGTATTTTATTTATTTATTAAAACTTTATGCACATGTATAAAAAACAATGTACAAAGGCGGACTTAATGCCTTGGGCATTTTCTACCAGTCTACCTTGGGGTGATGCAGAGAGAAAACAAAGTAGGTGCAGGGTGCATAACAGAAAGTATAAGAAAGAATTACATATATATTTACAATTAAAATATAACTATAAATACTTGTATACATACATACAAAACAAAATAATAAAAAAAATGTAAAGAGAGTTAAATATACAAAAAATAATGAAGAAAATCTAACAAACATTTAACAGGGAGTCGAATCTGCCAGCTTCTTCAGCAAATGTTCCCGAGCTTTTACTTTAAAACTGAACCGACTGGTGGCCAACCTGGTATCCAGAGGGAGCGCATTCCAGAGGAAGACCGCCTGGACAGGGAAAGAAGCTTTAAGAAAACCAGAGCGGTGAGTAGGACATCTTAGAAGACGGTTATGGGAGGAACGAAGATTCTTACTGTGCGCAGAGCATAAATATTGGAAATGTGAAGTTAGATAAGAAGGGGAAGTGGGTTTGTTGAGTAGAGAAAAGAGTGTAGTCAAGGCCCTCAACGCTCTGCGCTGTCGGATGGGCAACCATTTTAAAAGCGACCGATATACGGACACATGGTCATACTTACGCAGATTAAATACGAATCGAATGCAGTTATTCAGAAGTCGGTCAAGTTTATTGAGAAGATCTGCATTCAGGTCATAGTAACACACATCACCGTAGTCGATTTAGGGGAAGATAAGGGACTGAACAAGCATTGCCTATAAGTGTGATGGGAGAACATTCTTCAAACGGTAAAGCGCACGCAACGTTCCGGTGACTCTCTTGCTCACAGTAGCGACCTGCTTACGCCAGTCAAGGCAAGTGTCCACATACAATCCCAGATTTTTAACGTCGGGGCTAAGCGGGATGACTGTGTTGTCAAAGATAATCGGTGACAATGCCAAACTATTCAGCTTTCTCACTATGCTATGGGGGTTTCCAACAATAACAGCCTGACACTTGGTTGGGTTTACCGCCACCCCGAAACGATCAGACCAGTTTTTAACAACAGCTAAATCCCGATTTAACTCGTCAATTGCATCCGATACGTTGTCAACACTTGCTTGACAGTATATAGCTGTAAGTCGTCAGCGTAAAGATGATACGAACACTGAAGCTGGGTAGTTATGAGGTCTATAAAAATAGAGAACAAAAGTGGAGATAAAATACCGCCTTGAGGGACGCCAGTTACAAGATTACACCAGCTAGAAAAAGATTCTCCAGCAAGAACTGACTGCTGACGTCCCTGAAGATAGGATGAAAACCATTCCAAAACCTCGTGAGAGACCATAAGATACTTCGCGACTGTCGGTATTGAAAGCATTGGAAAAGTCGATCAACACTACGACGGAGACTTTAGTGTTTTCCATTCCCCGCCATAAATCGTCAGTCACTTTAAGGAGGGCAGTAACGGTGCTGTGCCCGGGCCTGAACCCGGATTGCAACGGACTGATAAGGGAGTTATGGTGAATGAAATAGGAAAATTGCTTGTGCACACAAGTACTGTGCTTCAAGTACTTTAGATAAAAAAGGAAGAATGGAAATTGGACGAAAATGACTAGGAAGAGTGGGGTTAGGAATTTTAGGTAGAGGACGCACATGAGCTTTCCGCCAGAGAGAAGGGAAATCACCGGAGTAAAGAGAGAAGTTAACTATATGAGAGATTGCAGGAAGGAGCTGGTCAAGAGCCGTCACAATCATGCGGCGACTGATGTTATCACAGCCCACGGCTTTGGATTTTATGGACAGGATAATCTTTTTGATCTCTCCCGGATCGACTGGGGTGAAGACAAAGGGATTAATATTGGGTCGCGACAAACCAGCAAGAAAGTCAATGGTTTGACATTTAGTTATATTATCCAGAGTAGGTACAGTAGAAAAATGGCGATTGAGATCATCCAAACCAAATGCCTTTGGAAAGTCTGAATGCCGCGATCTGCCGATACCTAGAGTTCCAAGGAATTATTTTACCCTCTCTGTTGCCTCAACCTCTTTCCTTTTGGATCAACATTGATTTTTAAATTTTTAAATATTCATATTTCGAATTTCATTCTGTCATTTCATCTTCAACAGTAATTTTTTGCTCATTACGTTTTTGGATATCGGCTAGCAGCTACTTGTACTAGTTATTGTTTTTTTTACTAAGTTGTACCTATTTGTAAAATCAGTTTGTGAATAAGTTTTTGTGCAGTTTTAGTTTTGTTCAGTTTGTGATATTTCACCTAATCAAAAGTACACAATAGTGTATTTTCATACCTTGTTAAAAAGGTCCTCCCTCGGGATTAAAGTTATCAAAAACCTGTAGTGACTATCATTTGTACACCTGACCCACTTCTAACACCTGAAAACTTCGAGCTCGCTAGAAAAAGCTATATGAAACAAGTGACACATCTAAATTATTAGGTATTTCATTTCTTACCAAGTACGTTATACCTATGTAAACTTTTTTGATCTAGAAGACATACTGGCTGTTTATAAAAAAAATCGAGTATCTATTGTTTTTTTTCACATATTTAAAAGAGAATGCATTTGTTCGAATTTTATAGCGTTGAACAAACGTTGTTTAACCGTATAGTTCGGTACGGACCCCTTCGGGGGCTCGACATTCAAACCTCCGCTGGCTCGGTACTGGCCCCGAAAGGGGTCGAACATTTAAGTCATACGACCTCCTCATTATTTTTGTAAATATTTTATTTTCTGGGTAAAAAATAATATGGGTGTGCATTCATTAAGATAGTAGAATAAAAATCTCATATGTAAACGTCATTAGAAGTTCTTTAATTATTGAGCAAGTTTCTTAATTAAGTCTTATAAAATCCAAATGCGTAAATTACGATCATAGCCATTTTGATGGCAGTGTAGGTCGACCCTAAAAATCCAAAAAAAAATGGTTTTCGGACATATAAGCTCCACATTGTTGGGCCTGATTAACGTGTCCTTTTATTACGTGCAGAAATCATTCGTAATTGAACTTAAATTAGCAGTGGTAATGATACATTTTGAAATCTAAAGTCGAAGTTTCGCGCCAATCGTGCTTGTTTACATTTTTCATTCCACATAATATCACACGGACGCGAATAGATTCTAAAACAAATGAGACAAATATCATTGCAAATATTATAAAGGGTTGGGTTTAGTATTCAGCGGCAGGCGGAGAGAGCGGGGGGCGGGGGGAGGGGAGGGGGGGATTGTCCCCTACCCCCCGGTACCACTCCCATATCAAGGTAATGCACCGTTCTTGAGAAAAACCCATTTTTGTAACCTAACCTAAAAACTCGTTATAGTCACATAAAAAGTGTATTCCAGAAATTTGGTATCGTTTAGCATAAGGAAGGAGGTGCCCTCTGTGTCCTGGCACCACTCTCATGTAAAGGCAATGCCTAAATCACTGATTACTACCTATCAAAGTGGCTCGACGGTTGTTTCTTTTATCAAAACCTATAAATGCCCAATGTAGCCCCACTGATGGGTAGGCACAGTAAAAAAAATCAGCCTGCCAGCCAGCAAGCGTTTTCATTCTTTCCTAAAACATGGCTCGTAGGCCAAAGTGTTCTTGGAGTTGAAGCCTTGGGGTAAAAATGGCCTAGAGGGAGACCACAATTGAGATGGAAAAAAAACCCCGGTACACGACATCAAGAAAACTCCAGGTTCAAAATGGGTCCATTTTGTACCTGGAGTTTTCTTGATGTCGTGTACCGGGGTTTTTTTGGGGTGGGAAATCATCAAATAACTTTCCCCGCTCTAGGCGAAGCGTGGGGGAGTGTCAGACTTTTACTGACTAATGTCCACCGATCGATGTTCCTTCTTTTACTCGGGGCCGCGGTATCTCTTTCGAACAACCCGCAATCCCGGCAGGACCCTACCGGGGTTGCGGGTCTGACACTCCCCCCCGCTCCGCCCAGAGCGGGGGAAGTGAGGCGCCGCGGCATCCTCACCTACCACCTGACGCAGATCCTCACCGGGCACGAAAGTTTCGGGACGTTCCTGCACATCATCGGGCGGGAGGAAACACCCAGGTTTCACCAATGTGACTATCGCCCGGAGGACACGTTGGAGCACACAGGCAGTCTGCTCTTTTGAGCGGAGCACCGCTCTGTCCCGGGGGAGATGGTGATGTTTGAAGGAGAGAACCTCAAACCAAGCCAGCCAACAGCCACAGATTTCCCATCCAAGTGGCGCAAGACCGATATAAATGGCGGAATTTAAAGGAGGCCTCCTTTAAACTCCTAAAGAAGTTCCTGAGAAGTTTATGAGTAGGCCTCCTTTAAATTCCTAAAGAAGTCCTTAAATTCCAAAAAAGAGAGATACACTATTTAAAAATACTTTTTAGGGTTCCGTACCTCATAATAAATAACAGAACCCAAATATCAAATCTGTGGTCCCTTGAAGCTGTGAAAAAAACAACCCTCCAAGTCTACGTAGAGAAAAGATATGACCGTTTATGTCGTCAGTTTGTACGGAACCCTTGGTGCGTGAGTCCGACTCGCATTTGGCCGGTCTATTTTTAATAGGCTGAAGGTCTCCTTATACCTTTCTAATTTTTTTATCCAACCAATACTTTTAAGTGTCAATATTTTAGAGCTCCGATGTGTACTTGTGTTCGGAGTCCCTGTATGTCTAAAACAAGGCTCTACTGCGGAGGCATGACTTTCTAGGTGCGGTACGGTATGGTTGTGCCGGCTGGGCTGCCTGACTGGCTACCTACAGAATTAGCATGACCTACAAAATTGGCCGCCATTTTCATTTATCGTCATTCAAGAAAACAGCCAAAATCTTTAACCGCGAAACCGTTTGACAGCAAATGTACCTCAAATCTGGGCGCATAATAAAATAATTATAGCATAATAAAAAAGCACGTGACAAAATGTCTTTCTTTTATAATCGATATCATAGATATTTGTACAACTAAACACCTCAACAAAGTCTAGGGAACAAGATGACCCCAATTTTTTTTTTCGTGTAAATCTTGTTTTGCAAATAACTGGCAGCAAATAAATAAAAATAGAATAAAGTAGATTACAGAGTTGTTCGAAATTTAAAAATAAATTTAAATAAGTAATGATTTTCGAATATGGAGGGAAAACTTTTAAAAGTGTTTGATTGTGCAGTTTCTCTGAGGCAAAATAAAAATTATTTTCTTTGATTGTAAAACGTTTATTATCAATAATACGTCTTTTACGTATGGTTTGTGCATTTTTGTGACTGTAGTCATCATGTCACGTCGTCATTTAAGTCGCGAAGAGATGTTAAGAGCTGTTGGTATGCTGCAAGCTGGACGAACTCAACGCGACGTAGCGGATGCTGTCAACACCCAACCAAGCGTAATTTGCAGATTATGGGCACGCTACAGGTCTACAGGGGATGTTGCCGAACGTCACAGGGGACGAAATAGGGTTACTACCCAGCGACAAGATCGTTTCTTGCAAAATTCCGCAAGGCGGCAACCCACGATTACTGCTCGTCAGTTGGTCGCAAGCCCCCAGTCTCAGCATCAAGTGGTTATTAGCGATCAAACTGTCAGGAGGAGACTACACGAAGCCAATCTTCATGCTCGCAGACCGCTTAGGGTTCCAGCTCTTCGACGTGGAAATCGAGGTCGTCGCTTATTGTGGGCTAACGCACATTTACAGTGGACCGACCATTAATGGGCACGGGTTCTGTTTTCAGACGAATCTCGCTTCGGTTTTCATCCTGATTCGAGAAGAGTGCGTATATGGCGAGTTCCTGGACGTCGGAGTCGTCTCCAGAATCCGCAAGAAGTTCATCCTTACCAAGGTGGAACAATCATGGTATGGGCTGGAATTCGCCTTGGTGGAAGGACCGACCTCGTTTGGATACGGGGCAATTTGAATGCAAACCAATACATTCAGGAGGTTATACACCCCATGGTAATCCCTCATCGACAGCAGTTCGGTCAAGATTTTATGTTCATGCAAGATATTGCACGGTCACACACCGCGAGGGTAGTGGTCAATGCGTTAAGCGAGCACAATATTACGACGTTGGAATGGCCTGCTCAGTCTGCCGACCTCAATCCCATAGAGCATGCCTGGGATTTGCTTGGGAGAAGAGCTTTCAGTGATTCTTTGGAAAATCTGAACACTGAAGAACAACTTTTTTTACACCTTCGCAGTGTATGGAGCCATATTCCACAGACGATGATTGACAATCTCATACTAAGTATGCCACGCCGTTGTCGAGCTGTTGCTAATGCTTTAGGAGGTCCTACAGATTATTAAAAACGTTTAAAGTAAGGTTAATTACTGTATTTCTTACTACCTCATTATTTTTGTGCCTAATCATAGAAGGTTGTAATACTCAATATTGGCACTATTCAATTCTTTGTTTAAAAAAATATTTTTTTAATATGAGAATGTTTTTATTAAAATTAAAATTAAAAACGGTATAAAAATACCCTTCTATTGATATAAAACACTCACTATTACAAGAAAGGGTTTTTAAATAAAAACTAGAAATGTCCTTGTTCCCTAGACTTTGTTGATGTGTGTATTATACACACATCAAAAGTGTCTAGGGATCAAGCATTTTTATGCGGATTTCTTGAGATTGAGATGTGGCTTTGTAATAAATTTATGATTTTATAAATTTATATGGATCCTTTTTGGTGCATTTCATAATTTGAATCAGGAACTCTCAATCAAATTCGAGTAAAAGATGAAAATAAGCTGTCAATATTTTCCCTATAAAAACATACAACGCATTGAAGACATTATTAGTGCTACTGTTTCCCTACTACTGATTAAAACCAACGTTATTATGGAGCGGCGACGTCATTTAAGCAGGGAAGAAATGCTCAGAGCCGTGGGAATGATAGAAGCTGGTTCCCGGCAACGTACTGTAGCTTTAGCTCTGAATACAAGTCAGAGTGTTATCAGTCGACTTTGGACACGTTACCGAAGCACTGGTACCGTGGCTGAGCGCCATGGAGGACGGTATCGCTGCACCACACGGAGACAAGACCGATACATTCAAATCTTAACTCGAAGAGCTCCAACAATAACCGCCATGATGTTAGCCGTGAGGCTTCATCACTCTTCAGGGAACTTAATTAGCGACCAAACAGTCAGAAACCGCTTGCATGAAGTGAACCTTCATTCCCGAAGACCGCTACGGGTACCACCTATAGCAATGCACAATCGTAGGATTCGATATCAATGGGCTCTTGAACACAGAAATTGGGCAGAAGAACAATGGCGTTTCGTGTGCTTTTCTGATGAGTCTCGTTTTGGTATGAGACCGGATACAAGACGTATACGACACTGGAGAACCCCTGGACGCCAACAGCGATTAAAATCCTGCCAGGAAGTCCATCCTTATAGTGGTGGAACCATCATGGTATGGGCGGGTATTTGGATCGGCGGAAGAACTGAGTTGATTTGGATCAGAGGCAACCTCAACGCTCAAATTTATGCTGAGACGATTGTATCAGACGTCATCGTTCCTCTACAAGTGCAAATCGGTCCCTTATTTCAGTTAATGCATGATAATGCACGACCGCACACCGCAAGAGTTGTAAGACAGACTCTCGCCGCAGCTAACATCAATGTCCTGCCCTGGCCTGCTCAGTCGCCAGACTTGAACCCGATTGAGCATGCATGGGATATGCTACAGAGAAGAGCTCTGCCGAATATGGAGGGTATCCAGTCGCAAGAAGACCTTTTTTTGTTGTTGCAACGAACATGGGCGGCCATTCCACAGCGTGATTTGGATGAACTCATTTTGAGTATGCCAAACCGATGTTCTTGTGTTGTTAGTGTTCGCGGTAGAAACACGGATTATTAATTGTTTAAGTTACCCAATAAAATTTTAAAGAAAACTGTTATTTCAGTCTTTTTTTCGAACTTTAATATTAGTGGTTCAAATGTCAAAAATCCCTTTATTAGGAAAATGGCAAATTTCTTTATTAATGCAAAGGTGACTTGGTTTATCGTTACTGTGACAAACGAAAACACTTTATTTGATGAATCCTTAAAGAAAATTTTAATTAATATCAATCAGGAGAAAAGTTATTGCAAAAATATATGTTGATCCCTAGATACTTTTGATGTGTGTATCTATAGTGGAATATTATGCCACCTCCATAGGTAAATTCCTCAATGGTCACAAAACTTTTTTTTAAAGTTTACTCTATTACGATTATCGATTAGGTTGAATGCAACTTTTTAATCGTAATGATGAAACTTAGTTTTACGGTCAGCACTAAGAAATGTCATATTGCAACACACTTTGTATATTTTTGTCGAGATTTGTATCGTATTTTTTTTTATTAATTTATATGTAAAATGGCAAAAATAAGAATGCAGATGGAATGTCACTGTTTTTATTTTAGATTTCCGATGTTATTATCAAATGGTTATCTTGTGTATGTACATTATTTCCAGCGTTTTCAAAGTACCTAATTTTTGGAAGCGTGTTGTAATATGTATTTTACACACATTTTGCAATAGATTGACGCCGTTTCATCGACCTTATGAGGTTTTTGGAAATACTAATATAAACCTCAAACTTATCGTATGAAACAGCCGCTGTGATTTATTTTTAATAACAAAATTTAATGCTGATGATTGATGAAAAATCTTGAATTTCATGACAATTCGCGTCACCCCACCGATTCAGCTGATGTGTCATATGTCAAAATCCTGTCGTGCAGAGTGGTTAAATAATTATGTGATTTAACAACTATTGGGTCCGCTTAGTGTGTTTTACCACATATTACTAAATACTTACTACGTAAGTTTTACAACTCGCTCCTTCTCAGTTTCACCCCATCTCTACAATATAGTTAGTACTGTAAGAGGTTTTATACCTTAATCAATGCTGGCTGGTTGGCCCATGACCATCCAATACTTAAGTCGTTTTAAATAAAGAAAGAGAGAAACGAAGACTACAAATGGCGTAGGAAGTGTGATAGATACATTCTTTTAAATCCGTACTATTAATATTATAAAAGCGAAAGTGAGTTTGTATGTTTGTTTATTACGGTCTTCACACCTTAATGGCTAAACCGACTTTAATGAATTTTGATAAAGAGATATTTGGGACCCTGGAGACGGACAAAGGCTATTTTTTTTTAAAGTTTGAGATATGAGGGAGAAAGAGGGAAGAAAAGGGAAAACTTAGCATTGCTATTACAATAAATAAGGCGAAAGGGCAAAAACTACAGGTACCTGTAAATCAGGAAACGGGAACTGTATTACCCTGAATTTGACGCGAGCGAAGCCGCAGGCAAAAGCTAGTTTAAAATAAATAAATGTGTCGAGTATTTATCGGGGTGCTCACGACCTTATAATCGCCTCCAACTGCACTTGCACAAAGTTATCTTTTAGCTTTATCTCCAGGTCACATAGGTCGTTGGATTTCCCAAATTCAAAGAATGCTGCTGAATGAGAATTCTTACTATCATTACTTAATATTATAAAAGCGAAAGTGAGTTTGTTTATTTGTTACGTCTTCACGTCTAAATGGCCAAACCAATTTTGAAGAATTTTGGTACAGAGATAGTTGGGACCCTGGAGACGGACATAGGCTAAAATAATGAGAAGAGGGGGAGATAGGGGGGACGAAAAGGGGGGAGAAAGATTTTTTTTCGATCATCACGCTGGTCAAAGTTAGCGTTAGCCCAAAGAAACTATGACACGCGGACGAAGTTTATTAATATACTAGCTTTTACCTGTGGCTTCGCTCGGGTTAAATTCGGGGTAACACAGTTCCCCTTTCCTGATTTACAGGTACCTGATACCTGTAGTTTTTGCCCTTTCGCCTTATTGATTTGTAATAGCAACGCTAAGTTTTCCCTTTTCTTCCCTCTTTCTCCCTCACATCCCACTTTTTTTTAAATTAGCCTATGTCCGTCTCTTGGTTCCCAACGATCTCTGTACAAAAATTCATCAAAATCGGTTCAGCCATTTAGGCGTGAAGACGTAACAAACAAACTCACTTTCGTTTTTATAATATTATAGTAAGGATTTTGACGGCACGGTTGGCACAGTGGCTGAGCGATCGACTGCTGCGCTGCGTGTCGCGGGATCCCTGTACGGAATAAATATTATGATCTACAGGTAGTTGTTCCGGGTCTGGTTATTTGTGTGTGTGAGTATTTAAATGAGAAATTTCTAGTGTGGGGCAACGTTAAAAAAAATAACCAAGTTCTCACGGTTAGTTTTTTGTACAAAGCCCATCTTCGCCAATGTTTATTAAGAAAATTGCGCCAACCGTGTTATATGTATAAAAATACTTCCTTTTTTTTGGTGTGGGAAATCATCAAATAACTTCCCCCGCTCTGGGCGGAGCGGGGGTGTGTCAGACTTTTACTGACTAAAACCTACCCATGTCCCTTCTATTGCCCTTTATGTTCCGGAGCCGCGGTATCTCTTTCGAACAACCCGCAACCCCGGCAGGCGGAGGCCCTGGCAAGCCCTTCTGCTTTGCTGACATCTCTTTGAGGCGCGCGTGAAACACAAACGCGCCGTCGACATGGCCTGTCGTCAATAGACGGACGGACGGTGAGCTACCCATTGCTCACCGTCCACAGGCCCGCATCTACGGTGACCGGGAGTCGTCTCGCGGCGCCCGACGCTCGGGGCGTCTCCCGCGGCGGCTGGGTTGGTTTGAGGTTCTCTCCCTCTAAACGCCCGGCCACCTCCTTCGCTAGCATGACTGCTTCGCGGAAGGAGGTGACCGCTTCCCATTCCCTTTCGCTCCGGACTATGGACTGAACCAGGGTTATACCAAATACATCTTCAAGGTGTGAATGGGACTTGTACGTGGACGAAGCCACGGGCATACGCAAGTATAGCACAATTATAATCATAATATCATACCCTCTAACCTCGGAATGATAATAATATCACTTTTTTTTCCCTCTTTTTAAAATGGAAAAAAAAAGCAGGGAAAACCCATCGGATACAGGTTGTTATTAAATTGTGACGGCACGGTTGGCGCAGTGGTTCAGCGATCGGCTGCCGCACTGCGTGTCGCGGGTTCGATCCCCGCACGGAACAAATATTTGTATGGCCTACAGATAGTTGTTCCGGGTCTGGCAGTTTGCGTATGTGAGTTTAAATGTTTATAAACGCACCCATTATACAGGAGGAATTCCTAGTGAGGGGCAACGCTTTATAAAGTAATCCTTACTTCCTTACTTTAATATTTTAAAAGCGAAAGTGAGTTTGTTTATTTGTTTGTTACGTCTTCACGCCTACATGGCTAAACCAAGAGAGAAAGATATTTTTTTTCGGTCATCACGCAGGTTAAAGTTAGCGTTAGCCCAAAGTAACTATTCCACGCTGACAAAGTCGCGGGCGGAGGCTAGTCCTTACTATCCTAACTCCTTACTAATATTATAAATTCGAAAGTGAGTTTGTTTGTTTATTACCTCTTCACGCTTTAATGGCTAAACTGATTTGGATGAATTTTGGTACAGAGATAGTTGGGAACCAGGAGACGGACATAGGCTAATTTTTATTTTAAAAAAGTGGGATATAAGGGAGAACGAGGGAAGAAAAGGGAAAACTTAGCGTTGCTATTACAAATCCATCAGGCGCAAGAGCAAAAACTGCAGGTCTACTTGGTGTGTTATACCGAATTTAACGCGAGCGAAGCCGCGGCGAAAGCTAGTTCTATATATAATATTTAACAACAAGTTTACTTAAGCTTGTGGTGTCGGTTGCAACTTATCGACTGCCGACATACTACTATGAAAGAAAAACTACTACTTTTCAAGAACTTGCTTTTAATTTTACGTTTTAAAATTATAAATCTATATATCCTTACTTCCTTACTAATATTATAAAAGCGAAAGTGAGTTCGTTTGTTTGTTTATTTCGTCTTCACGCCTACCTGGCTAAGCCGATTTTGATGAATTTTGGTACAGAGATAGTTGGAACCCTGGAGACGGACATAGGCTACTTTATTTAAAAAAGGTTGAGCTATGTGGGAAGAAAAGGGAAAACTTAGCATTGCTATTACAATAAATAAGGCGCAAGGGCAAAAACTACAGATGGCAGGTACTTGTAAATCAAGAAAGGGGAACTGTGTTACCCCGAATTTAACGCGAGCAAAGCCGCGGGCAAAAGCTAGTATTATATAAAAATATATCCCCATTTCCCTTGATTACGGCATAACGCGTGAACGGCTGAACCAGTTTCGCTAATTCTTTTTTTGTTGTGTTGTTTAATATGAGGAGAGCATGGAGAAAAATTGCATTGCAACGCATGCAACGGGTACAGCTAGTGTACAGACACCTGCAGGTCAAGCTATCCGAAACTGTAAATTTTTCCCAATGAACCTTGAACCTTATACTTTAGAAATAAAGTCGAAAATCTATCAAAGAAATCTGACAGATTGTAGTAGCTTGATGTGCAGGCGTCTGTACAATATGAACGGGATACGACTCCCGGCCATCGGACTCGTGGATCTGTGGACGATGAGCAATGGGTAGCTCACCGTCTGTCCGTCTAGAGACGACAGGCCGGGGAGACGGCACGCGAGTGTTCCACGCGCGCCTCAATGAGATGTCTTCAAAGCAGAGGGGCCTGCCAGGGTTACGGGTTGTTCGAAAATGATACCGCGGGTCCAAAACACAAAGGGCAAAAGGAACATGATAGATAGATAGAAGATAGATAGAATATTCTTTATTATGTACGCCATGGCTAGGTTACACAATGGTTAGGTTTTAGCCAGTAAAAGTCTGACACTAAGAGCGAGGGAGTAATTGTTGATATCCCATCCGCAAAAAACAAGATCACCCTGTATTTACATATGCACGATATCTATAGTTAGTGTTTCTCGTATCAAAGGACCTCACATGTTATCAATATACCCGATGCCTACTCATGCTATCTATATAGCTTCACGTTGGCAAAAATCAGCGTATTGTTTGTATATTCCACGAGCGAGCACCAGCGGTGAACGTTATACTGTGTCTTTAGATAGACGATGTCTGGAGTTTAAGATGTATAGAACACATTGTGTGATGGCTTTGGTGGCGCTGTGCGCGGGGATGGCGCACTCCTTTAGTTGGGGTGAGTACAACACATTGTGCGATGGCTTTTTTTTTTGGGGTTGAAAATCATCATTAACTTCCCCCACTCTGGGCGGAGCGGAAAGGAGTGTCAGACTTGTACTAACTAATACCCACCCATGTTACTTCCATTGCCCTTTATGTTCACCCACGATACAAGAGAAATACCTAGTGAGGGGCAACGTTTAAAAAAAAAATTGACGTCCCTCAGCTGGTGGCCAAGATTGAACTTCATGTACCTTCTGTGTTTCTTAAGAGAACTCGTCTCCTTCATGTACCTACATATTGTTAAAACTGTCCACAGGAATAATTCTTATATTTTAAGAGTATGTCGAATATTAAATACCGTTTGCCGTAATGTTGACCTAGATTTATTTACAAATAGTGTCCAAAAATTAAAAAAATAATGTTAAGTAAACAACTTTTGCTTTCAAGATTAACTTTATTCTGAAATGTGTTTTTGTTTGTTTTTTTTTTATTCTGTTCAGATATTATTTAGATGTTTAACTATCACGGTGGTTATGCCTTTTGTTAATTTTATACATATATTTTATAGGAGGAGGAGCTCGTGGCTAAATAATAGCAGCCGCTCAGGTCGATCTTTAGGTTAAGCCGCGCTTGCCTAGGTTGGTATGTGGATGGGTGACCACCCGTTACATACCGAGTTTCCTCCGTGCCTCGGAAAGCACATTAAGCTGTTGGTCCCGGCTGTCATGTGTAGATCTTTGACAGTCGTTACAGATAGTCAGTGTCCCGAAAGTCTGACAATCAGTCTTACCAAGAGGTATCGTATTACCCAGTACTAACTGGGTTATGGAGGTCAGATAGGCAGTCGCTCCATGTAAAATACTGGTATTCAGCTGCATCCGGTAAGACTGGAAGCCGACCCCAACATAGTTGGGAAAAGGCTAGGCAGATGATGATACATATATTTTATAAGTGGAAACTTGTAATTGGCCTTCGTCTTCATATTGTATCTGACTACTTAACTGTATTAGCTGTAAGTTTTCTTAAAATTAATAAAATAAAATAGCCGACAAAAACAGTTTTTTTCTTGTTACAGAAATCGTCAGGAGTATCGGACAAGAACTGCATTTTTTTGATATCAACGGAACGCTTGTTTACACAAAAAACATGATCTTGGACCCTACTCTCAATTACCCTATTAACGACCCAGTACACAATAGAGTTATATTCAACGATCAAATAAGTATCTTAAGTTTGGACCTTACAACAAAGAAAATAGAATTGTTTATGCAGATATCCAGAACAGGGATATTTAAAATGGCTTACGATCCAGTCACAGAGTTACTGTTTTGGACTGATAATGCAAAAGAATTGTACTCAATTTCGTTGAAACCGGAGTTTAGTAATAATAGTAAACTCAACAAAAACCTGATAATTTCGTGGGATGTACCTGTCTATTATTTCGCCGTCGACAGCTGCGGAGGGTACGTTTTTAACAATATTATTACAAAAACACTTTTTATAAATAAACATTTATTTATGTTCTTAATCAAAAAAAATGTTTGATAAAGAGAAAAATATAGTTTTCTTATAATCTACGGCGAAAACTAACTTTTGTTACAAGTGGACATTTGTCACAGTAGTTTTCGGCATTACACCCTCTTCTTCGGCTCGGGTATCGATGCCGCCTCGGCCACAATAACAAATTTTGCCCACTTCTATCCAGCACAAAGTTGAATTTTGACAAAAATTAAACAATAACAAAACATTTCAGATATATTTATTATGCAAAGAAAAGCAAAGTACATAGGATTCAATTTGATGGCGCCAATCAAGAAGATGTCATCGATAACGGCGAAACTATAAACGAGTTAACCATAGACACACTGACACAGAAAATGTACTTTATGGATGCACATTCCATTAAAAGTGCAGATTTAAATGGAGAAAACTTAAAAACAGAAATTAAATTTACACAAACTAAAAACAGATTTTATCTGGTAGTATCAAAAGAATTTGTATACTGGGTAACTGCCGCCAGAAAAAACAGATTCGAGAAAATTCCTAAGAATCTACCACACGACATAAACATTGAACCAAAACTATTTCTTGGACACTTTGAGGAAGAAATGGGGACAATGGCTACCTACTACAACATTAATGATATAAAACCTAAAGGGACTAAAAACTGCGATAGGCTGAAGAGTCTTCTACCAAATAACTCCGTTTCTACAAATACAAGTCTTTGTGTTCATGGTATAAAAGTTAAAGGGGGCTCTCGTTGTGAATGTACACCGGGTTACGTCGGGGAGAGATGCGAGTATAAGATAGCAGTGTGTCACAACTATTGTTTGCAAGGACAGTGTAGTACCAGTACAGAAGGACGGCCTAAATGCAGGTAAACATGTTCGTTCTATTCAGGACTAGCTACAACAAGCGCTGTGTCCAAGCGCGCGCGACAGACGCTGATCGTTCCCACGGCGAGCGCCATTTGATGATCATTTCTGTTGTAGCTTTTAATTTTGAAATTTAGTATTGACGATACGGTTGGCGTAGTGGCTGAGCGATCGACTACTGCGCTGCGTGTCACGGGTTCGATCCCCGCACGGAACAAATATTTGTATGGCCTACAGATAGTTGTTCCGGGTCTGGCTGTTTGTGAATGTGAGTTTAAATGTTTGTAAACGCACCCACGATGCAGGAGTAATTCCTTGTGTGGGGCAACGTTTTATAAAAAAACAAAGTGAATAAGATTTGCTCTGCCAAACTTCAAAAGTAGTGAATGTGACATAGTATTGAATCAAGAGGAACTAGAATTTGTGGGACCACTTGGAAAGTATACCGACTTGCAAAATTCTTTTTTTGTAGAAATATAAAAGAATTTTGCAAATCGGTCCAGGCGTCTTTGAGTAATCGGTGAACATAGACATAAAAAAAACAACAAAAATAAAGATTCCGATGAATGAAAAAAATTAGAACATCATCGTTTTTTTGAAGTCGGTTTTAAATACTTTGAGGTTACTAAGTTTCTAGTAATAAAATTATAATTTAAAAGAGTGTCCATGGAGTTTCTTGCCCATTCTTCTCCATAGAGATCAACGCTTTGGAATGGGTAACTACAGTACTTTCAAAAGTTATTATGCCTTGTGACCGGGACTGCAGCTTCATTTTGTCTCTTGACATTCAAAACTGCCTGTAATAGTCTAATTGAAATAAATGCTTTTGATTTTATAATTTTCTTTATTTCAGTTGTAATTTCGGATACGCAGGAGAGCGCTGCCAAGTGGATAGTTGTCAAGGATTTTGCTTAAATGATGGTGTTTGTTACGTGAGTGAAGAGAATAAACCCTTCTGTCAATGCACAGGAAGCTATGAAGGTATAAGGTGTGAGAACCGCATCGATGTCCACGGGAACATCGCATCGAAAGACAGTTATCGAATCAAATGTTTGCAAACACTTTCCATGTTGAGGGAGTTCTTAAATACAGGTAAGAGTCTTTGTTATAGTATGTATCAAATTAAATCATTTATTAAGCTATTGCATAGCTTCTATCGCGGGCCTTGAGCGTGGAGAGCGAATCCAGAAATTTCGTAACGAAAAAACCTAACACTTTCATTACGAATACAGTTATTTCAATCACGATTCCAATGTTCTATTAGCGGTAGAGAATCGGATAGTCAATCGACATTACGCTGGATCAAACCCAAGGTCTTGTTTTTCTTTTTGCGACTTCTTTTCATTGGATTTTTACTTTTTAAATATTATATTTAGATATTGTTTTTTATTTATTGCATAAGTTGATAAAAAATGCTATGCAATAGCTTTACCGCGGCAGTCTCCGAGTGCCACACGTATACACACAGTTAACACAGGGTACGGGGTAACACAGTTCCCCTTTCCTGATTTGCATGTACCTGCTACTTGTAGGTTTTATAATAATAATAATAATAATCCAGAAATTTCGTAACGAAAAAACCTAACACTTTCATTACGAATACAGTTATTTCAATCACGATTCCAATGTTCTATTAGCGGTAGAGAATCGGATAGTCAATCGACATTACGCTGGATCAAACCCAAGGTCTTGTTTTTCTTTTTGCGACTTCTTTTCATTGGATTTTTACTTTTTAAATATTATATTTAGATATTGTTTTTTATTTATTGCATAAGTTGATAAAAAATGCTATGCAATAGCTTTACCGCGGCAGTCTCCGAGTGCCACACGTATACACACGTATACAATCTGTGGCCCGACTGTCAAATTGACGTGACGTTTTTCATCTTTAAATATTTTTCTATTTCATTTAATATTAATAATTTTACCCCAAAACGAACACAATTCAATCAAAATAAACATTAAATAGCAATAGAATAAAAAAACATACAAATGAAACCAAGAAAAGTGAAATATAAAACTGCTTTTATGTCAACCGCCAAATGCTGACAAGACGCCGGGCCCAGGAACAACAGACACTCCCACCATCTCCGGGCTCGTCACTCAGCTCCGCCTCGCAGCCGCCGGGACGCGCTACACGCGTGAGCGCCGTGTCGCCGGTCGCTGCAGTTGCGTCGAGCTCGAGCGACGAGTTTTTCTCCCCGCCGTCGTCACCACCACCACCAACACGACAACGACGAGGAAGAGGACGGCCACCAGCGGGCTTGGGATCTAGGGGCCAACAGGTCCCTATCAGGGTCCCCGCTGCTGGTGGAAATGTGTCGCGCATGCGATGGACTTCGTTTATCAACGAGAATGTCATGCGCGCATATTATGGGTCTACAGAGGGGGGAACTAACCTCACTGCGTACCGTGTTAGGATGCTGTCTCTGTTCCAGGACCTAGAACCAACCATCAACGTTTCGGCCCAACGACTGTCGGATCAGGTGCGGGTCATCCAACGCAATCACTTGTTGGACGATGCTGCACTTGATAGGCTGCGCTCAGAAGTACTGGGCAACCGTGCCATCTTGACTACGCCACAAACCGCGGTGCAAGCGTCTGCAATTGATGTGACACAACCGCGGTCCAACCCTGCTGTCGTAGAGGAGGATGATAGGGTTGCTACGGTAAGTAGCCAGTGCAACGAACGATTGAGGAGCGCACTGGAGGATGCGCTTCGCGACTATCGATCCACCCCAACCGAACTTAGGCCCCGATTACCACGGTTACCCATGCATAAGAAAAATAGGGCACTGGTGTGTGCCCTGGACTCGCAGCTCAAGAATTTATTCGAGAGTAGCGAGAATCTCGTTGATACGCACTCGATCCTGTATTGTGGGGCTGTTGCGGTATGTCGTGTAGCTAACGTCAAATTTCAAAACAGTGACGTAGCTACTCGACCAAAACCATCCGTACCAGTCTGGCAGTGCAGGATCGAGCGGCGTATCGACGAGGCCAGGGTACTCATCGGTAAACTATACTGCTTCAGGGAGGGCAATACAAGACCACGTGTGATGCGTTTTGTGAGACGGGCATTCTCGGGGACTGGAATCAGTCCTCAAGAATATTTGTCTTGTACCACAGAGCGCATCGACTTGCTGAAGCAGAAAGTTTATGCATGGACAAACCGTATTCGGCGGTATAAGCGGCGGGTTGATCGGTATTCGCAGAATCGCATGTTCCGGAGCGATGAGAGGTGGGTATACAGAGCTTGGGAGCGACCCGAACAAAGTGTGACTGACGTGTGCCGCCCGGATGATGTAGCCACGAGTTCTTTCTGGCACAGCATCTGGTCGGTGCCTGTCTGTCATACTGAGGCTGACTGGATGCGTGATGTTGAGCGTGTGTGCGAAACTATTCCAGAAATGGAACCTATTTTAATAACATCTATAGACATAGCCAGTGCAGTTCGTCCGTTACCGAACTGGAAGTCTCCAGGACCGGATGGACTGCACAACTTTTGGCTCAAGTGGCTCAGTAGTTCACACACTCACCTGGCATCTCAATTTCAGTCTTGCCTTGAGTCCGGGTCTCTGCCACAGTTTTTAACAACAGGCATTACCCACCTGCTCTATAAGTCAGGTAGTCCCGCGGAACCCAAGAATTATAGGCCGATCACGTGTTTGTCGACGGTCTATAAACTTCTTACGTCCATTTTGAGAGCGAAAATTAATTCACACATAGACAAAAATTCAATTATGTCTGCCTCTCAGAATGGATGTAGGAACGGGTCTCGCGGTACTAAGGAGCTACTCCTCATCGACATGGCCATTAGCCAACAGGTTCGTCGATCCCGCAAGGATTTGTCAACATGTTGGATAGATTATAAGAAGGCCTACGACTCAGTGCCACATACATGGCTCAAGAGGGTGCTGGAGTTGTACAAGATAGATGCAACCCTACGCGCCTTTCTTGAGTCGTGTATGGGGCAATGGAGGACGGTTCTTCGATATCCAGGATGTCGACAAATCCAGGGAAACGATGAGCCTGTGTGGATTAAACGGGGAATATTTCAGGGCGACAGTTTGAGTCCACTTTGGTTCTGTCTAGCCCTGAATCCTCTAAGCACATTACTGGAGGATTCAGGTTTAGGCTATCGGTTGAGAAGAGGTGGTCAGGTCATATCTCACCTCCTTTACATGGATGATCTGAAACTCTTTGCCCCCAACAAATTGCGACTGATGGAGCTACTGAAAGTAACTGAAACTTTTAGTAACGCCATCAGGATGGAATTTGGTGTGGACAAATGTGCAGTCATGTATGTGAAGCGAGGGGAGATTATGGAATCCGAGGGAATTCAACTCTCGGATTCCATACACCTTAGATCCCTTTCCTCATCCGAAAGCTATAAGTATTTGGGTATGTCGGAAGCGTTAGGCATTAACGTAGCTGACATGAAGCAATTGTTGAGGGAGCGTTTCTTTGGTCGCCTGAAGAAGGTATTAAAAAGCCTTCTTTCGGGCGGGAACAAGGTGCGCGCCTTCAACAGTTGGGTCATGCCGGTTTTAATGTACTCTTTCGGCATACTCAAATGGACTCAGACTGAACTCGATGCCCTGGATAGGAGAGTCCGTACACTGCTGACTGGAAATCGGATGCATCACCCACGATCATCAGTGATGAGACTGTACATCCCACGGAAGTGTGGGGGTCGAGGCTTTTTAAACGCGAAGACCCTCCATAACCGAGAGGTATGCAGTCTCAGGGAATATTTTTTAAAAACCGACGTGGGTATGCACCGAGATGTAGTCGCAGTGGACAAGGGACTCACCCCGCTGTCCATGGCTAAAGAGAATTGGCGCAAACCTGTAGTACTTACTACCGATGACCGCAAGGTAGTATGGCAAGGTAAGGAGCTTCACGGGCGCTTCTACAAGGCTCTTCATGGGCCCGATGTAGATTTTCTGGCGTCCGTGTCCTGGCTACGATTCGGTGACCTATTTGGGGAAACTGAAGGTTTTGTCTGTGCGATTATGGACGAAGTTATGTTGACGAACAACTACCGGAAATATATAATGAAGGATGGGACGGTTGACGTGTGTCGGGCATGCCACCGTCCTGGTGAGTCCATCAGACATATTATTTCTGGTTGTTCTCGTCTAGCTAACAGCGAGTACTTGCATAGGCACAACCAAGTAGCCAGGGTTATTCATCAGCAACTTGCCTTAAAATATAATCTTGTGGAATCTGAGGTACCGTACTACAAGTATGTGCCCGACCCAGTTCTCGAGAAAGACCATATTACGCTGTACTGGGATCGGTCTATCATTACTGACAGGACTATTGTCGCCAATAAACCTGATATAGTGGTGATAGACCGATCAGCGCGTCGCGTAATGATAATCGATGTTACCATCCCACATGACGAGAACCTCGTGAAAGCTGAGAAAGAAAAACAACTAAAATATCTTGACTTGGCACACGAGGTTGTTGACATGTGGAATGTGAACTCGGCTATCATTGTGCCGATTGTCGTAACGGCCAATGGCTTAATTGCCAAGAGCCTCGACGAACATCTGTCGAAGCTCTCCTTAGGTGGTTGGATCAAGGGCCTGATTCAGAAGGCAGTACTCCTCGATACGGCCCGCATTGTGAGGAGGTTCCTGTCTCTGGAGCCCTAACCACCGGTAGCTTGGACCCTGCTCCCGTTACAGGCGGAAACCTATTTTTATATTTTTAAATGTTTTTCTATTATTTTTTTAAAGAAATATTTAAAAATGTATTTGTAAGTATAATTAATGAATAAAGAGAATAATAATAATAGCCTTTATTTAACAATTTTACAAAACTTATTTCTTACGTACTAAATTTAATTTGATTTCTAAAATTGACACCGGTTTTGCAAAGATTGTCTTGCTACTCAGCATAGGCCTCCCCTAAAACTTGCCATAAAGTGCGATCCTGTGTTTTTCTTTTCCATGTTGCGCCTGCTATTCTTTTAATGTCGTCTTCCCATCTCCGACTCTGTCTGCCTCTCTTTCTTTTGTGTTGTCGTGGACACCACTCTGTTATGTCTTTTGTCCATTTGGCCTTTTGGTTCCTCATCATGTGGCCTGTCCACCTCCACTTTAGTTTCTTGACACAATATGTTACATCTGTAATTCTGGTTTCTTTTCGGATTGTATCAAGTTTTATTCGATGTCTTAATTTAACATTGAGCATGCTTCTTTCCATCCCATGTTGACATGTCTCTAATGCGCGTATATTTTGTTTCGTTAGACTCCATGTTTGACATCCGTACGTCATAACGGGTAGTATACAGGAATCGAATACTCTTTGTTTGTATTTAAGTGGTACCTCCGGGTTTTTTAAGATTTCTTTTAGAGACCAGTATCTCTTCCAGGATAGATTAATTCTGTTTTCAATTTCTTTTTTTGTCAGGTCTTTTGGAGAGATAATTTGCCCAAGGTATGTGTATTGGTCCACATATTCTATTTGTGTGCCCTCGACTTCGATTGGGATCTTTTCTATGTTTGTCATTAGTTTGGTTTTTGAGGTGTTCATTGACAGTCCAACATTTCTACTTTCCAGTGTAAGTTGTTCGAGCATTTTCTGTAGGATTCTCGCCTCACTTGTAATAAGTATCAGATCGTCTGCGAATCTTAGGTGGTTTAGTTGTGTTCCATTAATATTTAATCCGTAGTTGTCCCATTCCAGGCGTCTAAATACATGTTCAAGGACTGCTGAGAAAAGTTTTGGTGACAGTGGGTCCCCTTGCCGAACTCCTCTCTTTACGGGAAAGGCTTCCCCAACTCTTTCTGTTCGTACTTTAGCAGCCATGTTCTGGTAGATATTGCTAATGAGGCGTATATATTTCCTGTCGACTCCCTGTGTTTCTAGCGCTTCCCATATTTTTGCATGTTTTAGTGAGTCGAACGCTTTGTTATAATCCACGAACGCTATGTAGTAGTTGATTCCGTATTCGTTACATTTTTGGATGACCTGTTTTATGGTGTGAATATGATCAAGCGTTGAAAAGTTGCTCCGAAATCCCGCTTGTTCTCTTGGTTGGTTTTCATCCAGTATCTTTGTAACGCGGTCTAGCAGGATTTTAGAGAAAATTTTATACACGTTGGACATGAGGCTAATAGGTCTATAATTTGCAATGTCGTTTTTCTGTCCTTTTTTGTGTATGAGTATTATGGTTGACGATGTCCACTGGCGCGGTATGTATTCTGTATTTAAAATTTCATTGAACAAGTCCGTAATGATGTTTAATGATTTGGCAGATGCTCCAATAAGGAGTTCGTTAGATATGGCATCTTCACCTGGCGCTTTCCCTCTTTTCTGTGATTTTATTGCTTTGTTTTGTAGGTTTTACCTAGCGCCTTATTGATTTGTAATAGCCACGCTAAGTTTTCCCTTTTCTTCCCTCTTTCTCCCTCACATCCCACTTTAAAAAAAATAGTCCGTCCTATGTCCGTCTCTTAAAATAGCCCGTTTTGGTACAGAGATAGTTGGGAACCAGGAGTCCGTCTCCTAGTTCCCAACTATCTCTGTACCAAAATTCATCAAAATCGGTGTAACCATTAAAGCGTGAAAAGGTAACAAACAAACTCACTTTCACTTTTATAATATTAGTAAGGATTTCTAATATACATTATTTGCTATGACTTTTTAAGTCTTTTTCAAGAGCGTTGAACCTTTTGACGATATATTTGTTGAAATCCTTGGATGCGACAGTCAAATCAAAATCAAATTAAAATCATTTATTTCAATTAGACCATTACAGGCACTTTTGAATGTCAAAAAAAACGAAACGTTAAAGCTACAGTCCCGGTCACAAGACATAATAACTTGTGAAAATACTGTAGTTGCCCATTCCAAAGCGTTGATCTCTATGGAGAAGAATGGGCAAGAAACTCCATGGACACTCTTTTAAATTAGGATGTTATTACAAAATAGTATGGGTTGCACTGCGTTTTGTTCTAGATTATTTTGCTTATGATATTGTCTTTTGCAAATTGTATTACTATATTACTTTGCTTTGAAAAGAGGCTAGATATATTACTTCTAATGTTACTTAATGGGTTTAGGTATCCGTAGACAGATTCGTGAGTTTTTGAGACTGTTAAAGGAGGTTGTGTGGTTGTGATGTTTATAGGAGGAGTTGTTGTCTCTGGTTTGATCTCTGGTCCTGCTCGCAAAGCGCCAGGTTTTCTTGTCGGCTTTGGGTACAAACCGACCGAGCGCTGTTTGGTGTGTGTGACAGATCTTTGTTGCGATGTGGTGGCATGTCTGGAACAGAATTAATGATTCGTGTCATGCATATATTAGTACGAAATCCTCAAATACGATAATCTTCAAGGTTTTAGAATCATCATCATCTGTTTAGCCTTTTCCCAACTATGTTGGGGTTGGCGTCCAGTCTAACCGGATGCAGCTGAATATCAGTATGTTACATGGAGCGACTTCCTATCTGACCTCCACAACCCAGTTAGTACTGGGTAATGCGATACCCCTTGGTAAGACTGGTTGTCAGACTTTCGGAACACTGACTACATGTAACGACTGTCAAAGATCTACAAATGACAGCCGGGACCAACGGCTTAACGTGCTTTCCGAGGCACGGAGGAAACTCGATATGTAACGGGTGGTCACCCATCCACAGACCAATCTAGGCAAGCGCGGCTTAACCTAAAGATTGACCCGAGCGGCTGCTATTATTTAGCCACGAGCTCCTCAAGATTTTAGAATCCTTACTAATATTATTAAAGTGAGTTTGTTTGTTACGTCTTCATACTTACATTGCTAAACCGATTTTAATGAATTTTGGTACATAGATTGTTGGGACCCTGGAGACGGATATAGGCTAACATTTAAAAAAAAACACAAACAAACTTAGCTTTGCTATTACAATAAATAAGGTGCTAGTTCAAAAACTACAAGTAGCAGGTACCTGCAAATCAGGAAAGGGGAACTGTGTTATCCTGAATTAAACGCGAGCGAAGCTGCGGGCTGCGGGGGATAGCTAGTATAAAATAAAGTTTATCAACTCTTAATAGATTACACCCAGCAGTGGTTGAAGTCGGTATGCAGATGCCGATGAATTGAACCCGCGCTGTTCTTAATACTTATATAACGTTAACTATTACTATACACTAATGTATTCTACTATTAAAGGCACATTTAACTAGTTATTACGTATTTACCAGAAAAATAAATACAAAATCATAAAGTAGCGTGTTCAAAATTCTTAACGTGCTACTCTGGCTCTTGATTTTTGTTGTTGTTGCTGTACCTATTGGATAATCCTCCTGCCTTCCCTAGATCTGCCTCTTTATTCAATAAGCCTCCCTTTGAACCTGGACCTGGCGACGTCACTGACACTAAGAAACATTTCAATTAAAAACTTCCATCATCTAAAACTTTGCAATGAGTCGAGCTAATAGTAACAGATTTAAAAACTAAAATCTTACTTATTTTCCGGTACTGGTTTAAATACTCCCAAAGATTTCAACAAGTCGGTGTTAGTTAGCTTTACATCAATTACTGCGTTATATTCAGCAGAGATTCTTTCTGTGTTTCTATGTCTGTTCTTCTTCTTCTTCCAATTATCTGGCTTGCCGCGCTTTTCTTGTCCTGTCCTCAAATTCGTTTGTGCATCAATTTTAACATAAGGCTCATGTTCTTTTTTATATATTTTAGTTTCGAAGAATTCGTTACTGCCAATAACTGGCGCAGTATTTTCATTCATTCCAATACTATTATTCACCATTTTATTTGATAAATGATTGTTTTTAAATTGATTCCAAAACTTTTTTATTCTATTTATCAAATTTCGTCTAACATTACTGTCAAGATCAGAGTAATGATCAAAGAAAATATCGCGGACCCCGCTTCTGATGATTTTTTTGTGATCTTTTATCGATTTCGTCTTCCTATAATGCGTTAATTCTTTTAAAACTCTTTGAAAATTATCTTGAGCATGTCTGTACAAATAATTGATATAATCAAGTAATTCTGCAACGTCTTTGCCATAGCTTTTATCTTTTATCACGTCCGCCATTTTGTTGATACTCGCTTTCGTGTACGCCACTGATTTCTCTCTAATTATTTCTAATATCTCAGCCAAAAAACTCCGAGTATCGTAGTTTTTCGTCAATTCGGAAAATTTGCAGCCTCTATAGTGATATCTTCTGATTTCGATGTCTAGAATGTGGAAGAATTCTTTGAATGCAGTGTCTTTGTAAGTGTTGAGTATGTTGACGGTTTCTCGAATGAAATCTGTTAGAGTTTCAATTCTCTTCGCTCTGAACACATGTTTCTTGTATTGGTTTTCATCTGTAGCTGTTGTTTCTCCTATTGTAAAGTTATGTACATTTTTAAAATTTTTAGTATCTACGGTATACTCTGGATAGTTTAATTCTGAAACATTTGCAAGTGTTGGGTTGACGCCTCTGTCATCATTTTTCGGTTGGATTTGTATCATCATCGAGTTTGTAAAAGCTAAAACATATTTAAGGATTTTTTAAATTCTTTTTGTTATCGAAATCGTTTACTCCTGGGAAGTGGTAGCATATCAATTTTATCTTAATTTCATGGGTAGTTTTCTGTATGTGAATAATAAGCTTAAAACTTTTAGTAGCTATGGGAAATGACTACTCAATAAGAATTCGTGTAAGACTAGAAGAGATTCCAAGTGTTTTTTTTTTCAAATAACTTCCCTTGCTCTGGGTGGAGCGGGAGGGTGTATCAGACTTTACTGACTCAAACCCACCCATGTTCTTCTTTTCTTTTGAAATCAGAAACCATCTCGTTCTTTGGCAAAGCTAGTGCACACCCGAAGTTGCAGGTTTTTTGAAAGAGATACCCTGGCCCCGGAACATAAAGGGCAGTTCAAGGAACATGTGGGCTTTTTCTTTGCGGGTGGAAAATCATCAAATAGCTTCCCCCGCTCTGGGCGGAGCGGGGGAGAGAGTCAGACTTGTCCTTACTAATATTATAAAAGCGAAAGTGAGTTTGTTTGTTACCTCTTCACGCTTTAATGGCTAAACCGATTTTGATGAATTTTGGCACAGATATAGTTAGAAACCAGGACTCTGACATAGGCTATTTTTTTAAAGTGGTTTGTGAGGGAGAAAGAGGGAAGAAAAGGGAAAACTTGGCGTTGCTATTACAAATCAATAAGGCGCAAGGGGAACTGTGTTACCCCGAATTTAACGCAAGCGAAGCCGCGGGCAAAAGCTAGTATTGAATAAAACCCACCCATATTCCTTCCATTGGCTTTTATGTTCCCGGACCGCGGTATCTCTTTCGAACAACCTGCAACTCCAGCAGGCGGTGTCCCTGGTAGACCCCTCTACTTTACTGACATCTGTTTGAGGCGCGCGTGGAACACGAACGCGCCGTCGACACGGCTTGTCGTAACGTGGTCGGACGGACACTGAGCTACCTTATGCTTACCGTCCACAGACCCGCATTTACGGTGACTGGGAGACGCCTTGCGAAATTGATAGTGAGGAGTTTTTAATAAAAAAAAACATACCAAACAACAGCAAACAGGTACACACTTTCATTTTATTATAAAATACAAACAATTTATTGAATCATAAAACTTGATATTTTACATTGCATATTCGTCAATTTTTATTTCTAATTCAATAAATTTATAGCAACATTTTTTCTGGCAATAAAACTAGAGTAGTACTTGAACATTTTTAAACAAAGTAAAGGATGTTAAAAAGGTTTTTTAATAACAAAAAACAACGGAACGTAATAATATGTAATTCTGTAATTTAAAATTAAAGGTCTAGCCTCGCCTAGGCTTCCTCTAGATTGTTTTAAATCTTTTAATATTAACAAAAAGTGCGGATAAAATAAGAACATTTAAAAGTGGTCAAAATAACTTAAAAATCGATGTTAATAATTATAAAAACAATGTTATTGATACTGTGTATATTGGATACAAAAACATTTGACTAAAAACAACACGTACGGAAACAAAAATGGCTGCCGTTGACACATGATGATTTTGAAGGGACTCCAGAATATGATATTATTATTTTTATACGCAATATTTTTTCATTGTGGTGAGGAGAAAGGTGTGTCTCTTACATATTATTTACTAGCTTTTGCCCGCGACCAGGCTCGCGTTAAATTCGGAGTAACACAGTTCCCCTTTCCTCATTTGCAGGTACCAGCTACCTGTAGTTTTTGCCCTTGCGCCTTATTTATTGTAAAAGCAAAACTAAGTTTTCCCCTTTCTTCCCTCTTTCTCCCTAATATAACACTTAAAAAAAAATTGCATATGTCCGTCTCCAGGGTCTCAAAGGCTTATCGGTTTAAAATCGGTTAAGCCATTTAGGCGTGAAGACGTAACAAACAAACTCACTTTCGCTTTTATAATATTAGTAAGGATAAAGTAGGATTAAAGACTTATTTTTTTTCCAGCAAACGAGAGATTAGATGACCTAGACTACAGTACCACAGATTTCTGGTGGAACGGAACACCGAAGTGCAACGAAACATCCCAGATGACCCAACAATACCCCTTCATGCCGACACCTGTGGGCCACGGTCAGCTGCAGCACACCGCCTACAGAAACTACGCCCCAAACACACAAGACATGTCAGGACCAAGAATTACACCAGAAGACAATATAGAACCTTTCCCAAACATAACCAGACCCTCATATCCTTTCCCAATTCATGATCTCACCGTCAATCGCTTTAAGCCTCCTCTTACACCATCCACTTGGCATATACAATACCCTGGGATGACACGCCCTCCAAATTTTCCCCCGGATTATAGATTCCCTACCATGCAACCAACCTTGAACACAACTTATATTCCTACACCAACCGGCCCAACTCCTAAAGGCCCTTCCTTCACGTTGCCAGATGTTAAGCGTCCTTTATTTCTTACTTATCCAACATTAGATCTTCGACCTTCGTCTTCTCCTCCGATACAGAATTGGGTCACGCCTTCTACCCTGCCGACAATTAGTCCTTCTCCTCAGGTTTTGGATCCAGCTCAGCGGTATGTGCAGATGTGGCAGCAACAAGTAGCTTCTGATGCGGCAGCGGAGACACCGAAAGATGTGCCAGTACTTCGTTCGTTTGAAGTTTTCAATCAAAATTATGATTAAGAAGTATTCATTAATTATAAAATTGTATTTTAAAACGTTACATTCAACCTAAAAAACTTGCGCTTTTATAATATCAGTAGGATAATAAATTTAAATAATCTTTATATATATAATTATATATATATATATTATTGTGAAGTTTCATCAAAATCTGTTCAGTTGTTTTTGAGTGAAAGAGTAACAAACATACTTACATACATCCTCACAAACTTTTGCTTTTATAATAGTAGTAGGATAATAAATATAAATAATCTTTTTGTTTTAAGTTTCCATATTGGTTTTGACAACCTGTAGGCCATGTACCATGTCATGGTAGGGTAGCTGGTCTTTCAAAACGTTGCCTCACACTAGGAATTTCTCCTATATCGTGGGTGCGTTTACAAACATTTAAACTCACATACACAAACAGCCAGACCCGGAACAACGACCTCTAGGTCATACAAATAATTGTACCGTGCGGGGATCGAACCTGTGCCACGCAGCGCCGCAGTTGATCGCTCAGAAAATTTTCGTTCAGAAAATTGACAAAACTAATGGGTATGTTAGATATATAGAGAAAAAAGAATAAATTACTGCAGATTTAGTTTAATCACATAATTTAATGCAAATTTTGACTTAAGCTAAGTTCGTACAAAATAATTTGATTTGTATTAAAACCCGCCCCCCTCCCTTCACCCCCTACAGAGCATTTTTGACTTCTTTAATCAGTTTCTTTTTTGCAATAGCTGTCAAATCACATATTTTATATAAATATGTGATTCACACACACAATGTCACTGTTGAAGCATTTATACGAATAATCCTATGCATACAGTCCACATTCATTTAAATAATTAGGAAGCTAGCCGCCGGCTATATATAATATGATCAATAATTTTAAGTTTAGTTGCCAATAAACACCATCAGAAACAGACGCTTGTTTAACTGGTACACCTATTCGAAAAACGAAATCGAACCTTTAGGCCAGCGGTCGGCAACCTCTTGGCAAGCAAGGGCCACATGGTGACAAATTAAACTAAAGGCGGGCCGCAGTAATTTTAGTCGCATTAACCCAAGAAGCCCAATATACCGGTGCATAATAATTCATCATATTCCATAAAAAAATGCCATTGAAAATTGTTAAAAATATGGAATTTAATTCGTACACGTGTATTACGTGTACGAATTAAATTCCATTTGGCTGTATAGCTATAAAAACAAGAGAAAAATGAAGAAATGCAAACTACAAGCTACCTACCTAAATAGGAAAACGATTTTCCACAAATTTTAGTGTAATGCCTGAGGTTGCATTTGAGAGGCGGTAGGGCGGAGGAGGTTTTTCTGTATGTTAGCAGTCATTTGTCGTGACAATTCGTAGAATAGCTATTTGTTTTTCCGGATGGGAAGTCATCAAATAACTTCCCCCGCTCTGGGTGGAGCGGGGGGGAGAGTCAGACTTGTACTGACTAAAACCCACCCATGTTCTTTTTATTGCCCTTTACGTTCCGGGGCCGCGGTATCTCTTTCGAACAACTCGCAACCCCGGCAGGCGGTGGACCCGGCAGGCCCCTCTGCTTTGCTGACATCTCTTTGAGGCGCGCGTGGAAAACTAACGCGCCGTCGACACGACCTGTCGTCAATAGAGGGATGAACGGTGAGCTACCTATTGCTCACCGTCCACAGGCCCGCATTTACGGTGGCCGGGAGTCGTCTCGCGGCGCCCGGCGCCCAGGGCGTCTCCCGCGGCGGCTGGGTTGGTTTGAGGATTTCTCCCTAAACGCCCGGCCACCTCCTTCGCTAGCATGACCGCTTTCCATTCCCTCTCGTTCCGGACCATGGATTGAACCACGGCCGGACACGAGAGATCGCCGCCGCCGATCGCCTCTACGAGGGCACGGCGGTGCTCCGCCCAAGCTGGGCAGACCGCCACTGTGTGCTCCACCGTGTCCTCCGTGCGATCGTCACAATGGTGACACCCGGGCGTTTCCTCCCACCCGATTATGTGCAGGAACCTCCCGAACTTTCCGTATCCTGTGAGGACCTGCGTCAGGTGGTAGGTGAAGATGCCATGGCGGTTCTCCAGCCACTCCTTAAAAGAGGGGACTTACCGCCACTATGCTGGGGTGCCCTGCACAGGATTGCGACAGTCGCTCTCTCCATGCCACCGCATCGGAGATCGCACCGGAGGTCTGTCTGCTGGGCGGTAATTGCCCCGGCAGCAGAGATTCCTCCCGGTGTAGTGCGTCGGCGCGCTACTCGTATAGGCGCGCGAGGACTATCGCTTCCAGATCCCACGGTGGCAATCCGGCAAGAAGACTCGCCGCCTCACCGGAGATCGTGCGTTAGCCCCGGATTAGCCTACTGGGTCTCGAGGTGGCCTTGCACAAATCCGAGGCCATGGTTTTTCATGGCCGCGGAAACACGCCACCGTCGGGATCCCAGTTGACGGTAGGAGGGGTTCGCCTCGGCGTCGGGTCGACGATGAAGTACCTGGGAATCGTCCTCGACAGCCGGTGGAACTTCGTCGAACACTTCCGACGTTTGGCTCCCAAGCTCGAGCGGACGGGGGCTGCTTTCAAGCGGCTCCTGCCCAATCTGAGGGGGCCAAACGCCTCCTGCCGTAGGCTCTATGCCGGAGTCGTGCGGTCCATGGCCCTTTACGGGGCCCCGGTATGGGCGCGTTCTTTAGGGCGGCGCGCCGCCCACTGCCTGAACGAGCGAGAGGGAATGGGAAGCGGTCACCACCTTCTGCGAAGCAGTAATGCTAGCGAAGGAGGTGGCCGGGCGTTTGAGGGAGAGAACATCTGCCCAACCCAGCCGCCGCGGGAGACGCCCAGGGCGCCGGGCGCCGCGAGACGACTTCCGGCCACCGTAGATGCGGGCCTGTGGGCGGTGAGCAATGGGTAGTTCACCGTCCGTCCGTCGATTGACGACAGGCCGTGTCGACGGCGCGTTCGTGTTTCACGCGCGCCTCAAAGAGAGTCAGCAAAGCAGAGGGGCTTGCCAGAGCCTCCGCCTGCCGGGGTTGCGGGTTGTTCGAAAGAGATACCGCGGCCTCGGAACGTAAAGGGCAATAGAAGGAACATGGGTGGGTTTTAGTCAGTACAAGTCTGACATGCCCCCCCGCTCCACCCAGAGCGGGGGAAGTCATTGGATGATTTCCCACCCGAAAAAAAAAAAAAGCCCCGGATTAGCCTAATTGCTACCAACTTTTTGGGTGCGTTCAGGTTCGTTCGTGTGCGTTCAGGTCAGGTTGGTGGCGCGCCGCCCTATAGAACGCGCCCATACCGGGGCCCAGTAAACGGCCACGGACCGCACGACTCCGGCATTGAGCATACGGCAGAAGGCGTTTGGCCCCCTCAGATTGGGCAGGAGCCGTTTGAAAGCAGCCCCGGCCCGTTGAGTTTGTTAGCTTGGGAGCCAAACGTCGGAAATGCTCCACGAAATTCCACCAGCTGTAAAGGACGATTCCCAGGTACTTCATCGTCGACCCGACGCCGATGCGAACCCCTCCTACAGTCAGCTGTGATCCCGACGGTAGCGTATTCCCACGGCCATGAAAGATCATGGCCTCGGATTTGTGCAATGCCACCTCGAGACCCAGTAGCTGGATCCTTTCCGGCCGCCGCCCGCCTGGTGCGAACCCCCAGGACGCGTGGACTGTGCCAGGACAGCGTGTCATCAGCGTAGCAACGCTGACGCCGTTAGGGAAGTCGGCGCGCGGCACCCAGTCGTAACCGATGTCCCACAGGAGCGGCCCCAGGACCGATCCCTCTGAGACACCGCACGACATCTCTCGTCGGTTCCACGCTCCAGAGCGACCGGGGTAGATGACGGCCCTGTCAGTCAGATATGCCCCGACCACACGACGAAAGTAGATTGGCATCCGGTGGCACCGGAGTGCCTCCCTGATGCAGCTCCAAGGCATGGTGTTGAACGCGTTGGCGATGTCGAGAGTCTCCAAGCATGCGCTTAGAAGCCCTAGTAGTCGGGGCCCGAGAGCCTCCAAAGCTCTCCCAGGCTTTGCCGTGCAAGCCATCGGGTCCCAGGGCGGTAGTTTTGACTGCAGAATAGCTCTCAAATGCTCATCTGTGAGACGAAATGTTTATTTTTTCTATAATTGACAATTGAAAATGTTTGTTCGCATAAATAAGTGCTACCATAAAATATAACAAGATCATTAAATTCATAGAAGGAGCTTTTGAGAATATCAGCTAGTATGACACATTTCAAAATGTTGCCGAGCAGAAAGGTTAAAAGGCGCGCTTACTTAATGCGTTGATTTTGATAATTATAACTTATTTACAAAACATTCACGGGCCGCAAGAAAGACGTCCGCGGGCCGCATGGGGCCCGCGGGCCGCGGGTTGCCGACCCCTGCTTTAGGCGCGTCGCTCACTGGTAAGTCGAGGCGACGACGCGTCAGCGGCAGTGTGGCGTCACAGCACAGGCGAGGATAGGTCTCTGCGTAGGAGTCGAGGCCTCGCCCGCGCCACAACTCTTGTATATGAGCGCACTGCCATTCATTTGTAAAGAAAACCTTGTTGCGGCGTGCCTCATGCGCCCGCGCCTCAACTGCACCTCGACTGTTAATCGTGTGGGCGACGCGCCTAACAAAATCAAAAGTCATTTATTCAAATTAGGCTGATAATCAGCACTTTTTGAACGTCAGATTACAAGAGACAGTCCCACAAAACGCCCGCCCCTCGCCACTTCCTAGTGTTTTAGCTGGGAAGAAGAAGTGGCGGAACAAAGTCCCCAGCAACACAACTGTCTGTCAGCAGGGCCGTCTTTCACCTATTAGAGGCCCTGGGCACATTAGGATAATGGGGCCCCCCTATGACGATAGTAATAAAGCAGTCTTTTGTTAGAATAAACAAAGAACGTAGCTTTATTTTTATTTCTTTACAGTTACATTAGATATTATTATAATGAATAGATAATATAATGTAATTCACACTAAATAACCAGCATCCACGATGAGTCCTTATATAAGTATCTACGCTGATTGAAGCGGTACCTTTCTAGATTTGAGTTGAGCAAAATCCTTAATTTCATCTTCAAAATCTATGTTTTTGAACAATTCACATTCTATCAACATTACCGACAAAACTGTTTAATCTCTCTTGGAGCATTGTACTTCTTAATTAATTTTTTATTCGTTTTGATTTGGAGAAAAAGCGTTCCCCACTGCAGTTGCGAGTGCAATTCTACAAATTGACCATAGTCGGTAAGCATTTGTTAAGACTGATTTTCAGGCGAGAGTAGAGTAGCTATCGGTTTTCGTTTGGTAATGGAGTAGGGACTAGACTAGGGGGCCCCAGCCATTGCGGGGCCCTGGGCACGTGCCCAGTGTGCCCAGTGGGAAAGAGGGGCCTGTCTGTCAGGTTATAAGAACCAGATTTTATACAATTCCGTTTATCACAAGAAATGATAAAAAAAAAGTTAAGAAATTATTCATTCATTGTCACTTGTCAGCTGGCAAACACTAATTATATATAAAAATTACTCAAGTCTAAATAATAAATTCACCAGTCTAACGGGTGTGCCCACTTACATGTGCAGTGAAGAAGTATCAGGTGATAAACTAGGACCATAGTGCAAAAGAAATAAGCTAAGCCTAAAAAAGATTTACCAATAATAGTAACAAAACATACACAACAGTCACTTTTGCAATACGTAATTTTCACAGAACGTTTCCCCTTTTCATTCCCACCGGTATTTGAGGAAAAAACTGCAACATGTCATTAGGTGGATGAGTTGGTCTACTAAGTAATCTTCGATGGTAATACTCCTTGGTTGGTCTCACAATGTTTGGATACGGGTTGCTCCTCAGTGGTTTTGGCGTGATCACTTTGAATCTTTTCTGGTGTCGCGTTATTGGTAACGTATGTCTTAAAACTAAGGGCCAAGGAGACTTATCGCCTCGTCTTCTGTGATAATCGTTTACTGCTTCATTTAGTTTCGCTCTTCTTAAATTCTTAATTCTCCTTTTCAGTGAATATCTATTTCTCAATCTTGTAAGATTAAATTTTACTGGGTCTGTAACAATAAATATTATGATTTGAAGGAGTTTCCATGGAGTTTCTTGCCCATTCTTCTCCATAGAGATCTAGGCTTTGGAATGGGCAACTACAGTACTTTCACAAGTTACTATGTCTTGTGTCTGGGACTGTAGCAGCATCTTTTGTTTTTTGTTTTTATGACATTCAAAAGTGCCTGTAATGGTCTAATTGAAGTAAATGCTTTGAGTTTAAACATTAATGTTGCCATTATTGTATAGTATAGAGTTGTGTGGCCGGTGTTTCGTACCCGACTACTCTAAGAAGAAACAGCCGAAACAAACTCAGAGGTCATAGTCTCTTTTAAGGTACAGAAAAACAAACTTGGTCAACTTACATGAGGACTATGCAGATTAGTGTGTGAAATGGTATTTTTAAGAAAGCACCACACAGATTGAGTGCACCTGTCCAGTCAGTGCAAGTATTAGTCAGTTATCGTGTAGCTCGATACTTTAATATTTTGAGATATGGTAGATCAGGCCAGGCTCTGCTTACGTCAACATACCTGCGCGAGGCAACATCTTCAGGTAGTCATTGAATCTCCTGTAGCCACCAGTTTCCTTCTTCCCCCAGCGAACATTGATGAGATTGTTCACCGTATCGATCAGACTCTTGCCGCGATCTGTCGTCGCCATCGTTTTGAACGGATTGACGAAATTCGTCAAAAGGTTGTTACAAACTTCCCAAGAAGATTTTGTACCTGAAGTATAAATACACTAGCTTTTGCCCGCGGCTTCGCTCGCGTTAAATTCGGGGTAATACAGTTCCCCTTGCGCCCTATTGATTTGTAATAGCAACGCTAAGTTTTCCCTTTTCTTCGCTCTTTCTCCCTGACATCCCAGTTTTTTTATATAGCCTATATTCGTCTCCTGGTTCCCAACTAACTCTGTACCAAAATTCATCAAAATCGGTTTAGCCATTAAAGCGTGAAGAGGTAACAAACAAACAAACTCACTTTTGCTTTTATAATATTAGTAAGGATTACCTTGTAATAAACAAAATTGTATGAAATCTTGTTCTTCTAACCTGACAGACTGATGTGTTGCTCAGGAGTCGACGGTTCCTACGTACATAAGGTTAAGTCAAAAACCGAGGTTTACAGGAGAGCGTAATTTGTGTTCAACACGCTCTAGAAATAATTCTATGAGCAATAATAAATATTTTCTTTCTACAATATTTTAACAGTTTTAAGAGCTTTATAATGCTATTTACACATAAGTATTTTATTTTTTCACGTTTTCTTGGGAAAACTGATAGATGACCGTTTCTACAACGCTTATTCGTTGTATTTATAATACTTGTTCTCTTATACGATTTCTAAAACAAGGTAAATTAATTAAATAAAAATCGTATGTCAGCATGTGTGCATAAATAATCTAAAGCCAATGATACAATAAAAAAAATGCCATTTTCGACATGTCTTTATGTACGTAGGTACCGTCGGTTTGTTCTGCCACTTCTTCGTTCCAGCTAAAACACTTGGAAATTGCGAACGGTGGGCGTTTTGTGGGACTGTCTCTTGTAATTTGACGTTTGAAAAGTGCTGATTATCAGCCTAATTTTAATAAATGAGTTTTGAGTGATTTATTGAAGTGGGAACATGTTTTCTCACATTCCAACTGTAAAAGTAAGTCTATACGTACAATATAAAGAGATCTACCATGTCATTTAAAGATTCACGTTTAAGAACTATCTTTATCTTTTTTTATAAAAACATTGCCCCACACTAGGAATTTCTCCTGTATCGTGGGTGCGTTTACAAACATTTAAAAACTCACAAATGCAAACAGTCAGAACCGAAACAACTTTTTGCAGGCCATACAAATATCTGTTCCGTGCGACAATCGAACCCGCGACACGCAGCGCAGCAGTCAATCGCTTAGCCACTGTGCCAACCACTGTACCGTCATATATTATTCTAGTGGGAAGATGAAGTTTCTTGCCGGTTTTTCTCCATAGAAAACGACCAACCTGAACCGTGCACCTTTTCTCGACGTTTTATTAGTGCCCATGTAAGCCTATGTGATGTAAAAATATTTTGTTGTTTAGAGAGCGTTTATCCTTACTAATATTATAAAAGCGAAAGTGAGTTTGTTTGTTACGTCTTCACGCCTTAATGACAAAAGGACAAAGGCTATTTTTCTTTAAAAAAAAAGTGGAAAATGAGGGAGAAAGAGGGAAGAAAGGGGAAAACTTAGCTTTGCTATTACAATAAATAAGGCCGAAGGGGAAACGCCCTATTAACGAAGTTTTTCTACATCGTTTTCACATGTATGTATAATCTCAACATGTATGATGTATCTATGATTTTGTAAAATAATTATGATTTAAAAGTCCATGGAGTTTCTTGCTCATTCTTCTCCTCCATAGAGATCTAAGCTTTGGAATGGACAACTACAGTACTTTCACAAGTTATTATGTCTCGTGACTGGGACTGTAGCAGAACCTTTTTTTGTGACATTCAAAAGTGTCTGTAATGGTCTAATAGAAATAAATGCTTTTGAATGTGAGTTTGACTTTGACTTTGAAAGTTACTGTTACTTTCTGGAGCCTCTGGAGTGAATTTGGCCGTCAACTGGTACATAGGACGTATCTGAGGAGTTCACCACGTCGCCGTCCGCTTCAGGGGGCTTAGACAAAGTAACAATTTAAAAACGATAACGAAGTTAGAAATCGTTATCGCTCAGCAGTCACTAATACATTTTCAACTTTATACGCGCGTTTAATAAAGTTGAAAATCTATTGACGTTTACATATCGTTTTTGTTTGTTTCGTTCGTTATCGCTCAGCAGTCTTTAATAGATTTTCAACTTTATGCACTAGGGTATAAAGTTGAAAATGTATTAGTGACTGCTGAGCGATAACGATTGTCGTCTGCTGCCGACTGCTGTTTGGCTATAGGGCCTGGCTTGGCTAGGACTAGTCTACTTACAATTAGGATAGTCATTGAAGTCTTGGACAGCACCGATGAGAGCCGCCCCCTTTTCATCGTCGAACAACATGTCTGCATAGTCAATGATCGAGTTCACTTCCGGTGAAAGAACAGCCTCGCGTTCCACAATCAATTCCATCATCATATTTGCATATTCTGGATTCCATAAAAAAAATTTAAAAATCATCTTGCTGCCTTTGTTATGCAAAGTGATTTAAAAGAATAATAAAGTGGACATTGGGAATATTTACATACAAAAATTTTGATCCTGAACATTTTGGATTTTAAGGCGCTGTACAAAGCAAACACTTTGTAAAATGTCTAGATTTTCGTCGCAAAGTTAGCCGTATCTGTAGATACCATATGCCAAAAAAAAATTAAGTGTATAGTCAAATACATAACGAAAAGACTTAAACAAACAAACAAACTAGTACTACGAAAAAAAAATGTTTAAAAAGACCACGAAAAAAATTTTTCGTCTCGATTTAATTTTTTCAGCGACAACCATATTTTTTTTTTAAACTATAACAGGGAAATTTCATAGACTAAATACCTAAAATTGTACGGAACTGTATTTTTTTATTAAAACTGCAAGATTAATTAATATTCAATTAAAACTGCAAGATGCCTTACATTTTGGCGGGCATGATATTAAAATAAAATCAATTGCCAAAATATTTTCGACCTTATTTCTTTTCTTTCTATGCACCACTGTCGTATACCTATGTCAGACCACGCCCAGTCTGCAGCTAGATATTATCTTTGACTGGTGCACTTAGAAGAATTATCCGAGCTCCCACTACGGGTCAAATAATATATTATTTAAAATGGGAAACGGCCACCTCCTGCTTAGCAGTAATGCTAGCGAAGGAGGAGGAATGATATTTGAGGGAGAGAACCTCAAACCAATCCAGCCGCCGCGGGAGAACCTCCTGGCGTCGCTCGTTTGCAGTTCTCTCCCTCAAACGCCCAGAATATGGTACCCGGAGGTTGGCTGACAGACATTCTTGCATGAATGAGTTTACATTGTAGACCTTGTAGATTCTTAGACGCTTGTTAACTTTTTTTCTTATTTTATTTTTTGTAAAGTAAGCAATGACTTATTGTCGGGCCTACGTTGTCCTCTCATACTTAAGGTGAAAGCTCCAACCTACCCGCGAAATTCAAATTTTCTTACGTTTTTTGCAATTTTCAGGCCAGTGCTAGATTGTATGTTGATTAAAATATTATTCGCGGCTGTAAGACGTATGTAATTATAGAATTATAATCATCAAAATCACCAATACAACCCTCCAAGTTCATAAAGGCGTAGGAACAAAAAAAAAACAGAAAAAGTCTTTCCTACGCTAGGTTGGAGCTTTCACCTTAAATACTAACGTTGTTAGAAAAGAGTAACCATGGAGTTTGTTGCCGGTTCATCTCCAGAGAACAACCAACCTGAACCGTGCACCTTTTCTCGATATTTTGTACCCAAGTAGGCCTGCGTGAAATAATAATATTTTGATTTTGAATAACCCACAAATGATAGCGATCAGAAGAGCCTCGACAGTAGTGATTGCTTTCTAAAACATCCTTACTAATATTATAAAAGCGAAAGTGAGTTTGTTTGTTTGTTACCTCTTCACGCCTAAATGGCTAAACTGATTTTGGTACAGAGATAGTTGGGACCCAGGAGACGGACATAGGCAATATTTTTTTTTTAATAGTGAAATATGAGGGAGAAAGAGGGAAAAAAAGGGAGTTAGCATTGATATTACAATAAATTAGACGCTAGGGCAAAACTACAGGTGGCAGGTACCTGCAAATCAGAAAAGGGGAAATGTCTTGTCCCAAATTTAACGCGGGCGAAGCCCCGGCCAAAAGCTTCTAAAGTACTAAATAAAACATTTCTTAAGTACTTCTTACCTACAAATATGTCCATGTCGTATTGCGCTTGCGTTGTAGTTCTACTTATATACACAATCGTGTTTAGAATGTGCTTACCAGCAAATGAAAACATACCAGACTCTGTAAACCTATAAAATGACAAAATATTATGCTCATTAAAGACATACGTCAGACCCTCCACCAATAACACCGGCGTGACAAATCGACTGAGCGCAATTTATTCATTGTATTGATCTAGTAAATTCGGGGTAACACAGTTCCCCTTCCCTGATTTGCAGGAAATAAATCCTTACTAATATTATAAAAGCGAATGTGACTTTGTTTGTTTGTTACGTCTTCACGCCTTAATGGCTAAACCGATTTTGATGAATTTTGGTACGGAGATAGTTGGGACCCTCGAGAAGCACATAGGCTATTTTGAAAAATTTTAAAATGAGGGAGAAAGAGGAAAGAAAAGGAAAAATTTAGCATTGCTATTACAATAAATAAGGCGCAATGGCAAAAACTACAGGTAGCAGGTAACTGTAAATCAGGAAAGGGGAACTGTGTTACCCCGAATTTAACGCGAGCGAAGCCGCGTGCAAAAGCTAGTATGTATATATTTTGTGAGGATTTTTTGGCGGATGGTACATAGTGCGGTATCTCTTTAGAACAACCCGCAACCCCGGCAGGCGGAGGCCCTGGCAAGCCCCTCTGCTTTGCTGACATCTCTTTGAGGCGCGCGTGAAACACAAACGCGCCGTCGACACGGCCTGTCGTCAATAGACGGACGGAGAGTTTTGTGCGGTCCTTCATGAAAGAAAATGGCGTCAATAATAAGAAAATCTGCCAATGGCTTAATTGCTAAGAGGCTCGACCAATACCTGAGGAGGCTCTCGTTAGTCAGCTGGATCAAGGGCTTGATACAGAAAGCGGTACTCCTGGACACGGCTCGTATTGTCAGGAGGTTCCTTCCTCTGGAGCCCTGACCGCCGGCAGCTTTTTTTTTCGGATGGGAAATCATTAAATAACTTCCCCCGCTCTGTGCGGAGCGGGGGGGGGAGCATGTCAAACTTTTACTGACTACAACCCACCCATGTTCCTTCTTATGCGTTTTACGTTCCGGGGCCGCGGTATCTCTTTCGAACAACCCGCAACCCCGGCAGGCGGTGGCCCTGGCCGACCCTTCTGCTTCTCTGACATCTGTTTGAGGCGCGCGTGGAACACGACACGGCGATGACCTTTCGTCACTAGGACAGACGGACGGAGAGCTTTGTGTGGTCCTTCATAAAAGAAAGTGGCGTCAATAATAAGAAAAAATCGTACTTATTAATGATAATCTCGGTGTGTGCGATCACTTCAAGTACATCTTTAGCTTGCTTCTTTTTTATAAGTCTGAAGACCTCTTCGAGAAACACCATGAAATATCCTTCGTCTAATTCTTTCATCATTGAGTTGAAGAAGTCCGTGTAAGTTTGTGGAACTAATGTGTTGAGCTTTCTTGGCGTCGATGTGAACATTTCGGCTGAAAAAAATTGTAGACAAATGTCAAAGAGTTTAACATACTACCTATTAGGGAAAGCAATCCCGATCTCACAAGATCCGTTTATTTTCGTTGGATCCCAGTTTTTGATCCCACTTTAATATTTTTGGCGTTGGATCCCACAAAACATTATTATATATTTTCGTTGAATCCCAAATTTGAAAAATACTAAAAAAATACGTTTTATTGCCATTGAATCCCAAAAACTATTTCCGTTGGATCCCAAATGTTTAAAAACATCTGAATGCGGGTACATCCAACAACAAAATCACAATAATATTTTAAGGCGAAACTTTGTATGTATGTTTGTTATTCCAACACGCTCAAACTTCTAGACTGATTTGGATGAAATTTGGGTATGTGGATAGGTTACGTTAGAATAACGGGTGCCTGCCGTTTTTCCGAAAAGATTTTGACAAAATTTCATTACCCAAACAAATTATAGGAACCGGGAACTAGGTTAGGTTAGGTTAAAACTGTGACCTCCTACGCACGAGCCGAGCGAGCGGAGCGAGCGGTGCCGCGGCAGCGGCCGGCGAGTGCCACAAACGGCCTGCATTTATAGAAAAAAGAGATTGTTTTTAGTTGGTTACCCGGAACTGAACTATTTAGATTACGATAATTACTTATTTACAAAAAAAGGTTAGGTTAAAACTGTGACCTGTGTGCCAGAAACGGCCACATTATATAAAAAAAATATATGGAAAAATCATGACGGCAGTATTTTTTTTTTGAGCTAAGAGGCGCTTGTTTATTCCCCAGTGGCAACAATCCTAAAAAATCCAAAATACACACACGGTGTTTTTGAAATATTTAATAAAAGTAAATCACTTTTCTTCTGAAATGTACACATGTTGTCATAAAATGGGATTCAATGGTAATATCAAATGGGACCCATCGTTAATACCTATAAAATGGGATCAAAAACTGGGATCCAACGAAAATAAATCACAAGATCCCGATCTCACAAAATCCCGATCTCACAAGATCCCGATCTCACAAGATCCCGATCTCACAAGAACCCGATCTCACAAGATTTGATCTCACAAGATCCCAATCTCATAAAATCCCGATCTCATAAAATCCCAATCTCACAAGATCCCGATCTCACAATATCCCCATCTCACAAGATCCCGATCTCACAAGATCCCGATCTCATAAAATCCCGATCTCACAAGATTCCGATCTCATAAAATCCCGATCTCACAAGATCCCGATCTCACAAGATCCCGATCTCACAAGATCCCGATCTCACAAGATCCCCATCTCACAAGATCCCCATCTCACAAGATCCTGATCTCACAAATCCCGATCTCATAAAATCCCGATCTCACAAGATTCCGATCTCATAAAATCCCGATCTCACAAGATCCCGATCTCACAAGATCCCGATCTCACAAGATCCCGATCTCATAAAATCCCGATCTCACAAGATCCCGATCTCACAAAATCCCGTGTAATTTTTCGAGATCAATCCCGAAGCATAATATGACGAGATCCCGTTCGAGATTGACGAGATTAGTCGGAGAGGGCATTCTCAGCAGCTGGCTACATTGCAACGGATATTAGATGAAGGTTAGCAGATAGTACTCTGGATACACTTTGTTTTATAAGAAGTTACTTTCAAAATCCAGTAACCACTTTTTAATCTCTTTGAGCTATACCATGCCTACTTTTGTTTTGATTATGTTCATGTAAGTAAAACTGTTAATTATTTAGTTGATAATATGTATTAAAGAATAAAGGCTTTCGTTTTCTTTCAAATAATATTTTGTTTTAAATAACCTCACTATCACAAACAAACAGTTTTCATACGAGATCATCATTTTACGAGATCCCGAAAATTTCGGCATCCCGCGGGATTGTCATTTCTAATCCCGAATGATCTCGGCTTTAAGATCTCGAGTCGGGATTGCATTCCATACTACCTATATAGCGTATAGCAAACGGGTGCGTCATGTTCGTGAACGGGCTCTGTCAGCTGGGACTGATCATCTCTTAGCTGCCACCATTTATTTAAAAAAATGGAGCTATAACATTTAAGGGTCATACCTAAGGTGATAAGCAGTTTTGAGCATGTTCCCAGGTTCTTAACCTCTAGAGCCCCAGCGGCATAAAAACGTGCCAGTAAACAAGTATTACCGTTGAGCCCCGCTGGCACAATATGTTTAGAACAGAGTCCAAATTGATATTTTAGGATGTGATACCATCCCGTACGTAAAATATGCGCCTTGGACGTGGAAAAAGCGATGTGCCACCAAACACTGACTCATTTAAAACTGTATTCGTAGTAAAGATAAGTCATAAAATTAGATTACGCTTACGATAACAGCCCGCCCGGCGGTGCTTGACGGATAGTTGACGTAAATAATGGCGGTTCTTGAGAGGTTCAAAACTGTAGTTTTAGAGAAAAAGACATTTCACTTTTAGCACGAACTCCGTGCGACAACCTTAAAATCTGGTGAGAGCTTTTTATATCTTCATCCAGTTAGTACTCAGTAGATAAGTTAATCCAGTAAGTAATAGTAGTTATTTAAGTAAGTACTTTAGCAAAAAGTATCTCATGTAACCAGCGCATTCGTACTTAATATCTTTAGTACCTAAACGCGCTTAGGGTCGTAACACTAAAGTTAAATGAAAAAATGTATGGAAAGTTGAATCATTGATTTTAATAATGATTCTTTCACAATTGATTCTTTTCATGATATAATCATGTCTTACCAATAAATATTAGTGATCCTTTTCATTTTAAATTCCATTTTGGCTTTTACTCTGGACGCTCTTAATGTGCATGCTCATAATATAAGGAAATGTTCTTTAGTATTGCATAATTATTAAGCCCATATGTGAGTGCTATGTGTTATCATTGACTTGACGAAGCCCTGTGGTTGATAGTGTCATGCTCACTTAAATGTCTCGCTGATGGTGGCGGGTGTGTCGGGTCATTTAACTCCTTTCAAAATGGTCGAGATGAATGGAGCTGATCCATACGTCATGTTCGTGAACGGGCGCTGTCAGTTGGGACTGGTCATATTTTAGCTACCACGGTCATTTTAAATTTATTTAGATTTTAAATTGAATTTTGCTTTTTATTTACTCTGGACGCTCTTACTGTGCACGTCTTTCTACATCGTTCTCACATATTTGTATAATTTCAACATGAATGACGTAAATACGATTTTGTAGAAATATTATAATTTAAAAGAGTGTCCATGGAGTTTCTTGCCCATTCTTCTCCATAGAGATCTACACTTTGGAATGGGCAACTACAGTACTTTCACAAGTTTTTATGTCTTGTGACTGGGACCGTAGCTTACTTTTTAAGTATGCATCTGCATTTCCTACGTCTATGTACAGACACCTGCACATCAAGCTACTACAATCTGTCAGATTTCTTTGATAGATTTTCGACTTTATTTCTAAAGTATTAGGTTCAAGGTTCATTGGGAAAAATTTACAGTTTCGGGTAGCTTGACCTGCTGGCGTCTGTTCATAATAACAAATACATACCATTATAGAACACGTCGCCGGCTGTGGTGGATTTAATCGACTCAGCGGGGTATAAGCTTGATGGTAACGACACAAACAGGAAACCTTCTTCATTCTCGTGCAACAGATTCTCCGTATACCCTGTTGGTAACAAACACATGGGTTATGAGTTGAGCTACACGATAACTGACAAATGCTTGCACTGACTGGACAGGTCCACTCAATCTGTGTGGTGCTTTGTCTAGACCTTAACAGTGACTTATGTCCTCGGAGTTTGTTTCGGCTGTTTCTTCTCAGTGTAGTCGACAAGTTACAAAATAAACGTCCTTATTAGTAAGGATGTTTATTTTGCAACGTGGCGACAAACACACAAACAAACTCACTTTCGCTTTTATAGTACCTGTTACCTGCAGTTTTTGCCGTAACGCCTTATTGATTTGTAATAGCAACGCTAAGGTTTGCCTTTTCTTCCCTCTTTCTCCCTCATATCCCACTTTAAAAAAAATAGCCTATGTCCGTCTCCTGGGTCGCAGCTATCTCTGTACCAAAATTCATCAAAATCGGTTTAGCCATTTAGGCGTGAAGACGTAAGAAACAAACTCACTTTCGCTTTTATAATACTAGCTTTCGCCCGCGGCTTCGCTCGCGTTAAATTCGATATAACACACTAAGCAGACCTGCAGTTTTTGCTCTTGCGCCTGATTGATTTGTAATAGCAACGCTAAGTTTTCCTTTTTCTTCCCTCGTTCTCCCTCATATCCCACTTTTTAAAAATAAAAATTAGCCTATATCCGTCTCCTGGTTCCCAACTATCTCTGTACCAAAATTTATCAAAATCGGTTTAGCCATTTAGGCGTGAAGACGTAACAAACAAACTCACTTTCGCTTTTATAATATTAGTAAGGATGATCATTAACCTGTCTGTGAGCTCAAGGTTTGTCCGTGTCCTGAGTGTTTGGTGCGGAGCATCCGAAGTGTTGGCCTTGAACTCTCCACAGACGTGCTGTTGCCAGGCTTGGGGCTGGTCGTCCATTGTCTGTTGCGGACCCACGCTTGGGCCTTGGAGAGAGTACGTGTTGCTTGGTTGGCTGCGGGGGAAGCAGGTGGTTAGTGGCTGCGGTGTTGCAGTGGCGACCTCTGTACCGATTCATGTGAACTACACTGTTTTTTTTTCTGAATGGCATCTCGCAGTTCAACCTAGGAGGTTGTCGTCTGCTTAACCTGGCGAATCCTGTGTATGCTTTAAAATCTCTCATGCTTCTTTTCATAATGATGACACGGTTGGCGCAGTGGCTGACCAATCGATTGCTGCGTTTCATGTCGCGGGTGCGATCCCCGTACGGAACAAATATTTGTATGATCTACAGGTAGTTGTTTCGGGTCTGGCTGTTTGTTAATGTGAGTTTAAATGTTTGTAAACGCAACCACGACACAGAAGAACTTCTTAGTGTGGGGCAACGTTTAAAAAAAAAGTGGTCAAGGTTCCGTTATTTCCTATTGAGATATGGAATCCTAAAACGGCCGCATGATCTAGACATAAACTACAAAACCATAATACTTTACCCGACCTGGAATTCGAATCCAGGATCCTCATGCAATACCTGTAAATGTAAATCAATGTAACAAACACTCACGTTTTTGTGTCATTCGAGTCTCCTTCATTCGTTTGCCAACCGGCGCATTACCAGTCCATTCTCTGGTCACCTTCATATTTATAGGGCTGAACGTCGTGAAGAATTTAGAAGACATGTTCTGCTTAACTATCGGTCCTCTTAAAGCTGGGACTGGTTGAGGAGGATGTACAAATGCAGTTGGTGTAGCAGTGTCTTCCGTAAAGGATGGAGGCATAGAAGGAGCTGACGTGGTGGTAACTAACATGTCCTCAGGCCATGAAGGATAGGGACTGGGTTTTGGAGTTGTAAAATCAAAGGTAATAGGAATGGAAGACTCGGCCTCATAAGTGGATAAAGGGGCTCCTGGAACACGAGTCGGAACTGTTGAAAAATAACTGGATTTAGATGCGGGAGTTGAGGGACGGGTGTAGATACTGAATGACATGGTAGTAGGGTATGGTTGGACATCATTTAATTTTTTGTTTTCGATAGCATTCTCAGGTAAGAGACTGAGGTCTGTCCAGATATGGTTCGGTGTAGTCGCTGCAGTATCTTTGATAGAGTAAATTTCTCCATTACCTTCAGGTATTGGAAGGAAGGTTGATGGATTGTTTTGTTCTGCTGTTACATTACCAAAAGATTCACTCCACCACATAGGTGTGATGCTGTAGTCAAGTAGACCAACGTCTTCTTTGATATTCTCATCAAATTGAACAGATCTTAGCACTGATTTCTCCTGTTGTATTTCTAATTGGAAGTCTCTGAGGAGTGCGTCTATGCCGCGAATAGATTTCTGTATAAGATCTGTGAGCGCTGTCTTATTGGTGTTAGCTGGAATGATAACAAGGGTTGTAAATTCGTCATCATCATCTGTGTACAGTATATAATCTTCCTGACTGTTTTCAGCCATGACGGCCAATCTCAGCGGAGATAAGATAGATAGATAGAATATTCTACACCTTACATCATCTGACTAGCCTTTTCCCAACTATGTTGGGGTCGGCTTTCAGTCTAACCGGATGCAGCTGAATATCAGTATTTACTGATATTTACTGGAGCGACTGCCTATCTGACCTCCACAACCCAGTTCAAACTGAGTACGAAACCCTAGGTAAGACTGGTTGTCAGACTTCCGGAACACTGACACCTGTAACGACTGTCAAAGATCTACAAATTACAGCCGGGACCAACGGCTTAAGGTGTTTTCCGAGGCACGGAGGAAACTCGGTATGTAACGGGTGGTCACCCATCCACAGACCAACCTAGGCAAGCGTGGCTTAACCTAAAGATCAACCTGAGCGGCTGCTATTATTTAGCCACGAGCACACCATATAAGTAACAAGAATAACACTAAATAACTTATAAATAGGGTGACACAATGGGCGGTCTTATCGCTAAAAGCGATCTTTGCGTAACATTTATCAAAATTAATAGCTACATTTTAAAAAAAAACAAATACTTAGTAAATCCTTACTTCCTTACTAATATTATAAAAGCAAAAGTGAGTTTATTTGTTTGTTACCTCTGCACGCTTTAATGGCTAAACCGATTTTGATGAATTTTGGTACAAAGATAGTTGGGAACCAGGAGACAGAAATAGGCAATTTAAAAAAAAAAATATGGTATGTGAGGGATAAAAGGGAAAACTTAGCATTGCTATTACAAATCAATAAGGCGCAAGGGCAAAAACTGCAGGTAGCAGGTACCTGCAAATCAGGAAAGGGGAACTGTGTTACCCCGAATTTAACGCAAGCGTAGCCGCGGGCAAAAGCTAGTATTTTATAATCATATCTCTCAAAGTTTTGGTCTTACTGAGACGAAAATAGGTTTGAAATGATGAGCTTACATTTTCGTAACTTTAGAAAATAAATTAAATTCCAAAAAAATAAGCGAATTAACGAAAGTTTTGTAAACTTTTTTGTGAAAAAAAATGGTAGCTTTTTTTTTAAAATCTATTAATTTGAGTACTATAATGTTTGTTAAATAAATACATAGAATATCGCTAGTCCGTGACCGGACACATTGTATATAGTCACCAGGCGACCCACTACTATCCCTTCTTTTGATGAGAAGTCAGCTGATTGATAGAGTATTCAAAGGACATTGCTTTGCGCTCATACATTGTTGGCCCTGGACCCAAGACCATTGGAAAATAATGCATTGCATTCTCTATCATTAGTAAACTCCTTTATGAGCTTACTAGCTGGCACCCACGGCTTCGCCCGCGTGATGTCAAAAAAATAATTATCCTATGTATTATTCCAGACTATAATCTACCTCTGTGCCAAATTTCATTAAGATCCGTTCAGCCGTTTTGACGTGAAAGAGTAACAAACATCCATACATCCGTCCATCACAAACATTCGCATTTATAATATTAGTAAGATTTTAGCTGCAGAAAACACATACATATTATTTAAAAAAAGTGGTAGCAATTGTCTGCTACGCCGCGTGTCGTGGGTTCGATCGCCGCTCGCAACAAATATTTGTATGACCTACAGGTAGTTGTTTTGGGTCTGGCTGTTCGTGTATGTGAGTTTAAATATTTGTAAACGCACCCACGATACAGGAGAAATTCCTAGTATGCGGCACCGTTTCTTTTTGAAACGCGGTAAAGTGTTTTAAATAAAAATTAAACTGTACTTACGCTCTCCTTCTTGATCACAATAAAATAAATCATAATTTGAAAAAAAACTTAATAACAAGACTAACATTGTTTTTGCCATTAATTATTTAGTATATATTTACTTTCATATTTTTAATGTGTATCAACTTTTTAACTTGTAGTAAATAGACTTTCATAATCTTTAAATGTTTGGATACAAAATAGTTTATTAGGATCGACGATTCAATAATAAAAACTGCTGCGGCTTTATTTGTGATGATGTTATTTTTTGCTGGGTAAATACTACACGCTGTAAGGTTTATTACAATCACAGTTCCTAAATCCGTGTTGCAATAACATTTGTTTTTAGGGTTGCGTATTGTTGAAGTAAGAATTGTCTTTACAACTCACGAATGAGGTCTATATGTTTACTAGCTGTGCCCCGGCATGCGTTGCAATGCAATTTTCTACCTTCCCTACCTGCCCTACCTACCCTACCCTACCCTACCCTACCCTATTTTTCAAGTTGGATCAAACTGCACACGGTGTGCAAATTTAATTTAAATCGGTTAAGTAGTTTAGGAGTCCATCGCGGACAAACAACGTGACACGTGATTTATATATTTTAAGATTTATACTCATGTAGTAATCCAGTCGAAGTTCGTTATAGCGCGTTGCGAAACAACTTTTGGTTTTAATTTTTTCCATGTGGCCCAGACGGAAAAAATTAAGACCGAAAGTTGTAACGACACTTTTTGCTATAGTTGTAAGCCGTGCGGCGTGCGCGTGATTCTCTGTCTGTCTCTCTCTCATAGAAAGCAAGCCAGTTATTTTCGTTTCGTCTTTCTATTTCGCATTGAACAGTGTGGTGTCACGACGATTATTTTTGTTGAGTGTGTACAGGTTTTTTGTACATAACAAACAATAACTTCGTTCCATCCGGGTGTCCCTTGACACCTCTCAAGTTTTTTAGTCTCTAATATACTTGCAATTAGACAACACGTTTTTCACTATTCTACTTTCTGCTACTCAATATTACGGTTCACACGTTATACAAACACCACGTACAGACGCCAGCAGGTCAAGCTACCCGAAACTGTCAATTCCTAATGAAACTTGAACCTAATACTTTAGAAATAAAGTCGAAAATCTATCAAAGAAATCTGACAGATTGTAGTAGCTTGATGTGCAGGCGTCTGTACCATATAATGGCGAAGGGCAGGGCGTTTTTGTGGGACTGTCTCTTGTAATCTGACGGGCCTGTTGGTCTAGTGGTTAGTGGCCCTGACTGCTGAGCCGGAGGTCGTGGGTTCGATTCCCACCCAGGACAAACTTTGTGTGATGAGCATGATTGTTTGTTCTGTGTCTGGATGTGATTTATCTATAATATGTATGTATTTATAAATTATATAAGTATGTATATCAGTTGTCTGGTTACCATAACACAAGCTCTGCTTAGCTTGGGATCAGATAGCCGTGTGTGAGTTGTCCCAAGATAAAAAAAAAATAAAAAAAAAAAAAAAAAAAATCTGACGTTCAAAAAGTGCTGATTATCAGCCTAATTTAAATAAATGACTTTTGATTTTGATTTTTGGTCTTATAAGGATAAAACGCAACCCTTTTTTGCGGATGGGACATCATCAAATAACTTCCCCCGCTCTGAGCGGAGACTTGTACAGACTAAAACACACCTACGTTCCTTCTTTTGCCCTTTGTGTTCCAGGGCCGCGGTATCTCTTTCGAACGGCCCTGAAATGGCCCTGGCCACACTAGGAATTTCTCCTGTATCGTGGGTGCGTTTACAAACATATAAACTCACATACACAAACAGCCAGACCCGAAACAAATATCTGTAGGCCATACAAATATTTGTTCCGTGCGGGAATCAAAGCCGCGACACGCAGCGCAGCAGCCGATCGCTCAGCCACTGCGCCAACCGTGCCGTCTTTGTTATTCGTCTGTCTGTCTGTTAAGAAAGACCCTTAATCTCGGGAAAGGTAGAAAGTATTGAGTTGAAATTAAAACCATATCCTGAAATCTGTGCTCCCTTATAGCTGTGAAAACATCAACCCTCTAAGTCTACGCACTCCAAAGATATGGCCGATTAGGTCACAAGTTTATTCAGAACCCTCGGTGCGTGACTCCGACTCACACTTTACCAGTTTTTTTTAATGGTTTATTAAACAATATGTTTTTTTCAAATGCTATTTCTATTTTTGTTTTACTATCAATAAAGTTGTCGGGATAAAAAAAAATATAATCCTTACTAATATTATAAAAGCGAAAGTGAATTTATTTGTTTTTTTGTTACCTCTTCACGCCTGAATGGCTAAACCGATTTTGATGAATTTTGGTACATTGATAGTTGGGACCCTGGTGACGGACATAGGCTATTTTTTTAAATAAAGGGAAGAAATGAGGGAGAAAGAGGGAAGAAAACGGAAAACTTAGCTTTGCTTGTACAAACAATAAGGTGCAAGGGCAAAAACTACAGGTAGCAGGGTAAAAAATCAAATGATTTGATTTGTTACGTCTTCACGCCTAAATGGCATTTATTTCAATTAGACCATTACAGGCACTTTTGAATGTCAAGAAACAAATGAATCTACAGTCCCGGTCACAAGGCATAATAACTTGTGAAAGTACTGTAGTTGCCCATTCCAAAGCGTTGATCTCTATGGAGAAGAATGGGCAAGAAACTCCATGGACACATGGATTACAAAATCGTATTTACATCATTCATGTTGAAATTATACAAATATGTGAGAACGATGTAGAAAGACGTGCACAGTAAAACAAACAAACTCACTTTCGCTTTTATAATATTAGTAAGGATAGGCGGTCCCAGTCGCCGGAACAAGAATATTAAAATTAAAATAAATATTATTATGCTTATATGTGTACTTATATTTAGGTTAAGACATTCTTATTTTAGTTACTATTCTCTTCCTGATCTCACACACTATTGTCTACGTTTCTTTCTTCATATTTCCTCTCGCGGGCCTGCTGGTAGAAATTTCTTTAGAAATAAGCTGTGCCTTTGTACTCTTTGTTTTTTATGATGTTTTCCTGTGTTTTTTTCTTGTGTGTACATAAATTATTAAATAAATAAATAATAGTAACTAAATTAAACTGTCACCACTCATTTCTCTCACTACTGTTGGATTTCTAAACGAAAAACAAAATGTCACAAATGTAAATGTTAACTAATTTGATACTCTGTATGGTTACATTGAGTTCCGGAACAAGAATTGAATCACGTTGTTGTCTATCTGTCAAGATCCTTCATCTCGTAAACGCGTAGAGGTATCGAGTTGAATTTAAAACCATATACTTATGTCTGTGGTCCCTTTGTGCTGTGAAAAAATCAACCCTCTAAGTCTAAGGGTTGCGGGTTGTTCGAATGAGATACCGCGGCCCTGGAACACAAAGGGCAAAAGAACGAACATGGATGGGTTTTAGTCGGCAAAAGATTGATAGTTGCGCTCCACCGAGAGCAAGAGGAGGTTTTGACGATCTCCTATAAGAAACAAAAACCTATTACTGCGTCTACTCCAAGGTCATGTAATCGCGCGCATGTTCGGAGCTATTCTAACTATTTGCTCGAACGCTTGAGGTACAGGAAGAAAATGAAGATTTTCTTTGCAATAAGTTCTATCCAAGTTATCAGTCAATAAGTTGGGGTTTTTTATTTCCAGTAAACAGCACATAGTAGATAAATGATGTTTATTTTGCAAGTAGGTTTCCACAAACACTTTTGCACGTCTTTTTAAGAAAAAACTAGAAGAGCCCGTTGTTTCGTACCAGACTACTCTGAGCAGAAACAGCCGAAACAAATTCAGAGGTCATAGTATCTTTAAAGTTCCAGACAAAAATCTTGGTCAACCTACATGAGGACTGTGCATATTAGTGTCTGAAATGGTCTTTTTAAGAAAGCACCACACAGATTGAGTGGACCTGTCCTGTCAGTGCAAGCATTTGTCAGTTATCGTGTAGCTCGACTCATAGCATGGTGTTTGATGAAAGTAAACTCTTCAACAACTTCACATATTTAAAAAGTATTTGTAGAGCAACTCGACGCTGCTCCTTCCGATGTTACATCTGTAAAGAAAAGAAAACTTAGACATCATAAAAGCAATCGAACATGACATTAACAATCTGAGCTGACGAATATTCGTCACGTCACGCGATGAAAAACGATTGCATGTAGCGGAGATGAGAATGTTGAGATGGATGAGTGGAGTGACAAGAATAGATAAACTAAGGAATGAGTATATTAGAGGAAGTTTGAAAGTTGCGCCTGTTACAGAAAAATAAAGGGAGTCGTTTGTCCTGGTATGGACATGTAATGAGGAGGGATGAAGGACATGATGTGACTAAAAGAGTGATGGAACTGTATCTTGATTGACGGAGAGCGAGAGGAAGGCCAAAGAAAATATGGATGGATTGTGTAAGGAATGATATGAAGGAGAAAGGAGTAAATGATGCCGTAACGTCTGACAGGGGAGAATGGAAGAAGAAAACGTGTTGCGCCGACCCCAAATAGAATAGGACAAGGGCAGGAAAATGATGATGACGCAGTCTGACAAGATACATAACACAAACGAAATCTTGTACGACAACTCAAGTGTGGCTGACAGAAATCGTTCGGATCGTCGTGGACGATCAATCTTGAATCCGAAACTGTTAGACACAGTAGGTACGAATTAAAAGTTTTGGTTCAGCATATTGGGGTTAATACTATGTCTTACAGCAGTATTATTTAAATTTTATTCCAGTGTGAAAAAGAGATGGCGCTTCTTCTTCGTCTTCTTCTTCATATACACCGTACAAATTACAGTATACAACTTATAAATAGGGTGACACAATAGGCGATCTTATCACTAAAAGCAATCTTTTCAAGATAGGGATAGAAGGGAGGAGGAGAGACGTGTGTAGTGTTCCATTATTCAAAACTAATAAGTTAGGCGTCAGCGTCACCTCTCCTATCATGATTACCCTCCAGGTCAATCTGAAGGTACAACTGAACAGCTGATGATACATTGATCTGCCAACATTAAAGAAATAAAAATTAAAAATGTTAGTTGTCAAACCTCATTCGATTGACGATTTTCTTAATAATGATTCATTAACTGATTGACATTATTCTGTTTGACATAATTATTATAATCCTGGCTGACTTTCTTTTTTTTATTTCTGTTTAACATTATACAGCATTAATTTATTTTTCTCTATTACTGTGACCACGCTGACATTTTGATTTATAATTTATTTTTAAAATTCCAGTAATCTGACACATATTTTAAATTTAGAATTGTAAACCTTTGCATGCCCATGGGGACCTTTATTACAAAAATATGACACACAAAAATATACACTAGATACACATGTTTGCAAATAAATAAATGATTTAATTTGATACATACTATAACAAAGACTCATTCATCATTTTCCTGCCCTTGTCCCATTCTATTTGGGGTCGGCGCAACACGTTTTCTTCTTCCATTCTCCCCATCAGACGTCACGGCATCATTTACTCCTTTCTCCTTTATATCATTCCTTAAACAATCCATCCATCTTTTTTTTGGCCTTCCTCTCGCTCTCCGTCCATCAACATTCAGATCCATGACTCTTTTAGTCAGATGTCCTTCATCCCTCCTCATTACATGTCCATACCAAGACAAACGACTCCCTTTCATTTTATCTGTAACAAGCGCAACTTTCAAACTTCCTCTAATATACTCATTCCTTATTATCCATTCTTGTCTTATAACAAAGACAAAGACTCTTACCTGTATTTAGGAACTCCCTCAACATGGAAAGTGTTTGAGTACATTTGATTAGGAAACTGTCTTTTGATGCGATGTTCCCGAGGACATCGATGGTATTCTCGCACCTACTACCCTCATAGCTTCCTGTGCATTGGCAGAATGGTTTATTCTCCTCACTCGCGTAACAAACACCATCATGCAAGCAATATCCTTGACAAATATCCACTTCGCAACGGTCTCCTGCGAATCCGATATTACAACTGAAATAAAGAAAATTATAAATGATTAGCTTCCGCCCGCGACTTCGTCCCCGTGGCATAGTTACTTTGGGCTAATGCTAACTTTAACACGCGTGATGATCGAAAAAAATAATATTTCTCTCCCCTTTTCTTCCCTCTTTCTCCCCCTTATCTCACTTTTTTTAAGCCTATGTCCGCCGCCAGAGTCCCATTTATCTCTGTACCAAAATTCATCAAAATTGGTTTGGCCTGAAAACGTAACAAACAAACTCACTTTCGCTTTTATAATACTAATTAATATTATAAAAGTGAAAGTGAGTTTGTTTGTTTGTTTGTCGGCAAGTTGCAAAATAAACATCCTTACTAATAAGGATGTTTATTTTGCAACTTGTCGACTACACTGAGAAGAAACAGCCGAAACAAACTCCGAGGACATAAGTCACTGTTAAGGTCCAGACAAAACACCAGACAGATTGAGTGGACCTGTCCAGTCAGTGCAAGCATTTGTCAGTTATCGCGTAGCTCGACTCACAGCTCAGGGAGCTCAACGACACGACGAAATTCGTCCTTAACCCTGAAGTGACGTAGGAAAATGAGACATGCTTTTACGGTAAAGGCTCACTTTATTGTGTCGCACTCAAAGGCAAAGTACAGTGTCTGCTTATTAACTACATACATATAAAAACTATCTAAGGTTACATATACTTACATACTAAAGACTTACACACACTACACCTCCGGGGGTGAAAGAAAAAAAAAATACACATACATAGTTTTTTTTTTTTAACATTTTCTTAATTATGGAACAATTTCGTCCTATCCTTATGAACTAATTCTATTTTATTTTGTTTTAAAATTTTTACATTGGGCCCCATGTCCTCTATTACAATGTAAGGGCCTTTAAAAATATTATCCAATTTTTTCGTTCCTTCATTTTTGACTAACACTAAATCGTCTTTACTATATGTTACTGGATTACATTTCTTATCATATGCTAATTTTCTATTTTTCTTACTAAGCTCTAAATTAGTTTTAGCATCTTTAAGTGCTATTTGTAATCTATATCTTAAATCTAAACAATAGTCATTAGGATTATATAATGGATCTAACCTATTACAACTCTTAATATTATTGGGTATGTTACACGACCTACCGAAAATGAGTTCGAAGGGCGTGTACTTCGTCTCTGAATGGACGGTATTGTTATAACTGAAGCACCAAAACGGTATCCAGTGTGACCAGTCGTAGCCGTTATTGCCTGAGTAGGTCCTTAGAAAAGCGCCTAAATGCTTATGAGCATTTTCAAGTGAACCGATTGATTGATGATGGTATGCTGTTGATATTAATTTTTCTATCTTTAATAATTTGCAAACTTCAACCATAGTGCTTGAAATAAATTCTGAACCTCTATCAGTAGCTATTACTTTAGGTATACCGAAACGTAAAACAAAATTTTGTATAAATGATTTTGCTACCGTTATTGTTTCTTTATTTTTTATAGGGTATGCTTCAATAAATTTGCTTAATTCACATTGGATTGTTATAAGGTAACAATTTCCATCTTCATCTTTATCCAAAGGGCCTACTAGGTCTAAAAATATTTTTTCAAAACCTGACGACGCAGTTGTTGTGATTGTCATCGGCTGTTTTGTGTACCTACTATACTTAGTCTTTTGGCATGTAGGACACTTTTTTACAAAATCAAGAACATCTTTATAGATACCTGGCCAGAAATATCGTCTTTTGATGTTGTTAGTCATTCTACGCACACCAGCATGTCCACTAGTGGGAAGCAGGTGAAAGTCATTTAAGATGAATTTTTTTTCATTATCGTCATCTATTCTTTCTATTCCTCTTAGTATGCATACTCTCGGACCGGTCCAATCTTTTAATGTTTGTATTTCATTACACAAATGTTTTATAAACTCTTCATTTTCATTATTTTTAACGATGCATACTTCTTGTACATTTATACTCTTGCAAAACTTCTCTAACTTAGTCACAAATTCGGCTCGCGAGAAATGTGCTCTGAAGTTAAGGTTTACGCATAACATCATTTTATTAGGAATATAGGCGAGACACTCGTCTTCAGCTCTTATCATATTATCTCTTCTATATTTATCTACTTTATCTTTTTCTAGCAAAATCATCTCTACAACATCACTCGGCTTCTTTAATAATTCCACGACTCTAGGCTGATCAGACCTTTCGTCAGTAGGTTTACTAATTGGCGGTGATACATTCTTACTCTCCTCATTACTTCTCTTTTGTGCTCTAGTCATGATATTAACTTCAGAAATTCTATCATTCATACTCTTTAATTCGCTAGATGTCACATTTACTCTAGATAATGCATCCGCGACTACATTATCCTTTCCTTGCACATACACTATTTTGAAATCATACTCCTCTAAAACTAAACGAAACTTCAACAGCCTGCTAGAGGGATCTTTCATACCAAACAAATAAATAAGGGGTTTATGATCCGTCATAATAGTAAAATGTCTGCCGTATAAATATGGTCTAAAATATTTCACTGCCCAGACTATAGCAGTAAGTTCTTTTTGTATTGTGGGATAGTTTAATTCTCCCTTGTTTAAAGGTCTACTAGCATATGCTACGGGTCTTGAGTCCTTGTTGCACAAAACTGCACCAACAGCTACACCTGATGCGTCTGTTTGCAAAATGAATTCATTTGATTCTGAAAAGTCTGGGTACTGAAGAATGGGCGGGCTAATTAACTTTTGTTTTAAGACCTCGAAAGAGTTTTGACATTCTGCTGACCAATTAAAATCTACATTTTTTCTGCTTAATCGGTTTAATGGTAATGTAATGTCAGCAAATGATGGTACAAATTTACGATAGTAATTGCAAAAAGCTACAAAGCGTTTCACTTCGTCTACGTTTTTTGGTACAGGGTAATTTTGTAAAACTATGGTTTTTTCAGGATCGGGTAAAACCCCATCTGCTGAAACTAAATGTCCAAGATATAATATTTCCTTTTTCAAAAATTGGCATTTACTCGGATTTAATTTTAAGTTTACTTTTCTTAACCTTTCGAGTACATCAATCAAATTTTTATTATGAGAATTTAGATTTCGCCCAAATATAATGACGTCATCAAGGTAAACAAAACATTTATCATACGTCAGGCCGGACATGGCTATAGACATTACTCTACTAAAATTGCTACAGGAAGTTTTAAGTCCCATAGGAAGACGCTTTAATTGATACTGACCCGAGCTAGTGGAAAAAGCTGTATATTTACGGCTCTCAGGACATAATTTTACCTGAAAATAACCTTGATTTAGGTCTAAATGTGTGAAATACATTGAGCCTGAAAGTGAGTCTAAAATGTCGGTGATGTTCGGTAGCGGGAACTTATCATCGACTATTACATCATTGAGTTTTCTGTAGTCCACTACTAATCGCCACTTTTTACAGCCTTCTGATTTTTTGGGAACGAGTAGCACCGGACTGTTCCATTCACTTGAGGCCTCTTCTATTATATCGTCCTTTAACATTTGTTTTATTTGACGATCAATTTCAGGTTTCATCGATTGGGGCAATCTATACGGTTTAACGTATGTAGAATTAACGTTTGGTTTAAGTGTTATTGATTGTTCATATACGTTGGTGGTTGCTAACTTATCTCCTGGCAGAAAAAACACGTCTGAATATTTTGTGCAAATTGTTTCGATCGAACACTTTTCTTCACAATTGAGATGATTTAATTTTAACGACGAGAGTAAAGTTTCGGCTCTATTAGCATTTGCATTAGTTTTATCAAAAGAAAAAACTTGATACTCGTTTAAAAAGTTAACTTCCGGAACAAAATTATCTAATTTAACTTCTTTATCTGTAACGTTAAGTATTTTGACCGGTATCCTACCATTCTTAGGTCTAACGATAGCCCCTGCTAGAAAAATATCTTTTTCTATCTCTCTCGAGCAAACAACACAATCATCTTTCACATCAATACCTAAATGTACGTAATGGACCGATTCACTTCGGGCCGGTAACACTAGATTATTATTATTAGTAAACGTTAAATCTGGTCTAGACGAGATAGGTAAATAAGTAAATTTACCTGCATTATTAACAACTAACGTGTTGGAAGCTAAATCAATATTACAGCCATAAGTAGAAAGAAAATCTAGACCTAAAATACCAGTTGCCTGAAAGGGCAAATTTTCAAAAACATAAAATTTATGTATGAACGTGTCATTATTTTCTGACACAAGTTTTAAGGTTACACATCCCAGGGAGTTAATCTGACCCCCAATTCCGTTTATAGTAGTGCTATTATAACTTATGCGCATCGTTTCGGGTAATTCCTTTTTTCCTATAATTGATATCGACGCACCTGTATCTACCAAAAAGGAATATTTTTTGTTATTTGAATAAAATGTCACAAATTGACATCGTCCCTTACAAGCTAAAATATAATGATTAAAATCGAAAAAACTGCTTATTATTCACGTACTGGGAATTATCATTAGAGCTTTGGGAAACAATCCCTTGCACCGATTCTTGTGTTGGTTGTATGGGTTGCGCGGAATAAATATTATTTCCTCGCCGGTTACCACGATTATTATATCGGCCATAGTTAAAATTCGACTGAGGAAAAGATCTACCGCGGTTAAAATTTTGAAAAGGTCTTCCGTAACCTCGGCGGTTAAAATGATTAGTATGACCATAATTACGGCCACGTTGACCTTGACCTCTAGGTCCTGAAAAAGGTGTAAACCTACCTCGACTTCTTCTGGAGTACTGCATAACGTCCGGTTTAGCGGACGTCGAGGGCGTTGATACCTCCTCGTCCTTTGCACCCTGTATGGCGTCCTTGAGGTGGTCATAGTTGCGCGCGGCCATGATTGTGCTCAGCCTTGAATTTTTCAACCCATCTGAAAATTTCTTAATAGCCATCTTTTCATTTAATGGCTTTAAAATAGCGAACTTTGACGAGTCTCCGTCTGCCTGTGAGATGGTTAAGTCTGTAAAAAGTTGTTCTAATTCTGAACCATACTCGTCAATGGACCTAAAACCTTGGTACATATTTTGGAGGCGCGACTGAATCGCGGTAAATGATTTTGAAGTTAACAAATGTTTCCTTAAATCCTGTACTAAAGCGGAAACTGTGTCATAGTTGTTCGACAAACGTAGCTTAGCGTTTTCAGATAATCGACCTTTTAGCACAAATTTTATTAAAAGTTTGTTTTCCGAATCGTCTATCATATCCGCATACATTTCTACAGCATCAATCAAACGTTTCGTGGTCTCCTCCCTACCATCCATGAGTGGAATTAAATTACACGCTGTTCGAATATCAAATTCCATTTTTATAATTTTTATTTCGCTAGGAGGCGAAACACACAACTCACTTATATTTAAAAATATACTCTTAATTTTATCAAAGGTGGTGGTCAATTGCGTCACTAAATTGGGCTTTAAATCATGCGTTAACTTAGAATACAATAATTGCGCTTCACTAAATAAATCCTTAGCCTCTTTTGACTTATTTATTGCAATAGAACCTGTAAATCTAGCTTGTCCTTTCTTTATTAAATATTTACGAATGTCCACCAAATCTGCATATATCCTATTGAAATCGTCGGTCATAATCTAAAAATAAAACACAGCGGAATGCAATGACATATCTTAACAATTAAATATCTTCCTACGGTTCTCCGGTTAAAATTTTGAAAAAAACATCTTTTTCTCCGCTTACTATCTACCAAGAATACAATGCGATAACATTCCACATGTGGCGCGAGGTATCGAGTTCGGTGAGTCGCCGTGCAAGATTTATGAACTGTTACATACTTATAATAATAACTTACTTGTTAACACATTTAATTTTATGCAATATAATTGCAATTTATTGTTATTTATGGATAAAGTTATAGTAAAATAGCACTTCACTAACTTTATTAACACTACGCGGCGATTGTTTTTATGGTAGACACACTTTTTTTTTTCTTTTACGCGGATATGCCGGCGTCACTGGGTTTCTTGATGTAGGTCTGCCTGCGACATATGGACCTGCGGTTCATCTGCCGCTCCATCCATTTCACGTGTACCTTCTTATAAAAGTGGCAAAACACATAACACGCCGCTGCCAGCAGGAGGACAGTAATAAGAGTCAGGAGAATGTTTGTAGTGCTGATGCTGGAGTAGGCTTCGGTTTTTGCACCATTCTGGCCATTGCCTGCGGCCGTCTGCGCGATTATAGTTTCTTCTTTTGTTTGTGTGGCTCCCATGATGTAGGAAACAAATCGTTTTTTTTTTTTTTTTAAGCACTGTTGTTAATTTTTCACATTTACAGTTCGAATTCAAATAAATTATATAATTGTTTTTAAATAGTCTCACGGTTTACTCGCGTTTTCGGCAGGGTCGCCATGAAGTGACGTAGGAAAATGAGACATGCTTTTACGGTAAAGGCTCACTTTATTGTGTCGCACTCAAAGGCAAAGTACAGTGTCTGCTTATTAACTACATACATATAAAAACTATCTAAGGTTACATATACTTACATACTAAAGACTTACACACACTACAACCCTGTCAATTGGTAAGATCCCCAAGAGACTTGCCGCGTTGCCAACGCTTAGCCTATGGCCAAATTAACAAGTACCTATTTGTTATAGTATCTATCAACACCCAAAACTGCAAGAATGCATCGTCCTAGATACTGCACCTTGAAACAGCTGCGTGTCCCTCTACCAAAGTGCTGACGCCGCTTGTTCCTCATACAATGACCCCGTTTACCGGGCTTGTGTTTTTTTAACAATAAGTAATCATGTGAAGATTTGGCATTCATTCTGGATCTAATATCGATCGGATCCTATTCCGATTATAATAATTAATATTGTGATTTTACCTTTTAATTAAACTTAGTTAATTTGGGTTCTCCGACAGCAACGTTTATATTTTATTCCTAAATAGAACGAACATGTTTTACCTGCATTTAGGCAGTCCTTCTGCACTGGTACTACACTTTCCTTGCAAACAATAGTTGTGACACACTGCTATCTTATACTCGCATCTCTCCCCGATGTAACCCGGTGTACATTCGCAACGAGAACCCTTAATACCTTTTATACCATGAACACAAAGACTTGTATCTGTAGAAATGGAGTTATTTGGTAGAAGACTCTTCAGTTTATCGCATTTATTAGTTCCTTGAGGTATTATTTCGTTAATGTCATAGTACGCAGCAATAGCTATATTGTGATATTCATCAAGATTAAGAAAAACTTTTGGAGTCAATTTTATGTCGTGTGGTAAATTCTTAGGGATTAGCTTGATTGAATGTGATCCAGAGGCGCTATTCACCCAAAACAGGAAGTCCTTTGATGTCGTCAGTGAAAGTCCATAATCATTCGTTTTTAATTCTGTTTTCATGTTTTTTCCATTCAAATCTGTACTTCTTATTGAATCGTAACTGTTAAAAAGGTACATTTTCTGTGTAGATTGGTCGATTGTAAATAAAGATTTAAAGTCAGTGCTATCCATAACAACTTCTTTATCCGAACCATTGAGTAGAAGCCTTTGTATTTTGTTGTCGCCCGATAAATAAATAAACCTGAAATGTTTTGTTAATTTTATAATTTGGACTTTAAAACGACGAGGTCATGCCGAGAGTTCTACAAATACAAATACAAATACGTTTATTTCTTCAAAAATAATTAGAATTCAACAACAATACTCTGTCACTTAAAATAGGATTCCCTGTGCTATAAGTGACAGTTGGAATCGCAGTTGGCCTCAAATACAAATATAGTTTTCAGACCGTATTTATTTGTTTAACAGTAGGTAGTAGAAAAAAAAGGTTGTTTCATAAATTTAAATTGGAGGTAACAATTCGGAGTTATCAAGATATTATTCTTTTGGCTTCCTTGATTTAATATGTACAATGTGTGTGTGAGTGTGTGCGTGTGAGGGGAAATGTGTAATATTGTGTGGTTGTGAGTGAGTGTGTGTGTGTGTGTGCGTGAATAGTGAATTGAGTGTACAAGATTTGTGATTGGTGAGCGTGTTTTTATATATATATATTATATTCTACAAACGACAGCGGGGGCCATTTTAAAGTATTTTCACCTATCCATAGAAAAACTAAAACAAGCTTGGCCTAACCTAAAAATCCCTCCTCAAATACACTGTTGCGTGATGAGAACAGAGAAATAATGTGTTCTCACTGCTATAGTGAAAAGTTATGTGTGTAACACGAGACCTTAATTGTTTACATCTCGTGTCTTGGAATCCCTCACTCCGCTCAGGATTCTACTTTAAAACCCCTCGCTATGCTCGTGAATGTTTACTCTTTTGTAGCACAAAAGTTATCTATGCAATAATAGAGCAAAGTTATTTTTGCGGCAAGTCCTGATTTTGAGTCCCGAGCTAGCGAAGGATTGAATCGCGAGCAGAGTGATTAATCCTGAAGTTAATTATTTTAACATCGCCAACAATCGCTCGCATTAAATTCGGGGTAACACTGTTCCCCTTTTCTGATTTGCTGGGCCTTATTTATTATAATAGCAATGCTAAGTTTTCCCTTTTATTCCTTCTTTCTCCATCATTTCTCACTTTAAAAAAAAATAGCCTATGTCCGTCTCCAGGGTCCCAACTATCTCTCTACCAAAATTCATCAAAATCGGTTAAGCCATTTAGGCGTGAAGACGTCGACAAACAAACAAACTCACTTTCGCTTTATAATATTAGTAAGGATTAAAATGTACACTTGGGAGCAAATAAATCGAGCCACTTCCTTTTTCACGCATTATGGTAATTATTTTTGGTATTAAGGAACGCATCGATTCGAAACATATATCGCCTAAAAGGGTATTTAATAACCTTTACAATGAGGGTAGTTAGTTGTCAAAATTTCATTTTTATTAAAGTTTAAAGGGTAGAATAAAATTATCGCATTTAATTTGCTTATGACATTTTTATTGTACTCTGTTAAGAAAAGATTAAATTTGAGGTTTTTGTTAATCATACCCATATTACTTGTTATTGTTGTCTTTATCTGTGTCTGTGTAATCAAAATAACCTGATAAAATGGATACTACACCGACGGAAGCTGCCCAAGTTGTAGCTTTACTTGAGGTTGGACACGGACAACGTGAAGTGGCACGCAGACTTCATTTGAGTCGTTCAAAGGTACAGCGGGTATACCGCAGGTATCTGGAGACTGGTGCTTTTGTTCGGCGACCTGGAACTGGCCGACCACGGGCAACAACAGAACGTGACGACCGCTTTATTGCAACCAATTCGTTGCGCGACCGTGGACTTAATGCTGTTCAGCTACAGCAAGCGTTACGTGACGTTCGAGGAGTCGCAATCAGTAGGTGGACAGTGAGACGAAGACTAAAAGAACGAAATTTAACATCACACAAACCAGCAACTGGCCCAAAATTGACTGTAGCTCATCGCCGATCTCGCTTGGAGTTTGCTCGAGAACACATTAATTGGACGTTAGAAGACTGGAGGTCAGTTTTGTTTTCTGACGAGTCAAGAATCTGTCTTTTTAGCAATGACGGGAGAAACCGAGTGTATAGACGTCCTGGTGAAAGATTTGCCCAATGTTGCATTCGAGAAACGGTGAGTTTTGGTGGTGGTTCTTGTATGGTGTGGGGAGGAATTTCTCTAGACGGAAAAACGGAACTTGTCTTCGTCGACCCCGCCAACGATGGCAGTGGTAGACGTGGATTAACAGCTGACCGATACATAACTGACATTCTTGAAAACCACGTAATGCCGTATGCTGGTTTTGTCGGAGAAAATTTCTTGTTTATGCATGACAATGCGAGACCTCATACCGCGCAGATCGTTACGGAATACTTGTCTGCGATCGGGATTCAACAAATGGTATGGCCAGCACGAAGTCCCGATTTGAACCCGATCGAACACCTATGGGACGAGCTAAAACGGAGAGTCCGAGCCAGGGTTCCCGCTGTTTCATCCATTCCCGAGCTTAAAGTCGCTGTGCTTGAAGAGTGGGAGAACATACCACAATATGTCATCGTAACGCTGATCAGATCGATGACTAATAGGCTACAAGAATGTATCAGGGCCCGGGGGGGTAATACCAGTTATTAAGAATATTTTTTTTGCAATAATTTTGTTTTTTATTGTTTTTATGGACTGTTTTAGCCCTACTAAATTTTCTATCAAAATTACCATTTTTCTTGCAGAGCCAATAATTTATCATTCAATAAGGTTATTATTCAATAATTTACCCTCATTGTAAAGGTTATTAACTAAACTTTTAGGCGATATATAGTTCGAATTGATACGTTCCATATTACCAAAAATATTTACCATTTTACGTGAAAAAAGGTAGTGGCTCGATTTATTTGCTCCCAAGTGTAATTAACTTACCCGCCACAACTATCGACGGCAATGTCATAGATAGTCGGTTCCCACAAAATAATCTGTTTTTTGTTATTTTTAAATTCCTTTTTCAACGACAACGAATATAACTGGGTACGTCCTTCGACCCAAAAGAGCGTTTCTGTAACTGGATCGTAATCTAAATCATAGACAACTGTGTTTGGAATTTTCACTAAGCATTCTGTTTTTTTTGTTTCTATATCAAAGCTCAATATATTTTGTTGGTCTGTAAATAGCACCCGTTTGTGTACAGGGTCGTAGGTTATGTCAGTAAGGACATCCCCATCTGACGTTATGTTTTCTGTGTGAACTAACGCACCGTTGATATCATAAAAAAATATTTGTGTGCGACCACAGCTGGCGATTTCTGAAACAAAAACCAAACCTTTATTTTATACACTGACATTTAATGATTTGACATTATTATTTACTTTGTTTTATTATTTTTTATTTGTGACATTTTATGATTTCATTATGACCTCATTAATTTAATTTTGTGAATATTTTCTAGTCTGTAGTTATTTATTGTAAATGTGAGGACCTTGTAGATCATAACTTTTATTTACTTTGTTTGTTTTTGACGATTGTCTGGCAGTTTGAGTACTATAAAGGACCTACACAAATGTCCTTTTTTTGGTATTGTTCGCCGTGTCGTTGAGCTCCTTCGGTTATGAGTCGAGCTACACGATAACTGACAAATGCTTGCACTGACTGGACAGGTCCACTCAATCTGTGTGGTGCTTTCTTATAAAGACCATTTCAGACACTAATCTGCATAGTCCTCATGTAAGTTGATCAAGATTTTTTGTCTGGACCTTAAAAGAGACTATGACCTCTGAGTTTGTTTCGGCTGTTTCTTCTCAGAGTAGTCGGGTACGAAACACCGGCCTCATCTAGTTTTTAAAAAGACGCGCAAAATTGTTTGTGAAAACCTACTTGCAAAATAAACATCATTTATCATTTAAACCTTTTTTTTATAATTGTCCTTCTCAAGTCTTTTAGGAGCGGGGGGGAGTGTCACACTTTGCCTTAAACCCATCCATGTTCGTTCTATTGCCCTTTATATTCCGGGGCCGCGGTATCTCTTCCGAACAACCCGCAACCCCAGCAGAATGAATAGATAGATCCTTGAGAGCTGGTTTTTCGGGGATACACAGATGCTGTCCTAATTTCTTAAGTACATGCCAACACACCTGTAATCCCCGATTCAAGTTGAGACTGAAGTTTAAAACCTCTTAAGGACCGCCATTATTTACGTCAACTATCCGTCAAGCACCGCCGGGCGGGCTCTTATCGTAAGTGTAATCTGATGTTAAGACTTATCTTAACTACAAATACAGTTTTAAATCGGTTGGGGTTTGTAGGCACTTTGTGCCAGCTGGGCTCAACGGTAATACTCGTTTACTGGCACGTTTTTGTGCCGCTGGGGCTCTAGAGGTTAAAGTTGTTTTTCGAATACCCCCAGCAGAAGCGGTCCTTCTTTGCTGATATATCTTTGAGGCGCGTGGAATAAGAACGCTACGTCGACACGGCCTTTGTCACTAGACGGATAAACGGTCAGACCCGGAGCGTCTCCCGCGGCGGATTGTTTGGCTTGGTGTGCTCATCAAGTCTTTCCTCTAACATAAACCACATTTTCAACCATGGGGTAAAGAGAAACTGGTAACGGTGTTGAAGAGAGAGAAAATAGATTTGACGGCACGGTTGGCGCAGTGGCTGAGCGATCGACTGCTGCGTCGTGTGTCGCGGGTTCGATTTCCGCACGGAACAAATATTTGTATAACATACTGGTAGTTTTTCGGTTCTGGCTGTTTGTGTATGTGAGTTTAAATGTTTGTAAACGCACCCACGATACAGGAGAAATTACTATTAAGGGACAAGTATTTTTTTTTAAAATGTGTTGTACTCACCCCAAGTGAAGGAGTGCGCCAACCCCGTGCACAGCGCCACCAAAGCAATCACACAATTTGTTCTATACATCTTAAACTCCAGACATCGTCTACCTAAAGACACAGTATAACGTTCACCGCTGGTGCTCGCTCGTGGAATATAAAAACAATACGCTGTTGTTTTGGCAACGTGATAACGTCTATTGATAACATGAGAGGTCCTCTGATAAGAGAAGAACTAACTACGGAAATCATGTCTAATTATGACAATACGACAATAAATGAAAACATTGACAATACTGGTTCATAAGAATAATTCTAAACTATCAAAAAAAACCTTAACACCAAAAATAAAAAAAAACTAATCGGCGAAAAATATCACTGACGGACGACAAATTTCATAAAGCGCCATCTAGTAATATTTAACTGTACGACAAACACCATAGGTGCGGTTGCACCAAAGTTGCACCAAAAACGTAACGAGGTCATTCATCAGTAGATTTTTCACCTCACATTTTTCTCATACCGGGCGCCTTATATATGAAAATCGATTCTTAAGCTCATATAAAAATTGCGAACAAACTAAATGGCATAAAAGTGGAAGCAAAATAAAACAACCTTTATAAATAGGTCGCTAACCTGTGAGGTACGTGCAGCAGGAGTAAAGAACAAATCCCGAGTAACGTCTATGACGCGATGCGCTACGGGCCAATCACTGCACTTTCCCCGCCCCCGCGCTTCACTTCATACCACCAAAGGGACCCAATAACTCACTTTTGCGCAGGTGAAGGTCAGCGCTCAAGAATCGTGCGCCGAACGTTAACCTGTCAGTACTTAGTGCATATTTTAATGTAGAAAATGAGGGAGAAAGAGGGAAGAACAGGGAAAACTTAGCATTGCTATTACAATAAATAAGGCTCAAGGGCAAAAACTACAGGTACAGCAAATGGAACTGTGTTAGCCCGAATTTAACGCGAGCGAAGCCGCGAGCAAAAGCTAGTTATATAATAAAAACCAGCTGTGCCCAGTGGTTTTATCCGCTCTGCTCAGTAGGCCTACTATGACGGCTTAAAGCAGAACTTATTCCGCTGAGGGAAAGAGATGGTGCTAGACACCCTGTATAGCTCTGTCTCTTTCCCTCAGTGGAATAAGTAGTAGGGTAGCAGGTCCCTACTCACTTACTGGTATGAAAAATAGATGTTTGCCGATTCTCAGACCTACCCAATATGTACACAATTTCGTTGAAATCGGTCCAGCCGTTTCGGAGGAATTTAGTAACAAATTTTATATATTAGACGATTTAAATTTAAGTGTTTTAATAACAGTGAGAGCTCGTGGCTAAATAATAGCAGCCGCTCGGGTCGATCTTTAGGTTAAGCCGCGCTTGCCTAGGTTGGTCTGTGGATGGGTGACCACCCGTTACATACCGAGTTTCCTCCGTGCCTCGGAAAGCACGTTAAGCCGTTTGTCCCGGCTGTCATTTGTTGATCTTTGACAGTCGTTACAGGTAGTCAGTGTCCCGATAGTCTGACAACCAGTCTTACCAAGGGGTATCGTATTACCCAGTACTAACTGGGTTGTGGAGGTCAGATAGGCAGTCGCTCCATGTAAAATACTGATATTCAGCTGCATCCGGTTAGACTGGAAGCCGACCCCAACATAGTTGGGAAAAGGCTAGGTAAAGTACGGCCAACGAGAAGCGATACGAAAGGTCATTAACCTAAAGAACAACTGTGGCGTTGACAATCTAATATTTATCTCTTTCCATCTTGTGCCTTTGTCGTAATGTCTCGTTCTCCCGGCAAAAACATGACAACGTTAAGACGGGTTCGCCAACATTCGGGCGGCCATTTTAGATGGGGTTTTAGCATGGGTTTTGTTTACATTTGGTATCACTTCTCGTTGGCCGTACTTTAGATGATGATGTTTTAATAACAGTTATGCAATAAATAAATAAGTTACAAGCATTTTAACGTTAACATTAGGGAATGATTATGATACCGTTCTGAGGTTAGAGGGCAGAATGATATGACTACAACTATGATGTACACACGACGGCACATCAACCTACACACAACCATTTTAACCTGATCTCTCTACTACGGTGTGCGATCCGTAGTACATACATAGATCAGATCGGATTAAGCTGCTCTAATTTAATTTACTCAGTGAGTGTCAAAATTTTCCTTTGTTTCATTTATTTATTGTTTATTCCTTTATTTTATACAAATCAAATCAAATCATTTATTTTGTAAGACATAGGTGTTAACAGGTAACTTAGTATAATAGAGATAGATTCACTATGTTTAATGAAAATTGAAAATTACACTTTGACATTTAATGATTTGACATTAATATTTTCTTTGTTTATTTTTTTTTATTTTTGCATTTATTTTTATTATTATTATTTTGATTTGTGACATTTTATTTTTCTTATTATTTTAATTTATGACATTTTACGATTTCATTCTGATCTCATTAATTTAATTTTATATTTTTTTATTTGTTTATTGTGAATGTGAAGACCATGTGGATCATTTCTTTTATTTACTTTGTTTTTTGACGATAGTCTGGCAGTTTGAGTACTATAAGCGACCTACACAAATGTCCTTTTTTTGGTATTGTTCGTCGTGTCGTTGAGCTCCTTGGGTTATGAGTCGAGCTACACGATAACTGACAAATGCTTGCACTGACTGGACAGGTCCACTCAATCTGTGTGGTGCTTTCTTAAAAAGACCATTTCAGACACTATCTGCATAGTCCTCATGTAAGTTGACCAAGATTTTTTTGTCTGGACCTTAAAAGAGACTATGACCTCTGAGTTTGTTTCGGCTGTTTCTTCTCAGAGTAGTCGGGTACAAAACACCGGCCTCATCTAGTTTAAAAAAAATGACGTGTAAAAGTGTTTGTGAAAACCTACTTGCAAAATAAACATCATTTATCATTATCATTTCTCAGAAGGGTTACCATGACATCTTATAGCAGTTCTTATTCCTTAGGGGGAAAGAGAAGGTGCTAGACGCCCTGAATAGCTCTGTCTCTTTCCCTCAGTGGAATAAGTTCTGTTTTAAGACGTCATGGTAGGGTAGCTGGTTATAATAGTTTAGAATAGGTTGACCTGCCGTCAAGTGTACTAGCATCTGGTTTTGTGCGGTGACTTGATATGCCATAGTGGTGGACATAATATTTGAGATTACTGACGACATTCTAAACCCAATATGGCGGACTTCAAAACATGGCGGACAATTTAGTTATTATGCATTTACATGATATAGATGTCAAATGAAAGTGTTACAGATACGAAAGCCGAACTTGGCCCATTTTTAAATATTTTATTAAATCTTTGCCAACATCATCATTTTCCTGCCCTTGTCCCATTCTATTTGGGGTCGGCGCAACACGTTTTCTTCTTCCATTCTCCCCTATCAGACGTCACGGCATCATTTACTCCTTTCTCCTTCATATCATTCCTTACACAATCCATACTTATAAAAAAATAAAATACAAGCTTTTGCCCGCTGCTTCGCTCGCGTTAAGTTCGGGGTAACACAGTTCGCCTTTCCTGAATTGCAGGTACCTGCTACCGGTAGTTTTTGCCCTTGCGCCCTATTTATTGTAATAGCAAAACTAAGTTTTCCCTTTTCTTCCCTCCTTTTACCTCATTTCTCACTTTAAAAAATAGCGGAGCCGCGTGCAAAAGCTAGTTAATCATAATTCATTCAAATCGAACCCGCGACACGCATCGCAGCAGTCGATCGCTTAGCTACTGCGCCAACCGTGCCGTCAAACTTTGATTGCGATACATGTAGTCGTCTACAAGATCCTCATTTATCAATGATAGCTTCCGCCCGCGACTTCGTCCGCGTGGCATAGTTACTTTTGGCTAACTTTAACCCGCGTGATGATCGAAAAAAAAAAGTATTTTCCTCCCCTTTTCTTCGATTCATCAAAATCGGTTTAGCCATTTAGGCGTGAAGACGTAACAAACTCATTTTCGCTTTTATAATATTAGTAAGGATTTCAATTAGACCATCACAGGCACTTTTGAATGTCAAAAAACAAAATGATGAAACTATAATACGAGGTATAATAACTTGTGAAAGTATTGTAGTTGTTCATTGTAAAGCGTTGATCTGCATGGAGAAGAATGGGCAAAAACCCCATGGATATGTCTTTTAAATCATAATTATCTTTACAAAATTATGGATACATCATTCACGTTAATAAGTGAGAACGATGTAAAACTCCACATAATCAATATGACAACTAAAACTGCGATATACGGGTATTTTATATACAATGTGTCCGGTCATGGTCTAGCGATATTCTAGATACATATGTAACGAGTGTTTTATTATACTACTAGCTTTCGCCCGCGGCTTCGCTCGCGTTAAATTCGATATAACACACCAAGCAGACCTGCAGTTTTCGCTCTTGCGCCTGATTGATTTGTAATAGCAACGCTAAGTTTTCCCTTTTCATCCCTCGTTCTCCCTCATATCCCACTTTTTTTTAATAAAAATTAGCTTATGTCCGTCTCCTGGTTCCCAACTATCTCTGTACCAAAATTCATCAAAATCGGTTTAGCCATTAAAGCGAAGAGGTAACAAACAAACTCACTTTCGCTTTTATAATATTAGTAAGGATTACGATACACATTTGGGTCTAATTCACTTCCCCGCTTTTTGGCAGCCATTTTGAGATATTCTCTATGCGTGTACAAAAAAAGATCATATCTCTCAAAGTGTTGGTCTTACCGAGACGAAAATAGGTTTATTCAGAGGGCAACAATATTGTCTATCGTTTAAATTAATAAATGATGAGCTTACATTTGCGTAACTTTAGAAAACAAAATTAAAGTCCAAAAAAATATGCAAATCAACGAAAGGTTTGTAAACTTCTAAGTTTTTTTTAAATCAATAATAAGTACATAGAATATCGCTAGTCCGTGACTGGACACATTGTGTAAGAAGATTGATCCGTGATTTATTTCTAAGCTATAATATTTTGCGACCAAAGATCTAAATATCAGTTGTTTTTTTAATGCTATATTGAACTTGATTTTTATTCAAAGGCTTTTTACTATTTCTGTTTTACTATCAATAAAATTGGTAATATTATTCAAATTTAATTTGATAGATAATAACAAAACCGGCCAAGTGTGAGTCGGACTCGCGCATCGAGGGTTCCGTACAAACTTGCGACATAAACGGCCATATCTTTTGACTGCGTAGTCTATGAGCGTTGACAATTCCAAGGAACTACAGGCTTGAGTATACCTTTATTTTAAATTTCAACTCGATACCTCCACGCGTTCCCGAGATAAAGAACATTGACAGACAGGCGGACAACAAACTGATCTCACGGACAACGAACTGATCTCACGGACAACACAAACTAATCCTACGGACAACGAACTAATCCCATAGACAACAAACTGATCCTACGAACAACAAACTAATCCCATGGACAACGAACTAATCCCACGGACAACAAACTAATACCACAGACAAAACACTGATCTCACGAACAACAAACTGATCTCACGAACAACAAACTGATCTCACGAACAACAAACTGATCCCACAGACAACAAACTGATCTCACGAACAACAAACTGATCTCACGATCAACAAACTGATCTCACGGACAACAAACTGATCCTACGAACAACAATCTAATCCCACGGACAACGAACTGATCTCACGGACAGAAAACTGATCTCATGGACAACAAACTGATCCCACGGACAACAAACTAATCCCACGGACAACAAACTAATCCCACGGACAACAAACTGATCCCACGGACATCGAACTAATCCCATAGACAACAAACTGATCCTACGAACAACAAACTAATCCCACGGACAACAAACTAATCCCACGGACAACAAACTAATCCCACGGACAACAAACTGATCCCACGGACAACAAACTGATCCTACGAACAACAATCTAATCCCTCGGACAACGAACTGATCTCACGGACAGAAAACTGATCTCACGGACAACAAACTAATCCCACGGACAACAAACTAATCCCACGGACAACAAACTAATCCCACGGACAACAAACTGATCCCACGGACATCGAACTAATCCCATAGACAACCAACTGATCCTACGAACAACAAACTAATCCCACGGACAACAAACTAATACCACAGACAACAAACTGATCTCACGAACAACAAACTGATCTCACGAACAACAAACTAATCCCACGAACAACAAACTGATCCCACAGACAACAAACTAATCCCACGGACAACAAAGTGATCCTATACGGGTTTCGTTTGAGCTACAGAACCCTAAAAATTATTTATAAGTCACATAGTTCTATAAATATTTTAGTATTTCAATGTTAAAATGAAAGTGTGTGCTTGTATTCTGCTGCTTGGAATATTCAGTAGGTATTTAGTGTTATTTAGATGTTTTAGAAAGCCTCGTTGGTTCAGTAGTAGCAAGCGTGACTGCTGAGTATGAGGTACTGAGTTCGTATCTCGGTTCGGGCAAAGTTTTTTTGTAATCGACCACACTAGGAATTTCTCCTGTATCGTGGGTGCGTTTACAAACATTTAAACTGGCATACACAAACAGCCAGACCCGAAACAACTACCTGTAGGTTATATTTGTTCCGTGCGGGGATCGAACCCGCGACACGCAGCGCAGCAGTCAATCAGCCACTGCGCCAACCGTGTCGTCTAAATAAATTTATTGCCCAAAGAAAAAAAATAGATGACATCCTTATTTCCTTACTTAATATTATAAAATAGAAAGTGAGTTTGTTTATTTGTTTGTTTGTTACGTCTTCACGCCTAAATGGCTAAACCGATTTTGATGAATTTTGGTACAGAGATAGACCCTGGAGACGGACCTAGGCTATTTAAAAAAATGATTGAAATATGAGGAAGAAAAGGGAAAACTTAGCATTGCTATTACAATAAATAAGGTGCAAGGGCAAAAACTACCTGTAAATCAGGAAAGGGGAACTGTGTTACTCCGAATTTAACGCGAAGCCGCTTGCAAAAGCTAGTCTTACTTAGTCAAAGTTCTTTTTAGGGTTCCGTAGTCAACTAGGAACCCTTATAGTTTTGCCATGTCTGTCTGTCCGTCCGTCCGTCCGTCCTCGCTTAATCTCTGTGACCGTTAGCACTAGAAAGCTGAAATTTGGTACCAATATGTATATCAATCACGCCGACAAAGTGGTAAAATAAAAATTGGAAAAAAATGTTTTATTAGGGTAGCCACCCTATATGTAAAGTGGGAAGTGATTTTTTTTTTTATTTCAACCCTAACGTGTGATAAATTGTTGGAAAGGTATTTAAAAATGAATAGGGGTTTACTAAAATCATTTTTACTGACATTATGTCAGTAATTTCGGAAATAATCGCTCCAAAAGTAAAAAACAATGTGTCACCCTCTAACTTTTGAACCATAAGTTTAGAAAATATGAAAAAAATCTGAAAAGTAGAACTTTATTAGGACTTTCTAGGAAAATCATTTTGAACTTGATTGACACAACAGTTTTTGTACAAAAAGTTGTACAAAATAATTTCTGGACTAAGTTTGTAGTATAATCGTATATGCAAGCATTTTTTTTATCTTCGTTTACATATTTTATTATCCTGAACGTATCTTTTTTCAAACAAAAAAAAATTATTGAAATCGGTTCTCGCAATCCAAAATTACCACCGAAAACTTATTGCACTTAATGTCTTTGTATTAATTAGTAACCCAATTCCCCGAGAGATGGCGCTGTAGGTACTTATTACATTGGATCGAGTATTACCGAATTGTTCGGTTGGTCTCTAACTAAAATTCATTTTTTTAACACCATCAAAATGTTAAGGTAAAAACCAGTTCATAAATGGTTCGATAGATGGCGTTGCGTAATCACGTAATTTTTTTAAAAGTCGATGTTAAGATTTTCCGTGCTTTCATGACCTACCGTGGTAAAGAACACTTATTGTGACGGACGGGAAACTACGGAACCCTACACTGAGCGTGGCCTGACACGCTCTTGGCCGATTTTTTTAAAGTTTAGTTTGTGAAAAATGTCTCCTATGCCAGGATTAGTGTTTTAGGTTGTTCCATCAGAAATCTCTTTATAGTAACCACGTAGTCTGGATTTGTGTTGACTGATGACATTAGGCTCTCCCCCTATTACATTGGACTTAAAACATAACTGGCGAAATATAGGTCTACTAACATACAAAATTTTACATCAGAAATTATTTAAAATTATTCAACGTTAAGTATCCCAAATCATTACACGGAAAATCAGAAAAAATTACAACTTCACTTGATACTAATATTATAAATACTTTCCTACTTATTATATAAATGCGAATGTTTGTGAGAATAGATGGATGGATGTATGGATGTTTGTTACTCTTTCACGCAAAAACTACTGAATGGATTTTAATGAAACTTTACAATAATATACCTTATACATCAGAATACCACATAGGCTACAATTCATAAATATATATTGTATACTAGCTGCGCCCCGCGGCTTCGAACGCGTGATGATTAAAAATTCTATTTGTTATTCCAGACTATAATCTACCTCTGTGCCAAATTTCACCAAGATCCGTTCAGTAGTTTTTTCGTGAAAGAGGATCAAACATACATCCATCCACTCACAAACTTTCGTATTTATAATTTAGTAGGATTAATAGGATAGTATAATACATATTATAAATGCTAATGTTTGTGAGGATGGATGTATGGATGTTTGTTACTCTTTCACGTCAAAACGGCTAAACTGATCATGATGAAATTTGGCACAAAGGTAGTAACAAACATCCATGAATAACCTATAGGATACTTTTATTCAATACTAGCTTTTGCCCGCGGCTTCGCTCGCGTTAAATTCGGTAGCGCCTAATTGATTTGTTATAGCAACGCTAAGTTTTCCCGTTTCGTCCCTCTTTCTCCCTCATAACCCGCTCTTTTTTTAAATAAAAATAGCCTATGCCCGTCTCCTGGTTCCCAACTATCTCTGTGCCAAAATTCATCAAAATCGGTTTAGCCATTAAAGCGTGAAGAGGTAACAAACACACTAACTTTTATAATATTAGTAAGGATCACGCAGGCCAAGCCACAGGTGCCAGCTAGTAAAAATATAAAGAATCAATCAAATTACGATATTGATAACATCATGATATTTCTTCCAGGTTATACATATTGTTTCGCGTACACACCTAAAATAAACTCCAAAAGTGTGAACCTAGCACTAGAAACTGTCCTCCAGTTCAACGTCAAGGACAAACCAAGTGATATCAAGATTCTAGACGACATACAAAATGTTATCACAGAGATCAGAACAGTTATCGATAAAAACAACGATATAGAAACATTCTATCGACGTAACTCTAGAGGCGAACCTCTCACGGATTTTATCCAGGATGCCATTAATATACTCAACACATATGAAGATACTGCGTTCGAAGATTTTGTTCACATTTTAGACGGTGAAATCAGAAAATACCGATATAAAGGTTGTAAATTTTTCGAATTGATGGAAGATCATGAATTAGATAAGCTTATTACTACAGCGTTAAGTTCGATGATTGGAATTAAACCAACGAATGTCAAGAAATCGATGATGAATGCTCTTTCCGATGTGCTTAAATATGAAAATTACGACAAAAATTTAAAAAGTTTCGTAACTTATATCAATTCTTTGTACATACAAGCTGGAGATAAGTTCCGGAAATTCTTATCTAATCTGAAAAATTATGGCAAATTAAAATCAAGGTCTCATTCTAATTTGGTCAAGATTATAAAAAATGGACTTCGGTCTATTATTTTCGATCACTATACGAACTTAAATATGATTACCAAAAGGAAATTGAAACACAAAATTGAAACTTTATGGGAAACTAGCAAAAATGATCATAACTTAAAAATAAGCAAAGTAGCAAATGTAAAACTTCATCGCGCCAAGAACTCCAAAAATATAAATGAAACTAAGAATCTAGAATCAGATGCAATAAAATATCAAATAAACACCAACAATAAAACGACAGTTGAAAAAACAATGCTTAATAGGAATAAAACAAAACAGTCTGAACACAAAAACAAGTTAACGAAGAAAAAGCCTATGAAAGATAAGAAGAAACGACATAAGAGCTTTAAAAAAGAAACCAGCGATGAATCTTTTGAGAATCAAGAACAGGAAACAAAGCAAAGCTCTCAGAATTCTGATCTTGATGTTCAACAATGGACTGAAATCAATAATCGAGGAGAGACAGATTCAGACAGTCTATCAGCACCATCGAGTTCTATAGAGCTACAAAAATTGATAAATGTAGCTAATATACCGGATATAAACAACACAAGTAAGAAGAAAGCAATATGGATTGAGCAATCAACGGGAAGACTACCAAAAGCTGTACTAGATAAACTGGCAAACAAGACCAGTGGTTCGAATCCTAACTTTAGGAGTAAGGATTTGGACAAAAAAGGTCCTATGCATAAGAAAAAAAAGTGGAAAGGAAAAGACAAAAAAGCAGACAAGACGCGTAAAAAAGGTAATGAACCAGAAAAAACGCATGAAACAATATATGACCCGCAGAATCTCAAGACGCTTAGATATTCAGAACTGATGCGTGCGAAGACCAATGAAAAAATATATCAACAAGAGAATGACCAGATGTACAAAAAAATATATGAACCAGAAAATGACAAGGCGAAGGGAAAAATGTACGGCAAGATACACAAATCCAAGCGTCCGGGTAAGCGTTGGTTTGAGTTCGATTACGCATCGACAGAAGATATAAAATACAAGAATGAGAAAAATTTAAAACCCAACAAGCCAACGAATATAAAAGATAATGACCGGGAGAATGGAAAGACACAGGAGAAAGGTTTAGAACCAGATCATGACGAAACGCATGTAGAAATGAATGAACCGGAGCAAGACAAGATACATGAAAATATATTAGATGAAAAAAATGAGACAAAGTTTGCATTAAAGAAGTTTAAGTATGACTCAGCGGAAGACGAAAAATACAAGCCTGGCAAGACTTTAAAATCTAGAAAGCCATCTATAGTGAAATACAATTCCAAAGATCTATTCAGTCAATACGATGGGAGGACTACCAAATACTTAATTACTAAGAAGCACAACGAGATACAACAGTACAAAGAAACGGAAGGTCTTTTGAGAGTGGAACTTAAGTAAGATTTTGATTTATTAGTACAGCAATTATATTTATTTTTTTTAAATTTATTTTAAAAACAAACGTTGCCCTACACTAGAAATTTCTCCTGTATCGTGGGTGCGTTTACAAACATTTAAACTCACATACACAAACAGCCATACCAGAAACAACTATCTGCAGGTCATACAAATATTTGTTCCGTACGGGGATCGAACCCGCGACACGTAGCGCAGTAGTCAAATGCCTAAGCTGCGCCAACCGTGTTGTCAAATTGTGTCGTCATTAAGTAGAATATTTGTATTTTATCAATTAGCTATTTTGAAGCAAGATATCAATTGAATTTTTATTAAATACTAGCTGGTGCCCCCGAATTTGCCCGCGTAATGATGGAAAAAAAATCCTATGTGTTATTCCATACTATAATCTACCTCTGTGTCAAATTTCATCAAGATCCGTTCAGCCGTTTTGACGTGAAAGAGTAACAAACATTCATACATCCATAAATCCATCCATCCTCACAAACATTCTCATTTATAATATTAGTGAGAAGTAGAATCATGTATTATACGATTTTAAAGACATTGTTGGATTTGTAAAATATAAAAGTACAAAACTATAAAATAATATCGCTCTTTCAATTTCAGACACGACAACCTATGGACGAGACCTACCACAGAAACATTGATGATAACAGAATCTAGAAAAACAATAAAAAATCTAGCTAAGAAAAATGCTGATACAAAGAAATTACCTACTTTTACAAGACCTCCAAGTTTACAAACAGATGACAAAGAACGCATGAAATCAGCTCATCAAACTCCAACTCTTAATTCTTCTATAGGATGGCTACATTTACAGGTACCACTGGAAGAATACTCTAAAAGCAATTATAAGTGGTCCAACAAAGATGACAGAATTTCGAGGAAAAGTACAGAATACTCATCACTGTTGGACGAAGGTAACATAGATGAAAACAGACTCAACGCTCAAGTAACATCTTTCAGGTTTTCAAAAGATTTTAATGTCAATAAAAGAAGTAAAAATCTTGTGACACAGTTTAATGAAGGGATAGGTAGAGCAAATGATAATACAGAGGAAGTCAAAAAAGTTAAGCATAGGTTTGAGATAAAAAGTAATATAAAAGAACCTAAACAGATTAAAGCGATGTCTACATTAGATGGTACATTAAGAAAAGATACATCAAAGATGGCAGAAATTGCAGACAATGAAACGAATTTTTTGATTGATTATGTTCCTGGTAAAGATTCTAAATTCAACGATTACGACGTAGTAAGAGATACAACGCCTGAAACTATGTTCAAATCTGGTGTTAAAATGATCCCGGTTCGTTATAAGGTAAAAGGCAAATTAAATATAGCAGAAACCCATGAAGATGAACATGCTGAAAATAAGATAGAAAACGGTAAGAAGACCCAAACTGGTTTTGAAATGATCGCCATTGATAAAATGGGTAGGCTAAATGTGACTGGAGCACCACAAAACGAAACAGACACTTTGATTGAACACGCTGTAGGCAAAGGTTTTCAGAGTTACGGAAATAGAATAGAAAAAGCTGAAAAGTTCAAAACAAGTTTCAAATCGAATTCAAAAAATAAGTTAAAGGTTGCGCAAAATAAATTTACAATAGCAGGAACTGAAGGCAATAAAATTAAACCTATAATTGAAAACGATTCCATCAAAGACAAGATTTCTACAAACAATAACATAGAAGATAGCTTAAAAAAGGGTATTATGTCCGAAACTAGATTCGGATCAAATTCAAACATGATTTACAAAGATATGACCGACAGAACGGGGGTTCCAGGAACACCTGGTAATATAACAGAGCATGAAATCAAACAAAAAGAAGACAAACATTCTAAAATTAAGATAGAAAATGAAAGAAACTCAAAAACTAACCTTATATCAGATACAAACATGGCTCCTACTGATTTGAATGGCAAAACGGAACAAACAAACACTAAAACAGCAGTTATCAAAACAGACTTAATTGAAAAAGAGAATAAATTTAAAGGCAAAGAAGGTATAGTTGACAAAGACCATGAAATATTCAGAGTTGATAACCAGACTTCAGTAATTCGAGAAGCTGCAAAAAGAAAAGATCAAATCCAGAAGGATACTAAACAGCAAGACATTGATTACGTAACATTTAAAGCAACATATAGAGATAAGAACGATCAGAAAGACCAAAACTTTTTGAATGCGTCATCAGCATCAAAAGCTACTAAAACTCAAACCAAAAACGACAAATATTCAAAGAGTTCTCTAATAACTGGTCCAGAATCTACCACGAACGGTAGTTTTACATATTATAAGGTAAAAGACGTTTTGAAAAAAACTAAATTCAATCCAACTGTCAAAGAAAATAAAAACAAAATGGCGGTTGACAGATTAGTAGATGTAGACGGTATTACCGCTGTAAATGTCAATCAGGCTCACCTTGAGGAGGTGGGAAATAGACAAAGATGATGCAAATGTGACGAATCATTATAGTGGAGGAATTCCCACGATGTTTTATCAAGAAAAAAATATATTAACTTTTAAGGATTCTTTGTGTTTATTAATTCAGATCTAACTTGTCCCTGCGGTCCTGGATCTAGCAACGTCCTTTAAGGAGGGAATACCCTTTTTTTGATGATGGGAAATCATCAAATGACTTACCCCGCTCTGGGTGGAGTGGGGGGGAGTGTCAGAATTGTACTGATTAAATCCCACCCATGTTCCTTCTATTGCCCTATATGTTCCGGGGCCGCAGTATCTCTTTCGAACAACCCGCAACCCCGGCAGGCGGTGGCCCTGGCAGGCCTCTCTGCTTTGCTGACATATCTTTGAGGCGCGTGTGGGACACTAACGACACGACGACACTAAATTGACGGTAGGCCGTGGCCGGGTATCCGGTAGCTCACCGTCCATCGGCCCGCATCTACGGTGGCCGGGAGTCGTCTCGCGGTGGGAATACCCTTAGTTTGTCTCAACTACCTAGGACATAAATTAAATGTTATACAAATTATTTATGAAGTTGCCAAATACGCGATAAATGCTTATTTTTCACATGCTAGTTTGACCAAGATAAATCGATGCTGCATCTCGCATTCGGGCTGAATCTTTTTTCGTTAATTTATTTATTTACGTACACACAAAACACATACCATGAAAAAAACCGGCCAAGAGCGTGTCGGGCCACGCTCAGTGTAGGGTTCCGTAGTTTCCCGTCCGTCACAATAAGTGTTCCCACTTATGAGTTTAAAGGTGGAGGAGAAAATTATTTTGTACAACTTTTTGTCTTTTTTGTACAAAAACTGTTGTGTCAATCAAGTTCAAAATGATTTTCCTAGAAAGTCCTTATAAAGTTCTACTTTTCAGATTTTTTTCATATTTTCTAAACTTATGGTTCAAAAGTTAGAGGGGGGGGGACACATTGTTTTTTACTTTTGGAGCGATTATTTCCGAAATTATAGACATTATCAAAAAATGATTTTTGTAAACCCCTATTCATTTTTAAATACCTTTCCAACAATATATCACACGTTAGGGTTCAAATTAAAAAAAAAATCACTTCCCACTTTACATATAGGGTGGCTACCCTAATAAAACATTTTTTTCCAATTTTTATTTTACCACTTTGTCGGCGTGATTGATATACATATTGGTACCAAATTTCAGCTTTCTAGTGCTAACGGTCACAGAGATTAAGCGAGGACGGACGGACGGACGGACGGACAGACAGACATGGCGAAACTATAAGGGTTCCTAGTTGACTACGGAACCCTAAAAATGCAGACAAAAGAGCACAAAAGTACTGCTTATTTCGTTTAGAAATCTCTCCAAATCCACACAAAGCGTCGGCGTCGGGAGGACGGGTAAATGAAAAACGAAATTTAATTTGACCAAATCATTTAATAGATTTGCACCAGTTGATTGATTCCATGGTGTATTTGGTTCATGAGTTTCTCGCTCTCTTGATTAAGGTGTGTGAGTGTGTGTGTGTGTGTGTGTGTGTGTGTGTGTGTGGAGTGTGGTGTGGTGTATGATCACACAAGAGTCTAGTTCAATATGTCACATGCTTTCTTTTTAACACGCTTTTATTACCTTCACTTGTAACAGTTGTAACTAACTATTTAGGTAAGAAAATCTTGGAATCTTAATTTGACCCACTTCCCGGTCAAAAAAAGAGCGTGTTCTCAATTCTACTGTATGGTTTTCATCATTGGTATTCTTGCCAAGTTTAAATTAAGAATCACGCATTTGAAAATTTCAAAACACATTAAAATGCTCTATTTAAAAGTGCTCCCTATATCAGTTTAAACCAATAAAACTCAACCAATTTTTGTTTTGAATTAGAAATATAAAAATAGTTGTATGGTCTATGTGTGAATTTTTATGATCCTATAAAAATGATCATAAAAATTCCTATTTTTATATTAAAATGAATTTGTGTACTTGCTTTCTGCTGCTTGGAACATTTGGTATTTAATTTATTTAATATCTTTTTCAAGTTTTTTATTAAAATAATAATTATTACACGGATATATTTGTTAAATTGGCGCTCAACTTGGGTCAAATTTAAATCCTTTTTAAATCCTAGGGTTGCCCAAGTAGTCCGGGACGTAACGCATCGGATCAACGCAGGATGGATGAAATGGCAACAGGTCACTGGAACAACTTGTGACCCACGGATGCCCCTCAAGTTAACGGGGAAAATATACAAGTCCGTGATTAGACCTGTTGTACTGTATGGGTCAGAATGCTGGGGTTTAAAAAAGGTGGAAGAAAAACGATTGCATGTAGTGGAGATGAGAATGTTGAGATGGATGTGTGGAGTGACAAGAATGGATTAAGTAAGGAATGAGTATATTAGAGGAAGTTTGAAAGTTGCGTCTGTTACAGAAAAATTGAAAAGGAGTCGTTTGTCTTGGTATGGACATGCATTACATGTCCATACCAAGACAAACAAAGGAGGGACGAAGGACATGTGACTTAAATAGGGATGGATCTAAATGAATGTTGATGGACGGAGAACGAGAGGAAGGCCAAAGAAAAGATGGATGGATTGTGTAAGGAATGATATGAAGGAGAAAGGAGTAAATGATGCCGTGACGTCTGATAGGGGAGAATGGAAGAAGAAAACGTGTTGCGCCGACCCCAAATAGAATGGGAGACTGTCTTGTGTAATGCGTTAACGTTCAAAAAGTGCTGATCAGCAGCCTAGTTTGAATAAATTACTTTTGATTTTCAACGTAAGTATTTAGGATAAATTCACCACATATCATGACTTTTTTTTTAGCTTACACAAACACAAGAGTTTTAACAATACCGACCAAAGATGAGAGATCCGTCAATTTTGCTGTAAAATTCGTTAAAGAAACAAATAAAACAATTTTTGGTCAAACAAATATCCTACAGCCTCATTCTACGGTAGATACTTTCACTGATTTTATTCAAGAACTAGCCATCACGCTCAATGTTTATAACGATGACACTTTCGTAGATTTCGTCAACATTCTAGACAAACAAATTAGAAAGTATCATAACAAAGGATGTAAGTTCTATGAATTGAAAGGCAAACATGAATTCAGAAGTCTACTGGCTGAGAAATTAGATGTATTGACAAGGAAATCAGTTACTGATAAGAGATCTGATATTAATGAAATAGTAAATATGATGATACTACTAAAAATGTACGATAGAAACGTTAAAGAGTTGCTGGATTACGTCAATTTTTTGTTTAGAGGCGATATAAAAGAAAAGTTTCGTGGTATCTTAACAGAACTGAAAGGTTTTAGTGCTGGATATGGAAGCTCAAAGAGTAAAGATAATTTAGTAAACGTAGTCAGAGAATGCATAGGAGCTACGATTTCTATTTATACAAACCTTAATACAAACGATAGAGAAAAAATTAAAAAACTTACAGCAACAGTTTTGGAAAAAATCAACGAATTTCCACCATTTTCTACCGCCACAACTAATATTATTCGTTTTAAACCAACTGTTAAGAAATTGAACGCTAACACAGTCAACATCGCTGAACATATCTTCACAGAAGATCAAACAGCTAAATCAAAGCCTACTATGCGTATAAAGGATGAAATTAAAAGAATGAGACTCTTTAGAATTCACACAAATGCAGCTCACGAAGATGCATCAGTAACATTTGAAGCTTCTCATATTTATAAAAAAAACAATCAACAAAAGCAAATAAAATTTTCAACTTCAGATGAACCATTTACTGAAGTAATTTCTTTTATGTCCATGGAGAAACCAGGTGTTGTATTTAAGTCTGAGAGCAGAAGCAAGCTTGTGGAGAGAATGTTTGGAGAGGACGCCCCGGGGAGACCAGCTACTGGTCTATCAACGCCCAAGAGGTATACAATCATAATTTGCAAGAATATTATTAGGCTTAACGTTTCTACCTCAAAGAGATGTCAGGTGAGCAGAGGAGCCTGCCAGGGCCACTGCCTGTTGAGGTTGCGGGTGGTAAAAGATAAGGGACTATTGATGGCAAGGTTGGCGCAGTAGCTGTGCGATCGACTGCTGCGCTGCGTGTCGCGGGTTCGATCACCGCACAGAACAAATATTTGTATGATCTACAGGTAGTTGTTTCGGGTGTGGCTGCTTTTGTATGTGAGTTTAACTGTTTGTAAAAGCACCCACGATACAGGAGAAATTCCTAGTGTGGGGCAAAGATTTTCGCTTCGACAGATGTTCGTCGAGGCTCTAGGCAATTAGGCCATTGGCCGTTACGACAATCGGCGCAATGATAGCCGAGTTCACATTCCACAGAATTTTATGTTATTGTAGTTATTATTTTTTTAAATATATCTTTTCTGCAGCTAGTCCACTGTAAAATCCTTACTTAATAACGGGTGATTTTATTTTTAAGAGGTAGGTATAGGATTTGATTTTCAAAAAAAACACAAAAAATTTGAAAAAATTGATGAAATCTTTATTGGAATCGATAGAACGATCAATATAATTTAATGTTTGAAGATGATTTCATGCAAATGCTGGCCGCGGCTCCGGTTTAGATGGCCCATTCGCAAGGCCCAATTTCGGCACACTCTTTCACACATATCAGCCGGTATATCACGAATAAATGCTTCAATATTGGCTCCCAGTGCGTCAATCGTTGCTGGTTTATCCCTGTAGACATGAGCCTGAATTTTTTGTGTTCTTTTTTTGAAAATCAAATCCTATACCTCTTAAAAATCACCCGTTATAATAAAAGCGAAAGTGAGTTTGTTTGTTTGTTACGTCTTCACACCTAAATGGCCAAACCGATTTTCATGAATTTTGGTACAGAGATATTTGGGACCCCGGAGACGGACATAGGCTATTTTTGTTTTAAAGTGACAAATGGGGAGCAAAGGGGGAAAAAAGGGAAAACTTAGCTTTGCTATTACAATAAATAAGGCGCAAGGGCAAAAATTACAGGTAGCAGAAACCTGTAAATCAGGAAAGGGGAGCTGTGTTACCTCGAATTTAACGCTAGCGAAGCCGCTGGCAAAAGCTAGTAAGATCATAAAGAGGTTTACTAATGATAGAGAATACAATACATCATGTTCCTATGCTTTTGACTCCAGGGCCAACAATGTATGGACGAAGAGCAATGTTCTTTGAGACTCTTAGGGCTGAAGCTGCGTTAAACGGGCACCCGCGACAGACACCCGCCGCGTGTCTGCAAGCGTAGGCTCTGTGGGTATGTGAAGGACCGTCACAGGTGCCTAAAGAGTTCATTCGCTTGGCCTCATATGACAGAGCGACACTGGAGTTTCACAATTACTCTTTCTCTGTCGAAATACATTTTCACAAGCTTTTCATCAAGCGTTATTGACTGAACAAGCCCGCGCGTGTTACCGCTGGCGGGCCCCGCGCATGTTACCGCTGGTGGGCCCCGCGCATGTTACCGCTGGCGGGCCCCGCGCGTGTCCCCGCGTCGCGTCGGTTCACTTTTGTATGAAACCGCGCGAGTGTCCGTTTAACCCAGTTTCAACCCTTAAGCACTTGTAAATTCTGAGATTTCGTGATGACTGAGTCAGTAATTTTCTCTTCTATATTCATAGATTATCGACTATGAAGGATCTCCGCAGAAGTATAGCGCCCCCCTTGTCTGGCGAATTACCTGTAGAAGTATTCGACAAAGAGAGAAGAAGAAAGAAGAAGTTCCAAGCAAGAAGAAGCAACATTACTGAACGACACGATTTGCACGACTATTTTAGAAGAATGGCGCATCTTGAAGAAGAAGTAAAAAAGTTGAAGAAAATGTATACAATTAAACGGATTTAAAGAGAATAAAGTTAGAGAATAGATTGACACAAAAGATGCTGGACGCAAAAATAAATGTTTATACTACGACATATTTTTTAACTACTTGTTTTTTTTTAAATAAAGTTTTTCAGGGCTTACGCTGTTCTTTAGAGCAGTAATATCAATGTATGGCGCGTTTATTTAAAACTAGCCGTGCCCCGCGGTTTCAATCGCGTAGCTATAAAATATACAATATAACTTTATAAATTGTAGCCTACGTATTATTCTGATATATAAGCTATATTACTGTGAAGTTTCATCAAAATCCATTCAGTACTTTTTGCGTGAATGAGCAACAAACATACTTACATATATCGTCACAAACTTTTGCTTATATAATTTTAAGTAGGATACATCATTGTATGCATGTCTCTATGCCATTCATTTATTACGACCGAGATGTGTATCGAGCATTCCATTCAGTAGCGAAATAATACTATTGGACATCGCTAATCTGTGAATACATTCCATTCACTTACAACACTAACTACGATTCCCAGATCTTAATAAAAGAGGCGTTTTATTGTAACAGCACTTACATTGAAGAATTCTTATTGTTGTGATGTTTACAAGAACTGCCGCCGGTATGCACGAGTTCTCATAATGTTGAATAGATATCCGGTGTAATGTGGGTTGGTACTCAATTGTTTGTTTGTGTGTACATTTTGATTTAAGTGAGGAAACTTTGTCTTTGCTGCCGTGGCGGATTTGACCCACAAGGCGCCAGGCGAGTGTTTTTTTAGAGCCAAGAACAGCGATTCACTTCGGAGAAATCAGAACAAAAAAGTAACTTTGTCATTAATAAAACCAAATTAAAATCAAATAAAAATATTTTTATTTCACATAGGCCTACATGGTCAGTTAATAAACGTCGAGAAAAGGTGCACGGTGGAGAAGAACCGGCAAGAAACTCCATTGTTGTTACAGCGTTAGTACTTAAGTATGAGTGGACAGCGTAGGCCCGACAATAAGTCATTGCTTACTTTACAAAACGTAAAATAAAACAAAAGTTTACAAGCGTCTAAGAATCTACAAGGCCAACCATGTCCACTCATTCACAACAAATTGGTAAAAAGAAACTTTACAAAAATAAGAAAAATATTGCAAAAAAATAACAATATGAGTCAAGTCACACAGATGTTGCTATCAGTACTGTAACTATTCAGAATAAAGGTTGTATAAATATGTGATTTGACAACTATGATCAATATGAAACTATGATTTAATTTGTTTTTCTCCGCGCAGAAACAAAGGCATGACATCGCTAAACAGCCTAATATTAAAATTAAAAATTAAATTGTTTTTGAATTTAGAACTCAAATTAAGGTATTTTTTTTTTATTTTAAGCTATTTATTTTCTACATGATCATGTTTATTTGTGTTATTCTGTTGATACACACATTTTTTTTTAAAATAAATATGTAGGCCTTAGAAACAAGCGCTTATTTCTCTAAATAATAAAATACTGCCAGCTATAGGGTTTTGAGCAGTTGTTTATTGTTATTTTTTTTCTTCACGTTTTTTTCTTATTTATCGTAACATTGTTACGATAAATAAGAAAAAAACAAGCACGTGTAAAACACATTGCATGTTGAACCTAAACATCTGCTAGCCTTTTCCCAACAATGTTGGGGTCGGCTTCCAGTCTAACCGGATACAGCTGAATACCAGTATTTACATGGAGCGACTGCCTATCTGACCTCCTGCGATACCCCTTGGTAAGACTGGTTGTCAGACTTTCGGAACACTGACTAAAGTACGGCCAACGAGAAGCGATACCAAATGTCAAACAAAACCCATGCTTTTGTTTGACATTTGGTATCGCTTCTCGTTGGCCGTACTTTACCTGTAACGACTGTCAAAGATCTACAAATGACAGCCGGGACCAACGGCTTAACGTGCTTTCCGATGCACGGAGGAAACTCGGTATGTAATGTGGTCACCCATCCACAGACGAACCTAGGCAAGCGCGGCTTAACGTAAAGATCGACCCGAGCGGCTGCTATTATTTAGTCACGAGCTCCTCGCATGTTGAACCTAAACGTAGTGCAATAATAAGGGTCAGTTTTCGGGGAAGTGTATTGAAATATCGCTTGTGTTAATCGCTGCACCCTCGCAAGGGAGCGCGGCTGGTGAGGTGTGGACGTGGTCCTTGCCCAGTGGTATCATATTTGTGGTCGTCAATACGGGCACCATCATTTGGGGGACATATAGCCAAGGGCCTAGTGGCAAGTGCGCGCACGGAACTTGCCTGTGTGTGGTTGCTATTAAAGTTTTGGTAGGAGCGCCACGGTACACGGTACGGTATGTAAACGTTACAGTACCGCTTGCTTCATGCCACCTTGGCGGTCTGTCACCACCAGGTGAGACCTTCGGGGGTCCCTTACCCGGGGGATCCCCGATGGGTGATGACCAGCGTCGAGCCGAGCACGATCCGCACTAAAGGGAACCCAGCCGCCGCGGGACACGCTCCGGGCGTCGGGCGCCGCGAGACGACTCCCGGCCACCGTAGATGCGTGCCTGTGGGCGGTGAGTAATGGGTAGCTCACCTTCCGTCCGTCTATTGACGACAGGCCGTGTCGACCGCGCGTTAGTGTTCCTCACGCGCCTCAAAGAGATATCAGCAAAGCAGAGGGAGAGAGAAGGCCTGTCTGGGCCACCGCCTACCAGGGTTGCCGGTTGTTCAAAAAAAGGAACATGGGTGGGTTTTAGTCAGTACAAGTCTGACAATCCCCCCCTCAAGTTATTTGATGATTTGCCTTCCGCAAAATAAAAGAAAAGGGGCCGAGTTGTGTGTGTGTGAGTGGTATTGCTGTGGTGCGACATCGCTCATGTCTGCGATTAAATTGCGAGCCCACGCCGCACTGTCGTCGAATGAGTTTAATACTTTAATCGCTTGTTGGAACGAAGTTTTGGAACGAAGTTCCTTCTCGCGCGTTGCGAAAGGAGGCTAGACAGAAAAAAATAAGACCAGAAGTTGTAACGACACTTTTTGCTATAGTTGTAAGCCGTGCGACGTGCGCGTGTTTCTCTGTCTCTCTCTCTTTCATAGAAAGCAAGCCAGTTATTTTCGTTTCGTCTTTCTATTTCGCATTGAACAGTGTGGTGTCGCGACGATTATTTTTGTTGAGTGTATACAGGTTTTTTGTACATTCTTCTTTTTCTTTTCTTCTTTTTACCCTTTTTCACACGCACACGTTGATGGCTTCCATGCCATCATTAGGCAGAAGTCTGCCTCGCTACTCTGCAGAGTGCGGGCCAGTTCCAACTCCATCCTGAAAACCATTGCAGGGAGGTACGATTCACCTATATTGTATGATATTGTGCGAAGATGTATCTCCAACAATAGGCTTGTAACTTTATAACCCCTTTAAAAAACGGGGTTACCGTTTAAAACCCCTATGGATGTACTTGTCCGAAATAAAGATTATTATTTTTTTCGACCATTTTGGTGTAGAACTCCTTCAACTTCCTCCATTCCTCTCTGTGCGCTCTTTGTGTCCAGTTCGAACCAGCGACTCCTCACGTCATCTTTCCAGCGCATTTGTGGTCGACCTGGAGGGCGCATTTCACCGCGCTTTTTTTGTACATAATAAATAATAACTTCGTTCCATCGGGGTGTCCCTTGACACCTTTCAAGTTTTTTATTAGCGTATGGCTGTGTCGGGTTGTGTCGTGCCTTTATTAACCTAGGAACACGGGTGATCGGGTGGGTGTAGCGTGTATGGAGTTGTTGTGTTTAAATAGGCCGCGTGTAGGTGTGACGGCCTATTCGGTGTAGTCAGTCCAGTGGGGTCGCGTGTAGGTGTGACGGCCTAGGTATTCGGTGTAGTTAGTCCGGTGGGGTCTTCGTGTATTGAAAAAGGTATTTCAATAGTTTATTTTTATATTATAACTGCATTCCAGTTTGCGAAAGAGAAAGGATTTTATAGGTATGAAGAACAGGGTGTAAAGTTCTCCATCCTCTATGGAAAAGGGAGGATCCCCCGACCAGACGGGTGTCGTGTCTGGTGGGCCACTGCCCGACAGTCGCTTGTCGGGTGCTCGTATATGTGCTAACTTCGCGTACAACTTTGCTTGCGCGATGTAGGAATTTGCCGTTAGTTCATCAGTGGTTGCATAGATGGCGCTGTAGTTCTTTTTGCCACTTTCATATTTGTGTCACTACAGGTATACATCATCATTTACCTGCCCTTCTCCCATTCCATTTGGGATCGGCGCAACACGTTTTCTTCCATTCTCCCCTATCAGACGTCACGGCATCATTTACTCCTTTCTCCTTCATATCAATCCTTGCACAATCCATCCATCTTTTCTTTGGCCTTCCTCTCGCTCTCCGTCTATCAACATTCAGACCCATCATTCTTTTAGTCACATGTGCACTAGGGGTATATGTGATAATTAAAAAGTGGTGTATGTTATTTTAGAAACATTAGGTATATTTATTAATATATTAAATGTGTCACATCAGGTTTAGGTAACATGCACAAAGACGGTTTATCAATCGGGCCTGTGGACGGTGAGCACGGTAGCTCACCGTCCGTCCGTCTATTGACGACAGGCCGTGTCGACGGCGCGTTAGGCGCGTCGCCCACACGACATTTGTAAAGAAAATCTCGTTGCGGCGTGCCTCTTATGTGCCCGCGCCTCAACTGCACCTCGACTGTTGATCTTGTGGGCGACGCGCCTTAGTGTTCCACGCGCGCCTCAAAGAGATGTCAGCAAAGCAGAGAGGCTTGCCAGAGCCTCCGCCTGCCGGGGTTGCGGGTTGTTCGAAAGAGATACCGCGGCCCCGGAACGCAAAGGGCAATAGAAGGAACATGGGTGGGTTTTAGTCAGTAAAAGTCTGACACTCCCCTCCGCTCCGCCCAGAGCGGGGGAAGTTATTTAGTGATTTCCCACCCCAAAAAAAAAAAAGACGGTTTATCATCTTAGCACCCCATAAATGGTATCACTCCGGTTTTTGTATATCCTGGCTTTAGTGCCTCGAGTATATTTGTTTATTATACTGAAGTCTTTTTCGCTTTCGCTTTTTCTTAAGATGTTTCGCTCTCTGATTTCTAGCTCTTAAGTTGGTTTTAAATTGAGGTGCAACTGTGAAAATAAAATACAACTTGGGTCATTATTTGTTTTAAGATTTAGAGTTCCCCGGATCCCTTATTGGTATACTAAACTCTGTGGTCTATTTAAAATAAATAAATAAAAAATAAATATCTTGGGACAACTCACACACGGCTATCTGATCCCAAGCTAAGCAGAGCTTGTGTTATGGTAACCAGACAACTGATATACATACTTATATAATTTATAAATACATACATATTATAGATAAATCACACCCAGACACAGAACACAATCATGCTCATCACACAAAGTTTGTCCTGGGTGGGAATCGAACCCACGACCTCCGGCTCAGCAGTCAGGGCCACTAACCACTAGACCAACAGGCCCGTCGAAATTTGTACTGTGAAATCATCCCTCTCAGTCTACGCAGCCAAAGGTTAGGCTGTTTATGTCGCAAGTTTGTAGGGAACCCAACTAAACACACACACAAACAGACATCGTGCCTACCGGCCAGTTTCTTCATCTAAAGGAACAGCCAAAATTACATCAAAAAGTAAAAAAAAACGGTTATGTTTTTTTTTTTAAAGACGTTGCGCCACACTATGAATTTCTCCTGTATCGTGGGTGCGTTTACAAACATTTAAACTCACATACACAAACAGCCAGACCCGAAACAACCACCTGTAGGTCATACAAATATTTGTTCCGTGCGGGGATCGAACGCGCGTCACGCGGCGCAGCAGTCGATCTCTCAGCCACTGCGCCAACCGTCAATGTCTACTTCCATGCTTGTTGCCAAGGTAACAAATGCTGGTATCACATTGCATCTAGCATTAACTGGAAAAGGTGGATGATGAGGTGAACATACCTCTCCTGGGAATGATCCCTACACTGCGCCCTCTCAAGAGTAAGGGAAACCTCTGCCTCAAGGCTGAGTTAACTGAATCCAGCAGACTTTGACTATCGCGGCCCCGTGGAATAGATTGACGTCGATATGGTTTTAGGAAGTTCTCTACAAGACTTTGGCAAATCCAGAAACTGCTTTTAGGAGCTGAAATTGGAGAATAAAATTAATCTTCCTGTGAAACTCTTTTCAGTATACCTGTGTATGGTACAAGAGAAGATGAGGATTAAGGAAATGATGGATGGACTGAGTGAATTAAAGTGATGAATGTTATAATGACAAAATCTGAATAAATTTAAAATAAATAAGTATTACGTTTACTTATTTATTTAATAACTTGTTTTCGCCCGTGACTTCGTCCGCGTGGCATAGTTACTTTGGGCAAACTTTAACCCGCGTGATGATCAAAAAAAAAATCGTGCTCTCCCCTTTTCTCACTTTTTTTAACCTATGTCCGTTTCCAGGGTCCCAACTATCTCAGAACCAAAACTCATCAAAATCGGCTTAGCCATTTAAGCGTGAAGACGTAAGAAACGAACCTACTTTCGCTTTTATAATATTAGTAAGGATTATTATTTAATCATATCCTGGACTGAAATTTATTAGGCAATCCATATGTAATATAATTATTGAGATATTAAATCCTTACTATCCTTACTATATAATATTATAAAAGCGAAAGTGAGTTTGTTTGTTTGTTTGTTACCTCTTCACGCTTTAATGGCTAAACCGATCTTGATGAATTTTGGTACAGAGATAGTTAGGAACCAGGAGACGGACATAGGCTAGCATAGACTTATTTTTTTAAAAAGAGTGGGATATGATCCCTCATATCCCACTCTTTTTAAAAAAATAAAAAATCAAAATCAAATCAAAGCGGGAAGAAACGGGAATACTTAGCGTTGCTATAACAAATCAATAAGGCGCTACCGAATTTAACGCGACCGAAGCCGCGGGCAAAAGCTAGTTGAATATAAAATACGTTTCATCAAATAAGCATCTCGGTGAAGGTCGTTTTATATCGGGATCCTATACTATACGTACTGTTTGGGTAGTCTTCGAACTGCTTCAAGGACCGTAGAAGATGTTCACCTTCCTCATTACTGTAGAACATATCAGCTTTGTCTATGATAGAGTTCACTTCAAGAGACAGCACCTGCTTCCGCTGCAGCAGTGTGTGGAACATCATTGAGGAGTAGGCTGGTGGGAGAACCCTCATTAGTCTTTTCTGATGTCCGTTGCATCATAGATACCCAGCCTTTTGTTTCGGACTACCTGTCCCCTGCGTTACTTTGGGCTAACGCTAACTTAAAGATCGAAAAAAAAAAATATCTTTCTGTCCCCTTTTGTTCCCTCTTTCTCCCCTTTTCTCACTTTTTTTTAGCCTATGTCCGTCTCCAGGGTCCCAACTATCTCTGTACCAAAATTCATCAGAATCGCTTTGGACATTTAGGCGTGAAGACGTAACAAACAAACAAACTCACTTTCGCTTTTTTACCATTAGTAAGGATAGAATATCATCAAATAACTTCCCCCGCTCTGGGTGGCGCAGAAGTGAGTGTCAGACATTCACTGTCTTAAACCATGTTCCTTCTTGTTTCTTTCGAATAACCCGCAACCCCGGCAGGCGGTGTCCCTGGTGGCCTACCACTCTGCTTAACTGACATAATATCTTTGAGGCGCGTGTGTGGAACATTAGCGCGCCATCGACACTGCCTGTCGTAACTAGACGGACGGACGGTGAGCTGCCCATTGCTCACCGTCCACAGACCCGCGTTGACTGTGGCAGGGAGTCGTCTCCCGGGGTAGCTGGTTGTTCGAAAGAGATACCGCGGCCCCGGAACATAAAGGGCAATAGAAGGAACATGGGTGGGTGGGTTTTAATCAGTACAAGTCTGACACTCTCCTCGCTCCGCCCAGAGCGGGGGAAGTTATTTCGTGATATCCCATCCGCAAAAAAAGGGAGGCGTTTCGTCTTGTGCAAGGCCTTAACATGATATCGACACTTATATTGAAATATATCGACAAATATATTGTCTTCCGCCTAACCTATCTCTAGTGCCGGTGAGAGTAGAGAAAGAGAAATATGACTAAAGTACGGCCAACGAGAAGCGATACCAAATGTAAACAAAACCCATGCTAAAACCCCATCTAAAATGGCCGCCCGAATGTTGGCGAACCCGTCTTAACGTTGTCATGTTTTTGCCGGGAGAACGAGACATTACGACAAAGGCACAAGATGGAAAGAGATAAATATTAGATTGTCAACGCCACAGTTGTTCTTTAGGTTAATGACCTTTCGTATCGCTTCTCGTTGGCCGTACTTTACATTGTCAACTTGGATTTTATCTGTAAAACAAATGTTGCTTCCGCATTATGGAGGCTTAAGTTCACCAATGCAGAACAATGGAATGTTTGATGTCGCTTTGATTGTTGACCTCATCATTCTAAAGACCGGAGGCACGCACTACTGGGTATAGGCTTTCCCTATCTTCGTCCACATTTCTGCTTCCCCTTTCTTCCCTGTTCTGCCCTGGTGTTTTTCCTAACCTTAGCCATAATTCAGTCAAAGCCTTGCTCCATCGGCCATCTTCACATCCAGCCTGCCAAGTTCTTTCTTTTCTTTTTTATAAAAACTTTGCACTAGGAATTTCTCCTGTATCGTGGGTGCGTTTTAAACTCACATACACAAACAGCCAGACCCGAAACAACTATCTGTAGGTCATACAAATATTTGTTCCGTGCGGGGATCAAACGCGCGACACGTAGCGCAGCAGTCGATTGCTCAGCCAACGCCAACCGTGCCGTCAGTTCCACTGCCGTAATAATGTTTCATTTATTGAGAAGATAGCAAGAAAGGGCAACATTTAATGGTGCTTTTGAAAAACAAAACTAGAGTTTTTGTCTCCAATATCTCTATAACCAGAGGTTGTTTCGAAAAGATAAAATACGTCAAATCTCAATGGATATGCGAGACACAAGACCGTCTGTCAACTGAATGATGATGGTAACTTACTCCGTATAACATCTACATTGTCTCCCACCGCCAGAATTGCGAGACACAAGACCGTCTGTCAACTGAATGATGATGGTAACTTACTCCGTATAACATCTATATTGTCTCCCACCGCCAGAATTATCAGCTTCTCAATGACAATCAGGAGAGGATCACCGACTCCAGTGAGGTAACCGTTCTCCAATAACCTGTAATAAATGACATTAGAATCAGTGGCTGAGCGATCGACTGCTGCACTGCGTGTCGTGGCATCGATCCCCGCACAGAACGAATATTTGTATGACTTATTGGTAGTTGTTCCGGGTCTGGCTGTTTGTGTATGTGAGTTTAGATGTTTGTAAACGCACCCACGATACAGGAGAAATTTCTAGTGTAGGATTTTTTTTAAAAACCGGTCAAGAGCGAGTCAGACTCGCGGAACGAGGGTTTCGTACAAACTAGCGACATAAACAGCCATATCTTTTGTTTGCCTAGACTTAGACGGTTGATTTTCACAGCTCCAAGGGACCACATACTTGAGTATATTATGGTTTTAATTTCAACTTGATACCTCCACGCGTTCCTGAGATAAAGGGTCTTGACAGACAGACGGACGGACAACAAAGTCATCGACTCATCATCATCTGTCTAGCCTTTTCCCAACTATGTTGGGGTCGGCTTCCAGTCTAACCGGATGCACCTGAATATCAGTATTTTACATGGAGCGACTGCCTATCTGACCTCCACAACCAGTTAATACTGGGTAATACGATACCCCTTGGTAAGACTGGTTGTCAGACTTTCGGAACACTGACTACCTGTAACGACTGTCAAAGATCTACAAATGACAGCCGGGACCAACGGCTTAACGTGCTTTCCGAGGCACGGAGGAAACTCGATATGTAACGGATGGTCACCCATCCACAGACCAACCTAGGCAAGCGCGGCTTAACCTAAAGATCGACCCGAGCGGCTGCTATTATTTAGCCACGAGTTTCTCAACAAAGTCATCGAATAAGGGTTCCTATTTCTTGCCAGGGCCACCGCCTGCCGGGGTTGCGGGTTGTTCGAAAGAGATACCGCTGCCCCGGAATGTAAAGGACAATAGAAGGAAGATGGCTAGGTTTTAGTAGAAGACTGACAGTCCCCCCCGCTCCGCCCAGAGCCGGGGAAGTTATTTGATGATTTCCCACCGCAAAAAAGAGTTCTTTTTAAGATACGGAACCTTAGAATAAAATAGAAAAGAATAGAATATTCATTTATTTGCTCTGAATGTAGGTATTTACAATAAGGTGGTTACAATAATTATGGAGAATTCTTGTACCATTTTGGCATGCAAACATTGATGCAGTTTATCATCAAAAATTTATCAGACATAAAATAATAATAATAATAATACCTCTGTTCCAGGACCTAGAACCAACCATCAACGTTTCGGCCCAACGACTGTCGGATCAGGTGCGGGTCATCCAACGCAATCACTTGTTGGACGATGCTGCACTTGATAGGCTGCGCTCAGAAGTACTGAGCAACCGTGTCATCTTGACTACGCCACAAACCGCGGTGCAAGCGTCAGCAATTGATGTGACGCAGCCGCGGTCTAACCCCGCTGTCGTAGAGGAGGATGAAAGGGTTGCTACGGTAAGTAGCCAGTGCAACGACCGATTGAGGAGCGCACTGGAGGATGCGCTTCGCGACTATCGATCCACTCCAGCCGAACTTAGACCCCGATTACCAAGGTTACCCATGCATAAAAAAAATAGGGCGCTGGTGTGTGCCCTGGACTCGCAGCTCAAGAATTTATTCGAAAGTAGCGAGGATCTCGTTGATACGCACTCGATCCTGTACTGTGGGGCTGTTGCGGTATGTCGTTTAGCTAACGTCAAATTGCCAAATTGTGACGTAGCTACTCGACCAAAACCATCCGTACCAGCCTGGCAGTGCAGGATCGAGCGGCGTATCGACGAGGCCAGGGCACTCATCGGTAAACTATATTGCTTCAGGGAGGGCAATACAAGACCACGTGTGATGCGCTTTGTGAGACGGGCATTCTCGGGGACTGGAATCAGTCCTCAAGAATATATGTCTCGTACCACAGAGCGCATCGACTTCCTGAAGCAGAAAGTTTATGCATGGGCAAACCGTATTCAGCGGTATAAGCGGCGGGTTGATCGGTATTCGCAGAATCGCATGTTCCGGAGTGATGAGAGGTGGGTATACAGAGCCTGGGAGCGACCCGAACAAAGTGTGACTGACGTGTGCCGCCCGGATGATGTAGCCACGAGTTCTTTCTGGCACAGCATCTGGTCGGTGCGTGTCTGTCATACTGAGGCTGGCTGGATGCGTGATGTTGAGCGTGTGTGTGAAACTATTCCAGAAATGGAACCTATTTTAATAACATCTTTAGACATAGCCAGTGCAGTTCGTCCGTTACCGAACTGGAAGTCTCCAGGGCCGGATGGACTGCACAACTTTTGGCTCAAGTGGCTCAGTAGTTCACACACTCGCCTGGCATCTCAATTTCAGTCTTGCCTTGAGTCCGGGTCTCTGCCACAGTTTCTAACAACAGGCGTTACCCACCTGCTCTATAAGTCAGGTAGTCCCGCGGAACCCAAGAATTATAGGCCGATCACGTGTTTATCGACGGTCTATAAACTTCTTACGTCCATTTTGAGAGCGAAAATTAATTCACACATTGTCAAAAATTCAATTATATCTGCCTCTCAGAATGGATGTAGGAACGGGTCTCGCGGTACTAAGGAGCTACTCCTCATCGACATGGCCATTAGCCAACAGGTTCGTCGATCCCGCAAGGATTTGTCGACATGTTGGATAGATTATAAGAAGGCCTACGACTCAGTGCCACATACATGGCTCAAGAGGGTGCTGGAGTTGTACAAGATAGATACAACTCTACGCACCTTTCTTGAGTCGTGTATGGGACAATGGAGGACGGTCCTTCGATATCCAGGATGTCGACAAATCCAGGGGAACGATGAGCCTGTGTGGATTAAACGGGGAATATTTCAGGGCGACAGTTTGAGTCCACTTTGGTTCTGTCTAGCCTTGAATCCTCTAAGCACATTGCTGGAGGATTCAGGTCTAGGCTATCGGTTGAGAAGAGGTGGTCAGGTCATATCTCACCTCTTTTACATGGATGATCTGAAACTCTTTGCCCCCAACAAATTGCGACTGATGGAGCTATTGAAAGTAACTGAAACTTTTAGTAACGCCATCAGGATGGAATTTGGTGTGGACAAATGTGCAGTCATGTATGTGAAACGAGGGGAGATTATGGAATCCGAGGGAATTCATCTCTCGGATTCCATACACCTCAGATCCCTTTCCTCATCCGAAAGCTATAAGTATTTGGGTATGTCGGAAGCGTTAGGCATTAACGTAGCTGACATGAAGCAATTGTTGAGGGAGCGTTTCTTTGGTCGCCTGAAGAAGGTATTAAAAAGCCTTCTTTCGGGAGGGAACAAGGTGCGCGCCTTCAACAGTTGGGTCATGCCGGTTTTAATGTACTCTTTCGGCATACTCAAATGGACGCAGACTGAGCTCGATGCCCTGGATAGGAGAGTCCGTACATTGCTGACTGCAAATCGGATGCATCACCCACGATCATCGGTGATGAGACTGTACATCCCACGGAAGTGTGGGGGTCGAGGCTTTTTAAACGCAAAGACCCTCCACAACCGAGAGGTGTGCAGTCTCAGGGAATATTTCTTAAAAACCGACGTGGGTATGCACCGAGATGTAGTCGCAGTGGACAAGGGACTCACCCCGCTGTCCATGGCTAAAGAGAATTGGCGCAAACCTGTAGTGCTTACTACCGATTACCGCAAGGAAGTATGGCAAGGTAAGGAGCTTCACGGGCGCTTCTACAAGGCTCTTCATGGACCTGATGTAGATTTTCTAGCGTCCGTGTCTTGGCTTCGATTCGGTGACCTTTTTGGGGAAACTGAAGGTTTTGTCTGTGCGATTATGGACGAAGTTATGTTGACGAACAACTACCGGAAATATATTATGAAAGACGGGACGGTTGACGTGTGTCGGGCATGCCACCGTCCGGGTGAGTCCATCAGACATATTATTTCTGGTTGTTCTCGTCTAGCTAACGGCGAGTACTTGCATAGGCACAACCAAGTAGCCAGGATTATTCATCAGCAACTTGCTTTGAAATATAATCTTGTTGAATCTGAGGTACCGTACTACAAGTATGTGCCCGACCCAGTTCTCGAGAAAGACCATGTCACGTTGTACTGGGATCGGTCTATCATTACTGACAGGACTATTGTCGCCAATAAGCCTGACATAGTGGTGATAGACCGATCAGCGCGCCGCGTAATGATAATCGATGTTACCATCCCACATGACGAGAACCTCGTGAAAGCTGAGAAAGAAAAACAACTAAAATATCTTGACTTGGCACACGAGGTTGTCGACATGTGGAATGTGAACTCGGCTATCATTGTGCCGATTGTCATAACGGCCAATGGCTTGATTGCCAAGAGCCTCGACGAACATCTGTCGAAGCTCTCCTTAGGCGGTTGGATCAAGGGCCTGATTCAGAAGGCAGTTCTCCTCAATACGGCTCGTATTGTGAGGAGGTTCCTGTCTCTGGAACCCTAACCACCGGTAGCTTGGACCCTGTTCCCGATACCGGTGGGCTACTATTTTTTGTATTTTTAAATGTTTCTTTTTTTATTTTCTATGTTTTTATTAAGAAATATTTAAAAATTTAATCAATATGTATTTAGCTGAATAAACGAAATAATAATACTACCTAAAAAATATATAAAATAATAATACCTGGCTACGTTCCGGGGATCTCTTTGGAGAAACTGAAGGTTTTGTCTGTGCAATTATGGATGAAGTTATGATGACGAATAACTACCGGAGATTTATTGTGAAGGACGGCACGGTTGACATATGTCGGGCATGCCACCGTCCGGGTGAATCAATTCGACACATTATCTCCGGTTGTTCTCGTCTAGCTAACGGAGAGTACTTGCATAGACACAACCTTGTAGCCAGGATTATTCATCAGCAACTTGCTCTAAAATATAGCCTTGTGGAATCGGAAGTGCCGTACTACAGGTATGAGCCCGACCCAGTTCTCGAACATGGCAATATCACATTGTACTGGGATCGATCCATCATCACTGACAGGACTATTGTTGCCAACAAGCCTGATATAGTGGTGGTGGATCGATCAGAGCGGCGCGCAATGATTGTTGACATAACAGTCCCGCATGATGAGAACCTCGTGAAAGCCGAGAAAGATAAGCAAATCAAGTATATTGACTTGGCTCGCGAGGTTGTCGACATGTGGGATGTGGAATCAGCGATCATTGTGCCGATAGTCGTATCTGCCAATGGCTTAATTGCCAAGAGCCTCGACCAACACCTGAGGAGGCTCTCGTTACGCAGCTGGATCAAGGGCTTGATACAGAAAGCGGTGCTCCTGGACACGGCTCGTATTGTTAGGAGGTTCCTTTCTCTGGAGCCCTGACCGCCGGTAGCTTGGACCCTGTTCCCGATACCGGTGGGCTACTATTTTTACATTTTTAAATGTTTTTTATTTTTTGTCTTTAAGAAATATTTAAAAATTTAATTATATGTATAGAAAACAATAAATGGACGAAAAAATAATAATAATAATAATAAAAAAAATAAAAAAAAAAAACTGCTGTCAACTCGTCAACGTCAGTCTCGTGCGAACAAAAATATTTTTAATACATATAGCTCACTTTTAACTCTTCAATAATCAAAACTTGATCATATAATATCTTTATTTACAAATATTAATGTTATCTGGAACCTGGAATTTATAAAGTGAAATTTTACTATAAACAATACGTAATGACACCATGGCAGACATACGTCACATGCGCTGTCAAAATAAAAAATCTGTAAATGCATGAAGATGATTACAAGATCAGCAGCTCGCCGTGATGCACGCCTTCCACCTCCGGGCCCGTCGCTCAGCTCCGCCTCGCCGCTGCCGGAACCCAGCCTCGTCGTGAGCGCTGTGACATCGGCCGTGGCAGTTGCGTCGAGCTCGAGCGACGAGTATTTTTCCCCGCCCACGACGCCACCACCTGCTCGTCGACGGGGAGGACGCCGGCCGCCGGACGGCTTAGGACTTCGAGGCCCACCGGCCTCTGATAGGGTCCCAGCTCCCGGCGGAAGTGTGCAGCGCATGCGATGGACTAGTTCCATCAATGAAAACGTCATGCGCTCATACTATGGGGCTACAGAGGGAGGAAACAACCTGACCGCGTACCGTGTTCGGATGCTCTCTCTGTTTCAGGTGCTTGAGCCAGCTGTCAACGTGTCGGCACAACGACTGTCGGATCAGGTGCGGGTTATCCAGCGTAATCGTATGCTGGATGACACCGTACTTGATCGCTTGCGAACCGAAATGCAGAGTAGCCAGGTCATTACCTCTTCGTCGCAGGCTGTGGTTCCACCACGGTCCCACCAACTAGTTAGTCGCGCTGACGAGGTAAGTAATGACATGGCTACTAATGTAAGTACCCAGTGCAGTGAGGAAATGAGGAGTGCTTTGGAGGGTGCGATTCGAGAATATCGGTACATGTCGCCCGAACTTAGACCACGCTTACCTCGTTTGCCCATGCATAATAAAAATAGGGCGCTGGTGGCTGTTCTGGATTCGCAGTTGTCAAACTATTTTGACAACTGCGAAAACCTCACTGATGCTCACTCAATCCTGTATTGTGCGGCTGTAGCGGCGTGTCGTGTAGCTCACGTTAAATTTCCTGATGACGGAGCTACACGACCGAAACCAGCTGTACCATTTTGGCAGTGCAGGATTGAGCGGCGTATTGGTGTGGCCAGAGCACTCATCGGCAAACTAATCTGTTTTAAGGAGGGCAACACTCGACCTCGAGTGATGCGCTTTGTGAGGCGGGCATTTGCAGGGACTGACATAAGTCCTCCAGACTATATGTCCCGCATCACAGAGCGCATCGACTTCTTGAAGCAGAAAGTGTATGCATGGGCAAACCGTATTCGTAGGTATAAGCGGCGGGTGGAACGATACACTTTGAATCGCACATTCCAAAGCGATGAAAGGTGGGTGTATAGAGCATGGGAGCGACCAGACCAAGGTGTGTCTGACACGCACCTACCGGATGATGACGCCATGTGTTTGTTTTGGCGCAGCATATGGTCGGTGCCTGTCAGTCATACCGAAGGTGAATGGACTCGGGAAGTCGAGCGAGCGTGTGATCCCATACCAGAAATGGGGGCCTTAACAATCAGCCCCCAAGATGTAGCTTGTGCGATCCGTCCGCTGCCTAATTGGAAATCTCCAGGGCCGGACGGACTGCACAACTTCTGGATAAAGAGCATTCAGAGGTCGCACACTTGTTTGGCAACCCTATTCCAGACAGCCTTAGAGTCAGGGTCGCTACCCAAGTTTCTGACAACTGGTATTACCCACCTGCTCCATAAATCGGGTAGTACGGCGGAACCCAAAAACTATAGACCAATTACGTGTCTTCCGACACTTTATAAAGTTCTTACATCCATTTTGAGAGCGAAAATCACAAAACACATTGATGACAATTCTATCATGTCTGCTTCTCAAAATGGATGTAGGAACGGGTCCCGCGGTACTAAGGAGCTGCTCCTCATTGATATGGCCATTAGTCAACAGGTTCGCCGTTCCCGAAGGCATCTGTCGACATGTTGGATAGACTATAAGAAGGCCTATGACTCCGTGCCACATACATGGCTCATGAGGGTGCTAGAGATGTATAAAGTTGATGCAACTCTGCGCACCTTCCTGATCTCATGTATGAGGCAATGGAGTACAGTCCTTCGCTATCCAGGATGTAGGCAGATTCAGAGGAATAGTGAACCGATAAGGATAGAGCGAGGTATATTCCAGGGCGATAGTTTGAGTCCACTTTGGTTCTGCTTAGCCTTGAATCCTCTAAGCACGCTGCTAGAGAATTCAGGTCTTGGCTATCGATTGAGGAGAGGTGGTCAGGTTATATCTCACCTTCTTTACATGGACGACCTGAAACTCTTTGCCCCCAACGATTTGCAGCTGATGGAGCTACTGAAGGTAACTGAAACTTTCAGTAGTGCCATCAGGATGGAATTTGGTGTGGACAAATGTGCGGTCATGCATGTAAAGCGAGGGGAAATTATGGAATCTGTGGGAACCCAGCTTTCAGATTCCACAAACCTTAGGTCCCTCTCAGCAACCGAAACCTACAAGTATTTGGGGATGTCTGAAGCGCTGGGCTTCAATGTTGCTGACATGAAGCAATCGTTGAAGGAACGCTTCTTTGGCCGCCTGAGAAAAGTATTTAATAGTCTTTTATCAGGCGGAAACAAGGTGCGTGCTTTCAACGGTTGGGTCATGCCGGTTTTGATGTACTCTTTCGGCATACTCAAATGGACTCAAACAGAACTGGACGCCCTGGATAGGAAGGTCCGTACATTGTTAACGGCATTTCGTATGCATCACCCACGTTCTTCGGTTATGAGACTGTATATCCCGCGAAGTTGTGGAGGTCGAGGCTTTTTAAACGCTAAGACTCTCCACAATCGCGAGATATGCAGTCTAAGGGAATATTTCCTAGAAACCGACGTGGGAATGCATCGGGATGTGGTTGCAGTGGACAAAGGCCTCACCCCGCTCTCCTTGGCTAAAGAGAATTGGCACAAACCTGTAGTGCTTGACACTAACGACCGCAAGGAGGTATGGCAGAGTAAGGAGCTTCACGGACGCTTTTTCCGGGCCCTACATGGTCCCGATGTAGATCAATCAGCGTCCGTAGCCTGGCTACGTTCCGGGGATCTCTTTGGAGAAACCGAGGGTTTTGTCTGTGCAATTATGGATGAAGTTATGATGACAAATAACTACCGGAGATTTATTGTGAAGGACGGCACGGTTGACATATGTCGGGCATGCCACCGTCCGGGTGAATCAATTCGACACATTATCTCCGGTTGTTCTCGTCTAGCTAACGGAGAGTACTTGCATAGACACAACCTTGTAGCCAGGATTATCCATCAGCAACTTGCTCTAAAATATAACCTTGTGGAATCGGAAGTGCCGTACTACAGGTATGAGCCCGACCCAGTTCTCGAACATGGCAATATCACATTGTACTGGGATCGATCCATCATCACTGACAGGACTATTGTTGCCAACAAACCTGATATAGTGGTGGTGGATCAATCAGAGCGGCGTGCAATGATTGTTGACATAACAGTCCCGCATGATGAGAACCTCGTGAAAGCCGAGAAAGATAAGCAAATCAAGTATATTGACTTGGCTCGCGAGGTTGTCGACATGTGGGATGTGGACTCAGCGATCATTGTGCCGATAGTCGTATCTGCCAATGGCTTAATTGCTAAGAGCCTCGACCAACACCTTAGGAGGCTCTCGTTAGGTAGCTGGATCAAGGGCTTGATTCAGAAAGCGGTACTCCTAGACACGGCTCGTATTGTTAGGAGGTTCCTTTCTCTGGAGCCCTGACCGCCGGTAGCTTGGACCCTGTTCCCGATACCGGTGGGCTACTATTTTTATATTTTTAAATGTTTTTTTTTTTATTTTTGTTTAGAAGAAATATTTAAAAATGTAAATAATATGTAAATTAATCAATAAATGAACGAAATTCTTTATTTATATAAAAACAGATTGTAGTACAGGTTTCACAAAGTGGGTTGTTATAGATTTCTGACAATCAGGTGGGTGACGTGCTGTTCTTCTTGCTAAGCTATGAAATAGCCTGTATTAAGAAGTAACAGTCCCGATCCCCTCTAGTTATATTACTACAATTTTCTTTTGACAACTTAAATTTAATAAAAAATAAATAAAATAAAATTAAGTACAGATATCAATATTAATTTCTGCATGTGTGAGTGGGCGTGTGTTGTGTGTGTGTGTATGTGTGTGTGTTTCTCTGTTTGTGAGTGTGCGTGTGTATGTGTGTGTGTTTGCCTGTATATGCGAGTGTGCGAATGAGTAGTGCATGGGAGTAAGCATACTGCTGCAGTGTGCGTGGCTATGCGTCCCTAAGTACGTGAATTGTATAAGTGTGAGTTTGTATTTATGTTTTGGGGAGTGCTACAATATTTTAACTTGTCTTGTCATATCTTAATTAAATTAAACTAAATATTTTTCTGTTTCATCGTAGGTTTTATTTTGAAGGAATGTGCGGACAGTTTTTTTACATGTATGATAAGTCAATTTATAAATTGGACATTTATTATTTATCGCATTGTAAAGGGACGGACCTAGATAATAAAAGAATCTTTTAGTAAACATCAAGCGGGTTTTTGGCGTTATACATATTTTATCTTTTCGTCGTTTGGTGATTTCAACATAGGGGGTTATGCGGTGTTGCAACAGAATAGATTGCAAAATAAAGTGTTGGCGCACGTTGAGCACATTGCAATTTGTGTATAATTGATCAGTTGGATAGATTAATGGGCGGAAGGTAGCCACTTTCAGTATGGCGCGGTGTGCTACTTCCAGTGGTTTAAGGATAGTTTTAGCAGCACCACCCCAACTGGGAATACAATAGGTAATGATAGATAGGCATAAGGCAAAATAGACATTACGTATAATAGTAGGATTAGCAATGCTTCTAAGGATTTTAAAGATATATATAAGTTTGCGAACCCTGCCAGTGAGGACATTAATATGAGATTTAAATTTAAGATTCTTATCTATGATTATGCCTAGGTATTTGATTTCGTCCGAAGAAGATATGGGTGCACAATGGCATGACTTTTGAGTTTGCAAATCACATGTGTGAGCTCTAAGTAATATTCCTTTCTTTGGTTGGGAAGCAGAACTGACCGAATAGGCAATGAACTTGGTTTTTTGGGTATTAAGTGTAAGCGTGTGGAGATTAAGCCATGTCAGCGCTTCATTGAAACCATTCTGTGCTTTGTCCTCGAGTTCAGACCATGTGTTAGCGACGAAAGTTATGGCAGTGTCGTCTGCATACGATATCGTCTTGGCATTTGGGATATTTAAATTACATAAGTCGTTTATGTAAACTAGAAATAAGGTGGGACCCAATATGCTTCCTTGTGGAACGCCATAGTAAATGGGGAGCTCATCGCTACTATGCCGATCAATCCGGACTATCTGGGATCGATTTGTGAGGTAGCTTTGAAAGAGATCAAGCTGCAATCCCCTGACACCCATCTTTTCAAGTTTGAGTAAGAGAGAACGGGCGGGGACGGTATCGAATGCCTTCGCAAGGTCCAGAAATATTGTTAGGACTTTTTTATTAGTGTTTAAGTTCTGTACAATATTGTTAGTTAATTCCTGAACTGCATCATTGGTAGACATGTTTTTACGGAATCCAAATTGTTGTGTTGAGATTAGTTTGTTATGTTCCAAGTAGTTTACAAGCCTTTTATTAATAAGTCGTTCTAGTACCTTGGATAAGGCAGTTAGAACGGCTATGGGTCGGTAATTATTCGGCAAGTTCCCGTCGCCTCCCTTGAAAATTGGGTGAATGATTGCCTTTTTAAAAGAAGAGGGAAAGACTGCAGTCTCGAAACAGAGGTTAAAAATATGGCATAGTATGGGTGCCAGGCAGGTTGAGTATCTCTTTAGGATAAAGGGTGATATGCCATCCCAGCCAGTTGCAGCATCAGAGCGCAGTGAATAGATAACTGCTGTAATTTCGTCAAGATCAGTTGGCTCAAGGACGAACGATGAAGTTGTCGAGGTGCCAGGAGTGAGTTGAGTAACTGTCAATGGCTGCGTAGTACTAGACTGAATATTATTTGCAAGCTTCTCGCCGATGTTAACGAAGTAAGTATTTACAGTGTTGCATGATTCTATAGGTGTAGGTGACAAGGTAAGTAATTGTTCAGATGTATTTTTAGTTTTAGTAGTGTTAGTTACTCGTTTAATAGTATCCCATAGTGTTTTAGGGCTTTTACTAGCTTTATTTAGCTCCTCTTTATCATAATTTCTTTTAGCCTTCTTTAAAATACGAATACAATAATTTCTGTATCGAAGATAAGTGATTTTTAGAATTTCATTTCCTGGGAATTTTTTAACTTTCTTATGTAGCGCGTCCCTGTTTCTTATGCATCGTAATAAACCAAATGTAATCCATGGTTTTAGGATTCTTTTTTTTGATGAAACTTTTTTAATAGTGGTACTTTCAGAAATGGATATATTCACTAAATTCAGTAATTTATCAGTAGCCATATTTGCGTCTTTTATGTCAAAAATAGGGGTGAAATCCAGCTGTGACATTGATTTGTCAAGCCCGTCATAGTCAATTTTCGTTATGAAGTGGTTTGCGTCTTTTCGTGTACATTTATTATGGATGCAAAGTAAGGAAGAAAAGTGATCAGTTATCGTGGAACTTAAAACAAAGGTTTGGGTGGAGGAAATTGTTTTGAGAAACGTGTGGTCCAAACAATTGCCATCCCTGGTCGGTAGGGTATGGGCAGGCAGATAGCCGTGAAAAGCAAGGCAATTTAGGTATTCATGAGAGCGCATGTCAGATGTAGTAGTTTTGATGTCCACGTTTAAGTCGCCTGTAATCACTACCGATTTAAAATTATGCAGCGACGGAAGTATGCTGTTAAGAGCTGTGAGAAAGCTGTTTATATTGTCTATTGACGGTGATCGATAGATACAGATTATCGCCAAGTCAGAGTTGACTTTTATAATAAGACCAGATGCGGATCGGTTAAAATCTGGTTCTTCACATGAAACAGACAGATCCGATTTGGAATACACCACTACACCGTCACTTTGGTTTATATGTTTGGTTGTCATAAATGCAGAGTAATTATTGAGAATCGGTATAGTGGTATTGCTTGAGCATGGTAACCAACATTCAGTTAAAACAACCAGATCGCAATCGAAAGATATTCGGTGCAAAAGCGTTTGCAAGTTTAAAAAGTTACGGTTTATAGAACGAATGTTTTGTGATAGGATTTTAATGAACTTATTAGGACACTTCAAGATTGAGAGTGTTTCCTCAGGTGTGCAAGTATAGGTAGTTGATACGGATAGTTCGTCGATACTGTTTATTAAATTGTTTATGTTAGTAGTCATTTTACCGATAAGATAAAGGCACTTAGTGTGTGGCGAGAAAATAGGGTAGTATTTGTTTTAGAGGCGTATGGAAGGCTTATGTTTGAGAGTAATGTGTTTAAAAATATAGATTTTATGACATTAGAGTAGCTAGGTGAGGAGAAGCGGTGATGAACGCAAGCATATGTAAGTAGTATATATTGTGACATGTAGTAGTTGTTATATGTAGGTGTTGAGTGAGTCAGTAGGTTGTGTTGATGAAAATAGTTATATGTGTGAGTTTTGTTAGTGTTTGTATTTAGTATTTTAACATGGCAATTCAAAAAAATCCTAAAAGTAATCAAATGAAACGTAAGAAATAGCAGAGAAAGTAGTCATGCGTTGATGATGGTCGGAAGCTGTTTCAGTTGTTCTTCGCTTCTCACTACGATAGTCTGGCTATCAGAATTCTTTTTAAGCATAACTTTTCCATTGGACGTCCAGCAGTAGTCATACTGGTGTTGTTTAGCGTGGTTTCGAGTAAGATAAAACAACCTTTTTGTATTTGCTGTTAAAAGCTCAGTGATGTAGATAGGTGTTTCCGGAGCCGATTTCCGATAAGATAAAGGCACTTAGTGTGTGGCGAGAAAATAGGGTAGTATTTGTTTTAGAGGCGTATGGAAGGCTTATGTTTGAGAGTAATGTGTTTAAAAATATAGATTTTATGACATTAGAGTAGCTAGGTGAGGAGAAGCGGTGATGAACGCAAGCATATGTAAGTAGTATATATTGTGACATGTAGTAGTTGTTATATGTAGGTGTTGAGTGAGTCAGTAGGTTGTGTTGATGAAAATAGTTATATGTGTGAGTTTTGTTAGTGTTTGTATTTAGTATTTTAACATGGCAATTCAAAAAAATCCTAAAAGTAATCAAATGAAACGTAAGAAATAGCAGAGAAAGTAGTCATGCGTTGATGATGGTCGGAAGCTGTTTCAGTTGTTCTTCGCTTCTCACTACGATAGTCTGGCTATCAGAATTCTTTTTAAGCATAACTTTTCCATTGGACGTCCAGCAGTAGTCATACTGGTGTTGTTTAGCGTGGTTTCGAGTAAGATAAAACAACCTTTTTGTATTTGCTGTTAAAAGCTCAGTGATGTAGATAGGTGTTTCCGGAGCCGATTTCAGGTTCAGATGAGTTGATTTGATCTTATCTGTCGGATTACGTTTATTGTAGTCCTTAACAGTAGCAAGGAACTTCGTTTTTACTAGGGTATTACAGAACTCAACTGATAAACTTGATGTCAAATTTTCCTTTTTTGAGGGTAGTCGTACAATATCACGGATATTAGTGGATTCTGTATCAAGGCCTAGATGTCTTGAAAGGTGCGATATAGTTTCATACAGCATGATCTTGGTCTCATTCTGCCTTTTGGGTACATTGCGTAATTCTATAGAGGTTTTGATGAGATTGTGATCAAGAACTTCCAACTTGTTTTCTAACTTAGCTAACTGGATTGCCATGGAGCCGCGTTGATTTTCTAGTCCAGTAATTTTATTTTCAAGGGACTGTAATTGATCGGAGACCACTGTCATTGCTTTTTCGAGATCAGTATTTGTGACCTTAATTTCCGTATAGTGATTTTTTATTTCCTTAATATGGTCTTCCAATTTGTCCAAACGGGTGTTCTGAGTACAAATCATTTCATTTATCATCTTTTTTATTTCATTTTTAAACATATCCAGTTCACCACTAGTTACTTCGTCCGAAAGACATCTGCGTTTGGCTCTCTGGGTGATGTTCCCTTCTGGGTCTTTGTCTGCATTCAGCTTCCGGATATCAGACTCCGAACGCGATGAATATTGATTTGGAGGTGTTTTGGGTGGTGTCTTATACATTTTACTTTAACTTCTTAGTGCTGTTGTTTAATCCGAGTAAAAATCAAGATAAAGCAAAGTAGGTAAACGTAAGTTACTCGTTAATTGCTATGGCTCTTAATTAAGGCAGCCGAAAAGGGTGAATTCAAAGTATAAGTCTTCGGAAACCACCAGAGATGTCGTAAAAAATAAAATAAACATCCAAAAAGTAATGATGAAACTGAGGTTCGATCCACGGCTCACCAGAGTGTTATTCCGTACTCTGTGCCTCGGAACCAAACGTACGCTGCATTTAATGTTGAAATAGGCCAGCTGATGCCAAAACCAAAGCAACAATGTTCGCAACCTTGCTTTCACTTTGAAGGTCACACGCTTGACACAACTCGGTATGTCCACTGTTTATAACGACAATTTAAAATGTTTTTTGTCACTTTTGATATGATTTCTTTGGGACACACATGCACCACTACACACACCTTGTTGATCACTTAGTCTTTAACATTATTCAATAGGTTTTGGGTTGTTACAGTTCTTTAAAACCACTGTTTGTAAATAAATCCGATAGGGAGTAGTAACATTTGGTTAATAGGAGTTAAAAATGAATAAAGTAATAATTATAATGCGAACGGAGGCACAGGCAAAAGCTAGCAAGTAAATAAACTGACACTTACATATTATAAATCGTCTTCATAGGAGCCAGAATTTCTTGCACGTCATGCTTTTTCTTCACAGCGATGAGTCTGAACATCTCAATGACGAAGACCATGAGGTATCCTTCACCCAGCTGGTCCATCAGGTCCAGGTAGCGTTGCTGTGGTAGCTGGGTTGTTGATAGCCTCTGTTCCTCGATGTCTGCAAAGTTTTCAATATACTTCGTCGTAAACTGACTCTTATTGCACTACGATTAGGTTCAACATGCAATGTATTTAACGCGTGCTTTGTTCTCATTTAGCACAACAAAGGCTTTCCTTTCATTTTTTCTGTTTCTTCACGGATAACAATAATCACCCACGGTCTTCGGTTATGAGACTGTATATCCCGCGGAGTTGTGGAGGTCGAGGCTTTTTAAACGCCAAGACTCTCCACAATCGTGAGATATGCAGTCTCAGGGAATATTTCTTGGAAGCCGACGTGGGGATGCATCTAGATGTGGTTACGGTGGACAAGGGCCTCACCCCGCACTCCTTGGCTAAAGATAACTGGCGCAAACCTGTAGTACTTGACACTAACAACCGCAAGGAGGTATGGCAGTATGGCAGAGTAAGGAGCATCACGGACGCTTTTTCCGATCCTACATGGACCCGATGTAGATCAATCAGCGTCCGTAGCCTGGCTACGTTCCGGGGACCTCTTTCGAATGTTTTGTCTGTGCAATCATAGATGAAGTTATGATGACTCAAAAACTCAAAAAAACTCAAAGCATTTATTTCAATTAGACCATTACAGGCACTTTTGAATGTCATAAAAACAAGAACAAAAAATGATGCTGCTACAGTCCCGGTCACAAGGCATAATAACTTGTGAAAGTACTGTAGTTGACGACTGTAGATGACGAATAACTACCGGAGATTTATTGTGAAGGACGGCACGGTTGACATATGTCGGGCATGCCACCGTCCGGGTGAATCAATTCGACACATTATTTCCGGTTGTTCTCGTCTAGCTAACGGAGAGTACTTGCATAGACACAACCTTGTAGCCAGGATTATCTATCAGCAACTTGCTCTAAAATACAGCCTTGTGGAATCGGAAGTGCCGTACTACAGGTATGAGCCCGACCCAGTTCTCGAACATGACAATATCACATTGTACTGGGATCGCTCCATCATCACTGACAGGACTATTTTTGCCAACAAGCCTGATATGGTGGTGGTGGATCAATCAGAGCGGCGCGCAATGATTGTTGACATAACAGTGCCGCATGATGAGAACGTCGTGAAAGCCGAGAAAGATAAGCAAATCAAGTATATTGACTTGGCTCGCGAGGTTGTCGGCATGTGGAATGTGGACTCAGCGATCATTGTGCCGATAGTCGTATCTGCCAATGGATTAATTGCCAAGAGCCTTGACCAATACCTGAGAAGGCTCTCGTCTCCCCTACCAGAAGTCCCGGCATCATTTACTCCATTCTCCTTCATTTCATTCCTTACACAATCCATCCATCTTTTATTTGGCCTAATATTAATAAGGTTAATAGTATTAATTGCGTTACAAAATGACGATTCATAACATTAACTGAATCTGTGACTAACTTAAGAATTTTAACATAATTCGTTATAATTATCCTATTATACCCTAATATGAAAAAATAAACACATTCGAATTTAGAACGTCCTCCTTGTCTTTGAATTCGGCTTAAAATTAATAGTAAAATTCACAAACCTTCATGGAGTCCAGCTGCAGCAGTAGTTGTCGTCCACTGGAGATGGGGGCCCTTCTTCTTTATTTTCCCTGGTCTTCCATCATTCTTGGCAACAGTCACTTGAAGGAACCCATGCTCATACTTTTTGAACAGCTGCGCCGTATTTGCTGTTCCAGATACAATCCAGTCATTTCTAGGATCAGGCTTTCTTGGAGATACAGCCTCTGTGGTCTTATGGTAGGGTCGTGACTGCCCTTTTGAACCTTTTTTCTTTTTCTTCCTCTTGCCGCGTGTGTACGGAGCAATCTCTTTTAACCAGATCTTAGCATTTGAACCCACAGTTGTGGTCTTCATAGAGGTAGTAAGTGCAGTTGACGAACTCAGAGCCGGAGCTACGATGGGACGATAAGGTCGAAATTCATGAGGAACTATGTGAAGAATATCACTCATGAATGGTGGCTCCATTGGAAGTGGTCTGAAAGCACCTGGTGCATATGGATAACTTGCCACATAATGACCAGGAACATGTTCTGAAAACATGCTTGGATGCCTTATCAGTCCAGAATTGACTGAATGTTTTAGTCTTCCTGCATGATCAGGTGGGCGAGGCCATGGTGTTAAATCTTGTTTATTTACCAGCCTAATAGGACGCGGAGGCATAACTAGTGGAGATGCATAAAAATCTGGGAAAAAAGATCCTTCAGGATCAAAGTTTGGAGAAGGTCGGAACTCCACAACTTGAGATTTTGTTGTGTTCCTTAGATTCTGGTCATCCTTTGAGATTTGGCTCCTTAGAACATTTGTGAAGTTTTCATTAATGAAGGTCTCCCTTCTCGTGTCATTTTCGTTGTCATCTGTCATTATCACTGATAAATTTCCTGCTTTTAGCTCTAGATCTTTCAGTAAGGCGTTGACTTCTGTGAGAATTTTACGATGATGGTCTACAAGTAGGGTTTCATTGAATTTAGCTGAAAGGTGAGAGCACAAATTACAGTAAATATTAAAACTATCGTTTTAATTCTGGAACTACCTCCTAGGTCTTCATTGAGCACGATTGTTAGGTCCTGATATTGGATATTTCCATCAGAAAGGACAATTTCCAAAATGGCCTTTCATTTAGTTAGTTCCAAGGTTCCACTATCTGTTGAACTCAAAAACAATATCCCCCATTCAACTGTCATAGAGTTCTTGGTTGAAAACTTTGCCGCGAGATGGCGCTAAACATCTTGTATTGTTCCCAAATTAGTCGTTTATTATTTAAATAAAATCTAAAATCACTTATTCTAATTAAGCTGATTCAAAAGCAGATAAAACAATTTTCTGAAACGTCTGCATTTAGCAAATTCTATATTCAAGATGCTAATGAAAATAAATAACTTTTTTTAAATAAAAACGTACCTGAGACGATTTCTTCGCAATGAAGTAAACCATAATGTTCATAGAAACTTAATAATAATAGTAGCATAGCTGTTTCTTTTTTTTTATAAATTCCAAATACTATCGACTGATATTCTATGCTTGTCTAAAGTCTAAACATTTCAAAATGATTTCCATTTTTTTTTCTTTATTTTTTTTACGTTTCGTATTTAGAATGTCGAACTATGTAGTCGCCATTTTGTCAACAGTGTCCTACACCACCAACACAAGATTTGCACAATATTGTTTTTGTTTTTAATATGTTAATTTATTCATTCAATGCACAATGTACAAAAAAGTTACACGCTAGGCTTATACTATGTTCCACTACGATACAATATTATATTTTTATGTGCACTACAGATATTTAATTAAGAAACTTTGAGTTGTATAACTGAACTATCGATTGTTTTAAATTGAGTATTATCACGCGTAGTCAAAATAGCAGTTAGTATATTCGTTTTTTTTGTTTTAAACGGTTCGTTTCCTCTTCAAAAATAACTGTAGTATTTAAAAGCAGTCACTATTTCTGTTTTACTGTCAATAAAACTAGAAAAAAAATGTATAAAATTAGAAATAAAAAATTGTTGCATGTGTTAGGTCTAACAATACTTTTATGACTACATAAAAATGGTCATGATAACGTGTATTCGTTTTAGCACATTTGGTAGCTATAGGTACTGTGTTAATATCAAGAATTCTTAAATGAATTAAAACAGCCATTCTATGCGAAGGTGAAGTACTGTAATATATCCGCTATATTACTACAATAATTTTTTAATTTATAATTCGAAACATTGGTCCAATTATTGATAGAGTGAGTTACATTTTTGTTTGGTACATTTATTGTTGATGAGTTGATTTGAATCCGACAATTCACTGTCACTGTCGCTTTGATTTAACATCGTAACGTATGTTTAGAACATTAACTTATTTATAAAAATAAATTAAAATAAACTTAACGTTTATGTATTTGAAGAAAACAAAAATGCGGCAAATTCCTAGACTAATATTTTTTGTCGGAAAAGCAAAGGCATCAAGCTCATACGGCCTCGTCGGTTTTCGTAATTTTATTTAATAATCAGAACTGCATAATAAATGCGTATTCACTTTTCAAAAAGAATGCTTAATATAATCTCAATGGTGAAAACACAGATGTAGTTCAGTATAAATTTTGGTAAGTATTCCAAATTTAAATCACATTCTCCCCCTAGAGGATGAATGAAATTCAGTACAATTTTCTTTCCCTGTTTTTAACAGATTAAAAATGACTATACTACCTGTAATTTTTGCCCTTGCGCCTAATAGATTGTAATAGCAATGCAAAATTTTCCCTGTTTCTTCCTCATATCTTAATCTTTTTAAAAAAAATAGCCTATGTCCGTCTCCAGGGTCCCAACTATCGCTATACCAAAATTCATCAAAATCGGCTTAGCCATTAAGGCGTGAGGACGTAACAAACAAACAAACTCACTTTCACTTTTATAATACATTATAATATTAGTAAGGATACTAGCTTTTGCCCGCGGCTTCGCTCGCGTTAAATTAATTAGGGGTAACACAGTTTCCCTTGCGCCTTATTGATTTGTAATAGCAAAGCTAAGTTTAACCTTTTCTTCCCTCTTTCTCCCTCACATCCCACTTTTAAAAAAAAAATAGTCTATGTCCGTCTCCTGGTTCCCAACTATCTCTGTACCAAAATTCTTCAAAATCGGTTCAGCCATTAAAGCGTGAAGAGGTAACAAACAAACAAACTCACTTTCGCTTTTATAATATTAGTAAGGATTAGTAAGGATTTGAAATATACATCTCACACTTCCTACGCCATTTCTAGTCTTCACTTTTTTCTCTAATTCTTTATTTAAAACGACTTGAATATTGGAACGCCATGGCCAACCAGCCAGCATTCGGCTTCGGTTAAGTTAAGGCATAGAACCTCTTACAGTAACCAGTACCATAAAATCAAACGAGGTGACAAAATGGCGCCCAATTTATACTCCACAGGCAGTGGCCCAAGGAGTACCTATCGTACCTATAATTACACAGTTCCTGGTGTGCTGGTCAAATAAGCAGTTGTTTTTAGTAAAATACTGGTATTTAGCTGCATAGGTAAGACTGGAACCTGCTAATCAGATTGATTAATTGATAAATGCAGATTGCAAACAACAGTTGTCACAAAAATCAGTAACGCCTGACATAAAAGCGTTAGCTATAGGTTGCGTCTCAGTGATTAGTTGTTTTTGCTATTCTCATCTTCATGCAGGGTTTATTTTCCGGAATTTTCGTTTAAGAAATCATCAAATAACTTCTCCCATTCTGGGTGGAGCAGAAGGGACTGTCAGACTTTTACTGGCTAAATTAAAACTGAATTACACACGGAGACTAATCATTATCAAACTGTACAAAACGAGTTTATTATGTTGATCTTTCACTGTGCGAGAAAGCGATACAAAGTGAGCCCACGTTATAGTGGAAAGACATCATCATCTGCCTAGCCTTTTCCCAACTATGTTGGGGTCGGCTTCCAGTCCAACCGGATGCAGCTGAATATCAGTATTTTACATGGAGCGACTGCCTATCTGACCTCCACAACCCAGTTAGTACTGGGTAATACGATACCCCTTGGTAAGACTGGTTGTCATTGTCAGACTTTCAGGACACTGACTACCTGTTACGACTGTCAAAGATCTATAAATGACAGCCGGGACCAACGGCTTAACGTGCTTTCCGAGGCACGGAGGAAACTCGGTATGTAACGGGTGGTCACCCATCCACAGACCAACCTAGGCAAGCGCGGCTTAACCACTCTGCACGACAGGATTTTGACACATGACACATCAGCTGAATCGGTGGGGTGACGCGAATTGTCATGAAATTCAACATTTTTCATCAATTTACAGCATTCAATTTTGTTATTAAAAACAAGTCACAGCGGCTGTTTCAAACGATAAGTTCGAGGTTTATATTTCTAAAAACCTCATAAGGTCGATAAAACAGCGTCAATCTATTGTAAAATGTGTGTAAAATACATACTACTACACCCTTCCAAAAATTAGGTACTTTAGAAACGCTGGAAATAATGTATAATACAAGATAATCCTTTGAAAATAAAATCGGAAATCTAAAATAAAAACAGTGACATTCCATCTGCATTCTTATTTTTGCCATTTTACCTATAAATTAATAAAAAAACACGATACAAATCTCGAGAAAAAATACTACAAAATGTATTGCAATATGACATTTCTTAGTGCTGACCGTAAAACTAAGTTTCATCATTACGATTAAAAAGTTGCATTCAACCTAATCGATAATCGTAATAGAGTAAACTTTCAAAAAAGTTTTGGGACCATTGAGGAATTTACCTATGGAGATGGCATATTGTTCTACTATAGGTTGTACAAATATCTATGATATCGAAAAGAAAAGAAAGACAACAACATTTTGTCACGTGCTTTTTTGTTAAGCTATTATTTTGCTATGCGCCAAGATTTGAGGTACATTTGCTGTCAAACGTTTTCGCGATAAAAGATTTTGGCTGTTTTCTTAAATGACGATGAATGAAAATGGAGGCCATTTTTGTAGGAGGTCATGCTAATTCTGTAGGTAACCAGTCAGGCAGCCCAGCCGGCACAACCATACCGTACCGCACCTAGAAAGCCATGCCTCCGCAGTAGAGCCTTGTTTTAGACGGACAGGGACTCCGTACACATCGAGGCTCTAAAATATTGACACTTAAAAGTATTGGTTGGATAAAAAAAATAGAAAGGTATAGGGAGACCTTAGCGTATCAGTAAGCTGTTCAGCCTATTAAAAACAGACCGGCCAAATGCGGTCATATCTTTACCCTACGTAGACATGGAGAGTTGCTTTTTTCACAGCTCCAAGGGACTACAGATATGAATATTTGGGTTCTGTTATTTATTATGAGGTACAGAACCCTAAAAAGTATTTTTCAATAGTGTATTTCTCTTTTTCTCAACAGATTTTGTGTAGGCCTCCTTAAAATTCCGCCATTTATATCGGTCTTGCGCCACTTGGATGGGAAATCATCAAATATCCGCTCCGATCTGGGCGGAGCGGGCCCCCCCGCTCCGCCCAGACCGGAGCGGATGTGTCAAACTTTTAACAAAAACCTTTTTGCTTTGCTGACATCTCCTTGAGACGCGCGTGGAATCGCCTCGGCCTGTCGTCACCAGACGGGTGGCCGGTGAGCTACCCATTGCTCACCTTCCACAGACCCACATCTACGGTGGCCAGGTGTCGTCTCGCGGCGTTCGACGCCTGTAGCGTCTCCCGCGGTGGCTGGCTTGGTTCGAGGTTCTCTACTTCAAACATCACCATGTCCTCCCAGACACAGCGGTGATCCGCTCAAAAGAAAAGACTGCCAGTGTGTGTACCGTGTCATCCGGGCGATCGTCACATTGGTGACACCTGGGTGTTTCTTCCCGCCCAATAATGTGCAGGAACCTGCCGAAACTTTCGTGCCCGGTGAGGACCTGCGTCAGGTGGTAGATGAGGATGCCGTGGCACCTCACTTCCTCCGCTCTAGGCGAAGCGGAGGGGAGTGTCAGAGTTTTACTGACTAATATCCACCGGTTCCTTCTTTTACTCGGGGCCCCGGTACGTAAAGGGCAATAGAAGTAACTTGGGTGGGTTTTAGTCAGTACAAGTCTGACACTCCCCCCCGTTCCGCCCAGAGCGGGGGAAGTTCTTTGATGATTTCTAACCCCAACAAAAAAACCCCGGTACATGACAAGAAAACTCCAGTACCTGTTTGTGAGTTTTCTTGATGTCGTGTTTCCATCTCAATTGTGGTCTTCCTCTAGGCCATTTTTACCCCAAGGCTTCCACTCCAAGAACACTTTGGCCTACGTGCCATGTTTTAGGAAAGAATGAATACGCTTTTCAAATAACCAATCCAACCATACTACAATTTTGTCGAATAAATATAATTTATCTTGGCTGATTTTTTTATTGTGCCTACCAAGATCATAATTAGGGCGTTCTATATTCAACCTTATTTATTTCTATTTGCAATTCACATTCAAATAGTAGGAACGAAACCAAATTATTAATAAAATAGCTAATAAACATTTTAATATTTTGAACAGCGAGCGCATTCCTTATTTGAATATTTATCTGAAAATAAAATTGGCGCGAATTTAGCCATAGATCAGTTTGTACTGTTTGTTGTTGAGTCGGTTTTAGTGGCGTAAAAAATATTATAATCAATATTTATAGCATTTTACATGTATTACAAAATTAATTTAATTTTTCATCTAACAATTTCTGATATTCCTTATTTTAATTATTCGAGTTGATTAATTTACAAGAAAATAATCGATTGAAATAATCGCATTTACACATCACAAAATTAAAAAAAAAAGAAATGGACGTCAATTTCGGAAGTGAATTTAGTAGTGGTTATGAATATTACGTATTAATGGTCCTATTATTGTAAATTACGATAAGATCTGGGCATTTTCATGTTATTAATAATATTTGCAATGACATTTGTCTCATTTGTTATAGAATCTATTCGCGTCTGTGTGATATAATGTGGAATTAAAAATGTAAACAAGCACGATTGGCGCCAAACTTCGACTTTAGATTTCAAAATGTATCATTACCACTGCTAATATAAGTTCAATTACGAATGATTTCTTCACGTAATAAAAGGACACGTTAATCATGCCCAATAATGTGGAGTTTGTATGTCCGAAAACCATTTTTTTATGATTTTTAGCGTCGACCTACACTGCCATCAAAATGGCGATGATCGTAATTTACGCATTTGAATTTTATAAGACTTAATTAGGAAACTTGCTCAATAATTAAAGAACTTCTAATGACGTTTACATATGAGATTTTTATTCTACTATCTTAATGAATGCACGCCCATATTATTTTTTACCTAGAAAATAAAATATTTACAAAAATAATGAGGAGGTCGAATGACTTAAATGTTCGACCCCTTTCGGGGCCAGTACCGAGCCAGCGGAGGTTTGAATGTCGAGCCCCTGAAGGGGTCCGTACCGAACTATACGGTTAACCTATAGATCGACCCGAGCGGCTGCTATTATTTAGCCACGAGCTCCTCATGTTATAGTGGAAAGACATAGATTAATAAATAAATAAATTCTTCATTTCAGTACATTGAACATTGTTATAGACATCTTATATTTATTGTTAAGACATTGTGAATATTATTAGACTGATGGATCGCTGTGTGTACCTACGTCTGTTCATTATAATGTTATATTATTTTAAATACAATTGCAAGCCAAGACCCTTGACGAGAACGCGTCAATTTCAAACCAGTCTCTTGGGGTCATCGGCGTACCTATATTCAAGCCTTAAAAAAAACTTACATCCTTCGGGATCGAAGCCACACTGCACAAAACCTTTCCCACCTACCTCATGCCTATAAGAACATAGAAACATCTATAAAATTGACGCGTTTCTTTTTTTTCAAAATGGCCGTCTTTTTTTTCTTAAATTGATCGCCATAACGCTATTGTCAAAGTTAACAGGTACAATGTCATGGACTATAGAGTTTAAAAACCGCGAATGTGTTGTGTTTGTAAACACAGTGGATTGAACCAAGATATTTTAATATTTTTATCGTTGATATCCACCACGACAGCTTCAGTAAATTTAGTAAATTTATCATTGAGCACTATTCTCCCATCAATGTTTTGTATTTAATAAGATTTAACAGAATGATGTGATATAATGTCACAGATATTTCTTTCATAGATTATAATTATTTGTAAGTTTCTTTTTTGTTGTTGTTATCTTAATTTATTGATTATAAAGTTATTGATCTGCTTTAAGTTACCCATGTCTAATAAAATTATTGCTATTATTTTTACTAAATGTTAAATTATTGTAATTTAATAAATTTGTTTTTTTTTTGTTCTTGTAAAAAAACGTTATTGTTATAAACCATAAATATTTAATGCATGTGGTGTTAGCCTGTAAGGGATTGTTGCACTTGTAAATCTATTTAAGTAAATATAAGCAATTATGTATTTGTAAATGTTTTGTGTAAACAATTTGTTGGCTAACAAAAAAAAGGTATTGCAGTTATGACATTACGGCCAGCTGGAGACCTGAGGGACCAGAGGCTCTCGTAAATCACAGGATTTTGGACGCCACGCGGACGAAGTCGCGGTCGGAAGCTAGTGCTGAATAAAAACGAATTTTTTCTTTTAGTTTTAACCAACCAAAAAAAAGGGTGGTATAAGTCTGAAGTGTGTATCTGCGGATCTGTGTGTGACTGCGGCATCGTAGCTCCTGAACGGGTGCACCGATTTAGATAATTTGATTTACATGGAGCGACTGCCTATCTATCATCAAGAATATAGTTAACTTGGTTACCTTCAAGCTCCTTGTCAAAACTGCTGCTAGAACTTTGGAAAACACGCCGTAACACGGGCGGAAATATCAAAATAACCTAACCTAACGTTTTATCGACCAGTCACATTCGCTATTTTGAAACACCCACCGTTACAGTTAAAGATTCTATTGTATTTTTTTATGCTAGGAACACAAAAGATCACCTGATTTTTATTAATGGCAACTTTTGGAAATGAAAAGCGCGGGTCGTGATTTATGGTAAGCCAAATCTTGTAAATATGGAATGTAACATGGCTTTTTTATTTAGACCTTTGTTAGAATATTGCGGTCCTGAGAACATATTATATTGGGCATGTTAAGGAATCACTTGATAGTATGAAGTTGTGTGTCATGGTCGCTTCAATATGAATACTATTTTACATGGAGAATACCAAAATGAATACCAGTATTATACATGGAGCGACTGCCTATCTGACCTCCACAACCCAGTTACTACTGAATAATACGTAAGGCTGTTTTTCCGACTTTCGGGACACTGGCTATCAGTAACGACTGTCAAAGATCTACAAATGACACCCGGGACCATTCTGTTGTCACAAACTAAATTAAAACTACTCCAAATTTCACTGAAATTTAGTTTATTCCTGTCGAACGACGTTTCCTATTCTGAAATTGATTGACACAATTTAACTAAATATGTAGATGTATATTATACTTTGACAGCATTAATGATAGTTTAGTTACTGAATTCCGTTTTCGTTTTTCACCAAAAATAGTGGTTGCTAAATAAAACAAACTGTTATCGCGACTAAAATGGTGAGTAATAAAATTAGATGTAAATAGACATGTCAATTTAATCTTAGAAGTGAGATTTGTTTCTAAATACGGGCAGTTTTTAGAAACAAATCTCACTTCTGAAACCCGGTCGTGAAACCGCATTTGAGAAATCGATATAATTAGGTAATTAACAAATATTGAGACCTGGATTGCAACTTGATTGTGAAGTGATATCACTACTGATTAATACATCAGTTCTACTGGCAACTTCGGCCTTTTGGCATCAATATGACAGATTCTATGTTATCTGTAGTAAAATAGAGATCACATTTCAAACTGTCTATTAATTCGTATCAAATGTGGTGCGCCTGGATATAGAGCTGAGATGATCTTGACACTATATTTATTAATTAAGAAACATCTTAAGAGCATCTTCTTAAGACCACGAGTGAAATTGTTTCTAAATACTGCTTTTAGTCTAGTTTAATCCGGTAGTCATCAGAATGGGCACCATTATGACAGAATTTAATGGTCAGTGTACCACGCATAAGAAATATAGTGGTATACAATACAAATGAACGAATGTCTATAATTTGTCTCAATCCTTACTTCCTTACTAATTAATACTATAAAAGCGGAAGTGAGTTTGTTTGTTTCGTCTTCACGCCTAAATGGCTAAGCCGATTTTGATGAATTTTGGTACAGAGATAGTTGGGACCCTGGAGACGGACATAAGCTATTTATCCTATATGAGGGAGAAAGAGGGAAGAAAGGGGAAAACTTAGCATTGTTATTACAATAAATTAGGCGCAATCGCAAAACATACAGGTAGCAGGTACCTGCAATTAAGGAAAGGGGAACTGTGTTACCCCGAATTTAACCCGAGCGAAGCCACGGGCAAAAGCTAGTATTATCAAAACATACAGGTAGCAGGTACCTGCAAATCAGGAAAGGGGAACTGTGTTACCCCGAATTTAACCCGAGCGAAGCCACGGGCAAAAGCTAGTATTATCAAAAGTTACTGAAATATGAGGTACGATGAGTTTTCAATACTTGAATATGTTTAAATGTCGGTTATAAATTCCCACCATACAAAAAGAACAGTAACTCTCAAAACGCAGCGTAAAACAAATGTTTCGGACAAATGTTGCTAGCTACAAAAAAGGAAATATCACCAGTATTACCACAGACAAATATGGTTAACCGTGAACGCTTACTTTTCGCGCGAAAACATTATTTGCTCGAGTTTTGTGTAAATAGCGAAATGTGTTTGGTCAGGCGTGAGGGCGGATGCAACTATTTGACGTTTTGGTTAGAACTGTCACTGTAGAGATAAAGGTTAGAAGGACCGCACTGCACAATGAGGGCTTTAGTTTTTTAAAATCACCAGATGTCGCCACTGATTAAGGTGCTGTAAAAAGAGTAAGTATTTAAATTCAATTTCATTTCATATCAAAGTCTATCAATTCTATTCGAAAGATTAATATTACTTAAGTTTTAAAATTAAATGTCAGTATTATAGAGATCATTAAGAAACTCGTCTAGAGTATAATTTTTTTTTATATCGTTGTCAAACTTTTGCACTTATCTGTCTAGTACCCAATTGACTAAGAAGGATATAGCACTAAGCCCAATACATTGTTTCCTTGTGCTTTCTGTTGAACAAGGCTTGTTTCCTCTACCTATTTAGTAATGGCGGGAAAGTAAGGGATACGTCAACAACCTTATTACAGTGCTGCTAAATTTCTGTGGTTATATTCTCTATGTTTCTGCCCAAACATCTGATTAGTCAGTACTAACTGTTGTGGAGCTCAGATAGCCAGTCGTTCCATGTAAAATATTGGTATCCAGATACATCTGTTAAAACTGGGAAAAGGCTTGGCAAATGAGGTTCGTTCCGAACTCGACGAAAATTATTCTAAAAGATTGTTTTAAGTATTGTCTTATCACTAATTTAGGTTTTGGATCTTGAGAATGACTGGCCGGGGTGTTAGCAATGTTTTTGTTTCTAATAATGTCAATTCAGTACTGAAAATAATCATCTTATTGGCTCAAAAACTGTCGCCCATATTAAAAAAAAAAATTGGTTGTTTGTAAAGTAGGTTTACGATCGAGATGTTTACGTGATAACGTCTTATTGGTGATATAAGTTATCACCAGTAGTGACATCTAAAATGAAATTAAGTACTAATTTAAAGTTTTTTTTTCGAGCCAAGTAACAGATGGCGCTACCATCTTTATGAAATGTCGCTTGTGAGGTTTTGGTGTGACACAAGTTTCTGAACATGTCACCCGACTAAAACGATTTTAAAGACGTTATCACGTCAAAATACGAAAGACAAAGATAATTGAAACAGCCTACATCGAAAACAAAATATTAACAAGAATACCTTCTACGCGCATCTGTACATAAAATTACTTAAGATTCGTTTAAATTGAAATTGTAATATTTGAGAAATAAAGAATTTTAAACCTTAAAAACAAAATGGTGTAGTTAGTTCCGATTTTGACCACGCGCCCTGTACCCACGCACAAATTCCATAGACAAATTCCCACAGAATAGATACCAACCTCCTTTCTAGTGATCGATTTAAAAAAGAACCAACAATAATAATGGCGGGAAAATTCGGTTCGACCGGGTGTATTTTTCACGGCAATTTTTTAAATTTTAATTTTTATTAGATAATTGGTTCAGTTAAGGTTTTTATGTAAATATATATTTTCTTTGTAGTGTATATTTAATGTATGTGTAGATTTTTCTGGATTATTGGTAAGTTTTTGTAAATATTTGTATCTATCCCTTTGTACTGGATTACCAAGACGAATCCCGGGTTGTATGAACGACCCGCCTATTTTAGATGTGGGGGATTTAGGCCTTGGCTTAAGTCCCCCTGTAAGGAATTATGTCACAATTTCCAATACTACAAGCAAAGATTTAAGTGGTATGGACACTGATGGATCTGTAGCCACAGGAAGTGGAAGGGAAACAGATGCTTCGACTTCCGGAAAAGTCAGTGCTTCTCGTAAGAGGCGCTCACATAAACATAAATCAATTTGTAAACATTGTAACAAAACAAAACGGAGTAGACATGGGGCGATCCCTGAGGGAGCCTCTTCTGTTGAAACTAATTGCATTTGTAATTCCAGCGCAGAAGTTAATAACATTTTAAATACTAAATCTGAGCTTACTCTTAAAAATAACCATACATCAGTTCCACAGTCTCAACCCTTTGATATTTCTGTCACTCAAACCCTTCAGTCAGAACCACCTGCAATACAAACTGGTCAATCAGTTGGTGTAGGTAGGAAGGAGTACCAGGCCTCTGATACAGGTCCTTACATAGTCCATGTTCAGCGTATTACAACTACTGAAAACAGTGGCACCATTCTGCACCCAATTGCTTTTGGGAATTTTCTTAAAAATAACAAATTTGAAAATATTGTTCCTGGCAGTGTGAAAAGAATTGGTAGGAATAAGTGTGTTGTAGCTTTTACAAACCCTATTGCTGCTAACGCATTTATGAGTAGTAATCTATTGCCTCTGAACAGATTTAAAGCTTTTTTACCTACCTATAATGTTACACGGATGGGCTTGGTCCGAGGTATCCCATCTGAATGGAGTGAGGATGATGTAAAAGAAAATATTTCAACTCCCATAGGTACTGGTGAAATATTGAAAGTCAGGCGCCTCAACTATAAAGTCCAAGTGAACGGGTCACCCATATGGAAACCATCCCAAACTATTGTTATTACATTCGATGGTCAAGCCTTACCTAAAAGAATTTATATGTGTTACAATGCACTACCCGTAGAGACTTATGTGTATCCCACAATTCAGTGTTTCCGGTGCTGCCGTTATGGTCATACAAAAAATCAATGCAGGTCAGCTGTCCCTAAATGTTTTAAATGTGGCCAAAACCACTTAGGTGAAACATGTTCGCTAGAAGAGGATTCTGCATCATGTATTAATTGTTCTGGATTCCATTTTGCTACAGACAAGACTTGCCCTGAATTTCAGAGGCAAAAAAACATTAAATATACTATGTCTCATTCATGTATTTCATATGCAGAAGCAAGTAAATTACACCCAGCCACCTCAAAATCCTATGCAGATGTTCTCACTACAGGTACATCTCATGATTCTCTTGTCACCAATTATAATAATATGTACAGCTCAAAACCTAAACCCTCAACTTCTTCATCTCATAAAAAGACTGTCTTCCTGAAACCGCGAGCTCCTCCCAAATCAGTACAGGGTTATGATAGAGCAGCTCATAACGCCCTTGTGATGGAGTTTCAACCCCCATCTTTGGTGAATGGGTGTGCTTTACCTAAGGAATCCGATAATAAACTGCAGAAGAACGAGAATGAGCAAATTGTTGACGTTATTATAGACCTTATAAAAATGTTATTATGCAAAAACATTTCTTTGGAACCGTACAACGTGGAGCGCTTAACTAATTTATTACTAAACAAAAACCCTAAAGATGGACACAATAATTCAATGGAATTGTCGATCAGTAATACCTAAAAAAACTGACCTAATTTACTTATTAAATAAATTTAAACCAAACATTGTAGCATTATCTGAAACCTGGATTAAAAGTAATCAATTATTCAGTATTTCAGGTTATGTTTGTGTACGCAATGACAGAGCTGATGGATATGGCGGTGTGGCCATATTAATTAAAAACAATACCCCATTTTCTCGTGTCTCTTTTCATTCATGTACTTATATTGATATTGTTGGGGTAATTGTTGGTAAAACTACTTATGTTTCCATTTACATCCCTACTGCTAATATTAATGCCTTACAAGAACTTAACAATATGTTGTCATCCCTTCCTAGACCATTTTTAGTAATGGGCGATTTTAACTGCCACCATCAGTGTTGGGGAAGTGGTGAGACAAAAAGAGAGGGGGTTCGTTTGTTAGAAATTATAGACGATCATAATCTTTGTATCATAAACACTGGTGAACCTACTCGAAGGACTAATGTAGGTGAAATTGATAGTGCTGTGGATTTATCTATATGCTCTCCTAGTTTGGCTCCATCTTTATCTTGGTCCCGTTTCTCTTCTACTTTTGGAAGTGACCATTTTCCTTTGTTAATTACTTCTTCAGTAAATTTCACTATAATACCGAAAAGACCCCCTAGATTAAAATATAGACTAGGGAACGCAGACTGGAATAAATTTAAAACGCTTATTGATGCTAAAGTTGCTGAGCTTCCGCAAATTACTCAGGGTGGAGAAAATGATTGCTCTAGGGCTTTAGCGCTGTGCGTAATAGAAGTAGCAGACCAAGTTTTCCCTTGTAAAAAAATTTTTTCTGGCAAAATCCCTATGCCTCCATGGTGGGACTCTTCGTGTTCCGATGCAGTAAGGAAGCGAAAGGAAGCTGAACAAAAATATGCTGAAGACATGTCAGATGAAAATTTGGACAACCTTAGGGAAATTATTAATGGTACACGGATTTTTCTCAGAGATAAAAAACTTCAAGGATGAACTTGAAGGATGAAGGTCATTCTGTATATCTTTATCGCCCAGCACATGCCCGTCAGAAGTTTGGCGCAGTATCAAAAGATTTAGAAAAGCCTTTAGTGACACTGCTTCCTTCACACAATTACCTTTATCTCTTACTAATAGTTTTCTTGATAAGCTAGCTCCTGCATCAGCTCCAGAGTATGATCAAATTTACCCTCATTTTACTTCGTTAAATGTTGACAATCATCCGTCTTTGAACTCTCCCTTTTCAATGTATGAATTGAAAGGGGTATTAACATGTTTAAAAGACTCGGCCCCAGGAGAAGATGGTATTCCGTATTCTTTTTTTTCACATTTCAGTGATGATACATTATCATACTATTTACAAATAATTAATTCTGTTATGGTTTCTGGAAATATTCCAGAATCCTGGCGTTCCCAGGAAATCTTGCCGATACTCAAACCAAATAAAAATTCAAATGATATCCTCTCATACCGGCCTATTGCGTTATCATCAGTTCTTACCAAAATTGCAGAACACCTAGTTAAAAATCGTCTAGAGTGGTATATAGAAAGCAATCAACTACTAGCAGACAGTCAGTTTGGATTTCGTAAAGGAAAAAGCACAACCGACAGTTTAAGTGTATTCACCACTGACCTGCGCATAGCTTTTTCAAAAAACCAGTCTGTTGTTGGCGCATTTCTAGATATAACAGGCGCGTATGATAACGTACTAATATCTGTCCTTAAACGGAAGCTGATTAATTTAAACGTCCCCACTCTGCTTATACGGTTTATCATAAATTTGTTATCGGTCAGATTTATATCTCTTCTTTTCGGTGACCAAAAAATAACGAGGACAGTGTTTAAGGGCCTTCCACAAGGTTCAGTATTGTCACCATTGCTTTACAATATTTATACATATGATCTAGAATCATCCCTACAAAAATCAGCTGATGTTTTACAATATGCCGATGACCTTTTAATTTATACTACCCACAATAACATCTCGGATGCATGTAATGCCTTGACCGTCTCCCTAAGTCTTTTACAGCAATGGTTGCAAATTAATGGGTTAAGTCTTTCAATAGAAAAAAGTACTATAGTAGTTTTTTCAAGAAAACGTAATGTTCCTTCCCCAATCGTTACCTATGATAACATTAGTCTTCCTGTGAAAAATCATGTTAAATTTTTAGGATTAATTTTAGATAACAAACTTTCTGGCAAACAACACTTTGACTTTGTGGTTGAAAAATGCGAACGTCAACTTAATATTATGCGGTGCCTTTCCGGAGTATGGTGGGGGGCACATCCTTTTAGTCTTAAACTTTTATATAATGCAATAATTCGCAGTATACTTGATTATGGAACGTTTTTGCTTGAAGATGGTAACAGAAAAGGTCTTCAAAAGTTAGATAGCATTCAGTCTAAAGCTCTTCGAATCATTTCTGGAGCCATGAAGTCAAGTCCGTTAAATGCCTTGCAGGTAGAAGTAGGAGAACCTCCACTTCACCTGAGAAGGCAATATCTATCTGAAAGATTTTTATTTAAATCGATGCAGTTTTCTGATCATTTGCTTCACTTAAAATTATTAGAATTGGATAATCTTATACAAACTTCACCCTATTGGCGACACAAAGATATTCCGTGTCTAGTTAAAAGCCTCAGGAAGTTTAATTCCATACCATCGAGTATTCATAGCTCTCCTACTCTTCCTATATTTGAGTGCAAAATTTTTGAGCCATTACTTGTCTCTCCTGTAGTACATTATAATCTCGGCATAGAAAAAAGTGACGCAGGAGCTAACATAAAATTTAATGCCGCGGTCGGTGAAAACTGGATGGACTGTCATTATATCTTTACGGATTCATCCAAAACACGGTTCAGTTGTGTGGGAGTTGGTATATTTCATTCTCAGTATAAAGTTGTACAGATGGTAAAACTTCCGCCTGAAACTTCAGTCTTCACTGGAGAATGCTTTGGTCTGTTCAAGGCATTAGAGTATGTTTTGATCGCGAAACTTAAAAATGTTCTCATACTATGCGACTCTAAAAGTGCGTTACAAATTCTCGAAAAATTTACATTTAAAATGAAACCCTTTTACCCTATTGTATTTGACATTAGAAAACAGTTGCACAAATGTTTACTAAAAAACTACACGGTACAATTTGCTTGGATTCCAAGTCATTCCGGAATCCAAGGAAACGAAAAAGCTGATCAGTTGGCCAAACAGGCAGTGCATAATGGTGACGTTTTCCCATACAAAAATTTCTGTCATGATCTTGTTAGCCTCCCTAAAGACTATCTTCGGCATTCCTGGGATCTTCTTTGGAGTAAAAGCTCTCAAGTAAAGGGTAAGGCATATGCTTCAATTCAGCCCTCGATCCCAACCAAACCATGGTTTTGTAAAATAAAATGCTCTAAACTCATTACAAGCATGTTAATTCGTATGCGGCTTGGCCACGTTTGTACTCCTTTCCACCTTGCTAAGTTGCACATTGTGGATAATAATCTTTGTGAGTGTGGAGATGATGTTGGTACGTTAGATCACATATTCTTCTCCTGTTCACGTTATGATCGTTCATCATTCCTCCGTTCTCTTGTTTCCCATAATGTTCCTCTTCCTACTTGTGTATCTTGTTTAGTAATGAATCCTATTGAATATTTTAATTTGATATCTGTATTTTTGTTCAAAAATGATATAAAAATTTAGTTTTTTTTGTATGTTTATTTATATCCTTTTTATCCTAATATATATTGAATAAATTATTTCCTTTCCTGAACCTTACAAAATCCTTATCTCCCCGATTTTTTAAATATTTCCCTACCTTTTACTACCCGAAATTGGCACAAAGACACAACTAGTGCCACACCAAAAAAAAAAAAAAAAAAACAATAATAATGGAGGCCGTAGGAGCTCGTATTAGTGCAATGAACGCCGTCTCCGCCATTAGGATCGGGGACCTGTCGTAATCACACAGTTTTTGCCTATGATTAGACATTACAGTGCCTTACGGAGTCATTTGAGACAAAAAGTTGCTGCAAATCTCGTTAGTAACAGCTTCCAGTTGCTTGGGATAGTATAGGTGCTTGTGTGCCTTGATTACAGATTTGCAATAAAGGGTATATAGAAAAAAAAAACTGTTTTGGCAAGCAATGTTCATGGTGATGGGACCGTTCGCGTCCTTTTTACATTATTTGGCAGGTACAATCGGCAAAGGAGAAAAGACCAGACCCTTCAGATACAGTTAAAATTTTCTTTACCTTTTGAACGCCGTTGTCACATATATGTGACACACAAGAGCAAATTTTAGACGCCGACGACACAAAAATGTGACAAAAACGTAGCTAAAATGAGTTTCCATTAAAGTTAAATGTATTTGAATGAAAACAAACAGTTCATTATCGCCCATGTATAAATAAATAAATAAATATCTTGGGACAACTCACACACGGCTATCTGATCCCAAGCTAAGCAGAGCTTGTGTTATGGTAACCAGACAACTGATATACATACTTATATAATTTATAAACACATACATATTATAGATAAATCACACCCAGACACAGAACAAACAATCATGCTCATCACACAAAGTTTGTCCTGGATGGGAATCGAACCCACGACCTCCGGCTCAGCAGTCAGGGCCACTAACCACTAGACCAACAGGCCCGTCAAATTCGTATTGCCCAACTATGAGATAAATATTCTTACTGATATTATAAAAGCGAAAGTGAGTTTGTTTGTGTGTTACGTCTTCACGCCTAAATGGCTTAACCGATTTTAATGAATTTTGGTACAGAGATAGTTGGGACCCTGGAGACGGATATAGGCTATTTTTTTTAAGTGAGCAATGAGGGAGAAAGAGGGAAGAAAAGGGAAAACTTAGCTTTGCTATTACAATAAATAAGGCGCAAGGGCAAAAAGTACAGGTACCTGCAAATCAGGAAAGGGGAACTGTGTTACCCCGAATGTAACGCGAGCGAAGCCTCGGCCAAAAGCTACTCTATAATAAAAATACTAATTTTGCAAATTAAATATTGCATAAAAAATAACGGTTATTTATTTGTCTATGATGTCAAACCTAATGCCTATCATTTGTATCTTTCTTGGGCTTTACTTGGCAAAAAGTTCTTTATCAAATGGGCATTTCATATAGAAGTTTTGCCCAAATTTGGGCCCTTTGAGTTGAAAACGTCTATCCGTTGATAATTCAACTAAAATAGCAGACGATCATGGTTACTTGCTGAGTGCACACCTCTGCATACCTCCCTCGGTGAATTCTAGCGCAACATAAATATTTATTGTTGACAGATTTGTCAATTTACAGTCAACAAACTTAACAAGTATACAGGCTCAAAAGATTTTAGTACCTAGTCAAAGTTTACTTAGAAACTGATATGATGCGTTCACGTGAAATTAACAGATATTCACAATTTATTAATTTGAAAACTTCAATTTTATCCCTCAAACCTCATTATATAATAGATATAGATATCGCCTACATATTTTATTAAATTTGTTTTTTTTTTTAAGTAAGTAAGTGTCAGATTTTGTTTTCATGCAGGGCACATTCCGCTTTATTTATAGCATGCAAAGAAACAATATTCCATAAAATTTTACTTACAATTATGTACATTCATTAAACATAAACAAAAACCACACCTATAAAAAACCTTAAAAAAAAAATTGGTTGTTTGTAAAGTAGGTTTACGATCAAGATGTTTACGTGATAACGTCTTATTGGTGATATAAGTTATCACCAGTAGTGACATCTAAAAAAACTTTTTTGCAAAAAATAAAACCGACTTCCAAAAAAAAAACTAAAAAGTGGAAAATAACTTTATTTCCGGAAGTCGGTGGCTTTTGTTGGTTTCGTTGACTTTTTTGCCACCGACTTCCGGAAATAAAGTTATTTTCCACTTTTTAGTTTTTTTTTTGGAAGTCGGTTTTATTTTTTGCAAAAAAGTTTTTTATTTTTAGCTTTTTAGTGCGTAGGTCCCGTCTTATATACAAGCTTTAGTTCCAAAAAAAACTAACATCCGAATTGAGAACCTCCTCCTTTTTTTTAGAAGTCGGTTAAAAAAACTTCCCTCGATTTCGCCAAGATTCCATCATCAGATCCCGACTTGGTGACTATGGGAGCAATTCGGAAAGCATAGGCTTTAAATTTGTTTTTGTTGATTTTTCAATAACCGCTTGTCCGATTTCGATAAAATTTTCATGGGACCATTTGGGAAGTATAACCTTTCCAACAAAAAAAGAATTTTTGAAATCGGTTGGCAAGCGACGGAGTTAAGCGCGAACAAACCTAAAAAAAAAAAAAAAAAAAAAAAAAAACATACAAACATCCGAATTGAGAACCTCCTCCTTTTTTAGAAGTCGGTTAAAAATGAAATTAAGTACTAATTTAAAGTTTTTTTTTCGAGCCAAGTAACAGATGGCGCTACCATCTTTATGAAATGTCGCTTGTGAGGTTTTGGTGTGACACAAGTTTCTGAACATGTCACCCGACTAAAACGATTTTAAAGACGTTATCACGTCAAAAACAAAAATACTAAAAACCTATACCATATAAATATCTTTATTTTTGAGGATGGTAAATCAACAGATAACTTCCCCCGCCCACGGCGGAGCGGGGGGGAGTGTCAGACTTGTAGGTAGTGACTAAAACCCACCCATGTTCCTTCTATTGCCCTTTACGTTCCGGGGCCGCGGTATCTCTTTCGAACAACCCGCACCCGCGGCAGGGGCGATTCCACCTTTGAGTTACTAAACTATAAGTTATAATCTTTGACCACGTGCTCGTTTAGGTTATGTTTTAATAACTGTAACAAATTGAGACGAAAATATTGCCTGTCCTGCTTACGCTTCTACAAATTTAATTAAAAAGAATAATGTTGAAGAGGCTATCATTGTGGCATTCGATATTATGTCGAGTGATCGATAAAACATCATTTTGCATTGCGTACACTCAAACGTATTTTTAATCTAATAGACTTGACTTGATTGTCACCTATTAAACACCAAGTTTCCTCCCTGCTTCGAAAGGTATGTTATGCTATTGGTCTCGGCTGTCATTTGTAGATCTTTGACAGTCGTTAAGCTTAGTCAGTAGACGAAAAGGCTTCTTTTTCGTATAGGAAATTATCAAAAACCTTTTCGCTCTGGACGGAGCGGGAGAGTGTCAGAATTTTACTGACTAAAATCATCCATGTTTCTTCTTTTGCTCTTTTTGTTCCAGGCAGTAGTACTATCTCTTTATAACAAGCCCAAAAGCCTGATAACCAGTACCACCATTCCTAAGATTACCATACTAACTGGGTTGTGGACGTCAGAAGCAGTAGCTCCTCGCCGACTTGAAAATTTCCCGGTCGTCATTTGATCTTTGACAGTTGTTACAAGTATCACATTACTCAATAACTATGTTGTAAAATAAAAAAGATTATGACATCTTTTGTTTAAAATCAGTGATTATACAATCATGCATACAAGATGTTCCGTCAAGCTCTGAAGGGTTACCATAACATCTTATAGCAGTTCTTATTCCTGTGTGAGAAAGAGATGGTGCTAGACCCCCTGTATAGCTCTGTCTCTTTCCCTCAGTGGAATAAGTTCTGCTTTAAGACGTCATGGTAGGGTAGCTGATCTTCGTAAAAGAAAGCAGTAGTTTTATATATTTATTTAATCATTTATGTACACACAGAAGAAAATACAGGGAAACATCATAAGAAAACATAGAGCACAAAGGCACAGCTTTTTCTATAGAAATTTCTACCAACAGGCCTGCGAGAGGAAATATGAAAAAAGAAACGTAGACAGTAGTGTGTGAGAACAGGAAGAGAATAATATCTAATATTTGAATGTCTTAACCTAAATATAAGTACACATATAAGTATAATAATAGTTTTCATTCGAAAGGGATTGCATTTATTAGTAGAAGTAAGTACCTATATCTACTATTTTCCTAACTAAAATTTCATACTTACATAAATCTATGGCTAGTTTTTGCCGCGGCTTCGCTCGTGTTGCGTTAGGAAATTGTTCACCGCATCATATTTACGGGATAAAAAATTGCCTATGTGCTATTCTAGACTATAATCTATCTCTGAAATGTTATCCAGATCTGTTCAGCCTTTCTATCGTGATTGACTAACAAATTTTCATCCATCCAAACTTTCTCATTTATACTAAGACTTAAGTTAGAAACAACTTAAACGCAATTTTAGAAAATTACGTGATAACTGATCTTTATTCAGTCTTTTCAGCTATTGTATAGATCAAACCGTTTAAAAAGACCCCCAATCATGAAGTCTTAACTTTAATTTTGGTCGTCTAACACTCTAACAGACTTGATCAACATCTCTTAATTGCCAATAACTTCCACCTTTTCTTACCATTGAACTCAGCTATTGTCAAGTACGTGGAAAAAAGGAATCCGTTCATGCGTTAACTAATAGACGGACATTGGCGACTGCCGTCTGACCAGATTATTTCGCTCAAGACAGCTACCTACCCACGTTATATAATCCTTGAGTCGCCAACACCCTCACTTGTCAAAGCCGAAGTAAGCCTACATAAAGGAAAGGAACATTTTTGTAACCCAAATTCAGTAACGTTACAAAAAAGCCCAACCTGCTTCCTTTGTGTAATTTTATCCTATAAATAAATTTACTAATAGAAAATACTTTACCAAGAACGGTGGCTAAAAGTCAGTTTGAGTTCCAATGCTGCTTTTCAAAGCAAATTGTCAGTCAAACTACTCAGTACTGTGGCAATGGACATCAAAAAGGCTAAGACCAAGTCATAAAATGTGTGACAAAGAAGGATTTATGTTTATTAGCAAAGGTTTAAAGTCTATTGAGCAAACCTTTGTGATTGGTGAGCCTTTTTATTCATAATCTTTTTAAAGACGATTGTGTGATGCCGACATTTTTGGAAAATAAAAAAGAATGGTTAATTTGGTTAGTAGGAAAATGTAATGTCATTAGAATAGTAATTGGATAACTAATTAGATAATTAGTCGACTTATGTCTCTATTGTTTTAGAATCTATTGAAAAAGTTCCTGTGTGAGAATTTCAATACAAAAGGCAACATTGCCCCCTTTAAGGAATGTATGCTGTATCAAGAAGTACGTTAAAGACATCGACTTACGTTTATGTCATACAGTAGGAACACCTACTGTAAAGAGAATCATGAATCATGATTTTCAAAATAATTAAACTAAATATCTCTATAAACAATATGTCTAATTCCGTTTGTCCAAACAGTTCTAATATTATTATTTTTTGTCGTTAATTAGCTGTTAAAGCGTTTGATATAGTGTTCTTTTATAAGTGATGGAGCACTTAGCCTTAAGATTGAAACATTTTCTGGCAAATGTTATATTGTACTCATCGCTGAAGAGCCAAATAATATATAAATAAATATTAAAGCTTCTCAAACAAAAAGAAGCTTAATATTATTTGATTTTGATGCAAAAAAATCAACCGACTTCTAAAAGCAAATTCACACATTTTTCATAAGTTACTTTTGTTGGTTTAATCGACTTTTTGCCACCGAATCCAGAAATGCAGATATTTTTTTGCTTTTTTTTATAATTACTCCTTAATTTGGAAGTCGGTTTAAAAGACATCAATTGGTACATACTTGTAGATGTTTATATAATTTGTGTACCTAGATAAATAAAGCTTATTGTCGAACAGTATATCCCAAAGGACAAATATGCATATTTAACCATCAGGTAGCATTTCAAGCCAAATTTTAGTGTGAAACTCGAAAGCCCATTAAAAAAAAGGATTTTAAAAGTTTCTACAGTCTGTAATAAAACTGCAGACACGTACATGCGAAGTGTAACCATTGTTACAGGCAGAGATGCTTACCGTTAGGCTCCAGGTAAAAATGTCGACCAGTTTCATCAAAAACTCCAAAACATAACACTTACCTACCGCTTTTTCCCGAAATAGTAAAATAAATAGTATCTACACCCTTATGTCATTCGTTGCTATGTTTGAGACTCATGAAATAGGAGAACAAGCTTCTTGTCATTAGTTATTTATTTATTTATTTTAAAAGAATATGACGGCACGACGACACGGTTGGCGCAGTGGCTGAGCAATCGACTGCTGCGCTGCGTGTCGCGGGTACGATTCCCGCACGGAACAAATATTTGTATTGCCTACAGATAGTTGTTTCGGGTCTGGCTGTTTGTGTATATGAGTTTAAATGTTTGTAAACGCACCTACGATACAGGAGAAATTCCTAGAGCAAAGTTTTTTGAAAATAAAATAATATAAGTTAACAGTACAAATCTTTGACACTATCTAATATTAAAAACAAACTTTCGCACAAAAACTTTAAAAAAACCGGCAAAGAGTGAGTCAGACTCGCGCACCGATGGTTCCGTACAAACTTGCGACATAAACAGCCATATCTTTTGACTGCGTAGACTTAGAGGGTTGATTTTCATAGCACAGAAGGACCACAGAGTTGTGTATATGGTTAATAATTTCAACTGGATATCTCTACGCGTTCCCGAGATAAAGGGTCTTGACAGACAGACGGACAACAAAGTGATCGAATAAGGGTTCCGTTTTTTTCCTTTTGACGTACGAAACCCTAAAAATGAATATACATACTTTGATAAGGTTTATCATGCAAGATATTCAGAATCCAGATCTATGTGCTGAGTGGGCAAACAGCTGTGGATCTGTGTTATGATCTGGATACAAATTTATTCTCATCATTCACAATATCCTACTAAGGAGCTCGTGGCTAAATAATAGCAGCCGCTCGGGTCGATCTTTAGGTTAAGCCGCGCTTGCCTAGGTTGGTCTGTGGATGGGTGACCACCCGTTACATACCGAGTTTCCTCCGTGCCTCGGAAAGCACGTTAAGCCGTTGGTCCCGGCTGTCATTTGTAGATCTTTGACAGTCGTTACAGGTAGTCAGTGTCCCGAAAGTCTGACAACCAGTCTTACCAAGGGGTATCGTATTACCCAGTACTAACTGGGTTGTGGAGGTCAGATAGGCAGTCGCTCCATGTAAAATACTGATATTCAGCTGCATCCGGTTAGACTGGAAGCCGACCCCAACATAGTTGGGAAAAGGCTAGGCAGATGATGATGATTCACAATATCCTACTAAAAGTTTTAAATGCAAATGTTTGTGGGTATGTATGGATAGATGTTGGTTCCCTTTCACGCAAAAACTACAGAACAGATTTGGATGAAATCACAGATGGATTATAACAACCCATTTAAACGTTTTATCCCGGCAAATCTAGTAATGTTATAAAGAGGTAAAATTAGTAAGTTTAGATGTACGAGGTAATTTCTGGAACTCCTCAAACCATATAACAAATTCTTTACTTTTAGAAAACGCAATACTGTAAAAATCAATTTTATTGTGTTTAAATTTCGGTGTAGGTACAATAAAGTATATTCTATTCTATTCTTTCATGTACACACTAGTTACACTATTCCAAATTTCAGGTCTAGTTACAAGGAATATTAGACCCTGAAGAACAGAATGTATTATTATTATTCAGCCATTTGCAGTGGTCTATCTCAAGCTGTTATTGGCCAATATGTGCGAAAAGACAAAGATCAGGACAGAAGTTAGTGATAATTGGCCCTCGAACCGGGAATCTCAGTCTTCTAGCTCAACCGTCGCTTGCAATCACAAGACAGGTACAATATAATAGTCTATAGCACCCTTGACACTAATTACAACCTGCCAGATACAGACCACGGTTTCTGACAAGCGTGCTTCCACATGACAAATAGCTAATACCCTAAACTTTTAATAGAAGAGCGTGGAACGAGATTTTTTCATCGGTCAATTTAACCTTTGAGTCCCATCCACAGAGATTTGCGAAAAAAAATGGTTCTTCGGCGAAATAAGTCTTTTTTTCGCAAGACTACTGCCCTGGGAATACAAAAGTATTTTGTATTTGGCTTATAGTTATCTTTTTAATGGCCCGGAGGCTTGAAGCGGTATCAGAAAGAGATATTTGGGCTCGAAACCTTGTATTATTGTGGTCTCCGGTTTCGGAGGCCACCCTGCGTCTTCCTGTGTTATGGACTTTTATTAATAGGTATGTGGGAAACTATTATCTATTATGTAAGCTCTCGAACATTCTCACATCGAAGCGGCCTTTTATAGCCAAGTTTTATAAAGATTTTATAAAGAGCAATATGAATGAAACTAAATCAAGATCATTTATTTTCAAATTGTTATCATAGTTTATTAAACTTGTGGCTCTAGCAAGTGACAATCGTTTTCAATTTCATTTGATAAAGTTGTAATACTGCTCCATCGGACTATCACTAGTTTTACTTAAACACAACTAACAGAAAACTTTCAACCCGCAGAAGCCTCATGCATCGAAACAAAAGGATTGTTATTTGCATGGGATGACGGGATACAGAATCCCTAGTGCTCAAGGAAGTATCATCCCACGGTTTCATAACAGACAACTGACAATCAACTTTCACCCCTCAACAATATGTTGAGTATAATTTATGCAACACAACAAACTTGAAATAAAGAAACAATTTCGCGCATTCAAGCATACTCCCTCTGTTTACCATTTAACCCTTTTTTTAACTAAGTTAACAATGCAGAATATCGAACGCTTCCTTAATAGGGAACGTTACAAAATAAATCACTCTTCGCCAAACGAGTTCTGTATCAATATGGCGGCTTTCCCGCCAAATCAGCTGTGAGGTTCACGTGAGAATAAATTATCATTCGTTTCATGTATATTTGCTAACAAAATGTCATTGTTAACTGTATAAACTTGTTTTTAATTATTTTTAAATACATTTTCGGTGTGCCAAAGTAGTTTTCTATAGGTTTTTGTCTGGCTAGATCCGTTGAGCTGTGTTTGTTAATAAAATGTTTGAATAGAGGGGTCAGATTATGTTGGCTATTATATCAAAAGTTAGATGACCTATGATGGTGGTATAATGTAATGTCAAATATAGGTTCAATATAAATTGGCGACTTGAATTGTATCATTTTTGATCTTGAGGTTATTTTTGATCATTTGGTGAGTATTAATGCAGTTATGGCAAAAAAACTAAGGCAGTTAAAAAACTACGTACTTACTTACTTTACATTTTAGCTACCATACTTTTTTTGGGGTGGGATATCATCAAATAACTTCCCCCGCTCTGGGCGGAGCGGGGGGGAGCGTCAGACTTGTACTGACTAAAACCTACCCATGTTCCTTCTATTGCCCTTTACGTTCCGGGGCCGCGGTATCTCTTTCGAACAACCCGCAACTCCGGCAGGCGGGGGCCCTGGCAGGCCCCTCTTCTTTGCTGACATCTCTTTGAGGCGCGCGTGAACCACAAAGGCGCCGTCGACACGGACGGACCTGGACCTGTCGTCAATAGACGGACGGACGGTGAGCTACCCATTGCTCACCATCCACAGTAGCTACCATACTTAAAATGTGAAATAATTCTTATTTTATTACCGTTTAATGGCAATGGTCACACCACACCCCGTGTGACATATGACTTTTTAATATTAGTTGGGCCTAGTCTTGATCTATCTTGTCCAAACAGACAGAGATGAGGTGAAACGATAGAACGATCTAATCCAAAAGAAGTCTGTCTTGAACTAATCTGGGTTATAAACTCAGACGCAGGCAGGGAATTCCAGTCGAATTCCACTTAAATATTAATAAATAGCTTGCGAAATATAGGACTCTTGTCTAGCACAAGGCTTCAATTATTATATGCCAAGTAAAAGTTGCAAAATTTCTAGGTATACTGATAGATAGCCAGTTGACTTGGAAACCTCAAGCAGAAGACGTCTGCTAAAAACTGAGTGTATCAGCGTATATGCTTTATACTTTAGCAAAAAAAGTCAACATCACCACTACAGTAGTTGCATACCATGGTCTAGTCGCGTCCATTTTAAGATATGGAATAATCTTTTGGGGAAATTGTGCTCTGAGAGAACAGATGTTCAGAGCCCAGAAGCGTTGCATAAGAGCGATACTTAATATGAAAGTGACGGATAGTTGCGTTCCTGTGTTTAAGTCCCTCAAACTTTTAACTTTCCCAAGCATTTATATTTTAGAAGTCGCAATTTTCGTCAAATGTAATTTAAACATTTTCAAGACTATGTCAGAAGTTAGGAAAAGACCCTTATGAAGTCAATATAAATACTTATTAAGTGTTGAAAGTTGTCATACTGCTTTGCTCAAAAAAAGTGTTATTAGTATGGGCCCAGTCATTTACAATAAAATACCCAATTTTATAAAAAATGACACAATTCGAAACTTTAAAAAGAGACTGACATTATTATTAATTGAAAAATGTTATTATTCTGTAGCTGACTTCCTAAATGACTCTGACATTTAAACTGTGTACATTTAATTGATTGACATACCTAAATAACGAAGCCCATTTTTTTATTTTTATAATTTATTTTTCTTTATTTGTTTGTAATTTATATCATTATTTTAATTTTAATCTCAATTATTAACAAATAATAATTACTGTTTGCATGCCTACTATAAAGTAGATTGTACAAGGCTCAACCAATCATTGTCACCTTATTTTATGTACCTACAATCTATGCAAATAAATTTTACTTTACTTTAAAAGTAAAGACTTTACTATGCATATATAATTATTTAATCTAATACATATTTAAAATTCTCGTGTCACAATGATTGTTCCCATACTCCTCCGAAACGGCTCGACCGATTTTATGATTTTTATATGCATACCTATTCAGAAAGTCTAAGAATCGGCTTCTATGTATTTTTCATACCCATAAGTGATAAGGACCTGACACACACGCACAGCTATTAAAATATAGTAATTAAGTCATAAACACAAGTATTTTCAGAGATTTCAACATTTCAACTACAGTAATTTCACAAGTAACCGATCGCCAACGAACGATAGAACATTAAAGTTCACTATCATTCTCAACAAGCATGACCATTTAAAACTATCACCATTTCTTAGAAATATCCAAAAAAACTGTAGACAATCAATGCCGAATTATTTTTCGAACCACGTGTAGGAATGACTTTAGTTTTGCAATGTTGGCAACTCTGGCCAGATGACACAATATCCGGTCGGTTTTAAATCAAATCTGGGCAGTTGGATTGAAACGTAATATCTTACATTCAATTTGTGGTTGTTGTTACAACAAACATACAACTTGGGTCAAATATGGATGGTGTTGGAACTTAAAAAATTGCTCAAAATTATATTTTGGTGTTCTTTTTTAACCTTTGAAAGGTCACATCTTTAATAACATGCAACGTTTCGGTAAACTTACCTAAATCTGATTCTTGTGTTAATTATTTTCTAACGTACCTATCATAGAATTTGATTCAAGGGCCGTTTCAGAAGTAATTTAAAAAAAATGACAGAGTCTCAAATTCTGTAGCGCTATAATTTTTATCTCTCGGTACAATTGTAGTCATCAAAAGCAATAGAATAATGACAGACATATTTAGCATAATCAAGCAAAGGCAATAACCTATACAGCCGATTTGCGCGGGACAACCAGCTGACGGGTAGAGCTTTACTTGCAAACCGGTAATGTTACTCAACAATACCTTTTAAAATAACTTGTACACACTAACCCATTACTTGAAAACATGACAATAACTCAAAAAATTATGATAATAAAGTATTTTGTCAACTATTGTTGTTTTTTTTAACTGTGACGCCTGGTTTTGGCGGGAATCAGCTGAGAGAGCAAACAGGTTGGACGGCCTCCTTGTACTATGAAACTCCTTGCGATATTCGTACGTGTTGGTATGGAGATTATTTTAAGGATAAAATGGTGTTTTTTGTTGATTATGCGAAATTTTTGATGTTAAATGAAATGTTAAGACAAAGTTAGGCTAGGAACAGCCTAAAACTATGAAGTTTTGGTCCTTTCATTAAAAATTTTAGCGTAAATTCTGGTTTTAGGCAAAAACAACCTCAAAGTTTAAATTAAGCGATGTGATACGGGATAAAACTTACAAAACTACCCTCTAATGTCTACTCGTCCCAAATGTGACTCTAAAATCAAGTTTTAATATTACTTTACAGCTAAAAACGTCTAGAAATAGTGTGAAAACAATCAATAATAATAAGTCCTCAGCGATAAATTCCAATGGTCTCGCGAACTCAGTACAGGGGCGCCTCACAGCTTCACCGATTTCAAAATCAGCTGATAGAACGGGCGGCCATACTTTTTTGTCCACTTTTTTTTAAATTCGCTAACAGGTTCGGGTCGCTACGCATACATTCTCGGAAAGCTAGGACTTTTTTTATATAAAATATTTGTGGCAGGTACAAAGTTCCGGGCTTTTAAAGTATTGTTAAAACTTCAATTTTCGGCTCTTTCAAGTGTTTATATGGAGGTTCGGGTGTGATGGTGGGATCTTATCATGATAGAATTCATAGGAGGTTACGCTTTTGATCGTAATCTATCAGATTTACCGCCATTTTTTTCAAATGTAACGATTTTTGATGATTTTTACTGCTTTTTTTGATAAGATTCAGTTATACAGTTATTTTAACACTAAGGACAAAAAGGAAACATGGTTAATGCTTTTAATATATCGAAGAACACGTGTCACAAATGTCCTGAGTGCCCGAGCAACAGCCCAGTCGGTGTCCGAGTTCAAGGTCACAGCGTCTGCAATTTTAAGAGTTTACGGCGTTGTCTCCACGCATATGCAAGTCTTTGAACTTATTACAATATAATTTCGGTTTTTACTTGTCAATGTTCTTGTACTACAACCTTAATTAATGTTTGTCTTATTATGTCAGTCAGAACCTGCCTTAATTTATTGAGGTCACCACAGGAAAGTCCAGTTTAGCAGTATATCAACTCAAGAGAGTTAAACTTGCGAGTGGCCCAACCTAAAAAAAAGTCAGTCAGCGTATTGACAGCTCTTAATTTTAAAGTTGGCCAACGTAATAAAACAAAAATTTAATAAGCTAGCAACTGTAGTCAGACTAAAGAGCACAGAACAATATACTAAAGAGTCTGAATCAATTATTAACAAGAGGCTGTTCGAATTTTTTATACTTGAAGCAGAAAGCAGTATTTTTGGAAACTTAGCAGTACCAGTCGCTTCAAAGAGAATTGGAGCAGCGTAAGTGCATTACGACTTTCAACAGTATTAACAAAATCTTCTCGGTGACATAGGAGAATGAAAGAAGAAAACGTGTTGCGCCAACCCCAAATAAAATGGGGCAAGGGCAGGAAGATGATGATTCCATTCTTCTCTGCCAGACGTCCCGGCATCATTTAGGTAGGTACTCATTTCTCCTTCATATCATCCCTTAAACAATCCATCCATCTTTTTAAACCTTCCTTTACCTTTCCAGCCATCAACATTCATATCTAGTACAATAGTCAAATGCGCTTCGTCCCTCCTTATTACAAGTCCATACCAAGACAAACGACTCCCTTTCAATTTTTCTGTAACAAGCGGAACTTTCAAACTTCCTCTATATGCTCATTCTTTACTTTATCCATTCCTATCACGTCATATGTGATATAACAAAATCGTGCCTATAACTTCTTAATCGGATTGTCGAAGCGAGCAGCTGTTTTGCAAATGCCAGGCATTCACAATAATATTAGTCGATTCTTAGATCTGATCTTAATAATAATCATGACGTTGTTTCAAACAAGATGGCTGTGGGTACTGTCAACGCATTCATAGAAATACGAAATACACTCTTACTGTTAAGGAATACAGGTGCTGTCAAATTCAAAGTTGACTCTATGATTGTGCAGTTTAGTATACAACATGTTTGATATCGCAGGTTATTGGTATTTAAAATATGACTAGGTTCCGGGTCATGGGTACCCATTTTTTGTCTTAGAAATTGATACTTTATTAAGTAATTAATAATATGCGTTGTTTTCATTTAAATAGCTGCATTTAAAAGGTAACGTAACGTTATTCATTTTGAGGTTTCTATCTACAACAGAGTAGAATTCTTGCAAATTAAACGCAGTTTTGTAATAAATAAAACTTACCTAACGTAATTTAATTTCTTTAAGATCTTTCCCATATAATATTTATGAACTATGTAGGTAGGTACCTACTAAGTTAGAACTTCCAGACACAGAATTTTTCGTCCGGTATAAATATCAAAGTTTGTCAATGACATTGAGCAAAAACACAAAAAAAAACTTTAAGAAACAAAACTCCCATTTGCGAATTTTAAAAATAAGCACACTGAATTTAGTAGCCAAAAAATATTTCGTTGGTACAGTAATGTCAATGTCAAAAATGACAGGAAGTGACGACAATGTCGAAGTCTTTGATGACTATGTATTCTACGCACCCAACAACAGATAAAGCGTGAAGATAGACCTTCGAACTGACAAAACTAGAACTTAAAAGCTTATCTTACTTATCAAATCGTCATAAATATAGATAGATAACACACGCGTAACCTTCAAGGAAAAAGCGCGGGCTGTCAACCTAATAACAACAAACTATTTTGAATTTTAAAGCTTAGCAATAGCGTCTAATTTCCTTTAATTGCAAAGACATTTCTTTTTGCCGTGGTATAATAATATCGATCGTGAGAATTCTTGCTTGGCAATTCAATGTCAACTTTATCCTATTGTGTTAAAGTTAGTTTTCGGTTGGATTGTGATGGCATACCTGTTCTCTGACCGACAATGACCTCTTGAAAAAGCGAGGGAAAAATGCTTTATCGTTTATGCTGTATGCCAATTCAAAAACAACTTAAGTTCCCACCAATAAGATTAATTTTCGCATGTCAAGAATCGCTAGTGATGTAATATTGATAACATTTTTGATTTAAAAATGTAGTGCACTGCATTCGTGCCCAAAATTATCGAATCTGTACTTTTGGCGGTAAAATGAAGGCGACCATTTTTTTAAAGGTAATTTTTGTTGTAATTCCCTTGTAGGTAAATAAAAGATAAGTCCATTGATAAAGCTCTGGATATTTATTTTTAGAATATTTTCCTTATTGCCGTAATTGCTCTATGTGTGTATTTATGTTGGTCTGTCGATGGCGTTGGAAACGGGCCACTGCCTTTCATAAAACATTTGAAAGACAAAGAAGAGCAGTTTTTTTAAAAAAACAGTAAGTCATAACAGCCAATTGCATGAACCTACTGTTTAAAGGGCTGGTGTCAAAAAATAAATAAATTACTTAAGGTCACCCGGGGCGAATGCAACTACAAAAAATAATTTTGAAACTTTGCTTCCCTCCACCATGAGCTACTTAAATAATAGGGATATTCTAATAAACGTACTTCATTGCACAGCTTTCGATGAACAGTTTCGACATAAATTAAGTTACAAATAAGGTATGGTTTTTCATTAATTTGCATTATTGTTGAATAAGACCAGTAAAAGTTACATTCACCCCACTTTGGGGTAAATGTGACTATTCGTCATAACTCTGTTGTTATCTGTTTCTAAATGTTGAGATCAAGAGTACATGTAGATGCACACAGAATTATCTGTAAAAGCTATCTATAGTCGCTGAAATAGAGTTCAGTTTCAAGCAAATTTACTTTTCTTTTTTTATGGGGTAAATGCGACTGTCTTCCATACTGACTAGTGTTGTGATGTAGTACCTACTAGTTATCGATAAATATTTGTGAAGACATTCGATAATTAAAAATAATGAAAGGTTTAAATATAGGTTTCTAAGTGCAAAAACGCTAAATCGATCTAAGTGTTCATTAAGAGTAAGATCAAAAAAGTATATTATACTCAGCTAGAGTAATTCTATTTTAATAATGGAATTTAGGACATAAAATAAAAGCAAGAAAAGATTTCTACTTATGTAAAATGCTTTCACAAATATACGATATGTACTTAAGCATTGATGACTAATTTAATAATAAGGATTTAGGTAAAAAAAGCGATTTCTGTCTGTATTTTAAAAGTTTATTTAAAAATTACAACTTATAAAAGTAACAAACATTTCAATGTTAAATATCCACGGTATGGAGATAAAAAAGTAATCTATGCGTTGCAAGCATAAGTTGCGTTTGATTTGGTTTAATTTATCCAAAATATCTCCCGAAAAAACAGCTTATTTTGACAGATTTGCAAACACGTCCTTAACTTGGTACATTTTTTATTTAAGCTATCTATTTCATTTTGTTAAAACTACGCAAAATCTAAAACACTTCATATTAATATGCAGCTAAACATTTATGCAAATACGTGAAATTCACTTATCGAAATATCGACACGGAACGTCACTAGTAATTTGCAGTTTTCGTACAAAAAGCATGGGGCGATTGTAACTGCAAAAATAGTTGCAATAACCCCCGTGCATTAAAAGTTGAGGTTAATGTAACTATATCAATAAAATGTTAATTATAACATCTAGAGTTTAACCAAATATACCAAAAACACTTGCGTTTTATCTTGTTTTTAGGATGCACTTCTATTTCTCCTTGCAACGACTTGAAATATTTTTAATATCACATAACGTAACACAGGACGCGGCAACAAGTTGCTCCAAAATGGCGGCTAACAGAAAATGATCTGTTAGTACAGATAGAGCTATCTACAAAAATGATTAGATTGTGAGAAAATTGAATTAGTTGCTTTAGCCCCATAGTTGCTTTCGCCCCGGGTGACCTTACTAGAATGTTCTGATTGTTGTGAAAATAATAAAAATTAAAAAAAGATAAGAGTTTTATCCATTTTGAAGTCAAAAACATTCACAGGCCAAAATTGTAGCCGTATCTACGGCGCATTCGTGTTCCACGCACACCTCAAAGAGATGTCAGCAAAGCAGACCTGGCAGTGCCAATGCCTGCAGGGGATGCGAGTTGTTCGAAAGAGATACCTACCGCTGGCCCGGAACACAAAGTTCAAAAGAGGACTAAAACCCATTCATGTTCCTTCAGAAAGAAATCAGATACTTATATTTATTCGTGATTTCTTTCTGAAGGAACTTGAATGGGTTTTGGTCACAAAACGTCTGACACTCCTTTCCGCCCAGAGTGGGAGAAGTTTCTGGATGATTTCCCATCCGTAAGAAACTTTCGTATTTTCAAGAACTTGTGCACAATTTTTTTTAACGAATTTTAGTAATACTACGAAACTCTAAAAATTTATCTACTTAAACACCATGAACCCAGGAATTCATGAGTACGGCAAAAAGTCACGTTACTATTTGTCTGCCAAAATTTGAAACTACAAAAAATGTGTCCTGTCTTAGGCAAAATTAATATTCAAAGCACATTAGGCACAGTATCCACACAGCCATAGACAAAAATAAAACCTACATACAAGGCTGATGAATCTTTCGCATCGCATGGCATGTGCTCTGTTGAGCTTATAGAATGTAGTGGCGTTTATGGCCACGTCAGCTGATTTTCAAACTGAAACTTACTATTGTAATGTGTGTGTAACAAAACCAACAATACTTATTAGGTATGCACTACAATTGTACAAAGGCTCTTGTGTAAATAGAACATGGAAATATAAATTAACACTTCAAAATGTCAAACTTAAAATGTGGTGTCATTGTCGGACTAAATAAGCACTTCCGTCGGTTGTAGGACCTCCTACGGAATTACATTTGGGTATTTTTCGTATTTTAGTAGTTTGAAAAAGACTGTAGAACATATTTTCCTCTTTTTGAGCATGTAAAAGTTCACAGCTGATTGCAGAAAAGTAGGTAATACATAAACTCCGTTTAAAAACACGTAATTTCATCTCATTTCTCGCAGACACGTAAAAAACTCCGCCATATTAAAATATTACCGCTAAAATCTCTGCTTTTCAGAACTATAACCTTTACTTCGAAAGACAAAGAGTTCAATTTCGCTAAGCAATAAATTATAGAAATGCAAACGGACCGGGAGAATTCCAGATTTAAAAACAACGGTATAGTAACCGACGCTCGGTTTCGCGCGCTTTTGCATCCTGCATACTTTACACTTACCGTTTGAATAATCTTTAGGACTCGGATGATAAAGTTGAAATTTGTCTGATTCATTGAACGTTTAAATTTGTAAAACGCATGACAGATAAGACTGAATGAGCTATTGAGTTCTAAGAAATGGAGGACTTATTCTAAACTTGAGAAGTGATTTTAGTTTTGTTTATTTTATTATGCTTTGAAGAAAGTCAGCTGATTGTTTGTTACGAGGCTGAGGCACGAAATCAGCTGTGAACGGAGCAAGACCATATTGTTCGAGCTTTGCAAGTCGCCATGTTATTCAATAATTCTTGTTAATACCACTACCATAAGTGATTTAATATGCATAAGTAGGTACCTACATAAATACCTACTACCAGCGAAAGGTAGTCTATCTGGCATTATGCTGAGCTGGACTCCTATTTGGTGCAATCTTGAGACACACACCACCCAGTAAGTAGTGGACGACGCGACGGTTACAAATGTAATGTGATGATGTGTCTAAATGTCTAGGGGGTTAATCCAACTTCTACCTTACTTTTTTTTCAACCTATTTCTCAGTTTGTAATTTTTTTGTTAATTCCTGTATTGTGTCTTTTGTTGCTAAATAAATGATTTATCTATCTACTATCTCAAAAAGAAAGCATACTAGAAAATACACGACTTTCTGAATGATAAAATTATTGACATGAACTGTGAAATTACATATTAATATTGTTTTTAATTGAATAGGGTAGATGACACCATTAACCAATAATTTAAAGACACAATTTTTCTGAAAGAACACGTTATTCTAGACCTGAGAACTCCATTCATTTCAAAATAACTTTAAAATTCGATTTTTAGTTGCTTTTAAATCAATAAATAGTTGCGTCATTGACTTGACAAAATAGTGACGTCATCGTTTGCGAGTCCCATACAAAATCTATGGGGGAATCGCGTTTTGACAGCTCATAAAAAGTATGTCAATTGATTGGTGGTGTCATCTACCCTATTAAATTGAAATTGTTTTGAATTGAATTATAATTGTATTGTAATTTCGAATAACTACACTAATTGTTTGACCATTTTTACAATTGATTGCAAAGTTGTAATGTTTTAAAATTAATTAGTATATTTTTATGCCTGAAGGACCAAGCGTGACGGATCTAATAAATAGGTACTGACACTCATGTTTGCATAGATAAAAATATCTTGAAGGCTTTTAGAATATGTCATTGCAATATTCTACCATTTGTAGATTTTGGACAGTCGTTATACCCTGCCAGGATTGCTCGAAAGAGTTACCGCGGCTTCGCAACACAAAGGGCAAAAGAGGACATGAATAGGTTTGAATCAGCAAAATCAAGAAGTTATTTGATGATTTTCCATCCCTAAAATAAAGACCCTCTTTCCTTTCTATTTTTAAACAATATTAAGAAAGTTTTCATGATTTTTTGGAGGCACAAAATATCTCCATTACTTTCCATTAAGTTATTAACTTTATTGTAACACAATTGAGTTAAAAAATATGACAAAGTAACAATAACCACTCATAAACAGTGTCTTTTAAGACACAAAACATGAAAAAACACAAAGAGATTGTGATGATTTTTAAAGATTTCTTGCAAAAGAAACTCGTTACTTTCACAGGATGAAAAAATCCTTTAATGCACGTCAAAAACGCACCCAGCCTTGACCATTGCTTCAGTTAAACCATAAACGATTTTTTTTTTTGAGCAACGGACATCTCTTATTGTTCCTTTGCGGCAAATTACAGAAAAATGGATCAGTTTTGTGAAGAGTTGTAAACGTTGCCACCGGCGCCGTCTGTCAGCTGTTACGGACTTTCAGACAAAAGATGGGCCACATGTATTTGCCAATTAGCGCTCTAATGTAACCCTATGCGGATTTGTGGTAATCATTTAACAAACAGGTAGGTTAACAAATAGGTAATTACAAGCTTCTACACATAGAAAGTCATAATTTAATACTAACAATGAAACAATCTGCAAACCATTTATGCTTGTACCATATGTTATATGAGAGACCTTTGCCATTCAGTGCGATAGTTACACGCAGTGACTTACGTGTAACTATCCCACACGCGCACCTCGAAGAGATCTTAGCAGAGCAAAGGGGCCTGCCAGAGCCTCTGCCAGCCGGGGTTGCGGGTTGTTCGAAAGAGATACCGCCGCCCCGGAACAGAGAAATCGACAAAAAAACATTACGTTGAACAATTTTAATTAGTGGGCCAACTTGGTTCTAGAACCAGCCATGGATGCGCCTTTGGGTGCACGCTGATAAAGTATGTGCGCAGACCCAAACTCTGATTTCCGAATACTCAACAATTGACTCATTGCTTCGCGAAATTTGGACGGACAATAGGAACAATAAAACCACATGGTTATGGTTATGTACGTTCTTTCAAAATATGAATCAGCTATCATGATCCGGGATGAGTTAGGTATGTTACATGTTTGGTAGTTAATCCTCTACTGTTTTAGAATTCCGTAACTCAAAAGGAAAAAACGGAACCCTTTTAAGATCACTTTGTTGTCGCCGCGGTCTGTCTGTCAAGACATTTGATATTGGGAATGCGTGGAGGTATCAAAGTCAAACCATATACTGAACTCTGTAGTCTCTTTGTTGTGCTGTGAAAAAATCAACGCACACGACCAACAGTCGAGGTGTAGTCGAGGCGCGGGCGCATTAGGCGCGTCGCCCACAAGATCAACAGTCGTGGTGCAGACGAGACGCGGGCGCGTTAGGCGCGTCGCCCACACGACATTTGTAAAGAAAATCTCTTTGCGGCGTGCCTCATGTGAAAAAGGCACGCCAGTCGACTGCGCCTCGACTGTTGGTCGTGTGGGCGACGCGCCTATGCGCCCTCGCCTCAACTGCACCTCGACTGTTGATCTTGTGGGCGACGCGCCTATGTCTACGCAGTCAAAGATAAGGCTGTTCATGTCGCAAGTTTGGACGGAACTCAAGGTACGCGAGTTCAACTCTCAAGTCATATCTCTAATAAATATGATTTTACAGTTCTAAGGGAACACAGACTTGAGATTGATTTCAATTCGATACCTCTACGCGTTCCCCCGATAAAGGATGTTGAAAGACAGATGGACAACAAAGTGAGCATAAGGGCTCCGTTTTCCTCAAACCAACCCAGCCGCCGCAGGAGACGCCCCGGGCGCCGCGAGACGACTCCCGGCCACCGTAGATGGCCTGTGGACGGTGAGCATTGGGTAGCTCACCATCCGTCCGTCTATTGACGACAGGCCGTGTCGACGGCGCGTTCGTGTTTCACGCGCTCCTCAAAGAGATTTCAGCAAAGCAGAGGGGCTTGCCAGAGCCTCCGCCTGCCGGGGTTGCGGGTTGTTCGAAAGAGATACCGCGGCCCCGGAACGTAAAGGGCAACAGAAGGAACATGGGTGGGTTTTAGTCAGTAAAAGTCTGACATGCCCCCCCGCTCCGCCCAGAGCGGGGGAAGTCATTTGATGATTTCCCACCCGGAAAAAAAGGGCTCCGTTTTTAAGCTATTGCATAGATTTTATCGTGGGCTTTGAGCGCGGCTACCGAATCGAGAAATTCCGTAACGAAAAAAACCTAACACTTTCATTACGAATCATCATCTGCCTAGCCTTTTCCCAACTATGTTGGGGTCGGCTTCCAGTCTAACCGGATGCAGCTGAATATCAGTATTTTACATGGAGCGACTGCCTATCTGACCTCCACAACCCAGTTAGTATGGGGTAATGCGATACCCCTTGGTAAGACTGGTTGTCAGACTTTCGGAACACTGACTAACTGTAACGACTGTCAAAGATCTACAAATGACAGCCGGGACCAACAGCTTAACGTGCTTTCCGAGGCACGGAGGAAACTCGGTATGTAACGGGTGGTTACCCATCCACAGACTAACCTAGGCAAGCGCGGCTGAACCTAAAGATCGACACGAGCGGCTGCTATTATTTAGCCACGAGCTCCTCAACACACAACCATAACACTTTCATTACGAATACGTTCAGTTATTTCAATTCTATTAGCGTGTATGGTAGAGAATCGGATTGTCTATTGATAGTACGCTGGAGCCAACCCAATGTCTTGTTTTTCATTTTGCCACTTATTTTTTATTGTATTTACTTTTAAAATATTATATTTAGATAGGTTTATTTTTTTATTTATTGCATAAGTTGATAAAGAGAGGAGCTCGTGGCTAAATAAATAGAAGCCGCTCGGGTCGATCTTTAGGTTAAGCCGCGCTTGCCTAGGTTGGTCTGTGGATGGGTGACCACCCGTTACATACCGAGTTTCCTCCGTGCCTCGGAAAGCACGTTAAGCCGTTGGTCCCGGCTGTCATTTGTAGATCTTTGACAGTCGTTACAGGTAGTCAGTGTTCCGAAAGTCTGACAACCAGTCTTTCCAAGGGGTATCGTATTACCCAGTATTAACTGGGTTGTGGAGGTCAGATAGGCAGTCGCTCCATGTAAAATACTGATATTCAGCTGCATCCGGTTAGACTGGAAGCCGACCCCAACATAGTTGGGAAAAGGCTAGGCAGATGATGCATAAGTTGATAAAGAATGCTATACAATAGCTTTACCGCGGCAGTCCCTGAGTGCCACACGGATTTTATTCCTTTCGAGGCACGGAAAAGTAATTGCTCTAGAGGCAGGAAGAAAACAGGAGAATACATTTGGATGTATTTGCAGTCCCTGTTAAAATTCACAAATCACTTACCTACTATCCTTACTTGTATAATCCTTAATAATATTATAAAAGCGAAAATGAGTTTGTTTAATATGTCTTCACGCCTTCATGGCTCAACCGATTTTGATGAATTTTGGTACAGAGATAGTTGGGACCCTGGAGACGGACATAGGCTACTACTTTTTTTTTAAAGTGAGAAAAGAGGGAGATAGATGGAAGAAAAGGGAAAACTTAGCTTTACTATTACAATAAATAAGGCGCAAGGGCAAAAACTACAGGTAGCAGGTACATGCGAATCAGGAAAAAGGAACCGTGTTACCCCGAATTCAACGCGAGCGAAGCCGTGGGCAAAAGTTAGTTTTAAAACACGTCGGGGTCACCAGTTTAGAGGTAAGCAACAACAGGGTGTAAAGTTCTCCATTCTCTATGGAAAAGGAGGATCCTCCGACCAGACGGGTGTTGTGTCTGGTGGGCCACTGCCCGACAGTTGCTTGTCGCTTCATATTTGTGTCGCTACATGCTAATAGAACATCTAGCTATGATACCACACACTTTTATCTAGCTCTATCTATTCCTATGCGCGACTAGATCAAAGTGGCGATCGCAGGAAGTGTTATCCCCATATGATTCGAACGACCGTTGTGTTATCAATTACGTCACCAATGCTTATCGTAACGGTTCGAAGCGATAACCTTAAGGACCGAGGGCATCTGGGTTAGTGCGAAACTCCTTTTGGTTACTAGTAATGAAGGTTCTAGTTGCGCCGTGTCCAAGAGTACAACTTTCTGTATTTAGCCCTAGATGCAACTGCCTACCGAGAGCCTCCTCAGATGTTGGTCGAGGCTCTAAATCGTCAAATAACTTCCCCCGCTCTGGGCGAAGTGGATAACCCATCTATGTTCCTTCTTTTGCCCTTTGTGTTTCGGGGCCGCGGTATCTCTTTCGAACAACCCGCAATCCCAGCAGGCAGTTGCTCCTCTGCTTTGTTGACATCTCTTTGAGGCATGCGTGGAACACAGGCGCTGTCGCCAAGGCTTGTCGTTGCCGGGGTTGCGGGTTGTTTTACTGACTATAACCCACCCAGGTTTTTAGTCAGTAAAAGTTTGACGCTCCCCCTCGCTCCGCCCAGAGTGGGGGAAGTTATTTGATGATTTGCCATCCGGAAAAAAGGGCCTGTTGACTAGACCAACGGACGTTGAGCTACCCAGGTCTGTGGGAAATTCCCTGTAGATTTTGATACCCTTAGCCAGAAAGGCCATATCTTTTGATTGCGTAGACTTAGCAGGATAATTTTTGCATAGGTCTAAGGGACCATAGACCTCACTATTTGTTTATGAATTTCAACTTGATTCCTCCACGCGTTTTCGAGATAAAGGGTCTCGACAGATAGACAACAAAGTGGTCGTCTAAAGATTCCGTTTTCTTTCCTTTTGAGCTTCCGAACTTTAAAAAACTAAGGAAGTGCATTGTTAAACGTCTCGCTAGAATTGTCGTTAAAGTTATTGGCTATAAAGCAGTTATCTGTCATCGGTCAGATAAGTTTACAAATATTAAAACAATACCACACACGGGTGAGCTCGAAAGTAAATAAAAACTGGGGTGGGTGACCATCCATAACATATCGAGCTTACTTAGTGCTTCGGAAAGCACGTTAAGCCGTTGGTCCCGGCTGTCATTTGTAGATCTTTGACAGTCGTTACAGGTAGTCAGTGTCCCGAAAGTCTGACAACGAGTCTTACTGAGTAGTATCGTATTACCTTGTTAAAAACTGTGCTGTGGAGTTCAGATAGGCAGGGAAAGAGATGTCAGCAAAGGAAAGGGGGTTCTGCCAGGGCCATTGCCTGCCGGGGTTGCGGGTTGTTCGAAAGAGATACCGCGGCCCCGGAACATAGAGGGCGAAAGAAGGCACAACAATTTGAAGACATACGACGCTGGCAATAGCAAAATATTGTGAAGTTACAAGTTGATTTTAAACTGGTTTAGCGTGTGTTTTGCATAATCAGAACGGTTATGATTAAAATGCAAGCTAAACCTTGGTAACAAAGTTAATAGTAATTCGGCCAATACTAAGTAATAAAAGTTCCAGCCAGTTATGTTTTAATCAAAATTCAACGCACGTTTGTTTTTTACAGATTCAAGGAAACATCATGGCGGGCGCGGTATCTCACCAGCTGATTGACAGAGACAATAAAAATAGTTTTAATTTTATTATCTAACCAGTGTTGAATCCTTCGGGCCTCGGGTTTATAGAGGTGGTGACTCTTTGGTCGATATGGAGGTCCGTTAACTGTATTATTAACAGACTTTAAAAACCGGCCAAGAGCGTGTCGGGCCACGCTCAGTGTAGGGTTCCGTAGTTTCCCGTCCGTCACAATAAGTGTTCCCACTTATGAGTTTAAAGGTGGAGGAGGAAATTATTTTGTACAACTTTTTGTCTTTTTTGTACAAAAACTGTTGTGTCAATCAAGTTCAAAATGATTTTCCTAGAAAGTCCTTATAAAGTTCTACTTTTCAGATTTTTTTCATATTTTCTAAACTTATGGTTCAAAAGTTAGAGGGGGGGGGACACATTGTTTTTTACTTTTGGAGCGATTATTTCCGAAATTATAGACATTATCAAAAAATGATTTTAGTAAACCCCTATTCATTTTTAAATACCTTTCCAACAATATATCACACGTTAGGGTTGAAATTAAAAAAAAATCACTTCCCACTTTATATATAGGGTGGCTACCCTAATAAAACATTTTTTACAATTTTTATTTTACCACTTTGTCGGCGTGATTGATATACATATTGGTACCAAATTTCAGCTTTCTAGTGCTAACGGTCACAGAGATTAAGCGAGGACGGACGGACGGACGGACAGACAGACATGGCGAAACTATAAGGGTTCCTAGTTGACTACGGAACCCTAAAAATAAGAGGTTTTCAATTCGACTTTTTTTTCTTTTTTTGTATGTTTGTTACTCGATTTCTTCGTCAATTGTAGGCAGATTTTTAAAATTATTTTTCTAATTGAAAGGGTATGAAGATAAAATTGATCACACCCGTATCCCTGCCGGGTTGCAGGTTGTTCGAAAGAGATACCGCGGCCCCGAAACGTAAAGGGCAATAGAAGGAATATGGGTGGGTTTATAGTCAGTACAAGTCTGTCAGTCTCTCCCCCGCTCCGCCCAGAGCTGGGGAAGTTATTTCAAATCCGCAAAAAAATAAACCCGGATCAAGTTTATCTATATTGCTTGTGTACTCTAAGAGTTATCTTCTATACAACATTTATTTTTCTACTATAAACATAATAGAAAAAATATGTATTAAGATAACTCGATATACTTATATGATCTATTTATAAGTACCTAGCAATGGAAAATGAATCAGCAATAAGAAATTGTGTGAGAAACCATTATACCACAATTAAAAAACCCGTCCATTGTGTCACCCTATTTATAAGTTGTATACTGTTATTCTTGTAATTTATGATGTAAGTACATATTTTAAAGATTATTTTTCCGACCCAAATATCGACCAATAGAATTGCACCATTCGACGTCACGTGGTACAACCTACATGGTATTATACTGAAAATTTTTTGAAAATTTTCTCTGGTCGTTGTTATGCATAAAAAACAAAACATCCAGTCAAATTAACCACACGTCAAACTGACAGGTTGAATTCAATTGTGAAAATTGGAGATTTTGCATGAAAATGAGTCGATTTGGAGTTTGTGCAATTCTATTGGCCGACATTTGGGACGGAAAAATAATCCCCCGAATACCACACGAGCTTCAAAATTATCTGGCATTTCCCGATAGGTTCCCTGCAAACAAATAAAATCGTCAAGTTTTTCAGGAAAAATCACTCGCGCTTCGCGCTCGTGATTTTTTAACCTGAAAAGAAAAACTTGACTCCTTCATTTGTTTGCAACGAACCTATCGGAAAATACCCGATAATTTTGAAGCTCTTGTGGTATTATATGTGAATATTCTATGTAGATATCTAAAAAACTTTTTTTTACAAAATTACTAACTTACTGAAAGTCGGTCTGTCAGCAAAAATTGATGAACTAAAAGTCACCGACTTACGGAAGTTAACTTATTTTCCTCTTTAGTTCTTTTTCAGAAGTAGGTTTTTATTAACACAATATATTCTAACCTAAAACTTAACAACCGTATCGTCTACGTACTTACTACTTCCATGAAAGCAAAGAAGATATTCAAACGCTCGTCCTAACGGGCGGTTCAAATCGGAAAGGACGTTACAAGTGGGATTTTTTTGTTGGCCCAAGTACCTGTTTCTACGCCTCGGATGGAGAGAAAAAGTAATCATTATCTAATATAGCTTACATGGAGATGTTATTACGTGTTGTAGGCTTTTTAATAACGTATTTAATAATGACCATTTTATAACGTGTCTGATTGAATGACGGGTTTGGCTGGTAATAGACAAAAATGGTGATTTTTTAGAAACGAATGTTAGTTAGGTTTAAAACTAGCTGCCCGCCATTGTATTCCTTTTATATGCACGTTCTGAACCCCAGAAACGACTTCTATAAAGAAAACTAAAACTGTAAAATAACTTTACTTCCGTCCACCGAAGTCGTTTCTTTTTCAGCAATACAGTTTCTTCTTCCATTCTCCCGTGTCAGACATCTCAGCATCATTTACTGCTTTCTTCTTCATATCGTACCTTACACAATCCATCTATCTTTTGTCTTCCTCTCCCTCCCCATCCATCAACATTTATATTCATCACTCTTTTAGTCATATGTGTTGTATCTAGGGTTGCCATCCGTCCGGGTTTCCCCGGATTTGTTCTAGTTCAGAGGGCGTCCGGGGAGCGTCCGGGAGGATTTTCATTTGTTGTCCGGGTTTTTAAAATTTGAAGTTTAAAACCCCCATGATTAATTTGGGCGATTTAATTAATTAAATTGCACCACCCGTGATATGTACACTTCACCGTCCTCCCAGTCCCCGTGCGCACTTCGACTCTTGTCCGGGTTCTGGACTAAGAAATCCGGGGTTTTCACGCGTTTTATCCTGGTTTCTAAATTTTAAAGATGGCAACCCTAGTTGTATCCCTCCTCATCACATGTCCATACCGAGACAAACGACTTCCTTTCAATTTATCTGTAACAAGCGCAACTTTCAAACTTCCTCTAATATACCTACCTACTTTATCCATTTTAGTCACTCCACACATCAATCTCAACATTCTCATCTCCGCTACCTACATGCAATCGTTTTTCATCCATCTTTGTTACAGCCCTGCATTCTGACCCATACAGTACTACAGATCTAACCACGGACTTATGAAATGATAAATGATGTTAATTTTACAAGTAGGTTTTTACAAACGTCTTTTACACGTCTTTTTTTTAAAACTAGATAAGGCCAGTGTTTCTTACCCGACTACTCTGAGAAGAAACAGCCGAACTCAGAGGTCATAGTCTCTTTTAAGGCTAAGGTCCAGACAATAATCTTGGTCAACTTGCGGGGGGCATCCGTGGGTCTCAAATTCACAGGTCACTAGAAATCTATCGCCATTTCTTCCACTTTGTAGTACTTACTAAGTCCGTGGGGCAAGAAATACTGGCTACTAGTCAGTGAGCTAGTTTTTTTTAAAAATACCAACCTAGCTGTAAGAGTTGACTTCAATTAAAATTGCAAATGATATGTAGTTTTGTTATTTCGTCACGTTTCGTACAAGTCAATGATCGAAACACGTGGTCGATTGGTTCTAGACGACGATTTATAAGGATTGTATGTGGTTTTTACTGGAAGTATGAAAATAGGTTTAGTTTTTGCACAAAAAATAAAAAATTCCATCCAACGCGGTAATGATGCCAGCCTTCTGGGCACTTTACCAGTTGACTGCGATGTGGACAAATTTTTTGACACACTCTAATTTTCCATTTTTTACTTGTATATATTCTTATAATTAATTTGTGTCTATTTATAGTTTGCATATTAATTAATTTAATTAAATAAAGACCGTAACATACGTAAATCCACACTGACTTGCCAAATGCAAAAAAAGGAAAAACAAAAGTTTTTCGCTACCCTGTCGCATTCACCTTGATAAATAAACTCAGTTCAGAGGAATGCTTGATTTAGGCTACCCCTAAGTAATGCCATTCGATAAGTTTCAGGTTTAAAACGGAGCAACTACCTCAGATCGCGACACACGCCTTGTTCTCGTCGGCAAATCGAGTTTGTTATACGACCTTAAAAGTTGATCGGGTACGGTATTCTCGATAATACTGCCACTCTGAAGTTAAATACTTTTTGGGGGTGGCAACACCATGATGTGAAATTAAATGACGCTAGCGGAGTAGCTTGTGACAAGCATCGTTATTCTTTTCTTTTTATTACATTTCGCTGCAATTAGGTGTTCTTAGTGTTTGGTTTAATATTGTGTTTATTTTATTCCACAGAAATATTTCGAAAAAGCTTGATTTTTCACAGCATTGTGGTCTAATTGGGAACTAGCCTTATACAATGAGCTTAGACTGACCTTTAATCTACTTAGCAGGCCCCTCGTTTTGCTGACCTCTCTTTGATGCGCGCGCGGAGAACGTCAAAATGGCATGTCGTCAATAGACGGACGGAAGTCCACATACATACCCGCGTATACGGGAGTTATCTCGCGGCGGCTGTATTGGTTTGCGGTTCTCTCCCTCAAACGTTTGGCCACCTCCTTTGCTAGCATGACTGCTTCGCAGAAGGAGTTGACCGCTTCCCATTCCCTCTCGCCTCGGACCATGGATTGAACCAGGGACCAGAACAAGTTACCTACACGCCTAGTTTCCTCCGTGCCTCGGAAAGCACGTTAAGCCGTTGGTCCAGGCTGTCATAAAATTTGTAGATCTTTGACAGTCTTTCAGTCGTTGTAGATAGTCAGTGGCCCGAAAATCTGACCACCAGTCTTAGCAAGGGGTATCGTATTACACAATGCAGAGGTCTGCATTTCTGGTCTGCCTGCCTTTCTGACCTCTACAGACTGTAGAGGTCAGAAAGGCAGGCGCTCCAAGTAAAATACTCAGGTAACTCACATAATTATCAGAAATACCTAATATATCTATGATAACCCTGATATAGTTGGGAAAAAGTTAAGCTGATGTTGTGTTCCAGACTCCTGAAGGCTGGATGCAGCTGAATACCAGTATTTTACGTGGACGGATTGCAAATGTGAAGTCGCTATCTACATAGTTACTAAATAATACATCTTCGCCAACAAGCTGTCGCAATTTCGCAAGCAATTGTTATTTGCCCACAGTGGCCAATACATTTTTATTATTTACGTGTTTATTGTATTACTTACTTGATTGTTATTTGCCATTGATTATGTTATTCAATTTATAATTGTGATATACAATTAATTAATATTTTTTTTTGCGATTCTCAATTTGTTATTTTTAAATTTTTGTCTTCATGTAATTTTGTATAACCTAAACACTTGACTTGACAACTTCACTCTAGATTCTGAGAATGATTGTTACTTCTAGAAATGTATTAGTAAAGTGCCATAATTAAATAAATACGGTTACTGTCAGCACTATTTTTACTACTGGCTTAATACATACTATTGTCACATTATTAAAATAAAATGACGTAATTTTGACAGTTTATATGACAAAGTCAAACGTGGTCCTTTAAAAATAAAAGCCAGATGACTGTCTGGGAGATAAAAAATAATGTTTTTATAGACATCGTTACAATAAATAATGCAGAACTTTGAATTTAAATACAAAATTTAATTATATTGACCTCTTCTTTCAATGATGATGCCATTGGCATGTTATATTTTTAGGGTACTGTACCCGAAGGATAAAACGGTACTCTATTAGGTACCTACCTACTAAGTCTCCGCAGTCCGTTCAAGTTTCCGTCTGTCACCAAACTGTATCTCATGAACCGTGATAGTTAGACAGATGAAATTTTCTCAGATTTCACAACAACAAATACTAAAAAACATAATAGAATACAATATTGAAGGGAGCATACAACAAACATGATTTTTTCCCGTTTTTTTCTGACTTTGCATGGTTTATTTCCCTGTACGTCTAGGTAACTGTCTGATGAGGCAACGACGCTATCAGGATTTCTATTAAACCTACATAAGCACTAATAAAACGTAAAAATATAGCTTGCACACTTGTCCTCTAAACAGTGATATAAATATAGGTACCTACTTACTTGCAATGAACGCGACCAAAATTATAATCTAGTTGCAAAAACGCCAACTTGGTGCATTCGGAACATAACTTTAACAAAAAGTTTTAAACTTAGCAATAATGTAAAATATCATTAAGCCATAGACTCACATTTTTTCTATTAAACTTCTAATAAAGACTATAAAATATATCTTTGGGTTGAACAAAGACAATTTATTTTTCCCAGTAGAGCCGGAATGTAACCCACAGGCCACAGCACAACTATTCCCTCATCTTTGGCGCGAATCGGCAAGCAGCAAGCCAACGGCCAGATTACGGTAAAAAGCACCAATAGGTACGAACTAAATGGTTGGCATTACTGATTACAGGCATAACGTCTCCAATTCAAAAATCATAGTCAGAAAAAAAGACAAATTAAAAAAAAAAGTGACGGGCAAAATGGTGGGAATAAACACAAAACAGCTGATTTAATTTTGTTGTCTTTTTAGTTTGCAAATCAATATTTGAATTGGAGTTGTGGCTTGAAGTAACACTGCCTTCTTTTTTGTCGCCACTTCAAACCATAACGTTGACCATATGATTGCTGAAGAATTTAGGGATATCGGGAGGCACAACGTTATATTTGCCGTCGAAAAAACCATAAGCAATACAAATCCCACCGCATCCCTTATTTTCCAATTGCAAATATAAGTTGGCGCGCATTCAAGTAAGGTTATAAAGCAAAGTTTAGTCAATTTTGAACTTAGTTGTGTGAGAGGATAAGTTTTATTTTGTTTGTATATGCCAGAATGCGATCATATGATTGTTACTTTGAATTTTATCAATGTGTTGGTGTGAGATACTGGATTCACATTTCAAGTTATTTTATATTTATCCTTATTTGAACCGAGTAAGGTTTAATTTCGTATGTGGACGTTTTTCTGTATGTGTAAGAACAGGATTCGTTTCCCATATGATTTTTGTATGGCATTCCATTCAAGGTTAAGGCCGAGTTAAATTGTGCTCTACGGATGATGAAATAAGGATGAAATTACAATAAATTATGTTAATATACTCGATCTAGTTAGGACGTATGTACTCAGACGGGTTGGTCGCTCCAGTTGCCAACTTCAAAAGTTCAAACTTGTACCAATTTAGTAAAAAACGTTTCAAAAATAACAGCTGATATTAGGTTATGGCCGGAAACCTTACCTACTTGCTCTATTCCTAGATTTTTCTTTTATTTCTTTCTTAAAATACACAGCTTTGTTTGTCAAATAATTATTTTTAACATGTTTATTAGTTAACGGTAAAACTTAACCAATAATATTAAACATAATTATGTAAAGAATTGAATTGAATTTTATAAAATTATAATTAGAATATCAACCAACTTATTCGTTCTGTTCATTCGTAATGTTTAGAAAAAAATCTACTCTAGGTTCCAAGCTTTTATTTTAAAATACCTTTCCATAGCAATCATTAAATGTCAAATTATTTTCTTTTTTCTCCAAACAACATGCTTCTGACATTTCTGGTTATATTTAAATGTCCTGAATATCTTAAAACGGAGAGTTTTAGACATTCCCATTTCCAATAACTTTCAATTCTGTTTGTATTCAGGCTTTTTGTTAAAATCCAAATTCGATTGTTAGACGACATTTACGCTAAAGATTTGAAAGAAAACTTAGTCGAAAGAATGTTAATTAATTTGTATTGAATAATTACCACAACATATGTTTGAGGTTAAGTTAAAGATAAAAATAAATCTAACAGTAAAAAGGACTCAAACGAAATGTTTAAAAATGAAATGGTCCCAGACCCAATGTTGTTTTAAATTTCTCAAAATAAAGTTAATGAAGAAAGATAGGAGTTTAGCTTGGTATCAGTTGAACTGTACTACTATTTAGTTTTATTCGTTAGTATTTCGCCAGAGTTTTGTTTAACGAATGTTTTTATTTTAACAAAACAAAGCCAGTCTTTATTTAAATCCAGTATCAACACTAACAAAATAATAAGTCTTTCTATTTATTTTTATATTTTTACATTAACAACACACTAACTTTTTTTACTTTTTTAGTTTTATGTACCTCTTAATAGTTTGTAAAGATTAATTAAAGCTTTTTTAGTTATTTTTTTATTTATGTATTTAAATATGAAATTTGCAACAGTAACTTTGCAATATTAAGCTCCAAATTCTGCATTAAAACTACTACAAAAGTAGAAACCGGAACCCTACCAAAAAAAAGCATAGAGGGTGGTATCACCAACGGCCGTTTCGCGCGCCCGCGGGAACTCACCCATTCTGACAGACAGCAGTCGTCGCTAGGCGCCTGGTGCGAGTGGACATTAGGCCAAGGCGTGCTCCCAAAAATACTGTGATAAAAAAACTTTTATGAAAGACTGATCGAATTATGTACTATTTGTGAATCTGTGCTGTTATATTTTGTGTCAATATGTGGGGAGAAAGCAGTAAGCATTGTGAGGTGAACTGCCAGTGTTCCGGGTATGTGTCTATTGTATTTTTTTACCCGTTTTCTAGATGAGCTTGATTGTGACCTAAATCTCGGTTTAACAACAAGACAATTATCTTATAATTAAAAATAGTCTCAATCATCTGTTTACATGGCCGTCGTATGAATTTTTCAATTAATAACTGATGTGGCTAGTTTTTAACTAATCTTTGCATTAGTTTAAACATAGGCATAGAGTTTTTTGACTAGGTATATGTATTTACAGCTAGTAAAACAAAAATCTTAACTATGGCTTTCGTAACTCATACTACTCTATGAGTTTGATAACGACTGGGGTCCTGGACCCAGGGCCAGGACCAGGATCTAGGGTTTTTAGGAAATCATTGCAATTGAGATATAAACCAACATTATATATCTCTACTAATAAGGCTTTGTATTAAAATATATTGTTATTAATATTAGTTTTCTGCTTATCTTACTTCGTCTAATAAAATAGGTACAATAGGTTATAAGTAACGTGTGATTTTGTGGACAAGGCTCACGGTAGGTATGTCGGTGTCATGGAGAGTTTTCGCTGAGTCCTGCTTGACTCTATGGTTATTTTAAGGCTTGACCACACGACACACTTTCCGACGGCGCGCTATTTTCCGTGAAATCGGTTCTATTTGCAATTTCTATTGAAACAATTCGTCCAGGAAATTATATAGTACCACGTCACTATGCATGTACTGATAAGCTGCCGGATTATACGTATAGTAAGACATAGTCATCGGTAATTAATTCATAACGAGTTGGGAACACATTCGCGATGCCTTGGCTGTTTCATAATATTTTTGCGACGGACGGTATCCAATTTCTTGTTTCGTTGGTAAAATTACTTGTATCAAGGGAAACCCGGATGGAACGAAGTTATTATTAATTATGTAAGTACAAAGAACCTGTAAACACTCAACAAAAATAATCGTCGCGACACCACACTGTTCAATGCGAAATAGAAAGACGAAACGAAAATAACTGGATTGCTTTCTATGACACATAACATAACACGGCTAACAACTTTATATAAAAAAACAACAAGAGCAAAAAGTGTCGTTACAACTTTTAGTCTTATTTTTTCCGTCTAGCCCCCTTTCGCATCGCTCGATGAGGAACTTCGTTCCAATAATAAGATGGTTACACAGGGGCCATCAATTGGGTAACCCCTTTTTGAAAGTGAATTTTAATACAACATGGCGTAGGTACCCAATAGATGTATCTCATTGTAGATGGTTTTACTGATATCATTACATAATTTATTTTGTTGCAAGAAAATACGTCAAAAATACAGGTTGGCCAACAAAAAAGCCTTATTGTACAGCAGCTGAAAGATCGGCTGCCGAACGCGAGGTTCTCTTTTCGAATCGCAGTTATTTTAGCTATGCGCGAATTACAAGCTTACGAAATGTCTGACACGTTTTGTGATAAGTCATAAAAAGAAGATATTTCTTTTACCTACCTTCTTACTTAACGGACCACAAACGAGCTTTTTCAAGAAATTCAAGCTTATAGAAAAAGTTTACACAATTTCTGCCGTTTTTCTATGTAGACAGTGCCAGATTTTTTACCCGACTGCGCGCTGCAAATAAAAAAAACTTATATGGCAATGATGAACACATTTACCCATGAGTTCATCATTACCATAAAAGTTTTTTTTACACAGTATACTAATAATATGTCCAGTGTCTACACAATGGGCCATGTTTTGCATACATTTCCTCAATGACATCAATGCTGATGGCCAATTTTCATTTTTCCTGAATTTTGTTGAAATGAAATATTTACAAAAGCAATATTGACAATCTTTAAGCTTATCAAATTTGACATACCTCCCTACTTAACTACACATGTTCCACATAATAATAATATGCAAAAAAAAACTTGAAATAATGACATCATCCTTTTTGGTGGTAGCCTTGAAGCATAGACTAGGTGAACGACCTCTTTTAAAGCCGCGACTCTATGGTTTGTAGGATAGCGCGAAAGTGGTCAGTGAAAGGGAAATTTTAATTTCTATTTAAAATTAGTTTTGGTTTGATGATGATTTTGCGAATTAGATAAGATGAAAAGAAGAAAATTGACTGTTACCAAGATAAGGCTTGTTTTCCCAACAAAAAATTACGTCTTTCATATTTGTCGGAGTACTTAATAATAAGAAACAGGTAGATTTTAAATTATAAGCTTACACGGTACGGTTTAGGATGCGAAACAAGTTACATAACCAGTATAAATTGGCCTCTTATTCTACTGAAACTCTATACTTGGCCAGCTCAAGATCAAAATATTATAGCCGACTTGCGGTCAACCGTACAATACCTACATCAAGTTTTCTTACTTGTCATTCAAAAGGAATAGGTATAATGTTCGTTATTCGTGACGTAATATCCGATTGGCGATTCCCGAGGACTAGCTCGTAATCTTGGATTTACATTTTTAAAATACCCGTTGTTAACCGCCACTGATTTATCAGAACTAACCGGCTTAAAAATTAAGAAAAGTCGAAGAAAAAAGCTAGACCAACTCGATACGGCCTAAAAGATTTCGACGTTTGCCTAAAAAAAGTCAAAGCTTAAATTCTCGGTACAATAAAATTACCAACATCATAAAACTGAACAACAAAATTCGGATGTTAGCAATAACCGATAACTTATGTTTATATAGCCATCTCTCTCACTCTAAGTAAGTTGAAAGAGATGGCTGTATCAGGATTGGCGGGAAACGCGTCGAATGTCAACGATCGTTCGCCATTGAAGATTGAATCACTTTAATGGCTGCTGCTGCATATCTTTGCGCCGTTTCCTGTGCTCTATATATGCAGAATGTTTATAAACTGATTTATTACGCCCTAGTGAACCAGTGTTCTATCTCTATCCTAGGCGTAGAAAACCTTGCTTATGATATTATGTAGGCCTACGGAAATCGTTTTTTTTTTAAAGCATTTTCAACTGTGTAGTAAGTTTTTTTTGTGGATTTACAATTGGAACCGACATTGAGTGACGAAAACAACTTATTTTTATTTAAAAAAAACTCAGGAAGCCTTCGCCTAAATTGCCTTTTAAAATAATATACAAATCAATTTATTATAAGCACCAGTTCTTACTAATATAAACTCAAGGCGTAAGTGCCACATAAAAGAACGCCTAAAAAAACCACTTGATTTTCAACGCTTGCTTCAGTACCTAGAGTTTAAATTACAAACATTATCTAGGCATCAATAATTTGAGTCACTGATTGTCAGTAAAAACGGAGATTTATCTTTTGTTTTTCACAGTGACATAATATCCGTAACTGCATAATTGCAAAACAAGATATGAGTACCCGGAATTCATGAATGGAGAAGCATTTAAAAACAATTGCTTTTAATTACAAACACTAGCGATAAGTAGGTCATTTTGATAACGTACTGAAATAAATCGTTTTGATCTGTGTAACGGAGTTATCTAGCATTGAAGCTATATTATTTAAAAACAACAAATAACAATATTATGTAGGTATACCTAATAAAAAATTGACAAGCATCAAAATGGGAAACATAGGGCGGCTAAAAATTTTTTCACTTCAAAACAATCATAATAATTTTACTTTGACCATCCCTAATGCTTCCCACCTACACAACATTCAAAACAAAACAAAAAAAAAACATAAACACATCATAGACAAAGGCATTTTTACTGCTGTGGTTGTCTATGGCGAGACAACAATGTGCCCGTATCCCACCTCTAATCTTAAAAAAAAACCGTATAATTTAAGAGCCCGTACCACATTTAAGATGCATCATAGACGATTTTTTGAAAACCGGTTTTTATAGAAGAGATAGTCCAACTTAAATTTCTAATTCGAAACTAGTTTTCGGGACTGGACTGTCTACATTCTACATGTCGGTGCATCGGGAATTTTGAATAAGATTCGTTAGACAACCTCCTTGGATTGGTAACGTTTTGTTTTTTTTTTATGGGGTCAAGCAACTCTTAGTTCAAGGTACTCTAAAAAAAAGAAGTCGGTATCGGTACTTTTTCAATCGGTAAATGCGTCAATTTCGAACAAAAACCATTAAAATTTATTTACGTGACCGAAATTGTCCAATTTTTCTCAAATTTCTGAAAACCAGTGAATATTTCTTGACTTGCGATTTTCAAGCTGTCTTCAAATCCTTCTTACTCTCACAACAAACGGTAAAAACTGTATTAAACCTCTCACTTTCAATCAACACTTTTATTTTCGTGCCATCTCGACCGTTACATCCGTTTCGTAACTTCCTTCTATTGTTGCGCTTCCATTTTTGGTGCAGCGTATTAAAGCAATCCTTTTTGGTACGTTTTTATCGTAGTTTACATTTGACTCACTGACCCAGTGCCTACGCGAACATGAAAATAGATTTTAAAGTCCTTTTAAAACAGGGGGAAAACACTAGTCTTGGTATTTCCGACAGGATTTTGTAAAAAGGATTTTCTTCATTTTTGAAATATCAAGCTTTTTTCGCCAGTCAAACTTGGTGTACATATTACCGTATTCGATTAATCTACACCAGGATTGCATAGATTATTCTCGGAGTTTTCTAGGTTTGCACTTAAAGTGGTCTATGGAAAAAACAAACAACCAAGAACTCTTTTAAAATGTTCTCGTGTGAGAAAAAACATCAGCCATTTCTTCTAAGACAGGAAAATTACTACCACATAGAACTAGAACTGCTAATAATACCATCTAAATTGCCGACCACCGTGCAGGAATAGCGTGAAGATGGATCGTGACTTCGAATACGTGCGTAACAGCTATTATTCTAAAGAAATATAACATACCATACTTAAAGTTAACTCCATATATCCGATCTTGTCCACTAACACATTGACAAGATCTTTTTTATATGGAATTCAAAAGGATCTTGCGGGGACGAACTTTGTATCGGTTCTAAGAGTAATGGCTACCTTAAGAAATGATGGAAGGATTGTGTGAAAGACTGACTAGAAAAGAGGTTGAAGAATGTATGGAAGAAGCTGACAAGCTAGCCTGGCCACTAGGGATTAAGCAGGACAAAGATGGTGGGTTTGAATTTCCGAAGAAATGAAATAAAGGCTTGTCAAAAAGTTTAAGTGCCTTTTTTGCCTATGCGTGCCGAGGCTGCAGAATAGTTCGAAAGAGATACCGCGGCTCTGGTACGCAAAAAGCATAGGACCATGGACGGATTTTAGTCAGTTCAAGGTACCCTTTCTCGGTAAAAGATTTCTTATGATATTACCAAAAAAAAACTTCTAAAGCTGAATAAAATACTGGTATTCAGGTCAGATTACACTGGAAACCGACCCCAACAAAATTTGGAAAAGGCTGTTCATACAACACTGCCTCCTAAAGCTTCGCCGGATGTCCGCAAGGTCTTCTAGAACTTAATACAGAATACAGGGGCTTCATCATAATCATTCATGAGCGAAGGACATACTTGACTGCGCTACTTCCTGGCATCGACCTTGGTGTATACCGGAAACACTGGAATAAGGAATGAATATGATCTAAAGTAGGTATCTAGTACCTCTCCCTCTTGCGTATACTTAATACTCAGTCTACTGCCTTTTTTTTTGGATGGGGAATCAATAAATAACTTCTTCTAAAACTATGTTCATTTGTGGTCCGCGTCCGTGGTATCTCTTTCAAACTACCCGCAAACACTGACAGGCGCGTGCCGCCGACACAGCAATTCTGCTGCTTAGAGTCACGTCTCAGTCTTAAGCTTTCGATTCTGACGATTAAATAACGACTTTTTTGATTGATTAAGAACGAGAAAGTTCTTTAGTTTTTCATCATACTTGTCTCAAAAGATCGAGCTATTCCGTTCTAGAATTGTATGAAAAAACCTGAGCTAATGAGTCCTAAACATATTCGATATTTTGCACGCAACTTCATCTGCTGCGAATCAACTAACTCTCATTCTAGTCTCAACGATCCCAGTCCAAAGTACAGTCCCAGCGTTCTGGGATTACTTCTTTATCTTTGTCTTACATAAACAAAATTTTCAAGTACTACTCTCCCAGAAGCGGTTAAAAACCTCGAAATTATCCGTTAAAGATCTAAGCCACGATAAGATGTTAGCGGCGTATTAGAAGAGGGGGGAGGGAGGAGTGTTAACTTTTTTGTTTCTTTGTTATTTAACCCTATACAAGTAATTTGGGACATTTCTTTTGGGTACATTTAAGTTTCTACTGTAAAAATAAATACTAGCACAGCGTAAGATGATGGTTCCCCAAACTCTTAATAAATCTCAGTAACAAAAGGATAATATAAGTTAAGCATTGAGATTCAGTTTCCTTTTAGAATACTGCCCTAAGAAATACACTAAAGCAATATTAGTTGCGGGCAAAGCCACGTTCAATCTCTTGTATATATCAATATAAACACATACAAGCAAACCGAAGAGCCGATTACACGTAGGCCGCACCACTTTTTATACCATTGCCTTCCAAGGATATCTTTAAATAAAAAAAAAAGATACTCTATGGCTTTGAAAAAAAAAGTGACCAGTAATGGTATCCTTCGGACGTTGAGGAAATTACTCTACAAGTCTATGGTCTTATTTTAAAAAGAAATAGATGAGAAAGTAATGTTTCATTCGCTGTGGGTTATTTAATATTGATTTGCTGAAATTATTGGTAGATGATTTGAAAAGGAATACTGTGGATCATTTTCAATGTTAGGATCGAAGGAAAATTATGCTGGCAGTTGTTTTTTTTATCTACAACAGCGCCTCTATCGGTTAAACTCCGAACTAAAGTGCAATTTCAATCACGGAAGTTTGACATGTTTGACGAAACCTAGTTCTATCTTTGCCGTATATTTCTGTTAATGAACTCTAAATATTGTAACAGCCACGCCATATGCTAGGAACCCTACTAAATGCAGGGACATCAACCCCCCTGGACCCGTTAGACCGTGAAATATCAACAGACGAGGAAAGCCTGATAAGTTCACAACTGCTTCGTATTTATGTGCGCCTAGTACTCGCACATGGCTAGCGGTAACGATTTTGAGGAAGAAATTAAGATTTAGGCAATGATAAAATAGACTTTGGCTTAGAAATTGGAATTATGTAGAAATACGTAACCTTACCCGCCCATATTTGATCGAACTGAAGTTTATAACGCATAGAATCTGTCGAACAATGTCTAGTATCCCTGATTAACAAATGTCAAAATATGGGAAATTTAAAAAAAAAGATTTTGTTTCTGATACAACTTATTTTTGGTGACTATGGTATTTATAAGTATAGATAAACATCTTATTGCTGTCATGAAATATGTATTGTGTCCCATAGGCACATTTTCCTTTTAAATCGTGTTTTGTTTTACATATTAAAACGTACGCGGATGACACTGTGCCCAAATACTGAACTGAAATTTAAATATAGTGTTGTGAAATAAATAATGACACAGTGTCAAGAGGATCAATTCTATAAAAGTATTGACCTCATTCATAACGTTATGCCTGTGTTTCTAGGCCACTACTTAGTTTGACATTAGAGGCATCCCGTATCTATTTAAGAAAAGAATCTCTACAGTTGACAAGACATTTGATGGGTGGATTATCACTTCTTTTTTCAAAACTTTTTTTTTGTAATCGGAAACGTCTCACTCGGCAATGTAATTTCTTCCAATTTGCTTATGCCTAACCTTGTTATAGTTTTACTAAGTCTATTTTCATTAGTAATTTCTAATATTCTCTACATACTAGAATTTATGAGACTAAAAGCCAAAGCTACAACAGAATTAGCTAAAATCGATATCAAGCCACATTACATCCCACTTCTTTGAACAAACAAAAATAAACCCAATTGTTCTCAAACCACAGTTACTTTTCCATTACACATTTTTCGCAATAGCACAGTCCCCTATGGGATTGAGCAGGTGCTATCACACCCCTTAGTGTTTCGCTGGCGACCCTCGAAACCGAATGAAATACATTGTTTTGCTTGATAAACCAAAATTTATCGTGCAAAAACTATTTTATTGTGTCAATATCTCTTCCTCTTGCAAAAAAGAGAATTATTGTCAACAAGCCAGTATCATTTTATCATTAGATAAATTAAAATAAAAGAAGAAAAAACGAGGTAGTGTAATTGTCTATGGAAACCCAACTAAATAGGCATAATTTGGCATTTTACCTTTGCCTCACGAAGCTTTGAGAAAAAAAAAGTAATTTTGACGTTTAACTTGGCGGTCCCGCCAAAAATGAAAGCCTTTTTGAATTGGCGTAAAAAATTTCTTTTATGTATCGATAACACAATGAGAACAATGTACTGAAGTTGTAAAATACTTGTAAGATTACAAGACATAATATATATTATTAAGTAATTTGGACTTTTAACTTATAATTTATCTCTTTCAAAGTTCCGTACTTACCTCAAAAGGAAAAAAAACGGAATTCGATAACTTTGTTTATCTATCTGTCTGTGAAAACCCTTTATCTCGGGAACACGTGGAGGTATCGAATTGAAATTAAAACCATATACTCAAGTCTGTAATCCCTTAAAGCTGTGTAAAAATCAACCCTCTAAGTCTACGCAGTCCAAAGATATGGCCGTTCATGTAGAGAGTGTACGAGGAACCGTGGTGTGCTGGTCCGGTTTTTTTTTCGTCATATTAATGTCATCCAAGTTCACTATAAGGCCATGAACACACTTCCTAGTTTCACACATGGTGATCGATACACACCCTCTAAGGTTATCGACCTCAACAGATGCGTTACCCCTCAGTGTATACCAAGGGTACGGCGCTTCAACAATCAAGCTAGCTATTCATAGTGTGAACAGAGATCGTTGTTCTTTTATTGTTTGAGGAGGAATTTTAGTTAGTGTTAGTGGTTTTATTTTAGTGTGAATGTGAACAGTGTGGTCTTAGCTTGAGTCATAGATACATAGAAGTAAAAAAAAAGTTGTCTATGATAAAAGTAATATAAAAAAAAAATGATGAATACTATTATTTCCTCCAGCGTGTTTTACCCGATTTTCAAGGAAAGGTTATGTGTTATTCTGTTATCTATCAATAATAACAAGGTTCAGTATTTGTTATTTGGATGTTTAATCATCAAATGACTCCTCGCGGACCGGAAGGGATGCATGTTCATTCTTTTGCCCTTTGTGTTCCGGGGTCGCGGTATCTCTTTCGAATCAACCCGCAAATCAGTTTTACTTAAAACCCTCGGTTTGAAATTCCAAGGCAAATCTTAAGAATAGAATTTTCTTTCTTAACTACACCAGAGGTAACTCTACAAAAATCTCGACATCCACACCTATAAAATCTTCCCTTACAAAAAAAAACAACTTGTTCAAAAGACCACAGCTTAAAAAAATTACCTCCTTGATAAAAAAAAACCATCAACGGAGCTCCATTCAACGGTTATTGTCTGTCTCTTTCTAACGCGTACTTTTGTCTCGGTCGCACACTAATCTTACATTCCATGTCCTACCCACTTATGTCACCCTGGTACATGAAGATTCAACGTGATTGATTTTCTGGCTCATCTGATATTAATACTGAAGAGATTAATCTGATTTCCTGATGTCCTTTCGTAGTTTTTTACGTTAACTTTTTTCTAGGATATCATTTGTAAATCTTTGACAGTCGTTACAGCTTGTCAGTGTCCCGAAAGTCTGACAAATAGTCTTAGCATGGGGTTATCATATTACCCAGTACTAACTGGGTTGTGGAGGTCAGATTGCTCTATGTAAAATACTGGTATTCGGTTGCATCCGGTTAGACTGGGCAGGCCTGACAGACTCAGTCGAAAGCGCGTTCGTTTACCATGTGCGACTCAAAGAGATATCAGCAAAACAGAGGGACCTGCCAAGGCGGGTTGTTCGAAAGAGATATGAAGGACCGGAACACAAAGGGCACAAGAAACACCTGGATGGGTTTAAGTCAGTAAAAGTGACTCCCGCTCCGCCCAAAGCGAGGGACGTTATTTGATGACTAGCTTCCACCCGCGACTTCCTCCGCGTGACATAGTTACTTTGGGCTCCCGCTAACTTTAACCCGCGTGATGATCAAAAAAATAATATGTCTTTCTCTCCCCTTTTCTTCCCTCTTACTCCCCCTGTTCTCAGTTTTTAGCCTATGTCCGTCTCCAGGGTCCCAACTATCTCTGTACCAAAATTCATCAAAATCGGTTTGGCCATTTAGGCGTGAAGACGTAACAAACAAACTCACTTTCGCTTTTATAATATTAGTAACAACAAAACATGTTGCCGATCTCCTTACTGCCAGTCACTCTTCGACTAAACATAAAAAAAAAACTAAATTTTCTGCAGTCTACTTCCTTAACCTATGTAAACTAGGCATAATTTTCTTCGAATAACTAAAAAAAACTTAACGTATTATAACGTTTTCTATCGCAAGCGCAAGCGCACACCGTGACGTGCCGTTGGAAACTTTAACGTTAAGAAACGTTGAAAACAGATGCGGTGAAAAAACTCCAGTTATGTTTAATCAATTCATTAGTTCGTTGATAGGAATAGTTGTCGTGTAACGATTTAAAGCTTGTTCTTTGATTTTAACGTTTTTGACCGTTGAGTTTACTTAATTATAAAATAATATTTCAAAAAATTTACAATATTTGCTTTCTTTTTCCAAAATAATCAAAGAAAGAAAACATTTTTATTTGGCACTTGTCACCAGTACACTTATAACATATAAAAAAAAACTTAAATCTTAACATTACAGAAAAGAAAACTTAAATCTTAACACTACAAAAAAAATCTTAACACTATAAAGAGAAAAAAACAAACTAATACTTTTAAATAACGCATTTTTATTAAAAAAAAAGGCGTAACATAACTTTGTGGTGATGAATTTTTGAATTGATATGTGGTAGTATGGAGTATGATAGCAGTTTTTTTTTGTTTAATTTAATTTTAATAAGTAAGTACGTGATTTTAATTATTTATGTTAATGACTTACATTTCAGTCACAGGGATCTTGAGATATCTGTTTTTTATAACAAGAATACAAAAAAAAACTAAATTTCTATTACCATAGCCTAAACTCCACATTGCCATATCCACAATTCGAAATGCAAAATACGAATTCAAACGACACGGAAATCGCACATTGCTACTGACAGCTTTCATTGTCTCTGACATCTTAGTTCTCTCCCTGTTGCAAGTGTGAACAGTAAGTACTTTATTAGACCATAGACACTATTGTCTAAATGAGATTGACATACATTCACGTCCTGTGCAATGTTGCAATAACTCGGGTACTTGAGAATGGACCGTTGGCTGTTGGCGCTTGTTGGATAATCGGGCGATAGATTTGAAAATGGAATTTTATGATATTTTTAAGGATGGGAATTCATCCTTTACAAGCGCTTGTACGGGTTTATCCCTACTTGTATCCAACTCAATTTCTTTTGGGTTGCTTAAATTTCAACTCTCTGGAGGTAAGACGGTCGCGCGATCAGATGATTGTAGTATTTAAAATCCTCAGGGGGATTATCGATGATCCTGATCTTCACAACGAAATTTGCAAGCTATTTGTCCCAGACAATAATAATTACTGTCGTGGCAGGAAACATCGTTTGCTGGTTGTTCCAACCTGCCGTACTGTTGCGCACTCCAAGTCGCCTATTCCTAGGACACTGGGGGCTATCAACGCTCTCCTGAACTCGAACACAGGTTTTGATATGTTTGCGGATGAATGGAAGGTGATACTGTTAGAATGTTTGAATTTCTGTGAGAAGAACGAATGACTGAATTTAATAAATTAAATATGTTTAAATAGTGTAATTGGCCTCGGCCGTTCTATTTGTAATATAATAAATAAATAACTTACCCCTCTCTGGGCGGAGTGGGGGGGGGGGTGACTTTTACTGACTTAAACCCAGCCATGTTCCTTCTTTTGCCCCTTGTTTCGGGGGCTCTTTCAAAAACACGCAACCGCGGCAGGCATTGGTTCAAGCTGTTGCGTTGTCCGCTTGTAGTTTGGTCATTGATTGACTACGGAATAAAAAGTATTGATAGTATTCAATTTCAAATGACGTCAATTAATGTTACAAAGATCTTTTGGAGCCCAAATTTAATTACACAAGCGTTGTTTAAAAAAAAACTGTATTAAAAGTTACAAAATGGTGGACTGTCCGGTTAAGCAGACAAGGACCTCCTAGGTCGAACTGCGAAATGCCATACAAAAAAAAAACAAAATAGTGGTATCGATTTGGGCGATGCACTAAAAGATCACAGCTGTAAGCAAGAGATTTAAAAATCGAGCGTCAGCCATGTTTTTATTTACCGTCATTTATTTTCTTCTCTATGGTCGCTTAAGTTAAGTTCAATGACGTCTTTTCCAACGGGACCTAAACTTTGTCAATAGAAAGCGGTAATTTCACAATAATATGTTTGTACAACCAATGTTATGCTAACACATGTAATATGAACTTGACTTGCCTTTTAGAGTTGTAGTGTCAAAAAATTTAGATTAGCTGTACTTTAGGTTGCATCAGCAACAAATTTTTTTTATTTATTTATGCTACGCAACTCCTAATTATTTATTAAAAGTTTTGTACAAAAATTTGTAACAAAAATTGTACTTAAAAAAAAACTAAAACTATGCTCTACATTAGGGGTGACAAAACTTCAAGGCTCAACGTGCCATTTTACCTAGAGAAATGTATCACATAATGTTGACATAATATATACATATTTTGATTAGTGGCAACATAATGACTGTAAAATCGAAACTAGTGTTTTACTTGTAGATTCATAGAGTCATCGCCAAACGGTTTCCAAGCGAAGTTAGATTCATCTCTGAAAATCATGACTCGCACCGGCGAGTAAAAACATAATACGTAAATGAAATTATGATTAAAATTCAAGGAGTGCCCAAAATATTGTGTCACGTGCCGTAAAAGGCACGCGTGCTTTTGGTTCGTCATTCCTTCCCCATATAATCGTTTTCAGTGGTGTTGTTGGTCGATTATACAAGGAACGATTGCCTGTCTGATTTTCACAAAATGGCCGGTAGTACGAAAATCTAACGTGTATAACTTTTCTCATAAGCACACCGTTACTCTCACTCAATTCTTCATTCGAAACACGTCGCCATTTTAAATAGATACATCCTTTGTCTATGATGTAATAGGAAATGACGCCATCGCGAAAAAAGCTGCGTTTATTGTCTCTTACGCTTTAGAATCTTAAGTTTTGATCTTTGAATTTTTTTTATGTTATGTCATAAAACAGCTGGTTTTCCCGCGCGAATTTAAGAATAGCCATTTTGTTTTTTGATAGTTTTAGCTTCTATTCTAAAAAGTTGTCAGTCTGGAACTATTTTACTATAGGGCGGAGGTTGCGGGTTGTTTGATAGAGATACCGTGGCCCCGGAACATAAAGGGCAAAAGAAGGAACATGAATGGGTTTTAGTCAGTGTGGTGTTCACTATAACACGTGTTTGATATTGGTGGTTTATCCTTACTAATATTATAAAAGCGAAAGTGAGTTTGTTTGTTTGTTTGTTACCTCTTCACGCTTTAATGGCTAAACCGATTTGGATGAATTTTGGTACAGAGATAGTTGGGAACCAGGAGACGGACATAGGCTAATTTTTATTTTAAAAAAGTGGGATATAAGGGAGAACGAGGGAAGAAAAGGGAAAACTTAGCGTTGCTATTACAAATCCATCAGGCGCAAGAGCAAAAACTGCAGGTCTACTTGGTGTGTTATACCGAATTTAACGCGAGCGAAGCCGCGGGCGAAAGCTAGTATTAAATAAAACACTATATGAACAGTAAGCAGCGTGCAACTCGAAGGGACCGTCAAGTCGCCAGGAGGGCTAGTTTAGGACTAATCGGACGTAGCCGTCGAGTTGCTTGCTACGTTTATTTGTATACATCACAGTCAGTAAAAGTCGGACAGTTATTTGTAGATTTTCCGTCCGAAAAAAAGGGCGGTGGTTATTTTTAAAATAGAGTTAAAATGAGTGATCACCACGCTTGCTCATACCCTGATGACTCCAGAGACCCAGAATCTTCTGCTCCAAAGTCCTCGAGATGTTCTCCTCAAATATTACTTTTTTTTATTGAAATTTATTGTTTTGCGAGTCAGACATGCACATCGAGGGTTCCATACAAAAATCGTGACATAAACAGCCATATCTTTTGACTGCGTAGACTAAGAGGATTCATTTTTCACAGCTCCAAGGAGCCACAGAGTTAAATAAATAATAAATAAATAAATAAATATCTTGGGACAACTCACACACGGCTATCTGATCCCAAGCTAAGCAGAGCTTGTGTTATGGTAACCAGACAACTGATATACATACTTATATGTATAATTTATAAATACATACATATTATAGATAAATCACACCCCGACACAGAACAAACAATCATGCTCATCACACAAAGTTTGTCCTGGGTGGGAATCGAACCCATGACCTCCGGCTCAGCAGTCAGGGCCACTAACCACTAGACCAACAGGCCCGTCATAGTCGTGAGTATAATGGTTTTAATTTCAACTCGATACTTCCACGCTTTCCCGAGATATCCTATAAGAGTTCCATTTTTTTACTTTCGAAGTACGTAAACCTAAAACTACAATTAAATTTGTCTATGCTTTAAGCCTGTTACATAAGTACAGACGCCAGCAGGTCAAGCTACCCGAAACTGTCAATTTTTCCCAATGAAACTTGAACCTAATACTTTAGAAATAAAGTCGAAAATCTATCAAAGAAATCTGACAGATTGTAGTAGCTTGATGTGCAGGCGTCTGTACAACATTTCTGTTTGTTTTACGACTCAGAAAGTTCAAAAACCTACGTATTTGACGTAAACGAAAAGCCATCTTATGTTGACAAAAAGCGTTGGAAGTTGAAGGCGGCTTAAAATAAAGCTGACTATCAAGGATAAACCCTTTTGTTTGAAACGTAGTCAAAGTACAGTTGTCTGGAAAAGTGTTAATTTAAAAATTAAACGCTCGATGCAACTAGTGAAGATTTTTTTCTTGCAGCGTGGGAATTGAAGAGTAAATCGTGATCGATGAGTTTGGAACTCTGGAATTATGTAATTTAACTTCAAATGTTACCGGTTCATACTGAGAAATGTTTAATTTTTTTTGCATTAAATGTGAGTCGCGTTTCTGCCATCTTACATGGGTCACATACGGATATTTGTTTTGTTTATTTTTGTGTTAGTGTAGACTAACCATATCGTACGAGTCTCAGTTACTTGACATAATAAATATATTAGATACTAGCTGGCGCCCGCGGCTGCATCCGCTTGATCGAAAAAAGTATCCTATGTGTTATTCCAGACTATAATCTACCTCTTTGCCAAATTTCATCAAGATTTGATCAGCCGTTTTGACGTGAAAGAGTAACATCCATCCTCACAAACATTCGCATTTATAATATTTAGTAGGATGATTACGTTTTTATAACTGACTGACAGATTACAAGTTGTTAAAAATATTCATGCGCCGCTCCTTTACAGCTAAAACACTAGGACTACTTAAAAAGCGGACGTTTCGGGAACTATCTCAAATTGACAAGCTACCAAAAATTGTCGAGCACTAATTCGAATAAAAGACTTATGATTTTATGATATTCTTAAATAAATTCGGTCGTTACATTCATTAACAACTAATACAATTAGGTACTTATTGTTGTGTAAAATATTTTTACAAGTTTTCGTCGCGATTCTTGTTATAAAACCGCCCACACTTCAAGCTTGTCGCATAACTCGTATAACACTTATCTGCGCGCCTGTACAAGGTTAGGGCGCTTATTACTAACATCCTGTTGAATAGTTGATAAAGTTTAATAACACGACACTCTAACGGCTTAGACGTTAACAATACACTAACTGAGAAGTTTTTCGGACCAGTAGGAAAGATAATGGAAAAAAAATGGAGTCATTAAATGTCGTTGATATACTATGCTGCATGGTTTAAGTCTTTGCCTCCGAGTCCTTGGCGAAAAACAAGACATCTGAGGTAGCATGGCAATCATCATTGTTGAAATCTGTAATTTGTTATCAGGCTATCTCTATGTATGCTTGGATCCTTAAAACTACGCAAAGGATTTTAATGCGGGTTTTTTTAATAGATAGTGACAAGAGGAAGGTTTACATGTATTCTATTAGCGGCTAAAAATCGTGTTTGTTGTATTTATTGTTATAGCGGCAACAGAAATACTGAAATATTAAATTGTCTAACTATCACGGATCAGCGGAGTCTTGTTAATAGGCTTCCGTATTTCTTAAAGGCAATAATTATTTTACTTGCAAATTTTCAAGCTCAAAGTCAATTCGCACTAAGTTGTGAGTTTCACACACGTTAGTATTGCAAAAACTTAATTCTATCTTGACCGTGACAAAATGTCTAACAAAAGAAAATCTTCTTTTGTTTTGCAAAGGGGACTGCAGAATCTCTTGCAGTAACAAATTATGTACATATTATCTTCTATGACAAGCTTGAGAAAACCCGGAAGGGCTCACGGCGATCCAGTTTCACACCCCACATTTACCGTAGCTTTACAGGTGCTCCACATTCGCCAAAACTTCTCATTGCGCCGCCATGTTTTTTTGTTTGACATAACTCGCCCCATCTTTCGCGCCAATAATGACAATAGGTTGTTCCCGTGCGAAATGTCTGATTGTCTATTGTTGTTTTCTACTTCCGAATTTAAAAGTTTATAATAAGGGGTTCGCGGATAAGCTTAAGATATTCCCATGGTACAGATCTCTTTGGTCATCCCTGACCGTCAGCTGGTCGCTCTGTATTAAATGGGACAAGAAATCGAAGATATTGGCATTGATGTAATTTTATTTATTGATTGTATTTATCCCCATCGTATGAACAAAAGTTATGTCATTGAAATGTTTGGGAATGACAGATATTTAAAAAAAAAATTGCTGTCAATGTCAATCTTTATTTTGACGTTTCAATTGGAGTTTTTTTTTTTTTGTATTTTCCCGTATATTACTAACTGTAAAGCTGTTATTGCAGAAGACTTGTTAGACGTTCAGTCTAACCATACCGCTGTCTTTAAATTCAGATGGCTTATTTCATACTAAAATAATATTTAGATTTATAAACCACTCGTGAGAAAAAACGAATTAAATTCTTCGTTCTAAATCACTCCTGTCTGTAATGTGAATATATTTACATAGTTTTTGCATAAACTATTAAAATTTGTAGCTTTTTGCGAACTTGTTTAGTTGTCTTTCTTTTGTACATACTTTTTTGGCAATATTTATTAAGACTAAGTTTTGTTTTCGCACAGTTTTGTGTCGGCTTTATTTAGTTACTAGCTTTCGCCCTCGTTAAATTCGGGATAAGACAGTTCCCCTTTCCTGATTGCAGGTGCCTGCCACCTGTAGTTTTTACCCTAGCGCTTTATTTATTGTAATAGCAATGCTAAGTTTTCCCTTTTTTCCCTCTTTCTCCCTCATTTTAGCTTATGTCCGTCTGTCTCCAGGGTCCCAACTATCTCTGTACCAAAATTCATCAACATCGGTTTAGCCATTTAGGCGTGAAGAGGTAACAAACAAACAAACTCACTTTCGATTTTATAATATTAGTAAGGATTTGACGTTTCTCCTCCATGGCTCTATGAATATAGACAATATAATGACCTTATTTTAACCTAACACCTCTTTTTAACAATAGAGACTAGACATAAACAATAATAACTGCATCTTCCCATAAACTAATAATAGTGCCAACATAAAAATGTGCAAAACCGTTAATGACGTCACTCGCTGAAACGAACAGTACTGGTTTATTTGAATTCGGAACAGTCGTTTGGATATGGAACGTGTGGGAGTGCTGTTTAAAAATAGAATACTAAACTTGTAAGCTAATTCGTTATTGTAATAGGATTCCATATTTGGTTTATAACCAACTAGTGTTATGTAACTATTACCTATTATACAATTTACTGAAAGTACTGAGAGATTTTGGACATAAGAATGACAGGCGCAGATCGTCCTATGTACCATATTGATAATATGCAGCTGCATCCGCTTATTCTATAAGCCGATCCTAACATAGGAAAAGACAAAGCACATAGTGAAAGAAAAACTACAGGGAGAAATTATTACGGATCTTGGAATCTAACGTATAGACTAATCCTATTTGTGCCTGCTGACGCAGTATTTCGAGATATACCAAGCTGTTGGTCGACTCTTCTCGTGACCAGAGGGCTGGCCTTTTTATTGTCAAAGAATTAACATTACCATCCAACGCGGCCTTCTGGGCACTTTTCCTGTTGACAGCAATGCGGACAAATTTTTTGACGCCCTAGTTTTACCATTTTTATACTTGTACATATTTTCAATTTTAGTTTATGTCTATTTGTAGAAACGGTACTCAGAGATGTAGGTTTTGTTAATTCTTACCTTATTTTCAAATCTTTTGTGAAGGCTATGTTAACTCTAAAGATACTAAATGATAGAAAATAGCAAAAAGTATTCTTTAAAAGTTTTAAAACCCACCCTTAAAGTGATAACGGAAACAGTTCAGGATAAATCATCCCCGATTAATCACACAAACTTATCTAACTCGGGTCCAAAGTCATAGTTTATCTAGAAGAAGACGTAATTTGATTAAATATTACTCGTCTTTAAAATGGACTCTTGAATGGTAACCTACATTATTTCACAAATAGGTCACAACTCGTTCAAGGTCTATTTGATTAACCAAAAGTTCGTTAACGGTCTGATTTTTGAATTCATCTGCTGATTATCTTTGTTTTCAATGTCTTAAATTAATGACAACTAGAGTTAGTTTCTTGAGAATTTTGTGTTTTATGTGATATGGTTGGTCTTTGAAAATTAACCTTGAATAATAGACGCTAGGTTAGCTTTTCCTTCAACTAGTATTGCATGAATTCTATCAATGATTCTTTCTTTTATTGCAGTGTGAAGGGAGGAAGTCTTTTATTATTAATTATCTTTAATTATTTTGCCCGATTCATCTGTGTTTATTTTAGTCTAGTACTCTTTCTTTCTCTTCTCTTAGTAGAGAGTTCCTTAATCTCTATTGGTTTTTAGTATTAGTAATTGCGTTTGAATAACCATAGTTTTATAAGCGACTAGTTTCTAACCACTAGTCATCATAAAACTTCTGCCCATATTCAAGTAAACCATCGGCGCAGCATTTTTCTTTTCCTATAAATTCTTTAGTCATCATCTTCCTGCTCTCATCCCATTCTATTTGGAACCGATGCAACATGTTTTATTCTTCCATTCTCCCCTGTCAACCTTACACAATCATCTCCCTCGCCATCCATTACTCTTTTAGTCACATGCGTCCATCTTGCTAAACAACAACCCTTTATTTGTTCTACAATTTACTTGTTGGTTCTCAAATATCCGCTTTACCACTTGCTAACTGCCATATACTAAGAATAATTAACTTCTGAGCTGCCAAAACCTCGTTAATATTCTCTCCACCTTATACTCGTTACACCGTATGATCCTTCGTTTGCAATTTCTCATAAATCACGGGTAACCTCTTACTTTTTGCCGCGTTTTTTGCTGTCACTGTCAAATGAGCCGCCATCTTCTTTAATAGCTTACGGGACACGTTCGTTTTCTTTTTATAAAGGTTTTAATGGCTTTGTCCGCTGGTTAAGTTATTTTGGGGTGAAAGAGGGATACAAAGTTGTAGTTTTTAGGAGAAATTGAGAGTTTTAAGTGTCGTTCAGAGAGTTGCAATGGGATTTAACATCTGTGAAGTGTTAACTGTGTCCTAATGCTTTATATTTTTAGCAACTCAGTTTTCCTAACTATTTTACTTTTTAAAGTAAAGAGCCGACTGATTCTGATGAGCCACCGTATTAAAATCCTTACTAATATTATAAAAGCGAAAGTGAGTTTGTTTGTTTGTTTGTTACCTCTTCACGCTTTAATGGCTACACCGATTTTGATGAATTTTGGTACAGAGATAGTTGGGAACCAGGAGACGGACATAGGACGGACAAAGTGGGATGTGAGGGAGAAAGAGGGAAGAAAAGGGAAAACTTAGCGTTGCTATTACAAATCAATAAGGCGCAAGAGGAACTGTGTTACCCCGAATTTAACGCGAGCGAAGCCGCGGGCAAAAGCTAGTTAAAATAATAAAATGACATACCTAAATCACATCTAATTTTTAACCGACTTCAAAAAAGGAGGAGGTTCTCAATTCGACTGTATGTTTTTTTTTTTTTTTTATTTTTTTTTTTTTTTGTGTTTGTTACCTCATAACTCTGGTCTGGGTGAACAGATTTTGATGATTCTTTTTTTATTCGAAAGCTGGTGGTTGTCGTTTGGTCCCATAAAAAAAATATCAAGATCCGGCCAGTAGTTTTTGAGTTATCTTTAATAATGCGTATTAGATTGACTTCGTCTACGTTGATGATATAATTTTAGAGGTTGTCGAAGACAAATGAACAAAAAACGCTATGCACTATGATTTGGAAGGTCATCGCAGTTTTTTGAGGTGATTGTATTTTAATTTGGTGATAGATCTTCAGTGATATACAACGGAACTCTTCAATAAATGACCGCAAATCTGCCGTGATTGCTGCAATCACATGTATAAGTATGGGTTTCGCCAGGATAGGCAGGCGAGTGGGAGCAGGGTGCCCGTACCCCCTCCCCTCCCCTCACCCAGTCATTAAGAAACATAATCAATCATTAGATCAAGTATCAGCTGTATCCCCTAGGCGATGATGCATATGATTTCTGAATTGGTTTTAAACTAAAGCATAATTTAGATAGTATTAAATACTATAGCGTGATGTGGAACTAAGGCACTTGTCTCACCGGCAACGAGTAACGAGTAGAACTAGAAACGAGTTAGCGAGACGTGGGGAGCAAGTGCGTAGTTCCGATATTTGTGTAGCTCGGCTATAAGCGAGTGTGCGAGTGAGGCGGGCGATTACTCGCATCACTCGCTCGCGGCAGTCAAGCGTACAGTCAGTCTTGCGGCCTCATACGCGACCAAATGACATGACCACTGGTTGCTCTCTCGGCGTGATTTCTAATCGCTTGGCGAGTATCGCCGAGTGAGTGTTATCTTTCATAGCTCTTGTCGCTCAGCTACAAACTAGTGAAGCGAGTGCTCGCCGGCAGTGTGAACAGTCAGCGATCAACTGTTTGTATATGCATCTCTTTTATTCACACGGAAAGTATTCTATTGTACGTTTCTTGAGCGAGAAAATAGCCGATAGTTAGTCGTTTTCTCGTCGTTGGTGAGACAACTGCCTAAAGCTTGTATTTAAGACGGGACCTACGCACTAAAAAGCTAAAAATAACCGTGTTTGCGAATTATATCATAATACTATAACTAAAAATGCTGAAATAAAAAACTTTTTTGCAAAAAATAAAACCGACTTCCAAAAAAAAAGTGGAAAATAACTTTATTTCCGGAAGTCGGTGGCAAAAAAGTCAACGAAACCAACAAAAGCCACCGACTTCCGGAAATAAAGTTATTTTCCACTTTTTTTTTGGAAGTCGGTTTTATTTTTTGCAAAAAAGTTTTTTTATTTCACACCGTTTTAGTCGCTATTAAAGTTAGTCCGATTTAGTTTGACAACCACTATTTTTGGTTGAAAACATTAATTTCAGAATAGCGAGAATGCCATATTCTCTAACTCGAATAACTAAACCATCATTAATGCTGTCAAACAATAATTTGGACAAGTTGTGTCACTCAATAATTTTTTTGGTGTGGCATTAGTTGTGATCACTCAATTTTAGAATGGGAAACGTCGTTTGACAGGAGTTCACAGGAGCTAACAAAATTTTAGTGATTTTTAGAGTAGTTTAGTTTCTGACAACAGAATAGACACCAATGTCTTAAAAAGTTGGCTTTTGTTTTCTGAGGCCGCGGTATCTCTTTCGAACAACCCTCAACCCCGGCAGGCGGTGGCCCTGGCAGGCCCCTCTGCAAAAAGTCAGCTAAGGAATGGTTTGTACAGATGGTGCTTTAAGATTATTTATTTCCAAAATATGAGCATACATACCCATGGTATGCAAGATATAACATTATGCTCTCCAGCAATTTGGAAACTTTTTAAATAAAATAATTCTATAGACTGTTACTTTTGTTTTACCAAAGTTTGTACAACCTAACTTCAAAACATACGGCATACATCACCCTTTTTTTTAAAAAAAAATAAACAGTTAGTTGCCCTCCCCTTGAATCTCCTAAGAATAGAGCATAACCTACTTGAACATTCTCTTTTTAAACGGTTTTATTTAGCTCACCCCGTTTGTTTTATTAAATGTATGTTTTTAAAATCAAAGATGGCGGGACCTCCCGCGTTCCCTCCCACCGCGCAACACATGGTGCGCGCGGCGAATTATGAAAATTGCGTGACTGAGTCCAATCAAATATTGTTTTACATCGTATATGGCGGCAGATGGTGCTAATTTAGTAATGAACCACTTGAATTGTTTTAAATAACTTTTAGTGTTAGTTAATAGTTTGTTTCATAATTGTTGCAACCTCTATGACCTAAGAACATATATTTTATTGACTGCTTCCTTTTGTTTATGGAGTCATCTTTGAAAGTGGCGTTTCATGTCAATATTTTTGAGTCCCAACATTTTTTAATGCCACAGAGATAAAGTGTAGTGGTTCGTTAATCCTAAAATATGGCATCATAAAAAAGGTAATTTTGAAACTAAAAACTAAACCGAGGAAGACCAGCGCGAAGATGACCTAAACTTGACAGCAGGCGCAACATGGAGAAGCAAAATAATGGTCTAGGAGAGGTATAGACCTCTCCTAGACCACTATTTTACGTTCGCGAGGTAGACCTATCCTACCGACCGATATCTAATACAAAATTTACTAGTAGTTTTTTAATAAAGGCTAGTTGAATTTTAAACTAAAACCATGCTTTAATTCGGAAACCGCAATAAAGATGAAGACGGCCACTTTAAATCTCTGGATTGTTTAGGACAAAGAACTATAAGCAAAAAGAAAACGGGTGCATTCAGCACATCCTGTGGTCTTCAATTGAAGCACCATATACCATATCATTAACCGCAGGAAGACGTGTGGTCAGCAGGATTCAAGCTTCGCTACGCACTACCCTAAATATTGAGTTACGACGGATACAGACGTCGCAATCTCGGAAATTACTTGACTACAGCTTTCCCGGTGACTTTTGTGCGTATTCTTTTGTTTTAGTTGGCCAGAGCTTACGTCATTTCATTTTGACAGTTGCAAGTATCATTTTTTTTTCAAGGCGATGTCTTCAGATTAGGTCTTCTTTAGCCAAGTTCTTGATCACTACTCGATGGATGCTTTTCTAAAGCTTTCTTGAGACCCCAAGTTGGACTCCCTATTTAAGTTCCCAAGCTAAAAATAATATATTAAAAACATCGCTTAACCACACCAAGTAACGGCTCCTCCATGGTCATCTGCTCAAGACATAAAAAAAAAACAATCGCCTATCCCGTTGGATCACAGCATCAAATCATAATAAGATTTGCTACAAAAAAATCTATATCGAGGGGGAAGATGTTATAAGGAAGTATTATAGGAAGTATAGTAAGGCAATTTATTTGTCTATTGTAGAATGCAGCTGCCTGCACTTGCACCGGCAGATGTATAGCACGCGCCGTCTTAGAATGTCTGTAACGGGCATTATCTGTGTCTATGGTATTGTGTATCTGTGGCGAGCGGGAAATGAAAATTCGCTGACATTTGCAACTTTGTTTTCGTATTTTTTATTGTCATTGTTTTGTATTTGGATCGTCGTTCGATAAGTTTTAGCGCCTTCTAGTGTTTTTTTTCCGTTGATTTTTAAATATCTTGGTTAATTTTGAATTTTAAACGCGGCTATCCAATAAAATACAAAGGGTCTTCTATTGCCTTGCTTATCATCGAAAACACTCAATTCCAAGGAAATAGAATACTAAGTTAAAACATGAATTTTATCTCCATAGGTTGAGTTCAACTTATTTTTTTAAACAGAGAAGCCGGCAGATGGTATTCGCGATAAGATTGCCGATTGATTTGTGGCTGCAATTCGAAAATCGATTTAGCAATTCGATTGGAAATTAATTTTATTGTTATTCTCGATACGATAAACTATTTTTAACTTTTCTTTTTTTTCTGGAGTCGTAGTTCTTCACTATTATGTGATAAAAATGGCCAATTAATCGAAGCTTAACTGTTTTTAGGGTTCCGTAGTCAACTAGGAACCCTTATAGTTTCGCCATGTCTGTCTGTCCGTCCGTCCGTCCGTCCGTCCTCGCTTAATCTCTGTGACCGTTAGCACTAGAAAGCTGAAATTTGGTACCAATATGTATATCAATCACGCCGACAAAGTGGTAAAATAAAAATTGGAAAAAAATGTTTTATTAGGGTAGCCACCCTATATGTAAAGTGGGAAGAGAATTTTTTTTTAATTTCAACCCTAACGTGTGATATATTGTTGGAAAGGTATTTAAAAATGAATAGGGGTTTACTCAAACCATTTTTTGATAATGTCTATAATTTCGGAAATAATCGCTCCAAAAGTAAAAAACAATGTGTCCCCCCCCCTCTAACTTTTGAACCATAAGTTTAGAAAATATGAAAAAAATCTGAAAAGTAGAACTTTATAAGGACTTTCTATGAAAATCATTTTGAACTTGATTGACACAACAGTTTTTGTACAAAAAGTTGTACAAAATAATTTCCTCCTCCACCTTTAAACTCATAAGTGGGAACACTTATTGTGACGGACGGGAAACTACGGAACCCTACACTGAGCGTGGCCCGACACGCTCTTGGCCGGTTTTTTTTTTGCATACGATATCATCATCAATTTAAATAACAATACAGAAAAAACAGCTGTTTTTTATGACAGATACAAACATCAAGGATTTAGCCTGTTTCGTCCGGAAACGGAAACGCACGTGCGCGCCATACAAAGATCATTTAAACACATCCCATTCACTTTCATTCAATGAAGTAATGATTGTATTGAACATGTGTTTTGACAATAGTAAAAGTTTACCCCGTTGGCACACTTGTTAGCAATATCATTATCAGAGTTCGCAGTCTATAATTTGAACTCGTTCCCGTATCAATGGAATGAGGTTATAGCTACATAATTTCATTGCATTTTCACGTTGCGTTGTCAATACAAAAATAAAAACAGGCGCATCGAGAATATCCTCCTTTTTTAAATTAAACTACAATTAATAATCCAAATGGGCATATAGGTAGTTGTACAATCAGAGAAAGGGTTTGGTTGCAAGAAAAATACCCGTTTATTATTTATTTAATTGACGTAAACTTTGTAAAATAACTGTATTTTCAAAAATAATGACGTATTAAAATGTCAAAACTTCGAACACCCACCACCCTCCCGCGCAAACGTTTTTTTCCCATATGCCACGCGAGGCACAGGACAGACGCATGCAGCCGAACCGTTACCGATCGATGCTGGCACATTGTAGTTCATATTGCACTGAGGGTGTTATTCGATGCTTATTTGGCATAAAAAACTCATTTGGTTATTTAATATACAAGCGTTGCCGCCCATGATTAAATTGACCATTAGTTGTTTTTTTAGGGATGTGAAACGATTAATCGACTATTTTTGTGTTTATGGTCTAGTTGATAATGGACGATCACTCTTGAGTGTAGCCAGATTTGAAATGTGTAAAAGCGGTGTTTGCCCAGCTGTGGGACACTAGATTTTGTAATAAATCTTAAAATACGTATGATGCCGTCTGTCCATTCTAAGCTTGACAGTTGCGGCTGAATATAAATAAATACCTTTGCCAATATTACGTCATGTCTCTAAAATGTCCTATTTGTCATAACTAATGGAATACAATCGTAGTTTTCTTGACCAGACACCTGGTTGCAACCTAAGGAAGGGTACAAGCTTAGAGATCGTTGCAATCAGCTGTTCCATAGCACGCGCCAAGATTTCACTTTATATCATATTTTTTTTAATCAATTGAATTTTGAACTACAATAGCTGCACTCCCCCACGGCACGTGCTAACGGTTTTACTAACTCAAAGGCGAAATAAACTTTATAATGGACACGTTAGGGTGTATAATTGAATGTGTGTGGAAATCGTAGGTGCGCGGGGTGGGTATATTAATCGTGTAAAATGTATAGGCAAACTTTTTGAAAGGTCAAGAAACTGGATAAAAAAAATGGCGGGTGATTGATGTAGAATTGTCGAGTTATGAAAGGCCGATTTATATACAAAAGATAAGAAAACTAGGTAACCATGTTGCATAAAAAACAATTTTAATTGTCACAAAATATCGTCTAAATGGGTAGAGGGATAATGTAAATTTGAGGAAGTTTAAAAGTTGTGGCTGTTACAGAAAAAATGAAAGGGAATCGTTTGTCTTGGTATGGGCATGTAATGAGGAGGGATGTAGCACACTTGACTAAAAGAGTGATGGATCTGAATGTTGATGGATGGAGAGGGAGAGGAAAGCCAAAGAAAAAATGGATGGATTGTGTAAGGAATGACATGAACGAGAATAGAGTAAATGATGCCGTGACGTCTGAATGGAAGAAGAAAACGTGTTGCGGCTGACCTCAAATAAAATGGAACAAGGGCAGGAAAATGATAACAAAATATCGTCTTAGCAACTCAACCCTCTAGTGTTGTACCCCTGTTGCCGCGATATAACGGTTTTATCGATTATTTTAACGTTAGGGTAGCTATCGTTGAATGATTCACCATTTGATACCAAACCATCTGTCTGTTTTTGTCGAGATTTTATTTAATTAGTAGGGAAATAAAGCTGTGGTTTTATAGGGAAACCCTTCATTAGGTAATTTGTAGCGGTCGAAAATTATACGTGATGGATTGAAAGCCAAAATGAGGATGTTGCTGTAGGAAATGGTTTAACAACGATTGCACGTTTTTATGTAGAATATAAACTGTGTATTTCAGTAACTAAACGTTGCATTTAGAGTCGAAAGATTTATTTGCAGATAAAAAAAAAAGTAGAAAGGCTCTTAAAATTGTAGCAAAAAGTAGCATACCATATTTTATCGTATTATATACATGCAGAGTTTTAGGATTTATTTATATTATTTAAATAAAAGAAATTTTATATTATTTATTTATTATGAGCCTATATTGCCCCACTGCAAGTCAAAGGCCTCTTTTCCAGCTTATTCCGCCTTCTTCTTTTGGATTTGTCGCGTTGTCGTGTTTTGCTTTTTGGTGTCCACTGAGTGGTTATCTTTGCCTATTACTCCTCCGGCATGCGGTAGATATGACCAGCCCAGTTCCATTTTAACCTAATCAACTTTATCATCTTCATCACTGAAAACATCTGAAAAACAAACGCACAACTGCTTTAAAACCACATTTCTCCACGATTGATTATCCCTTCAGTTATTTTACCGTTTCCCGTCAAAATTGACAAGTCCCAAAGATGGTAGACCGCGACATTTTTTTTACATGCCAATATTACGCCAAATGTGTGGTGGTACAAAACTACAAAACATGTGGTGGATCCAAGGTGAGGTAAGGATATCTGTACATCCTGTTTGTTATACCAACTGATTTTTCAAACTTCCCTGTAATCAATTCACCGTGACAACAACAGTTACTGTTCGACTGTTTATAATAATAGTCAACTGTTTTACTTGGCTAGTTTATCCTGTATGGTATGAATAGATACATAGTCTAATTAATTGTCTTGTTTTGCAAATTGTAACGGTTTTCTCGACTATTTGTATCAGGAGGGAAAAACAACAACATCGTAGTGTGGGGCAACGTTTAAAAAAAAACAACAACACAAAAACTTCAGATTTTCCTTTTTATTCTGTTTCAGCACAAATATAAATATATAATTTCGACGAATGTTCTAGAATGTTTTGAAATGCGTGTTAGTAGGTCTCATAATGAAGTTCCTTTGAAAAATAGTCAATAAAGAAAAGTTTGTTTCATTCACGTCAGTTCGTGACATCCATTTTTAACGGCTCTGGCAAACATCCTTAACGACATGCATTCTTGAATCCATAGACACAGAACAAGTGTCTTGTAAATCCCCCAAAAAAATTAAGAAACGGTTATAAAAACCAGCTACACCCCTCCACCAATGCATTATGCACCAGAACTATACAAACCGACACTGATTTGAATAAATATTTATTTCTTACTCCCTTTGGTTCAACATTAAACCTTAAGAGAAACGTATAACGGTTATTTTTGTATAACGGTTACGTTTTCAGTTGAAATTAGCCGTTATTGATAGGTTATTGATTTAGTGACAGGTTCTTGAATGATTGATCGAAGAAGTCTAGTGTTGGGACTGTGTGAGATTTAACTCGACTAATTAAAAAAAAATATTTGTATTCTTTTTTTGACGTGATAACGTCTTTAAAATCGTTTTAGTCGGGTGAAATGTTCAGAAACTTGTGTCACACCAAAACCTCACAAGCGACATTTCATAAAGATGGTAGCGCCATCTGTTAATTGGCTCGAAAAAAAAACTTTAAATTAGTACTTAATTTCATTTTAGATGTCACTACTGGTGATAACTTATATCACCAATAAGACGTTATCACGTAAACATCTCGATCGTAAACCTACTTTACAAACAACCAATTTTTTTTTAAACTATGACTTTTTTATTATTTAAATTTACTATAGTGTAACTGAATTTCTACTGGAAAGACATTGATTACAGATATTTTTTTTAATTTAATCCAATGTACCTATTCTTTCTTTATTTATTTCTTGACATTTATTAACATGTTTTAAAAATACATGCCCAATGATAAAATGTGGCTGAGCATTGATTTATCCTAAGAACTATTGTATATTTACTCTTATTTGCAAAATAATGTCTAATATGTATATATAAATTTCTCGTGTCACTATGTTCGTTCCCATAACCCCGAAACGGCTCGACCGATTCTTATATTTTTTTTTATGCATATCCAGTAAGTCTGAGAATCAGCTACTATCTATCTTTCAAACCCCTAAGTGGTAAGGGGTTCTTAAGCAGCGGGTGAAACCTCTGGACACAGTTAGATCTATTCTATTATTTTCATGAAGCGATCAAGTCCAGGGTTTTAGAAAACTAATGGTCCAGTATTATAATCTTTGATACTACTGACTAAATTGAAATGTAAATTGATTTTTATCTCATTCTTTCTTGATTATCTTGTAAAAAAAAAACAGATTTACATCTTAACAAGAAACCACACTGCACTCATCAAGAATTCGCAACAATGTCAGTCAATCTGACATTTATATACCAAAGGGGGCAAACAAAATGCCAGACTTATTTCTCGTTTCTTATTTACTTTAAACACATATATACAGCCATCACTCCTTACATACAAGCAGTATCTACATTATACCCTTGTTTAACAATAGATGCATTTTATAAAAGGGAAGTTTTTTCGGTTAACGGTAGCGTCTTAACGGTAAGGTCACGACCTTAGGGGCGAAAAAATAACGAGACTTTGCCCGTTGCAATATTTATTAAGTTTTTGTGTGTGAAATGTCGTGTGTATTACTGGATTGCAGAAAAAAATTATCAGCTGCTTAAAGATTTTCGGTATTACTGTATTTTTGCTTATTTTTCATGTTTGGTTGATTTTCCGCGCAATATAAATAAACTAAACACTAGTTATTCTTAGCAGTACGGTTACTAAAATATTAGCGTATAATTTAATTAACTTAATTTAAAATGTCAGAAAAAATCCTACTATAATATTCTAAATGCGAATGTTTGTGAGGATGTACAGAAGTTTGTTACTCTTTCACGTCAAAACGGTTTAACGGATCTTGATGAAATTTGGCAAAGAGATTATGGTCTGGACTAGGGAATGCAATCTCGAGGCGAGATCGCAAATTCGAGATCTCGCGAGATTAGAAATGTCAATCTCGCGAGATCTCGGGAATTTCGAGATCTCGGCTGAAATTTAAAATATATCGTTTTTCTTAAGTAAGTAAAACGCAAAGAAAACAGCTTAGTTTTCTTTATTACGAGAGTAAGATACAGAACGAATTGGAAAATAAAACCCTCATTTATTTAGTAATCATTTACTATTAATAATAATTAAGCCATTAATGAACATACGAATCACAATTAAGTTTTTGAAATTAAAATTACCAGTCTTTGGTTTATAAAGATATAAAAATTAACAACATCTCTCACGGTAAAGAATTTTAACAAAAAATAGACTCTTTATTGCGCAGTAAACCGTTCTTATTTTTCATTTAAGAGCATGCATCATTAATGTAGTAAACGGTTACGGTAACTACTTATCACCTATGTTATAGTACAAAAATAATAAATATAAAAGAAACAAGTCTTATGAATGGTTTTCGAAATAACTCCTTATAAAACATCATCAGCGTAAATTGCGAGCGTAATGCGTCCCTGACTGCCGCCATTCAATCTCGTCAATCTCGGCCGAGATCTCGTCATTTTATGCTTCGAGATTAATCTCAAAAAATAAGGCGAGATCTCGCGAGATCGAGATCTCGCGAGATCGAGATTGCATTCCCTAGTCTGGACACACAGGATCCTTTTTTTTTTCGATATCACGTAACTACATATTTTGAGAACGTTCTTATTTTATTTATATTTTCCAACAAGGAAAATACATAACCCATGTTTCGTTAGCTTCCTGGTGTGATAATTACTGTAATATAATATTATGTTATTTGGGCACAATGTAGCAGTATACCTACCCACTGATAAACTGCCACGCATGCGCAGCGGTTTGTTGATAATAAATAATTCACTGCAATGTATTTCCTGTGATTACTTTAGTTAGACAACATAATTAATCAAGAGAATCTGAAATTAAAGAAAAAATTGATATTTAATATTTTTTTCTTATAACCTAAGATGGCAAAGAAATAAACTATTTGATTAAACATAAACCTTTCTAAAATATTGTTCCATCCATTCTTTTTTCCATTATCATCGATCATCCCTTGAATTACACCATAACGAATACACTTCTTTAATATAATATACAGTCAACCACACGTCAGTGGATACCAAACTGTCTATAGGCTGTCCTCTAACTCTGTTAATACTTCATAATACACTGGGCCAGCTCGAAGCCTAATTGTGAACACCATTAAAATACAGATTTATAGTACAGTCACAAACTACTCAGTACTTTCATAAGGTCAGAAGCCACTTCTCATAATTACGGGACTTACACCAGTTAACGCCTCCTTAGTTCTGACATCATCACTAATCTAACTAGGCCAAATGTCTGTTAGTTTAAAAATTATATGAATGCGCTTTTGTTTCTGCGCAATTAGATAAAATGACTTTTTATCTAAAAAAAAAAAACAGATTGTCACAGAGGCCGGGATAAATGATGAAAAAAAAAAAACAATCGATGAATTTTTCGAATTTTGAACACCACTACGAAATACAAACGCCGTTTCCTTTTAAATAAACGATGAATTACTTTTGAAAAACAAAATGAGTTCGATTTTTAAATGTGTGCGCCAAATCGAGTGAAGTTTCAAGTTTACTGAACTTTACAGAATAGGATTGAGTTTATCAACAGTGAGTTTTTAAAAAATAACTTTGTTTGGTTAGTCAATTAGGTCAAAGGATATTCGTATCAGCTGCTTATCGATATTTGGGCACGTGTGGCTAAGCAATCGACTAAAAGGATAACGTTCTAATTGTTTTTTTTAGAAGTACCTAGTCGTATAGGCGTCTGCGAACTACAGTCCTTTCGCAGTTATTTCACCACCGTTCTTGCATCGCTGTCAAAATTACAGTGATTTTAAACTACAGCTGTCAGATACACTTAAAAACCATAGATTCACAGCTGTCATGGCAGTCAGGCATTGAGGAGACAGAGACACGAAGTGAATTTGATCCTCAGTTGTTTTGTCATTGACGTTCCAGTCTCACATTAAAATTTAATCTTTGAGAAGTTCGCAAGAATCCTAGTGATATACCTCCTACCTACATTGAAGGACTGATTGACTGTGTCATGAGGAAGAGCAACGAAACCGTGGATGGATTGTTTGCAAATGTGATGTGGTTAGAAAAGGGGTGAAACGCAAATGACAACTTCTTTTATATACGGTGACATGCTGTACCGATCACTGTACATTAGGATGTAATGTAGCCAATCATTGCACAAAAAAAATGTTACGTATAGTTTTAGGAGGAGCAAGGATTGTCACACACTGAACGCCTGATGAAGGAAACCGTCGTGGAGGTAGACCGCTGTGAAGGTGGTATGACTATCGACGATTGTATATGCGGGGCGAATGTGGCCAGATATCGTAAGGAGGAGAGAGGTTTGGACGAGTAGAAAATTGAGAGGCAAATAAGGCCTGTAATATGCTATTTTAGAACATGATTCAGTCACGGAAGTGGATTTAATAAGCGGTTCTATAATTTTTTATACAAATACGTTTTCCTCTAAATGTTATAATAAACATGACATAATATTACCCAAAACTTGAAATCTAGCCTTGATCATTGTGAACACGATCGAAAATCCAGAATTTTTCAATGATATGTCTATAGCTGGTATGTAGCTCCAAAGCTCTGAAGCCTACTTTTCAAACTTTTCGAAGCGGGAGAGTGTAATTTAAAAAAAAAAAAACCTTGCCCCACACTTGGAATTTCTCCTGTATCGTGGGTACGTTTACAAACATTTAAACTGACATACACAAACAGCCAGACCCGAAACAACTATTTGTAGGCCATACAAGTATTTGTTCCGTGCGAGAATCGGACACTCAGCGCAGCAGTCAATCGCTCAGCCACTGCGCCAACCGTGTCGTCGCAATCCATGTTCCTCCTTTGCCCTTTGTGTTCCGGGGCAACGGTATTTCGAACATCCTCCAGACCCGACAGGAAGACTATAAAGCTTACTTGAAAGTAGTAAGATTAAAGGCATCTGCAGCCTGCCCATACGATCTTTGGGTCGGCCAAACATCCAGTCCAGTTCCAAAATAGCTTGATGCAGCTAAATACCAGCAGTAAGTACTGGATGGGTAATACGATACACCTTCGTATGATCGCAGACTTTCAGGACTGTAATTAATAACTGTTAAAGGTCTACAAATTACTTCTTCTGTTTTCCCAAATAAAAAAAAAAGTGACTGCCGGTATCAATGGATATGTGACTTCAAAACTTGATGGACTTATCCACTTCTAGTGTTCAACACAAAAACTAAATAATCCAACGAAACTAAATCCGTTAGTGACGTCATCTGTCATGTCATCCATTCATATCTTAACGCGTGTAACAAACCGTCATTCGGTATTATTAAGAACTTGCAGACGGTTTTTTTTGCGAACAACTTTAATTTTCGCTTATCTAATTGTACTAACCTTGCACAATTGGCGATTAATAACAAAAATAAAAGATAAAACAAATAATAAAAACACAAAAAAAAAACTGATAACTATAACCGTTATACGTTATCGAGAATTTTAACTGATAATTTTGAAAGCAGAAACTGTTAGTAAAGTCGTTATGACATTAAGCTGGTTTATGCAATGATAAACAATTTATTAAAATAATAAATAACCTATTTACATAAATTAATGATAGAATATAAAATAAGGTAACCAGTAATTATTCTATTTTCGCACTATCTGTTCTATGAGAAGGAAAACTAATTAAACTAACGATATCCTAGAACTACAACAATAATATTATTCCTTAATTAAGAATTTCCTGCGTTATCGGCAACAGAAAACAAGTACAGCTTCTTATTATTACTTAACTCGATTAAATTAGGTTACTAAAAGTTGCAGATAAGGTACATACATACACGTAATTGTTTTAAAATAATGGTTGTTTAAAAATGAAACATAAATAAACGTCCTAGAGAACTCGTGTTTTGGCTTACAATATTTTTAAAGTTTATTCACGAACTAAAATTAAATATAGTAGTTACCTATTATTGTAATAAAAAAACGAACTTTAATTCAATTTACTTCACTTAACTATACATTTTTAAAGATCTTAAACTTTAACGTTAACAAACGTCTCTGCCTACACCCCAATAAGTTCTGAGTCGCTAAGTAGGTCTGTTACAAAAATAAATTACAAATATCCGTTATTTCATTTATTCATAAAAGTTTTATAAGATTGACCCCATCCCTACCGAATACATATTGATCGACTAAATGACTAATTTATTTAATCGATTACAATATGAAAGCGTGTGATATGCATCTTAAAGCTTCGAAATCATCTGTCTGCCCCTTTTTATTATATATATTTTTTTTAACGTTAAATATAACCGATAAATGTAAATTTAAGATAACTTTAGGATTTAATTGCGTTTTGATTTATTCTCTTTTTTGGGTAGGTATTTAAATAAGTAGGAATTATTTATTCAAATGTGTAATTATAATGAATAACGTTTAATTCGCATTTAATCATAAATACATAAAAAAATTGCCCCACACTAGGAATTTCTCCTGTATAGTTGGTGCGTTTACAAACATTTAAACTCAAAAACATAAACAGTTAACTTTACACGAATACCTACTAAATAGCAAAAAGTTAAATACTTGGCAAAATCGCTAATACTCACAACCTCGCAACATTTGACATTTAAAACCTAACCTAAGCGCGCGAATAGCCGAAAGCGATGACACATATAGCATCAAATCTACCCTTTTTATTTATTATTTTCATTAAAAATCTATCGTAAAACTAAAAAAAATCGTGCACAAGTGTCTTTAAAACGTGTTCTATAAGTTTCGCATGAGAATTCGTTGTAAAATCAAGAACCACGGAGGTTAAATTAAAGTTTAGTCAGTGGTTTAGTCAAACTCTTTTGTCGCTTTTTTTACGTCGAAATAAGTTTACAATAATGCCCCAAGGACTAGAGGAAGGGTTTGCCGGTACGTAGAACCAGTTACATCGATTTATTTACGACTATAGATAGGTTATATTAAAAAAAAACCAAAGGGGTATGTCAATGCGTCTTTGTTAACATTTTCGGCTGGGTTCTTTAACAAAAAGGTTTTATATTGATGTTAGGGAGTGAAGTAAGGTGTAAGATAAGTTCTCATGACCTGCAGGTTACTGATTAGGGTAGAATTTAGTTCAAACCCTGAGAAAATTAGATCATGTTGTAAAAGTTTTGAATTCTAGTTTTAAGGACATGATTTTTTAAAAGCATTATTAATTTTTCATCTTTTGCCGTTCAATGTTATTTGGATGAGCTGTTGGGAACCATGTTAGTACTATTTCAATACTTAGTATACGGATTTGATTAATTAACTTATGTTTTACAATATTATTCAACTTCTTTCAATATTACTATTGGTTATTACAATATAGTTCAGAGGTTGATTTTGCCTTGTTATAAAACGTTAGAATAATTGTGGTATTGATAAATATGATTTATAAACTAATAAATAAGCTTTATTCCACAATTCAAGTAAAACTAATTAGTAATAAATGTGTAACAGGTGATTTTTACAACTAATAGGTATTGATGTAAAGTATCTGACATTAATTCTATCATTAATCTCTGGTTCTTCTAACCTGACAGACAGATGCGTTGCTGGGGAGTTTGTTCCGCCACTTCTTCTTCCCAGCTAATACGCTGGGAAGTGGCAAAGGGTGGTCGTTTTGTGGGACTGTCTACTGCAATTTGATGTTTAAAAAGTGCTGATTATCGGCCTAATTTGAATTAATTTTGTTTCATTTTGAAAATAGTTCTTAAGTATGTGTACTTAAGTATGAAACTAACATAAAACCTTTCTCTCTTTCCAGACTAATAACAGAAAAATTCAAAATAAACTCTGGCAGCAATGGAACAAAACGGAAACAAGAAGACTCGCTAACAAACAACTACAAAATAAAGATGAACCCGCACACAATAGACTTCACAAAGTCCCCGCTCTCCCCCATATACACACCAAACAAACGAAGGATACTCGGAGAGATACAGCTGCCAAAATCACCCCTAGACAGATTGAAATCACCACTAACAAACTCACAGAAACCATTCAAATCACCACTACAAACTATCAACTCTCCGTTAATGAACAGGAGTTCACCGTTCTTAAACCAGAATTCACCGTTGAACAGGAATTCTCCGCTATCCACCAGAGTGAACAGGTCAAGGATAATAAAGGTCATGGAAGAACGGAACAGGTTTAAAACGTCCAACAAAGAGAATGATGCGTCTCTTATAAGCGAGACGTTTGTTAAGTTGGACGTGGAGGAGGAAGCGAGGGATTTTCTGTTTGGAGACAGGTTTGAGGCCACGAGGGAGAAGGTGACCAACTGGTCTACAACTAAGGTGGGTACTGTTGTTTATCAAGTCTTTATTGCAATTTAAGATCAAAATTTCTGATTTGGTAGTGAACGCTAGGTCAATTGTTGATCATGCTGTTCTGTGAATTCAATTTTCAGATGGCATGTGTAGCGGGTTCAATGCCCACAATTGAGAGATATTTGTATGGCCATACAAATATTTAGTTTTTAGTTAATATTTAGTTTTTTGGTTTAGGACTTGGAATTTGTTTTTTTTTACACTAGGAATTTCTCCTGTATCGTGGGTGCGTTTATAAACATTTAAACTCACATACAAAAACGGCCAGACCCGAAACAACTATCTGTAGGTCATGCAAATAATTGTTCCGTGTGGGGATCGAACCAGCGACACGCAGTGAAGTAGTCGATCGCACAACAGACAAACTGGTATAACTGGAGTTGCTCCCATTTATTGGATAAAAAATCTCCCTTGTAAATTGGGACAATTGGAGTCTTTCGCCTCAAACTCTGGCGCATTATGCAATGTGAATTAACAATTTTTTCTTCTCCCAATTTCAGCTGGACTTCACCCACGCTCTCCCAAAGTCTCCGTCACGCGAGCTCTACGTCCCCGAGAAGGAGATCACAGAAGACCTGGACGACTTTGAGACCCTACACGACTTGGAGCAAGAATTCGAAGCGGACAACTTCGACGAGTGCACCAAATACGAGATCATATCCACGGACAGTCCCGACATCATCTCCAGGGGACGTACGGCATCATCAAGGAAGGTCACTGCGAGGAACTTCGTCTTCGGAGCACCCTTGGCAGAAGATGAAGCTTCAACAAGTTTTAACAAGCCCACGGTCACCGCTACACGGATGTTGAACTTTGATGATGAAGATTTTGAGTTCCCATCTCCAGCAGTAAAGAAGCAAGCAGCTAAGAAGTCTCTAAAGTTCTCTGAGACACCAACTAAGTTGAGACATGAGAAATCAGATTCCAGTATCGGTTCAATGAGTCAGTCACCGATACAGAAAACCGGTTTATACACAATGGAGTCCACCACATCAATGGAAAGCGGTTTCATTTCTGAACTAGACGAACCGTTCCTGGAGATGGAAGAGTCTAACTCTCCAAAAGTGGCCAACTTCAATGATCTGCTCTCCGGACAGATAAAGTTAAATGTTATATCGGAGAAAAGTTTTCTGAGAAGGCCGTTGAATAGGAGTTTGAGCTTCAACCCTGAGAGTAGGGCGAGAGTCTCTCTGTTCTCAATTCTAGAGAACCCTGCGCAGAGAAACAAGAAGAGGACAGAGCGGAGTGAGAATGAAGTAGCTAATAAGAGAAGGAGATCGAATTGTGAGAGTCCAGAGGTAGAGAGATTGCAGCGGCCGGTGTTACAGAGAGCATTCTCCGAGAACAATGCGCTGATCATGTCTGCCATGGCGAGATGTAAGTATTAATAATATAGCTAAGCATAATTAGATAGGTTCAGCCAGAGCCACTGTCTGCCGGGGTTTCTGGTTGTTTAACAAAGATACCGCGACCCCGGAACATAAAGGGCAATAGAAGGAACATGGATGATTTCCCATTCGAAAAAATGCTCAGCATAATTATTGTTAAACTAGCTTCCGCCCGCGACTTCGTCCGCGTGGCGTTACTGTGGCTAACGCTAACTTTAACCGCGTGATGATCGAAAAAAATATAAATCTTTCTCTCCCCTTTTCTTCCCGCTTTCTCCCTCTTATCCCCCTTTTTTTAGACTGTCTGTCTCCAGGTTGCCACTTTCAAAATCGGTTTTGCCGTTTATTATGTCAGATATGTCCAACTATCTCTGTACCAAAATTCATCAAAATCGGTTTGTTCGTTTAGGCGTGAAGACGTAATTAACAAACTTACTTTCGCTTTTATAATATTAGTAAGGATTACCCTTAGCGATGACAAAAGGCAATTGTTTACTAGTCCGTCCAGAAATGAGTCAGACGCGCACCGCGGGTTTGCGGACAACCTTGCGACGTAAACAGCCATATCTTTTGACTGCGTAGACTTAGAGGGTTGATTTTTTCACAGCACTAAGGGACCACAGAGTTGAGTATATGGTTTTAATTTCAACTTGATACCTCCACGCGTTCCTGAGATAAAGGGTCTTGACAGACAGACACACAACATAATGACCCAATAAGGGTTTCATTTTTCCTATTGTACATAGGGTTGCCAACTATACTATTTTCAACAGTATTATACTGTTTTTCACTAAATTATACTTTTTACTGTTGAACAAAAATAAAGTATACAAAATACTGTTTTCAGCATGCAAGCACATTTTCTGAAACTGCAGTTAATGTAATGCTAAGTGGCGGAAGGATAGAAATAGATCATCTATTAATTTGATAAAAATGAGCTCTTCATTTATTTAAATTACACTTATAAATGTGGTGAGGCGTATGAAGTTTTTAAAAAAGATTGTGAATTGGTAAGTTATGCGGGAAGTTCTAAAATATATGTAATTAAAACAATAAATAAATAAAATACTGTTAATTTTTCTAGAATACTGTTTAAAACTCTTCACAGACCTGAATATACTTTATTTCTTGTAAAAAAAATTGGCAACACTAATTGTACACTAACCCTAAAACCATAAAGACGAAAGCAGCAAGTTGTTTTTTTTGCGAATGGGATTTCATCATGGTCTGGAAATAGTCATGGCCATGTTACTCACCATGTATAGAAGCTCGTGGCTAAATAATAGCAGCCGCTCGGGTCGATCTATAAGTTAAGCCGCGCTTGCCTAGGTTGGTCTGTGGACGGGTGACCACCCGTTACATACCGAGTTTCCTCCGTGCCTCGGAAAGCACGTTAAGCCGTTGGTCCCGGCTGTCATTTGTAGATCTTTGACAGTCGTTACAGGTAGTCAGTGTTCCGAAAGTGACAGTCTTACCAAGGGGTATCGTATTACCCAGTACTAGCTGGGTTGTGGAGGTCAGATAGGCAGTCGCTCCATGTAAAATACTGATATTCAGCTGCATCTGGTAAGTCTAGAAGTCGACCCCAACATAGTTGGGAAAAGGCTAGGCAGATGATGATGATGTTACTCACCATGTATCTATCAGAGTGTAACCGCTATCTCTTTGTTTCCAGCGATGGTTGAGCCGGATCTTATCGGTGACTTCTCGGTGCCGTACGCGTTGCCGCTGACGACCGGGGACCACTCCGATCTGAAGAGCATATCGTGTGACACCCTCGCGGCTCTCATCAGAGGCGAATATAAAGATGTTGTCAGCGAGTTCACGGTGAGAATCATTCATTATTAAATTTAATTTAATTAAAAAAAAAAAGATTATTCAGTAACTTAAATAACTTAATATGCTAGTTATATTGAGGCGTGTTTTGAGCAATTTATTTGCTTGTGTTAGAATGATCCTTTCTTATTTTAAATAATCGTAGTAGTTATTTAAGATAGCAGTATATTCAGGGAGTCAAAAATCTAAGATAGAAAATGGAAAAATATGAGAGAGAGAGGGGAGAGAGAGAGGGGGAAGGAAAGAGAGGGGGAAGGAAAGAGAGACATAGGGGGGGGGAGAGAGAGAAAGACGCGGACGCCACACGGCTTAAAACTATAGCAAAAAGTGTCGTTACAACTTTTGGTCTTATTTTTTCCCGTCTAGCCCCCTTTCGCAACGCGCGATAAGGAATTTCTCTCCAAAAATAAGCCCATAACTGTCCCAAAGGTGGACAAAATCCTCTTCTCATACCATTATTAATTCCTCCAGGTGATAGACTGCCGCTACCCGTACGAGTTCGATGGCGGCCACATAGTGGACGCAGTGAACTACTACACGTCCGCGCAGATACACGCGCTCGTGAACCAGCACACCACACAACGGTCCCCACACAAGGGACGACATATCCTCGTCTTCCACTGCGAATTCTCGCTCGAGAGAGGACCTAAGCTGTGAGTACTGGTCCTTTTTTTTTAAACGTCCTCTCCCCATATTAGGAATTTCTCCTGTATAGTGGGTGCGTTTACAAACATTTAACCTCTCAAGGACCGCCATTATTTACGTCAACTATCTGTCAAGCACCGCCGGGCGGGCTCTTATCGTAAGCGTAATCTGATTTTAAGACTTATCTTTACTACGAATACAGTTTTAAATCGGTCGGGGTTTGGTGGCACAAAGTGCCAGCGGGGCTCAACGGTAATACTTGTTTACTGGCACGTTTTTGTGCCGCTGGGGCTCTAGAGGTTAAACTCACATACACAAACAGCCCGACCCGAAACAACTACCTGTAGGTCTTCTTACACATATTAGTTCCGTACGGCGATCGCAGCTAGCGGTCGATCGTTCAGCCATTGCACTAAACGCGCCGTCAATTTAAATTAATTTACTTCTGATAAGAGTTAAGAATAGATAGATATAAACCCATCTACAATCATTCTCAAATTTCTCTCCACCTTTTCCTCATTCATTATCCTTACTAATATTATAAAAGCGAAAGTGAGTTTGTTTGTTACGTGTTCACGCCTTAATAGTTAAACTGATTTTGATGAATTTTGGTACAGAGATAGTTGGGACCCTGGAAGGAATGGAAATGGCTAAATTTTTTTCAAGTGAGAAATGAGGGAGAAAGAGGAAAGAAAAGGGATAACATAGCATTGCTATTACAATAAATAAGGCGCTAGGGCAAAAACTACAGGTAGCAGGTACCTGCAAATCAGGAAAAGGGAACTGTGTTACCCCGAATTTACCGCGACCCAAGCCGTGGGTAAAAGCTAGTTGTCTTCATAAAACTCAATATTTCTCTCTCATTGCCCACAGCTGCCGTTACCTACGCTCCACAGACCGGGACCTGAATAAGGATCGCTACCCATCCCTGAACTACCCCGAGTGCTACCTACTGCGCGGAGGGTACCGCGCCTTCCACACGAGAGCTGCAGACTTGTGTCTCCCACAAGGGTATACCCGAATGAGGGATCCAGACCATGCACAACAGTACAGGCGGCACCGCGATCAAACATAGTCTAGATTCTGAAACTGTGGCGTAATGGTGTTTAAAAATAGACTGTCTTAAAATGACTGAAAGGTTTAAACGACTCAGGGGGTCCATTCTCTAAGTTCGTCAACGAAAATACGGGATTGTTCGAAAGTAGTTCGATACTTTGAAATGAAACCTACTTTATTAAATTTCGAAAATTATAGGGAGTAGGGACAACTGTTCATTCGGTTGTCATTAATTTTTAAATGATGATAAATGATGTTTATTTTGCAAGTAGGTTTTCACAAACACTTTTACACGTCTTTTTTAAAAACTAGATGAGGCCGGTGTTTCGTACCCGACTACTCTGAGAAGAAACAGCCGAAACAAACTCAGAGGTCATAGTCTCTTTTAAGTTCCAGATAAAAATCTTGGTCAACTTACATGAGGACTATGCAGATTAGTGTCTGAAATGGTCTTTTTAAGAAAGCACCACACAGATTGAGTGGACCTGTCCAGTCAGTGCAAGCATTTGTCAGTTATCGTGTAGCTCGACTTATAACCCAAGGAGCTCAACGACACGACGAACAATACCAAGAATAAAGGCACTTAACTAATCTTTTGTCTGTGACACAGAGAAGGAAAGAACGATAAACTTTCATTGTTTAGAGAGTAGACCTCCAGGAATGTTTGCATACGACCTAAAACCTAAAGATGTCTAAAATAACAAGTCAAAATGGTCCGAAATGGTTGATATCATGATTCTTGTAGCATTGATTCCCTCATACTTGTCCTAATGCTAGGATTTCTCATTAATTCTGGGTTATGTGTTCCATGGGCACAAGAATGCATCATAGTAATGCAATAACCATATCTGGTAATATATCAACCTCATCATCAGCCTAGCCTTTTTCCCAACTATGTTGGGGTCGGCTACCAGTCTTACCAGATGCAGCTGAATACCAGTATTTTACATGGAGCGGCTACCCAGATAGGCAGTCACTCCACAACCAAGTTGAAACTGGGTAATACAATACCTTTAGGTAAGACTGGTTGTCAGACTTTCGGGACACTCTCTACCTGTAACAACTGCCAAAGATCTACAAATGACAGCCGGGACCAACAGCTTTACGTGCTTTCCGAGGCACGGAGGAAACTAGGTATGTAACGGGTGGTCACCCATCCACAGACCAACCTAGGCAAGCACGGCTTAACCCAAGGATCGACCCGAACGGCAACTATTATTTAGCCACGAGTTCCTCTAATATATCAACCTGAACTAGCAAAATAAATAAAAATAGTCAATATGCACATGGGTGTAAAATTAAACTTTTGGCTACATTTTTATCACAGTTTGAAGATGTCGCTGAAAAGTGGCCAGGTCTTGTCAACTTAAGTTCATTGACAGCCGTGTCGAAGGTATGGGCAAAGTGACACTATATACTGAAACCACATTTTACATTGTCCATTAAAAAAAAACAGGTGTTATATAAGTGCACTTGAGCAGGGGCCGAGACTAGGGCAGGGGTGGCGAACCTTGGTGGACCAATGTGTCATTTTTCCTAAAGAAATGTTGAATGAGGCCTCAAACGTGCCATTTTTCCTAAAGAAATGTTGAATGAGGCCACAGACGTGCCATTTTTCCTAAAGAAATGTCGAATGAGGCCACAGACGTATTTTTCCTAAAGAAATGTCTAATGAGGCCACAGACGTGCGATTTTTCCTAAAGAAATGTCGAATGAGGCCACAGACGTGCCTTTTTCCTAAAGAAATGTTGAATGAGGCCACAGACGTGCCTTTTTCCTAAAGAAATGTTGAATGAGGCCACAGACGTGCCTTTTTCCTAAAGAAATGTTGAATGAGGTCACAGACGTACCATCAAATAATTTTGACTAAGTGATTGTATTAGGAAAATAATTACTATCAATTCGAAACTTTTTTTACTGACGTAGGGTCATCGCTAAACGGTTTCTAAGCGAATTAATTTTATTCATCTCTAAAAATAATAATGCGCTCCGACGAGTTAAAAAATTATAGGAAGATAAAAATATGATTAAAATTGTTTGTGTGCCCAAATCGATGTGTCGCGTGCCGTTAATGACACGCGTGCCATTGGTTCGCCATCTCTGGACTAGGGTAAAAATATGAATTACGTTCAAATTCTTAAAATGGTCATTGACACAGTTAATTTTATGAATTGTCACTTTGTGAACGTTTTACGAATGGTTGCGTAGTTCATATTATTAATATTTTACGATTCTGTTTGAGCGGCCATTTATAGACACCAGGAAATAGCTTTAAATAATAAACAATAAAAAAAATGCGATTTGAAAAAAGAACGGTGTTCATTTGTCTATACCTGACGCTTAAAAGGAGTTCTATCATATTTGTGACCTTTTTAATTAAACCCGTTGTATAATATCCGCGAGAAATATCGTAATAGATTATCTCTATGTAGAATGTTTTTCAAAATTTTATGTTTTTATTTTTTCGATTTTATAAAATGCAAAGAATATCTGATTTTATTTTTTAAGGATTTGTAAATAAAAGATGCCATATTACACTTATAAAATATTAAGTTTTTAGTACAAATTTGTGATGGTTTTAAGGTAGAAATGACTTGAAAAATTAGGATTTATTTTCTCTTTAACTAAGGTATCAGTGATTGTCATTTGCCTTGCTCTCTTGTTGAAATCTGCTTCCAGTCTTAATCGGATGCAGATGAATACCAGTATGTCGACTTGTCCATCTAACCTCCGCAGACATATTCCACATTCCTTGTCGATATTCCTCAAATTCGCACGAAGCGCTTTGTTAGAACTTTTATGCGCACTGCCAATCGAATTCCCTGTCTGAATCTGTGTGTCTGAGTTCATACAGCCCGGATCTATTTAAGTTCAGAGCTCGGCTTCTTTTAGGTTAACATGTCCCATTGTTGATCTTATCTTTGACCTTAGATAAGATTGATTTCAAAAGTGGACCATTAATATCCAGGTGAATCACAAAAACGAACCCTGAGGGCTGAGTTTGCGTTAAACGGTCACCCGCGACAGACACCCGCCGCGTGTCTGCAAGCGTGGGTTCTGTGGGTATGTGAAGGACCCTGTCACAGGTACCTAAAGAGTTCATTCGCTTGGCCTCATATGACAGAGCGACATTGCAGTTTCACAATTACTTTCTCTGTCGAAAGATATTTGTACAAGCTTTTCATCAAGCGTTATTGACTGAACAAGCCCGCGCGTGTCCCCGCGTCGGTTCACTTTTGTATGAAACCACGCGGGTGTCCTTTTAAAGCAGTTTCAGCCCTGAGGGTTATGTACGACCGAAATAAACTGTCTTGAAAGACAGGAGGATAACACAGTGGCCCTATAAGGAATCCGTTTATTTGCTTTTGAAGAATAGAACCAAGCTTTACAAGATTTTCAAACATAGTTTTTTTATAGTTTTCAGTCATTTTTACGCTAAAAAAAATCATATAAATTTAGTTTTTAATAAGAAAAATATCGCCCACCTCTATTTAGTTTAGTTTTCTTACTTTAAGTGCGTGTGACATTTGCAATACATAATTTTATTAATTTAGACGAAGTTATATTTCTCCGTATTTTGCTAGACTTTTGTGGAGTTTTCTAGATTATTCGGATAGCTTTTCTTTCGTTTTTATTTGAATCATTGAGTATATAACATTAAACATTATGTATAATTATTTGAAAAAGATTTTTGATACAATCCTGTGAATTTTACGATAAAATATGACATATCTGATTAATAAGTAGCAAACATTTTGTCTTCATTCAAAAGCATGTAGATTGTTAACTGTTATATACTAAATATATTTTATTCTAGCTAAAATATAAGTTGTAAGCTTTAAATTTATATTTAGTGCCCAACACGTTAATTTTAAGTTCCTTGTATAGTTAATTTAGTTCAATTTAATTGTTACAAATTCTGACAGGTTTAGTGGCATGCAAGAAACACTGCTTTTTCTTAATTTGTAACAACTATTTAATGATTTTTCTCAAAAACTAACTTTTCAAAATTTTTATTTATTTTTTTAATTTTTTTTTCAATTGTCTACTAATTTGCAATATTTTACGCTTTGATTACGTTTTCGATTTATTTTATTTAAAGAAAAATGTTGCGGTTATTATTAATTAAGATGGATAAATAATTATGTTTTAATACTTCGAAATAGTTGCTTCTACATTTTGAAAGCTTTATTACTAACAAAGTTTATTAATATAGGCTGCAAAACAGAGCAGTAACTAAAACGTATTTAAACTTAAATATTTCACTGAAAACACAAGTACTTTAGTATTAATAATTTTACATCTACACTTTAAAAAAAATAAACCACTGCATAAATAACTAAATTTTGTCTGATGCCCAGTCTCTCCTTCTTACTAAACAGTTCAGTTGAAGATTCTAATAGTCTATACCTTACTTATAAAAAAAAAATATTAATACTAAAGTCTTAAACAATTCCAATTACGCTTATTAGTATTAATTATAAGATTTGTAAATATTATTTTTAAGAATAAAGTATTGACTTCGGTATAATTCTAGACCCTGTCCAATTGAGTGCCATGAAAAGCCAAAACAGTGCATTAATGGTACTTCTTACTTTGCAGGAAATAAATTTTAGGCCATAAAGCTCCAAATTATAATAAACTAATATATAATGTATAATTCTTTAGCATATAACAAAACAAATTGTGAATTTTTAGTTATATTTTTTAATAAATTATGTGAAATATATGAACTTTATTGTTTTATTTTGTTGATCAACTGCAAAAGAAAGTTCTGGTGTGATTTATGAACGTAGACAAAACGCCCCGGGCGTCGGGCGCCGTGAGACGATTCCCGGCCACCGTAGATGCGGCCCTGTGGACGGTAGCATAGCAAAGGGTAGCTCACCGTCCGTCCGTCTAATGACGACAGGCCGTGTCGACGACGCGTTAGTGTTTCACGCGCGCCTCAAAGAGATGTTAGCAAAGCAGAGGGGCCTGCCAGGGCCACCGCCTGCCGGGGTTGCGGGTTGATCGATAGAGATACCGCGGTCTCGGAACACAAAGGGCATAAGAAATAACTTGGCTGGGTTAAATTCGGGTAAAAGTCTTGACAAATCTGGAATAACTTCCCATCCAAAATAAAAATGACAATGTAAGGAATGTAGGTGCCACAATTTTTATCGAGCATTCATTTTCCTTGCTACTAAAAGGTATTAGCAGATCATCAATATATTATAGATATGAAATATAGACATATAATAAAAATATGTATTATCGACGATAACTCGCAAACTACTCGAGCAATATAAATAAAATTGATAAGGGACCTCGGAGTTGTACCCTTTCGAACAAAAAAATAATTATAAAATCGGTCTAAAAATATAGGTATACAAAAAAATTTGGCTTTAACAGATCATCAATATATTATAGATATGAAATATAGACATAATAATAAAAATATGTATTATCGACGATAACTCGCAAACTACTCGAGCAATATAAATAAAATTGATAAGGTACACTCGGAGTTGTACCCTTTCGAACAAAAAAATAATTATAAAAATCGGTCTAAAAATATAGGTATACAAAAAAATTTGGCTGGACATAGAAACTCTTCCATTTTAAGTAGTTAAAAATGGTCGTTATAAACATTAATTTAACAGCTGGTAACACCTGTATTTTGAGCAAAACAAATTAAGAGCAACTAAAACTCGAATAAAATATATTTATAAATATACAAGTATACTGTTTTTTGGTAGGTAGGTATAGATTTTTTAATGCGGCTATCATACTATTTGCAATAAACCATTACTTTTTTTATTTTGTTAATAAAAATCCATTGCAACCAAAGAGATTTATAAAACACTTATACAGCGCACGCTGGGAATATTTTCATACAAAATTTGAGTAGTTGACGACACGGTTGGCGCAGTGGTTGAGCGATCGACTGCTGCGCTGTGTGTCGCGGGTTCGATCCCCGCACGGAACAAATATTTGTTTGACCTGCAGATAGTTGTTTCGGGTGTGGGTGTTTGTGTATGTGTGTGTTTAAATGTTTGTGAACGCACCCACGATACAGGAGAAATTCCTAGTGTGGGGGAAAGATTAAAAAAAAAAAGAAAGATCCTGAACATTTCCTGACAAGCAGGTGTGATACCAGACACAACGATATTTTACCAAATAGTAACATGTTTTGGATTAGGTACGATTTTCTTCGTCTAGTCCCGTCAATCACTTGTGAATACTTGAATGTCACGGGACGGCTCTTCAGATTTGTTTTTGACGTGTTCATAACTGTCAGCACAAGGTTTGTCTAAATATTTTGTAGTAATCTAGTAATTGTGAATAGAATAGAATAGCATTTATTTGCAAATATGGGTTATACATAAGTAGGTGGTAGTAGGTTTACATCGGTTGTGCCATATTTCACCATTCGGCATGCAAACATTATCATTAAGTATATAAAATTGTTAAAATTTTAGTTGTCATTAAAATTTATGTGTTGTGTGTGTTTTGTGAATCTATTTATCTATGGTTAATCTTGAGCTACTCACTTCCTTCTTTCTGCCTTCTTTGGGTAAAATCATGTATCTACACCTATCTATAAATTAGTATAATATTTTTTAAACAGGATATTTAAATTTATTTAGTTGGCTGTGCCTGCCCCACACAAACACGTTTTTATAAGCACGTATACGCGCGTTCGGCATTATGAAGTGCAAGATGTGAGGCACAAGTCTAAAACCTGAAAAAAAATGCACTTTGTCAAAAAAACCCGAACACTAGGCAGCTAACACTAAACTCGCTTGAAGGTTTTAGTTTTAAGGCTAGGCAGGAATAGATTAGACGAAGAGTGAATCAGTAGGTAGATAAATAATTAAAATAATAATAATATCCAAGTTACCATTCATTTCAGCGACAAGAAACGGTTTCAATGATGATACGGCTAGAATATCAGTTCTAGAAGAAAGAGATGTGATGATCCACTGAGATGAAAACGAATTGAGAAAGAATGACAACAAGTAGATATTATGCTTCTGAAATTGAAATAAGGGCCGAAGAATGATGATATAAGGATCTACAAACAATTTTTCAATCAGCATTTCAGTTTATTGATTAAAACCTTTTCTAATATTACATATTAAGATCTAGACCATCATTGATATGATCGATGTAGTTTTGTAGATTAGGTAAATCATCTGTTGGTTTAGTTATAATAACCGTTGTAGCAGGAGTTCCAAAAGCTGTAAGTTCTTTTGTGTCAGTAACTTTAACAGTAACTACTGTCTCATTGTTATTAATTTTGCCTATGTTTAATTCCTTATTGTCATTTACATTGCTGTTTGTGACTTGAGATGTATTCTTGTTATCAATTATAACTGTTGTATTAATTATCTTTGTTTCGTTTGAATTTAAAGATGTGTTATCTGTATTAGTTATGTTAATTCTTAAACTGTGTCCAGCGTTGTTTTCTTTGTTATGATCTTCTTCATTTATATCGTGTTTTTCGTTTTTTAAATTCACATCGTTGTTTATCATATCTTTTCTTTTATTTCCAGTATTATTGTTTATGTTAAACTTGTCTGTAACATTGCTGACTTCAACCTCATGAGTTTGATTATGATACAACTTGCTTCTGAAAGTGTTCAAGTCCTTTTCAAGAACATCTAATCTTTTAATGACATATTCGTTGAAATTTTTGGGAACATTTAAACCAGTACGATTGATTCCTAAATTGATAGCGTTACGTCTTGTTAACAATTGAAGCTTTTGTTTTTTATTGATTATTTTTTGTCTGAGTACGTTGACTTCTTCGGGCAAGAGGTTCACAATTTTATATTTATTCCTTGTATTAGTTAATCGGTTCATGGAGAACATATTTTGTGTTTTCGAGTTTCTTGAAAGAAGTTTTGTGAGAAAAGGATTCTTTGGTTTACTCTCTACTCCTGCTCCCAAACCTCGAAATTGTATTGTTGGTCTTGTGGCCACTGATTTGGTTTGTATAACAGATTGATACGATGTGGACTCAAATCTGAAAGAAATGTGTCATGAAATGCATTAACATTTATCATTATAAAAAAATAGTGGCATAAAAATCAAAATCTTACTTGTTATCCCGTGGTTTCATTATTCCCAAAGATTTCAACAACTCGGTGTTATCTAAGTGTACATCAATGACTGCATTGTACTCGCCAATGACATGCACATTATCTTGTTTTCTCGTTGATTTCGACTTATATGTCTTGCCGTGCTTTCGTTGTTTCTCGTCTTGTCTTGTTTTTGATCTGGCCCTCGGTTTTACTGTCAGGATACTCTCTGCGTCTGAGCCAGAAATGTCCTGCTTTATTTTATCTGAATCATGATAAAATCTTAGAACTTTCTTTGACCTTTTTTTTTCGGAACTGAGCTTGGGTGCGGACGTGTTCGTTGGTCGCCTCGGGACTGTGGCCTTTTTTGTCACCTCATTCAGAGATATGGGTATGATTTCTGCTTCCTTCGTAGATCTCGCTCTATAAGATATTTTTTCTGTGTATAGAGTCATGTATCGCTGTTTTTTGTACTTTTCATGACGCTCTAGCGACTGTTTGATCGAGTTCGAACTGCTATCGAACGATTGTCCTGATGACTTTTCGTCCGAATCTGTGTTTTGTTTGTTAGACTCATTACTATTCTCATCCTTCTCAGTTTCTTTGTCTTGTGATTGTTCGTTATAACTATCTTTATCAATACTTTCCTTTCCGCTATAACTATCTTTATCATCACTTTCCTCTCCGTTGTTTCTCATATTCTCTTGTGTATTCATTTTAGAATAAGGTTCTTTAACATCATTTATTACATTTTTGGAAACTTTGATATTGTCAATGACTGACGCACTGACTTCATTAGTTTCATGACTGTTATTCACTTCAGAACTTGATGAGGGATTGTTTTTGAATTGATTCCAAAACTTTTCTATTCTCATTTTTAATTCTCGTCTAGTATTACTATTAAGTTCAGTGTAATGATCAAACAAAATATCTCGGACCCCATCTCTAATGACCTGTACTAGGTTATAGTGTCCCTTTATAGTTTTCGTCTTCCTATAATGCTTCAATTCGTTTAAAACTTTATTAAACTTCTGTTCAGTATTTATGTACAAAGAATTGATATAATCAAATAGTTCTTTAACGTCATCGCCATACGATTTATATGTCATTATGTCTACCATTTCATTGATATTCGCTTTCATAAAAGAAACTGATTTCCCTCTGATTATTTGTAGTGCCACGGCTAATGCACTCCTAGTATCTTCATTTTGTATCAATTCGGAGAATTTACAGTCCCCGTAGTGATATCTTCTGATTTCTTCATCTAGAATGTGGAAGAAATCTTCGAATGCGGTATCTTCGTAAGTTTGGAGTATATTAAGAACTTCCTGAATGAAATCTGTGAGGGTTTCAACGCTCACCGCTTTGAACATATGTTTCTCGTTGTCATGTTTTTCAGTAGTTGTTGTTTCTTGGGTTATAAAGCTATGAGCATTGTCTAAAATCTTCACATCTTCGTCGTTCTCTTCTCTACTTAATTTAGAAACATATTCTGTGTCTGAATTGATGCTCTCGTGATCTACTTTAGTTTTGATCCGTGTTGAGTTTGTATAAGCTGAAACATGGTTAAAAAGTTAATTTTATTTATCTTATTTAAACAATATATCCAAAAAGTGCTTGTATAATCTTATATATTGTTTGTAATAAAAAAATGCAATAAAATAAACAATACATTTATTTCGCGACATGTACGTCTGCGCGTACGTGTCTACCTGTCCAGTGCCAGATGAATATAAATAAATATAAATATCTTATAAATATCTTGGGACAACTCACACACGGCTATCTGATCCCAAGCTAAGCAGAGCTTGTGTTATGGTAACCAGACAGCTGATATACATACTTATATAATTTATAAATACATACATATTATAGATAAATCACACCCAGACACAGAACAAACAATCACACAAAGTTTGTCCTGGGTGGGAATCGAAACCACGACCTCCGGCTCAGCAGTCAGGGCCACTAACCACTAGACCAACAGGCCCGTCAATGACCTTTCAATGTTATTCGAATAGTTAGAATATTGTTAGGGCTGCCCCTTAATCACCGCAGTATTGATGCACATCGCTTGCGCATGACGGCGTAAAAGTCGTTCGATCTCACTTTAGTAAAAAAAGAAAAACCGACTTCCAAAAAAATAAATGCAGAAAAGTTTTTTATGTCAGCATTTTTAGTTATGGTCTATGATGATATACCTATCACATATTTTTTATCGGATATTCAATTTCCATTGTTACTAAAAGATTAGCAGCTCATCCATATAGACATAGAAGAATACTATGTATTATAGACGATAACTCATAAACTACCCAAGCAATATAAATAAAATTGATATGGGACCACCTGGGAAGTATACCTACTCTTTCGAACAAAAAAAAAATATTTTGAAAATTGGTCTACAGTTGGCGGAGTATTCGGGGAATGTACAGACGCCAGCAGGTCAAGCTACCCGAAACTGTCAATTTTTCCCAATGACCCTTGAACCTTATACTTTAGAAATAAAGTCGAAAATCTATCAAAGAAATCTGACAGATTGTAGTAGCTTGATGTGCAGGCGTCTGTACATAAAAAATGGCTGGCCTTGTAGATTCTTAGACGCTTGTTAACTTTTGTTACCTAACGTATTATTTTATTTTACTTTTTGTAAAGTAAGCAATGACTTATTGTCGGGCCTACGCTGTCCTCTCATACTTAAGTGCTAACGCTGTAACAACAACAACATTGTAAAACTAAATGATTTTAAAAGAGTAACCATGGAGTTTCTTGCCGGTTCTTCTCCATAGGAAACGACCAACCCGAACCGTGCATCTTTTCTCGACGTTTTATAAGTGCCCATGTAGGCCTATGTAAAATAAAAATATTTTGATTTGATTTGATTTGAAAAACGGTCGAACATAGAACTTTCTCATTTTTTAGTCGTCGGTTGAAATGCTTCAACATCATCAGAGGATTGTTGGAAAAGCATTGTAAGTCCTCAGCGTACACTTAGCCCATAGACTGCACAAGTAAAGCGGCTGATATTAAAGACATAAACAGAGTCAGTCTAGCACACCGTGCAAATTGACGAGTAAACATATAGCATCGGGCTGCCAATTCTGCGTTCTCTATCAATATCTTCGTCATCCTTGAGAGCATCCGTTATCACATGACCCAGGTATTTAAAATGGGTTAAGATCTGCATCGGAATATCTCGCAACCTTGCAGAACGGTTAAATTTACACATGATCAATGACGGCACGGTTGGCGCAGTGGCTGAGCGATCCACTGCTGTGCGGTCACGAGTTCGATCCCCGCACGGAATAAATATTTGTATGACCTACAGGTAGTGGTTTCGGCTCTGGCTGTTTGTGTTTTGTGGGGCAACGAATAGTATCTTCAGACCATAGGTTGAAGGGTTGAGTGGCACCATATCATAAGCGATACCTATGTTACTGACAACTTTGACGGTGCTTAGCTGACCAACCAACCGGTATATAACTGAAGTTAAAAAGATTGAGCGAAGTGAAACCTCCCTCGGCGGCGGCGATCTCTCGCGTCCGGCCCTGGTTCAGTCCATGGTCCGGAGCGAGAGGGAATGGGAAGCGGTCACCTCCTTCTGCGAAGCAGTAATGCTAGCAAAGGAGGTGGCCGGGCGTTTGAGGGAGAGAACATCAAGCCAACCCAGCCGCCGCGGGAGACGCCCCGGGCGCCGCAAGACGACTCCCAGCCACCGCAGATGCGGGCCTGTGGACGGTGAGCAATGGGTAGCTCACCGTCCATTCGTCTATTGACGACAGGCCGTGTCGACGGCGCGTTCGTGTTTCACGCGCGCCTCAAAGAAATAAGAGATGTCAGCAAAGCAGAGGGGCTTGCCAGAGCCTCCGCTTGCCGGGGTTGCGGGTTTTTCGAAAGAGATACCGCGGCCCCGGAACGTAAAGGGCAATAGAAGGAACATGGGTGGGTTTTAGTCAGTAAAAGTCTGACACGCCCCCCACCCAGAGCAGGGGAATTTATTTTGATGATTTCCCAGACGAAAAAAAAAAGGAAAGTGAAACCTCCCTGCGTCACTCCACAATCTAGCCTGTATGACATCGATTGAGCATCTCACCACCTTACATAAATCTTTAGGTTTTTATACTTATGTTTAAAAACATTTATTTACGCAGTTCTTTGGTCTGCTTCTGACAATTTTTGCCATAGAATCTTATGATGTACTAGGTCAAAAGCTTTGCCCAGATTAAGAAAATAGCCATACACTGATGTTTTCCTATCCATGTCATACTGGACATTTTGCTTAACTCAGGAATGCTCTTTTTTATTTAAACGCTAACTTTATTTCTTTTTACATTAGGAATCTTATTTACGATAAAGATTTTATGGCTTTGAAAATCGTACAATAATTATTTTACGACAGTCATTTTGATGGGTATTGAGGTTTTAGGAAATCATCAAATAACTCGGGAGGAAATGCCTGGGCGCCCGGAGGACACGGTGGAACATACTGTAACGGTTTGCCCAGCTTGGGCGGAGCACCGTTGTGTCCTCGTAGAGGCGATCGGCAGCGGTGATCTCTCGCGTCCGGCCCTGTTTCAGCCCATGGTCCGGAGTGAGAGGGAATGGAAAGCGGTCACCTCTTTCTACAAAGCAGTTATGCTAACCAAGAAGGTGGCCAGACTTGAGGTTGCCGGTTGTTCGAACCTCTTTCGAACAACCTGCAACCCCGGCAGTATAATGATACCCTTATATGTGATGTTATATTTAAAAACATTATAGCTATCTTTTTAATTAATTACAGCAGCTTTGTCACTTTAGAGGGCACTTTTCCAATTGACGATAACGATTTTGACGTGGACGATACTTTTGACGCGTAAATATTAAAAAAAAAAATGATTCATTTGTAGTTTGTAAATCGATTTCTTGAATAAATTACTGCAGAGAAATAAGATGTCGTGTCGCAAACTCTGAGTAAGTAATTGTGTTTAAAAATAAATTTCAAAATATAACTACCAAATATTCCAAACAACATTAAGCAGGTACACACTTTCATTGTAATATAAAAATACTAACTTTTTAACAAAATCATAAAACCTTTATATACTTTCGTCCATTTTTATTTCTAATTCAATAAAAATATTAATAAAACGTTATTTTGATGATAAGAAAACCGAAATAGCTAATAAATTTTAAACAAAGTTAAAGATAAAAAATGGCCTTTCAATGCCTTTGAGGATAGGGGAAACATGAGTCTTTCTTGTATTATATTTAATATTTTTTATCATTAATTTACAGAACAGTTGAAAGGGAGTCGTTTGTCTTAGTAATCATGTCATCTAATGAGGAGGGACGAAACGCAATGTGACTAAAAGAGTGACAGATATGAATTGATGGATGGATAGGGAGAGGAAGGCCAAAGAAAAGATGGATGAATTGTGTAAGAAATGATATGTAGGAGAAAGGATTAAATAATGCCGTGACGTCTGACAGGGGAGAATGGGATGAGATGAGAATAAAACGTGTTGCGCCGACCCCACATAGAATAGCACAAAGGCAGGAAAATAATGTTTTTTTATCATTCATCTTTATGTTCATTTATTGTTTTCTTCACATTTTTAAATATTTCTTCATAAAAACATAAAAAAATATATATAAATAGTAGCCCACCGGTATCGGGAACAGGTCCTATCGGCGGTCAGGGCTCCAGAGAAAGGAACCTCCTAACAATACGAGCCGTGTCCAGGAGTACCGCTTTCTGTATCAAGCTCTTGATCCAGCTGCCTAACGAGAGCCTCCTCAGGTATTATTGGTCGAGGCTCTCTTCTTCTTTATTTATCTTATTGTTATGTTTATTTTATTTAACCGTGCAATTGTTAGGATTTTTCTGTACAATTGTACAAGTTTTCTCAAACAAGTAAATAAATGTCTGAAATTAATTGAATTCTGTTCAGACTAGTATGGTTAGCTCTAAACACTAGTCAGACATGACTGTTATAATGTACACTAATATTACAAAGAGTATAACGAATAAACTCAAAGACTACTGAACCGGTTTCAAAATAGTACGTTTAGATACAAGTGAGGAAACTTTGTCAACGGTTTTGTGATGGTCCGTTTGCACCATTTTTTTTTTAAATTGGAAATCTTTAAGTAACCTCCCGCGCTCCCGGCGCAGTTGAAAGGACTGTCTTTTAATGACTAAAACCCATTTATATTCCTTCTTTTGCCTTTGGTATTCCGGGGCCGTAGTATCACTTTTGACAAACCCGCAAGCCCGGCAGACATCAATGTCTGCCGAGGTTGCGGGGTGCAAGAGGGGCCTGCCAGGGTCAGCCGTGGCAGGTTTTGCTGACATCTCTTTGAGGCACGCGTGGAAATCAAACGCGCCGTCGACATGGCCTGTCGTTACTAAACGGACGGAGCCATTGCTCACCTTCCACAGACCCGCTTCTACGGTGGCCGGGAGTCGTCTCGGGGGTTGACTATCTGCAAACCATAACTTTGATAAATAAAAACTCGAAGTGAAAAGCAACATTTATTTCTATCTTTTAAAACAAACGCGACAATGACATTGACAGCTTCGACGCCATTTTCTTTTTCAATCCCACAAGTGTGCAGGATAAAATCCTTCCTTTAACGCATGCCCTTCAAACAGTGAGGGGAATAATTCTATGAGTCTTCTATATGAAGGAGTAGATGTTTCTTCTTTTATATTTTCTTCTGGAACGTAAATGATGCTTTCAGTCGCTGTTTTGACGATTCTGTTTAGTTTTATCTCTTTAGGGACGTTTAAAGCGGTATTAACAACCTTTTTAACGGTTTTGGATGTAGTTTCAGCAAGTTTGTCATTCACAGCATTATTTTTTACCGGAGTCTCAAAAGTCTTAAGTAGAGTCAGCTTTTTTGATGTAGTAGGTTCAGTAGAAGTTTCAGCTTCTTTGATAGTCTTTTTAGAGTGAGTTATTGCATTTTTTTTCTTGTACATGAAATTGTGTGAATGATTGCGAAGTTTAGGCAGATGATGATCAATATCTTCGCTTTCTACGAATTTGTCAGTACTATATAAATGTTGTCCGTCTTCATCTTTATCTTTTGACTCATGCTCATCTATATAATTACTTTCTACGTATCTAGCTTCACTATTATGGTTAATTTCATTAATTGTCTTCAATCTATCGACTTCTTTCTCGAGATACCTCACTCTTTTGATATAATTCTTTAGTTCATGTTGGACAGTAGTTTTGATGTTACTTCTTGCTTGGTACTCTTTTTTTCTTCCTTTATCTTTGTCAAATACTTCTACAGAGAGAGAGTATTTACCGGGTATAGAGGGCACTAAACTTCTGCGGAGATCATTCTTAGCCAATAATCTGAAATCAAGCCAAAGGGTTTTATCTGTTATGCGTATGTCTTATGGACCATATTGCCTTAACCAGGCTGCTTGGTCTAATGGTCGCAAGTCACACTACTATTGATAAATGAGGTTCTAGCTTTGATTCTCGTGTCGGGCAAGAATAACGGTCAAAATGTGACTATCCTATAAGTCTCCTCTTCCTGATTTTTCGGGGAAATCAATACCTAGCCACCTAGCCTTTTCCTAACTATACTGGGGTTATCTTCCAGTCTAACCAGATGAAACTGAAAACCAGCATCTTACATGGAGCAACTGCCTATCTGATCTCTACAACCCAGATAGTAATGGGTTATACGATACGCCTTGGTTGTCAGAATTTCAGGCCACTGTAACGACTGTTAAATACCTACAAAAGGCAGATGGAACTAACGGCTTAACGTATTTTCTTTGGCGTGTGTAATGGTAGGTCACCTAACCACGGACTAACCTAGGTAAGCACGGCTTTACCTGAAGATTAGCTAAACGACTGTTATTATTTGGATACAAGCTCCGTCTTATACTGAAACGTTATTATGTCCTTGTACAGTGATAATTGTGCTGTGCATACCTGTTTCTGCTCGTGGTGGTTGATAGTCCAGTAGCTAGTCTCCCCGTGGCCTCCCTTTCCAACATTCTCTCCACCAACTTGCTTTTGCTCTCAGATATATAAACAATACCTGGTTTCTCTGTTGTCTTATAAAACGGTATTTCAGTCACTGTTAATTTTTTACTTGAATACGTTATGTTCATTTGGTGATTAATGCTTATATCTTTTGTTGAAGTTTTAGTTGTTAATTTTGCTTTCTTTGTGTTTGTTCTAAAGATTCTGCTTGTTTTGTTTTCTTTCTTTATATATTCGGTAATTTTTGTTACATTTATTGTTACAGAAGATTTTGTTGTTTTATCTTTAGTTGAGATATTTTTAGAAATCTTGACAGTATTAGTCTTTGATTTACTAACTGTAGGTTTAATTGTAGTAATCTTTTCGATTTTTTTCATAAATGTGTCAATATGTTTTCTTAATTCCTTTCTAACTTCAGCATTAAGATCTGTCTGAAAGAAAACAATAGCTCTTACACATTCTTTGATTAAACTGCCTAAACCTTCTTTAGTCTTTGATTTTTTATATCCTTGAATATAACCTTTTACATCAGTTAAGATTTTTCCAAGTTTTTCTTTTGCTTCATCTCTGTACAAAGAATTTACGTAATCTAGCAATTCTTTAAAATTTCTGTCAAATATTTCGAGTAGTCTCATTGTATCTACTATTTCCTTGATATATCTTCTCTTAGCCGACACTGATATCGCCATGAAAAACTCTAATTTATCAGCCAACTGATTCAAGAATTCATTTTTACCTTTGTACAGATACTTTTTGATTTCTTTGTCTAGTATTTTGACGAAATCTTGGAATATGTCATCGTTGTAACTATTGAGTGTTATTAATAGTTCTCGTATGAATTCTGTGAATGTTTCAACTGTGGAGTTAGGTTGTAGCATGTTGTCACTGATAACTGTTTTTTCTGTTGCAACAATTTCAGTTTTAGAGGTTCCTTTAAGTTTGTCTTGAACACTTTTTAAAGTTAGATTGGCATCTCTTCCATCTTCTGTCGCTGTGACAAAACGGCTTGAGTTGGTATAAGCTGAAAATATATTAAGTGACACATTATGGCCTTTAGTGATTTATGCTAAATACTTATAGGAAGGCCCAAGAAAAGATGGATGGATTGTGTAAGGTATGATATGATAGAGAAAGGAGTAAATGATGCCGTGACGTCTGATAGGGGAGAATGGAAGAAGAAACCCCAAATAGAATGGGACAAGGGCAGGATAATGATAATCATGACTTATAATAAACGTTGACTGCCTTGGTGGTCTAGTAATCAGCAATGCGATTCCTCAGCAGGAGGTCCTGACTATAGATTTTTCTATGATGAATTTCTTTGTAGCAGCATCCTCTATTACATTCGATTTAAATATAACAGGAGAAGTGATTGTGTTCTATTAGAAACATCTGCTAAACCCAAATGTGTTACAGGCAGGACGGTTGGTATTCAAGGGTTCTGTACCTTAAAAGGAATAAACGGAACACTTTGTTGCCCGTCTATCTGTCTGTCAAGACCCGTTACCTTTGTAACGCGTAGAGTTATTAAGTTGAAATTAAAACCATTTTAATTAAGTCAGTAGTCTCTTTTTGCTGTGAAAATCAACCCTCTAAATCTATGCAGTCAAAGATATGGCTGTTGTAGCAAGTTTGAACAGAACCCTCGGTGAACGAGTCTGATTCACTCTTGTCTGGTTTTGTTTTATACATTTACTTTTATTTCAAGCATTTGTTGGGCGCCATTTGTCCTTCTCGTTTGATGTAAAGGGTTTGATTTGGTATAAACGAAATCTTGAGAATTGCCGTTTACAAATAATAAATTTACTAAATATTTTTTTTAAAAAAGGACAAAATAACTACCAAATGTCCCGAACAGCAGAAAATAAATGCACGCTTTCATTTTTTAATATAAAATACTGACGTTTTTATGAAATAATAAAACATGATAAACTAACCACATGCAAATATTTTTTTATTCAATAAAGTTACGACTACAACTTTATCGACAGTAAAACCGAAAAAGTGACTACTTTTTAAGTTGAAAAAAACCTAATACTTACGCAGTTATTTATTAAAAATACTTCAAATTGGATAAATCAGTTCTAAATCTCAAGATTTTCAAGTAAAATACTTATTGATCACAGTCCACATAATATACATTTGTTAGTTTTGAATAATTTAATTATAACGTAATATTATAGTTTATTTCAAAAATATCGTCGTTGTGAAACTAAAACAATAATGTGTAACTGACACTGTGTAGAACTGTAAACAAAATGGCGGCAACTCCCATGTTCTAAATACAAAATTTTAATTGAACGAATAATAACTATGGGAACCATTTCAAAAAGTTTAGACTTTAGAATCAAACATTCCATTATGTTTTTTAACGTTGGCTCTTAGTATTCGTAATTAATTTCAAAATAACTATGTTACTGTTATTATTAAGTTTCTATGAACATTATGATTTTTTGAATTGCGAAGAAATCGTAACAGGTGCGTTTTATCCTTACTAATATTATAAAAGCGAAAGTGAGTTTGTTTGTTACGTCTTCACGCCGAAATGGCCAAACCGATTTTGATGAATTTTTGTGCAGAGATAGTTGGAACCCTGGAAACGGATATAGGCTAATATTAAAAAAAAAAATGTGAGATTAGGGGGAGAAAGAGGGAAGAAAAGGGGAGAGAAAGATATTTTTTTTTCGATCATCACGTGGGTTAAAGTCAGCGTTAGCCCAAGGCCCAAAGTAACTATGTCACGCGGACGAAGTCGCGGGCGGAAGCTAGTAATAAATAAATGTTACACACTTTGTGATTTCTAGCTGTGCTCAGCGGTTTCACCCGCTGCTCAGGTTCCCTTCTGTAGAGGGTCACCCTTATCATTTAGGGGTATGAAAAATAAATAACAACCGATTCTCAGACCTACCCAATAATATATGTTTATTGGGTAGGTCTGAGAATCGGTTAATATTATAAAAGCGAAAGTGAGTTTGTTTGTTTGTTTGTTTGTTTGTTACCTCTTCACGCTTTAATGGCTAAACCGATTTTGATGAATTTTGGTACAGAGATAGTTGGGAACCAGGAGACGGACATAGGCTATTATTTTTTTAAAAAGAGTGGGATATGAGGGAGAAAGAGGGAAGAAACGGGAAAACTTAGCGTTGCTATTACAACTCAATAAGGCGCTACCGAATTTAACGCGAGCGAAGCCGCGGGCAAAAGCTAGTAAACATATAAAATTTAATCAAATTCGGTCAAGCTGTTCCGGAGGAGTTTGGCAACTAAAACTGTGACACGAGAACAGTGGCGGCGTAGCATGGGTTGGCACCCGGGGCGACTTTCTATTGAGCACCCTCAAAATAAAACGACAAATACTAAACGCGATTGTGTGAGTTTATTTTGCTAAAATATATATCAAAATTTACTGTTCTGTTCTCTTCCATGGACAATATGGAAAGACTGGTAGGTCGTGTTTGGGTCCTTGCACATCTTAAGTAAGATTTTATTAACTAAAATTTTGAGAAACTTCTTTTATAAGAAGCCACTGAAACACAATTGCTTAAAAAAAACTGTGTAGATGCTGCATCTCTTGTATCAACGTTTTCTTTGCTGCTGCTGGCGTCACACATGTCTTCGAGTGTTTATACAAGTTTCTCAAAATATTCCTTAGTGATTTAACAGCATCGTGATGAGCACTCCATGTAGTCTCTACTAGACATTTTCCCCCAAACACCAGCAATTTTCATTAGAAATTGTCATCAATATGTGGATGACGAAAAGAACGAGTTATCTCGCTTCTACTATTCCGAAATATGTTACACTTGAACTAACATTCCCGGAAGAGTTCACCATAGCAATTGATTAACACAAAGCATAAACAACGTTTTCAGCTTGTTCTTAAATTATTGCTTGTACACCACCATTATTTTCACCATAATTCTTGCCATGGTTGCAGCGTTATTATATCCTTGTGCCCGACAAGTTTGACTGCAGTCTTTCCAGCTGTAGGGAAGAAACCTAGAAAACATTCGTTCACTGCAACTTAATTGCCTTCAATATGAACATATCTGATAACTCATCTGATCTACATGTGATATGTCTGGTCTGGAGTACTATCGAAAATAATTCCGAAATATTGAACTCATTTTGAATGTATTTAAATGGACAAAAAGAATCTACCCGTTCACTTTTGCATGTGCTCTTTTAGCACTAGGTCATATTTTGATAATAGATTAACTAAAAAACTCTCTTTTGTATAATGAAATCCCCTCTAAGAGGAAGATTTTAGCGTGCCAGGAAGAGAAAAACATCTAAAAGGCGCCTCAAAATGGCACTCCACTTCTTTTTTCTTCGTCACAACATTTTGTTGTTCATGGTCGATAGATTTTTGCAGCTTCAATCCATTTCAAGATTTTCCATTTTTCAAAACAGGAAAGTAGGCCTTTAGAATTCGTTATGTTCAGACACTTAAGGATTTTGTTTCCACCATGAATTAAATCCGTTGACGAAACTCTGTCAAAAACAGCATCATTTATTTTTTTACTGGAGAGTTATCATCCATTTTCTTAGTATTTTTTCTGTTTTTGGTAACGTTTAATAAAACCATTCTGAATGGAAATGTTGGAACTGTTTTTTGTTTTATATCCAGATCTTTGGACAGTATCTACAAATGGGCCGACTCTGCTTCAATAGGATTCACTTCCCGCTTTAACAATTCTAACCCTCAAATCATCACGCATTGGTTTTAGTCAAGTAGCAACATCGAAACGAGTAGTGTCATACAGCTTTTCTTCATCGTTTTCAATTTGATGGCTTCTTCATTGTTGCTATTCTGTCCTTTTTAACTGACTTCATATAAAGGAGGAGGTTTAGGGTTTTTTATGTAGTTATGTTACTCAAAGACGCCTTTTTTTTGGTTGGGCAATCATCAAATAACTTCCCCCGCTCTGGGCGGAGCGGGGGGGGCGTGTCAGACTTTTACTGACTAAAACCCACCTATGTTCCTTGTATTGCCCTTTACGTTCCGGGGCCGCGGTATCTCTTTCGAACAACCCGCAACCCCGGCAGGCGGAGGCTCTGGAAAGGGTTGCTAACATCTCTTTGAGGTGCGCGTGAAACACGAACGCGCCGTCGACACGGCCTGTTATCAATAGACGGACGAACGGTGAGCTACCCATTGCTCACCGTCCACAGGCCTGCATCTACGGTGGCCGGGAGTCGTCTCGCGGTGACCGGCGCCCGGGGCGAATCCCGCGGCGGCTGGGGTGGTTTGAGGTTCTCTCCCTCAAACGCCCGGCCACCTCCTTTGCTAGCATTACTGCTTCGCAGAAGGAGGTTACCGCTTCCCATTCCCTCTCGCTCCGGACCATGGACTGAACCAGGGCCGGACGCGAGAGATCGCCGCCGCCGATCGCCTCTACGAGGGCACGGCGGTGCTCCGCACAAGCTGGGCAGACCGCCACTGTGTGCTCCACCGTGCCCTCTAGGCGATCGTCATAATGGTGACACCCGGGCGTTTCCTCCCGCCCGATTATGTGCAGGAACCTCCCGAAACTTCCGTGTCCGGTGAGGACCTGCGTCAGGCGGTAGGTGAGGACGTCATGACGCCTTTCCAGCCACTGCTCAAAGAGGGGACTTACCGCCACTATTGTGGCGTGCCCTGCACGGGGTTGCGACAGTCGCTCTCTCCATGCTACCATGAGATCGCACCGGAGGTCTGTCCGCTGAGCGGCAATTTGCCGCGGTGTCGGAGTTTCCTCCCGGTGTAGTGCCTCCGCGCGCCACTCATACAGGCGCGCGTTCAGGTAGTGGGCGGCGCGCCGCCCTAAAGAACGCGCCCATACCCGGGCCCCGTAAATGGCCATGGACCGCACGACTCCGGCAGCCCCCGCCCGCTCGAGTTTGGGAGCCAAACGTCGGAACTTAAAGACAACTGGACCCTGGATAGATAGGGTATGCTTTCCAGGTGGTCCCATATCAATTTTATTTATATTTCTTAAGTAGTTTATGAGTTATCGTCGATAATACATATTTTTTTCTCTGTATATATGGATGCTAATCTCCACCTTTCATCTGCGTATCAAGATTGTTAAGCTCTCTTCCGGCACCCCTCATGCAATGCATTTTGGCTCCTGGTTTGTAAATCATCTGTTTCAATGTCACTTTCAACACCTTGCTGTGGTGTATTTGATACCAGAGAAGCCGAAGGTGCTACGTACTTCAAAATTGACCCAGATAATGATTCCCTTGCAAATTAAACGACCACATCGTAGAAACAATAACACTGGTTGACTGACCAACTGTCAACTGTGATTGCTTTGATTGACACATCAACAACTAGCCCCTTCCGCCCGCGCCGACCTTATCGTGCAGATGCGCCAATGGCTACTAATCTGCGCGACTGGCTTGGCATTCCGTTGTCACCCCTTGATGCTTGGCACCCGGGGCGGACCGCCCCCACCGCCCCCCCCTTACGCCGCCACTGCACGAGAATAGGGTAGTTTCCAGAGTCAAAGTAATTACAAAAAGTTGTACATTCTATTTAGTCCGTCTTTTAGATTGTCCAAAAATAAGGGACACGTATTTTTTTATTTGTAAATTAGAATGAAAATAACAAAGATATAGCCCATTAAAGTTACGTCACTCGTTCCGAAAAAATGCAACAACGCGTGACGTCACACGCAACTTTAATGGGCTCTATATCTTTGTTATTTTTATTCTATTTTTTTTATTCAAATTTACAAATACAAAATACGTGTCCCTTATTTTTGGAAAATCTAAAAGATAGACTAATCAATTTTTTTTGGAAACTAGCCTATTTTATAAAAATATTCCATCTAATAACTCCTCACAATGTTCTCTCCTTCCAGCTAAATTCAATGGATCTTTACTAGAAGATAATTATCGACAGAATCTCTTTGAAGTAAACAGTCTACTCGCAGATCTTGAGCAAAAATCCATAAAACTATCAATGTTAATAGCAGATGACTTCAAAAACGACGTAAAAAAGGAAAACGTCACGTATCTTCTAAGAAGCAATATATCGGGAAAAGAACAGAATGTACAGAATTCGAAGAACTCAACAAAACCTTCAGTTGTTTTTCTTTCTTCTTCACAAAACACCAGTTTTGTTCCTCATCTTGGTCTAACTCCTTCATTCAAAAGTCCACATGCACCTCCATCAGTCATAACTCCAGATACCATAATTAGTCTGGTTGCACTTAAAAGTCCAGGTGTCACACCAGGGTCTCCATCTCCTCAAATTATACTAAGATCAAAACATCTAGGACTGCACGAACTGCCCAGTTTATTTACAGGAAAATATCCTAGTCTTTATGCAGCAAGTTTTCTATATTCACCAAGACCTAGGTTTACAAATCTCAGAGTTCGTGAAAAGCTGGGCATCTTTAGTTCTTCAAATATAGAGAAGACAACTTTAGGTAATAATGCGATATTCTGGTTACGGCAAATCGCTCCGTATACTCGCAGTAAAAAGAATTCGAAGAAGCCTTCAAAAGACCATTTACAATCCAACAACAAGAACTCCAAGGTGTCTGCAAGTCTTAGGATGGCTGCGCCTACAAGTAGATCCTCAACTCGTACATCTAATGCACCACATCAGATCAATCAGAATGAGCATGGATTCGCTGCAAAGAATATTGGAAGACAACTTCAAACAACGAAAGCTTATACCAGCAACTGGAAGACGCCTACTGCCAGAAATGTACTTCATGGAAGTGAGTAGTTATTTTTTAGGGTTCTGTACCTCAAAAAGAAAAAGCGGAATCCTTATAGAATAGTTTTGTTGCCCACCTGTCTGTCAAGCCCCTTTATTTACTTTACAGGCTACAATGTGGTCCAGTGTGTTAGTAACAATATGACTTAGCTTATAGTACTTAATAACTAGAAGAGATCGAGTGCGATTAGTTAGCGCCACATTAGCTATCGATTGCAGGATAGTGTTGGGACTGCCACGCAGCCTGTGGAGTAGCGAGGCAGGTTTTTTTATGCCTCAACGCATCAAAACTGACAGTGCGTGCGTCAGCAAATATTGCTGAGGCACTACAGAAGCGTGGCAGTCGCAGCAATACCCTGAACTCATTATTATATTGGTACAGTATAGTACACTAGTAGTACATTAGTACAGTGAGGTGCAGTATGCTTTGAAGAGGATTATTTTAATTGCGGCTGTACATCGAGAGAACCTGCTGGCTAGCATATTCGCCCTAACTGATAATGCTCTGCACTCCATCTCTAGTTCAAGATCATCTTTCAGATCATCAGTAACCAGGTGTTTATAAAGTAAACGCGTGTTTAGGTATCGAGTTGAAATCAAAACTGTATTCCCTTGGAGCCGTGAAAAAATCAATCTTTTTAGTCTATGCAGTAAAAAAAAATGGCCGTTTATGTCGCAAGTTTGTACGGAACTCTCTTTGCCGTTTTTTTGCCTGATCTGTTCCACTCCTGGAAAATGTCTCCCCTTAATTCCTTCCACTTTCTATCAAATTAACAAAAAAGTAATCCAAGGCGCCTCCTCCTCGTCCGGCCCTGGTTCAGTCTATGGTTCGGAGCGAGAGGGAATAGGAAGCGGTCACCTCCTTCTGCGACGCAGTCATGCTAGCGAAGGAGGTGGCCGGGCGTTTGAGGGAGAGAACCTCAAACCAACCCACCCGCCGCGGAAGACGCCCCGGATGTCGGACGCCGCGATACGACTCCTGGCCACCGTATGCGGGCCTGTGGACGGTGAGCAATGGGTAGCTCACCGTCCGTCCGTCTGTTAACCACAGGCCGTATCCCGTCCGTCTATTAACGACAGATCATGTTGACGGCACGTTAGTGTTCCACGCGCGCCTCAAAGAGATATCAGCAAAGCAGAGGGGCCTGCCAGGGCCACCGCCTGCCGGGGTTGCGAGTTGTTCGAAAGAGATACCGCAGCCCCGGAACATAAAGGGCAATAGAAGGAACATGGGTGGGTTTTAGTCAGTACAAGTCTGACACTCCTGAAGTTATTTGATGAAGCGTCTCCTCCTCCATCTGAAGCAACCTTGTCTAGCAGTTTCAGGACTCCAGCATTGCAGTAGAGAGCTTAGTGTATGTCCTACAAACAGGCCTGACAATAACTGACTAATCCATTGCAGAGATCAAGATACAGGTACCGCCACTCCTTGAAAGACAGCAACGTTACCGGAACCTAATGAACCAGCTGGGTGAAGGGTACCTGATGGTGTTTGGTATAGAGATGTTTAGACTGATCGCTGTGAAGGACAAGCGTCAGGTCCGAGAGGTTCTGGCACCTATGGAGACGATCTACAATACGTATGTAATAAAATCTCACACCTGTAATCCTCTAAGTGTAGGGGTGTACCTTATAATCCTATTATCCCACTGAAATATATATATATATATATATATATGTGGGATAATAGTGGGATTTAGGCGTGAAGACGTAACAAACAAACTCACTTTCGCTGTTATAAGATTAGTAAGGAGGTAGTGATCTTATAACAGCGAAAGTGAGTTTGTTTGTTACGTCTTCACGCCTAAATGGCCCAAACGATTTTGATGAATTTTGGTACAGATATAGTTGGGAACCAGGAGACGGATATAGGCTATTTTTTTAAAATAATAGTGAGAAATGAGAGAGAAAGAGGGAAGAAGAGGGAAAACTTAGCTTTGCTATTACAAAAAAAGAGGCGCAAGGGCAAAAACTACAGGTAGCAGGTACCGTGTTACTTCGAATTTAACGAGCGAAGCCGCGGGCAAAAGCTAGTTTTAAAAATAATTTTGAAAATTGGTCCACAAACGACGGAATAATCGCGTAACAAACCGACAAAAACTTTTTTCGGCTCTGTGCCCTGCTAGAGAGCGGACGTGTGTTGAACTTTTCCAATTTTTATCGCAAAAAAATAAATACTGTACCGGGAACTATAATCCTTATGGTCAATCAAAGCTCATAGTGTTAACATAATTTCTCTTTGCATCGACTCGAGTCCCCGAGTGCGCGCGAGTGCCCGCGAGCCCTCCTTCACCTCCGCGCAAACAGTACGGTCGTCATAATTGCTGTCCTGCTCTTATCTTCATATCGTAACTTTCGTGTTCTTAACAACTACCGATAAAACTGTGAACGTACTAGTGTGCTTACCTCGGTGTCTGTGTTAATTACTACATATTATCGCATTTAAAAGTACTCATCCACATTATCGCGATGCAATGCACACCACCAGCAACGGGAGCTAAGAACAACAGCATGATGAGTGATATATCAATGTCAGACTCAGATATTCCTAAAGCAGTATGCAGTGACGACAACATAAACAGCCAGTCACGCCGTAAACGACTTCGTGGTGACTTCTCTCCCAATGAGTTGCTCGAGGAACGCAATTTGGAGCTAAAAACCATGCTAAAAACCTGGAAACAGGAACAAGATGACCATATGCAGAAATTGGTGGAGCAACAAACTTCGGCGCTGGAAACACTCGTTGCTGAGATTAAAATCCTGAAAGCACAAAATTCCTCAATACAAACCAGTAACGAGGAGATTCGGGCATCGGTAGACTTTATGAACGAAAAGTTTGAGGAAATAAGACAGCAAATGGAAACTTTGAAGAAGGAAAACCTAACCTACAAAACCTGCATAACCAATCTAGAGAGTAAAGTCGAAGAATTACAGCTGTCATCTCGTTCATCGGATAACGACACGAATGACAAATTATACGGACTGGAACTAAAAATTGAGTCGCTGGAACAGCAAGCTCGACTCAATAACATTGAGATCTGCAACCTGCCTGAGAAACGGGACGAAGACCTTCTCGGGCTCGTTGAAAAAATCGGTGCTGCCATCAAGTGCCCAATTTCTCGCCAAGAAGTACTAGCCGTTCACCGTGTTCCCCACGCACGTACACAGGGAAGTGACAAACCGAAAAACGTAATTGTGAAACTATCCTCACGCACCCTTCGCGACAATGTGTTAAGTGCTTATCGTCTGGCTAAAAATGTTACGTCCGATCAAATTGGCATGTCGGGAACCCCCCGTAAAATGTATGTTAACGAGCATCTCACTCTTTATAACAAAACCTTATTTCGTAAAAGTCGTGAGATGGCTGGGAAACATAATGTTAAGTATGTTTGGATTAGAAACGCAACTGTACTTGTTAAAGCTACCGATGGCTCTAAAACATTTGCTGTACGCTGTCAAAATGATGTTAATAAAATTGTACAGTGCTCTCATCAGAATGAATAGTTTAGTTTTTTGTTATTTTTGCAGAAATATCTTTTTTAAACAAAAACTTGCACAAATTTATTGTAAAACAATAATTAAAACGCATATTGTACGCCATCAGTGTGCCCTAATTGTTATTATAGTCATGGAAGTCGATTTAATTTCACAGGTTTGTAATGTTTCTCGCCATTTGTGTTTTTATACGTACAACATAAACGATGTCGCTATTGATAATAAACCACACATATCCATAATTAGTCTACAGAACTTGTTATTTAAAACTCGCTCATTAGCTAATGAGCGAACAACAGCTGTTGTTATTACTCATAACCATCTTATCCATGTACTCGTATGTAATTCAACATTATACCGCTACCCACTACGAACAGAATCTAAGTTTTTAAATATACCTGAACCTAATAATATTAATTTCCCTTTTTTTTGCTGTTTACTCCTTTTGTATTTAATCTCACGCAATGCTTAGTAGCAAAAATTTATCATTTTTTTATCAAAACTGCAGAGGAATCCGCACTAAATTGCACACACTTTACACCAACATTCTCTCTTTGTCGTTTGACGTGATCATACTAACTGAGACATGGCTAACACCTAATATATTGGATAAAGAATTCATTGATGATCGCTACTTGGTTTTTAGAGAAGATCGTGACCGCATTGCATCAAACAAGCGCGAGGGTGGGGGTGTTCTGGTAGCCGTGCTGCGCGGGCTTCGGCCTGTTAGGATATTAACGCGTCCCTCTCCTACTGGCATCGAACACGTTATGATCCAGGTGCCCGCATCGCGCTCCAATACTTACCACGTAATTAGCGCCGCCTATATACCACCACGTACGCAGGACGATGTTTACTTGTCGCATCTGTCCACTCTCGAAAATATTATTATGGCTTCCTGTACAGAATCGTTTTATATAGCTGGTGATTACAATTTGCCCGAAATTGAGTGGTCAGGCAGTACTAGTCATTTGAGTACTCAGTCACATAATAATGCAGGTCGATTTTTACTGGATTTAATGGCTATTACGAATGCTACACAATACAATACACTCTACTATAACTCACGAATAGATTGTGTTATGTTGTACCTAGATCTGTTAATCGGCGGGAGGCACGCGCTCCTCGGCTATTCTACACTGCACGGTGTAGAACAAACGCCGGGGTGCGAGCTCCTATCCGCCGACTTTTAGAAACTTACAACTCATTTTTCACAAATTTTGATATTTTCGCGCTGTCGCAATCTAAATTTAAAAGACTGGTTTCACAATTTCTTGCAAGTCGCCAATAAATAGGTTTCTTTTCTTTTGTCATCCATTTCCTACAACTTGTCTGTATAATATTTATTTTTTAAATGTGTCCTTCTATATATGTATAACACGCGTTCGTTTTCATACTCCGTTGTCACTCCGTGGACAATAGTGTGGGTTATACGTTTTATAAGTTTTGTAATATAAGTACTTTTTGTTAATATTGTAATGTATAACTGTTTTTTGTCCCAAATAAATAAAAAAAAAAATAAAAAAAATAAAAACAACATACAGTCGAATTGAGAACGTCCTCCTTTTTTTGAAGTTCGCATTGTTAGAAAGATCATCCAATCTTATTTGTAACAGCTGGACGAAAAACGGCCGCCTCCGAGTGCTCGACGACCCGTTCTCAAGTATCTTTAGGAAGCTGGCTATGATGACGTCAGAAGACGATATAGATGCTCTTCGGAGTAAGTTTTCTTATTTATTAAAAATTTACAAGTAAAAACTGTACAAAGGTATTCTTAATGCTCTTTCTTCTAGTTTGCCTTAGGGGCCAACCACCAGCCCATTAGCTGCAACTGACAATAATTTTTAAGTTCTACGGTTCTCCCACCAGGCTACTCCTCAATGATGTTCCACACGTTGCTACAGCGGAAGCAGATGTTGTCTTCTGAGGTAAACTTCGTCATAGACCAAGCTAGCGTGATCTATGGTGATAAGGAAGGTCAACGGCTCCTGTACTCCTTGAAGCAGTTTGAGGATTACCCAAACAGTAAGTGCAACTATAGAGTCGCCTCTTCTGTAGAGAATATTCCCTCTTTCGTTTTGTGTCATGTTGCCCATATTATGTGAATACTATTCTTACTGTCCTTACTTCCTTACTAATATTATAAAAGCGAAAGTGAGTTTGTTTGTTACCTCTTCACGCCTTAATGGCTAAACCGATTTCGATGAATTTTGGTACAGAGATAGTTGGGACCCTGGAGACGGACATAGGCTAATTTAAAAAAAAAAGTGGGATGTGAGGGAGAAAATCGGAATCGGAAAGAGGGAAGAAAAGGGAAAACTTAGCGTTGCTATTACAAATCAATAAGGCGCAAGGGGAACTGTGTTACCCCGAATTTAACGCGAGCGAAGCCGCGGGCAAAAGCTAGTGTACTATAAAGCTATGGTCTACTGGAGATCTACGTCTTTTCTTATCTATCAGTTACTTTTTTATCAAGAAACTAGCTTTAGCCCGTGGCTTCGCTTGCGTTAAATTCGGGGTAACACAGTTGCCCTTTCCTGATTTGCAGGTATCTGCTACCTGTAGTTTTTGCCCTTGCGCCTTGCCTTGCGCAGAAAGAGGGAAGAAAAGGGAAAACTTAGCATTGCTATTACAATGAATAAATTGAGATATGGGGGACCATATATCTTTTAAAAAAAATAGCCTTTGTCCGTCTCCAGGGTCCCAACTATCACTGTACCAAAATTGATCAAAATCGGTTGGGCCATTTAGGCGTGAAGACGTAACAAACAAACAAACTCACTTTCGCTTTTATAATATTAATAAGGATTCTTTTACACTATAGAAACAATCGTGTGGAAGGCTGACTCAATGAACGCGCAGCGCAGCATACAGTCAATCGCTCAGCCACTGCGCCAACCGGGTCGTCAATATCTAATATGTCTTCTCTGATTCCAGCTACTGAATCCTGTTATTCGATCTGCAAAGGCCTCATAGAGAGCATCCTCCAGCCGTTACAACTGTCGGCGCACGCGCAGAGCAGACAACGACCGCTGAACTCTATCATCACAGCTTTTCAGCAGTTTCCTCTTGGTGAAGGTCCTTTTGGTATGTTTTTCCTCATCATCTGCCTATTTTTCCAGGTCTTGCTGTCGACTTCCAGTCTAACTCGATGCAGCTGGAAACCAGTTAATTTCATGAAGCGTGAATTAAAACCCATGTTGATTTAACGAAGACATGAAATAAATAACCGAATCCTAACTAATATTATAAAAGCGAAAGTGAGTTTGTTTGTTTGTTACCTCTTCACGCTTTAATGGCTAAACCGATTTTGATGAATTCTGGTACAGAGATAGTTGGTAGGTACAAGTACAGGCTAATTTTTAAGTTGGATGTGAGGGAGAAAGAGGGAAGAAAAGGGAAAACTTAGCGTTGCTATCATCAATAAGGCGCAAGGGGACCTGTGTTACCCTGAATTTAACGGGAGCGAAGCCGCGGGCAAAAGCTAGTTCCAAATAAAAAAGTGGAAAATAACTTCCGGAAGTCGGAAAAATCCCGCGATCCAGGGAAATACATTTAAGTAGGGTGTAATATGGGCCGTATCTTTTTACTACATAGAATTAGAGGGTTGATTTTTCAGCCTCAAGGGACCAAATATCCGGGCGCCGCGAGACGACTTCCGGCCACCGTAGATGCGGGCCTGTGGACGGTGAGCAATGGGTAGCTCGCCGTCCGTCCGTCGATTGACGACAGGCCGTGTCGACGGCGCGTTCGTGTTTCACGCGCGCCTCAAAGAGAGTCAGCAAAGCAGAGGGGCTTTCCAGAGCCTCCGCCTGCCGGGGTTGCGGGTTGTTCGAAAGAGATACCGCGGCCCCGGAACGTAAAGGGCAATAGAAGGAACATGGGTGGGTTTTAGTCAGTACAAGTCTGACATGCCCCCCCGCTCCGCCCAGAGCGGGGGAAGTCATTGGATGATTTCCCACCCCAAAAAAAAAAAAAAAAGGGACCAAATATTTGAGTACCTATTTGGTTTTAATTTCAACTCGGTACCTCTAAACGTTCTCGAGGTTAAGGGTCTTGACAAACTTATTAAATCACTAGCTTTTGCCCGCGGCTTCGCTCGCGTTAAATTCGGGGTAACACAGTTCCTCTTGCGCCTTATTGATTTGTAATAGCAACGCTAAGTTTTCCCTTTTCTTCCCTCTTTCTCCCTCACATCCCACTTTTTTAAAATAAAAGTTAGCCTATGTCCGTCTCCTGGTTCCCAACTATCTCTGTACCAAAATTCATCAAAATCGGTGTAGCCATTAAAGCGTGAAGAGGTAATAAACAAACAAACTCACTTTCGCTTTTATAATATTAGTAAGGATTCTTGTACTTAAAAAAACGGGCACGGTGCGCGAACAAACTTGTTCATTTATTTTGACTGCGTAGACTTGGATGTTTTTTTCACAGCTTCAAGGGACTACAGACTTAAGGTTTTAATTTCTACTCGACGTCTCTACGCGTCCCTAAGAAAAAGGGTCTTGACAGACAGATATAATAATAATAAAATTGTTTATTTTCTCTACACAAGTTACTTAATGCTAGCTTTACAGAAATGCATGGTCAAAACGTTAACTTTGTGAGAGACTGGTGCCTGAAGTAGGTTTCAGAAAAAACCTGTATTACGGGTCACCAGGGCCCTCCCACGGTTCAACAATTCGAATCTAGTTCAGGGAGTGCAGGAAACAAAACAAAGGATGCATTTTAAACAAAAACAACAAAAAATAAATAAAAATTACAAATAAAAATTATAAATGATTGTGGAAGTTTCAGAATATGTGTAAGCAATCTGTGAGTGAGTGAGAGAAAGGTGATTAGGTGTGTGGGTGATGACTTGATGTGTATTTGTGTATGTGGTGTGAGAGTATGGCGCGAGTATGGTAAGGTTAGGTTAGGCATGAGTAGGATAATTGGTCGATGCAGCAGAAAGGATACTTAAATAATTATATAAAACGGTCTGTCTATTTTGAGGGGATCAATAGTTTTTCAGTTCCCTGATAGTCTAGAGATTTCAGATACGAGGTGACTGAGGTTTTACATTTGTATATCGTTAGGGGATAAATGTTGAGTATTTTATTTAGTTTGTTATACAGATATGGTCCAAGAAACAAAAAGAAATTCCGCGGATGTGAAGAGTTGAATGCTTGAGTTTGGCATACCCTGCCTTTTCTGCGCTTGTCTTTACATAGGTTCGGGTCATATACATTCAGATGGATAACAAAATCATCCTATACCCTCATAGCATCACTTTAAATTGTTATCCGTTTTTCTTTTGAGTTACTGAACCCTAAACGGAACTATCTCTGTGTCGGATTTTATTTATGGTAGTGACTATTCGTACGGATACTGGACGAATAAATTTATTTATTTGTACGGGTACTGGACGAATAAATTATATTTATTCGTACATACATTCACTTTTTTTTAAAATTAAGAATGAATGGATGGTTAGCTTGTTCTGTTATTTGATAAAATTATCGTTTGGCATAATGTTTAAAACTTCGAATTTACTATGGCATGATTTTAAGATAGCAGAATAACATTTAGTATAATCACGATTGGTAGAGTTCAAATTTCGCATAATATCGTTTAGCATAATGTTTATTTAGAGCGATGATTATTTGGTATAATTTCACTTGGCATACTATGCAGACGGCAGAAATGGCTAGGTTAGGTTAGGTTAAAACTGCGACCTCCTACGAAGCGAGCGGTGCCGCGGCAGCGGCAGGCGAGGGCCAGAAACGACTGTCATTATTAGAAAAAGAGATTGTTTTTAGTAGGTTACCCGGAACTGAACTGGATTAGGTTAATATGTTAAAAAAAATGATATTATTTTAAAGAAATAAATAATCAAAATAAATGACAACAAAAAATGATAAAGATGATTCTAACTATAAACTTTCTGCGATATGACAATTCTGCCGTTTAATGATATCGATATGAAATATATGCCAAAAGACGATTCTGACTGTAAACTTTCTGCGAAATGATGTTTCTGCTTTTTAAATATTATGGATATGAAATTTATGTCTAGAGATGATTCTGACTTACAAAATTATGAGTTTTGAATGTATGATAAATGAGTGTCTGCCAAACAATTTTCTGCGAAATGAAGTTTATGCTATCCGTTGTTATGCAAAATAAAATTATGACATAAAAAGTTCTGCTATAAAGGGTGGACCCGTAAAAAAGACACTATATAGAGGCGGACTTAATGCCTTGGGCATTTTCTACCAGTCTACCTTAGGGTGATTCAGATTTCCTCCCAGATCCGTTCTGCCATTCTAGCGTGATTAAGAAACAACCATCAATCTATCATCAACTTCTAAGGCATTTATAAAAAGTAACAAAATATTCACAGGAACGCTCTTGCCAAATATTGGAACACAAAAACGTCATCTCAAGAAACGACACAGAAAAAGACGTCCCAAACCAGAGTATTACAATAAAAACGTATATATGAGAAACAAAGACCAAGATTTAAACCAGAAGAAAACGAGGTTCCGAATCATCACTACAGAGATTGACAAGACGGTAAAAATGAGATCGGCAACTGCTACGTCACTCCTTGGCCAGAAACTCCGTGCTCATCGCGACTCACGACAGCGTCCGCGAAAAAAACAAAAGAATGACGTCGTCCACGGAAACGCACATCTCCGCGACACAACGGTATTCAAACAAGGGAAACAAGTAACTAACGCGCGTGTCTCTAGTCGTGTCGTCGAGGTTGTGAACGAGTCTTTAAACCTAGGAACTCGTTCTACCAAAACAACTAAGTCTCAAGCGACAACTTTATCTAAAGACAAAGTTGGAGAAAAATTTCAAATTAATTGAAAATTGTTGATAAATTAATATAATATAATAGTTGCTAGATAGTTTTACTTCTGTAAGATGAATAATTAAAGTAATAAAACTAGATGAGGCCGGTGTTTCGTACCTGATTACTCGGAGAAGAAATAGCCGAAACAAACTCAGAGGTTACGAATATGAATTAGGTATGTATGTACGTTGGAATTCTTAAAATGGTCACTGTGAATAGGGTAATTTCCAGGGTCAAATTAATAACATTGTATTTAATCCATCTTTTAGATTCTATTCAAAAATAAGGGACACGTATTTTTTTTTTGTAAACTAGCTTTTGCCCGCGTTAAATTCGGGGTAACACAGTTCCCCTTTCCTGATTTACAGGTACCTGCTACCTGTAGTTTTTGCCCTTGCAACCCCAATAAATAAGGCTATTTATTGTAATAGCAATGCTAAGTTTTCCCTTTTCTTCCCTCTTTCTCCCTCATATCTCAATATTTTTTTTAAATAGCTCATTTCCGTCTCCGGGGTCCCAACTATCTCTGTACCAAAATTCATCAAAATCTGTTTTGCCATTTAGGCGTGAAGACGTAACAAACAAACAAACTCACTTTCGCTTTTATAATATTATAAAGTAAGGATGTTGTGAATTGACAATTTGTGATCATTTTACGAATGGCAACGTAATTCATATTATACCTGTTATGATTCAGTTTAAGGCGCCTCCCCGACCAAAACGCCGCGCAAGCCGTTTTTGTGCAGTTTTCTGGAGCTATCTACTTGTTAATTAAAACGAACCAAGTAACTAAAAAATACATTTCTATATATGTAATCTTGATTACATTATTGTAGATTTATTTTTATTGAGTAGGTAATTATTTAGTAAATCTCCTTACAACAAAACCCCAGAAATAATCAATAACATGCATCTCCTCGTAAAGTGAACATTGTTTAATTTTGCTACTGACACTAATGGATACACAATTTCATAAAAAACATTTTGGTACGAATATTTTTCCTAAAAACCTTAAACTTTATTTTATATAGTTTTTTTCCAAAAAATGGGCATTATTCACTACTGTTACTCCTGCGCGGCAAAGAGGTAACGAATGCTCAAGGTTATTTGGTTAGGGTACGGCCTTTTTTTTCGGGTGGGAAATCATCCAATGACTTCCCCCGCTCTGGGCGGAGCGGGGGGGGCATGTCAGACTTGTACTGACTAAAACCCACCCATGTTCCTTCTGTTGCCCTTTACGTTCCGGGGCCGCGGTATCTCTTTCGAACAACCCGCAACCCCGGCAGGCGGAGGCTTTGGCAAGCCCCTCTGTAGGGTACGGCCTTAAGTAGCCAATTTAAACCCACTGGCGACCCCACTCGGCTCGCCAGTAACCTACACCTCATCCCCCTGCCACACTCTACCTTATAAAATAAAGCATTGTTTGTAGAACCTACATTAAATTACTGTACATAAGATTGTGTGTAGACTTTTAAACAGGTCTAAAATGGCTGCCTATTTAAGACCCCTTGTTTTAAAGTCTACACATAATCTTGGTCACTTAATGACTAAATGACCATGAAGATTAGTGTCTAATGGTCTTTTGAAGAAAGCACCACACAGATTTGAGCGGACCTGTCCAGTCAGTGCAAGCATTTGTCAGTTATCGTGTAGTTCGACTTATAACTTACAACTTTACAATGACAATTAAATGTAAGGTTAGTCAATTACAGAATTTCTTTTCATCATTTTCCTGCCCTTGTCCCATTCTATTTGTGGTCGGCGCAACACGTTTTTTTCTTCCATTCTCCCCTATCAGACGTCACGGCATCATTTACTCCTTTCTCCTTCATATCATTCTTTACACAATCCATCCATCTTTTCTTTGGCCTTCCTCTCGCTCTCCGTCCATCAACATTTAGATCGATCACTGTTTTAGTCACAAGTGCTTCGTCCCTACTCATTACATGTCCATACCAAGATAAACAACTCCCTTTAAATTTTTTTGTAACAGGCGTACCTGTTTATGGTTTTAATTTCAACTTGATACCTCAACGAGACAGACAGAGACAGACGTACAAATACGGCCAACCAATACCGTTTCAAAACAAATGAAATTTAAAGTTACCTTCTATATTTCGAATCCTTTTTTCATCATCTGCCTAGCCTTTTCTCAACTATGTTGGGGTCGGCTTCCAGTCTAACCGGATGCAACTGAATATCAGTATTTTACATGGAGCGACTGCCTATCTGACCTCCACAACCCAGTTAGTACTGGGTAATACGATAGCCCTTGGTAAGACTGGTTGTCAGACTTTCGGGACACTGACTACCTGTAACGACTGTCAAAGATCTACAAATGACAGCCGGGACCAACGGCTTAACGCTTAACGTGCTTTCCGAGGCACGGAGGAAACTCGGTATGTAACGGGTGGTCACCCATCCACAGACCAACCTAGGCAAGCGCGGCTTAACCTAAAGATCGACCCGATCGGCTGCTATTATTTAGCCACGAGCTCCTCGTATAGTCTATTTCGAATCCTTTTTTACACTACAGTTATTCAACCTTTTTCCTAAGAAATAATTGATCAACCACGCCGCAACACCGGATATCTATTCAACATTATAAGAACTCGTGCATACCGGCGGCAGTTCTTGTAAACATTACAACAATAAGAATTCTTCAAAGTAAGTGCTGTTACAATAAAAAGCCTCTTTTATTAAGATTTGGGAATCGTAGTTAGTGTTGTAAGTGAATGGAATGTATTCACAGATTAGGGATGTCCAATAGTATTATTTCGCTTCTGAATGGAATGCTCGATTCACATCTCCGTCGTAATAAATGAATGGGCCATAGAGACATGCATACAAAGATCCTACTAATATTATAAATGCGAATATCTGTGAGGATGTATGGATGTTTGTTACTCTTTCACGTCTAAACGGCCAAACGGATCTTGATGAAATTTGGCACATAGTGAGATTATAGTCTGGAATAACACTTTTTGTTCGATATCACGCGGGCGAAGCCGCAGGTGCCGGTTCTTCTTCATAAGAAACGACCAACCCGAACTGTGCTCCTTTTCTGACGTTTTATAAGTGCCTATGGAGGCCTATCTGCGATACAAATTGATACAATAAATAAAAAACAAAATAAATAAAATCGTTTATTTATAAAAAAGAGAGCACTTAAACAATAAAATAAAACATCTAAACAATCAATAGAGCACAGCTACCCTACCATGACGTCTTAAAACAGAACTTATTCCACTGAGGGAAAGAGACAGAGCTATACAGGGTGTCTAGCACCATCTCTTTCTCACACAGGAATAAGATGTCATGGTAACCCTACAATTGCTTATTTGCCTGAACTAGGTTGGAACTCTGTTACAGGCTATAAAGAGCATTAATACTTATTTTAAAATAAATTAATTAACAGTAATTAGATCACCAACTTGAAAACTAACACGAAAGTAAAGTAAGCGGTTTATTTGCTGACAAGTAGATCTTCTGTCTGTGCATAAATTAAGGTATAAAACAATTCAGTTATTGTTTTTTTTATAGCTATAATAATTTAACTTATAGATACTTGGTTTTCTATTTAATATCATCATCTGCCTAGCCTTTTCCCAACTATGTTAGGGTCGGCTTCCAGTCTATCCGGATGCAGCTGAATATCAGTATTTTACGTGGAGCGACTGCCTATCTAACCTCCTCAACCCAGTTAGTACTGGGTAATACGATACCCCTTGGTAAGACTGGTTGTCAGACTTTCGGAACACTGACTACATGTAACGACTGTCAAAGATCTACATATGATAGCCGGGACCAACGGCTTAACGTGCTTTCCGTAAGTTTTCTATTTAACCTATTGTACAGAAATGGGCCTAAAATTGAGCAAAACATTCCACAAAGTTTTTTGTTTTAAACGTAGCCCCACTATAGGAATTTCTCATGTATCGTGGGTGCGTTTACAAACATTTAAACTCACATACACAAACAGCCAGACCCAGAAAAACTATTTATAGGCTATACAAATATTAGTTCCGTGCCGGGATATAACCCGCGACACGCAGCGCAGTAGTCGATCGCTCAGCCACTGCGCAAACCGTGCCGTCAATAACAGTAAAACGTTTTTCTGTCTATTGTTTTCTTTTTTTTGAGTTATCTCTGTTAAGATCTGGGTATGCGACATTATCCTTACTAATATTATAAAAGCGAAAGTGAGTTTGTTTGTTTTTTACGTCTTCACGCCTAAATGGCTTAACCGATTTTGATGAATTCTGGTACAGAGATAGTTGGGAGTGTTGGGAATGGCCTATGTTCGTCTCCAGGGTCCCAACTATCTCTGTACCAAAATTCATTAAAATCGGTTTAGCCATTAAGGCGTGAAGAGGTAACAAACAAACAAACTCACTTTCGCTTTTATAATATTAGTAAGGAAGTAAGGATTAAAGTTGCATGAATGGCTTGTAGACAATTGTTTTTATAATGTAAAAGAATTTCTTAATAAAAAAGTGACTGACAGATATGGTTACTAAGTTTAATTTTTTTATATTCTTTTTTCAATGTGTTCTGTGTTATTTTTTTATATTACTCATTTACTTATATTATTGTTAAGATTTAGTATGTTTCATAATAACATGCTCTGATATTTGTATGCCATTATATGGTAAAACATGTAAGTTCACAATACTATAATTATAAGACCCTATGTTCCAATGTTTTACACAAATAAATTATTCTTATTCTTACTCTTCAGGGTAGATTTCTGATATGTTTGCGCAAATAGCAGTTTGTATCTGTGTAAAGGTCGTATTTTGTCTTGCTTCCTCTTGAGACGTTTTTGGCGTTTTCTCTTTCTTTTCATTAAGGGACGAGACTTGATGCTTTGAGGCCTTTTATGAACAATAGATTCCTTTTGTGGTGAAGGCTGTTTATCTGTAAAAGTTAAATGAACTGAGCATGAAAGAGAAGAGAGAAATAATGACGTTTATTAGACTCTGAAAGGACAAAACTGTAACATATGCTTATTTAAAAAGAGAACAATAAAAAAATACGGGGACTGCCGCGGTAAAGCTATTGCATAGCATTTTTTATCAACTTATGCAATAAATAAAAAAAAATCTAAATATAATATTTAAAAAGTACCTCCAATGAAAAGAAGTCGCAAAAAGAAAAACAAGAACTTGGGTTTGATCCAGCGTAATGTCGATTGACTATCCGATTCTCTACCAAACACGCTAATAGAACATTGGAATCGTGATTGAAATAACTGACCGTATTCGTAATGAAAGTGTTAAGTTTCTTCGTTACGAAATGTCTGGATTCGGTCTCCACGTTCAAGGCCCGCGATAGAAGCTATGCAATAGCTTAACTGGCCAGTGCGAGTTTTTCACATAGAGGGTTCTGTACAAACTTGCGACATAAACGGCCATATGTTTTGACATTTAGAAGGTTGATTTTTTCATAGCACGAAGAGACCACAGAGTTGAGGTTTTAATTTCAACTCGATACTTCCACGCGTGGGGCATGCCAGGGCCACCGCCTGCCGGGGTTGCGGGTTGTTCGAAAGAGATACCGCGGCCCCGGAACGTAAAGGGCAATAGAAGGAACATGGGTGGGTTTTGGTCTGCCACTAAAGATTTCTCATCCGCAAAAAAAAAATATCTCCACGCGTTCCTGGGATAAAGGGTCTTGACAAACAGATAGACAGGCAGACAGACGGATGGGCAACATAGTGATCCAATAATAGAAAGAAAGTAAGTTGAGTGTCAATGTGTGTGTCTGTTTGTGTGTATGTGTTGTGTGAATAGAATGAGTGTATTTTTTGTCAGTAAAATCATTACTTTTATTTAATTTGTTTGTTTGTGACGATTATCTGGCAGTTTGAGTACTATAGCGACCTACACAAATGTCCTTGTATTGTTGTATTGTTCGTGTCGTTAAGCTCCTTGAGTTATGAGTCGAGCTACACGATAACTGACAAATGCTTGCACTGACTGTACAGGTCCACTCAATCTGTGTGGTGCTTTCTTAAAAAGACCATTTCAGACAGTAATCTGCATAGTACGCATATAAAGTTGACCAATATTTTTGTCTGGACCTTAAAAGAGACTATGACCTCTGACTTTGTTTCGGCTGTTTCTTCTCAGAGTAGTCGGGTACGAAACACCGGCCTCATCTAGTTAAAAACGACGTGTAAAATTGTTTGTAAATTCCTACTTGCAAAATAAACATCATTTATCATTTAAGGCCACTTACTAACAGATGGACCATCCGCTTGTCTACCAATTCCTTTGCCGCTACGATGCGGTTGTTTCGGACCAGATTTTAAAAAGGTCCGCGTCTTCAACGCTAAGTTGACAGAGTCCAGGAGTTGTCTAAGCTGCTGGGTGTCTTTCAGACGTCGAAACGGTGCCAGAAAGTGATTTATAAGACTATTGCAGATCCAGTAGCCGGATAATACAGCTGGAATTAGTAGAAAACGAAAGAATTAAAGGTCTTCAAAGTCAAAGTAAAAAAATTATAATAAAATAAAAATAGCCTTTATTTTCTCTGACCTTAAAATAAATACACTATTTAGAGTATTAGCTAAATGATTTTTTTGTGTAACATATATTTAGATTCTAAACTATCACTATTATCCTTACTAATATTATAAACGCGAAAGTGAGTTTGTTTGTTTGTTACCTCTTCACGCTTTAATGGCTACACCGATTTTGATGAATTTTGGTACAGAGATAGTTGGGAACCAGGAGACGGACATAGGCTATTTTTTTTTAAAGTGGGAGAACGAGGGAAGAAAAGGTAAAACTTAGCGTTGCTATTACAAATCAATAAGGCGCAAGGGCAAAACCTGCAGGTAGCAGGTACTGTGTTATACTGAATTTAACGCGAGCGAAGCCGCGGGCAAAAGGTAGTATAAAAATAAAATAAAAATAGCCTTTATTTTCTCTGATCTTAAAATAAATACACTATTTAGAGTTTTAGCTAAATTATTTTTTTGCGTAACAAATGTTTTAATTCTAAACTATCACTATTATTTAACTATAAAATGAGTATCTACACTTATTTCTTCTATATGTGTATTGCATATCTAAATTTGTTTTTCTTATCAGCTACCAGAAGGGTTACTATGACATCTTATAGCAGTTCTTATTCCTGTGTGAGAAAGAGATGGTTCTAGACACCCTGTATAGCTCTGTTTCTTTCCCTCAGCGGAATAAGTTCTGTTTTAAGACGTCATGGTAGGGCAGCAGGGCAGGCTATCTTGCGACATAGGCCTCTTCAAATTCCCTCCATATTTGCCGATCCTACGTTGTTTATTTGTTAAACATAGGTGTAAATATAAAATAGATGTGACTAGGTATGTCATTCTACTTAATATTATAAATGCGAATGTTTGTGGGGATGGATGTATGAATATTTGTTACTCTTTCACGTCAAAACGGCTGAACGGATCTTGATGATATATATTTTTTTTTTAAATAAATAAATATCTTGGGACAACTCACACACGGCTATCTGATCCCAAGCTAAGCAGAGCTTGTGTTATGGTAACCAGACAACTGATATACATACTTATATAATTTATAAATACATGCATATTATAGATAAATCACACCCAGACACAGAACAAACAATCATGCTCATCACACAAAGTTTGTCCTGGGTGGGAATCGAACCCACGACCTCCGGCTCAGCAGTCAGGACCACTAACCACTAGACCAACAGGCCCGTCCAATTATATTATATTTGGCACAGAGGTAGATAATAGTCTGGAATAACACATAGGATACTCTTTTTTCGAACATCACGAGACGAAGCCGTGGGCGCCAGCAAGTTTTAATCTAAGTCTAGTTTAATCCGGTAGTTCATGAGAATCGGCACCATTAACTATATTACCCTATTTATAAGTTGTATACTGTTATTATTGTCATTTATATGGTGTACAATAACGAATATTCTATCTATCTATTATTTCTACCAATCTTTCTTTTATTGTAAAGGTCACCCCACACTAGGAATTTCTCCTGTATCGTGGGTGCGTTTACAAAAATTCAAACTCACACACACAAACAGCCAGACCCGGAACAACTTGACTACCACTTACTTTTAGGGAAAGCGACGAACTCCGCTAGGTTATCGAACAGAGCCTGGCCCTCATTATCCTCAAACAGCGTCTCCGCGTACTCCAGAATCGTGTTCACATCTGAAGACAGGTTTTGCTGACGAGACAACAGCTTATGGTAGATATCCCCTGCTTGTGCTGTGGGAAAAACAATGATAGGTAGTACATATCAAAAAACACAGAAAAAAACTTAAAAACTAAAAGCTTTGCCCCACACTAGGAATTTCTCCTGTATCGTGGGTGCGTTTACAAACATTTAAACTCACATACACAAACAGCCAGACCCGAAACAACTATCTGTAGGTCATACAAATATTTGTTCCGAGCGGGAATCGAAATGGTATTACTGCTCGTATGGGAAGTTTTGAACATTGAAATTCTTTAAGATTATAAAATAACACTGTATGTAAATTGTGTTATGTGAAATAGTTGTGTATGTGATCAGTGAGCATTCGAATGCAAGGATGACTAGAAAAAAAAATCTGTTGTTTCCTTATGAATTTGTATGTTCGATACGATATCTGCCCGTAATTATTAAAAACATAATACCAGTCTTATAATATGTGGTGGTTTTTTTTTGCGGATAGGAAATCATTAAATAGTCTTTCCCTGCAGGGGGGGGGGGGGGTAAGACTTGTGCTGACTAAAACCCACCTACGTTCCTTTTATGTTCCAGGGCCGCGGTATCTCTTTCGAACAAACCCCGGTTATGTGGTGGATTGAGAGAGGAATAACAATTATGCTTTAATTTATGAAAATAAATTCGACATTTTCAGCGCAAACTAGTCAACGACGCGGGAGATATCCTAAAATATAATCTTTATATATATAATTCTTCTGTGAGTGTGTATGTCACTGAACTTCTCTCAAACGACTGGACCGATTTTGATGAAATTTTTTGTGTGTGTTCAAGGGGATCTGGGAATGGTTTAGATTCACAATTTTGTCCGCTGGACAATGTTTTTTTAATTAATTTTTAATTTATTAGTAGTTGTTGATTTTGGAATGTTTTACATTGGATCCGACAGACGGCGCTACCATCGCAGTGTCAAATTAGACAGCTTATTAGCTTATTAAAAAAAGTTTGAAATTTTCAAATTAAAGACGTGTAGACAGGACAACGTCTGTCGGGTCCGCTAGCAAAACGAAAGTGATTTTGTTTGTTACGTTTTCACGCCTAAATGGTCCAACCGATTTTGATGAATTTTGATACAGAGATAGTTGGGACCCTGGAGACGGACATAGACTTTTTTATTTCGATCATCACGTGGGCAAAGCTGGTGCCAGCTATAGTATTTACGTTGACCACGCACTCGGGACTCCTATCTTACCTAATTAGACAACGATAACTTTACTCACTTTGTATATCCGCGATATTCGTTCGTTTTAGACTTCTAGCAAGCTTCTGGGTGACATCCAGGAGTGGGTGACCGAACCATCCCAACTGTTTGCTTAGGCTGGAACAAAACAAACCAAGATTTTCTTTCTTTCTTTCTTTCTATTTGCACATAATATCCTACCTATTAAAGGGTAGTTTCCAGGGACAAAGTAATTCTTACTAATATTAAAAAAAATATTGACGGCACGGTAGGCGCTGTGGCTGAGCGATCGACTGCTGCGCTGCGTGTCGCGGGTTCGATTTCCCGCACGGAACAAATATTTGTAAGACCTGCAGATAGTTGTTTCGGGTGTGGCTGTTTGTGTATGTGAGTTTAAATGTTTGTAAACGCACCCACGATACAGGAGAAATTCCTAGTGAGGGGCGACGCTTTAAAAAAAAATAAACAAAGGGAGTTTGTTTGTTTGTTACGTCTTCACGCCGAAATGGCTAAACCGATTTTGATGTATTTTGGTACAGAGATAGTTAAGACCCTGGAGACGGACATAGGCTAATGTCGGTCACGGCAACGCGTACCTAGGTGGGAAGTTTTCTAAAGGGTCGATGAAGTTATCAGTGGATTTAATCTGCTCCCGCTAGAGATTGCATCATGATGATGATATGCTGTGGAGTTATTGAAGTTGGCTGGGCTCGCTGGACCCACGCAACCAAGAAACCTTTGCAACCTCTGGTTCACTGAGACGTTTTTGACCCATGGTCTACCATCGCACTTGATGATGTACGGTATCATTCAACGGAGCATGCTTGGTTAAATTTTGGACGTTTGTTCTTTTTTGTCATCAACTCGCTGGCGCCCGCGGTTTCGCCCCGATAATATCGAAAAAAAAGTATCCTATGACATCCTATGCTAAAAGTATCCTATTCCAGACTATAATCTTCCTCTGTGCCAAATTTCATCAAGATTCGTTCGGCCGTTTTGATGTGAATGAGTAACAAACATCCATACATCTATCTATCGTCACAAACATTCGCTTTTATAATTATAACCAGCTGTCGCCAGGGGCTTCGCCCGCGTGATGTCGAAAAAAAAGTCCTGTGTTATTCCAGACTATAATCTACCTCTGTGCCAAATTTCATCAAGATCCGTTCAGCCGTGTTGACGTGAAAAAGTAAGAAACATCCATACATCCTCAAAACCTTCGTATTTTTAATATTACTACGACAGACTTCATCTATCAAAAAGATTTGGAATGTGGCAGCTTTTTGTTCCTATTTTATGTAGGTTTCCCGGTAACTATTCGTTTTTTTCTCGCCGTAAAAACCATTCTTAGACTTCAACGAATATTTAAAAAAAAATAATTAGTAAAATTGTTCCAGGCGTTGTTGAGTTATGCGCTTACCAACACATTTTGCGATTAATTTTTATACTAGCTGTGCCAAGCGGTTTCATCCGCTGCTCCTTCAGCTCCTTTTCTAGAGAAGGGTATGAAAAATAGATGTTGGCCGATTCTCAGACCTACCCGATTTGCACACAAAATTTCGTTGAAATCGGTCCAGCCGTTTCGGAGGAGTATGGTAACTAACACTGTGACACGAGAATTTTATATATTAAACTAGCTGTGTCCAGCGGTTTCACTCGCTGCTCACTTCTCTTAAGGGTTTGAAAGATAGATAGTAGCCGATTCTCAGACATACTGAATAAGCATAAAAAAAATCATAAGAATCGGTCGAGCCGTTTCGGAGGAGTTTGGGAACGAACATTGTGACACGAGAATTTCATATATGGTGTAATAATAATATACTTAACTAGGATTCCAACTCGATACCTTTAAACGTTCTCGAGATAAAGAGTCTTTACAATTTTGTCCACTTGTCAACTTTCTGTACCTTATTTACGCAAAAAAACGATATTTGTTTTTAAGCTATTGCATAGCTTTTATCGCGGGCCTTAAGCGCGGGGACCGAATCCAGAAATTCCGTAACGAAAAAAAACCTGACGCTCCCCACTCCGACGGGCACGGAGGTGTGGCTTGAAGGCCGTGCATTGTCTAACGTCGTTTCCACAATACGGTCAGTTATTTCAATCCCGATTCTAATGTTCTAATAGCGTGTTTGGTAGAGAATCGGATAGTCATTCGACATTACGCTGGATCAAACCCAAGGTCTTGTTTTCTTTTTGCGACTTCTTTTCATTGGAAGTACTTTTTAAATATTATATTTAGTTTTTTATTTATTATCTAAGTTGATAAAAAAATGTTTCTTTTTGCGACTTCTTTTCATTGGAAGTAGGTACTTTTTAAACATTTTATTTAGATTGTTTTTATTTATTGCATAATTTGATAAAAAAAACCGCGGCAGTCCCCGAGTGCCACACGTATTTTTTTTTAAGACAGACAGACGGTCAACAAAGTGATCCTAAAGGGTTCCGGTTTTCACCAAATGAGGTACATAACCCTAAAAATGAAGATAGAATTAAAAAATACCGCTGTATAATCTGGTCTGCATGCTTGATGACACCGTGGACGGTTTCCTTTTCCTTCGTGGCGAGGATGTGCGTCAATTCGATGAAAAACACTATCATATATCCTTCCTGATGCTGGTCCATGATGTTAAAGAAGTGGGTCTTTGGCAACGGTGCCCTCAAGTAGTTGATTGGGGACGGAGGCTTATGTGTGGTTGTAGAGACCGTTTTGTCTGGAAAGCAGAAGTGTTTCATTCGAATGTTAATATACAATGTGTCCTATCATGGACTAGTGATATTCTAGATACTTATATAACAAACATTCTAGTACTCAAATTTATTGATAAAAAAAAACTACATTTTTTTTGTTCACAAAAAAGTTTACAAAACTTTCGTTGATTTGCATATTTTTGGACTTTAATTTTGTTTTCTAAAGTTACGAAAATGTAAGCTCATCATTTCTTAATTTAAACGATAGACAATATTTTTATTTATTAATTATTTTTTCTTTGAGAGATATGATTATTTTTTGTACACGCATAGAGAATATCTCAAAATGGCTGCCAAAAAGCGTGGAACTGAATTAGAGAAAAATAGACCCAAGTGTGTATCGTAATCTTAATATATAAAACAAAAGTCGGGTTTGTTCGAACACTTATAAGTCGAGAACGGCTGGACCGATTTTCATGATTCTTGTTTTCTTTTTTGACTCCGTGCGAATAGCAGAATAAGTAGTAATAAATCATACGAAAAAAAAGAAAAAGCAAGAGGTGATTTTGATACAACCTTTGACGACGCACGTTCTATTTGGTAGGTAGGTAGGTTAGGTAGTGTAGGTAGGTAGGTATGTAGGGTGGGTAGGTAGGTAGGTATGTAGGGTAGGTAGGTAGGTAGGGTAGAGTAGTAAAAGGTGCATTGCAACGCATGCCGAGCACAGCTAGTAGTATATTAAAACACTCGTTACATAAGTATCTAGAATATTGCTAGTCCATGACCGGACACTTTGTATATTATGTATCGGCGAAGTCAATAGTACGAGAGCTGTTTTGACAACGAGACGCAAGCGTTAGCCGTGAAGTTAGCGCTTCCACAGAGTCTGGACTGAAGTTTGTGACATAATATGTATATTTAAATAACCGACTTCAAAAAAAGAAGGGTTTTTTCTCCGTAAACTGTATGCCAATTTTTACAATACTTTTTAATATGCTTCATCGAAAACTTTCTCTTATTGCACTAAGATTAGGTTCAACATGGAATGTATTTCACATACGTGCTTTTTTCTCATTTAGTTCAACGAGGGCTTTAATTTTTTCTGTATCATCACGGATAGAAATAAATAACTGCTCAAATACCTATAGTCGTTGGAGTTTTTTTTAGAGCAGAGAGGCGCGCTCTAAGGCTTTCATATTTAATAAAAAAAAGTCGTTAATATCTTATTTAATAAAAAAAAATAACTAGTACCTATGCCACAGTTTTTTGGGAAATGGGAAATCATCAAATAACTTCCCCCACTCTGGGCGGAGCGGGGGGGAGTGTCAAACTTTAACCGACTGAATCCCACCCATGTTTCCTTTTTTACCTTTATGTTCCGGGGTCGCGGTATCTCTTTCGAACAACCCGCAACCTCTCTGCTTAGCTGACATCTCTTTGAGGCGCGCGTGGAACACGAACGCGCTGTCGACACGGAAAAGGGAAGACCCCCCTTACGTTTGCCCATTCCCATTCTTCACTCAAGAACACGTCTACATTAACGGTCATAGCTTCTACGGCTAATATGGCGGCGCGATGTCGATCACTTTAAATTGCTGCAAGATTACCTGGTTCCTGATTAGATTCATCATAGTGGCTCCAATCACTCGCTACAGAGTTCTCTGGAATAAAATACAAAAAGTAAAACGTGTGCTTGGGTTCGAACCTGGAAGGTGAGCCCCTGATATTTGTACCAAGGGACCATTGCTCATGATTACGTAGACAAGGTTAAAAAAACTACCCAAGAGAAAGTCAGACTAACCTCCCCCCCCCGCTCTGGGCCGAGCGGGGGGGTTTGTCAGACTTTTACTATCTAAAACCCACCCATGTTCCTTCTATTGCCCATTATGTTCCGGAGCCGCGGTATTTCTTTCCAACAACTCGCAACCCCGGCAGACGGTGGCCCTGGCAGGCCCCCCTGCTTTGCTGACATCTCTTTGAGGCTTGTCGATATGGCCTGTCGTCAATAGACGGACGGACGGTAAGCTACCCATTGCTCACCGTCCACAAGCCCGCATCTACGGTGGCCGGGAGTCGTCTCGCGGCGCCCGACGCCCGGGGCGTCTCCCGCGGCGGCTGGGTTGGTTTGAGGTTCTCCCCCTCAAACGCCCAGCCACCTCCTTCGTTGCCAGGACTGCTTCGCAAAAGGAGGTGACCGCTTCCCATTCCCTCTCGCTCCGGACCATGGACTGAACCAGGGCTGGACGCGAGAGATCGCCGCCGCCAATCGCCTCCACCGCCACTGTGTGCTCCACTGTGTCCTCCGGGCGATCGTAACAATGGTGACACCCGGGCGTTTCCTCCCGCCCGATTATGTGCAGGGTTTGATAGGTACTTACGTCTAATTGAATGTTTAGTTGTAGTAGGAGTCATAGTCTTCGTTTTCTTTTTCGTCAGGTCCGAGTACCACATCTTTTTCGTCGGATTCGTTTTTTTATGCATCCTCAAGATTCTTTTGCGTTTCACCTTCCTTGTTCTCATCATCTTAAATATATCGCTGTCATCACCAAAGATTACTTCTGACCCTTCATGCTTATCCTTGAGTACCGTTTCTGTCTTCATCACGTGATTACCATCAAATTTCAATTTGGGTGTATTTTTTGGTGTTGTCAGCTTCTTAATTATGTGGCTTTTATTATTAGCGTTTTTGTCATCTATTTGAAAAAAAAGAAGATTAGTTTTGGCTAATTGTATCTAGATTTTGTGTGTGCACTAAATAGGCTTGCGTTGGACTGTAATTCGCCTGATATCCCTTCGCCCCTATATCTACGTCAGTACCTTTTTGATGTAACACGGATTAGATGTCCTTCTTGCGTTGCCACTCAAATCTAACAAAAAACACATTTTTCAATCCACTTCCTCGAAAACTGACTCTTATTGCTCTACGATTAGGTGCAACATTCATTGTATTTCACACACGTGATTTTTCTCATTTTACGCAAGGAGGGTTTTATTTTTTTGGAACGAAGTTCGTTATCGCGCGTTGCGAAAGGTGGCTAGACGAAAAAAAATAAGACCAAAAGTTTAGTTGTAACGACACTTTTTGCTATAGTTGTAAGCCGTGCGTGTGTTTTTCTGTCTGTCTCTTTCTCTCTCATAGAAAGCAAGCCAGTTATTTTCGTTTCGTCTGTCTATTTCGCATCTAACAGTGTGTTGTCGCGGCAATTATTTTTGTTGAGTGTATACAGGATTTTTGTACATAATAAATATTAACTTCGTTCCATCCGGGTATCCCCCGGACACCTCCTAAGTCTTTTGATTTTATCACGGATAACATTAAATAAACATAAACAAATTCCTATGGCCGGTGGTGATTTTTTTTAGAGCAAGGAAGCGCCTGTTTTTGATGCATTCATATTTAATTTTATAAAAATGTATTTATTAACAGACTATTACAAATAAACATGATAGACATTTATTCGAGATCAAAATTCAAAATCATTTTAGGCTGTTTAGCAGTGTCAATCCTTTATTTCTCTTTCAGTCTGAGAAAAAAATATTGATTAATGACAAAAGTACTTTTTATTGTTATTTAATTTCTCCCTAAGTGTAAAACGTTGTGATTCACGTAAGAATTGTCACTACTTTCTTGGCTCTATAACACACTCACCTAACGGCTCGTGTGTTAATTCCGCCTCGGCCGCAATGACAAAGTTTTCCCATTTAAATCAAAACTATATTATCTAGCTTTCACCCGCGGCTTCGCCCGCGTTAAATTCGGGATAAGACAGTTCCCTTTCCCTGATTTGCAGATACCTGCCACCTGTAGTTTTTGCCCTAGCGCCTTATTTATTGTAATAGCAATGCTAAGTTTTCCCTTTATTTCCCTCTTTCTCTCTCATTTTTCACTCTTTTTTTTAAAAAAACATAGCCTATGTCCGTCTCCAGGGTCCCAACTATCTCCAACCAAAATTCATCAAAATCGGTTTAGCCATTTAGGCGTGAAGAGGTAACAAACAAACAAATAAACTCACTTTCGCTTTTTAATATTACTAAACTTTGCCCGCGGCTTCGCTCGCGTTAAATTCGGTAGCGCCTTATTGATTTGTAATAGCAACGCTAAGTTTTCCCGTTTCTTCCCTCTTTCTCCCTCATATCCCACTCTTTTTTAAAAAATAATACGCCTAAATGGCTAAACCGATTTTGATGAATTTTGGTACAGAGATATTTGGGACCCTGGAGACGAACATAGGCACATTTTTTTTTTAAAAAAAGATTGTGATATGAGGGAGAAAGAGGGAAGAAAAGGGAAAACACCAATCGCCTCTACGAGGGCACGGTGGTGCTCCGCCCAAGCTGGGCAGACCACCACTGTGTGCTCCACCGTGTCCTCCGGGCGATCGTAACAATGGTGACACCCGGGCGTTTCCTCCCACCCGATTATGTGCAGGGTTTGATAGGTACTTACGTCTAATTGAATGTTTAGTTGTAGTAGGAGTCATAGTCTTCGTTTTCTTTTTCGTCAGGTCCGAGTACCACATCTTTTTCGTCGGATTCGTTTTTTTATGCATCCTCAAGATTCTTTTGCGTTTCAACTTCCTTGGTCTCATCATCTTAAATATATCGTTGTCATCACCAAAGATTACTTCTGACCCTTCATGCTTATCCTTGAGTACCGTTTCTGTCTTCATCACGTGATTACCATCAAGTTTCAATTTGGGTGTATTTTTTGGTGTTGTCAGCTTCTTAATTATGTGGCTTTTATTATTAGCGTTTCTGTCATCTATTTGAATAAATAATTAAAAAATAAATAAAAAACACGACTACCGTGTCAAAAAATGAACTTAAAAGAAAAAAAAAATGTGGGTGTTCAATTAGTGATCATACCCGCCACATTGGATTTCTATACTTTTTCAATAGCCTATGTTAATCGGGACGATGCAGGGATTCTAACGATACCCCATACATGTAAATCAGTTCAGGCGTTTAGAAGTTATGATGGTATAAAGAAACTCACATACATACAAACATACATGAACCCAAATAAAAAAAAGAAAACATAACACTCCTTTTTTGGGGCAGTCGTGTAAAACAATCCTTTTTCGGGGCAGTCGTGTAAAACACTCCTTTTTTGGGGCAGTCGTGTAAAACACTCCTTTTTTGGGGCAGTCGTGTAAAACACTCCTTTTTTGGGGCAGTCGTGTAAAACACTCCTTTTTTGGGGCAGTCGTGTAAAACACTCCTTTTTTGGGGCAGTCGTGTAAAACACTCCTTTTTTGGGGCAGTCGTGTAAAAAAAAGAAGATTAGGTTTTGGCTAGTTGTATCTAGTTTTTTTTGTAGGCTTGCGTTTGTCTGTCATTCGCCTGAAGCGTTTTGTTTTTGCGGATGGGCGATCATCAAATTATCACTCTTGGTGGGGTGGGGCCAAATGTCAGACTCTTGCTGACTAAAACCCACCCATGTTCCTTCTTTTGCCCTTAGTGATCCGGGGCCGCGGTAACTCTTTGTAACAAGCCGCAGCTCCGGCGAGCAGTGACCCTGACAGACCCATCTGCTTTGCTGACATCTCTTTAAGGCGTCACGGATTACAATAAACAAATTCCTATGACCAGCGGTGATTTTTTTAGAGCACGGAGGTGCCTGTTTTTAAAGACTTCATATTTAATTTAAAAAAAAAAAGTTTATCAACAGAATTTCGCAAATAAAAATGATATTTTTTAAAATCCTTATAACAATAAATTTACATTAATTTGAGTTCTAAATTCAAAAATATTTGAATTTCTTATTTCAATCCTTTGCTTTTCTCTCAGTATGGGAAGACAAAGCGCGAGGAAAAATCAAAATTAATCATAGTTTCATATCGTTGTATGACAAAAGTCGACGAAAGTTTTACGGCACGGTTGGCGCAGTGGCTGAGGGATCGACTGCTGCGCTGCGTGTCGCGGGTTCGATTCCCGCACGGAACAAATATTTGTATGACCTGCAGATAGTTGTTTCGGGTCTGGCTGTTTGTGTATGTGAGTTTATATGTTTGTAAACGCACCCACGATACAGGAGAAATTCCTAGTGTGGGGCAACGTTTAAAAAAAAAAAGAATGAAAAAGAAAAGTCCTTTTTGTTCTGTTCTGTTCCTTCCCTCATTTATCACTTTAAAAAAAAAGTTAGTCTATGTCCGTCTCCAGGGTCCCAACTATCTCTGTACCAAAATTCATCAAAATCGGTTTAGCTATTAAGGCGTGAAGACGTAACAACCAAACAAACTCACTTTCGCTGTTATAATATTAGTAAGGATTTTTGGTGTTGTAATCTTCCTGAATACATTACCTTTATTTTTAGTGTTCTTATCATATTTTATGTCCGTAGGAAGTAGAAGATTCGGTTTTAGTCTCTTATGACCTGCAGTTGTCTTGTCTGTGCTTCTAGTTTTTAGTCCTCTAAAATGTTCCGTGTCGTCTAATGCTCCCAGTTTGGACATTTTGCTGTTCTCAGAGTTGTATGTTATGAAGTGGTGCGCTTTTTGTTCAGATTCTGAGCTCTCCAAGGTGACATGTTCTCTGACATGTTTCGAGGTGACATCTTTCATTTTCTCTTGTGTGTCGTCGCTAGTCATGGAGGCGTCAATAACAGTGAAGTGCTGACGTTTCTCGTGTCGTGTTTTATGTCTGTGAATGCTCTTGAAGTAAATGTTGCTGATGTTATTCTCTGTGTCAGATATATTTTGAAATTCTTTCGTTTCAAGTGGTATTTCTTGAACTGTTGATGGAATATTTTAGATTAATTAGACGTTGGTCATGTAATATTTGAATACAGAGGGTGAAATAACATCCATATTCTAGTTATATATGACGGAGATTCGTCGCAGGATGGTCGAGACATCATGGCGGAGGACACGAAATAATACTCGCAAAACTTTTGTTTACACTTGTATTGTCCTTTCACAAAATCAATAAAACAAAATAACTAAAGATGCCAATGATCGATACAGATTTAAATCAGGAACGCGGGAAGTTTAGCGCGGAGTAATGGCTAACCGTGTCGCTCGGTGCAAGGTCCAAAAAGAAGTGACCTCCTGTCAAGCTATCCGCTCCACATCAACCTTCCAAGATGGCAACCGAATGAAACCGTCATTCGGTCATTCAATTTCGTTCAGTACTGTCATTACTCCGCATTAACCATCCCCAAGTTAATACTTGACGTTCCTACACGAACAACGATTTAGTTCACAAAAACAAAGTTAGATGGCGTTAGTTTAAATGTATACGTCGGCGCTTCGACATATATATACACACACGTAATCATCATCTGCCTAGCCTTTTCCCAACTATGTTGGGGTCGGTTTCCAGTCTAACCGGATGCAGCTGAATACCAGTATTTTACAGGGAGCGACTGCCTATCCGACCTCCACAACCCAATTAGTCCTGGGTAATACGATACCCCTTGGTAAAACTGGTTGTCAGACTTTCGGAACACTGACTACCTGTAACGACTGTCAAAGATCTACAAATGACAGCTGGGACCAACGGCTTAACGTGCTTTCCGAGGCACGGAGGAAAATCAGTATTTATTTAACTAACATTTAACGTGTGGTCACATACATACACACACGTATGCTATTATTAGTTAAAAGTGATGGAAGCATTTGTACGTTATACTTACAGAATTCATTTGGTGGAGTGAAGAAGGCGAACTCCGGAGTGATGGGGTCCATCTGGTAACTTGATTGAGTATTACTCCATGGGGAGCTGTTCTGTTGGTGTGCCCTTAGAAGGTTGTTAATGTCAACTGAAAATTAAGTTGCTTCTTTCTAATTATAAAAAAAATTGGTTGTTTGTAAAGTAGGTTTACGATCGAGATGTTTACGTGATAACGTCTTATTGGTGATATAAGTTATCACCAGTAGTGACATCTAAAATGAAATTAAGTACTAATTTAAAGTTTTTTTTTCGAGCCAAGTAACAGATGGCGCTACCATCTTTATGAAATGTCGCTTGTGAGGTTTTGGTGTGACACAAGTTTCTGAACATGTCACCCGACTAAAACGATTTTAAAGACGTTATCACGTCAAAAAAACTAATACCTTTTTGATGGGTGTCGTCACCTAGCGTATACGTGTTCCAACGAAATAACTTCCCCCGATCTGGGCGAAGCGTGTCGATAGTACACACACATACTTGACACTCTCCATACAACATAAATAAATGATAAATGATGTTTATTTTGCAAGTAGGTTTTCACAAACACTTTTTACGCGTGTTTTTTAAAAACTAGATGAGGCCGGTGTTTCGTACCCGACTACTCTGAGAAGAAACAGCCGAAACAAACTCAGAGGTCATAGTCTCTTAGGTCCAGACAAAAAATCTTGGTCAACTTACATGAGGACTATGCAGATTAGTGTCTGAAATGGTCTTTTTAAGAAAGCACCACACAGATTGAATAACATTCATTCATTAAATATAATACATACTAGCTTTTGGGGTAACACAGTTCCCCTTTCCTGATTTACAGGTACCTGCTACCTGTAGTTTTAGCCCTAGCGCTTTATTGATTGTAATAGCAAAGCTAAGTTTCCTCTTTCTCCCTCATTTTTCACTTTTAAAAAAATGCCTATGTCCGTCTCTAGGGTCCCAACTATCTCTGTACCAAAACTCATCAAAGTTGGTTTTGCCATTTGCAGTTGGTTGGGTTTGTTACGTCTTCACGCCTAAATGGCTAAACCGATTTTAATGAATTTTGGTGCAGAGATAGTTGGGACCCTGGATGTCCGTCGACATAGGTTAAAAAAGTGAGAAAAGGGGGAGAAACATATTTTTTTTTCGATCATCACGCGGGTTAAAGTTAGCGTTAGCCCAAAGTACCTATGCCGCGCGGACGAAGTGTATAAAAAAAACAAAACACGTACCTTCTTCAAATTCAACACACTGGAGAAAATGGTACTGAAGTAATAAACTTATACATAACAAAATCATGTTTCGTCCCTTTAAAATGTGTTGCTAACTGTTAAAAATATATACTCCCATATTTTAGACGACATCCCTGATGGAGCACACTTGATTTCAAAAATATTTAAGACGTTTGTTTTATTAGAATTGCAAGTTACGGTTGGCGCAGTGGCTAAGCGATCGGCTGCCTCACTGCGTGTCGCGGGTTCGATCCCCGCACGGAACAAATATTTGTATGGCCTACGGATAGTTGTTCCGGGTCTGGGTGTTTGTGTATGTGGGTTTAAATGTTTGTAAACGCACCCACGTTATAGGAAAAATCCTAGTATGAGGCAACGATTTCAAAAAAGTCAAGAATTTAGATTTTACAAGTTCTAGTAGCACTTCATGGAGTTAGTGTTTGATAATCACTTTCCGCATGTAATGTCCAATTTACATATAGCAGTAGTATATTTAAGTCAAATCTTTGAAAGATAAATTCGTTTTTAGCCGAAACCTAACCATTTTTAAGATACTTTTTAAATCTTCCAAAAATCTAACCTTTTTGAAGTGAAACTTCTTTATCGGGGTTGGAAAAAAATTCGCGTCACATTTTTCAGTTACGCGCCATCTTTTTCTTATCCCTACCACGCGTGATTCGAAGTATACTTTCTCCAGCGGAGTAGGGATTGGTAAATGTCTCCAATGTAGTTTGCGGCCCGTCAGGTCAGGTTAAGCAACCCTTGCCGAGGATTGGAAATGGATGGGTTACCACAGGGGGCCAGGTTAAGCAACCCTCACCAAGGTTTGGAAATGGATGGGTTACCACACGGGGCCAGGTTAAGCAACCCTTGCCAAGGTTTGGGAATGGATGGGTTAACACAAGGAGCCAGGTTAAGCAACCCTCACCAAGGTTTGGAAATGGATGGGTTACCACACGGGGCCAGGTTAAGCAACCCTTGCCGAGGTTTGGAAATGGATGGGTTACCACAGGGGGCCAGGTTAAGCAACCCTTGCCGAGGTTTGGAAATGGATGGGTTAACACAAGGAGCCAGGTTAAGAAACCCTCACCAAGGTTTGGAAATGGATGGGTTACCACACGGGGCCAGGTTAAGCAACCCTTGCCAAGGTTTGGGAATGGATGGGTTAACACAAGGAGCCAGGTTAAGCAACCCTCACCAAGGTTTGGAAATGGATGGGTTACCACACGGGGCCAGGTTAAGCAACCCTTGCCGAGGATTGGAAATGGATGGGTTACCACAGGGGGCCAGGTTAAGCAACCCTTGCCGAGGTTTGGAAATGGATGGGTTAACACAAGGAGCCAGGTTAAGCAACCCTCACCAAGGTTTGGAAATGGATGGGTTACCACACGGGGCCAGGTTAAGCAACCCTTGCCAAGGTTTGGGAATGGATGGGTTAACACAAGGAGCCAGGTTAAGCAACCCTCACCAAGGTTTGGAAATGGATGGGTTACCACACGGGGCCAGGTTAAGCAACCCTTGCCGAGGATTGGAAATGGATGGGTTACCACAGGGGGCCAGGTTAAGCAACCCTTGCCGAGGTTTGGAAATGGATGGGTTAACACAAGGAGCCAGGTTAAGCAACCCTCACCAAGGTTTGGAAATGGATGGGTTACCACACGGGGCCAGGTTAAGCAACCCTTGCCAAGGTTTGGGAATGGATGGGTTAACACAAGGAGCCAGGTTAAGCAACCCTCACCAAGGTTTGGAAATGAATGGGTTACCACAGGGGGGCAGGTTAAGCAACCCTTGCCGAGGTTTGGGAATGGATGGGTTACCACACGGGGCCAGTAATAGAGTTTTATTCAAAGTGCCTTCGATCCTCGAATTTCTAAACGATGATGAACACGAAAACGAAAACGATGTTCTTTTGATAAGTCCAAAATGAAACAGAATAATGATGTTTTTAATGACATATTAGTTCCCATCACAATCTGTTCTTTTCTGCATATTACTTTTACAAAATAATGTCGAAGTTTCACTTCTTACGAGTGTACGCTAGTACACGCACACATTTTTTTTATTTAAAAGTACTAGTTACTATTTCAGTTTTATTATCAGAAATGTTTTTATTGAATTAGAAATAAAAACGGTTGCATGTGCTATGTATAACAAGTTTTATGATGCCATTAAAACCTGTCAAGTGCGAGTCGGATAAGCGCACGCAGGGTTCCGTAACATTCCCCGGTGCGTCGGGTGTGGGCCAGCCCTAACGCCATTTTGGCAATGATCGCCGACTGGCTATTGTATTGAAATGTGATTAACTAGTGACCTCAGCAATTGATTATAATGTTATTTCTAACTGGGCAATGATAATGATAAATGATAAATGATGTTTATTTTGCAAGTAGGTTTTCACAAACACTTTTACACGTCATTTTTTTTTAAGACTAGATGAGGCCGGTGTTTCGTACCCGACTACTCTGAGAAGAAACAGCCGAAACAAACTCAGAGGTCATAGTCTCTTTTAAGGTCCAGACAAAATAATCTTGGTCAACTTACATGAAGACTATGCAGATAGTGTCTGAAATGGTCTTTTTAAGAAAGCACCACACAGATTGAGTGGACCTGTCCAGTCAGTGCAAGCATTTGTCAGTTATCGTGTAGCTCAACTCATAACCCAAGGAGCTCAACGACACGACGAACAATACCAAAAAAAAGAACATTTGTGTAGGTCGCTTATAGTACTCAAACTGCCAGACTATCGTCAAAAAACAAAGTAAATAAAAGAAATGATCCACATGGTCTTCACATTCACAATAAACAAATAAAAAAAAAAAAATACAAAATTAAATTAATGAGATCATAATGAAATCATAAAATGTCATGAATTAAAATAATAAGGAAAATAAAATGTCACAAATAATAAATAATAAAAAGAAATGTAAAAATAAAAATAAACAAAGTAATGTCAAATTGTATAAAATAAAGGAATAAACAATAAATAAGTGAAACAAAGGAAAATTTTGACACTCACAGAGCAAATTAAATTGGAGCAGCTTAATCCCAAGCCTTTTTATCTTCAAGGTAATGATTCATATTATAGTAAGCTTTCAAACATAGCTTACGTTTTATAAAAGATTTAAATTTATTGAGGCTTAGTGTTTGAATATCGCTTGGTAGTTTATTATAATAACGTATACATTGGCATGTGAACGTACCCCCTATTTTTTTGAGCCTCGTTGCAGGAACAACAAATTTGTGTTTGTTCCTTGTATTTATGTCGTGGATATCACTGTATTTTTTAAACAATTTTATATTTTTATGCGCGTACAAAAGGTTTTCGTAAATAAACTGAGAGGGCACAGTTAGTATGTTAATCTCTTTAAATTTTTCTCTGAGGGAGTGTCTAGGACTTAATTTATACATTGAACGAATTGCCCTCTTTTGCAAAATAAAAATTGTCTGAATATCGGCGGCATGGCCCCACAAGAGAATACCATACGACATCACACTGTGGAAATAACTAAAATAAACTAAACGGGCTGTCTCTAAATCAGTCAAATCACGAATTTTTTTAACGGCGTATGCTGCAGAGCTAAGCTTTTTTGACAACTTATCTATATGAGGGCCCCACTGAAGCTTAGCATCCAAAGTTAAGCCTAAAAACACTGTGTTATCTTCCGGTTTCAACTCTTCATCCTTGATTAGTACACTAGTTTCCACTTGTCTAACATGAGGTAACGTAAACTTAATGCATTTGGTCTTTTTCTCATTTAGAAGTAAATTATTAACGTTAAACCAATTAACGACCTTTACCAGAGCGCTATTAACATCGTCACTAGCTAGCTGCTGACGTTTTAGTTTAAATAAAAGAGAAGTGTCGTCTGCAAACAACACTACATCATGATTATCCTTTATGAGGTAAGGCAAGTCATTAATATAAATAAGAAACAAAAAAGGACCAAGAATGGAGCCTTGAGGTACTCCCATGCTTACTACAGATCCGGGAGATCTTTTCCCGTTAACATCAACTCTCTGAATCCTACCACTCAAATATGACGTAAGAAGATTCAGAGAGGCGTTCCGGATTCCGTAGTGGTGTAGTTTTCTGATTAATGTTTTATGGAGAATGCAATCGAAAGCCTTGGACAAATCGCAAAAAATCCCCAAAGCATCGCATTTATCTTCCCAGGCATTATAAATGTGTCCTAGAAGTTCAACACCGGCATCAGTAGTTGAACGACCCTTTGTAAAACCGAACTGTTTATGATGCATTAACTTATGTTTATTGAAAAATCTTTGCATTTGATCTAAAATTATTTTTTCAAAAATTTTACTAAATGTTGGTAGCACTGAAATTGGTCTATAGTTAGTAGGGTCTGATGTACTACCCGATTTAAACAATGGTATTATTTTACTATTTTTCATTAGATCAGGAAACTCACCGCGGTCAATACAATCATTAAATATAACAGCTAATGAAGGAGCTACAATGGTTATAATGGACTTAGCAACGTCCACAGAATGACCCCATAGATCAGCGGTCTTCTTAACATTTAACATATGAAATGTTTTAATTACATCATTACAGTTAACATATTGAAAATTAAATTCGGAATCATTAAATGGAACGTTTTCCTTTAGTAAAGCATCTGCAGCCGCAGGCGACGAGTTTAGCGATTTAGTAGTCGATACAGGAATATCCGCAAAGAAATTTTCAAAAGCTGTAGCAACTTGAGTATCTGATTTTATGATATTATCGCCGATAGCAAGGCTGTAGTCACTATTTCGCTTGCAAGACCTTCCTGCTTCGCTATTAATAATGTTCCAAGTCGTTTTAATTACGTTACTACTATTTTTAATTTTTGAACTCAAATAATGTGACTTAGCTATAGCACATACTTTTTTAAAAACTTTAGAATAATTCTTAACATACAAATTAAATTCTACAGTATTAATACAAATTCGCTCTTCATACAGCTCGTAAAGCCGTTTTCTACTTTTGTGAATACCAATGGTGGCCCAGTCATTGAAAGAAGCGTTATTATTAACCGAGATAGTCTTAGGAACAAACGTGGTATTAAACTGTGTGCAATACATACTAAAAAAATTGTTATATTGTTGATTGGGGTCATCACTAGTTGACAAAAGTGGTAATTTAGTTGAGAGTTTAATTTTAAAAGTTTCTAGGCGACTTTTAGTTTTTGGGTTGACAATGATATCCATTTTAGCTACTTTTTTGTTTACATTTGGAATTGTGATCAGTTGCCCGCAATGATCTGAATCTAATAAGTTAATAATTACTTTGTGGGTTGGTATAACATCTGTATAAATATTATCTAGGCAAGTGGCACTAGTCTGGGTTATTCTAGTGGGCTCCAAAAATTTGTTTTCAAGATTGTATGACTGAAACAGGTTTGTAATTTTAGTACTTAACACAGATTTTTCTAGCAAATTAATATTAAAATCACCACAAGTGATTATAGATTTCTTTGAGCTACAGATTTTATGCAACACTTCATCCATTACCTTTTCAAAACAATCATACAAACCTGAAGGGGGCCTATACACACTTAATATGATAAACTGCTCCAATTCTATACAGGCTATTTCAATTGTTCTCTCAACAGACAGGTTTACAATATCCTTACGTTCTTTAAATTTGAGCTGATTATTTACTAAGATTAATGCGCCGCCATGTATAGCATTTACTCTACTGAATGAACTACCAACCTGGTGATTACTAAAATTAAAAATTAATTGATGACGTTTGAGCCAATGCTCTGTGATACAAAGAATATCTATGTTGTTACAGTTCAGGAAAAGCCCTACTTCTAATTCTTTGTTCAAAAATCCTTGAATATTTTGATGCACCAGGTTGATACAATCAAAATTCCCAATTATTTCAACTGATTTACTATCTGGCTTCCTTACGTTATTGCAAGAGGCTGCCTCTATTGTCTCAATCTCTAATTTAAATGATGAACTGATTCATTAATTGTGATCAAACTATTGGCTGAGTAACTTGACTGAGTATTGCAATGTTCAATAGAGGCAACTCGCTTAGCCAAATTCTTGGCTGTTATAGTAAAAAAATATGATAGCGACACAGCTACTTGTCTTCTACAATAGTTTGAAAGATAGTACCGATCCACAAAAAATCTATCTTTTGTCAAATAAAAATAGTTACCAACATAGTTATTGGTTATTGGTGGCATGGCAATCAGTGGCATGTTCAAATCAAATCAAATCATTTATTTCAATTAGACCATTACAGGCACTTTTGAATGTCAAGAAACAAAATGAATCTACAGTCCCAGTCACAAGGCATAATAACTTGAAAGTACTGTAGTTGCCCATTCCAAAGCGTTGATCTCTGTGGAGAAGAATGGGCAAGAAACTCCATGGACACTTTTAAATTATAATATTTTTACGAAATCGTATTTAAATCATTCATGTTGAGATTATACAAATATGTGAGAACGATGTAGAAAGATGTGCACAGTAAGAGCGTCCAGAGTGGCGTTCAGTTCGTCATGCTCCCTTAACCCTTTCGCTGCTCAGTCTAAATTATACCATACATTTTGGACTCATACGCTGAGTTCTGTGCAGCGAAACAGTTAGGGCAGTATTTAGAAACAAATCTCACTTCTGTAACCCGGTCGTGAGACCGCATTTGAGATATACATGTAATTAATTAACAAATATTGAAACCCGGTTTTCGACTCGATTTTCAAGTGAGATCACTACTGATTAATATATCGGTTCTATTGTTAAGATGGTCTCAAGTCATGGTAGACCTTATCTTAAGGCCATCTGCCCGTCTTTTGAGGGAGAGAACCTCAAACCAACCCAGCCGCCGCGGGAGACGCCCCGGGCGCCGGGCGCCGCGAGACGACTCCCGGCCACCGTAGATGTAGGCCTGTGGACGGTGAGCAATGGGTAGCTCACCGTCCGTCCGTCTATTGACGACAGGCCGTGTCGACGGCGCGTTCGTGTTTCACGCGTGCCTCAAAGAGATGTCAGCAAAGCAGAGGGGCTTGCCAGGGCCTCCGCCTGCCGGGGTTGCGGGTTGTTCGAAAGAGATACTGCGGCCCCGGAACGTAAAAGGCAATAGAAGGAACATAGGTGGGTTTTAGTCAGTAAAAGTCTGACACGCCCCCCCGCTCCGCCCAGAGCGAGGGAAGTTATTTGATGATTTCCCACCCCAAAAAAAAGGCCATCTGCCCGTTAGAATCCCGTCTGACAGTTGGTTGACGTGTGTTTGTTTGTTTACGGTACGGTACGTTGATTGTCCTTATATCCAACATGCTGTGCCAGACATGCCACTATTCCTATACCCGTGAGCAAATTGTAATTGTTTGTGAGTTGGTATGACTGATTACATAATTTACTTATTTTTACTCGTACAAAATTAAACTGACTTTTATTTTTTACTAGCTTTTGCCCGCTGCTTCGCTCGCGTTAAATTCGGGGTAACACAGTTGCCCTTTCCTGATTTACAGGTTCCTGCTACCTATAGTTTTTGCCCTTGCGCCTTATTTATTGTAATAGCTAAGTTTTCCTCATTTCTGACTATTTTTAAAAGAAAAATAGCCTATGTCCGTCTCCAGGGTGCCAACTATCTCTGTACCAAAATTCATCAAAAATTACGTCTTCACGCTTAAATAGCTAAACCGATTTTGATGAATTTTGGTACAGAGATAGTTGGGACCCTGGAGACGCACATAGGCTAACAAAAGTCAGGAAAGGGGGAGAAAAAGGGAAGAGAAAGTTTTTTTTTTTCGATCATCACGCGGGTTAAAGTTAGCGTTAGCCCAAATTAACTATGCCACGCGGACGAAGTCGCGGGCGGAAGCTAGTGGAACAATAAATATTTATAGTTATTCACTTCTAGTTATTAGTGAAACTATATAAAACCAATTACAATAATTAACAATTAATTTTTGTTGTAGGTAAACAACTTACAATAGGTTCAATTAGAACTAACATGGAACAGTGGACACTCTTGTATATTCTGTGTCAAAAAACATCAGACATACTAGCATGACTTTATTCTATTCATCCGCAAACACATCACATTTAGGGTAGGCAGTAAGGAGAGCGTTGAGCATTTTGAGAATACGAGAAACAGGCGATTCTACTAAAGAATCATTAAAATACCAATTTTTGAAATTTTATTTGTTGTATGTAAAAAATAACATAATAAAATCCAAAATGTGATCACTTATTAAAATTCGTCGGGTCAGCTAGATGGATAGAATATTCTTTATTATGTACACCAAACAAAAACCAAGAATAACATTAAACAACTTATAAATAGGGCGAGACAATGGGCGGTATTATCGCTACAAGCGATCTTTTCAAGACAACCTTTGGATGAATTTAAAGGAGGAGAAACAGTACTGTAGGTAGTCTGTGGTGTAACATTTTACAAAACGAAGAGCTACATTTTTAAAAACTATTTTTATAAACTTACATCTATATCTATATATACTTATAATAAATCTGTCGAGAGGTCAATTCTGTACATGAAATATATTCCCAAAATAACTATCAGGGGGTGATTAGTGATCGATACTGATGCCAAAAATGCAATCAGTAAAATTTTTGTCTGTCTGTCTGTATGTCTGTATGTTCGTTATAGAAACAAAAACTACTCGACGGATTTTAACGAAACTTGGTACAATTATTCCTCATACTCCTGGGCAGGTTATAGTATACTTTTTATCACGCTACGATCAATAGGAGCAGAGCAGTGAAGGGAAATGTTGGGAAAACGGGATAAGTTACTCCATTTTTTAAGCTTCCGTCGCGTGTTTAGCCTTAATGGTTAAAGCTCCACAGAAATCAAGTATGACGGAAATGTTCTCCTTAAAATTATATAAAAAATATCCTATGTCAGCATATGTCTATCTTTAATGGTTGACTCACAATAACACGTGTAACTCCCGATAGCTAAGCAGTTCGGAGCTTTCTGATTATATTTGTCTACTCTTACGTTTATACCACTCTCACTCATCTCTTATTAAAAACAGTTAACATTATTACCTATTCAATAAAAAAATAATCATATAAATCGGTAAAGAAACACCAAAGTTATACATGAAATACGCTAATAAGCCATCGCGCGTGCCCCGGGGTTGCGGGTTGTTCGAAAGAGATACCGCGGCCCCGGAACGTAAAGGGCAATAGAAGGAACATGGGTGGGTATTAGTCAGTACAAGTCTGACATGCCCCCCTGCTCCACCCAGAGCGGGGGAAGTCATTGGATGATTTCCGACCGGAAAAAAAAAAAAAAAAAAAAAGCCATCGCGCGTGAATACTGAATCATGCCATAAGGATTATTTTTGTGTGCGCTCAACGCGGCTACTGTAATATTTGGCTGTTGATGCGAATAGACGTTCAGAGTTTTCGACCTTATTGACAGACAATGCTTATCAGCGCGACTTTTAGTCTATAAAATAATTTATTTTTAGATTTCTTTTGTTGTTATTTTATAAAATAGGTATTAGTTATTTTGTTTTTTTTTTTTTTTTAAATATTCGTTCAAATTACAAATTATTAATAGTTTGCATTTTATTTCTTTTTAGGTGAAGTAGTAGTAGGTACGCATAGGTTTTTAGATACCGAGTTTTGGCTAATTTATGTTCAGTTTTTTTATATTATGTAGGTAAAAGCGTAGGTACTTTTATTTATTGTTATAGGTATTATTAATAAAATTATAGTAAGTAGTTATAGGTTTTTATTTTTAAGTGAAGTAGGTTTAGATAGATACTATTGGACAGGCGTTTTAGCTTTATTTTCATTTCTTTTTTGTTTCAAGTTGTACTTACCTACATATTTCTGGGTATAGTTTTATTAGAATTATTTAGTTTTAGTACTTTGTTGTTGTGTGAGTTTGTTTGTTTGTTACGGCTTCACGCCTAAATGACCGAACCGATTTTGATGAATGGTACAGAGATAGTTGGTACCCTGGAGACGGACATGGGCAATTTTTTTCTAAAGTGACAAATGTCGGAGGAAGAGGGAAGAAAAGGGGAGAGAAAGATACATTTTTTCGATCATCACGCGGGTTAAAGATAGCGTTATCCCAAAGTAACTATGCCACGCGGACGAAGTCGCGGGCGGAAGCTAGTATAAAATAATAATCATGAATAACAAAGAAATATTTAATAAGGTGGTGCTTTTTGACCATCATTCTAAAAGTAGACGAGGTTTGAGCGCTCCTTACAGATACGGGCAGGGTATTCCAAAAAACAAAAATTAAACAAAATATTACTAGTAAATAAATAAAAGTAAGTTAGGTGTAGGTTAAGTCCTGTTCCCAAATTGTAGTGCCTGAACCAAGTTCTTCCTCAGCGATTCCTCTTCATCACTGTAACTGGAACCTTCGACTATCTTTCTTATTAGGTCAGCTTTTAATTTTAATCTTTTAGCTTTTTTCTTTGATTCAGCTTGTTTAAAAGTCTCTTTGACTTGATTGTAGAAAGATCTTTTATTATTTTTAGCTTTTTCTTTATGTTTAGATTTTTCTTGTTTTTCTATAATTTGAGTAAGATTTTCGTATTCTTCTTCAACGTAATCAGAGAACTTTATTATCGCATTTGGTGGGTGTGTTCGCTCTCCATATTTGTCGCTGAAATAAAAATAAATGGTTCCTATTTATATTTTTGTCTCAAAACACGAGCTCAAATATACCAAAGAAAAATTACGAATAGTGGTGATAGGTCCTCTCTTTGAGGAGTGGCTGGAGAGAACCTCAAACTAACCCAGCCGCCGCAGGAGACGCTCCGGGCGTCGGGCGCCACGATACGACTCCCGGTCACCGAAAATGCGGGTCTATGAACGGTGAGCAATGGAAAGCTCATCGTCCGTCCGTCTAGTGATGACAGGCCGTGTCGACGAAGTGAAAGAGATGTCAGCAAAGCAGAGGGGCTTGCCAGGGCCTCCGCCTGCCGGGGTTGCGGGTTGTTCGAAAGAGATACCGCGGCCCCGGAACGTAAAGGGCAATAGAAAAAACATGGGTGGGTTTTAGTCAGTACAAGAATAACACTCCCTTCGACTACACCTAAAGCGTGGGTAGTTATTTGATGATTTTTCAAACGTTAGGAAATGGGGTAGAATATCTTCTAAAAATGAACCTCTGAAATTGTTGCTACGCGCAAATCTCGCTAATACGGTAAAGTAGTTAGGACGGGGGAAAAATTCCATTGCAACGTATGTCGTTGAGCTCCTTGGGTCATGAGTCAAGCTACACGATAACTGACAAATGCTTGCACTGACTGGACAGGTCCACTCAATATGTGTGGTGCTTTCTTAAAAAGACCATTTCAGACACTAATCTGCATAGTCCTCATGTAAGTTGACCAAGATTTTTGTCTGGACCTTAAAAGAGACTGACCTCTGAGTTTGTTTCGGCTGTTTCTTCTCAGAGTAGTCGGGTACGAAACACCGGCCTCATCTAATTTTTTAAAAAAGACTTGTAAAAGTGTTTGTGAAAACCTTTTTGCAAAATAAACATCATTTATCATGCCGAGCACAACTAGTTATTTAAAGATTTCCCATTCGCTAAAAAAACTTGAGAGGTGTCAAGGGACACCCAGATGGAACGAAGTTATTATTTAATTATGTGCAAAAATCCTGTATACACTCAACAAAAATAATCGTCGCGACACCACACTGTTCAATGCGAAATAGAAAGACGAAACGAAAATAACTGGCTTGCTTTCTATGAGAGAGACAGATAGAGAAACACGCGCACGCCACACGGCTTACAACTATAGCAAAAAGTGTCGTTACAACATTTGGTCTTAATTTTTCCGTCTAACCCCCTTTTGCAACGCGCGATAAGGAACTTCGTTTCAAAAAACTGTATACACTCAACAAAAATAATCGTCGCGACACCACACTGTTCAATGCGAAATAGAAAGACGAAACGAAAATAACTGGCTTGCTTTCTATGAGAGAAAGAGAGAGACAGACAGAGAAACACGCGCACGCCGCACGATTTACAACTATAGCAAAAAGTGTCGTTACAACTTTTGGTCTTAGTTTTTTTTTCATCTATCCCCCTTTCGCAACGCGCGATAAGTAACTTCGTTCCAAAAAACGATACATACTTTTCTATAGATCCTTCGATGCTAATTCTTCTTCGAACTTCTTTTGCTTTTCCATTGCTCCTCCATATTGGGTAATCCAGAACATATTGTTTGCTTGCGTCGACGTAACTATAACTATACTCTGGATATCGGTATTCATATCTTTGGTAACTTTGTCTTGTTGTCAGTTTGTGATGAAGTTGGTTGTGTTTCTTCTGTCTGGCTTTCAAATGTAATCTTCTGCTTTTCTTTTTTGCTTTGACTTTAACAGTAGCTGTTTCTTGTTCTGTAAAATTTAAATCCATCGTTATGTACAAGGTTTATGTTGTAAGATGATTATAAAGGAGGTGGCAAGAGCATTCTGGATGTGGAAAGCGAGTAATAGATCCTTGGGGAGGTCTATGCCAAAGAGCAAGGTAATCATAAAACCGGTGTCAATAATTACGGTGCTTTCAAAAAGAAAGACATTTTTTTATTTTTATTTATTTATTTATCCTTCTTACAACTATCATTACAGGCCTTAACCTAATGCGACAGTGAAGCTATCAACTAATAAAAATAACGCTAAAAAATAAAACAATTTACATCAAATCTCTTAATTTCTAAGTACCTACCTAATTATAAACAAATAAAATAACATATTTCTGCTTCCTTATGGTCTTACATAACTAACTATATTTAATAAAACTCTTGCGAAGTCACTCAAAGTGCACGAGAAAACATCCAATCGCTCGTGAAGTTCGTTTATAACGCGAATCGTTCTGCTGAGGGGTGTTTTCGCCAACAGATTGGTTCTGGCTACCGGAATGTTCAGTAGTTGCGGGCGTCGCCGCCTCCACACGTACCGGTCCGGCACGTTGAGTTTTAGGTGACGCAGCACTCCCGGGTTATGTGCTACTCCCCGCAGTAGCTTTACCACATACGTGGCGAGAGCAAATTCCCTACGCACCCTAAGCTCGTTATACCCTACCATACCCAGTACAAATAGTGTTGGGTACATTAGCGGATAAAATGGATATACTCCATACAATTTGCAAAACAAATGTCTCGTAAATTTGTTTTGAACCCGTTCCAACATGACACTGTATTTCTCTTCATGTGGATTCCAAATGACCGCACTATGTTCAAGATGGCTCCTGACTAAAGCGTCATACAGCACCTTGAGAGTGGCAATACTGGTAAACCCATTTGACTGTCTCAGCACGAAACCTAGGTTTCTATAAGCCTTCTTACAGACCTTAACAACATGCTCGCGAAAGGTGAGTTCCGAAGTGAGGCATACACCTAAATCTCGTACTTGTGACACCCGTTGCAACGGCGCTGCTTCTACTTTGTACTGGTAGCGTATAGGTGTCCGCGCGCGAGTGAACGTTATTACCGAGCACTTGCCAACATTAAAGTAGAGTTTGTTTTTATGACTCCACTCTACCACTTTGTCAATATCCTCCTGCAAACGTTCACAATCGGACACATCTTTAACCTCATGTAGCAATTTCAGGTCATCTGCAAACAATAAACATAAGCTATGTCTGACGACCTCCGGCATTTCGTTTATCATTATAATAAATTCGAGAGGCCCCAAATTGCTGCCCTGGCTCACTCCGGACCTTGTGAAATATAGTTCGGACTCATAACCATTGTAGTCTACATACTGCTGCCTATCTTTCATGTAGCTAACGAAGAACTGCAATAAGTGTGGTGTACAGCCGACTTTTGCAAGCTTTCTTATCAAGACGTCATTGTCGACGGTATCGAATGCCTTTTTGAAATCAAAGTATGCCGTGTCTACCTGCACACCAGCATCGACTGCTGGTATTACCTTTGCCATGAAGTTGAGTAGATTGGTGGCCGTACTGCGCTCCGGCCTGAAACCGTGCTGCGCATCCGACAGTTGCGCTCGCACCTGTCGATGTACACAACGCTGGATGGCGGACTCGAACACTTTTGCTGGCGTTGACAGTACAGCCACTGGTCTATAACCACTGACATCTGGACCTGCTTTACCCTTAGGGACCGGAATGACACGCGTGATCTTCCACCGAGCCGGAAATGTCGCTTGTTTTAAACAGGTGTTAAAAATATGATGCAGTGGTTCTGCTAACACCCGGCCACAGTCTCTGAACAGAAACGCTGGAATTCCGTCAGGGCCAGATGACCGCTTCGGCTTGAGATTTACCAGCGCTTCGCTTACTTCTCGAAGGTTTAGAGTCCCTACATGTACTCTTGCGCTGGTCGCGCCGACCTCCTCCGCTGCAGCCCGCGCGTCTAGTCGAGGAGCTTCCTTATTGTACACAGACTCAAAAAAATCCGCGAATTGCCTCGCACACTCCACCTCGGTAAGATGTTGACCGTCCTTTATGATACTCTGCCTATTTACTGTACTTCTTTTTGATTTAATGTATTGCCAGAATGATTTTGGATCTTTTGCGAATTGGTACTGAATTTTAATTTTGTGTTCCTTGTGTGCCTTTTCTATTGATTTTTTAACAAGGGCTCTATATTTTGCAAATTCGTAGTAATCGGAATCTAACTTGGTATTTTTGAAATTCCTATGAAGTTGGGCTTTAATCTTTATGTTTTTAATAATATCTCTAGTGTACCATACAGGATACACGTACGGTGAATTTACACGACTAAGTTTTTTACGGGGTACACATTTATCTAAGATATAATTTAGTTTATCATAAAAGACATTTAACATTTCACACACATCGTGGACCTCATAGATTGCACTCCAGTCAGCAGAAGTCAAAGAGGAGTATAACAGCTGAAAATCGGCTTTATAAAAATTCCACTGCGGTCTATTATTGCCCCTGTCGCTGTTGGCGTCTACGGCACCAGCGGGAATCTCCGGCGTGGATGCCGACGCGGGGGCGGGGGCGGGGGCGAGACGCACACTCACCGCGAGCGGCGGGTGATGCACGTCGATGGGCACGAGCGGCTCGTCTGCCGCCACTACTGATACCTTCGCTCTAAAACCTGTATTCAAAACCAAATCCAGCTGACGACCTAAACAATTGGGTACTGCGTTGCTTTGAGTGAACTCGCAATATGACACAAAACATTCATAATAATTACTAATATTAACAGGACACGAATATAAATTAAAATCTCCTATCACAATAACTTCTTTGTATCTATCACATAACTTTTCTGTTATTCTAAATAAAACCAAATAATCATTCTCTGAACTACTAGGCGGGATATAAATGACACAACACAAAAACAAAAATCTACTATTTAAATAAATCGTTGCACAAACCATTTCAAAAACGCAGGTGTCTATCGACGCGTCCGCGATAGGTACTTGTCGTAGCTCATATCGGTGTGTGGCCCGCTCGATCACAACGAAGTATGTGATATCCCGGTGGGATAATTTCCGGATCTTGAATCGACTCATTGCAACCGGATTCTGTGATTGCGTAAATGTCAAAACTGGAATTGTCAAAAAGTTGGAAGAGTTCAGAAATAATATTGATTCAGTAGAATCAATATTATTTCTGAACTCTTCCAACTTTGTTCGAAGCCCTCTAACGTTTTGGTAAAAAATTTCTATGCTATTCGTTGGGTGTTGTTTTCGTTGACTTCCGAAACCAAATCCACTCATTAAATTCCGCGTTCATGGGCCAGACTTCTGATTGGTTCAATTTGTCATAACATTGCTCAGGAACTGCTACAATAAAAGACGAGTAATCTCGCTCTGTTTTGTGTTTAATTTTGTCTACTTTAATTGGTACATTTGGGCCACATACGTTTTTCACGTGGGCTGATATGGCTTCAATAGTAGTTTCTGGATTTAATCGCCAAATATGCAGGCACTTTTTCCGTTCTGTAGCTTAAATTGCCTTCAACTCCATGTTCGTTCCAACTCTTACATCTTTAGGTGGCCGGTTATTTTTTTTGTTTCTTACTGTTGTCCAGGTCGATCCATTATCCTCCGTTTCTTCATTCGTTGGGTCATTAGCCGCTAATGGGTTAGTACTGGAAGTAGTCTTTACCGCTAACGCAGACTTCGTGGCCCCACCGTTGTTTACTTTTTGAGAACTGGTGTAGGTAGAAGACGTTTTTTTTGGCGCTCGTGAGTTAGTACTGCTGTTTACACTGACTATTTCTGCAAAGGTAGCAGTAGGAAAAGAAGGAAGGTTGTCATGCAACTCCTCCATGATGGATTGAGTTTGTGCTCCCTGATACAACTTCGCATCTACTTTTTCCTCGACTACCCTTATCATTTTAATTATATTGTTTAGTTCAGATTTTGTTTGAGAAAACTGATTCAATAAGAGCGTTATAGTATCTGCTTGGCTGTCCATGCGAGCTATCATTTCAGATCTAAATTCTCTCAGTTTCAGTAGCTCTGAATCCGCATCCATTGTAGTTGGCGAAAAACGAGCTTGACTCCCACGCAGAATATTCACGTTATTAATTGGCGTTGCAGTGTTAGTCTCAAAGTCAGGTGTATTGAACTTGACAGGAATTTCACTATTCCCTTTTTTAGGTTTTGAACAAACGCATTCCGGACATATCCAGTTATTCTTATACGCCTGCGTATATGCCATAAACGCATCTTTATTTATTTCAAGACACGCTAGGTCGTACTTCCTCTTACATTTTGTATTGGAACAATCCATACATAAATCATTTATTATTGAACCACAAGCTCCGCAACTGTTAGGCATTTTTATTTGGTTCAAAACACAACATTACAAAATTCAAAAACTTGTAGGTAGGTAACTGTCGCGCCGCGCACCTGCGTCGCGTTCCGCACAGGTGCAATAAGGATGAATTATTATTTTGCCACGATTTCGCGAAACAGTTCACTCCACTTTAGTACTTATTACACTTAGTTTTCAATACACTTTAAGAGTCCATATTGCATAGGTACATTATTAATTTAATACTCCAAAATTTGGGTAAGATAACAAAAAAAACACGTCTGCACCTGAGCGCGACACTGCACATTCTTATTATTATATGTACTAGTAATACATATAGGATGTAGGCATATATTTGACGGCACGGTTGGCGCAGTGGCTGAACGATTGACTGCTGCGGTGCGTTTCGCGGGTTCGATTCCCGCACGGTACAAATATTTGTATGACCTACAGGTAGTTGTTTCGGGTCTGGCCGTTTGTGTATGTGAGTTTAAATGTTTGTAAACGCACCCACGCCACGCCACGGTACAGGAGAAATTCCTAGTGTATGGCAACGTTTTTTAAATAAAAAAAATGTATAGTGAAATGTAACATATACGATTGTTAATAAAGGCTTTAATAATTCTTTCCTTATCTACTTCACATCTTAAAATTACATTTTTAAATATTTCTTAGAAAATAAGTAAATAATAAAAAAAACATTTAAAAATATAAAAAATAGTTTTCCGCCGGTAACAGGAGCAGGGTCCAAGCTACCGGTGGTTAGGGCTCCAGAGACAGCTGAACCTCACAATACGAGCCGTATCGACGAGTACTATCTGACAAACTGTCAGACAGATTGACAGACAGACTGTCAGACAGATTGACAGACAGACGGACAGAAAGACTGACAGACAGACTGTCAGTCAAACTGTCAGACAGATTGACAGACAGACTGTCAGACAGATTGGCAGACAGACGGACAGAAAGACTGTCAGACAGACTGTCAGACAAACTGTCAGACAGATTAACAGACAGACGGACAGAAAGACTGACAGACAGACAGATTGACAGAAAGATGGACAGACAGACTGTCAGACAAACTGTCAGACAGATTGACAGACAGACTGACAGACAGACTGTCAGACAAACTGTCAGACAGATTGACAGACAGACTGTCAGACAGATTGTCAGACAGACGGACAGAAAGACTGTCAGACAGACTGTCAGACAAACTGTCAGACAGATTGACAGACAGACGGACAGAAAGACTGTCAGACAGACTGACAGACAGACTGTCAGACAGACTGTCAGACAGACTGTCAGACAGATTAACAGACAGACGGACAGAAAGACTGACAGACAGACAACGGAAAACAGTGATCCTATAGGGTTCTGTGTTTTTCTGCTGAGGCACGGAATCCTAAAACTTGTTAAAGCTAGGCACATTCTATATACAAACCTCTATGCGGTCCTGGTCTCCTACCCACTGTAGTCTTCTGATCCTTCTCCGAAACTGTTCTCAAGTGAAGAATCCCTCCTTGATTCTCAATGAAGTACTGGGCCCTCTTGGTTGTTGGGGTTGATTGATCGGAATTACTCTGGGTTGTCGGCTTAGGCATTAGGTCATTGAGGAAGAAAAGATGTGGTTTAGACTTGAATTCTTTTTTCAATTCTTTTTTCAATTGTTTCTTTGATAAGATTTGAGTTTTAGAGAGATCTCTTCCAAGGGTATTTTTGGCTGGTGGAGAAAATTCAATTTATTTAAACACTAGCTTTTGCCCGCGGCTTCGCTCGCGGAAATCATCAATTACCTCCCCCCGCTCCAGAGCGGTGGAAGTTATTTGATGATTTCCAAACCCAAAAAAAATAAACGTGCACCTTTTCTCGACGTTTTAGGTTTAAGTAATGTGAAATAAAATGATTTTGATAAACTGTATTAAAGGACAAACTTTACATTGCCGTTGCAATTAGGTTTGTAATCAGATTTTTTTTTGTGATGCATCTCCAAATTTATGGGCTATAGAGTTTTATTTCTCTTGATTGTTGCTTTATGAAATTGCTTCTCGCCAATTTTGGCCATGATTAATGGTCAAATATAGGTTTTAATTTCCTCTGTTATTGTATGGGATAGGCGACATAAATGGCCATATCGATTTAGTGGTTTGATCACTTTTCCAAGATCTTGGTCTTGGTCTTGACAGACATACTGATGGCGGACGTACAACAATAATAAAGATTCCATATTTTTCCTTTTAAGGTACAGATGTCTAAAAACCGGTCAAGAGCGAGTCAGACTCTCGCACCGATGGTTCCGTACAAACTTGCGACGTAAACAGCCATATCTTTTGATTGCGTAGACTTAGAGGGTTGATTTTTACACAACACAAAGGGGTCACAGTGTTTAGTATATGGTTTTAATTTCAACTCGATTACTGAACGCGATTCTGAGGGTGTTGACAGATAGACTAATAGACAGACTGTCAGACAGATATACATACAGACTATCAGACAGACTGTCAGACCGACTGTCATACAGACTGTCAGACAGATAGACAGACAGACTGTCAGACAGACTGTCAGACAGACTGTCAGAGAGACTGTCAGACAGACTGTCAGACAGATTGAAAGACAGACTGTCAGTCAGACTGTCAGGCAGATTGACAGAGAGACTGTCAAGCAGATTGACAGAGAGACTGTCAAGCAGATTGACAGACAGATTGACAGACAGACTGTCAGACCGACTGTCATACAGACTGTCAGACAGATAGACAGACAGACTGTCAGGCAGATTGACAGACAGACTGTCAGACAGATTGATAGACAGACGGACAGACAGATTGACAGACAGACTGTCAGTCAGACTGTCAGACAGATAGGCAGACAGACTGTCAGACAGACTGTCAGACAGATTGACAGACAGACTGTCAGTCAGACTGTCAGGCAGATTGACAGAGAGACTGTCAAGCAGATTGACAGACAGACTGTCAGACAGATTGACAGACAGACTGTCCGACAGATTGACAGACAGACTGTCAGACCGACTGTCATACAGACTGTCAGACAGATAGACAGACAGACTTTCAGACAGACTGTCAGGCAGATTGACAGACAGACTGTCAGACAGATTGATAGACAGACGGACAGACAGATTGACAGACAGACTGTCAGTCAGACTGTCAGGCAGATTGACAGACAGACTGTCAGACAAATTGACAGACAGACGGACAGACAGATTGACAGACAGACGAGCAACAAAGTGATCTTACAAGGGTTCTGTGGTTTTCTTTTAGAGGTACAGAAATCTAAAAAAAAACTTAAATACTTACTTGTTATACTGTAATTCGGTGTAAATCCAACTTTACTAGCCAAAGTTTGGAACCATTTTTCAACTGGTGTGTATGGTGTGACTTCCCGAAGCCACTGCTTCTTATAATCTTCATATTGGGTCAGAAGAGACAAATTATATGTAGACCCTTTGCTTGAATGTCCTCTACGGAAGGTTTTGTGACGAAAGCTTCGTTTAGTAGGGACTGGTCTAGAACAGTTATGTGAACTTGTAGATTTAGGACGAAAAGGTTTGTGAATCACACTTGGTTTTGAACTGGTTTTTCTTGTAGATTTTACAGGATTTGGTATCCGTAGTATTTTACCAAACCTTTTTTGATACATCGGTTGTGGTAAGGACAGTTCTGTAGGTAGAAATGACGGTTGCTTTTTTGTAGAAGATAGATTTTGGGTTTGTTTAGTAGACACTCTGGCACCAGCACGAAGTCTTGGTACAGTTGTCTTCGTATTCTGGAGGGGAAAGATCTCATTCCATTTCAAGTGATGATCATTCAACTCAGTTGTGTATAGTGTTATAGTGACGGGGAATGATGGACGTGATCTGACAAAGGGAAAGTTGTGGTCCAGGTCAATTGAAGAAGTGTTGTCCAACCACCAATTCGTGGTGTCCTGGGTCTGCATAACTGTGGTGTCAATTAAGGGTGTGTCTTCGTGGAATTTCTTCTTTGCTTCTTTGATAAAGGTCTTCACTTGAAGATAATTGTCGTGATGTAGTTTTAGTAGGACGGTTTCGTTGAATTTTGCTGGAATTGAGATTATAATTATTTTCAACTAGCTGACGCCCACGGTTTTCCCGCGTGATATCGACATGAGAAGTATCCTATGTGTTATTCCTGACTATAATATACCTTTGCGCCAAATTTCATCAAGATCCGTTCAGTCGTTTTGACGTGAAAGAGTTAAATGAACGACGATTAGACGTTAAATGTAGTTATTAATTTAGAAAATGTTACGCCACAGACTACCTACAGTCCTGTTTCTCCTCCTTTAAATCCATCCCAACTAAACGAGTGACTAAAAGAGTGATGGGTCTGAATGTTGATGGACGGAGAGCGAGAGGAAGGCCAAAGAAAAGATGGATGGATTGTGTAAGAAATGATATGATAGAGAAAGGAGTAAATGATGCCGTGACGTCCGATAGGGGGGAGAATGGAAGAAGAAAACGTGTTGCGTCGACCCCAAATAGAATGGGACGAGGGCAGGAAGGTGATGATTTAAATGCGAAAAAACCCTTAAGAACAACTTCTGTCTCGCTCTTCGGAGATAACCACCTTAATGGTGTCAGCAATAATAAAAAAATCTTACATTTCCCATAATCGACGCAATCGAACAAGTCAAAATGTAAAAATATACTTGTTATTAGCAATATCATAGTTTTCAATCACTTAATCAATTACTTAATGATTTCATTGATCAGTCCATAATTACTTATATCAAGTAAATAAATTATCTTTAGATTAAACATTTCACAAAAAAACTGTTTTAAATCTGTACTTTTTATAAAACAATTGTTTAAAAGTAGTTACTTTTTTCTGAAGTAGTGACTATTTCTGTTTTATTTATTAACTATTAACTGGCGCCCGCGGCTTCGCCTGCCTGATATCGAAAAAAAAAGTATGTTATGTGTTATTCCAGACTAAGATCTACCTCCGTGCCTAATTTCATCAAGATCCGTTCAGCCGTTTTGACGTGAAAAAGTAACAAACATCCAAACATCCATATATCCGGATGGATATCGATTTCACAAACATTCGAATTTATAATATTATATTAGTGGACTCAGTATAGTCGTATCTGCCAATAGCATAATTGCTAAGAGCCGCGACCAATACCTGAGGAGGCTCTCGTAAGGCAGCTGGATCAAGGGTTTGATACAGAAAGCGGTACTCCTGGATACGGCTCGTATTGTTAGGAGGTTCCTTTCTCTGGAGCCCTGACCGCCGGTAGCTTGGACCCTGTTCCCGATACCGGTGGGCTACTATATTTATATTTTTAAATGTTTTTTTATTAAGAAATATTTAAAAATGTAAAATTATGTAAATTAATTCATAAATGAACGAGAATATTAGTAGGATCCGCGCTGTAACCCGCGGAGAAAGATTATGTTTGAGTAATTTGATCATCTCACAGCACAGTGTATTTTTCTGGGGAAAAAAAGATAGCCTAAGTGTTAATCCAGAATATAAGTTATCTTAAAACAAAAATTTATCCAAAACATCTAAGCTGGGGCCTTAGTCTGCTATTACAATGGCGTCAGAATGGTCGATCACTGATCGCATAATGGTTGATTTTGACAAGTTTAGTATGTAGTAGATGTCAAAATCAACCATTATGCGATCAGTGATCGACCATTCTGACACTATTGTAATAGCAGACTAAGGCCCCTGTTAAGGAGTAACAAACATACAAACTCTCGCTTTTATTATATTAGTACACTAAATGATTTATTTTATTTTATTGAATTGGAAATGAAATATAGTTGATATGTGCTGCATATAACCAGTTTTATTGTTCCATAAAAATGCTAGTATATTTATATTAAACTGAAACTGGATCTTGGAGGTCAGATAGGCAGTCGCTCCATGTAAAATACTGGTATTCAGCTGCATCCGGTTAGACTGGAAGCCGACCCCAACAAACTTGGGTAAAGGCTAGGTAGATGATGGCTTATTGCATTATTTAAACTGTCACTTACAAGACATACATGTTTTTTTTAAAAAAAAAAACGTTTGCCCACACTAGGAATTTCTCCTGTATCGTGGGTGCGTTTACAAACATTTAAACTCACATACACAAACAGCCAGACCCGAAACAACTACATGTACGTCTATGTATGTATTTTTTTTGAATTTTGAATAATTTTTTTGTTCCGTGCGGGGATCAAAGCCGCGACTCGCAGCACAGCAGTCAATCGCTCAGCCATTGCGCCAACCGTGTTGACTTTCATTTGTTAGGCCCATAGCACACGGCGTATTTTAAACGCACAGACGACGCATAGATTACGCCCGTATACGCAATTCAAACGAGATTCGATCGCAACCTTGTAACTTAAGCACACGGGGCGATTGTGAAACGCGCCTCTACTGCGCGTATACGCGCAGATACAGCGATACAGACGCGCTGTAGTCGCAGCACACAATAAACTGTTATTGCAACTGAAGCGCGGGCGATGTAGTGGTGGCGTGAGCGCACCCCCCTTTCCCCTACTCCGCTCCTATGTACGCGCGTTTGTATCGCTTCAAACGCGCGTGTACGCGCTTCATGCGCGCGCTTGTAATATCAATGCAAACGCAACAATCAGTGTCTACAGCACCGAAGACGCGCGTTCCAGAAACGCGTGTCTTCTGCGCGTTTAAAATACGCCGTGTGTTATGGGCTTTATGAGTTTCCAATATTTCGACATAGTTACAGGCGCTATGATCGTGGAATGACTGGAAAATGAAGGGGTTGGTATAATAGGCTAGATTACAAAAAAAAATTAGTCCGTCTTTTAGATTATTAAAAAATAAGGGACACGTATACAACGTGTGACGTCACGCGTTGTTGCATTTTTTCGCAACGAGTGACGTCGGCTATATTTTTGTATTTTTTGGTTTAATTTACAAATAAAAAAATACGTGTCCATTATATTATTAAGCTATTGCATAGCTTCTATCGCGGGCCTTGAGCGCGGGGACCGAATCCAGAAATTCCGTAACGAAGAAAATCATGACTCTCTCCACTCCGACGGGCACGGAGGTGTGGCTTGTCTAACGTCATTTACACAATACGGTCAGTTATTTCAATCCCAATTCTAATGTTTTAATAGCGTGTTTGGTAGAGGATCGGATAGTCAATCGACATTACGCTGGATCAAACCCAAGGTCTTGTTTTTCTTTTTGCGACTTCTTTTCATTGGAAGTACTTTTTAAATATTATATTTAGTTTGTTTATTTATTGCATAAGTTGATAAAAAATGCTATGCAATAGCTTTACCGCGGCAGTCCCCGAGTGCCACACGTATTTTTTTTTTAATACTTTGACCCTGGAAACTACTCTATGTTAAGGTGCAGACAAATCTATCTACTCTCTTTCTTAGTCTTTTGCTACGTAGAGTACTTGGAACTCGATGTAAAGTTAAGGCTAAACAGACTCAGTTAGGCCGTGTCGACGGCGTGTTCGTGTTCCACGCGAGCCTCAAAGAGATGTCAGCAAAGCAGAGGGGCCTGCCAGGGCCACCGCCTGCCGGGGTTGCGGGTTGTTCGAAAGAGATACCGCGGCCCCGGAACACAAAGGGCAAAAGAACATGTATAGGTATTAATCAGTAAAAGTCTGACCCTCCCTCCCGCTCCTCCCAGAACGAGGAAAGTTATTTGATCATTTCCCATCAGGCAAAAAAAACGTATCACTTATTAGCGTCGAAATATCGGGTGTTTATAACAACAGAAAATCACGAAAGATATTACGTCAGTGACATCATCATTTCCCTGCCCTTGTCCCATTCTATTTGGGGTCGGCGCAACACGTTTTCTTCTTCCATTCTCCCCTATCAGACGTCACGGCATCATTTACTCCTTTCTCCTTTATATCATTCCTTACACAATCCATCCATCTTTTCTTTGGCCTTCCTCTCGCTCTCCGTCCATCAAGATTCAAATCCATCACTCTTTTAGTCACATGTCCTTCATCCCTCCTCATTACATGTCCATACCAAGACAAACGATTCCCTTTTAATTTTTCTGTAACAGGCGCAACTTTCAAACTTCCTCGAATATACTCATTCCTTACTTTACCCATTCTTGTCACTCCACACATCCATCTCAACATTCTCATCTCCGCTACATGCAATCGTTTTTCATCCACCTTTTTTTACAGCCCAGCATTCTGACCCATACAGTACAGGTCTAATCACGGACTTGTTTAAATATAATAATATTATTTATTCGCGTTGCTAGGCAACAGGGGGGTTCTGTTGCCTAGTCTAGCAAAGATGCTTGCGATTTCATGACATGATTTAATTTTTCGAACGAACATATATTTAAGTGCATTGCTACTAGTCCGTGTTATAGAAGTATTTGCAAATCCTTACTAATATTATAAAAACGAAAGTGAGTTTGTTTGTTACGTCTTTACGCCTTAATGGCTGAACCGCTTTTGATGAATTTTGGTACAAAGATAGGTGGGACCCTGGGGACGGACATAGATTTTAAAAAAAGTGGGAAATGAGGAAGAAAGAGGGAAGAAAAGGGAAAACTTAGCTTTGCTATTACAATCAATAAGGCGCAAGGGCAAAAGCTACAGGTAGCAGGTACCTGCAAATCAGGAAAACGGATGTGTTAACCCGAATTTAACGAGAGCGAAGCCGCGGGCAAAAGCTAGTTACATAATAACAAGACAATTAATTATCGTGGATTCCGATACTTTTATAACACAGGGCTGTTTTGAACGCTGTAGGCCTACCATGACGTCTTAAAGCAGAACTTATTCCACTGAGGGAAAGAGACAGAGCTATACAGGGTGTCTAGCACCATCTCTTTCCCTCAGTGGAATAAGTTCTGCTTAAGGGTAGCTGTCCTTTAAAAGACACCTCTGTCAAACTTCCTCTTATATGCATTTTTCTTTGTCCATTTTAGTAGCTTAGTTGTTTTCATGGATGGATAATTATTGTCGGGCCTACGCTGTCCTCTAATACTTAACCTCTTACTGCATGAATTATGAAGGATATACAATAAAAAATATTTTTATGTAAATTTGTGTTTATTTATGTTTGGTTAAACTCTAGAAACAGGAAAAAAAAATATGTACTTATTATATAAGAAGTTATACAGTGAAGCCATATATGGCTTCGTATGCATTTTGGCAAAATGGGCTGAAAGCATATATGGCTTCGTATGCACAGTTATTATATTTTGTGAAAATCTTTAAAGCAGTTTCTTTTCTCATTATAACATGTAAAATACCTCGCATTTTTCACATTAAGTGTAAGACCGAAGCTTTGAGCAGTTTTGACATAATTGGTGTTGGTTTTTGGCCCAAATAGGAAAATGATCGAGGTTGTCAGTACGTACTGAAGTCAATGGTAAATCTTGATGCCTGAACTTTCGAGATGAGTATAAATTTGCGTTTCCCATGAATAGGAAGTTATTTTTATCGTATGGCTTCATTTTGTCAGATTTCCATTGTACCAGGTCTTTTTTTTATATTTTCACCCTTTTTTTTATTTGACTGTAGTTTCTGTAAAGGTATGTTGTCATCAGAGCTTTCTGAGTCAAACTCAGGTATAACGATATCTCTTTTTTTGGGTTAACGAGAAGAGGAAGGTTCATATTCTGGGTCTGAATCAGAAACAAGGTCATCATCACTTAAAAAGCCATCACCAGGGATAGGATTTCCATGCTTTCAGAAATGGATTCTACTTGCTTTTATGGATGCATAAAAGCAAGAAGAATCCATTTCTGAAAAAGAAGAATGATAAGCCTTAGTGCATACAAAGCCATATATGACTGACAGTACTATAGCGGGAACGCACACGAAGCCATATTTGGAATTTGCAAAAACTGGGTCAAAATTGTAACAAAAACATACATGAACACAAAAATAACTAACACTCGTCATAGTGCATGATTCAAGGAGTATATAATTATTTTATTTGATTTACTCACTCAACGTTTTATATATTTTTTTCAATAATATGTTTATTACTCACTTAGTTCCAATTCAACAGCCGGCCGCGCATCAAATACACTCAAATATTTCATTAACCATAGACTTACCATTGATTAAAAAAATATGTTTTGTTTAACTGAGATATAATAGACACTATTCAATATTTGTTTTCTTATTTTAATGTTTGGATAAACTGTAAAAAAATATTAAAAACGGGAAGCCATAAACGGCTTGGCATGCGGTAAGAGGTTAAGTACTAACGCTGTAACAACAACATTGTAAAACCAAATGATTTTAAAAGAGTAACCATGGAGTTTCTTGCTGGTTCTTCTCCATAGGAAACGACCAACACTAACCGTGCACATTTTCTCGACGTTTTATAAGTGCCCATGTAGACCTATGTGAAATAAAAATATTTTGATTTTGACACATAGAATTATGGGTAGAAGTATCAATAAAACTATTTGTATTTATTATAATCAATTTTATGAGGAATTCTTTTCGGTTGTCTACACAGAGTTCAATGATACGTTAAAAATAAAAACTAAATCTATTAGCCCAAACTTTATGTTTAGTGATTGGGCAACTAAGGGTATAAGAAAAAGTAGGGAACGATTGTTTGAGCTTTACGGCCTTAAGCCTTACTTCAACTCAGAAACTTTCAATCACTATGTTGCAACTTACTCAAAAATTTTTAAAAACACCTGCAAATTAGCTAAATCTTTATTCATTAGCAACAAGATTAAATCCGCCGATAATAAAATTAAGACGGTTTGGAAAATCATTAATAGTGAAACTAACAGAAACAAAAAATGTAATAATGAGATCACACTAGAGTCTTCGCGTGGTCTTCTAACCACTAAAAACGAAGTTGCTCAAGAATTTGTAGATTTCTTTACTAGTATCCCACTTAAAACTACTGAAACATTAAATTCTTCACCCTTGCTTTCCATTGATTTATTAAGAGCAAACGTTTCACCATGTCCGGTTGAGTTTCAATTTAGGCATATTAACCCCACTGCAGTCATTAAAGCTTTCAAGCAAATCAAAATCAAATTAACCGAAGATCTTTGGGGAATGTCTATTAAAGTTTGTCAAGCTATTATTGAGACTATAGCACCGTACTTAGCCTTAATATTCAATTTGTGTGTGGACCAAGGAGTTTTTCCGGACCTTATGAAATACAGTAAAGTTATACCCCTTTTCAAATCTGGGGATAGTAAAGACACCAATAACTATAGACCCGTATCCGTTTTGCCGGTTTTCAGCAAGGTGTTTGAAAAGGTAATGCTAAATCAAATGCTCAACCACTTTAACACCAATAAGATCTTACATGAAAAACAGTATGGTTTCACCAAAGGACGTTGTACGACTGACGCTGGTGTTACCTTGTTAAAACACATATTTACTGCGTGGGAAGAGGCACAGGATGCCATAGGAATCTTTTGTGACCTTTCAAAAGCGTTTGATTGTGTTAGCCACGAAACCCTACTCTTGAAACTTGAACATTACGGCCTAGGAAAACTTGCGCTTAGTTTAGTAAAATCATATTTAAATGATAGACAGCAGCAAGTGCAAATAAATGGTGTCAATTCAATGGGTTTAAATGTAAAGATGGGTGTACCACAAGGATCGATATTAGGTCCCTTCCTCTTTTTAGTATATATTAATGATCTACCCCATTTATTTAAAAACCAACCACAAATGGTGTTGTTTGCTGACGATACCTCTTTAATATTTAAGATAAACAGACGTGCCACAAATCTTGACGACGTAAATAATGCCCTAATGCAGGTACATAATTGGTTTACCGCTAATAATTTAGTATTAAATGGGAAAAAAACGAAGTGTATAAGATTTGCTCTACCAAATGTCAAAAACAGTGAGTGTGACATAGTATTGAATCAAGAGAAACTAGAATTCGTCGAAAAAACTGTTTTCTTGGGAATAACACTCGATTCAAAGCTACAATGGGGTCCGCATATAACATCTCTTGCAGGACGCCTTAGTTCAGCAGCATATGCTGTAAGAAAAATCCGTCAGTTTACTGATGTAGATACCGCGAGGCTAGTCTACTTTAGTTATTTTCATAGTATCATGTCATACGGTATTTTACTTTGGGGCCATCAGAGCCATATATAACCTACGTAGGCGAGATTCTTTAAGGGAACAGTTTAAGGATATTAACATCATGACAGTACCTTGTCAATATATTTATGAAAACATCATGTATGTCAGGAAAAACTTGCATATTTTTAGTAAAAGAGGTGACAGACACAATTATAATACTAGAAATAGGGACCAATTAGTTCAGCCGGGTTTCAGGTTGGCTAAAGTGGACTCATCTTTCATGGGGTACTGTTTGAAATGCTACAATAAAATACCTCCCCACATTCTTCAACTGAATGAAACGAAATTTAAATCTTGTATTAAACGCACACTATGTAGGCAAGCATATTATAAGTTGGGGGATTATATTGATGATAAAAATGCTTGGCTTAATGCTGGTCCTGCTCCAGAAGAATAGGGGTAAACTCATTGATTGGTATCCGAAGCTATAGTGGAAGCTGCAGAAGATTGTAAGACTATCTTTGCAATGTATAGAATCAATTCTCTAGTATTGTATAATTATTAAGCCCATATGTGAGTGCTATGTATTATTATTGACTTGACGAAGCCCTGGTGGTTGATAGTGTCATGCTCACTTAAATGTCTCGCTGATGGTGGCGGGTGTGTCGGGTCATTTAGCTCCCTTCAAAATGGTCGAGCTGAATGGGGCTGATCCATACGTCATGTTCGTGAACGGGCGCTGTCAGTTGGGACTGGTAATTTTTAGCTACCACGGTTCATTTTTAACTTATTTAGATTTAAAATTAAATTTTGCTTTTTATTTACTCTGGACGCTCTTACTGTGCACGTCTTTCTACATCGTTCTCACATATTTGTATAATTTCAACATGAATGATGTAAATACAATTTTGTAAAAATATTATAATTTAAAAGAGTGTCCATGGAGTTTCTTGCCCATTCTTCTCCATAGAGATCAACGCTTTGGAATGGGCAACTACAGTACTTTCACAAGTTATTATGCCTTGTGACCGGGACTGTAGATTAGTTTTGTTTCTTGACATTCAAAAGTGCCTGTAATGGTCTAATTGAAATAAATGGTTTTGACTTTTGACTTTGACTTATGATTAAATATATTTATTAAGTTATTTTAAGTGATACTTGCAAAAAGTCCGAGATCGTCAAAATAAGTAACGTCAAGTAAAGAATATATTTATATATTAAATAGTATATCCACTTTTGACCTCCTGAAATATGATGTAATATTATAGACTGGACAAGAAAAATTTTGAGCTTTCGCTGATAGAATAGTCGACATGCCAAATGCCCAGATGCAAAATGAGAAAAAAAAAGAACTCGTTAATTGCAAAATAACATTTGAATGCTAAATTTTAATATTAGAACCACGTACCTCTCAAACCATAGACAAGACAATTTTGTTTAATAGTTGTTACTCGCGATCTTCGTTCCTTATTTGAATTGTTTTTTTTTAAACAATATCCACAGTTTTTTTTAAATGGAACAATTGTCTTTTGTTTGTAGAGCCAGTTATTCCTTATTGCGCCAGCTATCCGTCCAGCCGTTTCAGACAAATAAAAAAATGATTTTTGTAATAAGTATCGTATATATATACTTTCATATGTTACAGTGAAAAGCTGTTTTTAAAATTAGATATTTCATTTTTTATTTATATACATAGATATAGATTATAGAGAACTTATAATTATAAATATATTCTAAGTATTTTCCACAATCACGGCATTTGTGTGAATATTTTTTTTTTAACATTTTATGATGCCCGTCTTATAATTAAAATCTACTTTTAATAAAAACATTATTTTTGTATAAGAATACTCGATGTCAGATAATGCTTGCGAATGTCGTTTTTAATAGATGTGCACGTCAATTGATGACATAAATAATGGAATGACCAGTAACATAAAATATAATTCTCGATTCATTTTATAATTGAGTTTTGAGGTTTGCGTTGTCAATGATGTTGCTCCACGGAGACTTACTATAGTTAGAAAACACAAGCAGATAAAGACTTGCACAACCATTTCCTCACTTTGAAGATCTTCAATATACATCTTTTCTATTTTTATCCACGTATTTATTTATTAAACAAGAACGAGAGCCTGTATGATTTGTGATCATGATGCTTCTCTGAATTTTCTTGACAATCTCTTTGCCTTGCTGTACTCGCTTCAACTGAGGACTGTATCAACTCAATAATATCTCTGGCCCTATCATTAAACAGTGTCCTAATACTTTTCTCAGCAGAATTAGATTCATGATGGCCTCTAGAAATTACTATATTATTTTCTATAAACCGTCGGTTATTCTCTACTGAGTCCTCGTTATCGATGGATGCTGTCCGCCCGATTGTATCGATTAAATGGTTGATATCTGAGACGTCATTGGCTTCGGGTTGTGGGTGTATGTGTTCGTGGTTATGGTGTTGGTCAGTATCTTTTACTGTAGCAGCCTTTTCAAGTATGGCGTCTTCAACTGTAGCATCCTGTTCGACAGTTGCATCTGCTTCGAGAGTTGCTGCAATTCTTTCGACAGTAGCGTCGTCTTCTGGTTCAGCGATTTTTTTGACTGTTGCTGCAATGTCTTCTATAGTATCTAGTGCAGTTACATTATCTTCTACAGTGGCCTGTTCATACTCAACTGTTGCTGCCCTATCTTCTACGGTAACTTCAACGTCTTCTACAGTTACTGCCTGATCTTCTAAAGTCACTTCTACATCTTCTACGGTAGCGGCTCTTTCTTCAACTGTCGCTTCTACATCTTCAGTGGCTTCTAAATCTTCAACCGTTGCAGTCCTAGCTTCTACTGTTGCATCTGCTGCTTCTACTGTTGCATCTGCTGCTTCTACTGTTGCATCTGCTGCTTCTACTGTTGCATCTGCTGCTTCTACTGTTGCATCTGCTGCTTCTACTGTTGCATCTGCTAGTTCTACTGTTGCATCTGCTAGTTCTACTGTTGCACCTGCTCGTTCTAATGTTGCATCTGCTTCTATAGTTGCATCGATATCTTCGACTGTTGCTTCAACATCTTCGACTGTTCCTGCAAGATCTTCCATAGTAGCCTCTATATTTTCAATGGTTGCACTATCATCTTCTACAGTAGCGGATTTCAAAATGGCTGGTTTAACATGATGACGATGTTTATGAAGTAACTTTTTTACCAATTTGGGTTCAACTTCTTCATCTTCACTCTCTTCAATCACTACAAGTTTATTTTTTCCAGATTTTTCAACGGTTTCATTGCTTTCGACAGTACTATCATCGCTTTCTTTTTCATCGGCGCTTAAATCTTTGGATTCTTTTGCATTAGAGTCTTCGCTGGATTGTACATTGCTAGAAGCGCTAGGAGAGTCGACATCATCGCCTTCTCTTAACGTATTAGCATTTGCATCCTCACTGTTTTCCTTAACCTCTTCCTCAGAAGACTGCTGTTCCTCACTTGTAGACTTATCGTGTTCTAACTCAGAAGTATTAGAAGAACTGTTATCATCATTTGCTTCAGCATGGTCAACATGTTTACGCTTTGCAGCGGACAGGATATAGGCTAGAGGTTTAGCTCCATTCTTTCCATGTAACGGAGTAATTTCTACCACTTGCTTCTTATGAGAGTTCAGTTTCCTCCATCCTTTCCGCTTATGTTCTTCTGAACCTCTGTACGGTAAAACCTGGATGACCTTCTTACCAGCTTTGCTCCTTCTGTGGGCTCTTTCGTTATCTCTAGCTTCGCTCTGTGCTAGGCTGCGTTCGAGGAGTGGTATGAGAAGTTCAGCGATGTTGCCTTCATGATGGTGGTGGGCTACGAACGGCTCCAGGTCGTTAGGAGGAGACTCGCGGGTGTCGACGCTGCGGCATGAGTGCGGCGCCACCCAGCTGCACAGGAGACATAAGGCTGGAACAGAAGTAGGTAAAGATATCGTTAGGTCGTTCAATGCAGCATCACGTATGAAGAATTTCTTCTAGTGTTTAGCAAAGAAGAGTAACTATGGAGTTTTTTTGCCGGTTCTTCTCCATAAGAAACGACCAACCCGAACCGTGCATCTTTTCTCGACGTTTTATAAGTGCCCATGTAGGTGTATGTGAAATAAAAATATTTTGATTTTGATGTTAGCAACTATAACACAGAAAAAAACTATAGAAAACTGGGGGCACAACCCGTACCATGAAAAATGAACTTTCTGCACTCTACAAGCTAGTTAACAGATATATAAAAAGAGACTACAAAAACCACAGACTAAATACTATTAAAAATCACTTGCAACAAAGGGGAAGCTCAAAAAAGTCTACAAAGAACTTGGAACAATCAAACCTGGATAAAAAGATTAAAAAGGTGCAATGAAGACTTTTATAAACGAAAAGACATTATTACTGCTGCAACTGAATTTTATAAGGACTTATACAGCGATAAGCGACAAACCAATATTAAACTAAAAGATAACAACGAAGAAATAACCTCTGAGACTTACATAAACCCAGTCAATGAAATCGAGATAATTCAAGCAATAAATAGGCTTAAATCAGACAAAAGCCCAGGTCCACAACATCACAAACGAAGAAATAAAAGTAGCGCACGCCACACTAGGTAAACCTTTGACGAAACTATTCAATTTGATATTGCAATACACCGATACGCCAGCGATACTAAATTAAAACTAACCATAATATTAAGAATAGGAATCAGTACTAACATTAAACTAAGTACTCGTACTTAATTAGAATAGAATAGATTTTGATTTTCTCTCAAAAAGGTACTTTATTTGGTTCATGTCATATGTCAAATGAGATTTGTAACCTCTGTGAGAGCTGTAGGCCTACCATGACGTCTTAAAGCAGAACTTATTCTTCTGAGGGAAAGAGATGGTGCTAGACACCCTGTATAGCTCTGTCTCTTTCCCTCAGTGGAATAAGTTCTGCTTTAAGACGTCATGGTAGGGTAGCTGGAGTCTATAATGGGTTCGGGACCATAATAATTATACCTTAATTATAAGAACATTGTATAGTTTGCAGAAAATAAATGGCTTTTTTATTTTATTTTATTACGAACGATAACACGCTCTATTTTTGTAATTTTGTTTTGGAACTCCAATCCTTAAAATGAATAAATTTCAGTTTATGAGTGATAGAGAGTTATTGAAAGGCAGTCGTTTGTCTTGGTATGGTTAAAAGAGTGATGGATCTGAATGTTGATGGACGGAGAGCGAGAGGAAGGCCAAAGAAAAGATGGATGGATTGTGTAAGGAAAGATATAAAGGAGAAAGAAGTAAATGATGCCGTGACGTCTGATAGGGGAGAATGGAAGAAGAAAACGTGTTGCGCCGACCCCAAATATAATAAGACAAGGGTAGGAAAATGATGATGATGGGTGTTAGAGGGTTAACCTAAAGATCGATTCGAGCAGCTATTATTATTTAACCACAGCTCATTTAACGTTAAACCTTTTTGTAAAAAATAAAAACGACTTCCAAAAAAAAAAAACTAAAAAGTGGAAAATAACTTTATTTCCGGATGTCGCTTTTGTTGGTTTCTTTGATTTAGCCTCAGACCAGAGTTATGAGGTAACACACACAAAAAAAATACAGTTGAATTGAGAACCTCCTCCTTTTTTGAAGTCGGTAAAAAACTTATTTATAACTTTAATAATAATTTGTACTTACCAATGGTTAGGTACATCTGTGCTAGGCGAATGCGCACTGAGCATGCGCCTGCGCATGTATTTATACAACGCACTTGACTCTGTGTGAGTGCGTGAACGACCGAGACGGATGGCTGCGAATTTTGTTAATCGGAAGCGGTTGGTGAGCTTCAAAGAAATTGACGGGCCTGTTGGTCTAGTGGTTAGTGGCCCTGACTGCTAAGCCGGAGGTCGTGGGTTCGATTCCCACCCAGGACAAACTTTGTGTGATGAGCATGATTGTTTGTTCTGTGTCTGGGTGTGATTTATCTATAATATGTATGTATTTATAAATTATATAAGTATGTATATCAGTTGTCTGGTTACCATAACACAAGCTCTGCTTAGCTTAGGATCAGATGACCGTGTGTGAGTTGTCCCAAGATATTTATAAAAAAAAAATGACATTTGAAACCCTCGATCTTGATTTTTAGAGGCTGGTCCTTATTTATTTACTTAAAAGAATACAAGCTAACAGTGTAACCAAAAAACTTATATTCTAAAACTAGCTTTTGCCCGCGGATTCGCTCACGTTTTTTCGGGGTAACACAGTTCCCTTTTCCCGATTTACAGGTACCTGCTACCTGTAGTTTTTGCCCTTACGCCTTATTTATTGTTATAGCAATGCTAAGTTTTCCCTTTTCTTCAATTTAAAATAAAAATAGCCTATGTCCGTCTCCAGGGTCCCAACTATCTCTGTACCAAAATTCATCAAAATCGGTTTAGCCATTTAGGCGTGAAGACGTAACAAACAAACAAACTCACTTTCGCTTTAATAATATTAGTAAGGAAGTAAGGATTTTACACTAATATAAAAACAAACTTACTTAAAAATTAATATATACATTTACAAATTTCATATGGTTTATCATGAATGACATCCAGATGTATGTGCTGAGTGAGCAAAGAGTTGAGCAGTGTGACAGCTCGAGCTGTGGGCGCAGCAGCCGCTCGACGTGTGCGCACTCCCGGGGGGGGGGGGGGGGGGGGAGGGCGCGGCGAACAGTTTCCTCCGACGACGAGGACCCTCCACGCCTTCACCTCCCACAAGGAAACGACTCTGCACACCCGCTAGACCTACCCGCTTCAGCGTAGTTGAGTTATCCTCATCATCTGGCTTATAACACGGCCTGTTGGTCTAGTGGTTAGTGGCCCTGACTGCTGAGCCGGAGGTCGTGGGTTCGATTCCTACCCAGGACAAACTTTGTGTGATGAGCATGATTGTTTGTTCTGTGTCTGGGTGTGATTTATCTATAATATGTATGTATTTATAAATTATATAAGTATGTATATCAGTTGTCTGGTTACCATAACACAAGCTCTGCTTAGCTTGGGATCAGATAGCCGTGTGTGAGTTGTCCCAAGATATTTATTTATTTTTATTTTATTTATTTTAACAAAGCGTTCAGAGGTATATTGGGGCTCCCATGGCGGTAGCCTCCAGCATGTAGCACAGATGGCTTCCAGGCAGTGCTTTACAAAAGGACGGGCCTTTTCCCTGTGGTCTCAACAAAATAAAAGGGTAGCAAAAAGTATCCTATGTGTTATTTCAGACTATAATCTACCTCTGTCCCAAATTTCATCAAGATCCGTTCAGCCGTTTTGACGTGAAAGAGTAACAAACATCCACACATCCATCCTCACAAACATTCGCATTTATAATATTAGTAGGATTTGTAGATGTACTATTCGACACATTACTGCTTAACCTCACGGGTATCATAAGCGTCATGTTAATCCTTAATATTCTTCGGAGAGTTAGCGGTATTACGCACATATAACATCTAACCGGGGTTGCGGGTTGTTCGAAAGAGATACCGCGGCTCCGGAATACGAAAGGCAAAACTTTTTTGTATCTTTTTCTTCCGAAAAAAAAAAATGGTACAATGATATATCACAAAATTTTTATCGAATTTTCTTTTCCATTGTTACTAAAAGATTAGCATATCATCCATATGAACATAGAGAAAAAAATATGTAATATAGACCATAACTCATAAACTACTATTACGATACGATACGATTCTCATAAAAAAGAATTTTGCAAATCGGTCCAGGCGTCTTTGAGTAATCGGTGACGAATTGAGAACCTCATCCTTTGTTTGAAGTCTCTTAAAAAGAAAGTACATGGATGGGTTTTAGTCAGTAAAATTAGTCAGTAAAGTTATATTAACCGCATCGAGAGCATTCAAAAAAGGTTTATAAGATATCTATGTTATCATCAAAAAGTTCCGTATCATTCCGAAAACTATCTTATCTTATGCAAGAAGTTCCATATATTACCTTTAGTCAAACGCCGCGAGATCTCTGACTGTGTGTTTCTACTGAAAATTTTCAACAACACTATAAATTGTTCCGATATTTTGTCCAAATTTTATTTCAACACCCCCATGAAATTAAAGCGATATAATCCACCTTTGCGTGTGACACATGCTTCAACCAAATATAGGCAGAACTCGTACATTGTGCGTGCGAGCAGAAATTTGAACAAGCTTTGTAAATAGTACGATATAGATCCGTTCCTAACTAGTGTGTCGTCAGCCAGGAAATGCTTAAGCCGTAACTTTTTCTTGTGAATATTCCTTTTTTTAGGGTTCCGTAGTCAACTAGGAACCCTTATAGTTTCGCCATGTCTGTCTGTCCGTCCGTCCGTCCGTCCTCGCTTAATCTCTGTGACCGTTAGCACTAGAAAGCTGAAATTTGGTACCAATATGTATATCAATCACGCCGACAAAGTGGTAAAATAAAAATTGGAAAAAAATGATTTATTAGGGTAGCCACCCTATATGTAAAGTGGGAAGTGATTTTTTTTTAAATTTCAACCCTAACGTGTGATATATTGTTGGAAAGGTATTTAAAAATGAATAGGGGTTTACTAAAATCATTTTTTGATAATGTCAATAATTTCGGAAATAATCGCTCCAAAAGTAAAAAACATTGTGTCCCCCCCCCCTCTAACTTTTGAACCATAAGTTTAGAAAATATGAAAAAAATCTGAAAAGTAGAACTTTATAAGGACTTTCTAGGAAAATTATTTTGAACTTGATTGACACAACAGTTTTTGTACAAAAAAGACAAAAAGTTGTACAGAATAATTTCTGGACTAAGTTTGTAGTATAATCGTATATGCAAGCATTTTTTTAACTTCGTTTACATATTTTATTATCCTGAACGTATTTTTTTTCAAACAAAAAAAGAATTATTGAAATCGGTTCTCGCAATCCAAAATTACCTCCTTGCACGTCTTTGTAACCCAATTCCCCGAGAGATGGCGCTGTAGGTACTTATTACATTGGATCGGGTATTACCGAAAAGTCGATGTTAAGATTTTCCGTGCTTTCATGACCTACCGTGGTAAAGAACACTTATTGTGACGGACGGGAAACTACGGAACCCTACACTGAGCGTGGCCCGTCACGCTCTTGGCCGGTTTTTTAATATGTTTTTTTATGCCGTGCGAGCAACTTACTTATTATGTTGTGGTTAAAAGTGAGTTGTTGTGAATGTCTTCAGATACTATTTCTTTTTTATTTTTCATCTGTATGCGGCTTTCATGGAGATTACAGAGCTACAGATTACATGGAGCGACTGCCTATCTGACCTCCACAACCCAGTTACTACTGAGTAATACGATACCCCTTGGTAAGACTGGTTGTCAGACTTTCGGAACACTGACTACCTGTAACGACTGTCAAAGATCTACAAATGACAGCTGGGACCAACGGCTTAACGTGCTTTCAGAGGCACGGAGGAAACTTGGTATGTAACAGGTGGTCACCCATCCACAGACCAACCTAGGCAAGCGCGGCTTAACATAAGATTGACCCGAGCGGCTGCTATTAGTTAGCCACAAACTCCTCTTTTGGAAGATCCTTACTTCCATACAACATAAACGGGCATATCTTTTGACTGCATAGACTTAAAAGGTTGATTGTTTCACAGATTTAAGGTACTATAAGCTAGAGTATATGCTTTTTATTTCATGTCAATATTTCTACGCGTTCCTGAGATAAAGGGTATTTACAGACAGACATGCTGACAACGGAGTGATCCTATAAGATCCGTTTTTTCAAATCAAATGATCATCTGTGTCAATTGTCTGATATAGTTAATTATTTCCAATATTGGAACGAAGTTTTGGAACGAAGTTCCTTATTGCGCGTTGCGATAGGGGGCTAGACGGAAAAAAATAAGACCAAAAGTTGTAACGTCACTTTTTGCTTAAGACCAAAAGTTGTAACGACACTTTATGCTGAAGTTGTAAGTCGTGCGACGTGCGCGTGTTTCTCTGTCTCTCTATCTCTCTCTCATAGAAAGCAAGCCAGTTGATTTCGTTTCGTCTTTCTATTTCGCATTGAACAGTGTGGTGTCGCGATGATTATTTTTGTTGAGTGTGTACAGGTTTTTTGTACATAATAAATAATAACTTCGTTCCATCCGGGTGTCCCTTGACACCTCTCAAGTTTTTTTTTTTTTATCAATTCGTTGTGTGTTGTTTGAGTGGAAATTGTAGGCTTTGTAGATTCTTAGACGCTTGTTAGCTTATTTTTTTATTTTTCGTTTTGTAAAGTAAGCAATTACTTATTGTCGTGTCTACGCTGTCCTCTCATACTTAAGTACTAACGCTGTAACAACAACAATGTAAGACCAAATGATTTCAAAAGAGTAACCCTGGAGTTTCTTGCCGGTTCTTCTCCATAGGAAACGACCAAATCGAACCGTGTACCTTTTCTCGACGTTTTATAAGTGCCCATGTACCGGGGTTGCGGGTTGTTCGAAAGAGATACCGCGGCCCCGGAACGTAAAGGGCAATAGAAGGAACATGGGTGGGTTTTAGTCAGTAAAAGTCTGACACTCCCCCTGCTCCGCCCAGAGCGGGGGAAGTTATTCGATGATTTCCCAACCCAAAAAAAAAGTGCCCATGTAGGCCTATGTGGAATGAAAATATTTTTGTTTTATTTTGAATGCATTGCATGTTTCATAACCCTTTTGCTTATCCCTTGTAACGTTATCAGTCGTGATAGTACAATAACATGTGTATATGCGCATGAATTGCGCATGTCGGATTATGTTTAATTAATCAACACTTCCATACATAACGCGGTTACTACTAATCATTTCTAATCAGCCCGGTGAAGTAGACTAGCTTTGCGACGTGACTTCGTTTTAGGTTCAAAACGACGGGTATTGGTGCAGTGGCTGAGCGATCGACTGCTACGCTGCGTGTCGCGGGTTTGATCCCCGCACGGAACATAATTTGTATGGCCTACAAATAGTTGTTTCGGGTCTGGCGGTTTGTGTATGTGAGTTTAAATGTTTGTAAACGATACAGGTAAATTCTGCAACGTTTTTTTTTTTTAAATAAGGATCAAAAATTAAGCAGTTAATATTTTCACATGCAAGTCAATATGTATTGCGAATCTCATGAAACTGACCAACATTTAAACTGTAACTACATTTGAGCAAATAAATGATTTCTTTCCATGAAATTGTTTCATTTTCAAAGTCATTCAATGAACTTATTAATGACTAGCTGGCGCCCGCGGCTTCGCCCGCGTGATGATCGAAAAAAAGTGGGTTATCCCAGACTATAATCTACCTCTGTACCAAATTTCATCAAGATCCGTCCAGCCGTTTTGACGTGAAAGAGTAAAAAACATCCATACATCCATCCCCACAGACATTCGCATTTATAATATTATAAATAGGTAGGATAGGACTTTACTGATTATGTTTCTATAAATATATACGTTCTTAAAGTCGCAAATCATGTTTGGCCTGTTGGTCCAGTGGTTAGTGGCCCTGACTGCTGAGCCGGAGGTCGTGGGTTCGATTCCCACCCAGGACAAACTTTGTGTGATGAGCATGATTGTTTGTTCTGTGTCTGGGTGTGATTTATCTATAATATGTATGTATTTATAAATTATATAAGTATGTATATCAGTTGTCTGGTTACCATAACACAAGCTCTGCTTAGCTTGGGATCAGATAGCCGTGTGTGAGTTGTCCCAAGATATTTATTTATTTATGTTTGCATCAATATACAACTTGGAAATAACCTGCAAATTGCAAAAAATAAACTTGAGAGGTGTCAAGGGACACCCGGATGGAACGAAGTTATTATTTATTATGTACAAAAAACCTGTATACACTCAACAAAAATAATCGTCGCGACACCACACTGTTCAATGCGAAATAGAAAGACGAAACGAAAATAACTGGCTTGCTTTCTATGAGAGAGAGAGACAGAGAAACACGCGCACGCCGCACGGCTTACAACTATAGCAAAAAGTGTCGTTACAACTTTTGGTCCTTAAGGAACTTCGTTCCAAAAAGATAAAAAATACTCGATACATCCACGTTTTCCCGAGGTTTAGGGTCTTGACAGACAGACAGACAGACAGTCAGTGGTCATCATCTACTTAGCCTTTCCCCAACTATGTTGGGGTCGCCTTCCAGTCTAACCGGCTGCAGCTGAATATCAGTATTTTACATGGAGCGACTGCCTATCTGACCTCCACAACCCAGTTAGTACATATAGTCCTTATACATTGGTATCATTCCACTAGTCTTACCCCTCGGTAAGACTTGGTGGTAATACTTCCAGGCCACTGACTATCTGTAACGACTGTCAAAGATCTACAAATGACAGCCAAAACCAACAGCTTAACGTGCTTTCCGAGGCATGGAGGAAACTCGTTATGGAACGGGTGGTATCCCATCCACAGACCAACCTAGTACAATGCAGCTTAACCTAAAAATCGACGCGAGTGACTGTTATTACTTAGACTAGAACTCTTTTAACCCAATACATGTTAGAAACATTTTTACGATCCTTAGCAGTGAACTAAATCTAACCTAAAGTTCTAACAGAGCGGCAGTTTTTATTTAGCCATGACTTTTTTTATTTTTTACTTTTTAAAGACGTTTAAACTCACATACACAAACAGCCAGACCCGGAACAACTATCTGTAGGCCATATAAATATTTCGATGGTCCCAACATAAAGACATGTCGAAAATGGCATTTTTTTATTGTATCATTAGATATAGAATCTATAGGCTTTTGATATCTATGCGCACATGCTGACATACGATTTTAATGTTTGTTTAATTTATTTACCTTGTTTTAGAAATCGTATAAGAGAACAAGTATTATAAATACAACGAATAAGTGTCGTAGAAACGGTCATCTATAGGTTTTTCCAAGAAAACGTGAAGAAATAAAAAACGTATGTGTAAATAGCATTATAAAGCTCTTAAAACTGTTTAAATATTGTAGAAAGAAAATATTTATTATTGCTCATAGACTTTTTTCAAGGGCGTATTGAACACAAATAACGCTCTCCTGTAAACCTCGGTTTTTGACTTAACCTTATGTATGTAGGAACCGTCGATTTGTTCCGTGCTGGGATCGAACCCGCGACATACACCGCAGCAGTCGATCGCTCAGTCACTGCGCCAACCGTGTCGTCAAATCATAGTTTTAATTAAGGCACATAAAATAGAGGAAACCGTTATTACAGGGACATACAACAATGTGGAAATAAATATATATATTTATTATATAAAATAAATATTTCGTTTTACATGTTCATGGTTTTCGCTTCACATAAGCAGCGCGAACGGTAAATAGAAATGTTTATGTATTGATATCACTTATTACATACTAGCCTCCTCCCCCGACTTCGTCCGCGTAGCATAGTAACTTTGGGCTAACGCTAACTTTAACCCACGTGATGATCAAAAAAAAATATCTTTAGAAAAGGGATCTCCCCTTTTCTTCCCTCTTTCTCCCTTTTTTTGCCTATGTCCGTCTCCGGGGTCCCAATTATCTCTGAACCAAAATGCATCAAAATCGGTTTGGCCATTTAATCGTGAAGATGTAACAAACAAACAAACTCACTTACGCTTTTATATATTACTAGCTTTTGCCCGCGGCTTCGCTCGCGTTAAATTCGGGGTAACACAGTTCCCCTTGCGCCTTATTGATTTGTAATAGCAACGCTAAGTTTTCCCTTTTCTTCCCTCTTTCTCCCTCACATCCCACTTTTAAAATCCTATGTCCGTCTCGTGGTACCCAACTATCTCTGTACCAAAATTCATCAAAATCGGTTTAGCCATTAAAGCGTGAAGAGGTAACAAACAAACAAACTCACTTTCGCTTTTATAATATTAGTAAGGAAGTATGTCGTGAAGGCCCAGAGGTTAAACGCCCCGCCTGACATACATGAGGTTGTGGGTACAAATCCAGACAAGTACCAATGAGACTTTTTCAAGTTTTACTTTCTAAAGTTTATCTAAGACATGGATTTTCAAAATAGGGGGCGCGCAACCCAAAAAGGGGGACGTGGGCTATAAGTATGGTTAAGAACCTTGCTTACACATTACCCGCGTTTATGTTTATGAGGAGCTCGTGGCTGAATAATAGCAGCCGCTCGGGTCGATCTTTAGGTTAAGCCGCGCTAGCCTAGGTTCGTCTGTGGATGGGTGACCACCCGTTACATACCGAGTTACCTCCGTGCCTCAGAAAGCACGTTAAGCTGTTGGTCCCGGCTGTCATTTGTAGATCTTTGACAGTCGTTACAGCTAGTCAGTGTCCCGAAAGTCTGACAACCAGTCTTACCAAGAAGTGTCGTATTACCCAGTACTAACTGGGTTGTGGAGGTCAGATAGGCAGTCGCTCCATTTAAAATACTGGTATTCAGCTATATTCGGTAAGACTGGAAGCCGACCTCAACATAGTTGGGAAAAGGCTAGGCAGATGATGATCCGCGATTACGCCCTACGTATTTATTTTATACAAACTTGGTAACTAACATACATATAAACTGGCTTAAAAAGTACTGGAAATATATTCAACAAAAAGTTCATGTTATTTTTTCGTTTTTTTCATGTTGAATTCTAGTTAATATAAAATTATTACTATACTAGCTTTTGCCCGCGGCTTTGCTCGCGTTAAATTCGGGGTAACACAGTTCCTCTTTCTTGATTTACAGGTATCTGTTACCTGTAGTTTTTGCCCTTGCGCCTTATTTATTGTAATAGCAATGCTATGTTTTCTCTTTCTTCCCTTTTTCTCCCTCATATCTCAACCTTTTTTTAAACAAAATAGCCTATGTCCGTCTCAAGGGTCCCAACTATCTCTGTACCAAAATTCATCAAAATCGGTTTAGCCAATTAGGCGTGAAGACGTAACAAACAAACAAACTCACCTTCGCTTTTATAATATTAGTAAGGATTTTATCAGAATAAGGGGGGGGCACTCAATGTTTTGTCTTTTAGAAAGGGGGCGCATGATGAAAAAGTTAGGGAATCCCTGATCTAAGACATCGCAGACCGAAAGAGCTACCGCGGCCTCTTAAGGCGCCACCCCGACCAAAACGCCGCGCAAGCCGTTTTTGTACAGTTTTCTAGAGCTATCTACTTGTTATTTAAAACGAACTAAGTAACAAAAAAAATACATTAAATTTCTTTATAATCTTGATTCCATTATTGTAGATTTAGTTTTTATTTTTATTGAGTCATTATTTAGTAAATCTCCTTACAACAAAGCCCCCGAAGTGAGAAAAAATATCAATAAAATGCATCTCCTCGTAAAGTAAACATTGTTTAATTTTGCTACTGACACTAATGGATACACAATTCTATAATGAACATTTTGGTAGAAATATTTTTTCCAAAAACCCAATACTTAATTTTATATAGATTTTATTCCAAAAAATTGGCATTATTCACTACTGCTCTCACTCGCTCACTCCTGCGCGGAAAAGAGGGAAGCGAATACTCAAGGTTATTTGCGTAGGGTACGGCCTTAACATAAAAGACAAAAGAAGGAATATGTTCCACATCTTTACGCCACCCCATCTTCCAAGCACTGGAAGGCACGGGGGCTGCGCTGGGGCGGCTGCTGAAGGCGCTGAAAACGTCAAACGGCGAAAATATAATAACTTAATTGGTAGTTATGTCTTTGAGCCGGGTTGAAACACTAGGGCCATGGGGTCCGAGTGCTCACGTAGTATTTCGAGATATCGATAAGCGGTTGGTCGACTCTTCTCCTGACCAGAGGGCTGGCATTTTTGGCCAAAGAATAGGGTAGTTTCTAGGGTCAAAATAATCACATTCTATTTAGTCCGTCATTTGATCATCTGGCTAGCCTTTTCTCAACTATGTTGGGGTCGGCTTCCAGTCTAACCGGATGCAGCTGAATATCAGTATTTTACATGGATCGACTGCCTATCTGACCTCCACAACCCAGTTAATACTGGGTAATACGATACCCCTTGGTAAGACTGGTTGTCAGACTTTCGGAACACTGACTACCTGTAACGACTGTCAAAGATCTACAAATGACAGCCGGGACCAACGGCTTAACGTGCTTTCCGAGGCACGGAGGAAACTCGGTATGTAACGGGTGGTCACCCATCCACAGACCAACCTAGGCAAGCGCGGCTTAACCTAAAGATCGACCCGAGCGGCTACTATTTATTTAGCCCCGAGCTCCTCGAGCTTTATTTAGTCCGTCATTTAGATTATTCAAAAATAAGGGACACGTATTTTTTTATTTGTAAATTAGATAAAAAATGACAAAGATATAGCCCGTTAAAGTTGCGTGTGACGTCACGCGTATCGAAAAACATGCAGCAACACGTGACGTCACACGTCGAATACGTGTCCCTTATTATTAAATAATCTAAAAGACGGTCAATTTTTTTTAGCCTATTAGTATTAAATCAAAATCAAAAGTCATTTATTCACATTAGGCTGATAATCAGCACTTTTTGAACGTCAGATTACAAGAGACAGTCCCACAAAACGCCCTGCCCTTCGCCACTTCCTAGTGTTTTAGCTGGGAAGAAGAAGTGGCGGAACAAACTCCCCAGCAACACATCTGTCTGTCAGGTTAGATGAACCAGATTTTATACAATTCCATTTATCACAAGAAATTATAAAAAAAATTAAGAAATTATTCATTCATTGTCACTTGTCAGCTGGCAAACATCAAATATATATAAAAATAAAAAAAAATACCCAAGTCTAAATAATAAATTAACCAGTCTAACGGGTGTGCCTGCTTACATGTGCAGTGAAGAAGTATCAGGTGATAAACTAGGACCATAGTGCAAAAGAAATAAGCTAAGCATAAAAAAGATTTACCAATAACAGTAACAAAAAAAAAAACAAAACACAAAAAAAACCATCCAAAGTGGCAATGCTGCCAGCCTTCTGGGCACTTTTGCTTATTATAATAATAATCTTTGGAGAAACCGAGGGTTTTGTCTGTGCAATTATGGATGAAGTTATGATGACAAATAACTACCGGAGATTTATTGTGAAGGACGGCACGGTTGACATATGTCGGGCATGCCACCGTCCGGGTGAATCAATTCGACACATTATCTCCGGTTGTTCTCGTCTAGCTAACGGAGAGTACTTGCATAGACACAACCTTGTAGCCAGGATTATCCATCAACAACTTGCTCTAAAATATAACCTTGTGGAATCGGAAGTGCCGTACTACAGGTATGAGCCCGACCCAGTTCTCGAACATGGCTATATCACATTGTACTGGGATCGATCCATCATCACTGACAGGACTGTTGTTGCCAACAAGCCTGATATAGTGGTGGTGAATCGATCAGAGCGGCGCGCAATGATTGTTGACATAACAGTCCCGCATGATGAGAACCTCGTGAAAGCCGAGAAAGATAAGCAAATCAAGTATATTGACTTGGCTCGCGAGGTTGTCGACATGTGGGATGTGGACTCAGCGATCATTGTGCCGATAGTCGTATCTGCCAATGGCTTAATTGCCAAGAGCCTCGACCAACACCTGAGGAGGCTCTCGTTAGGCAGCTGGATCAAGGGCTTGATACAGAAAGCGGTACTCCTGGACACGGCTCGTATTGTTAGGAGGTTCCTTTCTCTGGAGCCCTGACCGCCGGTAGCTTGGACCCTGTTCCCGATACCGGTGGGCTACTATTTTTACATTTTTAAATGTTTTTTATTTTTTGTTTTTAAGAAATATTTAAAAATTTAATTATATGTATATAAAACAATAAATGGACTAATAATATAATAATAAATATCTTGGGACAACTCACACACGGCTATCTGATCCCAAGCTAAGCAGAGCTTGTGTTATAGTAACCAGACAACTGATATACATACTTATATAATTTATAAATACATACATATTATAGATAAATCACACCCAGACACAGAACAAACAATCATGCTCATCACACTAAGTTTGTCCTGGGTGGGAATCAAACCCACGACCTCCGGCTCAGCAGTCAGGGCCACTAACCACTAGACCAACAGGCCCGTCTATATTGACAGCGATGTAGATAATTTTTGACACCTATATTTGTTTTCCCTTTTTGTCACTTGTTCATGTTTTAGTTAGTTACATTAAATTAACGTTTATTCATTTGAACACATTTAAATAACATTTTTTTAATTAATTCTTAAAAAAAACCGGCCAAGAGCGTGTCGGGCCACGCTCAGTGTAGGGTTCCGTAGTTTCCCGTCCGTCACAATAAGTGTTCCCACCGAGTTTAAAGGTGGAGGAGAAAAGACAAAAAGTTGTACAAAATACAACTTTTTGTCTTTTTTGTACAAAAACTGTTGTGTCAATCAAGTTCAAAATGATTTTCATAGAAAGTCCTTATAAAGTTCTACGTTTCAGATTTTTTTCATATTTTCTAAACTTATGGTTCAAAAGTTAGAGGGGGGGGGGGGGGACACATTGTTTTTTACTTTTGGAGCGATTATTTCCGAAATTATTGACATTATCAAAAAATGATTTTAGTAAACCCCTATTCATTTTTAAATACCTTTCCAACAATATATCACACGTTAGGGTTGAAATTTAAAAAAAAATCACTTCCCACTTTACATATAGGGTGGCTACCCTAATAAAACATTTTTTTCCAATTTTTATTTTACAACTTTGTCGGCGTGATTGATATACATATTGGTACCAAATTTCAGCTTTCTAGTGCTAACGGTCACAGAGATTAAGCGAGGACGGACGGACGGACGGACGGACAGACAGACATGGCAAAACTATAAGGGTTCCTAGTTGACTACGGAACCCTAAAAAACAGAGAAAAAAATAGAAACATAAAAAAATAGTAGCCCACCGGTATCGGGAACAGGGTCCAAACTACCGGCAGTCAGGGCTCCAGATAAAGGAACCTCCTAACAATACGAGCCGTGTCCAGGAGTACCGCGCACTGTATCAAGCCCTTGATCCAGCTGCCTAACGAGAGCCTCCTTAGCATTTCAGCCATTATCAGACATTAAATTATTTGTATAGATTGTATCTATATTTCATCATTTTCCTGCCCTTGTCCCATTCTATTTGTGGTCGGCGCAACACGTTTTCTTCTGTCATTCTCCCCTATCAGACGTCACGGCATCATTTACTCCTTTTTCCTTCATATCATTTCTTACACAATCCATCCATCTTTTCCTTGTATCTATATTTACCTTTGCAATTAATTTAAAAAATATAATAATTTAAATTGATATTTCAATATAGCACAGCACACGCGACGATTCACATAAAAATGAAAATTTTAAAATTGTTAAAAAAAAAACATTCTTTACGGAAAATCTTTGATTATTATAATTTTATTAGTTACGGTAAAGAACAGGGTTTTCGATAGAAGTTTTGCTCGTTGGTTTTCTTGTATTCATGTTTTGCTGAGATTAATATTTTTTTATTAATATTTTGACGTATTACTCAGTACTAACTGGATTGTGGACATCAAATAAAAACACTAGGAATTTCTCCTGTAACGTGGATGCGTTTATAAACATTTAAACTCACATACACATACAGCCAGACCCGAAACAACTATCTGCAGGTCATACAAATATTTGTTCTGTGCGATATCGAACCCGCGACACGCAGCGCAGTAGTCGATCGCTCAGCCACTACGCCAACCGTGCCGTCTTGTCTATCATACTCAGATGGACGCTCGGCTTGCCTAGGATGGTGGATGGAACGGATGGGTGACCACCCGTTACATACCGAGTTTCCTCCGTGCCTCGTAAAGCACGTTAAGCCGTTGGTACCGGCTGTCATTTGTAGATCTTTGACAGTCGTTACAGGTAGTCAGTGAGGTACTCAATGGTTTTCTATTCCTAAGGATTGGGGTATTATATTAAATTCAAAATTCAAATTCAAAGCATTTATTTCAATTAGACCATTACAGGCACTTATGAATGTCAAGAAACAAAATGAAGCTACAGTCCCGGTCACAAGGCATTATTATGCCTTGTGACCGGGACTGTAGCTTCATTTTGTGAAAGTACTGTGGTTGCCCATTCTAAGGCGTTGATTTCTATGGAGAAGAATGGGCAAGAAACTCCATCAGTACTAATATCATCATCATCCTCCAACCAGTACTAACTGGGTTGTGGAGGTCAGATAGGCAGTCGCTCCATGTAAAATACTGGTGCTCAGCTGCAACCGGTTAGACTGGAAGCCGACCCCAACATAGTTGGGAAAAGGCTAGGCAGTTGACATCCTACTAATATTATTAATACGAATTTTTGTAAGGATCGATGGATGGATAAAATGGCTAAAAGGATCTTGATGACTTTTAGCACACAGGTAGATTATAGTCTGGAATAACACATTGGATACTTTTTTTTTCGATATAGAGCGGGCGAAGCCGCGGGTGCTAGCTAGTAGGAAATACTTTGGGAAATAAATAAAACAACATACATACTGTCTGACTTTTAATGCTGGTATAGTTAATGTGAAATTACAGACGTTATAAATATTTTATATGTGTTTTAATTTAATATTTATTTACTCAGAAACAAAACATTGTAGTACAAGTTTTAGGGCAGTAGGTATTTAGAAACCAAATCATTGTCTTGAGACCATCTTAGCGATTGAAACGATATATTAATCAGTAGTGATCTCATTTGAAAATTGAGTCGCAAACCGGATTTTAATATTTGTTTATCTGGGTTTTAATATCTCAAATGCGGTCTCACGATCGGGTTTCAGAAGTTAAATTTGTTTCTAAATACTGTCCTATTTCCAATTGTGTTAATGAACGTTCAACCGGCTTGGCCGTGTACATATGGATATTTTAATAAAAAAAAAAACAATTGCTAAGGAAAAATTCGAAAGCAACTCAGAACCGCTGCAGCAAATCACTGTAACAAACTGCAGCGCTGGATTCGTTTTGGTACGAGTTTTGTTGAATGATGCTGAAAGCGCTTTAGTTGGGTTTGATGCAACGCTATCGCTTTTTGTCTTTACTACTACGTTCTGCGATTGTGGTGTGTATCTCCAGAACTGTACTTTAATAGAAAAATAATTTTGAAAATCAGCTGAAAATATACAGAGAAATCGGGTAACAAAGACACAAATAAATACTAATATCCGAATTTAGAACCAAATTCTTTTTATAGAAATAATGGCCACAAAACATGTCAATGGTTTATCGAAATATACAAGTAATTAAAAACTAAATAATTTGAACAATTTTCATCAAGTATTGGTAACATATATACATACCATATACCAGCATATCAACACACAGGCAGTTAATCACACACACAAACACACAAGAGACGTGGTTGGTCGAAGATTTGAAGTCTTAAAACTAATTTAGTTCGGATACATGCAACAGATTATGTAGATATAAGTAATAATAACATAGTAATCTAAGGAAAAAACTTTTTTGTAAGTGAGGTCAAATAAAGGCTTTTTATTTTTATTATTTATTTTATACATGCAACAGTAGCGGCAGCCGCTCAGGTCGCGCTTGCCTAGGTTGGTCTGTGGATGGGTGACCACCCGTTACATACCGAGTTTCCTTCGTGCCTCAGAAAGCACGTTAAGCTGTCGGTCCCGGCTGTCATTTCTAGATCTTTGACAGTCGTTACAGTCTACAGTTCTACAGGTACAGTCCAACTCACAAGGGATACTGTGAAAATACTGTAGTTGCGATCATGGTAACCTTCATGTCGAGATTATACAAATATGTGAGAACGTGCACATTAAGAGCGTCTGGAGTAAAATATATATTATTACCATTGCTTGGTGCATGTATCCAAACGTTTCTTAATAGTAGGTATTATTATTTGTTACTTGCTCCATTATAGAATTACATTTGGAAAATAAATGTTAAGTTTATTTAAGTAAACGTTAAGTTAACACGTCGAGTTTTTGATCAAAAATTCTCGTTTCAAAAACAATATTTTCATGATTTTAAGAATTTATTCATAACTTTAGAAGATACTGGTTTTGATTATTGTAATTTAACTGAAATAGAATTAGATAGTCGTATTTTCGATTAAAAAAAACCGGTCAACTACGAATTGGACCCAGGCAACGAGAATTCCGTACAAACTTACTGCAACAGCCATATCTTTTGATTGCGTAGACTTAGAGGGTTGATTTTTTCACAGCACAAAGGGACCACAGAATTGAGTATATGGTTTAAATTTCATCTTGATACCTTCACGCGTTTCCAAGCTAAAGAGTCTTGACAAATGTACAACTATATTTTCAAGTCTGTGGTCCCTAAAGTCTGCGCAGTTAAAAATATGGCCGTTTATGTCGCAAGTTTGTACGGAACCCTCGATGCGTGATTCTAACTCACATTTTGCCAGTTTTTCAATACAAGAATTGTTCTTCACCATTTTTCAACAGTAAGGAATATTTAAATAGAGCATAACATCTTAAATCTATATACAATAATTATTATATAAGTAAGGCTCATGAAAATGATCATTATATCTTAACTAGAGAGAAAATATATAACTGTAGAGTTAACGAGCATAGAGCACTATATATATATAATATTTAACTATTTTCTACTACAAAGTATTGCCTTAACTGTGTCCCATAAGTTTCGGGTGGAACGATCAATAGCTGTGAAGAAGAAACTGACCACATAATAATTGTGATGATAAGCAGGGAGAGAGAAAGAAAAAAAAATGTATTAGTCGCAATTACGACGAGTACACAAATTAATAAAAAAAACTTGAGAGGTGTCAAGGGACACCCGGATTGAACGAAGTTATTATTTATTATGTACACAAAGCTATATATACTCAACAAAAATAATCGTCGCGACACCACACTGTTCAATGCGAAATGAAAATAACTGGCTTGCTTTCTATGAGAAAGAGAGAGAGAGAGAGAGAGACACACGCGCACGCCGCACGGCTTCCAACTATAGCAAAAAGTGTCGTTACAACTTTTGGTCTTAATTTTTTCCGTCTAGCCCCCTTTCGAAAAGCGCGATAAGGAACTTCGTTCCAAAAAAACTCTCAAAACACAAAGCATCACAAACATTTATAAATAAATACAAACGTGACTGCGACAAGTAGATAAAGAAGAAGTTTATAAAAACTTCAAAACATTGTTTTTTTTTAAACTAGATGAGGCCGGTGTTTCGTACCCGACTACTCTGAGAAGAAACAACCGAAACAAACGCAACTTTTAAGGTCCAGACAAACATCTTGGTCAACTTACATGAGGACTATGCAGATTAGTGTCTGAAATGGCCTTTTTTAAGAAAGTACCACAAAGATTTGAGTAGACCTGTCTATTTAAATAAAATAATCGTTCCACCTTACAATATAATTGGTCACGCACACCATATAGAGGTCTCTTTCGCACATCGGCTTTAAATAGAATATTCTGCGAGTGCGACAGAGATAACAATAGATTAAGGAGTAGATCTAGATATAAGCTATAGACGTTGCTAATGTAATGCACTAGATTTGGAAGAACAATATTAACAACTAACAAATGTAAATACTTGAAGAAATTTTTTTTATAATCTAAAAATGTAATCTTACTAGGTGGTATCGTATTACCCAGTACTAAGTGGGTTGTGGAGGTCAGATAGGCAGTCGCTCCACATAAAATACTGTTACCGGTAAGACTGGAAGTAGATGCTAACATTGTAGGCAATAAGCTTGGCAGATAATTGTGTCATTAATATTTTATGCTTCACAATAGATCTAGCAATTAATACAATATCAAAACCATCTTGACCATAAGTTGTTTGCTCTATACACACGACTCGAGATAGAACATCAACTTCAACTCTTCATTAATGACTTTTGTGGACGAGAAATACCACAATTTTGCCAATATCACGTGTAAATTGTTAATAAAGCATCTAACGTTGGAGAATATTTAGCAAGTATTAACAGTAATTTAAAAAATCTCGAGATAGAAGGAAACAAATGAAAAAGTTCTTTAAAACTGTCAAGAGGAACAACGTCAATAAACAAAACACGCGCGTTTTCTTTCGGCGTGATCGTAAGTCGGATGCCTAAATTCATAAACAGGAGGCCTAAAATAGCCCCTTTAGTAAAATCACGTTACAATTCGTTGAATGGTTACATAGTGACAATTTATAATTTTAACTGCATCTGTGACCATTCTGGAAATTTTAATATGATTCTTTTTATGAATCTGGTATACCGATTATTGTTTTTTTTTCTTCTAGGCATAGAGTTCTGTGAAGCTATTTATACTATGTTGAAGAAATATATTTATTTCAGAATGTGCTGTGCAAATTACTATTTAGAAGTTTATATTGGCATTATTAAGTATATTGAAAAATCTGCCATTTACTTGAAAAAAACATAACACTCCTTTTTTGGGGCAGTGTAAAAAGAGAAGAGCGGCATTAAAATTTTATTAACGGTAGCGGTAACCAATCCAATCCCAAGCCGGAGGATGCCTTCCTTAACTTTAGATTCTTATCAACATTTGGTGTAGACATCATATTTTACAAACTATTTGAGGTCCAATAATGTATTAAAGATTAGAGTAAGATTTTAATAGACAAGATCCTATTACTCTAAAAGAACTCGCGTACAATACGACTACGACCACGAATTTTGACCGCAAAAGCTTCGACCACGTGATAAATGATGTTTATTTTGCAAGTAGGTTTTTACATACACTTTTACAGGTCGTTTTTTTTAAAAGAAAAATTTATATGTGACCGGTGTTTCGTACACGATTAATTAGAAGAAACAGACAAAACAAACTCAGAGATAGTCTCCTTGGTCGTGGTCGAATCGCGTGGTGCGCGAGGTCTCCATAAAACTTGGTTTCTGTTAAGCTGACCATTTTAGCTGCGATTGGTATTAGCAGATTAGATTAGAATCAGCCTATAATGTTACTATTGCTAAAACAAGTGCCATGTCTCTATTAGAAGTCTATAATCAGCGCGGTACAGTGAATGATAACCACAGTGAACTTCAACTCTTCATTAATGGCTTTTGTGGACGAAATAACCACAGTTACCACTACTCGATTATATTTTTTTCTCCGTGACGTTTAAAAGATTGTTTGATCATATTCTAGTATGGCAGAGAGATAGCGCTAGACATCATATATAGCTTTGTGTCTTTCCCACACCGAAATGACATTTAAACAATTCTGCTTTAAAACGTCAGTGTAATTCCACCGTTGTGATAGACAGTTGTCCACCAAAATTGGAAAACATTTGTCATCTTCCAACCTGCACTAGTGTTTTGCATACCACTCGATTTAATAGAGACGAAACTTGTAGGAATTTCACATTTATAGGAATTTTACAGGCTCATCATAATAATTTTGAAAAGCCTGTTTAGTTTCTAACCAAGCGATTGCGATTAGTTGATAACAACCACTCACATAATAAGTATTCATGAGTTTCTAAGCAGAAAAACTGGTACAGACTTTCAGAAACCTAAGCTTATTTGAGTTTGAACATTTGATAGAACTAGTAAATAGTATATTTTAATAGAATATCGTTATAATACTGAATATTGCTCATCGTTTCTTTACAATAGGATAGAATATCTGGATGATTGATTATAATAAACTCGTAATTGCCGTAATGGCATTTAAGTATTGAGAATGAGATGTTTGAACTGTCATCGATGCCATCGTAGACATTGTAAAATTTTAGTCAATACAAACATCACGCCTTCTTATCCCTGAAAGGTTGGTCAGAGGTAACCTTTAGTCAGCTATGCTTAAGTCCGATGTAAAAGGGGGCGTGCCTATTGCCATCAACAGGATACATATCGGACTTCATAGCAGCTGAGAAATTCCTAATGGAAAAATCTAATAATATTTCGCTCGACTCGGGAATTGATACCAAGACCAGTTGAGAAGTTTTAGACAAATAGAACATAAAGACAATTGGGTATCATTATGTGTTTTTTGATTTGGAGTGTTATTATAATCAATAATCTAGAAGCTTTAGATTTAAAAGCCAAAAATATGAATAATATTCTACAGATAGATTTAAATATATGAGTAATAAAATTTTGGATTCATGCAATGGGTACCATCAAGTATTCATACACTCATCATTGCATTAGTTAATGTATACTTAATTAACAATACTTAAGGTAACAATAATATCATAAGTTTGTGTGTGAAAGATTTAGTTGTTATCTTAAAAGTTAATATATAAATGTATCTTTGTATATCTAAATAATGTGTTGTCTATATTGATGATGTTATACTTGCTCACGACAATTTTATAAGATTTATGGTAAGAAGATACTGACAATTAATATAAATTGCTATATTTTAAACTACAATAATTCACCTATTGTAAAATTAAATTACTTTTTTTAGTAAAATGTTGTCTTGCAACTGAATCACAATGAATTTAAGAAAGCACTTTATATGGGTCACAATGACTTTATATGGGTGACTACCATAGAATCATATTTAAATATTTATTGTTTCGCTTAATTTTCTTTTTCCTGACATAAATGGTTTTGTAACAAAGCAGATATAGTCCGGTCAGCTCTTTCTTTTTTTTTAAATCATTACATCTCAGAAACGTTGGCTCTTAGAAGAAAAAGTATCAAAACATTTTACATAGATAATGATCTGATTTACATTTTTATCACAATTAATTTTATGATAAAACTAAACGTTTTGCTCAAAATCACGAAACACCCATTTTTGTGACTTGACCCTGAGTAATTTTTGTAACAGGTTATGGATCGATGTAGACTTTTTTTTAGATTTAATATGATAATGTTTTGAACAATCCTACCAACCTTAAGCAGGCTGAGAATTTTGTTCCCTCGGTTACAAAAAATTACCGGACTAATAGTTTCCAATGCTTTAAAAGAAAACTTTAGTATTTCTTTTGATAGGCGAATATTTTCTAAAATCGATGAATCTCATCTGACTTATAAATAGCATAAGGTACATATTGGAATGCATAGTATGATACTATAAGCACAGCGTTTAGAGAATATTATTAAACTTTAAGTCGTTACTGTTAAGGTACAATTCACCGAGGCAGCTGCGGTGAGCTTGATCTCCGTGGCCTGCGCTTGACTTTACGGGCTACTGTTTCTTCAGTTATCTGAAAACATCATTATACAGACTTAGTATTCCACCATATACAACACTCGTCTTGTTGGCAGATCCTGGCTTTTCTATACATTATTGGGGAACTTCACACCATCATCTGCCTAGCCATTTCCCAAACTACAATGGGGTCAGCTGACTGCCAATATTTTACATGGAGCGACCGCCTATCTGACCTCTCATTTAACAACTGGGTAATACGATATACTTCTTGGTAAGAGTGGTTGTCAAACTTTCTAGCCACTGACTACCTGTAACGACTGTCAAAGATCTATAAATGACAGCCGGGACCAACAGCCTAACGTGCTTTCCGAGGCACGTAGGAAACTCGGTATGTAATGGGTGGTCACCCATCTACGGGACAACCTAGGCAAGCGTGGCTTAACCCGAGTGGCAGTGATTATTTACCTACGCGCTCCTCTCGCGGGCTGCGCCTTCACAGCCTGTTCTTCACACTCTTATAAAAATACTCACACAAGCAATAACTCTAGCAGGCACAGGTGGTGGCTGCTTCTTCTTCTCCTCTATCTTGCTCTCCACCACAACTTTATCTTCCTCACTCTTTCCAATTCCACTACTAATCACACTTTTCACTCCACTGGTAGACGAACTAGCGGCACCACTATCTATCCCACTCTCACACTCGCTCTCCACAATACTTCTATCTCTATCAACATGAGTTTCAACTGAAGCGAAGCTTTCAGACATGGATCTGTCTTTGTGAGAGTGTAATTGTGGGGCGTAGCTCTCGATGCTAGTTCTGTCCTTGTCTATCTGTATGGGGGGCGCGAAGGTCGTGGAGTGAGTGGTCGGCAGGCCAGAGGGAGAGGGCGAGCAGTTGTCAGCGGCTGTAGAACAGGATGCGCGCGCCGAGTCCGACCTGGAATGGTTGAAGAGTTGGTTAGTACAATTTCTTCCAATATGACTTTTGTGATGCCATAAGAAAATAGACGTAGACGGAGAAGTAGACTATGCCGTCACCACTCCTGGGGATCCAGGCAGAGGAGGCCTATCTCTTGTCTCATGAAAGAATAATGAATATTACTATCACCAGCGATATTGTAGATACTTATGTAACGAGTGTTTTAATATACTATTACGATACACACTTGGGTCTAATTCACTTCCCCGCTTTTTGGCAGCCATTTTGAGATATTCTCTATGCGTGTACAAAAAATAATCATATCTCTCAAGGTTTTGGTCTTACTGAGACGAAAATAGGTTTATTCAGAGGGCAACAATATTGTTTGTTGTTTAAATTAAGAAATGATGAGCTTACATTTTCGTAACTTAAGAAAATAAAATTAAAGCCCAAAAAAATATGCAAATCAACGAAATTTTTCTAAACGTTTTTGTGAAAAAAAACATGTAGTTTTTTTAAATCAATAAATTTGAGTACTAGAATGTTTGTTATATAAGTACATAGAATATCGCTAGTCCGTGACGGGACACATTGTATACAAAACAAAACTCGTTACTGACACCGCGACATTTTTAGAGACACATTTCTTTTCTTATTGTGTACTAGCTTTTGCCCGCGGCTTCGCTTGAGTTAAATTCGGGGTAACACAGTTCCCATTTTCTGATTTACAGGTACCTGCTAACTGCAGTTTTTGCCCTTGCACCTTATTTATTGCCCTTATTTGTTTTACCTTTTTATCCCTCTTTCTCCCTCATATCTCAATCTTTTTTTTTAAAAAAAATAGCCTATGTCCGTCTCCAGGGTCCCAACTATCTCTGTGCCAAAATTCATCAAAATCGGTTTAGCAATTTAGGCGTGAAGACGTAACAAACAAACTCACTTACGCTTTTATAATATTAGTGAGGATATTATTTTATCTTCATATACATAAAATTCTGGTGTCACAGTTTTGGTTGCCATTTTCCTTAAAAACTACTTTTTTATGTTTATTAGGTCTAAGAATAGGTTAATTTATTTTTCATAGCCTTAAGTGAAAAAGTTGGTACTATTTTTTTTGTTTGCGAAATCATCAAATAACTTCCCCCGCTCTGAGCGGAGCAGGGTAGAGTGTCAGACTTGTACTGACTAAAACCCACTTATGTTCCTTCTACTGCTCTTTATGTTCCGGGGCCGCGGTATCTCTTTCAAACAACCCGCAGCCGCGGCAGGCGGTGTCCCTGGCAGGCCCCTCTGCATTGCTGACATCTCTTTGAGGCGCGCGTGGACCACTAACACTAACTAGGTTGGAACTCCTTAGCAGCGGGTGGGACCACTGGCCACAACTAGTATTGGTACACATTTATACAGACCTATGCTCGGCGCTGCGACCCGTGGATCACAAGACGGTGTCCATCGTCTCCAAAGAGTTCAGCAGCGCGGGGTCACGGCTGCACCAGCGCGCGAGCTCATCTGGGGTCACCACGCCGTCACAGTTGGTATCCATCAACTGGAAACAGAGATACAGTAAAACAAAAGCAGCGGTTGTCGACAGTCCATTTGAACTATCACTATCACTTAAACTATTTTTGTATGACGGCTACTTTTTTTTCACTTTTCACTCTTTTGAAAAAAAAAATAACCTATGTCCGTCTCTGGGGTCCCAACTATCTCTGTACCTACCAAAATTCATCAAAATCGGTTAAGCCATTTAGGCGTGAAGAGGTAACAAACAAACAAACTCACTTTCGCTTTTATAATATTAGTAAGGATTCACACATAGGTACTTTTACATTTTTGAATCCTACTATAATATTATAAACGCGAATGTTTGTGAGGATGTATAGATGTTTGTTACCCTTTCACGTCGAAACAGCTGAACGGATCTTGATGAAATTTGGCACAGAGGTAAATTATGGTCTGGAATAACATATAGGATACTATTTTATTCGATATCACGCGGGCGAAGCCGCGGGCGCCAGCCAGTATTCCATAAAATTACATTTTAAAGAAAAAATATATATATTATAAAATAGTGGTCCGCCGGTATCAAGAGCAGGGTCGAAGCTATTGGTGGCTCCAGAGACAGGAACCTCCTTAAATGCGAGCCGAATCGAAGAGGACTGCCTTCTGAATCAGGCCCCTGATCCAACCGCCTGGAGAATATAAATTGTGTTGATTTCAGTCTTTGCTTGTATGCAATTCTTATTTTGTTTCCATTATTTAGTAACTAGATATCAGTACTATCAATAGTTCAGTTTTACCACTTTCACCACTAGATGGCGTTGTACTAAAAATAATCTTACCAGCAAATTTAAAAATTCACAAAAATTTATCAATCTCGGTTGTGGAAGTCAGATATTTATTACCCTACTGGTATTCAGCTGCATTCAATTAAATTAGAAGCCGACCTATAATAATTTGGGAAAAGCAAACAGATGAAAAACTCACATGAAATATCCGATCCACATGGTCCTTAGCGGCCGTGCTGTGCACAGGTGGCGCCGCGGCTCGTCCCAGCAGCTCGTAGATCGCCTGCACCACAGCCAGCATCTCTGCGCGGGAGATGCGTCCATCACCGTCCACATCGTACAGCGTGAACACCCACGAGAGCTTCTCCTGCACCGATCCGCGAGCCACGCGGGAGAGGATATCGAGGAACTCCTGGAAGACGATGGAATGGGAGATTGATTACAAGGTAGAAAAAAGTAAAAGGTGCTGATGTTTTCGTGCGTATGGCACTCGTAGGCTGCAGCTGAAAATCAAGATGGCGGCCTTGTGTTGCCATCTGGCATAAAATAAATAAATTGAAGGAAATATTTTTATTTCACATAGGGCTACATAAGCACTTATAGAACGTCGAGAAAAGAAGCACAGTTCGGGTTAGTCGTTTCTTATGGAGAAGAGCCGGGAATAAACTCCATATTTACTCTTCTATAACCATTTGACTTCAAAATGTTGTTGTTACAGCGTTAGTACTTAAGTATGTGAGAACAGCTTAGGCCCGACAGTAAGTCATTGCTTACTTTACAGAACGTAAAAAAAAATACGTTAACAAAAGTTAACAAGCGTCTAAGAATCTACAAGGCCAATTATGTCCACTCATTCACAACGATTTGGTAAAAAATAATCTTAGAAGACCATCTTCACTAAGATCTATACTGCTCCCAAAATATTTCGATTTAAAACGCTGAATTTTAAATGCAAGCCATTTTCCGTTCGATTTTCATTGGCTGTGAACAATCCGAGCCATATATTTCGTCGTGTCGACGTTGATTTACGTGTCACATTTACGTTATAAATGTTTGCAAACGATTCCCGAAGCGAAGACTGGGCTATAAAGATATGCTGTAACTTAACAAGTTTAAGAGCTAATCTGTGTGCGACGCAATCATTGATTTAGTTCACTGTTAGGGATCGTAAAAATGCTTCTAACATGTAAGGTTATAAGAGTTCTAGTCTAAGTAATAACAGACACTTGCATCGATTTGTATGTTAAGCCACACTGTACTAGGTTGGTCTGTGGATGGGTGACCACCCGTTACATACCGTGTTACCTCCGTGCCTCGGAAAGCACGTTAAGCTGTTGGTCCCGGCTGTCATTTGTAGATCTTTGACAGTCGTTACAGGTAGTCAGTGTCCCGAAAGTCTGACAACCAGTCTTACCAAGGGGTTTCGTATTATCCAGTACTAAATAGGTTTTGGAAGTCAGTCGCTCCATGGAGTGACTCAAAAAAGGGTCCAGTAACTCAAAAGCAAAAAACGGAACCCTTATTGGATCATTTAGTTGTCAGTCTGTCTGTCAAGACCCTTTATCTCGAGAACGCGTAAAGGTATTGAGTTTTGTGGGTTGTTCGAAAGAGATACCGCGGTCCCGGAACGTAAAGGGCAATAGAAGGAACATGGGTGGGTTTTAGTTAGTACAAGTCTGACATGCCCCCCCTCTCCGCCCAGAGCGGGGGAAGTTATTTGATGATTTCCCACCCCAAAAAAAAAGGTATTGAGTTGAAATTAAAACCACATTCTCAAGTCTGTGGTCCTTTTGTGCTGTCAATATATCAACCCTCTAAGTCTACGCAGTCAAAAGATATGGCTGTTTATGTCGGAAGTTTGTACGGAACCCTCGGTGCGTGAGTCCGACTCGCTCCTGACCGGTTTTTTTGGAACGAAGTTCCTTATCGCGCGTTGCGAAAGCGGGCTAGACGGAAAAAATTAAGACCAAAAGTTGTAACAACACTTTTTGCTATAGTTGTAAGCCGGACGGCGTGCGCGTGTTTCTCTGTCTGTCTCTCTCTCTCATAGAAAGCAAGCCCGTTATTTTCGTTTCGTCTTTCTATTTCGCATTGAACAGTGTGGTGTCGCGACGATTATTTTTGTTAAGTGTATACAGGTTTTTTGTACATTATAAATAATAACTTCGTTTCATCCGGGTGGCCCTTGACACCTCTCAAGTTTTTTTAAATTAATTTTGTTTAATTGTCTTGTCCTGTACGAATCTAAGAAACGGTTTTTCTTTCTTTTATCTTTCAATATTTACCAAATTTCCAATAAAGAAGGAGGCCTTAGTATCTGCGAGTTGCGTGCTATCTTAAATCTGTACTCGTTTGCGTTAGTATCAAGATTTCAGGCACGTCTCTCATTATTCTGTTTCGTATTAAATTGGTACGAGTGATTTAGTTAGGACATATTTATTTTGGGTCCACCCTTTATTGCAGAACTTTTTATGTCATAATTTTATTTTGCATAACAACGGATAGCATTAACTTCATTTCGCAGAAAATTGTTTGGCAGACACTCATTTATCATACATTCAAAACTCATAATTTTGTAAGTCAGAATCATCTCTAGACATAAATTTCATATCCATAATATTTAAAAAGTAGAAACATCATATCGCAGAAAGTTCACAATCAGAATCGTCTTTTGGCATATATTTCATATCGATAATCATTAAACGGCAGAATTGTTATATCGCAGAAAGTTTATAGTTAGAATCATCTTTGTCATTTATTTTAATTATTTATTTCTTTAAAATAATCACATTTATTTTAGTTATTATTTAACTGAATTTGAAATAATGTCATTTAATACAATAAGTAATTATCCTAAGCTAAATAGTTCTGTTACCTACTAAAAACAAATCTCTTTTTTCTATTAATGCAAGTCGTTTCTGGCGTAGGAGGTCGCAGTTTTAACCTAACCTAACCTAGCCATTTCTGCCATTTGCATAAAATGCCAAGTGAAATTATACCAAATAGTCATCGCTGTAAATGAACATTATGCTAAACGATATTATGCGAAATTTGAATTCTGCCAATCGTTATTATACAAAATGTAATTCTGCCATCTTAAAAGTATGTCATTGTAAATTCGAAGATTTAAACATTATGCCAAACGATAATTATATTAAATCATTTTTATGCATTTAAAATGTTCGTCTAAAGAAAATTATGCTAAGTGTGTTATGCCAAATAAATTTCGGAGCATCAAGATTCTGCCAGATAGAGGGAACCCATTTATTTTGACTCTATGCAATGAACAAGAACTAGTCTAAACATAACACCCTCTTAGATAAGGAATTACCAACGGACGGGATTACTTAGTTTCTATTGTAAAATGGCGGATGACTCTTTTGTTTTTGGATGGGAAATCATGATATAACTTCCCCCGCTCTGGGGGGAGCGGGAGAGAGTATCAGACTTTAACTGTTAAACCCTCGATGGTTTGTGTTGGTATGTTGTAGTTCCTAAATTGTATTGTAATTATGTGCTTTGAATAATAAATAAAAAAAAAAAAAAAATAAAATAAAAAAAAAAAAAACGAACGTTACGAATGTTTTAAGACGACAGGGTTGGCGCAGTGGCTGAGCGATCGACTGCTGCGCTGCGTGTCGCGGGTTTGATCCCCGCACGTAACAGATATTTGTATGGCCTACAGATACTTCTTCCGGCTCTGGCTGTTTGTGCAAAAAATAACTGACTAAACCCCATCCATCTTCTTTCTTTTGCTCTTTATGTTCCGGGGCCACGGTATCTCTTTCGAACAACCCGCAACCCCGGCAGGCGGAGGCCCTGGCAGGCCCCTCTGCTTTGCTGACATCTCTTTGAGGCGCGCGTGGAACACTAACGTGCCGTCGACACGGCCTGTCGTCACTATACGAATGGACGGTGAGCTACCCATTGCTTATCGTCCACAGACCCCCGGGCTCTTGAGATGCTTCCTGCTTGGGTTTTAATTTGACGACACAGTTGGCGCAGTGGCTTAGCGATCGACTACTGCGCTGCGTGTCGCGGGTTAGATCCCCGCACGGAACAAATATTTGTATGGCCTACAGATAGTTGTTCCGGGTCTGGCTGTTTGTGAGTTTAAATGTTTTTAAACGCACCCACGATTCAGGAGAAATTCCTAGTGTGGGGCCAACGTTTTAACAAAATCCAATCCGAGATAATTATAAAACTCAGACAAGAGTTTTATTCAGCAAATGGAGCAAGCAAGCACCTTAAATCCCATTGACCACTACTTAAAAAATACCCAAAAGTTTGACCCAGTGGCAGAATAAAAACAAATTCCCTTGCCTCAATCCGAAAAAAAAAGTTTGAGATATTGTCGCTACAGAACAAGATTGGGTCTGGCTGTAAATCGAATTGAATTTATAAAATATGCATGAAGATACAAATATTGGGTAAAATTCGGTTGACCGCTGTCTAAATAAATCCTTACTAATATTATAAAAGCGAAAGTGAGTTTGTTTATTTGTTTGTTACGTCTTCACGCCTACATGGCAAAACCGATTTCGATGAATTTTGGTACAGAGATAATTGGGAGCATGTAGATGGACATAGGCTATTTTTTTTTAAAGATTGAGATGGGAGAAAGAGGGAAAAAAGGGTAAACTTAGCATTGCTATTACAATAAATAAGGCGCAAGGGCAAAATGTACAGGCAGCAGGTACCTGCAAATCAGGAAAGGGGAACTGTGTTACCCCGAATTTAACGCGAGTGAAGCCGCGGGCAAAAGCTAGTCTTATATTATTTTTGAATATTTATCAGGACAAAAACAAAAAGTTAAATTATACATCTTGGAAATAATTTTCGTTTGAAAGAATGTATAAGTTAACATTTTGTTATAATTATTATTATTATGACAAGGACGTATGAACTATCTGGCGACCGCGGCTTCGCCAGCGTGATAATGAAAAAAAATATCCTATAATGTGTTATTCCAGACTATAACCTCTGTGCCAAATTTCATCAAGATCCGTTCAGCTGTTTTGACGTGAAAGAGTAACAAACATGCATCCATCCTCACAGACATTCTCATTAATCATATCGTAGGATTAATTTATTTTTCTTTATTACTGTGACCGCGCTGACATTTAGATTTATATTTTTTTTTGGATTTCAGTAATCTGACACATATTTAGAACTAGCTTTTGCCCGCGGCTTCGCTCGCGTTAATTTCGGTATAAAACAGTACCTGCTACCTGCAGCGTTTGCCCTTGCGCCATATTGATTTGTAATAGCAACGCTAAGTTTTCCCTTTTCTTCCCTCGTTCTCCCTCATATCCCACTTTTTTATATAAAAATGAAAAAAAAGTGCCTATGTCCGTCTCCTGGTTCCCAACTATCTCTGTACCAAAATTTATCAAAATCGGTTTAGCCATTAAAGCGTGAAGAGGAAAAAAACAAACAAACAAACCACTTTCGCTTTTATAATATTATAGGAAGGATTGTAAACCTTTAAAATAAAATAAAAATAAAAATCATTTAATTCAGACAAAAAAGTCCATATACAGGCAATGTTTGTTAGTAACAAAAAAAATGCTTATAACTAATGTTAGTATAATAAAAAGGAAATAGGCACACCGTCTACCCATGCACGGTAGGCTCACCGGTTTCGCAACACATGTAGTTCAGTGAACCTACTGAGCAGAACAGTATCGGATCTCTCACCGATCATTCTCAGGACCCTATTTGGACTCCCACGTACTCGTCGCACCACCGACGCTACTTTTTTACGCATGATTGCGTAGAAGTCATCTACGCTGGCGTCAGCGAACATGCAATATCGAGGGAGCCGAAACAGAGCCCTGAACACATTATTATACTGGACGCGCAAGGCATTGTAGGTCTTCTGTGTGAAGTTTGCCCACAGGCCGCTCGTGTAAAACGTCTGGCAGAATGCCTTAAACATCGTTATTTTAACTGGAGCCGTACAGCGAGCAAACCTGTGTGCCAACATATTACCACGAACCGACAATGCCCTGCGCTCCCTCTCAATGTCAAATTCATCACTCAAATTCTCAGTTACAATGTGTCCAAGATATTTAAACTGTGCAACACGACTTAAAGGTACACCATTAAGTAATATAGGTGGTATAAAGATATCTTTTTTCTTATTACATTTAAATAACATGAACTCACTTTTACTAACGTTGTACCTCAAGCCATGTTCCACGGCATAGACCTCACACACCTTTAGCAGCTGTCTGAGACCACCAATTGAGGGGCTCAGCAGCACCATATCATCAGCGTAGCTCAAATTATTAACACAAATGTCATCAATATGGCAACCAACATGCATGCTGCTGAGCTCCTCAATCAGATGGTTAACATAAATATTAAAGAGTCTTGGCGAAGTCAGTCCGCCCTGCCTGACGCCACACTCAAGAGAATATTCATCTGAGTACACATTTCCCCATCTTACAATATTAAGCTGCTCACTGTACCAGTAAGCGAGGATATTCACAAGATCGGGTGGGACACCTGCACTTCTTAGCTTTGTCCAAAGCTTATGATATGACACCAAATCAAAAGCTTTGGACAAGTCCAAGAAGCATGCATATACTGGAGTTTCATATCTCTCTCTCTGTCTCTTGACATAGTAGTCAACCGTGTGTTTCAAAGTTAATATTGCACTTTCGGTTGACAACCCCTCTCTGAAACCGAACTGTGTATCCTGTAACGTCACAAAACAATCCAGTTTTCTATCCAATAACCCATCAAACACTTTTGCAATTATAGTAGCTAAAGAAATTGGCCTATAGTTACTTTTATCAGATACATCAGCAGTGACATTTTTTACTATTGGCACAACCACTGTTTTCATAAGATCAGACGGCAGATATGAGTGCCGTATACAGAAAGTGTAAAACATGCCCAAAACTCTATATAGGTGTACTCCCCCGTGCTGCAGGTGCTCAACACTGAGTCCCTCATGACCTGGTGACTTCCCCCTTTTCATATTTTTAATCACATGAGCCACATCTTTACTTGAGAATCCAATAGGCTTTTCTACCGGGCCATATTCAGTATCAGACACCGACAGCAAGGAAGAACTCACCTGAAAATGATTCTTAAACGAATTTGCAATCATCTTTGCATCACTGATGCCATCAACGCACACAGGCAGACTAGTCTTACCATTTAAACGCTTAGTGCCCTTCCAGAACTTGTTAAATTTCTTAGCTGAGTGTTGTGAGGCCAGAATATCCATTCTTATCTGTTCCTGGTTATTCTGACAGTACTTTAAGCGTGACTTGAAAACTCGTCGACTTTCATACATTTTATCATACAAAGATCCACTAACTGGTTTACCACCTAAGACATACAGTTGATAGTCCAGCCTAGCCCTCCTGTGCGCGTCTCTGACATGCTTGTTCCAACCATGGACACACTTAACGTTAATCGGCTTCCTAGGTAAGGCACTACGACTGTCAGCTTTGCATGCCCATGTAACGGTAAAATATGGAGAACTTTACTACAAAAAACACCTTTACACTATACCAGTTCAGTCAGAACGTAGTTTTCTTTTAAACTTTCAGAGGCCGGAAATTCGTGCCTGAGAATAAACTGAAAGTACTCTGAGAAGAAACAGCCGAAATAAACTCAGAGGTCATAGTCTCTTTTAAGGTCCAGACAAAAATCTTGGTCAACTTACATGAGGCAATGCAGATTAGTGTCTGAAATGATCTTATTAACAACTAGCTGCCCGCGGCTTCGCCCGCGTTAAATTCGGGATAACACAGTTCCCCTTTCCTTATTTACAGGTAACTACCACCTGTAGTTTTTGCCCTAGCGCCTTATTTATTGTAATAGCAATGCTAAGTTTGCCCTTTTCCCCCTCTTTGTCTCTCATTTTTCAATCTTTTTAAAAAAAAATGCCTTTGTCGTCTCCAGGGTCCCAGCTATCTCTGTACCAAAATTCGCCCAAATTTTAGCCATGTAGGCGTGAAGACGTAACAAACAAACTCACTTTCGCTTTTATAATATTATAGTAAGGATCACACAGATTTGAATGGACCTGTCCAGTCAGTGCAAGAATTTGTCAGTTATCGTGTCATACCACGCTACAAACTTAGGAATTGAGCAACGAGTGAAACCATAGTCCTTAGCTAGTCATACGTAGAATTACTTGAAATACAAATAATCAATTTCAGTTACAAACAAAGCTATAACTATTTTCCTAGTATTGTTTCATTCGTCTATATCCTTCTCTTTCTTGTATATATCAACGTATATCTCCGTCTCTCTTTGCCCGAGAGCCGCCATCTTTGTTTTAAATGGCGTTAATTTGGCTATTGTTCAAATGACTCCAAATTTCTATTGAAGGGAACAACTAACTGTACAATAGGGTGGCTGGGTCAAAGGGTAAAGTAAACGCTTGGCCACGACCCACACGATCAAACGACACGCGACTTGCGACGACACTTGTCTGCGGGAAGAACAAATCGCACACCTAGAGTTAAACGGATGTCGTGTGTGTCTGAGCGATTGATTGCTGCGCTGCGTGTCGCAGGTTCGATTCCTGCACGAAACAAATATTTGTATGGCCTACAGGTAGTGTTTTCGGGCCTGGCTGTTTGGTGAAAAGTTAATATGTTTGTAAACGCACCCACGGTACAGGAGAAATTCTTGGAGTGTGGCAAAGTTTTATTAAAAAAAAAACTGGGACATCTCCAAGAACTGGCAGTATTTAGGTTGGTTTCTAGTCTAACCTCATGCAGCTGAATACCAGTATTTTACATGGAGCGACTGCCTATCTGACCTCCAGAACCCAGTTAGTACTAAAAGTGAAGTCACTGTCATTTGTAGATCTTTGACAAAAGTCAAGTAAGTCAAGTTGTCAAAGATCTACAAATTACAGCCGGGACCAACAGCTTAACGTGGTTTCCGAGGCAAGGAGGAAACTTGATATGTAACGGGTGGTCACCCATCCACAGACCAACCTAGGCAAGCGCGGCTTAACTTTAAGATCGACCGGAGCGGACTGCTATTATTTAGCAACAAGCTCCTTTAACTACCTACCTCTACTACTACCTCACTTATTAAGGGAATCGAATCCAGTCCTTTACGTTCAAAACCCTTACTAAGTTACTCCAAAAAACGGCAGAACATTCGGAAGTGAAATTCGTGTAATTTCGTCAAAAGCATCTTGTTTAAAACTTTCGTACAAAAGTACTTGGACAAGTTTCAAGGGGAATTTCAACATAAATAAGTTTATTCTGCCTTTTACAACGACAACCAGTATAAACTGATCTCTTATTAATAGGAGATTCAAATACAATAGATAAAAGACTAAAAGCATTGTCTTGCAATTATATTTTGAGCTACAAAGGCTTAAAAGAGATTTGAAAGGGGTAGCTCAATTTATAATGGATCTCATGCATCATTTATAAACTCAATTAGACGATAACAGGCACTTTTGAATGTCAAGAAACAAAAGAATGAAGCTACAGTCCCGGTCACATGGCATAATAACTTGTGAAAGTACTGTAGTTGCCCATTCCAAAGCGTAGATCTCTATGGAGAAGAATGGGCAAGAAACTCCATGAATACTTTTAAATTATAATATTTTTACAAAATTTTGGTTACATCATTCATGTTGAGATTATACAAATATGTGAGAACGATGTATAAAGACGTGCACAGTAAGAGCGTCCAGAGTAAATAAAAAGCAAAATTTAATTTAAAATCTAAATAATTTACTCCATGAATACTTTTAAATTATAATATTTTTACAAAATCTTGGTTACATCATTCATGTTGAGATTATACAAATATGTGAGAATGATGTAGAAAGACATGCATTAAGCCGTGTTTAAACGGTGTTGACGACGCGTTAAGTGTTCCATGCGCCTTAAAAAGATGTCAGCAAAGTAGAAGGGCCTCCCAAGGCCACCGCCTGCGGGTTCTTCGAAAGAGATCTCAAAATTTAAGAAATAAAAACAAATTACATCGAAGACAAGCAATGACATTAAAGATTGTAATAATATAAGTAAACTAAAAATAAGAAACTATGTTTATGAAATGTATTCATACCGCTAATCACCAACACGCATCGGAGATTAAACACATTTAATAAAAAAATACTAGCTGGCGCCCGCAGCCTCGCCCGCGGCTTCGCCTGCGTGTTGAATTTCATCAAGATCCGTTCAGCCGTTTTGACGTGAAAGAGTAACAAACACCATCACAAACATTCGCATTTATAATATGATATACTAGCTTTTGTCCGCGGATATGCTTGCGTTAAATTCGGGGTAACACAGTTCCCCTTTCCTGATTTGCAGGTACCTGCTACCTGTAGTTTTTGCTCATGCGCCTTATTTGTTGTAATAGCAATGCTAAGTTTTCCCCTTTCTTCCTCATTTATCACTTTAAAAAAAACTAGCCTTTATCCGTCTCCAGGGTCTTAACCTTCTCTGTACCAAAATTCGTTAAAATCGGTTTAGCCATTTAGGCGTGAAGATGTAACAAACAAACTCACTTTCGCTTTTATAATATTAAGTAAGGATTATAAAAGTAGGATTTGTATCTCATTATAAGTGAACCTATGTATTGTTCTTATGAGAATAAATTAATTAAACGTAGATACCACGGTCCCGAATTATAAAGAAAAAAAAAAGGAACAGGATGGGTTTTAGTCAGTAAAAGTCTATCACTCTCCCTGCTCCGCCTAGAGTGGATGATGATATTTGAAGATTTCTTTTCAGAAAAAAAAATCGTGTTTCTTTTCTGATGTCTAAGTTTTATTGCCGTGCCGTCCATAGCTTAGCTAGCGGCTTATTGGCTAAGTTTGTATAACAGTCACAAACGCGATTACTGACTATAGATGTAGGTTCGATTCCTTATTTTTTTTTTTAAAGTGAAACTTTTATAACATCGTCTCAAACTTATTCGTCTGTGTGTTGCATGTCCCGTGACGGTCGGTCGGCCGCGGAGTAGGGACGTCTATAATGTGAAAAGAAGTTTCACTTTTACCGTGGTTTTTTAATACATACGTTGCCCCACACTAGGAATTTATCATGTATTGTGGTTGCGTTTACAAACATTTAAACTCACATACACAAACAGACAGACCCGAAACAACTATCTGTAGGTCATACAAGTATTTGTTTCCGTGCATGGATAATAATTTATTTAGATTTTAAATTAAATTTTGCTTTTTGATTACTCTGGACGCTCTTACTGTGCACGTCTTTCTACATCGTCCTCACATATTTGTATAATCACAACATGAATGATGTAAATACGATTTTGTAATAATATTATAATTTAAAAGTGTCCATGGAGTTTATTGTCCATTCTTCTCCATAGAAATCAACGCTTTGGAATGGGCAACTACAGTACTTTCACAAGTTATTATACTTTGTGACCGGGACTGTAGATTCATTTTGTTTCTTGACATTCAAAAGTGCCTGTAATGGTCTAATTGACTTAAATGATTTGATTTGATTTGATCGAACCCACGACACGCAGCGCAGCAGTCGATCGCACAGCCACTGCGCCAACCGTGTTGTCAAAATTTGTTATAATGTTCTTACCTCAAAGTTAACTTTTCCACTTTGTTTATGTTTGATCGTCTTGAACACGTAGTGCGCGTATTGAGTTGCATCTGAAACAAAATAATTGGATATTAACACACTTCTTAAAATTTTAGTTTTCCATACCACAAAAGAACATAAAACTTAAAAGGTGTCAAGGGACACCCGTATAGAACGAAGTTATTATTTACTAGTTTTTGCCCGCGGCTTCGCTCGCGTTAAATTCGGGGTAACACAGTTCCCCTTGCACCTTATTGATTTGTAATAGCAACGCTAAGTTTTCCCTTTTCTTGCCTCTTTCTCCCTCACATCCCACTTTAAAAAAAAAAAATAGCCTATGTCCGTCTCCTGGTTCCAAACTATCTCTGTACCAAAATGCATCTAAATCGGTTTAGCCATTAAAGCGTGAAGAGGTAACAAACAAACAAACTCACTTTCGCTTTTATACACGAGGATACACGAAGACCCACGCTATACATAGTCGTGGCTCTTCGTGTAGGTACTCCAGACTGGAGTACACGAATATGACCCATGACTATTTACAGCTCGCTTATCGCAGAGCAGTTTTCCTCCGTGGATTGCAGTGCCACGTGTGTAGCCTCTCCGTGCGCCGTGCCACGCTATACATAGTCGTGGGTCTTCGTGTAGGTACTCCAGTGGAAACGTAGACCCACGTTGTCAAATAAATTAATACACTAATTACTTTATGCTAATTGTTTCCAACTTAGTCAGGCCATCTGTTCAAAATTACCTTATTTTTAACTCACTTTATAAAAAGAAAGATTTTGTCGATTCGAATGTATTTTTTTACTAAAAAGGTTTAAACTAAAACGGCTGAAACACTAGATAAACGTAGGAATTGAATACGTACCTCCAAGTGGAAAGAATTGACAGAAGATATTCTTGAAAGCCTCCTCATCAACCACGCCTGAAGGACATTCCTGAAACAAAAAGAGATATAAAATCTCTGCTGCATCTGTCTGTGTATATGTGAATACTATAATCCTTACTGATATTATAAAAGCGAAAGTGAGTTTGTTACGTCTTCACGCCTAAATGGCAAAAGACAAATTTTGATGAATTTTGGTACCTACTAACAGAGATAGTTGGGACCCTCGAGACGGACATAGGCTAATTTTAAAAAAAAGGTGAGAAAAGATCTCCCCCTTTTCTCTGTGCAAACTCAAGCATTTATTTCAATTAGACCATTAGAGGCACCTTTGAATGTCATAAAAACAAAAAAAATGCTGCTATAGTCCCATTCACAAGACACAACTTGCGAAAGTATTGTAGTTGCCTATTCCAAAGCGTTGATCTCTATGGAGAAGAATGGGCAAGAAACTCCATAGACACTCTTTTAAATCATAATATTTTTACAAAATCATGGATACATCATTCATTCGTATGTAGAAAAACGAGCATATTAAGAGCGTCCAGAGTAAAGGCATAACTTGAGTTTAGTATTACTATAAGGGACTTAAACAAATGTCCTTGTTTTTGGTATTGTGCGTCGTGTCGTCTCGCTCCTTGAGTTATGAGTCGAGCTACGCGATAATTGACAAATGCTTGCACTGACTGGACAGGTCCACTCAATCTGTGTGGTGCTTTCTTAAGAATACCATTTCAGACACTAATCTGCATAGTCCTCATGTAAGTTGACCAAGATTTTTGTCTGGACCTTAAAAGAGACTATGACAACCTCTGTTAATGACCACTGAGTTCATATAGTTTTTTTTTAAAAGACGTGTAAAAGTGTTTGTGTAAACGTACTTGCAAATTAACATCATTTATCAATAAATGAATGAATTAATTGTGTAGTGCGTGCTTTGGGTCCGAACTCAAGACTTGGCAGGCCGACGGTCATACCGTCCACTAGGCTATCATTGCTCCTAACTGCTGCTGACTGGAAGAACCACAGGACCTGACTTTATACCTGTTTGAATCCACGATACATCAGCTTGATCTCATGCGCAGTGAAGCGTGTTGACTGCGCAAGAGTTCCCGGCGGTTCGGGACGATGTCGCACCACTCCCGTCGGGAAGATTGATTCTTCGCATTCTTCCTCTGGGGACAAAGAGAAGGATTCTGTTAGGATTATTTAATATATTTGGAATGTTGTTATTTTTTTTTTTTTTTTTTTTTTCTTTATTAATTTTGGGACATTTACCGCAATGCGTATGCCAGTCCCATCGTAACCTAAATACACGTGTATCTTCATATCAGGGTCATGAATCTGAACAGACTCTTCGCATCATCACCATTTGGCTTAGATAAAATGTTGTGGAAAGTGCCTACTTCGAATCTGTTCAACCTCAAGACCCTAAACAGTTCATTTCTCTCAGACTCATATCGAACACATTCCATCAGTAAGTGGTGTAAATCTTCAAATGTTGTTATTGATATGTCAACGTTATTCCGTGGAGCATTAGTGACGTAGACGATTAATGCTAGAAAAAAAATGTATTGCAATATTTTGACACCAAATCTTTGTTCAGGGTAGGTTTATTCGCTACAAAATGCTTGAGGACATGCTTACTAATGTTATAAAAGCGAAAGTGAGGTTGTTTGTTACGTCTTCAGGCCTAAATGGCTAAACCGATTTTGATGAATTTTGATACAGAGATAGTTGGGACTCTGGAGATAGACATAAGCTATTTTTTTAAAGTGAGAAATGAGGGAAAATGGGGGAAGAAAATGGAAAGTGCGCTGCTTGTCGCGGGTTCGATCCCCGCACAGAACAAATATTTGTATGACCTACAGATAGTTGTTTCGGGTCTGGCTGTTTGTATATGTGAGTGATGTTTGTTAACGCACCCACGATACAGGAGAAAAACGAATGTGGAGCAACGTGTTTTTTTTTTATTTTAAATCTAAACCTCTGGGCAACCGGACATCCTTACTAATAGTATTTTAAAAGCGAAAATGAGTTTGTTTGTTTGTTACGTCTTCACGCCTAAATGGCTAAACCAATTTTGTTGAATTTTGGTACAGATATAGTTGAGAGACCCTGGAGACGGACAAAGGCAATTTTTTTAGAGAAATTAGGGAGAAAGAGGGAAGAAAAGGAAAAACTTAGCATTGCTTTTACAAGCAGTAAGGCGCAAGGGCAAAAACTTCAGGTAGCAGGTACCTGCAAATCAGGAAAGGGGAAATGTGTTACCCCAAATTTAATGCGAACGAAGTACTAGTTTTTGCCCGCGGCAAAAACTAGTACTACATAAATAAGCTTTTTCTTTTTTAATTGATGTGTGAATAATATTTCTTTAGATTTTATTGCAAAAGAAAAAAAGGAACGAAAAAGTAAAAACTCTATTTTAAACGCTAGGTTTTTTCAAAGAAAATGCTTAAAGAGTGCTACATAATGCACTATTTTGCCACAAAAAACTTTCCTGTGTGAACTAGCTTGAATGAAAGACCGACTGAATGAGAGTGAATGAAAGACCGACTTTTTGAACGAATGAATGGTACTGCGGGAACCAGGGCCTCTTTAACTGCACTAGCTTAGCCATTCGAAATTGAGACTTTACACTGGGTAAGCCAAATATACAATGTGTCCGGTCACGGACTAGCGATATTCTATGTACTTATATAACAAACATTCTAGAACTCAAATTTATCGATTTAAAAAAAAAACACTACCATTTTTTTCACAAAAAAGTTGATTTATTTTCGTTGGATCCCAGTTTTTGATCCCATTTTTTAGGTATTAACGATGGGTCCCATTTGATATTACCATTGAATCCCATTTTATGACAACATGTGTACATTTCAGAAGAAAAGTGATTTACTTTTATTAAATATTTCAAAAACACCGTGTGTGTATTTTGGATTTTTTAGGATTGTCGCCACTGGGGAATAAATGAGACAAATGATGTACTCCAAATAGTACTAGACTGGCATGAGTTAAAAATGATCAGGTTTATTTGTGATGTTTATAAATAAATAAATATGAACGCCTTCAAAACAAGCGCCTCTAAGCTCAAAAAAAAATACTGCCGTCATAATTTTTCCATATTTTTTTTATATAATGTGGCCGTTTCTGGCACACAGGTCACAGTTTTAACCTAACCTTTTTTTTGTAAATAAGTATTTATCCTAATCTAAATAGTTCAGTTCCGGGTAAACAACTAAAAACAATCTCTTTTTTCTATAAATGCAAGTCGTTTGTGGGTCGTAGGAGGTCACAGTTTTAACCTAACCAAACCTAGTTCCCGGTTCCTATAATTTGTTTGGGTAATGACATTTTGTCCAAATCTTTTCGGCAAAACGGCAGGCACCCGTTATTCTAACATAACCTATCCACATACCCAAATTTCATCCAAATCAGTCTAGAAGTTTGAGCGTGTTGGAATATCAAACATACATACAAAATTTCGCCTTAAAATATTATTGTGATTTTGTTGTTGGATGTACCCGCATTCAGATGTTTTTAAACATCTGGGATCCAACGGAAATAGTTTTTGGGATTCAGTGGCAATAAAACGTATTTTTTTTGTATTTTTCAAATTTGGGATCCAACGGAAATATATAATAATGTTTTGTGGGATCCAACGCCAAAAATATTAAAGTGGGATCAAAAACTGGGATCCAACGAAAATAAGCGAAAAAGTTAACAACAAACCTTCGTTGTTTTTATTTTTTTTTTATTTCTAAAGTTTCAAAAATGTAAGCTTATCATTGCTTAATTTAAATTAAACGATAGACAATACAGAATAAACCTAATGTCGTTCCAGTAAGACCAACACTTTGAGAGATATGATTTTTTTTTTGTACACGCATAGAGAATATCTCAAAATGGCTGCCAAAAAGCGGGGAAGTGAATTAGATCCAAATGTGTATCGTAATAGTATATTAAAATACTCGTTACATATGTATCTAGAATATCGCTAGTCCATGACCGGACACATTGTATAGTAGAACAGTCTTTTGGCTTGCCGGGGTTGCGGGTTGTTCGAAAGAGATACCGCGGCCCCGGAACGTAAAGGGCAATAGAAGGAACATGGGTGGGTTTTAGTCAGTAAAAGTCTGACACTCCCCCCCGCTCCGCCCAGAGCGGAGGAAGTTATTTGATGATTTCCCACCCCAAAAAAAAGGGTCTCATGGCAAAATATTTATTAATGTTAACTATACTAATAATGGAGTTTCTTGCCGGTTCTTCTCCATAGGAAACGACCAACCCGAACTGTGCATCTTTTCTCGACGTTTTATAAGTGTCCATGTAGGCCTATGTGAAATAAAAATATTTTGATTTTGAAAGAGGTAACAACGTTTGTGAGCTTGTGACGTTGTAAGGGGTAATCTCTGGACCTTCTGAACCAATTTTCAAAATTATTTCACCAATAGAAAGCTACGTTATTGTGGACTCACCCTTATTCTACTAATATTATAAAAGCGAAAGTGAGTTTGTTTGTTTGTTACGTCTAAATGGCTAAAAATACTTTGATGAATTTTGATACAGATATAGTTCGGATTCTGGAGGCGGACATAAGCTACTTTTTTAAAAAAAAACCGGCCAAGAGCGTGTCGGGCCACGCTCAGTGTAGGGTTCCGTAGTTTCCCGTCCGTCACAATAAGTGTTCCCACTTATGAGTTTAAAGGTGGAGGAGGAAATTATTTTGTACAACTTTTTGTCTTTTTTGTACAAAAACTGTTGTGTCAATCAAGTTCAAAATGATTTTCATAGAAAGTCCTTATAAAGTTCTACTTTTCAGATTTTTTTCATATTTTCTAAACTTATGGTTCAAAAGTTAGAGGGAGGGGGGGGGACACATTGTTTTTTACTTTTGGAGTGATTATTTCCGAAATTATAGACATTATCAAAAAATGGTTTCAGTAAACCCCTATTCATTTTTAAATACCTTTCCAACAATATATCACACGTTAGGGTTGAAATTAAAAAAAAAATCACTTCCCACTTTACATATAGGGTGGCTACCCTAATAAAACATTTTTTTCCAATTTTTATTTTACCACTTTGTCGGCGTGATTGATATACATATTGGTACCAAATTTCAGCTTTCTAGTGCTAACGGTCACAGAGATTAAGCGAGGACGGACGGACGGACAGACAGACATGGCGAAACTATAAGGGTTCCTAGTTGACTACGGAACCCTAAAAAGATTGAGATAATATGAAGGAGAAAGGGGGAAGGAAAGGGAAAACTTAGCATTGCTATTACAATAAATAAGGCGCAAGGGCAAAAACTACAGGTAGCAGTTACCTGCAAATCATGAAAGGGGAACTGTGTTACCCCAAATTTAACGCGAGCGATTCCGCGGGCAAAAGCTAGTTAATCAATAAATGAACTTTATTAAAAAATAATTATTTTCAAGGATCTACTTTTATTTTTAATTCAATATTTTCATTTATTTTATTTAATTATTTTCATTTATATTATTTAATATTTTTTTAGGATTATTTCCATACTTATACATTTTATTCAAAATACGAAATCTCCCCATTCATCAGTAATCGGAGAATGTTTCTTATTCATAAATTACAATTATAAAAGCAATGGCTTCTCTTTATATTTTAACTGAATCGTCTATGACTACCGAACGCGGGGAGAATAATATTATTTATGAAACGATAAATAAAATCATTCCCATTACGAATTACTTAGTAGCAGCTGGGATTTGTACCCGGGCGATGGTAATGGGAATTATAATAAAGAAATAAAACTGGGATAATAGTATAATTCATGTTTAGTTCAGTGAAAACGGCCCTACTGTTTAAAAGCGTAGTATGCAGAGCGCCAATCCTTACTAATATTATAAAAGCGAAAGTGAGCTTGTTTGTTTGTTACCTCTTCACGCTTTAATGGCTAAACCGATTTTGATGAATTTTGGCACAGAGATAGTTGGGAACCAGGAGACGGACATAGGCATTTTTTTTTAAAAAGAGTGGGATATGAGGGAGAAAGAGGGAAGAAACGGGAAACCTTAGCGTTGCTATTACAAACCAATAAGGCGCTACCGCATTCAACGCGAGCAAAGCCGCGGGCAAAAGCTAGTAATTTATAGTAATACTAGCTTCCTCCCGACTTCTTCCGCGTGGCATAGTTACTTTGGGCTAACGCTAACTTTAACTCGCGTGATGTATGTAAAAAATGTATTTTTCTCTCCCCTTTTCTTTCCTCTTTCTCCCCCTTTCTCACTTTTTCTAGCTTATGTCCGTCTCCAGGGTCCCAACTATCTCTGTACCAATATTCATCAATATGGTTAGGCCATTTACGCGTGTAGGCGTTACAAACAAACTCACTTTCGCTTTTATAATATTACTAGGTTTTGCCCGCGGCTTCGCTCGCGTGAAATTCGCGGTAACAGCAACCCTTTCCTGATTTGCAGGTACCTGCTACCTGCAGTTTTTGCCCTTGCGCCTTATTGATTTGTAATAGCAATGCTAAGTTTTCCCTCTCTCTCCCTCATAACTCAATCTTTTTTTTAAATAGCCTATGTCCGTCTGCGGGGTCCCAACTATCTCTGTACCAAAATTCATCAAAATCGGTTTAGCCATTTAGGCGTGAAGACGTAACAAACAAACTCACTTTCGCTTTTATAATAGCAAATAATTCGTTTTGCGAAATATAAACGTGTTCAAACCAAGTTCATTCCTCTCTACGAACCCGTCACTGGCAGAGACAGAAGACCACTGATTTACCAGAGAATTCGGTTCGTTAGCCACTTTGTATTAATCAAGGTTTAAGAGAGACAGCTTCGTTGATCTAGTGGTTATAAGCATGACTGCTAACCGTGGGGTACTGAGATTGATACCCCTTTTTTTTTTCGGGTGGGATATCATCCAATGACTTCCCCCGCTCTGGGTGGAGCGGGGGGGCATGTCAGACTTGTACTGACTAAAACCCACCCATGTTCCTTCTATTGCCCTTTACGTTCCGGGGCCGCGGTATCTAGATTGATACCCCTGATGACACGTTTGGCGCAGTGGTTTAGAGATCGACCGACTGCTGCGCTGTGTGTCGCGGGTTCGATCCGAGCACGGGATAAATATTTGTATGGCCCACAGATAGTTGTTCCGAAAACGAACCTACAATACAGTCGGTAATTAGAAGTCATTTAAAAGTGTTTACTCACTCTCTCAATATTTTTAATATTAAGGGAAAGAGCGAGAGAGCCAGAACACAATTGTCGGGCCTACGCTGTCCTCTCATACTTAAGTACTAACGCTGTAACAACAACATTGTAAAACCAAATGATTTTAAAAGAGTAACCATGGAGTTTCTTGCCGGTTCTTCTCCATAGGAAACGACCAACCCGAACCGTGCACCGTTTCTCGACGTTTTATAAGTGCCCATGTAGGCCTATGTGAAATAAAAACAGTTTGGTTTTGAACTGTTTGGAGGTAAATTAATATTTTTTTAATCTACTTACGGAATTTATCGGTGTTGCCATTCCCGAAAAAGTATTTAGACAGTGAAGAGTAAGCTTTAAAATGACGTACGGAACCAGAGATACGATATTTTATACAGCTATGTACAGTAACATTACAACTATTTGTCATATTAGTCACAGACCACTGTGCCGAGCCTGCATGGAGGTAGACGAGACAGCAGCCCACGTGCTTAAGCACTGTCCAGAGGTTGCCCCATACAGAGCCAAGTACTCCGGTAACCCAGGTACTCTCCGCGAGATCGCCAGCAACACCAAGGCGTCGCTGGCTTTTCTCAAACAGCTGGGGTGAATCGAATGATATTCTCACCCGTTCGCAAAATATTTTATTTATCACTGCTGTTCTCGGCTCTATAACACACTACACTAATGGCTCAGACGTTAAATCTGCCTCAGACGCAATGACAAAGTTTTCTCACTTTAATGAAAATGTACTATTCAATTCTATTTATTGTATTATTTCAACTGATAAACTATAGTCTACAACACAGGCGTCATATGATCAAGAATTCAAAAGTGACACTTGTTCACATCAACTTGGTACAATAGGGCGCGCTGAAAGCCATCGCCTGGTCCCATGTGAATGGATTCGATCAGATAGACAGTCGCTTCATGTTGCTGATATTCTGACGCGACCAGTAACATTGGACACTGACCATAATACAGGTGTAACAGAGTGGGTATTTCACCTTCTCTGTTGCCACAACGTCTTTCCTCTTGGATCAACATTGTTTTTTTATATATTCACTTGCTTTTGCCCGCGGCTTTGCTCGTGTTAAATTCGGGATAAAACAGTTCCCCTTTTTTCATTTGCAGGTACCTGCTACCTGTAGTTTTTGCCCTTGCGCCTTATTTATTGTAATAGCAAAGTTAAGTTTTCCCTTTTCTTCCCTCTTTCTCCCTCATTTCTAACTTAAAAAAAAAGTTAGCCTATGTCCGTCTCTAGGGTCCCAACTATCTTTGTACCAAAATTTATCAAAATCGGTTTAGCCATGTAGGCGTGAAGACGTAACAAACAAACTCCCTTTCGCTTTTACAATATTAGTAAGGATTATAGAGCGTGGAATAAGGTTGTAAATTGAAAATAATTATCATTTTCCTGCCCTAGTTCCATTCTATTTGGGGTCGGCACAACGCGTTTTCTTAGAAGCCTGATGATAAATCTTGACTTTATGTAAGTAGCTTTTAAGTACATTTTACCTTTTTCGTATCGAAAGGAAACAAAAACAACGCTTAGTCAATGTCTGAAACACATCATGACAAGAGGTCACTGTGTGATTAACTTGATCTATGATGTGGAAAAATGGACCTTATGTACTTATAATAAGCTTGGGATTAGGGACTAGTTATCAATATCCTTCTTATAATACTAGAAATATCCTTACTAATATTATAAAAGCGAAAGTGAGTTTGTTTGTTTCGTCTTCACGCCTTAATGGCTAAACCAATTTTGATGAATTTTGGTATAGAGATAGTTGGAACTCAGGAGACAGACATAGGCATTTTTTTTAAAGTGGGTTATGAGGGAGAACTTAGCTTTGCTATTAAAAAAAATAAGGCGCAAGGGCAAAAACTACAGGTAGCAGGTACCTGAAAATCAGGAACTGTGATACCCCGAATTTAACGCGAGCGAAACCGCGAGCAAAAGCTAGTTATAAAATAAAAATTGAAATATTTTTCATTAATAATATTATATTTACATTATAAATAGTAGGATTATCTCCAAACAGTTCAAAAGTTAAAATATTTTTATTTCACATAGGCCTACATGGCACTTATAAAACGTCGAGAAAAGATGCACGGTTCGGGTTGGTCGTTTCCTATGGTGAAGAACCGGCAAGAAACTCCATGGTTACTCTTTTAAAATCATTTGGTTTTACAATGTTGTTGTTACAGCGTTAGTACTTAAGTATGAGAGGACAGCGTAGGCCCGACAATAAGTCATTGCTTACTTTACAAAACGTAAAATAAAATAATAAGTGAACAAGCGTCTAAGAATCAACAAGACCAACAATGTCCACTTAATCACAAAGAGTTGGCAAAAATGAATCTATACAAGAAATAATAAAAATATTTAAAAAAATATATAACATTTTTATTTTTTTCTTTATAAATGTAAAATTTTGTTAGGATGTATGGATGTTTGTTACTCTTTCATGTAAAATAGTTAATTGTATACCAAGTTTTGTACATATAAATGTTTGTATTTTAAACCTGGTTAAACGTTAATTTTGATCAAGGTAGTACACCTCCGGTACCAAACACAATGCGGGCGAAGCCACGGGCATAAGCTACTCACAATTTTATTTAGTAGAAAGCGAGCAAAGCTATAGTTTCACTGAAAAAGCTGTCTCTTACAAAACAGTAAGTCACAGGATTTACAAAAAGAATTCTCTAAAACCGACTAAGTCCATCGCTTATTTCAAATTGTTTCGGCGAACCGTAGTTTAACGTGAAATATTACCGGTTTATACGGCTTTTCTTATTCTATATGATCGTCGGACTGCCTGGCCATAGGTCTCGAGTTTAAACTAGGGCTCCCGCGCCATTTTCAAATCCCGGAATCCGCGGGATTGGCGGGACTAAAAGACGCAAATTGATTTGATCTTTGATCGCTCGGAGACTCTTAATTATATATTACTAGCTTATGCCCGCACCTTCGCTCGCGTTAAATTCGGGGTAATACAGTTCCCCTTGCCTGATTTGCAGGTACCTGCTACCTGTAGTTTTTGCCCTTGCGCCTTATTTATTGTAATAGCAATGCTAAGTTTTCCCTTTCTTTCCCTCTTTCTCCCTCATATCTCAATCTTTTTTTAAAAAAAGCCTATTTCCGTCTCCAGGGTCCCAACTATCTCTGAACCAAAATTCATCAAAATCGGTTTAGCCATTTAAATATTAAGTTTGCATGTTGAACGAAACCTTTTTATTTACCTGCACTTATATTATAACTTATATCTAATATATAAAATTTCCGTGTCACAATGTTAGTTACCGTACTCCTCCGAAACGGCTCGACCGATTCTTATGAAATTTTGGTTACATATTGGGTAGGTCTGAGAATCGGCTAACATCTATTTTTCATACCCCTAAACCTCAGCGGGCGAAACCGCTGGGCACAGCTAGTTATATTATAAGGAGAAAAGATTTGCATTATCGTATGTAACGATTAAATTTTAAAACAAAAGAAAGCTTCACTATCACTGAGTAACATCCTACTAATATAATAAATGCGAATGTTTGTGAGGATGTATGGATGTTTGTTACTCTTTCACGTCAAAACGGCTGATCGGATCTTGACGAAATTTGCACAGAGGTAGATTATGGTCTGGAATAACACATAGGATACTGTTTTTACGAAATCACGTGGGCGAAGCCGCGGGCGCCAGCAGTGGCGATACTTTCATACAAGCTTAAAAGCGTGGCTTTCCCTTAAGACCAAACTAGCTTCCGCCCGCGAGTTGGTCTAACGCTAACTTGAACCCGCGTGATGATCGAAAAAAATATTTTTCTCCCCTTTTCTTCCCTCTTTCTCCCCTTTTTCTCATTTTTTATAGTTTGTGTTAGTGGAGACGGACATACGTCTCCAGGGTCCCAACTATCTCTGTATCAAAATTCATTAAAATTGAAGACGTAACAAACAAACAAACTCACTGTCGCTTTTATAAAGTAAGGATACTTTTAATGGTTTTAGGGTTTCTTAACAGTCTGATATCTTTACGGGCTTGCCCCATTGTGGACCACTAGGCACGCCACTGGGCGCCAGCTAGTAGGCTTTATAACATCACGCTATTACCCACGGGAGCGGGGCAGTAACTAAAGACGCGAAACAGAACAGCCAGTAAGACCATATTTCGTGCAAATAAAGAGTCTAATTCTATCTTCAAATATCATTATCTGCCTAGCCTTTTCCTAACTATGTTGGGGTCGGCTTCCAGTCTTACCGGATGCAGCTGAATACCAGTATTTTACATGAAGCGACTGCTATCTGACCTCCATAACCCAGTTAGTATAATAATAGTTTATTTTTCCAAATACTTAGAACTAATTTACAGTGGCAATATGGCAACAATTTAAATTAGGCAAAGAGATTAGCGTCTGTAACCGAACTAGGCATAGCCTGTATTTCGGCTATCAGCACCATTCCCCTCGAGTATTTATAATACAAGAATAAGTGCCAAGCAATAGATGCTTTTAAAGTATAATCAAATCAGTACTACAGCAAATTGCAAACAGGTAAGTATACAACTTAAAATAATTATTAAATGGATTGAGTGTATGTGTTCGTGTGTGTGTGTGTGATGTATGTAATGAGTATATTTGTGTAAGTGTGTGTGTGAGAATTATTATGAGGTGAGTGTGTGTGTGTGAGTATGCGTGAGTGTATGTGTGTGTAGGTGAGCTTAGTAGTGACGTAGGTTGTATGTGCTCTTAGCCGTGTTCTTAGATAGGTAAGTATAGTAGTTGTTCCGTCTCCTCGTAGCTTAATTTCTGTAAGTATTGGCATACTTTTAATTTGCATTGTTTTCTAGTCAAGGGGTATATATGTATTATTTTGTTAAGTTTATTATAAAGGTAAGGGCCTAGAAAGTTTACAAATCTTTTACCAAATTTTGTTTTATATGTGGTTGAGTTGTCACATACATGATGTTTGCGACGTCTCTGTAATAACAATGGGTTGTAGGGCTGTTTTTTATGTTCTTGCAGGATAATTTTTAGTAAGAATAACTGTCTTACTGTCAATACTCCGCACAACTGGTACAGCGTAATTGTAGGAAAACGCATCGGTTTGAACGTGCTAACCTTCAGTATAGCTCTCTGGGCGACCTCAACCGCCTTTAGCGTGGTTTTGCAGCTGCCTCCCCAGGATGAAATGCAGTAGGTAAGAAGCGACTGACACAGAGCCTGATATATTCGCTTCAGCAGCGCAGGGTCCGCGACATGACGTAGGTTTTTAAATACATAAATTAATTTTCGTACTCTATTACATAGAATTTTGACGTGTTCTTTAAAGTTGAGATTTTTGTCTAGAGTAATACCGAGGTACTTTAGAGTATTAACGCGTTCCAGAGGTGAACATGCGCAATTATCCACAGAGATGCATTCATGTGAGACAATTTGTAGGTCGCCACTAATGTTCACCGCCTGCCTTATGCTGTAACAAATGTACTTAGTTTTATCCACGTTTAGAGTAAGTATGTTTTTATGCAGCCATTCCTTAGTCATATCAAAGCCATTTTGTGCGACAGTGAAGACCTCTTCCCAAGTATCACCCGCAAACACCAACGCGGTGTCATCCGCAAAAGAGATAATTTCACCTTTGGTAAGTTTCAGACGAGTAAGCTCATTTATGTACACGAGGAATAAGGTGGGCCCCAGAATACTTCCCTGAGGCACGCCGTGTGTAACTGGAAGGTGTGTACTTTTGTGTTTATTCACTCGGACACACTGAGTTCGCCCAGAGAGGTAGCTTTTGAAAAGTTCAAGCTGGGTGCCCCTGACACCCAGAGTCTCCAATTTGTTGAGTAAGAGGGAGACAGAAATCGTATCAAATGCCTTTGCCAGGTCAAGAAAAATAGAAAGACATTTTTTCCCTTTATCCAGATTGGAACTGATAAATTCTATAAGTTTATTCACTGCCTGTTCTGTAGATTTTCCGTGCCTAAACCCGTATTGGTTTACTGAAAGAAGTTTATTTGTTTCGAGATATTTTACAAGACGAGTGTTAATAATTTTTTCAAGAATTTTGGATATTGCGGGTAGTATGGATATCGGTCTATAGTTGTTTATACGACTTCTGTCTCCGTTCTTATAGATTGGACACACTTCTGATCGTTTTAGGGAATCGGGAAACACTCCAGTTTTTAAACAATCGTTGAAAATTTTTTCCAGAGGATGTACTAGAATATCTTTATATTGTTTTAGGAATCTACTGCTGATATTATCACATCCTGGTGCACTATCCGTTTTTAGACCCATGATAAGGTGTCCAATCTCGTATTTGTCTGTTTCTATTAAAGCGAAAGAATTGGGGACATTTAGTATTTTATCTTGGGTATTACTTAGTAATGGTAGATTCCGGAAATTTACATTTTTTTGACAAATTTTATCCGCCAGTGAGCTACCCACATTTATAAAATAGCTGTTTGCTACGTGAAGTGATTGGTCAGGAGAAGATGAGAGAGCTAAGAGATCTTTATGGTGTTGTGTTGTTTTTGTTGTGTGTGTGATGTTTTTGATGACTTTCCATAATTTTTTATTGTCGTTTTGTGCTTCCAGGATTTGGTTTTTTTCATATGCTCTTTTTAACCTTCGTAATAGGTTATTACAGAAATTTCTGTATCGTTTGTAGGTAATTTTCAAGACTTCGTTATCCGGATCAGTGCTTGCTTTTTTGTGTAGTTGGTCTCTGTTTCGCATGCAGCGTAGTAGTCCTGGGGTTATCCAGGGCTTAATGATTTTTTGGCGTCTAGAAAGTGTAACGATGTTTGTATTTTTTTCTATTTCTTTTTGTAAGCATTGTGTTAGGTAATTTAGACTAGTGTTTGGGTTTTCTGTTTCATAGATGGGATCAAAATTGATATTTAAAATGTCTTGTGCTAATGTTTTATCGTTAATTATGGCCTTTGTTGTAGTTGCATGTTGCCGTGTTTTTTTTAAATTCAAACAAAATAAGACGGGATGGTGATCCGTTAATGTTGCATTAGGGACTATGGTGTTGGAGGAGACTTTAGTTTTTATAAGGACATGGTCTATGCATGTTTGGCGAGCACTACGTGTAACTAAAGTGTGCGCTGGCAGTAGGCCATGCGAAGCAGCTAAGGTTAGATATCGTTCCCCTTCAGATTTAATTTTATTTGAGTTAATTGCTAGATTCATGTCGCCTATAACAACGATATGCTCGAAGGAAGACACTGATTGTAACATATTATCCAACGACAAGAGGAACGGCTCCAATTTAGTGTAGGAAGGCGATCTGTATAGGGCCATAATAGCAACTTGTTTTCCAATGGTGGTTATTAAGCAATTACTTTCATGGAATTCAGGTTCTGTTATAGTTAGGTTAATGTTTTCTTTGTAGTAGATAGCTACTCCATCATTTTGTATGGGGTTGGAATTTGTTGCTACATGAGAGTAGCCAGATAGGTGAGGGATTACCGTTGCACTTTTTAGCCAACACTCTGTTAAAATGAGTATATCGCATTTAAGTTTAAGTCTTTGTAGTAATACTTCCAAGCCGGGCAGATTTCGGTTTAAGCTTCGTATATTTTGTGTCAATATAATTAGGTTGTCCGTAGTAGAAGTAATAATATTTTGACAATCCTCAAGGTCCGCGGTTTGTGATTGAGATACGGATAACTGGTCAAGATTTTCAGATAGATTAGTTATGTCGGCGAATGATTAACAATAGAGTAAGTATAAACAAGAGTTGTGGTCAAGGTAGGTACACCGATTATGGAAAGAGTTTGTATGTAAATAGTAAAACAGTGTTTATGTGTTTGATTTATGTGTAGAGTGTTTGAGATTGTAGTTTGATGAGTAGGTGAGTTGTGAGAACGAAGTATGTTTGAAAAATGAGTTGTGTGTATTACTGAAAAAGTGTTCAGTTGGGCTAAGGTTATGATTACGGAGTATTTTAATTGATTTTGGCTTTCCCTGAATGGATGTGAAAAATCAGTGTGATCGTTGAGTTGTGCTTTGTAAGTGTGAAGATAATCTATAGAATTAAACTTAAAATTAACATGCAATCTTATAGTTAAAGTAATAACAAGACAAAATATATAGGGGGCAACACATAGTCACAGCGGTTTAACATTATTTCGTAATTTTTCCAAATCAGCGTCGTTGTTTATCCGAATATGTGAGGAGTCTTCATTGTTTTTTAGGTAAACAATACCATTTGCTGTCCAGCAGAAGCTGTACCCATGGCTTTTCTTGAATTGACGGGCCAAATAATACAGTCTCTGGGTTTTATGCGTGAGGGCCTCTGATATGTATATCGGTTTTTGACTAAAACTTGGGTTAAGATGGGTCGTGTTTAGCTTGTTGCCTTTTTGTTTAATTTTGTTGAAAGTTTTTACAGATTTGAGGACTATTTCTTTCAGGAGCACAGTGGTGAAATCGACTACAATGGGGTCTGAAGAATCTTTTGATTTTAACCTGTATATATCTTTTATATTACTGGTGTTAATATCAACATTTAGTATTTCTCCTAATTTAGAAATCTCACGTACAAGAGTATCCTTAGTTTCTCCATTTTGTTTAGGTATGTTACGAATTTCTATCCCAACCCCACGAGTCTTCCGTTCCAGAGTTTCCAGTTTCTCCTCCAGTTCTTTGATAATTAATTTGTCTGACTGTCTTTCTTTCTCAAGATAAGCTATTTTCGATAAAAACTCGTCATATTTATTAGACATAAGGTCTATACTTGCTTGCAAGTCTTGAAATCGTTTTTCTTGTTCATTGGAGAAAGAAGAGAACATATTTTTAATTATTTCTAAAAGATCGGATTTTTCCCCGTCATATTTCCGCTTTTTTCTTTCAGTTATGTTAGCTGCTAGGGTATGAAGATCGGGTTCTGACTCGCAGTGCAGTAGGGATGTCTCACATTGTTCCTTTGTCGACGCAAACATTATTGCACCACGGGTGCTTTCCGTGGGCGTTAACGGGACGGGTGTAACTGGTGGATTTAGCGGCATACCTTTACTTGTAAAGTACTAGGACAACAAGCAGAGGCAGGAGTATATAAATTACTGTTTGCAGTGTACAGTCTACCGTTAATTGCGTATCCAAATACTCTCACAACACTGCTAAATTATTATTTAAGTATAACACAGCGATGATGTATAGGGTATGTACCCCAATGATCATTTATTACTACTAGGCGCCCATACAATGCAGATGGTAAAGGTTCTTCCCGGTGCTGCACACTGTGCGCACCCCTTGTTACACATAGAACAGTAAAGTTGTGAACAGTGCGCACGCGCTGATGCGATGTCCTGAGATAGCGAGTACTAGGAGCGCAGACAGCAAGCGGAGTGATCGGAACGTTGCTAGCGACTCGAAGCGTCGCGTGCGTGCGACAGAGATGGTACTATACCTCTGGGTTGCGCTGCAGATGGGTGGAGTTTCTGTGATCACGCTGCCACGCCGTGTACTTGTTCGCTGTAGTTGAAACCGCTGACTTCTTGGAGATATGCACTCCTATTTTCTTAGTTGATATTTAATTTTGAATTTTGAATTGAAAAGATAAATTAAAATAAAACTGCGTAGATCTATGGCACGTCTGCTCGTGTCCGAGGTCCGGGAGGAAGGGACTGTAGTACTGGGTAATACGAAACCTCTTGGTAAGACTGGTTGTCAGACTTTCGGGACACTGACTATCTCTAACGACTGTCAAAGATCTACAAATGACAGCCGGGACCAACAGCTTAACGTGCTTTCCGAGGCACGGAAGAAACTCGATATGTAACGGGTGGTCACCCATCCACAGACCAACCTAGGCAAGCGCGGCTTAACCTAAAGATCGACCTGAGCGGCTGCTATTATTTAGCCACGAGCTCCTTCCATAATTCTATCTTCAAATATACAAAGTATTAAAGATCATTCTTAATTAAAAACAAAACAACTAAGAATTTACAAAGACGTCTAAATCAAGAGAGCTGAATGTAAAGCCGTGTACACACTTATGCGAACGTCATCAACTCGCGAACATTTAAATAAAAAACAAAATATTAACAAAATGACGATACGGTTGGCGCAGTGGCTGAGCGATCGACTGCTGCGCTGCGTGTCGCGGGTTCGATTCCCGCACGGTACAAATATCTGTATGGCCTACAGATAGTTGTTTGTGAATCTGAGTTTATATGTTTGTAAACGCACCCACGATACAGGAGAAATTCCTATTGTGGGGCAAAGTTTAAAAAAAAATAATTAAAAGAAAAAAAATACAAAACTTTTTTTCTTTAAATTAAATAAAAAAAAATCAAATAAAAAAAAATTATATATAAAAAATTACATTTAATCTGTACCTAGATATAAACAGCATGTTTGTGTGTGTGTGCTTGTGTGTGTGGGTGTGTGTAAGTACACGTGTGTGAAAAAAGAAAAAAAAAGCAAATAGATTCATTTGGCATATGCCACGACTGCAAACAACATCAAATAATGAAAAAAAAAACAAAATGAAAAACATAAATTAAATTAAAAAAGAAAAAATAACTTAAAACTTAACTCAAAAAAAAGATAATTATTGTGTGTTGAGACGGCTGCGCTAAATAGGCCCAGTTCAGCAAACTGCCGGCAACTAGTGTCCGACGCTGCCTGGTTGTCAACTAGACATGTAATAGCATCGTGCTGAGCTGGACTCCTATTTGGTGCAATCTTGAGACACACCGCCCAGTAGTGGGCGAAATGCCTATGGGTCAATCTAATTTCTACCTTACTCTTTTTAAACTTTTTCTTTTGACGGGCCTGTTGGTCTAGTGGTTAGTGGCCCTGACTGCTAAGCCGGAGGTCGTGGGTTCGATTCCCACCCAGGACAAACTTTGTGTGGTGAGCATGATTGTTTGTTCTGTGTCTGGGTGTGATTTATCTATAATATGTATGTATTTATAAATTATATAAGTATGTATATCAGTTGTCTGGTTACCATAACACAAGCTCTAGCCGTGTGTGAGTTGTCCCAAGATATTTATTTATTTCTTTTTGTATTTTTTGTGTAAATTCCTGTATTGTGTTTTTTATTATGATTTATTTATTGTCAAATAAATGATTTGTTTATCTACTAGTTTTTGCCTGCGGCTTTGCTCGCGTTAAATTCGGGGTAACACAGTTCCCCTTTCCTGATTTATAGGTACCTGCTACCTGTAGTTTTTGCCCTTGCGCCTTATTTATTGTAATAGCAATGCTAAGTTTTCTCTTTTCTCCCTCATATATCACAATCTTTAAAAAAAAAAAACTATTTCTGTCCCAAAATTCATAAAAATCGGTTTAGCCACTTAGGCGTGAAGACGTAACAAACAAACAAACTCACTTTCGCTTTTATAATATTAGTAAAGATGTGACGGACGTAAAACAGTTTACAAATGTATGTACATTCTCACACGAATGATACTTGTCAAGACGACGCGTTTTTTGAATTCATGTCAAAGGTAAACTGTGCCTTAATTTGAATACGACAGAGCTAGGTTACGTCGTAGGGTTGGTACAGTTGAGTTGACAATTGCAGTTTAGGGTTCCTTATAGGTATTAGGAAATCTTTGTTTTTAGAATTCCGTATTTCAAAAGAAACAAAAACCGGTCAAGTGCGAGTCGGATGCGCGCACTAACGTTACAAACTTGCGACATAAACAGCCATATCTTTTGACTGTGTAGACTTGCGCCCGGTTCCAATAAACAAAGACGAGTCGTTTTACTTAACGGATAGTAGGATTTTGACATGACGTCTCATAGAACTTATGAGGAGCTCGTGGCTAAATAATAGCAGCCGCTCGGGTCGATCTTTAGGTTAAGCCGCGCTTGCCTAGGTTGGTCTGTGGTTAGGTGACCACCCGTTACATACCGAGTTACCTCCGTGCCTCGGAAAGCACGTTAAGCCGTTGGTTACGGCTGTCATTTGTAGATCTTTGACAGTCGTTACACCTAGTCAGTGTTCCGAAAGTCTGACAACCAGTCTTACCAAGGGGTACCGTATTGCCCAGTACTAACTGGGTTGTGGAGGTCAGATAGGCAGTCGCTCCATGTAAAATACTGATATTCAGTTGCATCCGGTTAGACTGGAAGCCGACCCCAACATAGTTGGGAAAAGGCTAGGCAGATGATGGAACGGGCGTTCAGAGGGTTACATTTTTCACAGCACAAAGGGACCACGGAGTTGAGATTATGGGTTAGATAGACCAAGACAGACGGCCTCACCTCGCATCATTTTTTACACTATATGTATTTAATACTAGCTTTTGCCCGCGGCTTCGCTCGCGTTAAATTCGGGGTAACACAGTAGTTTCCTGATTTGCAGGTACCTGGTACCTGTAGTTTTTGCCCTTACGCCTTATTGATTGTAATAGCAATGTCAAGTTTTCCATTTACTTCCCAATTTCCCAGTTTTAAAAAAAATACCTCCAGTCTCCAGGGTATCAACTATCTCTGTACCAAAATTCATCAAAATCGGTTTAGCTATTTAGGCGTGAAGACGTAACAAACAAACTCACTTTTGCTTTTTTAATATTAGTAAGAATTATACACGTAAATATGTAAGTATGTCTGAAGTCCATTAAAATTCAGTATTTCACCATCTATGAAAGAAGTTACAAAAGTACAGTTAGAAAAGTAAATTTAAGAATTATTTATAATTAGCTGGCACCCGCGGCTTCGCCCGCTTGATATCGAAAAAAGTGTTCTATGTGTTATTCCAGACTATAATTTATTTATTTATTAAAACCTTATGCACATGTATAAACATTGTACAAAGGCGGACTTAATATCTTGGGCATTTTCTACTAGTCTACCTTAGGGTGATGCAGAGAGAAAACATAGTAGGTGCAGGCTGCATAACAGAAAGTGTTTCATAATATGTATAACGATAAAAACTTAAATACATACATACAATAATACATATAATCTACATCTGTGCCAAATTTCAAGATCAAGATCTGTTCAGCCGTTTTGACGTGAAAGAGTAACAAACATCCATCCATCCTCACAAACATTCTAGTGGGAAGTACCTAGTTTTTCATAATCTTAAAGACATCATCTGCTTAGTATTTTCCCAACTATGTTGGGATCGGCTTCCAGTCTTACCGGATGCAGCTTAAAACCAGTATGTTACATGGAGCGACTGCCTATCTGACCTCCACAACTCAGTTAGTACTGGGTAAACCATAACATAAATGCGAATGTTTGTGAAGATGCATCCATCCATCTTCACAAACATTCGCATTTATAATAATAGTACCTTATTGGTAACTATATTTTCGAGCCGTTTAGGGTTTAAACTCTGGGACCGTAGGGTCCTTGTGCTCACAGCCTTTTTAAGGAAATTTCAAAACGTTTGTTTGACACTTCCCGTGACCCAAGGGCTGGCTTTTACTTTGGCCAGAGGCTTAGCGTTGCCATACAACGTGGCAACGCGGCCAGTCTCTTGGGGACGTTGCCAACTGACAGCGTTGAGGACGAATTTTTTGACGCTATTTTTTTAATTTATTTATAAGTTACGTAGTATGTTTAGTAATTTTAGTTTAATTTAGTTTATTTATCTGTTATTGTATACTCAAATACTCATCATCATTTTCCTGCCCTTGTCCCATTCTATTTGGGGTCGGCGCAACACGTTTTCTTCTTCCATTCTCCCCTATCAGACGTCACGGCATCATTTACTCCTTTCTCCTTCATATCATTCCTTACACAATCCATCCATCTTTTCTTTGGCCTTCCTCTCGCTCTCCGTCCATCAACATTCAGATCCATCACTCTTTTAGTCACATATCCTTCATCCCTCCTCATTACATGTCCATACCAAGACAAACGACTCCCTTTCAATTTTTCTGTAGCAGGCGCAACTTTCAAACTTCCTCTAATATACTCATTCCTTACTTTATCCATTCTTGTCACTCCACACATCCATTTCAACATTCTCATCTCCGCTACATGCAATCATTTTTCATCCACCTTTTTTGCTATCATATTTTGGCTCAGTAAAAATATTAGTAGGGGAGGTAGGATTATTAATATTTGTGTTTCCGGACCATACATAGTTCACATACGTGTAGGCGCGGCAGTACTTGGCCGCCTCCCGCAGGGTGACAAGTGATGGCTCTTCACACTCGCGTCCCGTCTTTGTGTAGTAACTAGTGATAGTCTAGTATACTAAGCAAGACTATTTCTGTTGGCAAACACAATTAGATGGTGATATCGGGTATAGGAGCTTGTGACTAAATAATGGACGCTACTCGAGTTTTTTTTTAACACTTTGCCCCGCCCTATGAATTTCTCCTGTATCGTGGGTGCGATTACAAACATTTAAACTCACATACACAAACAGCCGGACCCAGAACAACTATCTGCAGGTCATATAAATAATTGTTCCGTGCAGGGATCGAACCCGCGACACGCAGCGCAGCAGTCAATCGCTCAGCCACTGCGCCAATCGTGCCATCAAAAATGTTTCCAGGATGTATTCCTAACTCCCTACCCTATCAAAAAAAACATATATTCCCCTACGCACTAAACGTGTGCGATTATATTACATTATGCATTCGTTTATATGTTTTCACAATAACATACAAGGGTAAATCAAGACGTATGTTTTTCTGGGAAGCGCTTTCGTGAGATGAATGTAATATATTTGAGTTAGGAATGGGGTAGTACGGGGTTGTTATGATTTGATGACGGTACGGTTGGAGCAGTGGCTGAGCGATCGTTTGCTGCGCTGCGTGTCGCGGGTTCGATCCCCGCACGTAACAAATATTTGTATGACCTACTCGTAGTTGTTCCGGGTCTGGCTGTTTGTGTATGTGAGTTTAAATGTTTGTAAACGCACCCACTATACAGGAAAAATCCTTACTATCCTTACTAATATTATAAAAGCGAAAGTGAGTTTGTTTGTTTGTTACCTCTTCACGCTTTAAGGGCTAAACCGATTTTGATGAATTTTGGCACAGAGATAGTTGGGAACCAGGAGACGGACATAGGCTATTTTTTTTTAAAAGAGTGAGATATGAGGGAGAAAGAGGGAAAAAACGGGAAAACTTAGCGTTGCTATTACAAATCAATAAGGCGCTACCGAATTTAACGCGAGCGAAGCCGCGGGCAAAAGCTAGTAATATTATAAAAGTGAAAGTGAGTTTGTTTGTTTGTTACGTCTACACGCCTAAATGGCAAAACCGATATTGATGAATTTTGGTACAGAGATAGTTGGGACCCTGGAGACGGACATAGGATAACTTTTTTTTAAAGTGAGAAATGTGGGAGAAAGAGGGAAGAAAAGGGAAAACTTAGCGTTGCTATTACAATAAATAAGGCGCAAGGGCAAAAACTACAAGTAGCAGGTACCTGCAAATCTGGAAAGGAGAACTGTGTTAACCCGAATTAAACGCGAGCGAAGCCGCGGGCAAAAGCTAGTTAATTAATAAGCAGTTAGTGGCAGGTCCGGGTGGACTTCCCGATGATGGTGGTAAATTACTTTACTAATGTGGAGCTAAGTTATTTTTTTTAATTTGTTTATAGCAATAGAGAATAATTATGTTTGTAATTTTTTACTTCACTTAAATCAATGAAAAACAGTATTAACAACTTCAGAAAAGTATTCATAATCATAATCATTTATTTATTTGTTAGACATAGGTAGCTAAAACTCCAAATCGTGGCTAAATAATTAGTAGCCGATCGGGTCAATCTTTAGGTTAAGCCGCGTTTGCCTAGGTTGGTCTGTGGATGGGTGACCACCCGTTACATACCGAGTTTCTTCCGTGCCTCGGAAAGCACGTTAAGCCGTTAGTCCCGGCTGTCATTTGTAGATCTTTGACACTCGTTACAGGTAGTCAGTGTCCCGAAAGTCTTACCAAGAGGTATCGTATTACCCAGTACTAACTGGGTTGTGGAGGTCAGATAGGCAGTCGCTCCATGTAAAATACTGATATTCAGCTGCATCCGGTTAGTTGGACGCGGACCCCAACATAGTTGGGAAAAGGCTAGGCAGATGATGAGGTATTTAAAACTCCGGACCGGAATCCGTGTACGGACGAAATTCCGGACGAACCAAAACGGATGGTAACCCTAGTCCCGGGACGGCCACCCCGGGACTCTCCGGGATTGCATCGAAGCTAATGACCCGATGGAGGCAATTTGCTGGAGACGTTAAAAGCCTTTGTTTCAGCTTCACATAGATGTAATGGGTTGGAACAGAATGAGAGAAAATGGCCGTTTGTGTTCAAGGATTATGGGGAAGTTCTTGTTATGTGGCGGAGTGTTAATAATTATGATGTATCATCATTAATATGTTTACATAAGACGCAAATTGTAACATCCTGCTATTGTTGTAAATGCGAATGTTTGTGAGCATGTATGGATGTTTGTTACTCTTTCACGTCAAAACGGCTGAACGGATCTTGGTAAAATTTGGTAGAGAGGTAGATTATAGTCTGGAATTACACATAGGATACTTCTTTTCGATATCACGCGAGCGCCAGCTAGATTCCAATATAACATCCTTACCAAAATTCCCGGTATTCCAATACCTACAACACTAGATACTAGAAAGCTCCGTGACAAACGTATATCACTTAGCGCAAATGAATAAGGACGGCCACACTCACCGCTCTCCTACTTTATATTATTAACGCGTGGCCACAATCTACGCGATCAGGCGACACGCGTGTTACGATAGGGATGGTGGAGAAAACAAATTAAAGTCATTCCGACGTGACTTACGGGAGGGAAAAAAAAGACTTAAAAAAAAAACACTAAAAGACAGAAAATAAATTTACTTCCAGAAGTCGGTGGCTTTTGTTTGATTAATTGTTTTTTTTGCCATAAACTTTTTGGAAGTCGGTTTTTTTGTATTCATGTTTTTTATTTCTGACTTTTTACATTTTTTTTTATAGATTATTCATTTTCCATTTTCTACACTAATAGATCTGTATAAATTACAAGAAAATTAAGACTTTTATAGTTTTTTCATAATTAGATGTACATATCATTATAGATATCGTTGTCAGAACTGAACAATTTTAAATGTAACCACACGAAACGCACCAGCTCTCAAATAAAAAAAGAATCGGTTCACACGGTCTATAGTTCTGATCTAACAAAAATAAAAAAAAAACCCCTGTCAAACTGATAACCTCTTTCTTTAACTCATTTAAAAAAACGCAAATCGCATCGCCCGAGGATGCAAGCCGTAGCTGGAAACTTAGTGCAAATGAATAAGGACGTCCACAGACGTTGCTCACCTACTTTATGTTATTAGGCTGTCGGGGAACAGCAGACAGCCTCGTTTGCAGCCAGCCTGCGGTAGAGGAGCGGTGGCTACACTGCCACGATTTTAAATGAGTAGTAAATTGCAGAGAGATCTGTTTTTAACGTGTGAAGTATTTTATTGTTACTGCAAACGTTTCATGTTACATTCATTTAGCTTTAAATTAAAAACAAACGTCATCTTTGAAGACCTTCGTTCTGAAAAGTTACAGTACTGAATTACTGATGGCCACATTCTGTTTCACTTGTTTCTATATTTATAATATACTAACTATATATTATGAAACAAGTGAAACAGATATATTTAGTATAATATATAGTTAGTATATGTTTAAATTTTTTGGATTTTATTTTAATTTGTTGTATAGATTCTTTTTTACCAATTATTTGTGAACTAGCTTTTACTCGCGGCTTCGCTCGCGTTGAATTCGGGGTAACACAGTTCCCCTTTCCTGATTTGCAGTTACCTGCTACCTGTAGTTTTTGCCCTAGCGCCTTATTTATTGTAATAGCAAAGCTAAGTTTTCCCTTTTCTTTCCTCTTTCACCCTAATTCCTCAATTTAAAAAAAAAGTGTTACAAACATTTAAACTCACATACACAAACAGCCAGACCAGAAACAACTATCTGCAGGTCATACGAATATTTGATCCGTGCGGGGATCGAATCTGCGACACGCAGCGCAGCAGTCGATCGTTCAGCCACTGCGCCAACCGTGTCGACAAATACAGTTACTAATAATAATAATAATTCACGCCGCTTTTTTTTTTTTTTTTTTTTTCGGGTGGGAAATCATCCAATGACTTCCCCCGCTCTGGGTGGAGCGGGGGGGCATGTCAGACTTGTACTGACTAAAACCCACCCATGTTCCTTCTATTGCCCTTTACGTTCCGGGGCCGCGGTATCTCTTTCGAACAACCCGCAACCCCGGCAGGCGGAGGCTCTGGCAAGCCCCTCTGCTTTGCTGACTCTCTTTGAGGCGCGCGTGAAACACTAACGCGCCGTCGACACGGCCTGTCGTCAATAGACGGACGGACGGTGAGCTACCCATTGCTCACCATCCACAGGCCCGCATATTCACGTCGCTTGCGGTTCTCTTCAGCCGCAGCAGCTGCGCCAGCGCAGCACCAATGGACTATCACTGCTTATATAAAGTGATATTTACAACACGGTTGGCGCAGTGGCTGAGCCATCGACTGCTGCGTTGCGTGTCGCGGGATCGATCCCCGCACGGAACAAATATTTGTATGGCCTACAGATAGTTGTTTTGGGTCTGGCTGTTTTTTTATATGAGTTTTAATGTTTGTAAACGCACCCACGATACAGGCGAAATTCCTAGTGTGGGGCAAGCTTATTTTAATAAATAAAAAGGAAGACTAGAAGACAAATATATATAAATAACACCCAGGACCAACGTCTTAACGTACTTTTCGAGACGCAAAGAAAACCTTGTACGTAATGGGCGGTCACCCATCTACCGACCAACCTAGGCAAGCGCTGCTTAACATGAAGTTCCAACTCCCCCACTCGTTAACTAACGCAGTAACAGTCGAGTTAGTTGAAACTGCTAGTTAAACGATAAGCAGCTGTAAGTGGCGCTCATTATAGTTGATTATCAAGTGGTGCTTATTGTATACAAGTATCAGGGTACGGTAGTTAGGTGTAGGGATGGCACGCGGTTGAGTATGATCTTCAGGTTAAATTGTGGAGACTTTGACATTAATACTTCCAAATAAATACTTTTGTTGAAACCGTACGTAACATCCTTACTAATATTATAAAAGCGATAGTCAGTTTGTTTTTTTGTTGCGTCTTCACGCCTAAATGGCTAAACCGATTTTGATGATTTTTGGTACAGAGATAGTTGAGACATTGGAGACGAAAATTGATTTAAAAAAAAAAGTGGGAATTGAGGGAGAAAGAGGGAAGAAAAGGTAAAACCTAGCTTTGCTATTAGAAATAAAAAGGCGCAAGATCAAAAACTATATGTATCAGGTAAAGGGGAAATGTGTTACTTACCCCGAATTTAACGCGAGCAAAGCCGCAGGCAAAAGCTAGTAATTATATATTTACTTTTATATGTGTATTTTTTTTAATGTTTATTTTTAGATTGATTATTATTAAAAAAAAAAAACCTGTTTTGTCTTTACTACACACTGTGTCTACATACCTATCTCATCCAAACTTTCCTATCGCAGGTCTGCTAGAAGAAATTGCTAAAGAAATAAGCAGTACAATTTGTTCTCTACTGTCTTAATGTAATATACTACCAAATATTTTGTGTGTACCTACATAAAATAAAATATTTAAATGAAAATGAATGTTTTTTTTTTTTGTAAATACTATGTAGTACTCTAGCTAGAAGCCTGATAACATTGATCAAACCTGTCATCATTCATCAAACCAGGCTGGTTTGCAAAGACATTTGAATACTCAGATTTTTTATTAAAGAATTAACGAGATTACAATGACGTAAGAAGGTAAGAAGTGTGTGTGAACTAAAATTTATTTATAAAGTATTTTTTCTTCTTTTAATTACGTAATGATAACTAAAAAAAAAAATTAAAAACACGACTGCCATGTAATAAATTCGAACTAAAAAAAAAACAAGATGTTAGTTTTACATTTGCCGATGGAATATGCTAGGAACAAAGATGAAAGGAAATCGAAAACGTAACAAAATTTTCATCGCGGTCGGGGGACCAATCTGTACAATACTTTCTTGTACAAAAAGTCCCCCGACTGTGACGAAAATTGTTTTAGATTCCCTTTCATCTTTGTTGCTAGCACATTCCATCGACATACATGTCAATCAGTTCATGCGTTTAGAAGTTATGATGGAATAAAGAAACTCACATACATACAAACATACATGAATCCTGAAAACATAACACTCCTTTTTTGAGGCAGTCGTGTAAAAACTGTTAAAATTATAGAAAGTAATTAAATAATTTTAAAACAAAACCTCGCGACAACCCTACAGACCAGCCCCAGAGAAAACTTTATCTGCCCATTCTGCTAATACGCTACGGACAGTGCTACGGCGTAGCACGTAGCGCCTACGAGCTACAAGGGCTACGACGCTCCATTATATTTACGTCTTTTTGTAATGTTCACTTAACAAATATTTTAATTATTCGTGTAATTAATAGGAGATCGTTGCTAAATAATAATAGCCGCTCGGGACGATCTTTAGTGAATGCTGCGCTTGCCTAGGTCCGTGTATGGACCAAGAATATACTGAGTATTAATATCCAAACTATGGTCTAAAAGCAAAAGTAACTATGTGTATTTCTTAATTCTGAAAATGGACTTTAACAGCAGGATCATAAATTCGAATTCGGCTTATATCAGCACTTTATAAACACATCAAAAGTTCAATCTATCAAAATATTTCTTTTTCACATAGGCCTACATGGGCACTTATAAAACGTCGAGAAAAGGTGCACGGTTCGGGTTGGTCGTTTCCTATGGAGAACAACCAGCAAGAAACTCCATGGTTATTCTTTTAAAATAATTTGGTTTTACAATGTTTTTGTTACAGCGTTAGTACTTAAGTATGAGAGGACAGCGTAGGCCCGACAATAAGTCATTGCTTACTCTACAAAACGTAAAATAAGATATGAAGTTAAGGGCACGCCACAATACTGGCGGTAAGTCCCCTCTTTGAGGAGTGGCTGGAGAGGCGCCATGGCGTCCTCACCTACCGCCTGACGCAGGTCATTCATTGCTTACTTTTTTTTGAGGATGGGGAATCATCAAATAACTTCCCCCACTCTGGGCGGAGCGGGTGGGAGTGTCAGATTTGTACTGACCAACCCCACCCATGTTCCTTCTATACCCCTTAATGTTCCGGGGCCGTGATATCTCTTTCGAACAACCCTTCACCCCGGCAGGCGGTGTTCCTGGCAAGCCCCTATGCTTTGCTGACATCTCTTTGACTAACGCGCCGTCGACACGGCCTGTTGTCAATAGATAGACGGACGGTCAATAAAGGTTTGCTGTAAGAAAACCCAATTCTGGGTTAATACTGACTTATTATATTTTTATAATTAATCTATATTGACTTTGATTTTCTATTTTCCTTCTTGTGCGTCCCCCTTGTAAGCTCGCCGTTGTACATAAGCTGTATATTGTAATTTGTGTGTTTATTATTGTTTTGTGTGCAATAAAGAATAAGATTAAGAATGGACGGACGGTGAGCAACCCATTTGCTCACCGTTACCACCTCTTTAGTACATTAATTGTTATTTTTAGTGGGTTTTAGTCAGTACAAGTCTGACAATCCCCAGCGCTCCACTTAAAGCGGATGAAGTTATTTGACGATTTCCCACCCGCAAAAAAATAAAATGACGTGGTAACGGTTTTCTCGACTTTTCCACTTCTACTCCATCCTGTTCTAGAGATGCTTGTGACCTCAGTTTCCGCAATTTCATCTCAATTGTTTGAGTTGACGCCACTTCGCGAGGCGGCTCTTACAGCTATATTAAAACTGAAACGGTGAGACAAACGGTTATTATATGTACCTGTTTTAGCCGGCGTGTTCGCCTGCGTTGAGGTTACATTTATCATAGAGCAACATATTAGCGGGATCAGAAGTATTCTATAGTCTAGACCAGGGTCATCAGTGGGCCTTTGTATTTAATTAAATCGATGATTTCTTTTTATTTTTGACCTTACACACTTTTACTAATGGGATATTATCAAATAAAAACAGCAACAACCCGGAAATCAGTGGACCTGGCAGGTCCCCCTGCAATAATTTAATCTTTATATACAATAGTGATAATAGGCGGCTTGCCTTTTTTTTCTTTTATTTTTTTGTTGGGGAGGGAAATCATCAAATAACTTCCCCCGCTCTGGGCGGAGCGGGGGGGAGTATCCGACTTTTACTGACTAAAACCCACCCATGTTCCTTCTATTGCCCTTTACGTTCGGGGCCGCGGTATCTCTTTCGAACAACCCGCAACCCCGGCAGGCGGAGGCTCTGGCAGGCCCCTATGCTTTACTGACATCGCTTTGAGACTTAATGTCTTAAGACTAACCTTAAAACTCACTTTCGCTTTTATAATATTAGTAAGAAATATAGTAGGAAGTAGAATTATTTCCCAAACCATTTTAAACGCATTTAACAATCTCGGCACAACGGCACGTAGCTCCCATCTGAAAGCGACGAGCGTCATTACAGCGACCACAGATGCTACAATCATTACCAGCTGATGATATTATTATACAGTCTGCTTCTTCTCACAGATGGGAAACTAGATTCCCAGCTATGTGACAGCATATATATTTTTTAAAGTATATTGTTGCCCCACACTAGGAATTTCTCCTGTATCGTGGGTGTGTTTACAAACATTTCAACTCTTTGTGCTTGTTACAAACAGCCAGATACGGAACAACTTGACGACACTACTTGGTTGGCACAGTGGCTGAGCGATCGACTGCTGCGCTGCTTGTCGCGGATTCGATTCCCGCACGGAACAAATATTTGTATGGCCTCCAGATAGTTGTACCGGGTCTGGTTGTTTGTGTGTGTGAATGTAAATGTTTGTAAACGCTCCCACGGTACAGGAGAAATTACAAGATGTGGGGCAACTTTTTTTTAAATCTATCTGTAGGTCATACAAATATTTTTGCGAGTGGGCTTCGAACGGGTAAACGGATTTTTATACCAATTTCTAAAGATATTAGTAAACTTCGAAAGAACATAAATATGCAAGCTATCTCGTGCACACTCGCACATAACTCTCTTTTACGATGACAAGTCGGGTAAGTATCTCGAGCGAATAATCGGAAACATAAATCTGGTTAATACTTTCAAGAATTATTGAATTTACGTTGACGCTGGAGAATTCGAATAGGATGTTCTACTATGGTAATAAAATGGCGCCTCGGATACTACGTTATGCTGTTGGTCCTGGCTGTCTGTTTTTAGTTTTTTTTTTATGTTTGAGCATATTCTCAATGTTTATTTACTTTTTATTTTGGCATATTGATGTGTGCTTCGCTAGCACATGTGGCAATTCAATTAATTAATGTTATATTACTATATAACATTTAATAACTAAACTTATAGGTTTACTAACCTTACTAATATTATAAAAGCGAAAGTGAGTTTGTTTGTTTGTTACGTCTTCACGCCTAAATAGCCAAACCAATTTTGATAAAATTTTGGTACAATTGAGATAGTTGGGACCCTGGAGACGGACATAGGCTACTATGTTTTCAAGGTATGCTAAAAATCGGTACACTCACACTTTATTACCAACGAAAAATATCTGCAAATCAGGGAAGTGGAACTGTGTTACCCCGAATTGAATGCGAGCGAAGCCGCGGGCAAAAGCTAGTCTTTCATAATTGTCTGGTTCATCAAACCTATACACAGATGTGTTGCTGTGGAGTATGTTCCGCCACTTCTTCTTCCCATCTAAAACACTAGGAAGTGGCGAAGGGCGAAGTTTTGTGGGACTTTCTTGTGTAATTTTTCACGATTTTCTTAATTACTTTATTCATGAACTAGCTTATGCCCGCGGCTTCACTCGCGTTAGGGGTAACACAGTTCCCCTTTCTTGATTTGCAGGTACTTGCTATGCGTATGCCTATGCTAGCCTATGTCCGTCTCCTGGGTCCCAACTATCTCTGTACCAAAATTCAACAAAATCGGTTTAGCCATTACGGCGTGAAAGGGTTACAAACAAACTCACTTTCGCTTTTATAATATTAGTAAGGACTACTAGCTTTTGCCCGCGGCTTCGCTTGCGTTAAATTCGGTATAACACCGTACCTGCTACCTGCAGTTTTTGCCCTTGCGCCTTATTGATTTGTAATAGCAACGCTAAGTTTTCCCTTTTTTTCCTCTTTCTCCCTCATATCCCACTTTAAAAAAAATAGCCTATTTCCGTCTCCTGGTTCCCAACTATCTCTGTACCAAAATTCATCAAAATCGGTTTAGCCATTAAGGCGTGAAGAGGTAACAAACAAACAAATTCACTTTCGCTTTTATAATATTAGTAAGGACTAAGGGATTAGTAAGGATTTTGGATTTCTACTTTCATTCTGGACGTTCTTAATGTACGTCGTTCTCACACATTATGTGTAATCTCGACATGTCTCTGATAAAAATATTCTAATTTAAAAGAGTCTCCATGGAGTTTCTTGCCCATTCTTCTCCATAGAGATCTACGTTTTGGAATGGGCAACTACAGTACCTACTTCGGTTGGTTTTTTACGGTACGGTACTCAGTTCCTGCTGAGATGGTAAATTATGTGAGAACGATGCAGCAAGACGTGACCGTTATCTTCGATGCATCCAAGTGGAATGTTCTGAGATAGAGGTCGAATTGTGTGAGACTTTTATGGGCAACACTGGGATGTGTGGTGACTACGATTACATTAGTCTGCTAGCTAGATAGACTTAGGATTTGATATCTTTTGGTTACGGCCTTATGTCTAGATTTTCTTGCAAAAATGTTTTCTTTATTATTAACTAGCCTTTGCTCGCAACTTTGTCCGCGTGGCATAGTTACTTTGGGCTAACGCTAACTTTAGCCCGCGAGATGATCGAAAAAAAATATCTTTCGCTCCCCTTTTCCTCGCTCTTTCTCCCCATTTTCTCACTTTTTGGTAGCTTATATCCGCCTCCAGGGTCCCAAATATCTCTGCACCATTATTCATCAAAATCGGTTTGATAAATAAGACGTGAAGACGTAACAAACAAACAAACTCACTTACCCTTTTATAATATTAGTAAGGATTGTTTATTTTCAGGCATTAACCATTAATATAAGTCAACACAGTCAAAATATACGACCGTTAATGTTGCAAGTCTGTACAGAATCCTCGGTGCACGAATCCGACTCGCAATTGCCCGTTTTTAGGGCTGAAACTGCGTTAAACGGACACCCGCGCGGTTTTATACAAAAGTGAAACGACGCGGGGACACGCGCGGGCTTGTTCAGATATCTTTCGACAGAGAAAGAGTAATTGTGAAACTGCAGTGTCGCTCTGTCATATGAGGTCAAGCGAATGAACTCTTTAGGTACCTGTGAAAGGGTCCTTCACATACGCTTAGAGCCCACGCTTGCAGACACGCGACGGGTGTCTGTCGCGGGTGCCCATTCAACGCAGTGTTTTAAAACTCTTCAAAGCCGCAATACTTGATAGATCACGCTCAGTCAGTGCCAGAGAGAACAGAACATTAAAACCCGATGACAGTTGTGTCGGCAGCAATATGGACGCTAAACTGTGTGCTGACGAGACCCGGCGCGGATATTATGGCGGTACTGCAAGTTAGGAGCGGTAGCAGGGCGGGGATCGCTAGCAGTTATGCTAGCAAAGAAGGTGGCCGTGCGTTTGAGGGAGAGAACCTCAAGACGCTCCGGGCGTCGAGCGCCGCGACATGACTCCCAGCCACCGTAGATGCGGGCCTGTGGACGGTGAGCAATGGGTAGCTCACCGTCCGTCCGTTTAGGGACGACAGGTCGTGTCGACGGTGCGTTACAGTTCCACGTGCGCCTAAAAAAGAGGTCAGCAGTGGGGCCACCGCCTGCCGGGGTTGCGGGTTGTTCGAAAGAGATACCGTGGCCACGGAACATAAAGGGCAAAAGAAGGAATATGGGTGGGTTTTAGTCAGTAAAAGTCTGGCACTCCCCCACGCTCCACCCAGAGCGGGACAAGTTAATTATTTCCCATCCGTAAAGATTCATACACAAATTACAATTCTGACTTTTTACCGCCATATCGCAGTGGCTTTTTACTTGTACCACGCCACCACAGCGCCTGCATCGCTGCACAGATAGCGCCGCATATAATTCAGCGCTTCACGGCGCGTCTTACAGATTGCCTTTAACCCCAGAATTATATTGAACCTAGCTGATGCTCGCGGCTTCACCCGCATGGAGTTTGATAATTTAGTTTTAGTTTTGTTTATATTTGTGCTTTATTATGTAATTGTTTGTTGTTCCAAATAAAATAAAATAAAATTATCCCGTGGGATCTTACAGCAGGGTTTAAAAGTATCTTATCCACTCGCTTGCTTTTGGAAACGATCGTTTCCAAAAAAAAAATCGAACTTTGCTCGGCGCACTCTTTCGCGTAACGCGCTGTGACATGTGGTAACAAAAACTTAATTTACTACCGACTGGATAGGTTTTATTGTAATATAAATACTGTTTTGTGTAGCCAATGAGTTATACAATAAATATTAGTCTATTATTTCTCGAGTTCTTAATATAATTATATTTATAATTAACTAGAAAGTTTGAGAACAAGTATATTGCCTACTTCTATTAAAATAAGGTTTTATAGCAAAATAAGATCGATAAGTGTACTTGTTTTTTAAATTTTCATAAAGTATTTTAGTTATTTCATCGTTTTAATAAAAAAAAAAACCATAAAAGGCTTAATAATTTGATAAAAAAGAAATGTAAAACCGAACGAAAACTATATAAAATGGTGACTTCAATTTCACTTCAAAAGATTAAATATAATTTTGTCTATGGGTGTTATAAACTTGCGTTCATTCGGTAGATCTGTTCCTAGTCTATGATTTTAAGAGGTTTTGAAAGGACTCTAACGTCATATTAATAGAGTTTTAAGTCGTTTAACAAAAATGAAGACTTGGAAACAATTGTTTCCACGAGCAAAGTTCGGCGCCTTTTTGGTTTTCGAAAGCAATCGAGGGGCTAAGTGTTAATTCAGGTTTTCACTTTCTGAGTGAAGAATTTAATCACAATATATGATGTTACACCTGTTTATACAAATAAATGCATCTTTATCTTTCATCTTGGCCGGATTTATATAAAACTAGCTTTTGCCCGCGGCTTTGCTCGCGTTAAATTCGGTATAACACAGTACCTGCTACCTGCAGTTTTTGCCCTTGCGTCTTATTGATTTGTAACAGCAAAGCTAAGTTTTCCCTTTTCTTCCCTCGTTCTCCCTCAAATCCCACTTTTTTTTTATTAAAATAAAAAAAATATAGCCTATGTCCGTCTCCTGGTTCCCAACTATCTCTGTACCAAAATGCATCAAAATCGGTTCAGCCATTAAAGTGTCAAGAGGTAACAAACAAGCAAACAAACGAACTCACTTTCGCTTTTATAATATTAGTAAAGATGTTGCATAAGCATTATTTTATGAAATAAATAGACTACGTATCTAATTTCACGCTACTGGATCTGAATGTTGATGGACGGAGAGCGAGAGGAAGGCCAAAGAAAAGATGGATGGGTTGTGTAAGGAATGATATGAAGGAGAAAGGAGTAAATGATGCCGTGACGTCTGATAGGGGAGAATGGAAGAAGAAAACGTGTTGCGCCGACCCCAAATAGAATGGGACAAGGGCAGGATGATGTATATAATATCACGCTACGACATTAAGGACCTGAGCAGAGGGTGAAACCATTAGGCCTAGTTTGTAACTTTATGATTGCCTGGAATATTGTGGTATAACATTATCAAGCCAAATCACAAGCTTAGAACCCAGACGACTACAGACACCTAAGCACACAAGGAATCAAATCATTTGTTTCAATTAGACCATTACACGCACTTATGAATGTCATAAAAACAAAAAAAGATTCTGCTACAGTCCCAGTCACAAGACAAAGTACTGTAGTTGCCCATTCCAAAGCGTTGATCTCTATGGAGAAGAATGGGCAAGAAACTCCATGGACACTCTTTTAAGTCTCTTGGAAGTCCCCAATTTAACAAATGAGAGTCGTGAATTTATCCTGGAGCTGGCAGACATTACGTCGCGACGGACTGCTTACAGTCTAATTATATTTACTTAATACCACACTGTAGAAATATGCAGAAGGTAAAAAAAAAGTATTTTTTTTAAACATAGCCTTACACTAGGAATTTCTCCTGTATCGTGGATGCGTTTACAACCATATAAACTCACATACACAAACAGCCAGACCCGGAACAACTTGTAGGTCAAACAAATATTTGTTCGTGGATCGACGCGCGACGCGCAGCGCAGCAGTCAATTGCTCTGCCACTTTGCCAACCTTGCCGTCAATTACATATAACATTGCAAGTACTCTAAACTCCGGAGTTGTGGGTTGTTCAAAAATAATACCGCGGCCGCGGAACATAAAGGGCAAAAGAAGGAACATGGGTGGGTTTTAGTCAGTACAAGTCTGACACTGCACCCTCACCTAAAAACCTAACTTTGCTTTGCTATTACAAATCAATAAGGCGCAAGAATAATAAATGCTTTGAGTTCAGTTGAGTTATGACAATAAGGGTTCCATTTTTTTCCTTTTAAAAACAAAACTAAGAAAAAAATTAACCTTCTGTACTTTATATTGAATGTGACACAAAGCAGTTTACACAATATTCTGTGTGTCTGAAGGCTTGAGAGTATGTGGGAAGCCTAAGTTAATATTTAGGCCTGTTGTTATCGTTTTGAATGGCTTTAGTGGTACGATGTGGCGATAAATATCTTGCCATATTATATCTAACTTGTTTGATTAATGTTATCAAATGATGTGTTTCCATTTACATCTGGTAATTTTGGAAACTGACCCATATAACATAGTTGGGAAAAATCTAGGCAAACAGTGATTAACTGGTGCCTCAAAAGGAAAAAATGGAATCCATATTGGATCACTTTATTGTCCGTCTGTGTAAATATTTAGGCTTAATCTTATATTGGTTTTTTTTTTTTTTATTTATAACAAAAAATGCTAAAATAAAAGACTTCCAAAAAAAATCTAAATGTGTAAAATAACTTTACTTTCGGAAGTCGGTGGCAAAAAAGTCAACGAAACAAAGAAAAATCACCAACTTTAAGAAGTCTATATTTAGAACGCAATCTGAATCAAATATTAAACATACTAAGTAACTTACAAATAAATTAAAAAATAGCGTCAAAAAATTCGTCCTCAACGCTATCAGTTATTAAGAAGTACACTTATTTTCCAATTTTCAGTATTTTTTGTAAGTCACTATTTTTTTTTTACGCTCGACTAAATTTAATTTCCTACTAACCTTGAACGTCCCTTGCGTGTTAAAGTATTCGTATCACGTACCACGTTCACACAAGACATATAACACAATAAAATGTCTTATTTACTACCCAAGAGTTTCAATGTCTCCATATTAAGATACTACAGTTTGAGACAGCGTCCCACGATGTTATTGTCAATAAACACGCATACAATTGTACATAAAATATAACGTTTTAATGCTTTACCACTCAAGGTTGACAGTTTGTAATTTTGCATGTACACGTTTTTTTTTTTTGGGTTGGGAAATCTTCAAATAACTTCCCCCGCTCTAGGCGGAGCGGGGGGGGGGGGGCGTGTCAGACTTTTACTGACTAAAACCCACCCATGTTCCTTCTATTGCCCTTTACGTTCCGGGGCCGCGGTATCTCTTTCGAACAACCCGCAACCCCGGCAGGCGGAGGCTCTGGCAAGCCCCTCTGCTTTGCTTGCATCTCTTTGAGGCGCGCTTGAAACACGAACGCGCCGTCTACACGGCCTGTCGTCAATAGACGGACGGACGGTGAGCTACCCATTGCTCACCGTCCACAGGCCCGCATCTACGGTGGCCGGGAGTCGTCTCGCGACGCCCGACGCCCGGGGCGTCTCCTGCGGCGGCTGGGTTGGTTTGAGGTTCTCTCCCTCAAACGCCCGGTCACCTCCTTTGCTAGCATTACTGCTTCGCAGAAGGAGGTGACCGCTTCCCATTCCCCCTCGCTCCGGACCATGAACTGAACCAGGGCCGCCGCCGATCGCCTCCACGAGGGCACGGCGGTGCTCCGTCTAAGCTGGGCAGACCGCCACTGTGTGCTCCACCGTGTCCTCCGGGCGATCGTCACAATGGTGACACCCGGGCGTTTCCTCCCGCCCGATTATGTGCTGGTACCTCCCGAAACTTCCGAGTCCGGTGAGGACCTGCGTCAGGCGGTAGGTGAGGACGCCATGACGCCTCTCCAGCCACTCCTCAAAGAGGGGACTTACCGCCACTATTGTGGCGTGCCCTTTCAATTAGACCATTACAGGCACTTTTGTCGTTCGGTATTATGCCTTCTGACTGAGATTTGTTTTTGTTTTTTGATATTTAAAAGTGCCTGTAACGGTCTAATTTGACGACATGGTTGGCGCAGTTGCTGAGCGATCGACTGCTGTGCTGCGTGTCACGGGTTCGATTCCCGCACGGAACAAATATTTGTATGACCTGCCGATAGTTGTTCCGGGTCAGGCTGTTTGTATATGTGAGTTTAAATGTTTTTAAACGCACCCACGATACAGGAGAAATTCCTAGTGTGGCGCAACGCAAGTACACTTAAATATGTCATTTGTTTTATTGGATCACTTTGTTGTCCGTCTGCCTGTCTGTCTGTGAAGACCCTTCATCTCGGGAACGTGAGGAGGCATCGAGTTGAAATACCGTATATATAGCTCTGTGGTCTCTTAGTGCTGAGAAAAATTAACCCTCTAAGTCTACGCAGTCAGATATCGCTGTTTATGTCGATTTTTTTACGAAACCCTCAATGCACGAGTCTGACTCCGCCGGTTTATTTTCTTACATAACATTTTCGTCCCACTGCTCAATCAATCAATCAAATCATTTATTTCAATTAGACCATTACAGGCACTTTTGAATGTCAAGAAACAAAATGAATCTACAGTCCCGGTCACAAGGCATAATAACTTGTGAAAGTACTGTAGTTGCCCATTCCAAAGCGTTGATCTCTATGGAGAAGAATGGGCAAGAAACTCCATGGACACTCTTTTAAATTATAATATTTTTACAAAATCGTATTTACATCATTCGTGTTGAGATTATACAAATATGTGAGAACGATGTAGAAAGACATGCACAGTAAGAGCGTCCAGAGTAAATAAAAAGCAAAATTTAATTTTAAATCTAAATAAGTTAAAAATGAACCGTGGTAGCTAAAAAAATGACCAGTCCCAACTGACAGCGCCCGTTCACGAACATGACGTATGGATCAGCCCCATTCAGCTCGACCATTTTGAAGGGAGCTAAATGACCCGACACACCCGCCACCATCAGCGAGACATTTAAGTGAGCATGACACTATCAACCACCAGGGCTTCGTCAAGTCAATAATAATACATAGCACTCACATATGGGCTTAATAATTATACAATACTAGAGAATTGATTCTATACATTGCAAAGATAGTCTTACAATCTTCTGCAGCTTCCACTATAGCTTCGGATACTTATCAATGAGTTTACCCCTATGCTTGAGGAGCAGGACCAGCATTGAGCCAAGCATTTTTATCATCAATATAATCAACTTATAATATGCTTGCCTACATAGTGTGCGTTTAATACAAGATTTTTAATTTCGTTTCATTCAGTTGAAGAATGTGGGGAGGTATTTTATTGTAGCATTTCAAACAGTACCCCATGAAAGATGAGTCTACTTTGCTGGGCAAAAACCTCCCCCAGAAGGTATGTTTCATACTGATTAATGATAAAATACTTTTTGTTCTGTTAGTTAATTTATTGTATTGAAATACATCGTAAGATTCACGTGAGAATTTGCCAATGGCTGTTTTTTTTTTCTTCTTCTTTCGGCTCTATTATAACACCCTCGCATAAGGGCTCGGGCGTTAAATCTACTTCAGCCGCAATGACAAAGTTTCCTGAATTGAATTAAAATTGTACTATTCTTGCTCCGGAGGGAGCGGGGTGAAGTGTCAGAATTATACTGACTAAAACCCACTCATGTTCCTCCTTTTGCTCTTCATGTTCCGGGGCCGCGGTATCTCTTTCGAACAACCCGCAACTCTGAAAATATTATTTAAGGCGCGGTAACCCCCGGAGGACACGGTGGAGCACACAGTGGCGGTCTGCCCAGCTTGGGCGGAGCACCGCCGTGCCCTCGTGGAGGCGATCGGCGGCGGAGATCTCTCGCGTCCGGCCCTGGTTCAGGCCATGGTCCGGAGCGAGAGGGAATGGGAAGCGGTCACCACCTTCTGCGAAGCAGTAATGCTAGCAAAGGAGGTGGCCGGGCGTTTGAGGGAGAGAACATCTGCCCAACCCAGCCGCCGCGGGAGACGCCCAGGGCGCCGGGCGCCGCGAGACGACTTCCGGCCACCGTAGATGCGGGCCTGTGGACGGTGAGCAATGGGTAGCTCACCGTCCGTCCGTCGATTGACGACAGGCCGTGTCGACGGCGCGTTCGTGTTTCACGCGCGCCTCAAAGAGAGTCAGCAAAGCAGAGGGGCTTGCCAGAGCCTCCGCCTGCCGGGGTTGCGGGTTGTTCGAAAGAGATACCGCGGCCCCGGAACGTAAAGGGCAATAGAAGGAACATGGGTGGGTTTTAGTCAGTACAAGTCTGACATGCCCCCCCGCTCCACCCAGAGCGGGGGAAGTCATAGGATGATTTCCCACCCGAAAAAAAAAAAAAAAAGGCGCGGTAACAAGCTAATCTTTAGGTATTCGCGGAAGTGAGGCTAGCTGCATACTGGGCATGGTCTGACACAAGTACACGACAGTATTGCATCGAAAGAATAGAAATGAGGTCGAAAATATTTCGGTGTTTGATTTTATTTGAATATCATGTCCGCCAAAATGTAGGTCATTTTGCAGTTTTAATTGAATATAAAAAAAATACAGTTCCGTGATGAAAAGTTTTAGATATCTCTTTAGTCTATAACATTTCCTTTGTTTAAGATATAACAAATATGATGGTTGTCGCTGAAAAAATTGAGAACTTCGAGACGAAAAAATCTTTTTCGTGGTCTTTTCAAACATTTTTTTTCGAAGTACTAGACCACTTTTGTAAACTGATTTTATAAGTCTTTACTTTACGTATTGAACTGTACACGGTATTTTTTTTTGGCTAGTGGCATGTACAGATACGGCTAACTTTGCGACGAAAATCTAGACGTTTTACGAAGTGTTTGCTTTGTACAGCGCCTTAATTTAGCTTTACGTATGTTTTTCCTTGAAGTGGTTGGCAGAGACGCTAAGATGAATAACATTCTCAAAGTTAAGGAATAAAATAAGTCCTTGAACAATAAGGGGTCTAAGATGACCCCGGGGTACACAATTACCCCAGAGGTTTTATAGTACAAACTGCACATAACCCTACACTTAATCTAACTTTATAGTTAACTTGAACTATTTAACCAACATAGTTGAAGGGAACAGTTATGATGTTGGTATTATGTGTAGACGTTTGGCACTGGTAAAAACAAACCAAACCAAAAATAAAACAGTTGTTTTCTAACTGCTGTATTTAAAAGCACTACCTCTCTCCTTAAACAACTGGCGCCCGCGGCTTCACCCGCGTGATGATCGAAAAGAAAGTATCCTATGTGTTATTCCAGATTATAATCTACCTCTGTGCTAAATTTCATCAAGATCCGTTGAGCCGTTTTGACGTGAAAGAGTAGCAAACATCCATCAACAACATCCATCCATCCTCACAAACATTCGCATTTATAATATTACTAGCTTTTGCCCGTGGCTTCGCTCGCGTTAAATTCGGGATAACATAGTTCCCCTTTCCTGATTTGCAGGTACCTGCTACCTGCACTTTTCCCCTTGCGCCTTTTTGATTTGTAATAGCAACGCTAAGTTTTCCCTTTCCTTCCCTCGTTCTCCCTCATATCCCATTTTTTTTAATAAAAATTAGCCTATGTCCGTCTCCTGGTTTCCAACTATCTCTGTACTAAAATCCATCAAAATCGGTTTAGCCATTAAAGCGTGAAGAGGTAACAAACAAACTGACTTTCGCTTTTATAATATTGGTAAGGATGTGTCTGTTTTGTTGACATCTTCACTTGCCCTTTAAACCTCAAGTTGTGAACACCGAATTAAAATTATATTAGCCTGCATTGAGCATCCAGAGCTTATTATTCCGGCATATCCCTTTAATTCCCGCACAGGAAGTAAAAACAAAACCTAATACGGGGAAGCGAAGTCGATATACACTTGACCAATCGACCAATGATGTCCCAAATACATGGCTCCTATTTGGTGCAACATTGAGACACACACCGCCCAGTAGTGGGCCACCGTTATAAATGTATGTGATGTGTCTAAATGTCTATGGGTCTATATTCTATCTTTTTGAATCCTTGTCCTTTTTCTTAGCTTGATGTTTTGATGTGTTGATTCCTGTATTGAGTCTTTTGTTGCCTCAAATTTATCTATTTATCTGCGTACCTATATATTTTCCTGTTAAAACCTTCCCTGAATTTCCACAAATATTTAAAGACTAGCTTCCGCCCGCGACTTCATCCGCTTGGCATAGTTACTTTGGGCTAACGCTAACTTAACCCGCGTGATGATCGAAAAAAAAATCTCTTCCCTTTTCTTACCTCGTTCTACCCCTTTTCCAACTTAAAAAAATAGCCTATGTCCGACTCCAGGGTCCCAACTATCTCTGTAGCAAAATTCATCAAAATCGGTTTGGCCATTTAGGCGTGAAGACTTAACAAACAAACAATAAACTCACTTTCGCTTTTATAATATTAGTAAAGATTAAAATAAGCCAAATCGGTCCAGCCATTTTCGAGTTTTAGCGAGATAAACAAACAGAAATTCATTTTCATATACATACATAAAAGAAATAAAAGATTTTTAACGAAATTCGTACTTTTTAAATCCCTTTGCAAAAATCCCTTTTAGAAAGAAAATAACAACGAAGTCCGTTTAAGATAAAAACCTAGGTACATTTCTAGTCTAGATGAACCTTTTAGTCTATTTGTCGGAGGCTGTATCTCAGTCTACTTTAAGTCGTTTGTTCTCAACGCAAAGGAAAGATATTCTTTGAGACTTTGCATGAAGAGACCTTTTATGCTTTCCATTGCAATTTTAAAATTTAGTTTGAAATGTGCGATTTTTTTTTGTATTTCTTATAGTACAGTCATTTCGTGCTATATATGAGGTTACCTGGAAAGTTTTCCGGGAGTTTTGAAAGTTGGTAATTTTACAGATTTCAATGCGCTCTTTTTGAATTTCAACTTAGCCACCTAAACTTTCGCATTTTCGCATTTATAATATGCTTTTACCCGCGGCTTCGCGGTATTATGTGTAGACGTTTGGAACTGGTACTTCAAACCAAACTAAAAAAAAACAGTTGTTGTTGTTTTCTAACTGCTGTATTTAAAAGCACTACTTCACTCCTTAAACAACAATATTAAATATTTCTTTGCATGAAGAGCAAAGAAATATTTAATACTAGCTGGCGCACGCGGCTTCACCCGCGTGATGAACGAAAAGAAAGTATCCTATGTGTTATTCTAGATTATAATCTACCTCTGTGCTAAATTTCATTAAGATCCGTTGAGCCGTTTCGACGTGAAAGATTAACAAACATCCATTCATCCATCCATCCTCACAAACATTCGCATTTATAATATTACTAGCTTTTGCCCGCGGCTTCGCTCGCGTTAAATTCGGTATATCACAGTACCTGCTACCTGCAGTTTTTCCCCTTGCGCCTTATTAATTTGTAATAGCAACGCTAGTTTTCCCTTTTCTTCCCTCTTTCTCTCTCATATCCCACAAAAAAAAATAGCCTATGCCCGTCTCCTGGTTCCCAACTATCTCTGTACCAAAATTCATCAAAATCGGTTTAAATGATAAATGATGTTTATTTTGCAAGTAGGTTTTCACAAAATACTTTTACACGTCTTTTTTTAAACTAGATGATGTCGGTGTTTCGTATCCGACTACTCTGAGAAGAAACGGCCGAAACAAACTCAGAGGTCATAGTCTCTTTTAAGGTCCAGACAAAATATCTTGGTCAACTTACATGAGGACTATGCAGACTAGTGTCTGAAATGGTCTTTTTAAGAAAGCACCACACAGACTGAGTGGACCTGTCCAGTCAGTGCAAGCATTTGTCAGTTATCGTGTAGCTCGACTCAAAACCCAAGGAGCTCAACGAAACGACGAACAATACCAAAAAAAGGACATTTTGTGTAGCCATTAAAGCGTGAAGAGGTAACAAACAAACAAACAAACTCACTTTCGCTTTTATAATATTGGTAAGGATTGAGAACTAAGCATAGAAACACGAATTACCGAATAAAAGACATGATTTTATTTAAATTCAACGAGTAAAACGATCTTCTCGATTCTATCTGCAAAGCAATGTATTTTGAATTCCAAATTGTTCTAGATTCATGTGACATTGTTTAAATTGCGTCTCACGTATAGTAATATCCGAAGAAATCTTGTTTCCTTGGTAAGATGTTAAACTAAGTTTGAATTTTTTTTAGGAAAACGGATACAGTATTATAGTACCACAAGATAGTGTGTGTGTTTCGGTGTGCAATAAAGTATATTCTACTAGCTTTTGCCCGCGGCTTCGCTAGCGTTAAATTCGGGGTAACACAGTTCCCCTTTCCTGATTTGCGGGTACCTGCTACCTGTAGTTTTTTCCCTAGCGCCTTATTTATTGTAATAGCAATGCTAAGTTTTCCCTTTTCTTTCCACTTTCTCCCTCATTTCTCACTTTTATAAAAAAAAAGTTAGCCTATATCCGTCTCCAGGGTCCCAGCTATCTCTGTACCAATATTCATGAAAATCGGTTTAGCCATAAAGGCGTGAAGATGTGATAAACAAACAAACTCACTTTCGCTTTTATAACATTAAAGTAAGGATAAAAACCATTGAACCTAATCATCACAACTTATCTATCACCTTGCACACATCATGTCCTCACCGCTTCTGCTACAATAAACTTTCGGAAGTCCGACCACCGGTGGTTCCGTACAAACTTGCGACATATATGTACAGCCATATATTTTGACTGCGTAGACTTAGAGGGATGATTTTTTCACAGCGTCAAGAGAATACAGATTTGAGTATACAATTAACAACTTGATACTTTTACGCGTTTACGAGATACAGGGCCTTGACAGACCGACAGGCAAATAAGAAAGTTATTCTATATAGGGCTTCGTTGCCGGGGTTGCGGGTTGTTTGAAAGAGATGCCGCGGCCCCGGAACATAAAGGGTAATAGGAGGAAAATGAGTGGGTTTTAGTCAGTACAAGTCTCTTCCCCACTCTGCCCAGAGCCACGGAAGTTTTAGATTCCCATCCGCATAAAAAAGATTCAATTTTTTCATTTTAAGGTAGGGCCTAAACCATAGCCTAAACACACGCCCCCTCGTATGATTTTCAGCAAAAATCTTTTATTTGATTCACCAGATTTTACATTAAAAAAAAGTTGCCCCACACTAGGACTTTCTCCTGTATCGTGGGCGCATTTACAAACATTTAAACTCACATACACAAACAGCCAGACACGAAACAACTATTTGTAGGCCATACAAAAATATTAATTCCGTGTGGAAATCGAACCCACGGCACGCAGCACAGCAGTCAATCGCTCAGCCACTGCGCCAACCGTGTCGTCGTTGAGTTCAGAAATCATAAAAAGACTCTAAGATTAGCAAGTGAGTCAAATCAAATCATTTATTTCAATTAGACCATTACAGGCACTTTTGAATGTCAAGATACAAAATGAATCTACAGTCCCGGTCACAAGGCATAATAACTTGTGAAAGTACTGTAGTTGCCCATTCCAAAGCGTTGATCTCTATGGAGAAGAATGGGCAAGAAACTCCATAGACACTCTTTTAGTAGTAGTATCGCCAAACATTGTAAACAAACCACGTCTTAGAAGCGGGTCGTGCATAGATAACTTTGCACATAACTTTAGACAGAAATGTAAATCTGAAGTTATTGATTTTGGTTTATCAGATCATACAGCACAGATACTTAAATTACCGATTAAAACGTTTTTTGATAAAACAGTGGAAAATCAAAAGACGCGATTTTAGTATAGAAAATATGCAGAAATTTAAGGAATATATACAAAGTGTTTCATTCTCCGAAATATACAAAACGGAAAATCCAAATACAGCCTACAATGCGTTTATTGATCAATTTCTACTATTATATAATCTTTGCTTTCCGTTTAAAGAAATAACAATTACCAACAAAAGAAAACCAAAATGGATGTCGCACGGAATTAGAATCTGTAGTAAAAAAAAGAGACAGCTTATGTGGAACTATAGAAAAAACCGAAATTATCAAAACAAAATAGAATTTAAAACATATACTAAGCGTTATAAACATATTATTAATTTAACACAACGAGCTCAAAACATCCATAATATAAAAACAGCTCCTAATAAATCTAAAGCCACGTGGGCAATAATTAACAGAACAAAATTGAACAAGCCCAAGGATAACATTTCTTCCCTAAAAATAGGAGATAAAACACTAACTCATCCACAGGAAATAACAAATGCCTTTAACAATTTTTTCATAGATAAAATTAAACCTTTATCTGATTCAGGTGTGAAAGTAAATTTAAATATTAACAAACCTAAACAATCCATGTTTATGGCACCAAGTACACCATACGACATACTTCAAATACTACGATCGTTGAAAAACACTTCAAGTGTAGGACATGATGGAATATCCACAAAAATTATAAAATATGTCGCTTATAATATTTGTGATCACCTAAGCCATATTGTAAACATTTGTATCAGCACAGGAATATACCCAGATAATCTGAAAACAGCAATTGTAAAACCATTATTTAAAAAGGACAATAAAGAAAACATGAACTCTTATAGACCAATAGCCCTCATTCCTATATTATCTAAAGTATTTGAAAAATATTTATATATACAAATTTACAATTACTTAGAAAAACAAAATATTCTTACAGATGATCAAAAAGGTTTTCGCAAAAATAAAACGATTAATATGGCTATTTTTGATTTCATTAATAATGTCATGACTGACGTAGATAAAAGGAAGCCAGTTTGTGCAATTTACTGCGACATGACTCAAGCTTTCGACTACGTCAATCATGACATTCTCATTAGTAAACTAGAAGCGTATGGCATCAGAGGAAATATACAAGAACTCATAAAAACATACCTAGAAAATCGTAAACAGTACACCGTGATTTCCAAAATAAACATCTTAACCAAAAAAGAAGAAATATATAAATCAGAAGAACGAACAGTGAAATACGGAGTCCCACAAGGAAGTGTATTGGGTCCCCTGCTATTTATTATTTATATTAACGATTTACCCACAATAACAAATTATCCAATATCACTTTTTGCTGATGACAGTACGGTCACCATAAACTCTAACAATAAAGATAATTATGAGAGCGAAATTAATGACACGATATCTTCAATAATTAAATGGTTAAATAACAATAATTTGAAAATTAACATAGACAAAACTAAAATTATGTTCTTCTGTCAACGTTTAGCATCACCAAACCTCAATATTAACTATCAAGGATCAGTTCTAAAAAATGTAGACTCTACAAAATTCCTAGGTTTAACAATTGATAAAAGTCTTAATTGGAAAGAACACACAGAACTTTTAAATAAAAGAATCAATTCCTCGGCATACGCGCTCTATAAACTTGCACCCATTATAAGCACTGATGCGCTTCTTACTGCCTACCATGGTATTGTTGGCTCCATATTAAGATTTGGCATTATATTTTGGGGAAACTCTGTCAATAAGGATATGATTTTTAAGTCCCAAAAAAGGTGCATGAGGGCTATGTTTGGGCTAAAAATTACAGATAGCTGCAAACCTTATTTTATTAAACATAATGTTTTTAGTTTACCTTCCCTATTTATATATGAAGTAGCCAATTTTGTCCAAACTAATCCCAAATTATATAAAAAAATGACAGAAGTTACGATTCGCAGTCGGCGTGATAATAACAGGCTAGAAATAGTAAGGCCGAACACGGCACTGATGCATAAAAGCATATTTTATTTGGCGCCAATCATTTATAATAAAATTCCCAAACTTATTAAAGAATTACCAAATAGAGTCTTTAAAATACAACTCAAAAAATTCCTTTTAACCAAATGTTACTACAGCCTATCAGAATTTTTAAATGATTGAAAAGCAATTACGACATTTCTTGTAAATTTAAGCTACGTTTTATATCTTTGTTTATTTTTATGTTTTTTATAAATTTTATGTCTAATTTTAACTTCAACGCATGGCTTAAGCCAAAAAATTTTGTACGCCATTCCTGGATGGCAAAACATGTAGCAACTTTGCAAATTTTATCATCTTTATACAGACTCATGTTTTACAAAATAAATATATCTTTATCTTTACCACAGATAATCTATGGCCCAAACCCAACCTTAGCGATTAAGCTATCATACCAATCCCTGATGGCGTCTATAGGAGCGGTCTGAACTGAGCTAAATCCGCGATAACACACATGTATGTCACAGACGACGGAGAGGGTGAGGTGGGTGACGAGGGGTGTGGCGGAAGCAATCCTGCGATTGCTTCCTATTGCCGGTTGTGGTATGTGGAGCCTGGGAACCAGCGGGGAGGAGGGAATTTAAACGAACTTAATTAATTATTTTATTCATACAGTTAAGGCGCTGTACAAAGCAAACATTTCGTAAAACGTCCAGATTTTCGTCGCAAAGTTAGCCGTATCTGTACATGCCACTAGCCAAGAAAAAATACCGTGTATAGTTCAATACATAAAGTAAAGACTTAAACAAAATCTGTTTACAAAAGTGGTCTAGTACTACGAAAAAAAAAAATGTTTAAAAAGACCACGAAAAAAATTTTTTCATCTCGAAATTCTCAATTTATTCAGCGACAACCATCATATTTTTTATATCTATAACAAAGGAAATGTTATAGACTAAAGAGATATCTAAAAATTTTTAAACACGGAACTGTATTTTTTTATATTCAATTAAAACTGCAAAATAACCTACATTTTGGCGGACATGATATTCAAATAAAATCAAACACCGAAATATTTTCGACCTTATTTCTATTCTTTCGATGCAATACTGTCGTGTACTTGTGTCAGACCATGCCTAGTATGCAGCTAGCCTCACTTCCGCGAATACCTAAAGATTAGCTTGTTACCGCGCCTTAAGCCCACGAATCCTACAAACCAGCCAAGTGCGAAAGGATCCCGTACCATTATGTGTGGACGGTGAGCAATGGGTAGCTCACTGTCCGTCCGTGTATTGACGACAGGCCGTGTCGACGGTGCGTTAGTGTAAAGATTTTAGCAAAGCAGAGGAGCCTGCCAGGGCCACCGCCTGCCGGGGTTGCAGGTTGTTCGAAAGAGATACCGTGGCCTCGGAACATAAAGGATCTAATAGTCATCATTACTAATATTATAAAAGCGAAAGTGAGTTTGTTTGTTACGTCTTCACGCCTAAGTGGCTTAACCGATTTTGATGAATTTTGGTACAGAGATAGTTGGGACCCTGGAGACGGACATAGGCTAAAAAAGACAGAAAAGAGGGAGAAAAAGGGAAGAAAAGGAAAAACTTAGCTTTGCTATTTTAATAAATCAGGCACAAGGGCAAAAACTACAGGGAGCAGGTACCTGCAAATCAGAAAAGGGGAACTGTGAGCGAGCGAAGCCGCGGGCAATAACTAGTACTACATAAATCAATGTTCTTTTCGTGTAACTATAAAACCTTGGATGAATATTTAATAACACAATTTCATATCGATAATTGCTTCCGTGTCGGTCCTGTTATAAATATTTAAGTTATACCTATAATTATGTATGTTTGTTGAATAATTATAATAATTTCTATGAACTACTATGATCAAAAGTAGTGGTATTGACTTCGCGTGATTGGTCGAGTTTTGGACAGTTATCGAAAATGGTGGTAAGTCGGCGTGCATTTAATGATTATATTCGACATATTTGAGTTAAATAATAGAAGCTACTCAAGTCGATCTTTACGTTAAGTAGTCGATCTTTACGTTAAGCCGTGCTTACCTAGTTTGGTCTGTGGATGGGTGACCACCCGTTACATACCGAGTTTCCTCCGTGCCTCGGAAAGCACGTGAAGCTGTTGGTCCCGGTTGTCATTTGTAGTGTAGTGACCTACATAATGGGAGCATACGTGCAGCCGGGACGGCGCACCGCCGCATACTGAGGCCGGCGAGGCGCCGGCCGCGAGACCACAATTTGTAGGTGCGCGCGCGCCACCTGCGTGAGAGCACCGACGACAGACCTGCGTGGAGTCCAGCAGCATACTGAGGCAAGCCACCAGAAAACAGTTTTATATAACCGCTGCATCTCGAGTCGAACGCCAGGTTCGATCGATGTAGCGCTGCACTGTGATTGGTCAGATAATATGGAGTCGGCGCAGGTACCACTACTGAGTCTCATATGTTTGTAGTATGTAAGGAATCGTATTTTCAATAAAGATACTCCAAAAACGTATTTGAGTTTGATTTCTCACGAACTCTAAATTGGTGACCCCGACGTGAGCAAGCATCGACCATGACGAGCCCTAGTGATCAAGCTCCCAAACTATCGCTGAGCCAGGAAGACGTCGAAACAATTTCGGTCAAGGCGCGTTTACCCCAGTTCTGGCGAGACAAACCCAGACTTTGGTTCGCTCAATTCGAGACCATGCTCGCCAACCAGAAGCTCGGGGACGAAAATAAATTCGGCCTCGCCGTCGCACAATTGGAGAAATTAGATGTGGAACAAATAAGCGATATCATTCTGTCACCGCCCAATACGGGAAGATACGAAGATCTGAAGAAAAGATTGCTATCCGTTTATGAAGAATCCGAGAGCAAACAGTTACAGAAACTCCTAAACGAAATCGAACTGGGAGACCAGAAGCCTTCGCAGCTCCTTCGACGAATGCGTGATCTAGCCCGAAACAAGATACCCGACGACACACTACGTATGCTATGGATGAGCCATTTACCATCATCGACGCGAGCAGTACTTTCGGTCAGTGAAGAATCCAAACTAGATGCACTGGCAGCGATGGCAGACAAAATGGACGAGCAGACGAAGGAAGTTAATTCCGTATGTTCATGCATTCATGCCAGTAGAGAACCAGAACAACCATCAACGTCATCGGACTCAAAAATCATCGAAATGATCGAATCCCTTGCAAAAGAAGTTGCTGCGTTGAAAATGGACCGATCCCGGAACCAGTATCGCCGACCGCGTTACCAGGACTCACAGCGAGCGCGATCACGGTCCAAATCAACAAGAAGAGACTCGATCTGCTATTTCCATAGACAATTTGGACGGGAAGCCTACAGATGTCGTAGTCCGTGTAGTTTTGGTAGCAAGAATAAACCAGCGGAAAACTAGAAGAAGCTTCAGCTACGACGGGAGCCGAAGTTAACGAGATATCGAAATACCGTCTATTTATTAAGGATTTAACAACGGGATATAATTTTCTCATCGACACTGGAGCCAACGTTTCCGTATTGCCAGTAACTAAAACAGAAAAACGAAAACAGAAACCGACAAGTCATTTATATGCCGCCAACGGCACGTCGATACCATCTTACGGCGAACGATCGATCGTGCTAAATATTGGACTCCGCCGACCATATCGAGGGAGCTTCGTGATTGCAGAAGTCAAGCGACCAATACTAGGCGCCGATTTCCTTCACAAACATAAACTCACCGTCGACATACATGGGAAAAGACTAATCGACCAACAGACAAGATTATCCGTGACCGGTCACGTCACGCCAATTTCGGATCACAGCATCAATACGGTAGATAACAAACAGCCATACCACGACTTGCTGGCTTTGTATCCAGACATAACTCGCCCGAACCTGAAGCTTTGTCACAGTGAAGTGTAGCACCACATAAAAACATCGGGCCCGCCAGTGTATGCAAAAGCGAGGCCGCTAGCACCACACAAATACAAGGCAGCAAAGGAAGAGTTCGAAGCAATGATCGAGCAAGGGATTTGCCGACCGTCAAACAGCCCGTGGGCAAGCCCACTACACCTAGTACTCAAAAAGGACGGCAAATACCGAGCGTGTGGAGACTACCGTCGACTAAACGCAGTGACCGTTCCTGACCGGTACCCTATACCAAGACTCCACGACTTCACATACAATTTATTAGGGAAGAAATTCTTCTCTATAATTGATTTAAAAAAAGCATATTATCAAGTGAAGAACCGTGAAGAAGATATTGCGAAGACGGCCGTAATTACACCATTCGGTTTGTTTGAATTTACAAGGATGTGTTTCGGTCTAAGAAACGCTGGCCAAACATTCCAACGCCATATCGATAATGTGCTACGAGGCCTACCCGTTTTTCCTTTTGTCGACGATATTTTGGTGGCATCAGAGACAGAAGAAGAGCACAGAACAGACCTCGAGGAAGTGTTTAAGAGGCTGCAGGAAAACGATCTACAACTAAACGTGGCCAAATGTATTTTGGGGCAATCAACACTCGATTTTTTGGGCTACACAATATCACCCGAAGGAATCAAGCCAACAGGCGAAAAGACAAAGGCTATCACGTCATATCCCAAACCAGAAACTATCCAACAACTACGACGTTTCCTGGGAATGATGAACTTTTACAGAGGGAACATTCCTCATGCCGCCAACCACCAAAAGGAGCTCAACAATTATTTACACGATTCCAAGAAGAACGACAAAACTAAAATACAATGGAGCGAGACATCAATTCAAGCATTTAATAAGTGCAAAGAGGACATAAAAAATGCCGTTCTATTGTCATATCCATCATCGAAATCACCCTTTGCATTGATGACGGACGCATCCGAATCATGCGCAGGAGCAGTACTACAACAAAGAATAAAAGGCAAATGGAAACCAATCGGATTTTACTCTAAGAAATTTAACGACGCACAGAAGAAATACAGTACCTACGACCGAGAACTACTGTCCATTTACATGGCAGTACGATACTTTCGACGCATCGTTGAAGGCCGTGACGTCACCGTATTCACGGACCACAAGCCACTCGTTAACGCACTGAACGCAAACAGCAAGAACGAAACACCGCGACGCGCGAGATACTTGGAATATATTAGCCAATTTATCACGGCTATCCAACACATATCTGGCAAAGATAACGTAGTCGCCGACGCATTATCCAGAGTAGACACAATAACATGCCCAACGCCGATCAACTACGAAGAGTTGGCTAAAGCACAAGCTCAGGACACCGAGTTAAAACAAATGAAGAATAGCGATCGTTGCTTTTTCAAACGAATTAAACTACCTGGAAGTACCACCACAATCAACTGTGAGCTGTCTACCGGATTGCCTCGCCCATACTTGCCGGCTGTGTTTAGAAAACAAGCATTCCAAGCCATTCATGAACTAAATCACCCCGGCGTAAGAGCGACAAAGCGACTAATAACAACACGGTACATCTGGCCATCAATGAAAAAAGACATCACGGATTGGGCACGAGCGTGCGACCAATGTCAGCGAGTCAAAGTACATCGTCACACAAAGGCACCAATAGCAAGTTACGCGCGCGTCGACCGATTAGCACATTTACATGTCGACATAGTTGGACCACTACCAATATCTAACAACAACAGGTACTTGCTGACGATGATAGACAGAGCCACCAAGTGGCCAGAAGCGTGTCCTATCGACGAAATAACCGCAGAAAAAGTGGCTAATGCCTTGTACGAAAATTGGATAGCAAGATTCGGTTGCCCAGCAACCATAACTACAGACCGCGGCACACAGTTTGAATCAGAACTTTTTAACAAACTAATGCATCGCATGGGAATACAGCGAAATCGCACTACAGCTTATCACCCTCAAGCCAACGGTTTGATTGAGCGCTGGCATCGTACGCTGAAAACATCACTAGCCGCCAAACTGAATTCAACCAGTTGGACTTACGAACTACCAACTGTACTACTAGGCCTTCGCGCAGCATTTAAAGCCGACATCGGAACAAGCACAGCTGAACTACTGTACGGGCAGACGTTACGACTGCCCGGGGAATTTTATGGAGAAATACCCAGTACTACGAATAACACCCCATCACATTTCTTGAACCACCTTAGCGAAGCATTGAAGAAGGCGCAAGTACAGAGAAAAAGCAACACAGATCGGGCGGTGTTCGTGCATGGTGACCTAAACAAATGCACACATGTATATATTCGTAACGACGCAGTCCGCAAGCCATTGACGCCAACGTACAGCGGACCGCATAAAGTGATCGAGCGAAGTCAAAAATACTTCAATGTGCAGTTAGCCAACAGAACCGCCAATGTATCTATCGATAGATTGAAACCTGCCTACTACCTAGATACAGAAGAAAGGCAGGACACACCAACGTACGCCCACGTTACAAGATCAGGCAGAACATCTAAGCCACCTGTACGCTTCGCTGGCGGGGAGTAATGTAGTGACCTACATAATGGGAGCATACGTGCAGCCGGGACGGCGCACCGCCGCATACTGAGGCCGGCGAGGCGCCGGCCGCGAGACCACAATTTGTAGGTGCGCGCGCGCCACCTGCGTGAGAGCACCGACGACAGACCTGCGTGGAGTCCAGCAGCATACTGAGGCAAGCCACCAGAAAACAGTTTTATATAACCGCTGCATCTCGAGTCGAACGCCAGGTTCGATCGATGTAGCGCTGCACTGTGATTGGTCAGATAATATGGAGTCGGCGCAGGTACCACTACTGAGTCTCATATGTTTGTAGTATGTAAGGAATCGTATTTTCAATAAAGATACTCCAAAAACGTATTTGAGTTTGATTTCTCACGAACTCTAAAGTAGTTTTTTTTTTAAACGTTGCCCCACACTAGGAATTTCTCCTGTATCGTGGGTGCGTTTACAAACAAACTCACATACACAAACAGCCAGACCCAAAACAACTACCTGTACGTCATACAAATATTTGTTCCGTGCGGGGATCGAACCCACGACACGCAAACGCAGTAGCCGAATGCTCAGTCACTGCGCCAACCGTGACTACGATCGTATCTTTGACAGTCGTTACAGGTGGTCAGTGTTCCGAAAGTCGGACAGCTAGTCTTACCAAGGGGTATCGTATTACCCAGTACTAACTGGGTTGTGGAGGTCAGATAGGCAGTCGCTCCATGTATAATACCGTTATTTAATTGCATCCAGTAATACTAGAAACAAATAATACTGGTGGGCTACTATGTTTTGTATTTTTAATGTGTTTTTGTTTTCTTTTTTTTTTAATACAATGAATGGGCAACTACAGTACTTTCACAAGTTATTATGCCTTGTGACCAGGACTGTAGCTTCATCATTTTGTTTCTTGAAATTCAAAAGTGCCTGTAATGGTCTAATTTAAATAAATGCTTTGAGTTTGAATAAGAAATATTTAAAAATGTAAAATAACATGTGATCAAATAAATAAACGAAATAAATGTCACTAAGTCTGTCATAAATTAAATTAAAATGTCAAGTTACGTTATTTTGTGAGTAATAATAATACACATTGATTCAGAAAGCGGTACGCCTGCACACGGCTCGTATTGTTAGGAGGTTCCATTCTCTGGAGCCCTGACTGCCGGTAGCTTGGACCCTGTTCCCGATACCGATGGGCTACTATCCTGCTAATAATAAAAATGCGAATGTTTGTAAGGATGGATGGATGTATAGATGTGTGGATGTTTGTTACTCTTTCGCGTAAAATCGCCTGAACGGATCTTGATTAAATTTGGCACAGAGGTAGATTATAGTCGGAAATAACAAATCATCTGCCTAGCCTTTTCCCAACTATGTTGGGGTCGGCTTCCAGTCTTACCGGATGCAGCTGAATATCAGTATTTTACATGGAGCGACTGCCTATCTGACCTCCACAACCCAGTTAGTACTGGGTAATGCGATACCCCTTGGTAAGACTGGTTGTCAGACTTTCGGAACACTGACTACCTGTAACGACTGTCAAAGATCTACAAATGACAGTCGGGACCAACGGCTTAGCGTGCTTTCCGAGGCACGGAGGAAACTCGGTATGTAACGGGTTGTAACCCATCCACAGACCAACCTAGGCAAGCGCAGCTTAACCTAAAGATCGACCCGAGCGGCTGCTGTTATTTAGCCAAGAGCTCCTCTATATAGTCGGGAATAACACAAATGATGCTTTTTTTCGATATGAGCCGCGGGCGTCAATTTTTAAATATTTTAAAAATATAAAAAAAATATGTATAAAAATAAATCTTAAAGGAAATACAGAATAATTAATAAATGTTTTTATTTTTCTTTTATAAATATTTAAAAACAAAAAAATGTGTGAAAATAATAATCTTCAAAGTTTATAAGTAGTGTATTTTTATGTTTAACCCTCGGCATGCCTGGTAGGGTCTCTCAGACCCACCACAGCAGAAAAACCGTTGTATTTTTATTCAAATTTGAATTCTGAGCGCACCCGCAAGCTGGTAGCTGGCCGTTACGAACTACTCAATGCTTTCCGCCCGCTACCTCAGTCCGGGACGCGTATTTCCATATCCGTGTACATTAGGAGGTAGTACTGCCTTGAAACACGCACGGGTTTGTCGCGCTAACTGCCTGTACAAAATCGTGTTCAATTCAAGGCACACGCCCTCCAATCGCGCACGGGTTTGGAACGCCATCTGTTCTTCCAAACACGTGTTCAATTAACAGTACGCGTCCTCCAACCGCGCACGGGTTTACAAGGAGTAAGCGCCTTGAAAAATCGCCACAAAACCGTGTGTATTCGAAGGTATTTATGTGTGAATGGTAATGTGAATGGGTAAGAAAACTCGGAACAGTTTTTTAACTTTTTATTAAGACCAAAATACTTAGTAAACAAATATAATGAAGTTGGTAATTTTATACCTAATATAATCAATGTTTTTTGGCAGGAGGTTCATTTTCATCAATATTAGATGCAATATTATGAACACGTTATCTTTTAACAGTTTCTGACTTGGTTGATCGTCCTGATTGAATCCTTCCACTGCATGGAAGACCTCTTTCTTTGCGGCGACTGATCGATGTTGGTTGTACACGTATTTTTCGAGATTTTCGGCGGTCATTTTTTTCAACTATAAATGATATAATACTCGATGGAGTTTGTAGCTTCGACAAATCAGATCCAAACTTCCAAGAATGTTCGTGTATGCAGCATTGGCATCTTTTTCCAAGATTTCAGTGATTCTTTGCCACTGAGCTTTAACATTACGAACAGCATTGTCAAAGTTTTCATTATTGATAGTTATACTGTTTTCCGTTCGATTTATTGGAAGTTCAAAAGTGTCTGGTACAACATCATCAGGTGTATTAGAGAAAGCTTGACTGTCTTCATTATTTGTGCTTGATTCACCCGTAATGTTCTAATGGTTTATCTCGAGTGATATCTCGACAAACCTAAGAAGTACCATTTGACTTTAGCTTTTTATTTACTTATCACCATCACAAGATAAGTTTGTTAATATTACACATTTATTTCAAACGCTGCACAGTGGAAAAACAAACGAATGTTATGTGACTGGCGGAGTGGCAAGACGCGAGCGAAGTTGTTTACGCGCGAACTTCATGGCTAAGTTCTACGCATCGTCTGAACACGTGTTTGGAAGAACAGATGGCGTTCCAAACCCGTGCGCGATTGGAGGGCGTGTGCCTTGAATTGAACACGATTTTGTACAGGCAGTTAGCGCGACAAACCCGTGCGTGTTTCAAGGCAGTACTGCCTCCTAATGTACACGGATATGGAAATACGCGTCCGGGACGCGTTCCCACAACGAAAAGACTTGTTTAAAGTGCTCTCTCTACTTTTAATTCATAATAATTGTTAACAAAAAGCTCAAAGCTTAATTTTATGTTTAAAACGCACAAATTTTCTTTTAAAATTTAAAAAATAAAGATCGTTGATTTGTAAAACGATTTTTATGTCTAATCCTAATATTAGTATGTAATTTCATTATAAAACAAATATTTTTATTTATTTACTGCAATATGTATATGAAATAGTGATCCAAAACTGGGTCTCACAGACCCACCAGGCATACCGCGTCACTTCTTGCCACCAGGCATACCGAGGGTTAAAATCCCTGTTTCTGAGTATTGAACCAGTACGGTTCAACACTTCCCGCTACTTTCATGGCCCACGAATAAGTTTAATCGATATGTCAAAAATACCTCACTAGGTCACTGGTATTAGTAGCTTTCTAACTGTTAATGATATAGTACCTACTAGTTCATGCCTGCGGCTCCGACCGTGTTTTGTTCAGTATATTTTGTCAAACAGGATCGGTCAAATCAAAAGTATCATATCTTGTGTTAATTCAGGTTAACTTAACTAATATTAGAAAAGCGAAACTGAGGTTGTTTGTTTGTTACGTTTTCACGCCTAAATGGCTTCACCGATTTTGATGAATTTTGCTACAGAGTTAGTTGGGACCCTGGAGACGGACATAAGCTAAAAAAAGTGAGAAATGGCGGAGAAAGAGGGAAGAAAAGGGGAGAGAAAGATATTTATTTTTCGATCATCACGCGGGTTAAAGTTAGCGTTAGCCCAAAGTAACTATGCCACGCGGACGGAGTCGAAGCTAGTAAGTAAACTATATTTATAACATTTGAAAAGGGATTTTAATTATTATAATAATAATAATTTATTTGTCAGATCAGTACAGTCGTTTATTGTTAGTAAAGACATACACAACTTACAAACTAATGTTAGAACATAAATACCTACTTTGGTCAATACATACACAATAATAACACACACTCATTATTTCTGACTACGGTTTGAAGGCAACACTAACGTCGTCGTCCAGTGTTACAAATATTATAATTTACTATTTATTTCTAGTTCATCAAACCTATCAGACAGATGTGTTGCTGGGGAGTTTGTTCCGCCACTTCTTCCCAGCTAAAACACTAGTAACTGGCGAAGGGTGGACTTTTTGTGAGACTGTTTAGTTTAGTTTTTGTTTTTTTTTTTTAAAACGTTGCCCCACATTAGGAATTTCTCTCGTGGGTGCGTTTACAAATATTTAAACTCACATACACAAACAACTATCTGTAGGCCATACAAACATTTGTTACGTGCGGGGATCGAACCCGCGACACGCAGCGCATCAGTCGATCGCTCAGCCACTGCGCCAACCGTGTCGTCTTATAAACAACTTTCACTTTATCCGAACTGGGAATGGGAACCCAGGATCTAACTCTCCGCAGTCGCGATTATGACCACTATACCAACGGGGCAGTTCGAGCCAGATCTTTACAATAACAAACGAGTTCAGCTACCCTACCATGACGTCTTAAAGCTGTACTTATTCCACTGCGGGAAAGAGACAGAGCTATACAGGGTGTCTAGCACCATCTCTTTCTCACACAGGAATAAGAACTGCTATAAGATGTCATGGTAACCCTACAGTATTAAAATACTTCAGTATTTAAATGTGGTCCGACATAGGTAGGTCAAATTAGGTAAAATCGATAGTCCTTGACATCGAGTGTGTTTTTGTAATATTAGTGTGAACATTACAATCATTTAGCTTTATATTTGATTTGTGTTTTCGGTTGTGGAAGTCAGTTTCTACATATTATTTAGATAGTTTTTTTTTTGTTTAAATCGGTTAATTTATTTTGCAAAAAAGTTTTCTATTCCAACATTTTTAAGTCATATCACTCATAAAATTGAGTACCTATATCACTCAGTTTTTATCGAGTACCTAATTATTTTCCATCATTACAAAATGATTAGTATTCATCCATTTAGCTGTCAGTTGTTACTGGTCATCTATTAGCCGCCACGGTTTGTGTTAATTAATTAATTTATCTATTAAACTCTTGTTTTTGCTTTTACTCTGGACGCTCTTAATGTGCTCGTTTTTCTACATCGTTCTCACATGTATTTATAATCACAGCATGTATGGATGTATCCATGATTTTGTAAAAATATTATGATTTAAAAGAGTGTCCATGGAATTTCTTGCCCATTCTTCTCCATAGAGATCTACGCTTTGGAATGGGCAACTACAGTACTTTCACAAGTTATTATGTCTTGTGACTGGGACTGTAGCAGCATCATTTTTTTTTCATGACATTCAAAAGTGCCTGTAATGGTCTAATTGAAATAAATGATTTGATTTGATTTAAACATGGGAGAATAAAAATGTATTAAAGACGATAACTCATAAACGATCTGCTCAAGCAGTATAAATAAAATTGTTATGGGACCACCTGAGAAGTATACCAATATATTCAAGAATTACAAAAATTTCCACAGGTGAGGTTATCGGTGAACCAAAAAAAGAAGTGTGTGTGTGTTAAATGAGACACGGCCTTCGATGCTTAAGCTGTTTATTGCACTGACGAATGTACGCCGCTTACGGGCGACGCGCAGGTCGCGCTATATCTACATAGCTAACTATAACTAACATAACATCCCTCCACCATAAATCCTTAACTAGTCTAACAGTTTTTAGAAGTATTGCTTATAATCTACTCGTGGAATATTCCTTAATTTAGGACGCTCATCAGTATGAGATCGTAAGTCTGGCAATCGCTCCGTTGGCTCAGGTGCCACTCCACCAAGCTCTGTGTTGGCCTCACTCCACTCTTCCTCCTCCACTAGCGTCTCTTCACGGGTTGCTGGTGGTTGCTGAGCGCTGTTTGTGGGCTTGTTGACCTCTTCCCCTGGATCCAGTCCTAAGAGAGCCCAGTCCAGGTTATTGTCCCGCTGTTCCTCGAATGATTTTAATTTATATAACTGGTTTTTATGTTTCTTTACTGTAATGTCTTTTTCGGGTATATATATTTCGTAAACACTTTTGCCAATTCTCTTTATAACTGTTGCTTTTATCCACTTATTGCTGTTGTTTACTTTTACTAACACTTTATCATTTACTTTATAATCTATGTTCCTATTGCCTTTATAGTATTTAGCTTGCCTTACTTGTTTTTCATGCACTAAACTTTGTAGGTCTTGTGATGATAACGCGGACGATTCTGTTGACGCTGGCGCCGTGATGTCTAACAAATCAAATCTGCAACGCAAATTACGTCCCAGCATTAATTCGGCCGGTGATTTGTCTGTCGTCGTATGTTTTGTATTTCTATATCGAAATAAAAATTCAAGGAGCCGTGCCTTAATTTGGTTTTTAGGCGTTCCTTGAGCTAACATCCCCTTTAAAAACTTTTTTACAATTTTAACATATATTTCTGCTTGCCCGTTGCTGGAGGGCGAGTACGTGGGCGAAGTAATGTGCTTTATTCCATTTAGACTACAAAATTCTTTAAATTCTTTACTTGTGAATGAAGTCCCGTTATCTGTCACTAGAGTGTGCATTATACCGAACCTTGACATAGTTTCCTGTAGTTTAGCAATTACTGTGGCCGAAGAATAGTCATTATTAAGAGGAAAACATTCCACCCACTTAGAAAATGCATCAACTATAATAAGGTACATTTGTCCTTGCAATGGCCCAAAAAAATCCAAGTGAACTCGATACCATGGTCGCTCAGGATAAGGCCACGGCGTAAGTGGGGCTCTTGGTGGTGTTGGCTTTAATCCTAAACAAATGTTGCAATTAGAAATCTTATTATCAATGTCTTTGTCTATATATGGCCACCAGAATCTAGATCTCGCTTCAATCTTTGTTTTTAAAATACCCAAATGAGGTCTATGTAACTCATCTAAAATTTTCTTTTGTAAAGACTTCGGTATTATTATTTTATGACCCCTGAGTAAATAATTTTCTTCACAATTTAAATCAAAACGACATTTATAGTAAGGTAGTAAGTCGTTGTCTTTTACTTTAGGCCATCCCTGTTGCACAAATTGCATAACTTTTTGTAAAACGCTATCGTTACAAGTTTCTTGTTGAATTTCTTTTAACGATATCGGTAAGTGGCCGTCCGTTACAAAGTTGATATACGTAGCCTTATCTTGGAACTTGCATAAGTCTGACTCATCCGTACCTGAGCGTACTGAGAACATACTGCTACTGTTATTATCCGTGCTAGCCCCGGCCCCGCTGCCCGCGCTCACTGCGTCCGCGGCAGTGCGGGTCGCACGACTAAAGTAATCGGCACAATTACTGGCGCTTGGAATATATTGTATTTCATAATTATAACCAGTTAAAAACAAAGCGTAACGTTGCAACCGGTTTGCTGACACTTCCGGTATGCCTTTGTTGGGATGGAAAATAAACATTAACGGCTTGTGATCCGTACGCAGAATAAATGGCGTATCAACACCATACAAATATTGGTGAAACCGACGAATACCAAACACAATAGCCGTAGCCTCCCTTTGAATTTGACTATAATTCCTTTCTGCCATACTAAGTGACCGTGAGGCGTAAGCTATCGGTCGCTCTAACCCGTTTTCTATTTGTGCTAACACTGCGCCTAGCCCTGTAGGAGATGCATCAACCGTTAGTACCAATTTATAAGAAGGGTCGAAATGGGCTAGCGTCCGAGAAGATGTTAACTCCTTCTTAATTTGGCTAACTGAATAATCATGTATCTCAGACCAAGACCACTCCACATCTTTCTTTAGTAAATCATTTAAAGGACTAAGTATAGACGAAGCATTCGGAATAAACATCCTATAATAATTAACAAACCCTAAAAATGATTTTAACTCCTGCACATTCTTAGGCGCGGTAGTGTTAACCATAGCTGTAACTTTATCCGGGGACTTATGAATGCCATGCTTATCAATTACAAATCCTAAGTAGGTCACAGAATCTTGAAACAATTTACATTTATTTCTATTGAGTACTAGACCCGCTTCCTGTAACCGGCTAAAAACTTGTTGTAACCTTTCCGTGTGCACCATTTTAGTGTTTCCGGTTACAAGAACGTCATCCAATAAACACAAAACCCCTTCAATGCCGTGGAGCAAATTCTCCATTGTTTTTTGAAATATCGCTGGGGCATTGGCTAGTCCAAACACTAAACGGGTGAATTTGAATAATCCTTTATGCGTATTAATTGTTGTTAGAATCTGCGACTCGTTGTCTAATGAAAGTTGTAAATAAGCACTGCTTAAATCCAGCTGCGAGAACTGATGACCCCCGTGTAACTTAGAAAACAATTCTTCCGTTTTCGGCAACGGATATTTATCAATGTGTAAACATTTATTTAACGAAACCGAAAAATCCGCACATAACCGAATTTCACCATCTTTTTTTAGTACGGGTACAATCGGGCTAGCAAAATCAGAATGTTCGACCGGAACTAACACACCGGATTCTACTAGCCTATTTAATTCATTTTCAACTTTGCTTCTTAAAGCAAAAGGTACTGTTCTAGGTCGAAAGAAGCTCGGTTTGCTGTCTGGTTTAAGAGTTAGTTTAACTTTGTATTTATTAAAACTACCTAGTGTATTGGAAAATAATCGGGGGTACTTTTTTACATAGAATTCGAGTTCCTTTAATTCGGCACAATGATTTACCTGAGCTAACTGAAAATTATACAACGATAAAAAGTTCCTGCCTAATAAGGCTGGGCCTGACCCTCTTACAACGTAAATATCAATTTTGTTCCGTTTACCCACATACGTAATCGGAACCGTCATTACTCCCAGTACATCTAATAATTCACCCGAATATGCCTTTAACACTGACCTAGGAGAAAGTAACGGAACTTTTTTGAAAAATTTCTCATAAATAGCAAATGGAATAGCCGTAGCACAAGACCCGCTGTCTACTTCAAATGTTAACTGCTGACCGTTTACATCAACAGACAACGTCATCGGCTCGCCGTTATAACTACGAATGTTACAAATAAGAATACTCTTACCGTCGTCATCGTTATCGTCACAAGACTTAAGGCAATTAATATGACCACTTTTATTGTTGCACATTCTTTTCAAATGTCCTTTAACTCCGCATTTTTTACATTTGTAATTTGAGAATCGACACTTGTCTGCGGTATGATTGTTATAACCGCACACGTCACATTTTGAGGACTTTGACTGCCCCGCTGATATCTTGAACACGTCCTCAGACGTCGATGTTACTGCCGCTGCCGATTGCCTCGCCGCTCTCTTCGCACTCTGCACGCTAATTGCGACTTCTAGTGCTTTTGACAAGGTTGATGCCGCTTTTTCATCCATGAACAGTTTGTCCCGTTCAGCTCCCGGACACATTCCTATTATGAATCTATCTCGCAACATCTCGTCGAGGGCCGCTCCGAAGCTGCAGTCCACCGCCAGCCGTCTTACGCGGGCTGCCCATTGAGTCAAATCTTCGCCTGTCTCCTGCCCCGCCGTATGAAACTTGTGTCTTTCAGCCAACACGGACTTTTTGGGCATAAAATGCTTATCCAATTCTGCAGTCAACTCGCTGTAAGATATCTCTTGTACTGCTTTTGGGGCAATTAACTCGCGTACCAACTTATACGCGTCGTCGTTGAGTGCACTTAACAGTACCGCCTTTTCTTGAACATCTTTTTCTTCTCCTTTTATTAGCAGCGCATTTGCTGTTAACCATTGCGAAAGTCTTTCCTTAAAGATATTCCAGTCCTGGCCGAACTCAAAAGTAGGAACAGATCCGATAAAATTACTCATTTTTTTTTTTTTAATGTGCGTGGGTACTTGCTACTCGTCGCCACTGTTAAATGAGACACGGCCTTCGATGCTTAAGCTGTTTATTGCACTGACGAATGTACGCCGCTTACGGGCGACGCGCAGGTCGCGCTATATCTACATAGCTAACTATAACTAACATAACAGTGTGTCAGCTCCGACGCACGACTGGAGTTTACTCCTTGAGTACAAAAAAAAAAAAAAATATCATAAAAAAAAATATCACTGACGGACGACAAATTTCATAAAGCGCCATCTAGTAATATTCAAAAACACCATAGGTGCGTGTGCACCAAAAACGTAACGAGGTCAACGAGGTCATTCATCAGTAGATTTTACACCTCACATTTTTCTCATACCGGGCGCCTTATATATGAAAATCGATTCTTAAGGAGTAAACTCCAATAAACATAAAAACACCCGCGAAGTGCGAGTCAGACCCACACATCAAGGGTTCCGTACAAACTTGAGACAAAAACGGCCATATCTTTTGAGGTTGATTTCACAGAACCAAGCAACGACAGCCTTTTTTTTATTTGGGGTGGGAAAACATCAAATAACTTATCCCGCTCTGGGCGGAGCGGGGGGGAGTGTCACACTTGTACTCACAAAAACCCACCCATGTTCCTTCTATTGCCCTTTACGTTCCGGGGCCGCGGTATCTCTTTCGAACAACCCGCAACCCAGCGACCACAGACTTGAGTCTATGGTTTTAATTTCAACTCGATACTGTCACGCGTTCCCGTGATAAAGGGTCTTGACAGACAGACATACAGATGGACAGCAAAGTCGTGAAGATACGGTTGTCGCAGTGGTTGAGCGATCGACTGCTGCGGTGTGTGTCGCGTTTTCGATTCCCGCACGGAACAAATATTTGTATGACCTGCAGATATTTGTTTCGGGTCTGGGTGTTTGTGTATGTGAGTTTAAATGTTTGTAAACGCACCCACGATACAGGAGAAATTCCTAGTGTGGGGCAACGTTTTAAAAAAAAATAAAGTGATCCTATATGGGTATCGTTTTTTCCTTTTGAGTTACGAAAACCTAAAAACAGTCAAACATAAAACCTCTCCCTTTTCAAAAGTCGGTTAAAAAGGTAGTTTTCTTCCAAAAATTACACGTGGCTTCAAACCCTTATTTGTTGGCGTTCACAAGCTTTTGTTTCTAAATAAAATCATACAAAATCTGAGCCAATTTCTCACAACAAGTTACTACGCTGTTTTTAGAAGTTTCGGTATGGAAAGGTTTTGAAACAATCCCGTTTATTGAAGAGAAGCCAAGATGTTACGGTTTCAACAATGAAGTCCATTGTGAAGCTATTTCTAGGATGGGAAGTTGACTGAAAGCGGTCGGACTATTGTTTTTGGCTAATTTTTAACCAATTACAAACAAAAAAACGGAGGTTTACAATCCTTACTATAGCGAAAGTGAGTTTGTTTGTTTGTTACGTCTTCACGCCTAAATAGAAAAACCGATTTTGATGAATTTTACGGTACAGAGATAGTTGGGACCCTTGAGACGGACATAAGCTATTTTTTTTAAGAAGATTGAGATATGAGGGAGAACATAGAGAATATAACCACTAGAGAACTTATAGGCCGATTTCTTCTAAGTGCACAACTCACTACGCCGGGCCGGGGGACGAGGAAGAACGCGTGGCTGCAATTGGTCGATTCAAGGTCAAGTTGCATAGGTATTCCATCGTTAGGGCGGCTCTCCTAGATTAAAGAAAAATAGTCGATGTCGATAAAATGGATTTCAACATGATAATAAATACTGAATTAAAATAGGAAAAAAGATATTTAATCAAAATCTCTCAATTAATAAAAAACGTGTATTCTGTTATTGTTGATTTTTTAAATTAATTAATTTGGTATGTTTTTTGAATTAAAAGGGTCCTGACTGTTCTTCGTAAAAAATGATAAACGAGCATCAACATATTTCTGAATGATTGAAGTTGGTTAAAAGTAAATATGATGTCTTTGCAGTATTTGAACTAAATCAATATTTGTATTAATTTTATTATTTTCGATATCGAGTTTTTTTTTTTTTTTTTTTTTTATCTTGGGACAACTCACACACGGCTATCTGATCCCAAGCTAAGCAGAGCTTGTGTTATGGTAACCAGACAACTGATATACATACTTATATAATTTATAAATACATATATATTATAGATAAATCACACCCAGACACAGAACAAACAATCATGCTCATCACACAAAGTTTGTCCTGAGTGGGAATCGAACCCACGACCTCCGGCTTAGCAGTCAGGGCCACTAACCACTAGACCAACAGGCCCGTCCGTCAACAGGCCAGTTATCGACTTCAGATGATAAAAAGGTAGCAGCACAGATTTTTACGATAAAGGGACAAAGGGAAAGAAAGGGATTAGAATTGTGTAGTGAAAGAGCGAGACTTTTCCAAAAGACATCAACGCGGGATACAATTTGTGTGCTTTTTCACCCAGCCACCATTTTATCTAGCTCCCCGAAGTCGCTCATAATCTGGTTAAATCTAAAATAATTTTCATACTGTTTAGTTACCGGTAAAAAGTTATGCCATCCTTTTTGTAACTAGATGTCTTGGAATGTTTCCCACACCATTTCACCGCGCATGAAGGCATTTTGATGCGTTATGATTGCTTAGGACGTTATAATTTATTTTAATAGTTTTGCGTAGACACAGCTCTAATACTTGGACACGACTAAAATGGTCACCACTACCGTAGCCTATATATAGGCGAAAAAATACTAATACTTTTCGAGCGTCGGGGCACCGTATGCGCAGTCAAGTGGTTTTATAGTCTTTGAGGGAGAACGAAGGAAGAAAAGGGAAAACTTAGCATTACTATTACAATAAATAAGGCGCAAGGGCAAAAACTATAGGTAGTAGGTATTAGAGAATGGGATACGATTGCAGGAGTAAAATACTTATTTGTAGTGCAACAGAAAACTATATTTTTCAGACTAATGTTACAACGGTTGCTAGGACACACCATGCAGTAGACAAGATGTAGTTTATATTAAACTTATAGGTTTGCAACCTCTAACACCGCCCCTTAAACTTATCTTGTAAACACACATCAGTAGCCAGACCTAACTCGTTAACAAAATACTTATGTTTCTCTACCGACAAAGGTTTTGTTAAGACATCCGCCGTCATTTTGGACGTTGGCATGTAATTTATTTTTACTGCACCATTGCTGACCGCCTCCCGGACGAAATGATGACGTATGTCTATATGTTTTGACCTACCATGAAACATACTACTTTCAGTCAATTTCAAGGTCGACTGATTATCATTGAAAATAGTTATTTCAATGTTACTACCTATACATTCGTGCAAGAAAGTTTTTATAAACAGTGCTTGTTTACAAGCATCGGAGAGCGACATGTACTCCGCCTCAGTACTCGATAACGCAACGGTACGCTGTTTCCTACTTTCCCAACAAGTAATAGAATTCCCAATTTTGAAAACATATCCCGTATAAGAACGTCTATCAATTTCATTAGAAGCCCAGTCTGCATCAGCAAAACCCGTCACAGATAAACCAGTTTTCTTATAGGTAATGCAGTAATCTACTGTACCTTTAAGATAACGCAACACACGTTTAGCTGCTTTCCAGTGAACATCGGAAAAACAGTTATTGAATTGGCTTAATACGCTTACAGCATGACATATATCAGGACGCGAACAGACCGCTACATACATAAGACATCCGATCAATTCTCGATACTCCAAACTGTCATCCTTTTCTTCAGCTTTGTTCAATTTTTGGCACTGCATTGGAGTTTCAACAGATTTGCAGTCTTGCATTTTGTATTTCTCTAATATCTTTTTAATATAGGCACTTTGATCTAGAGTGATCTTGCCATTATCTTTCCTGATTCTTAATCCTAGAACTTTTTCTACAGGACCAAGATCTTTCATCACGAATTCTTTCATCAGCAATGATTTAGTTTTAGTTTTTTCCGCATTACAATTGCTAAAAATTACTAAATCATCAACATACAATGCGATAATTACAAACTTGTCGCCGTTTCGGTTTATGTATACACATGGTTCGGAGACCAATCTCTTAAAGTTGAGTTTGTTGACAAGAATATGATTGATCTTTTCATTCCATGATTTAGGCGCTTGTTTTAGACCATACACAGCTTTGCGTAGTTGATACACCTTATTATTGCCTCTACCTTTTTCAAAACCTTCTAGTATTTCCATGAAAATGGTTTCTTTTAAATCGCCGTTTAGAAAGGCTGTTTTTACGTCCATGTGGTCAATCTCCATGTCGTACTCCACAGCCAAAGCTAATAACATTCTTATGGTTTCGTATCTCACTACAGGTGAAAAAGTTTCAAAATAATCCACTCCATACTTTTGTGTAAATCCTTTTGCCACTAGACGTGCTTTGTATTGTAATAGTTCACCGTTAAGCCCTCTTTTCTTCTTAAATATCCACTTGGTCTTTATTGGTTTTGCACCTTTCGGCAAATCGGTTAAGGTAAAGCACTTATTGTCCAAAAAGGACTGATACTCGTCTTTCATAGCAGCTCGCCACTGCCTGGCTTCAGGACTATTCAACGCTTCTTCAACTGTTCTTGGATCATCACTGCCACACGCTTCCCCCGTCAAAAAACCACACAGGAAGAAGTTCTCATCAGCTTCCACGTATTCTGCTCTCGAGTCATCTGTCTCAAATGAAACATCTGGAACATAAGTAGCATCCGAGTGATGATCTGTGACCAAGCTACTGGTCGAAGCTTCGCTATCATTAGCATCATCAGTAGTCACAGAAGTTTGTTCTAACTCTGTTCTATTCTCGGATACACAAGGAGTCTTAAGTTCTATAATCACATCTGATTCTACTTTAGTGAAGTTCAGATGCTTGAGGAATTTATTCTCAATGAACTTAACATTTCTCGCTATTGTTAACTTATAGCTCTCAACATCCAAGAGCCTGTATCCTTTTGTGTTCTCACAATATCCCGCGAATATGTAAGGTTTACATTTGCGATCCAGTTTATTACGATTATTTTGTACAGCATATGCTAAACAACCAAACACACGTAAGTTATCTAAGTTTACCTTACGTCCAGTGTAAATTTCTTCTGGAGTTGCACCTCTAACAGCCTTTGTAGGTGAGCGATTTTTAATGTACACTGCAGTGTTCGCAGCCTCAGCCCAAAAACGTTGATCCAAACCTGCTTCCAGAAGCATACAGCGCACCGCCTCCATAATCGTTCGGTTCGCGCGTTCGGCAACTGCATTTTGCTGTGGACAATGAGGAACTGTAGTATGATGCCGGATTCCACACTGACTCAAATACTGCTTAAATCTCGTATTGATGTACTCGCCACCATTGTCGCTTCTCAGGATTTTAATCTTTTTATTAGTCTCGTTCTCTACAAGAGCTTTGAAAATCAAAAAACACTCAAAAACTTTGTCTTTCGATTCTATTGAATAACAAAATGTCTTCCTAGAAAAATCGTCAATAAATGTTAGCAAATATCTCGCACCGCCTATAGATTTCACTGGCATAGGGCCGCACACGTCCGTGTGAACCAGTCCTAACACCTCACTTGCACGTGAAAAAGATTTCTTAGGAAAAGGTAAATTAGTAACCTTACCTTCAATACAAGCGATACGTTGCTCGTATGTGGATACATCATAGTCGATACCAGTCGCCATACCACTTTTGAGTAGGTTCATGCTGCGACTATTCAGATGTCCAAGCCGACGATGCCATAAACCCTGAGATTGAACCTCTACCTGGGTACTCAAGGAGACACTTACTGGCATACTGTGTTCACGCGAAACGGAATTTATAGACGCATCCCCGGTTTCTAATTTATAAAGACCGCATGCATCCCGTTTTGCTACAGCTACTACCTTTCCTTTTTCGTAAATTTTACAAAAATTCGATATAAATTTTACTTCAAAATATTTTTGTGTCAAAATAGTGACAGATAACAGATTACATGACAAGTTCGGTATAAAAACTACATTACTGACAGTTATCCATTGGTTTTGTAAAAAAAGTTTCACATTACCACAACCCATTGTAAAAAGTTTTTCAGCGTTCGCAACACTTATTTCTTTTGGCGTATCACACACAAAATCATGTAAAATGTCTCTATTATTGGTCATGTGGCAAGTTGCACCACTGTCGACGTACCACACATCTCGATCCAGCTTTACCATCAGAGCCGACAACATAGTCGTCCTACCAGGAGTTTTTTGAACCTTCTCCTCCTCTTGACAACTGGAACTAGATGGCTTATCCTTATGCGTAGCTTTCTGCCTGCAATCTCTAGCGTAATGACCTAATTTTTTGCATCGAAAGCACTTGGGACGCTTCGAGATCGAAGTCAAAGTCTTTAGGGCATTCTGTTCCGTACCCTCTGCATCACCTCGTCTCTGAGCCTCCTGGAGTAGTTTAGTTTTCACCAGTTCACTTGAGAGAGAAAGGCTACTATGCTCTAACGTCATAATGAGTGGGTCAAACTGCTTGGGGAGCCCACTGAGCATTATTATAGCAACGAATTCGTCTTCCAGAGAAGCATTTATGTCTTGCAGTTGTTGGGCTGTATCTAGAATTTTTGTAACATACACCTCCATACTCTCAAACTGCTCTAATTTTAAGCTAAATAGCATTCTGAGGAGACCTAATCTTCTACACAGACCTTTGTCCTCGAACGAATTCTGTATATTCTTCCAGGCGTCAAACGCAGTATTGCAATTCCTGACAACGGAGTAAACAGATGGCTGAACACTGAGGCAGATTCGTGCTAGCGCTTTTTCCTGTTTCTTCTTGTCTTCGCATTCTGGTTTATTTTTCTTATCGACCTCGTTGACACATTCAAACAAGTCTTCATGAATAAGCAACATCTTCATTTGAAATTTCCAGGAGGTGTAATTATTTACTCCGGAGAGTTTTTCAATTGCGATGGATTGGTTACTCATTTTCGCGATTTCGTAATTATTACGTGATAATGTAATTAATTATATCATACGCGTTCTGCTTCCTCACGCTCTGCTACCATATTAGAGAATGGGATACGATTGCAGGAGTAAAATACTTATTTGTAGTGCAACAGAAAACTATATTTTTCAGACTAATGTTACAACGGTTGCTAGGACACACCATGCAGTAGACAAGATGTAGTTTATATTAAACTTATAGGTTTGCAACCTCTAACAGTAGGTACCTGTAAATCAGGAAAGAGGAACTGTTTTACCTCGAATTTAACGCGAGCTAAGCCGCGGGCAAAAGCTAGTATTGGTATAAATAAGTGATGGTATACAGTGATGTCATATAATCAATTTCAATTACTCATCGTTCAGAAATTTGACAATGAGTAGGTAATAACATTTCATCCTTACTTATATATATAATATTATAAAAGCCAAAGTGAGTTTGTTTGTTTGTTTGTTACCTCTTCACGCTTTAATAGCTACACCGATTTTGATGAATTTTGGTACAGAGATAGTTGGGAACCAAGAGACGGACATAGGCTAATTTTTATTTAAAAAAACTGGGTTGTGAGGGAGAAAGAGGGAAGAAAAGGGAAAACTTAGCGTTGCTATTACAAATCTATAAGGCGCAAGAGGAACTGTCTTACCCCGAATTTAACGCGAGCGAAGCCGCGGGCAAAAGCTAGTAATCAATAAATCGGTTAACTTCTTTCATTCGAAGAGAAGCATCTTCAACAATTTTATTTTCTTCAAATTGTAAGTTTGCTGAGACGCGGTCCTATTGTGTAGTATTTATTGTGAAACATTTTATTGCACGACAAATTAACTGAAAGAGATGTGGCTCGACCGGACGGGGTAGTACGGTAACCGTACATTACTGGATACTTAAGGGATTTTTCCTAACTTTCTCGCATAAGTGGCAATGCCAGGAGGACGCCATTTGCTTTGCATTTGCAGTTGCCATTGCCGCGTTGCATTGCGTTTCCATAGAGCTTCCCCTAGAAGGACTTACACTGGCAATATTGGTGGGTATGTTATGTTCTTCAGAAAAGTCAGGTGAAAAAGAAACGAAAAGTTTTTAAGTCGTAATTAAGACAAGCACACAAAATGATAAAAAAACCAGCATACAAAGCATCACAGACATTTATAAAACATATGGAATAATAAAAATTTAAAAAAACGTAAAACTAAATTAATTTTACCAGCACCTAGACTCCAAATGTATAAAAATAGCCCAGAATACCGAAGTATACAGATATACAATAAATTGCCTGAAAATATACGGTCCACAAAAACATTGATAATATTTAAAGCACGGTTAAAGTCATTGCTCTTAGATAAAGCTTACTATAGTATCCAAGAATTTATAGAAGATCCAAAGTTAAAATAGAATATTAAAATATAATTATGTATGTGCCAAATGTTTATGGCTAGATATAAGTTTAATGAATATTGTTTATGTTGTTTAGGGCTAGATATAAGTTTACTGAATATTGCTTATTTTGTTTATGGCTAGATATAAGTTTAAATAATATAATATTGTGAAAGTTCCTACCATACGTGATATATTCTGCAATATAATTTTATTAGTTTTAAGTCATTTTGCTGCGCCCTAACAGGGTCATGTACTCACTAGTTATAAGCCTAGCGTGTAACTTTTTTCTACATTGTGCATTTAATAAATAAATAAATAAAACTGGTTTCCAAAAAAACCTAAAAATCGAAAAATTACTTAATTGCCAGAAAGACTTTTTTGTTACCAACTTCCGGTAGTAAAGTTATTTTCCACTTTTTAGTTTTTTTTTTAAGTTTTTTTATGTCAGCATTTTTAGTTATAGTAATTTTTAGGTATAATGTATGTATCAGATAATTTTTATCGAATATTCAAAGTCCCCGATTTCCGGAAGTAGAGTTATTTTCCACAGTCCTGCGAACGTGTTTTTATAAATCCTTACTAATATTGTGTCTACATATCTTATCCAACTTTCCTCTCGCAGGTCTGCTGGAAGAAATTTCTTATGAAATAAGCTGTACCTTTGTGCTCTTCTGTCTTAATGTAATGTCCTGTCATGTATTTTGTGTGTGCATAAATAAATAAATAAATAAATAAATAAATAAAAGCGAAAGTGAGTTTGTTTGTTTGTTTGTTACCTCTTCACGCTTTAATGGCTACACCGATTTTGATGAATTTTGGTACAGAGATAGTTGGGAACCAGGAGACGGACATAGGCTAACTTTTATTTTAAAAAAGTGGGATGTGAGGGAGAAAGAGGGAAGAAAAGGGAAAATTTAGCGCTGCTATTACAAATCAATAAGGCGCAAGAGGAACTGTGTTTCCCCGAATTTAACGCGAGCGAAGCCGCGGGCAAAAGCTAGTACTATTTAAAAATATAAAACAAAACAAAATGTCTCACAATTCACAAACCCACAGTCACCCTACAATTGGCAAGACGCTTGACAGAATAGGTTTCGTACAAGAATTGGTTACGTTCAAACGACTTTAATTCACGACTTTCAATCGACTTCAGACTTCCAATAGTTAGGAACAAAACAAAAAAGAGCCAAAAATTAAGTTTAACAGAGTATGGGCTGTTTTGAATTATTATTTATTTGGTAAAAAGAATTTTGGAAGGAGAAGACATGCTGCGCCGAACACAAATAACTTGGGATAAGAGCAAGAGAAGCGAGCCTGTGGACGGTGAGCAATGGGTAGCTCACCGTCCGTCCGTCTATTGACGACAGGCCGTGTCGACGGCGCGTTAGTGTTCTACGCGCGCCTCAAAGAGATGTCAGCAAAGTAGAGGGGCCTGCCAGAGCCTCCGCCTGCCGGGGTTGCGGGTTGTTCGAAAGAGATACCGCGGCCCCGGAACGTAAAGGGCAATAAAAGGAACATGGGTGGGTTTTAGTCAGTACAAGTCTGACACTTCCCCCCGCTCCGCCCAGAGTGGGGGAAGTTATTTGGTGATTGCCCATCCGCAATAAAAATGAGTGTCAATTATGTTTAAGTCCCATATCATTAGGAATAACCATAGGGTCAAATAGGGCCCTGGGCGGAGCGGCGGGAGTTATAAATAAATATCTTGGGACAACTCACACACGGCTATCTGATCCCAAGCTAAGCAGAGCTTGTGTTATGGTAACCAGACAACTGATATACACACTTATATAATTTATAAATACATACATATTATAGATAAATCACACCCAGACACAGAACAAACAATCATGCTCATCACACAAAGTTTGTCCTGGGTGGGAATCGAACCCACGACCTCAGCAGTCAGGGCCACTAACCACTAGACCAACAGGCCCGTCAAATTAGTTATGGTTAAATATTAACAGCCGCCCGGTTCAATCTTTAAGTTAAGCCGCGGTTGCATAACAATGATTATGTAGTTTCAATACTGAGCATCATTTCAGAATAAAAAAACTTTTTGAAAAATCAATGGACTTCCAAAAAAACCACCTCACCAGGCGGTGGGGTGGTTTTTTAGAAGTAAAGTTATTTTCCACTTGTATTTGGATCTCGGTTTTTTATTTTAGCCTTTTTGGTACGACGATGTCTCACACAGTTTTTCTCGAGTACTCATTTTCCATTGTTACTAAAAGATATTAGTAGATCATCTACATAGACGTAGAAGAATAAATATGTATTATAGACGACTAGCAGGCGCCCGCGGCTTCGCCCCGATGACATCGAAGAAAAAAGTTTTTTATGTGTTACTCCAGACTATAATCTACCTCTGTGCCAAATTTCATCAAGATCCGTTTTGCAGTAGTAGGATAACTCTTAAACTACCTAAGCAATCGAAGAAAAAAAGAATTTTTATTTAATTGGCGGAATATTTAGCTGACCCCAACATAGTTGGGAAAAGGCTAGGCAAATGATGATGATTTAATTGGCGGAATATTCAATGAACATTTATTAAATACAGTGTGAGTCTTTATAATGTGCACATATTGAAATGAGAGAATCTATGCTAAATTTTATCGACGGAAAAATATAAAAAAAAATCTATTTTTTTTTTTTACATTTTACATGGATTTTTTAAAAAAATTGTTTGCTACTGTGACGCCATCGTAAACAAAACGCCGTAACTTTTAAACTTAATGATCTATTACGACGAAACAAACTCCATAATGATAAGAAGTAATTAGGCGTCCTCATAATGTGAAAATTGTGAAAAAAAAATTACCTTCAATTGAAAATAAACATGTGTTTTTAGCAAAAATCTGTTTTTTTTTCATCAATTTTTACAATAATCATAAAATTTCTCAATAAGACACCCCGATTACCTACCTTTTTTATTACTTTTAAATTAATCTTTATCGTATTCGCTACCCAATAGTAAAAATTGCATGTTTATAACTCATACATAACATTTTCTATCAAGTGTTAAAAGATGGCAGTAGTGCGTAGCCATGCGCTGGGCCTTTCTTTAACCGTTGATAAGAAATGTTGGGATTGAGTTAAAAACATGCAATTTTTACCATTATATGGCTAATACGATGAAGAATAACTTAAAGTAAAAAAAGGTAGGTAATCGGGTCGTCTTATTGAGAAATTTTACAATTATTGTAAAAATTGATGAAAAAAATACAGATTTTTGCCAAAAAAACATGTTTATTTTCAATTGAAGGTAGCTTTTTTCCACAATTTTCATTTTATGAGGACGCCAAATTACTTCCAATCATTACGGAGTTTGTTTCGTCGTAATAGATAATTTACTTTAATAGTTACGGCGTTTTGTTTACGATTAGGTCACAGTAGCGAACAATTTTTTTAAAAATTCCATGAAAAATATATAAAAAAAAATAGATTTTTTTTTTATTTTTTCAGTCGATAAAATTAAGCATAGATTCCCTCATTTCAATATGTGCACATTATAAAGACTCACACTGTATATGGTCGAACATAGAACCTCCTCCTTTTATTAAGTCGGTTAAAAATACGTTCGTTTGATACCAACCTGGAGAGGAGGTCGCGGCTAAATAATAGCAGCCGCTCGGGTCGATCTTTAGGTTAAGCCGCGCTTGCCTAGGTTGGTCTGTGGATGGGTGACCACCCGTTACATACCGAGTTTCCTCCGTGATTCGGAAAGCACGTTAAGCCGTTGGTCCCGGCTGTCATTTGTAGATCTTTGACAGTCGTTACAGGTAGTCAGTGTTCCAAAAGTCTGACAACCAGTCTTACCAAGGGGTATCGTATTACCCAGTATTAACTGGTTGTGGATGTCAGATAGGCAGTCGCTCCATGTAAAATACTGATATTCAGCTGCATCCGGTTAGACTGGAAGCCGACCCCAACATAGTTGGGAAAAGGCTAGGCCGATGATGATGATACCATCCTAGTTATTTACTTAATTGTACAGCCAGAGCAACCAGTATTTATTTAAAGCCACCACTTCTGCTGTTTGTTATTTAAATAATAAATGAATGAAAGAGGGAAAAGCAAATTTTTTTCGTAAAAAAAATCCATTTAAAGTTCACTAGAAATTGAATGCGGGATTGTATTCGGAAACTGCGATGTTCAACAACCGCTGTAGTTTAGACTATTGTAAGTTATTACAAATTAGTTGGTTTTAATTAATTATTAATACTTAAACTAGCTTTTGCCCGCGACTTCGCTTGCGTTAAATTCGGGGTAACACATTTTCCCTTTCCTGATTTGCAGGTACCTGCTACCTGTAGTTTTTGCCCTTGCGCCTTATTGATTGTAATAGCAAAGCTGAGATTTCCCTTTTCTTCCCTCTTTCTCCCTCATTACCCACATTAATAAAAAAAAACACACGCACATAAATAAATTGCCTATGTCCGTCTCCTGGGTCCCAACTATCTCTGTAGGTACCAAAATTCATCAAAATCGGTTTAGCCATTAAGGCGTGAAGATGTAACAAACAAACAAACTCACTTTCGCTTTTATAATACTAAATAAGGATTATGTACATAAATACCATACATACAAATTACAAGAACATACCATACAAATTACAAGAATAACAGTATATAACTTACTTATAAATAGGGTGTCACAATAGGCGGTCTTATCGCTAAAAGCGATCTTTTCAAGACAACCTTTGGATGGATTTAAAGGACGAGAGACAGTACTGTAGGTAGTCTGTGGTGTTTTATTTTACAAAACGAATAGCTGCATTTATAAAAACAAATACTTATATTTAAATACATATAAAATACAATAATAGTACTTACTTTGCCACAGGAAACTGACTCTGACACTACTTAATGACTATTTAATTTTAATTTAGACATAACATTTTTCATGAGTATTTTGTAGCATTTTTTTTATTTTTATAACTAACTATTATAACCTGAACAAACAATTAAATAAATTAGCTATTTTGTATACCTTTCTGCGAGACATTGTTTGGATAATTTTTTTTTTATACAACATCATAATATTGTACCCTGTGTTCACAAAATGAATTTGAATTTACTTATGCAAAAGACTTTCTCGAAATGACAAAGTTAACTGATTTTGAAATTTCCTAACCAACCGCAATAAACTCCAATTATTGATGATTTCAGACCTCGCCTTAAATTGAAAGGAGGTACAATATAAGGCAGTATTTTAATGGAGAATATTTTGTGCCTTTTTTTCATAATATTCGTAAACAAATGGGACCTCGTTGGGTTCTGTCTCTTGTGGGACAAATTTTGAATTGAATTGAGGGTAGAAAATGAAAATGTTTTAAAGGACGGTAGTATTGTATTTTTGTTTTGGGAATAGAAAGGGTGCTCAATTGGACGTTTTTTTTATATCAAATTTTGAAAGTAAAAATAAAAAAAATGTGACTATTTTAATAGGTATCAACGACAATATTTGCTTGGTGTGGGTTTTGAAGGGGGGCAACGGAGTTCTAGCAAATTACCAAGGCTGAAGCCGGATGATGAAAAAAAAAATTATGTAATCCTTACTATATTAATAATAATATATTACTTAAAAGCGAAAGTGAGTTTGTTTGTTCGTTACCTCTTCACGCTTTAATGGCTAAACCGATTTTGATGAATTTTGGTACAGAGATAGTTGGGAACCAGGAGACGGACATAGGCTAATTTTTTTTAGAAAAAAGTGGGATATGAGGGAGAAAGAGGGAAGCAAAGGGAAAACTTAGCTTTGCTGTTATAAATCAATAAGGCGCAAGGGAAAAACTGCAGGTAGCAGTGGTACCTGCTACCTGCAGTTTTTCCCTTGCGCCTGGGGTTACACAGTTCCACTTTCCTGATTTGCAGGTACGCAAATCAGGAAAGGGGAACTTGTGTAACCCCAAATTTTACGTGAGCGAAGCCGCGGGTAAAAGCTAGTTTATTATAAATAATAAAAACAACCCTCTCGGTCTATGCATTCAAAAGATTAGTAAGTGCGTTTTTAAAGCGTATGCAATGTTATTTGGGCATGTACCTAGTTATAGTAAAAACGTAAATAAATCTTGTCATCACAATGCAAAACTTACAGTATTGAACGATATTATGCTAGATTTTCTCCGAATATTCTAGCAGTAATAGAGATAAAATATGGCGCTGAGCCACGCCTCTAACGAGTTACTTAATTAAACTAACGCAGTTCAGATAGAATTAGTTGAAACGTTTCTTATGCGACAAACCATGGCCAATGACAGTTCGCATCAGTTAAAACGTAAAACATACATACTGATAAAATGAAAATAAATAAATGAATCTTAACATGTTATGTACATTCTAAAATAATACATATTTATAATATTTACGAAATATCAAAGTATAGAGGAGAGGTGATGTTCTTTGACATGTTTTTTTAAATACAGAGATAGTTTTGGCGCCACGAATGTTAGCCGGAACTGAGTTCCGCAAACGAACTGCGTGGGCTGAGAAAGATCTAAGAATAAAAGTCAGCTTTTTATTTTGATTTTGATTTTTAAATTTTTTATATTATAAAAGCGAAAGTGAGTTTGTTTGTTTGTTTGTAACCTCTTCACGCTTTAATGGCTAAACCGATTTTGATGAATTTTGGTACAGAGATAGTTGGGAACCAGGAGACGGACATAGGCTTTTTTTTTAAAGTGGGATGTGAGGGAGAAAGAGGGAAGAAAAGGGAAAACTTAGCGTTGCTATTACAAATCAATAGGGCGCAAGGGGAACTGTGTTACCCCGAATTTAACGCGAGTGAAGCCGCGGGCAAAAGCTAGTATTTCCATTAAACTTTAATTAGGTTTCATTTTTGATTTGATTTTTGTTTATTTTTTTTATTTCATGTGTTTTTAATTGGGACTGTTTGGATTTAGTTATCTGAAATAAATATTTTTTTATTTTTTTGCTTCTAAAGTTATTTGCCTTAATAGATTCTTATATTTTGGTGTCCAAATACACTACCTCCTCTGAGAAAACTACTCAATTCCTCTCCCTCACCATTTCTTCGTCAGCCCGCATCAGCTATTCATAGATGCTCTTTCAAAGGGAATACTAACTAGTATCTTAACACGAGACGGACGGATCTTAACATGAGTAATCAACAGATAGAATTTTCAAGCTGCAAGCCGGTACTGCACGATAGTGTTTAAGGACAGTGTTGGAGGATAGTGCTGGAGGATAGTGCTGGAGGATAGTGCTGGAGGATAATGCTGGAGGATAGTTCTGGAGAATAGTGCTGGAGGATAGTTCTGGAGGATAGTGCTGGAGGATAGTTCTGTAGGATAGCGCTGGAGGATAGTGCTGGAGGATAGTGCTGGAGGATAGTTCTGTAGGATAGCGCTGGAGGATAGTGCTGGAGGATAGTACTGGAGAATAGTGCTGGAGGATAGTGCTGGAGGATAGTGCTGGAGGATAGTGCTGGAGGATAGCGCTGGAGGAAAGTGCTGGAGGATAGTGCTGGAGAATAGTGCTGGAGGATAGTACTGGAGGATAGTGCTGGAGGATAGCGCTGGAGGATAGTGCTGGAGGATAGTGCTGGAGGATAGCGCTGGAGGAAAGTGCTGGAGGATAGTGCTGGAGGATAGTGCTGGAGGATAGTGCTGAAGGATAGTGCTGGAGGATAGTGCTGGAGGATAGCGCTGGAGGATAGTGCTGGAGGATAGTGCTGGAGGATAGTGCTGGAGGATAATGCTGGAGGATAATGCTGGAGGATAGCGCTGGAGGATATTGCTGGAGGATAGTAATGGAGGATAATGCTGGAGGATAATGCTGGAGGATAATGCTGGAGGATAATGCTGGAGGATAGCGCTGGAGGATATTGCTGAGGATATTTCTGGAGGATAGTTCTGGAGAATAGTGCTGGAGGATAGTGCTGGAGGATAGCGCTGGAGGATAGTTCGGGAGGGTTGTGCTATCGGTTAGTCCAACTACATAATATGTTTTATATTCTTAGGTATTAATTTTATATTCCGAATCGTAATAAGTGGCATTCTGTGATTTTTCTGAATTTGTTTATGTATTTATCTATTAAAAATTTCGTTATTTCTGATTTCACCACTTAACATTATACATTACATAACATTTTTTTTTAGAGTGAGGAAGCGCATTTTTAAGGCATTCATGTAATAATAAAACTGTGGGGTTTTTAAGCTATTCGGATACGCCTTTCACAAATTCAAGGAACTATATATTTGAGTATAAGGTTTTAATTTCAATTTGATACCTCTACGCGTTTCTAAGATAAAGAATCCTGACAGACAGAGGGACGGACAATAATTATAATAATACTAGCTTTTGCCCGCGGCTTCGCTCGCGTTAATTTCGGGGTAACACAGTTCCCCTGGCGCCTTATTGATTTGTAATAGCAACGCTAAGTTTTCCCTTTTCTTCCCTCTTTCTCCATCACAACCCACTTTATAAAAAAATTAGCCTATGTCCTTCTCCTGGTTCCCAATTATCTCTGTACCAAAATTCATCAAGATCGGTTTAGCCATTAAAGCGTGAAGAGGTAACAAACAAACTCACTTTCGCTTTTATAATATTAGTAAGGATTAACAAAATAATTTGTCCAGGTTATTGACATGTGGGATGTGGACTCAGCGATCATTGTGCCGATAGTCGTATCTGCCAATGGCTTAATTGCCAAGAGCCTCGACCAATACCTGAGGAGGCTCTCGTTAGGCAGCTGGATCAAGGGCTTGATACAGTGCGCGGTACTCCTGGACACGGCTCGTATTGTTAGGAGGTCCCTTTCTCTGGAGCCCTGACCGCCGGTAGCTTGGACCCTGTTCCCGATACCGGTGGGCTACTATTTTTTTATGTTTTTTTAATTTATATAGACACAAGAAACATGTAAAAATATAAAGAACCAGCTTTTACCCGCGGCTTCGCTCGCGTTAAATTCGGGGTAACACAGTTCCTCTTTCCTGATGTATAGGTACATGTTAGGTACCTGTAGTTTTTGCCCTTGCACCTTATTTAGTGTAATAGCAATGCTAAGTTTTCCCTTTTCTTCCCTTTTTCTCTGTCATATCTATTAAATTAAATAATTATATTAAATTAATTATTATCGTTTTTTTTAAATAGCCTATGTCCGTCTCCAGGGTCCCAACTATCTCTGTACCAAAATTCATCAAAATCAAACTTACTTTCACTTTTATAATATTAGTAAGGATAAGGATATAATGTGAAAAAAATTATACGGAATATTAATAAGGGTTCCGTTTTTCCTACTGAATTGCAGTACCCTAAAACGCCAAATACAAAGGTAATTCGAGTTCATTACCGAATCACCACGCCGCCATAACAAAGAACCAATTAATCCCTGTTTTATTTAATTCAATAATGTACTTCCTTACATCCCTGAGAGCTTCACCGGACTTATAATTAATATCCATTTGTATTGTTCCTGTCTCTGAATGATTAATGGCGGCCATACTTGTTCCATAGACTAATAAAATATGACTTGATCCCTCACAGTGTGGACAGAGACAATGGTTTATATTTGTAGGGGCAAAGACAAAAGGTATGAAAGAATATTAACTTTTGTTTGTTAAGAAAAAATGGTTGTGAAAGTGGATAGCTTGATATTTATGATTAGAATTAATTCGTTTATTGTTTCTGAATGTTTTTTCTACCTAACCAAAGCTATTGTTAGTAAGAGAGTTAATAAAGATATATATATATATTTAAGACGGGGATTCGTCGTCGGATGGTCGAGACATCATGGCAGAGGACACGAAATCATACTCGCAAAACTTTTGTTAACACTTGTATTGTCCTTTCACAAAATCAATAAAACAAAATAACTAAAGATGCTAATGATCGATACAGATTTAAATCAGAAACGCGGTAAGTTCGGTACAGGCTGGCAAAACGACCTCTCACGCTCGTGTCCATCCAAAAAATGACAACTGACAGCTATCAAACCATACTTGCGACACCGTACCGAACTCACCCAAGCCTACTGCTTGACGTTTCCGACAACCGATAATAGATGGCGTTGTTCTAAAATAACGATTTCAATCATTTCTCTTTGTTGATTCTGCGACATATATATATATTGTTAGGTTTAATTTAAAATGGAAGACATACTTTATTTTACTGGCAAGATTAAAAATATATGTTAAAAAGGTAGTTCAGTTTTATTATATTGGCAACACCGAGAACGCTCATTTGAAAAAAACACGCGTCAACGCTCTCTTTTGGTTCCGGCTGTCATAGGAGATAGACGTGCTCTGCAACTGAGTTGAGTGTCAGTGAATATTGGTGTTCTACTGTGATATTACAGGTAAATTATTTACTATTTATTAAGGAATTATTGTAATTATTGTTTTGGAAGGAATAAAAGATGTGATGGTGTAACGTACATTATTTGATCTTATTATACAATGGAATTAAATGAATTCATAAAGCATTTCGGTGTTTTCTGTCATATACTCCGTCCCTTATAATGGCTATTGCAGTTATAATAGACACATTTACAATACATTCTCATAGTACCCACAATATACATAATACACATTTAGTTAATCTAGTTATCTTTTGAGATATTGGAAGTAGAATCCAACAATATATACTGATGGTAACATTTGTGTCACATATTTAATACTAACTAGCGGACAAGGCTTCGCCCGCGTGTTGTCGAAAAAAGTATCCTATGTGTTATCCCAGACCATCTACCTCTGTGCCAAATTTCATCTAGATTCGTTCAGCCGTTTTGACGTGAAAGAGTAACAAACATCCAAACATCCATCCATCCCCACAAACATTCGCATTTATAATATTAGTAGGAAGTAGGAACTAGCTGTGCCCAGCGGTTTCACCCGCTGCTCACTTAGGGGTATGAAAAATAGATGTTGGCCGATTCTCAGACCTACTGAATATGCATATAAAATTTCATAAGAATCGGTCGAGCCGTTTCGGAAGACTATGGGAACAAACATTGTGACATGAGAATTTTATATATTTGACTAGCTTTTGCCCGCGGCTTCGCTCCCGTTTAATTCGGGAACACAGTTCCCCTTCCTGATTTGTAGGTACCTGCTACTTGTAGTTTTTGCCCTAGCGCCTGATTTGTTGTAATAGCAAAGCTAAGTTTTCCCTTTTCTTCCCTTTTTCTCCCTCATTCCACAGATTAAAAAAAAAGTTAGCCTATGTTTAAAAATATAAAATAATAGCCTATTTCCGTCTCCAGGGTCCTAACTATCTCTGTACCAAAACTCATTAAAATTGGTTTAGCTATTTAGGCGTGAAAACGTAACAAACAAACAAACTCACTTTATAATATTAGGAATGATAGTAAGGTTTTTACAACCACCGGCAGTACGTTGCGCCTGATTTAAAGTGGATAGCAATAAGTATCAGGCGTGTGTTAAGGCGCTGTACAAAGCAAACACTTCGTAAAACGTCTAGATTTTCGTCGCAAAGTTAGCCGTATCCGTACATGCCACTAGCCAAAAAAAAATACCAAAATCAGTTTACAAAAGTGGTCTAGTACTACGAAAAAAAAAAAATGTTTAAAAAGACCAAGAAAAAAATGTTTTCGTCTCGAAATTCTCAATTTTTTCAGCGACAACCATCATTTTCCATCAAAGGAAATTGTATAGACTAAAGAGATATCTAAAATTTTTCAAACACGGAGCTGTATTTTTTTTTTATATTCAATTAAAACTGCAAAATGACCTACATTTTGGCGGACATGATATTCAAATAAAATCAAACACCGAAATATTTTCGACCTTATTTCTATTATTTCGATGCAATACTGTCGTGTACTTGTGTCAGACCATGCCTATTATGCAGCTTGCCTCACTTCCTCGAATACCTAAAGATTAGCTTGTTACCGCGCCTTAATCCGGGCACAGACTGGCTATATTATGACCTTATTGACCCCTTTTTAACACGCTTTTATTAGCTTCACTTGTAACTATGTATGTAAGAAAATCTTGGAATCTTAATTTGACCCACTTCCCGGTCTTCGATTAGGATGAAATTTTGCACACGCTCTGAGTTCTGATGACAATACATGACTAGCTAAGAAACGTCAAGAAAGATAAGTACATCTTTCCTGTTTTTCAGACACTTACAAATATTAACAAAAAACAATAGAGTTAACGCCTTGGTGTACGGTATACAATACCGTATGTGAGTGCATTCTAGTCGCTTTCCCAGCGCTTTAATCCGAAAACAGTTAATTTTACAGAAAAACTGCCACAGACACTTTTTGTAGACAATTTTATGAGGAACAATTTTATACTGACCTCTTTTGACCTCCGAGCTATAGGTCGCGAAATATTTGCTAAAAAACTGATTTTCGTGACCTTTTGACCTTTGTAACTCTTTTAGCCGGCACGATATCGATGTCTGATGAAATAGGGTAGTTTTCATTTTTTTTATTAGTTCGTCTTTTAGATTATTAAAAAATAAGGGACACGTATTTTTTTATTTGTATATTAGACCAAAAATGACACAGAAATGGCCTATTAGGCCCGGCGCCCATTATCGGCATCGGCAAGGAACAGGATTCTTCGGCATCCTACATGCAAGCGCACACTGTCGGAAACTATGCTTTGGCATGCTGCAACGTTCTTAGGGATGACGAGGCGTCCTTAAGCAAGCTATCCACGAGTGTTGCCTCGGCGCCGGCGGCGTACCGAAGGATGCCGAAGCATCCCGAAGCATTCTTTAGGCTGCCAATACAGCAGCCTCAAGCATACCGAAGCGGTATTTTTGTTACTACGACCATATATAATGGAAATTTCTACTTTATTGCTATTATGTTAATATATATTGCTATTTGCCACCTAAAATCCTCAGTCGTGCCGATGCCGATAATGGGCGCCGGGCCTTAAAGTTACGTGTGACGTCACACGTCGCTGCATTTTTTCGCAACAAGTGACGTCACACGTAAACTTTAATGAATAATCTAAAAGACGGACTAAATAGAATGTAATTACTTTGACCCTGGAAACTACCCTATTCAGCTCACTAGGAATTTTCCCCAGATTGTGGTTTAAAATGCCTAGAATAAGACTAAAGTGATAGTAAAATAGCTACTTACCCATTAAGTCTGCCAGCTTGACGCCTGTACTTCTCGCAACCGACCGCTGACCACTAAAACACTTAGTTCACTGTTTTCACTTAAACTGGGATCACACTGATCACTGAGCAAGGAGACTGAAAAGGAGGAAGAAAATAATGGATTTGTAAATAAAATCAATCAATATACTGTTTTCGCTGTAGTATGGTGCAGATGACAAGCTCAAATAATTTATTTCAATTAGACCATTACAGGCACTTTTGAATGTCAAAAACAAAAAAAAAGATGCTGCTACAGTCCCAGTCACAAGACATAATAACTTGTGAAAGTACTATAGTTGCCCATTCCAAAGCGTAGATCTCTATGGAGAAGAATGGGCAAGAAACTCCATGGACACTCTTTTAAATCATAATATTTTATAAAATCATGGATACTCATTCAGGTTGAGATTATACATATATGTGAGAACGATGTAGAAAAACGAGCACATTAAGAGCGTCCAGACATTAGTAAAATGTACCATTCCTCTTCAATCTGGAACGTTATCTCGATTTCTGATCATTAATAAAAGCCTTTAAGGCTTTACCCTGAATTTCAAAGCTGTGTAGGACTATCCACAGACATGTTTTATTATATTATTTTATTGGCAAAATGTATTTAATTCGTATCTATTGTATTGACATAATGTATTGTATTATTATTGTATTCGATCTGATATTTTTATTAATTTACCTGCGACATTGATGCTTATATTGAACTCAATATTACTTAATTATTATGAACTATCTTCCGCCCGCGACTTCGACCGCGTGGCATAGTTACTTTGGGGTTTTTTTTTTGGTGTGGGAAATCATCAAATAACTTCCCCGCTCTGGGCGGAGCGGGGGCAGTGTCGGACATGTACTGACTAAAACCTACCCATGTTCCTTCAATTGCTCTTTATGTTCCGGGGCCGCGGTATCTCTTTCGAACAACCCGCAACCCCGGCAGGAATTGGCTGTTCTTCACATCACATTACGATATATACAGATTATTTTTTAATATCATTAAAAGGTTCTCATCAATATTTCAGTCTAGCATTACAATTATACATATGCAGTAATTAATTTGAGCCTGCTCTCAAAACGCAATCCGAATCAGTTTTACGATATTAATATTTCAACATCAATTTGTAGTAATAACTTGGAAATTAATTAGAGATTCAACTCCGAATGGAATTGTAGTCAGGGTTGTCATAAATCAGGGTTATTTTTGACATGTCTAAGGATGTTTTTGGTATCACAGGAATTTTATTACAAAATTTCTCTAAATCGTCACCGCGTCCCGCGTGTCTTTTTTTTACACTACATACTTATAGGAAATAGTACATTTTGATTCAAGCTAGTAAACTTTGTCATTGCGGTCGAAGCGGATTTAACGCCCGAGCCGCAATGCAAGGGTATTATAGAGCCGAGAGCAGCAGTGACAAAATCTCACGTGAATTAAACGGCTTTTTTCAAAACACTTACGAAGAAATTAACAATAATGAATATGAAGCTATGATTTAATTTGTTTTTCCCACGCTTTGTCTTCTCAGACAGAAGGAGAAACACAGGTATGATGTCAATAATCCCCCTAAGTACCTATATAATTAGACAATGATCAATTATCTATAAAAAAAAACCGGTCAAGTGCGAGTCAGACTCGCGCACCGAAAGTTCTGTACAAAAAGTCGAGATAAACTTATAGCTGTTCATGTTGACAGTTTGTACGGAACCTTCGGTGCTCGGCGGTCTTTTGACAGATTTTTTTTTTCAGCACAAAGGGACTACAGATTTGAGTATAAAGGTGCTTCCTCCTACATTATGGATTCGACTTTGAGCATTACATTACAATAATACCTCCCTGACTAACGAGCATTTGAGTGTAATGTAACATATAGATTCGACTTTGAGCATTACATTACAATAAAACCTCCCTGACTAACGAGCATTTGAGTGTAATGTAACATATTGATTCGACTTTGAGCATTTCAGATGTCAGACGAAGCGGTCGTTATGCTGAGTGCGGCAATATTAACCTAAAAAAATAAATTCATTTAAATTAAAGTTTAATTCATTCATGTTACAAGTTGTATCAAGATATTACACATTGTATCATTACAAGGTGCGCATTGTAATGCTCGGTTCTCCTCCTTCACTGATGTAATGCTCAAATCTGTAACGTTACATTACACGCGAATGCTCCCGGCGAGGGAGCACCTTTAGGTTTTAATTTCGACCCGATATCTTCACGCGTTTCTGAGATAAATAGTCTTGACAAAGAGACGGACAACGAATTAATCCAATAAGGGTTCCGTTTTTCCTTTTGATTTACGGGACCCCAAAAACGACGGAGTAAGCCACAATACACAATTTAAAAGACTGCAAAGTCCAGAAATTTCTTCAATTTTCTTCGGAACTTATTTATAGATCTAGGATTCGTGATCGTGGTTGATTTCCATGCGGCAGGCGGACACCGGACGCTAGGCGCGAGTGTCCGGCCGGACAGGGGTGACCGGATTGGGATAGTCGTGTCATCATTTGTGAAGCAAGTTTGTAGAAGTAGCTGCGTCGTTATAACTTTGTGGTTTTGAGATAGCGTGGTGTAAATTTCTCTTTGTTTTTCTTAATGGCATCTTGCAGTTCAACCTATGGTCGTTAGCTGCTTAACCGGACTATTTTCTCTTTGTCAAAAACAACGACATTTTGTACAAACTTTTCCTCCAACCTACCCCGAAATAACGTCAGTTTTTCCATGATCATAGCGTTTGCAAAAGTGCCGAAATATCGAGATCTCAACATAAATCATTATTCGCCTAGCCTATACAACATTATTTTTAGTATATGCGAAACCTGAATATAGTTTGTTCAGAATAAGTAACTGAATCGATTCCAATAGTTTTTACACCATGTTATATTTTGTCCCAAAAATATTAATAATAGGTTACGAGTTGGACACTTAGTAGGCATACGAAATCATACGGCGCGCAACAATGTCACGGCAGGTCAAAGCGACAGTAGACACATGCGGTGTCGTTTGTGCCGCGCGGTGACGGTACGGACAACCAGGTAAAATAACAAGCTTATAACTTTCTGATTTTCCATGATAAAGTTCTGAAATTTTGTACATAGATTCTTTAGATAAAAAGACTAGACACGTGTTTCAGGTTTTGCATAAAGTAAAACTAATGTTGTATATCAATAATTCATGATTTCGTAGCTTTTAATCCTTAGTTTATAAGCATTAGGCATAATCACAAAGTGGAATATTAATAGAGCAATATTTATCACTAGCTTTTGCCCGCGGCTTCGCTCGCGTTAAATTCGGGGTAACACAGTTCTACTTTCCTGATCTGCAGTTACCTGCTACCTGTAGTGTTTTCCCTTTTCTTCCCTCTTTCTCCCTAATTTCCCACTTTTAAAAACAAAAATTAGCCTATGTATGTCTCCAGGGTCCCAACTATCTGTGTACCAAAATTCATCAAAATCGGTTAAGTCAGTAAGGCGTGAAAAGGTAACAAACAAACTTACTTTCGCTTTTATAATATTAGTAAGGATTAGAAGTCACCGAGTTGATCTAGAAATCTAGATTGAGATAGCTTAGACTATTTTAGAGCCTAGATCGATTGGCTGACAAGGTTATAAGATGTGTTAACTGTTTCAGTTTGATTGGCTGGCGATATTTTACACAGTTTATATTTGTACAAGCTGTGCCTAGACTAGACCTTCCAATCACTGCTCAGCTCCTTAGTGTCGTTGCGTGACGTTATAGTCTATTAATTTCGTGAAAGAATGCCTATCCCAAATTTCAAGTCAATTCGGCCAAAGTATGTCGTTCTCCCATACAAACTTTTTCACCTATTTCACCCCCTTTTTCCAAAATTGACGAAAAATTGTCTATTCAAATTAATTGGAACTACTATCAAAGCACTTTTAAAAAGTTAGCCTAAGCAAAAAATCAAAAGCGCCTCGTCAGGCAAACTTTTAGCTTTAAAATTTTTAAACTAGTTTTTTAGATTTTTCAGTTATTAGAAAAGCTTAGTTCGCTAATAAAATTCGGGCAGTGACTTATTTTGTTTATTTAGGGTTTAAACAATCAGCATATAAATAAAAACCACTTCCTTTTTTATGAAAAATATTAAAATGTAAACACCCCAATATGAATAGGCAGAATTATAATAACCTGGCAGACGCCCGCGGCGTCGCCAAAAAAAAAGTATCCTATATGTCCTGTATCCAAACCATAATTTACCTCTGTGCCAAATTTCATCAAGATCCGTTCAGCTGTTTTGACGTGAAAGAGCAACAAACATCCATACATCCTCATATTATAGTAGGACTAGCTTCCGCCCACGACTTCGTCCGCGTGGCATAATTACTTTGGGCTAACGCTAACTTTAACCCGCGTGATGATCGAAAAAAAAAATCTTTCTCTCTCCTTTTCTTCCCTCTTTCTCCCCCTTTTCTAACTTTTTTAGCCTATGTCCGTCTCCAGGGTCCCAACTATCTCTGTACTAAAATTCTTCAAAATTGATTTAGCCATTTAGGCGTGAAGACGTAACAAACAAACAAACTCACTTTCGCTTTCGTAATATTAGTAAGGATGTAATGATTTGAACTTAACTTATTACTAAGCTACAAGGCCCAGCCTCTGCTTACCCCAAGACAGCTATAAAAAGCGTACATTTATCTATTTCGACGTCGGTCGTGAGGCGTGGTGTCGCTCACTGAATTATTAATAACAACCGAGTGACCATATAATTTGGAGCTCGTGGCTAAATAATAGCAGCCGCTCGGGTCGATCTTTAGGTTAAGCCGCGCTTGCCTAGGTTGGTCTGTGGATGGGTGACCACCCGTTACATACCGAGTTTCCTCCGTGCCTCGGAAAGCACGTTAAGCCGTTGGTCCCGGCTGTCATTTGTAGATCTTTGACAGTCGTTACAGGTAGTCAGTGTTCCGAAAGTCTGACAACCAGTCTTACCAAGGGGTATCGTATTACCCAGTACTAACTGGGTTGTGGAGGTCAGATAGGCAGTCGCTCCATGTAAAATACTGATATTCAGCTGCATCCGGTTAGACTGGAAGCCGACCCCAACATAGTTGGGAAAAGGCTAAGCAGATGATGATGACGTCGGTCGTGAGGCGTCGCGTCGCTCACTGAATTATTAATAGCAACCGAGTGGCCATATCAATAATATCTGTAGAAACAGGAATTAAATAGGAAACAGGTACAACGAGACATCATGCTAATATTTCATTGGGGGTGTAAGCAGTGGTTAATGTGTAGTAGGTGAGAACTTCCATAAACACATCTGTACAAACTCACCAATCGACGGTCCCTACGTACATAAAGAAACGACGAAAATGGTATTACTTTTTATTGTATCATTAGCTTTAGATTATCTATGCGCACATGCTGACATACGATTTTTATTTAATTTATTTACCTTGTTTTAGCAATCGTATAAGAGAACAAGTATTATAAATACAACGAATAAGTGTCGTAGAAACGGTCATCTCTCAGTTTTTCTAAGAAAACGTGAAAAATTAAATATTTATGTGTAAATGGCTTCATAAAGCTCTTAAAGCTGTTAAGATATTGTAGAAAGAAAATATTTATTATTGCTCATAGAATTATTTCTAGGGCGTGTTGAACACAAATTACGCTCTCCTGTAAACCTCGGTTTTTGACTTCACCTTATGTACGTAGGGACCGTCGATCTGTACAGGGTTCCCTCTATCTGGCAGAATCTTGATGCTCCGAAATTTATTTGGCATAACACACTTAGCATAATTTTCTTTAAACGAACATTTTAAATGCATAAAAATTATTTGATATAATTATCGTTTGGCATTATGTTCAAAACTTCGAATTTACAATGGCATACTTTTAAGATGGCAGAATTACATTTAGTTATAATTACGATTGGCAGAGTTCAAATTTCGCATAATATCGTTTAGCATAATGTTCATTTAGAGCGATGATTATTTGGTATAATTTCACTTGGCATACTATGCAGGTGGCAGAAATGGCTAGGTTAGGTTAGGTTAAAACTGTGACCTCCCACGAGCCGAGCGAGCGTAGCGAGCGGTGCCGCGGCAGCGGCCGGCGAGTGCTAGAAACGACTTGCATTAATAGAAAAAAGAGATTGTTTTTAGTAGGTTACCCGGAACTGAACTATTTAGATTAGTATTGTATTGTATTAAATGACATTATTTCAAATTCAATTAGATAATAACTAAAATAAATGACATTATTTTGAAGATTTAAATAATTAAAATAAATGACTGTTGTCATTTATTTTATATATGTGCTGTGCAAGTGCTGTGCACATCTTTAGATCATGAAAACGACCTTAATCGAGATCATGTATTGTTACAAAATCGGTGAAATCCACCCTAAGGCATTTTAGCATACCGCTCATTGTATATTTGAAGAAAAAACATATATATTATAGAAGAAAACTCACTAGTTACTTAAGCAATATAGAAAAACTCATTTGAAAAAAATCGCGTAACAAACATACAAAATAAAAGTCGAATTGAGAACCTCCTCCATTTATTAAAGGCTGTTAAAATAGAAATATAGGCAGACAGAGTTGCGGGCAAAAGCTAGTGCTGAATGTAATATCATTCAGTATGTCATATCGCGCCACAGAGCCCGGAGTCGAGAACTTAATACATTTGTCGCCTATTTATAATTCAGTGGAGGTGACACACTCTATTTAATGAAATATTGACGACAGTCAGTTGTGAGATAAACTAAGTTTTGTATGAAATTATATTTTGTCACGTTTTTATTTTTCCAAAGGGATTTGAAGTTGATGTGGTTTTAAATAAATAATGTTAGCTTACTGCCTTGGTGGTTGAGTGGTAGCTAGCGCGACTGTTCAGGATGAGGTGTTTTTTTTGGGGTGGGATATCATCAAATAACTTCCCGGAGCGAGGCGAGGGGGCGTGTCAGGCTTGTACTGAGTAAAACCCACCCATGTTCCTTCTTATGCCCTTTACGTTCAGGGGCCGCGATATCTCTTTCGGTGTCTGACAGGCCCCTTGCTTTGCTGACATCTCTTTGAGGCGAGCGTGGAACACTAACGCGCTGTCGTCAATAGACAGACGGACGGTGAGCTACCCATTGCTCACTGTCCATAGGCCCGCATCTACGGTGGCCGGGAGTCGTCTCACGGCGCCCGACATCCGGGGCGTCTCCCGCAGCGGCTGGGTTGGTTTGAGGTTCTCTCCCTCAAACGCCCAGCCACCTCCTTCACTAACCTTCACAGGGCTTACTTAGACGTGATGTATTATATCGAGTTACATTGCAGTTTACCACCGCCATTACAAGCTTACATTACTCGCTACTCATATACAATAGGTGTGACGAAAGATTTTAAAATCCTCTTCCATAATGTGGGTACACTTTTACTATTTACAAAAAAGCCTTTATTTCGGTAATAAACTTAAGTTTAACAAAGTTTGAAGCCATTTTTCTCATAAATTTTCAATAGTGCCCGAAAACAGCTCGCATGTGTCATGGCGTCGGCATGACGTCACAGTTAAATAAAAATGACATTGTTTCTATAACAACGTCCCATAAATCACATAACCGTGACGTCACACGCTGTGATCGGTGTTTCAGTCAAAATGGCCGATTGCAGTATTTTAATGTTTTATTTTATTGAAAATCTTAATAATCTGTTATTTTTAAATAAAACTAAACCTGTGTTTACTTTTTTTTTAATATGACTTCTCCCCTGTCATCACTGAATCAGCGACTTTTTTATACTGTCGTCATGCCTATTCAGTGTTGGTCTGTCTTAACAACCAGTTACAGCCGCTGAGCTTAATGTTCTTTTTCACAAACAGTAAGAAATAAATAAAGAATATTATATTCTAAAAAGTTTATTTTAATTTCTTTTTTAAACTTAAAAACACACTTATAATAGATTTATATCATGATAGCAACCTTATGTTTAAACGGCTTTAAAAAAACGAAGAACATTCTTTAATCGATTGTTATTATTTTTAAATCTTTGCCCCACACTAGGAATTCCTCCTATGTCGTGGGTGCGTTAACAAACATTTCAACTTACATATACAAACAGCCAGACCCGAAACAACTAAGTGTGGGTATTAAAATATTTGTTCCGTGCGAGGATCGAACCCGCGACACGCAGAGTTAAAAACATCAGTTGCTGCATCTATTGTCTTTGCAAATGTCTTAGTTAGGAATGAACGGACAAACTTCATGTTTCATTCATATTGAAGTCGGACTTCGAGTGGATTTTCAAAGTCGAAGGCTTTTGACGTGAAGTCGAGATACCTTGCAGCATCATTAAAACTTCGACGGTGTGAAACTGAAATGTCATAAAGGACATTGAGTGCGATATTGGATTATCAGCTTTTGGTATTGAAGTGAAGGTTGCAAATGCAATAGCAAGCTCAATGTGCCTTACAGCATTATAAATTTTCCATGTAAATTAGAAATTGTCAATTTTTACTCCCGTGCCTCAAGTATGGTGATATTATAATATCCTTACTAATATTATAAAAGCGAAAGAGAGTTTGTTTGTTACGTCTTCACGCCCAAATGGCCAAACCGATTTTGATAAATTTTAGTACAGAGATAATAGAGACTCTGGAGACGGACATAGGCTATTTTTTTTAAGTGAGAAATGAGGGAGGAAGAGGGAAGAAAAGGGAAAACTTAGCTTTGCTATTACAATAAATAAGGCGCAAGGGCAAAAACTACAGGTAAAAGGTACCTGTAAATCAGGAAAGGGGAACTATGTTACCCTGAATTTAACGCGAGCCTAGCCGCAAAAGCTAGTTAACAAATATTATCGTTTTAAAAAGTAAATAACATACATACGTAAGTAATTGACGGACGGCACGGTTGGCGCAGTGGCTGAGCGATCGACTGCTGCGCTGCGTTTCACGGGTTCGATCCCCGCACGGAACAAATATTAGTATGGCCTACAGAGAGTTGTTTCAGGTCTGGCTGTTTGTGTATATGAGTTTAAATGTTTGTAAACGCACCCACGGTACAGGAGAAATTAAATTCTTAGTGTGGGGCATGTGGGGGACGTTTAAAATAAATAAAAAAACGATATTTCGGCGATGTTGCAAACGCCATGATCACGGATGAACTGAAATTATTGCGGGTGGAGGTTTACGAGCAGACAAAACGATTTACCCTCTACCTTATTCGTTTTATATAGGAAACTCGGAATAAAATAACAAACATGTTAAATATCCTGTTTTGAGTGTAAATAATAAAGTAATAAAAAAGATTGCTAAGAGCCTCGACCAACACCTGAGGAGGCTCTCGTTAGGCAGCTGGATCAAGGGTTTGATACAGTGCGCGGTACTCTTAGACACGGCCCGTATTGTTAGGAGGTTCCTTTCTTTGGAGCCCTGACCGCCGGTAGCTTGGACCCTGTTCCCGATACCGGTGGGCTACTAGTTTTATATTTTTAAATGTTTTTTTTTTATTAAGAAATATAAAAAAATGTGAAATAATGTAAATTAATCAATATGAACGAAAAAAAGTTATTCTCTATCTAACATTGGTTTTAATTTGAAATTTATTTTGATTTTTATGTGGTTTTTGGTTACCCGTTTTTATAATTTTAATACTCATTTTGATGTTTTTTCTAGTGTTTATTTTAATTCAGATTTTGTTTTTTATTTTGATTTTGCCTTTAGTTTATTTTAATTTCATATTTACTGGGTACTACGGATTCTTATTTATAAAACGCATTCGTTAGACGACAAAGCAACCTGTATTTATTTACTGCAAACGTTCGCGTTGTGTTTGTTATATAAATAAAGAAAACGAGCGAAACTGCGGGTCGGACTAGTAAATAAATATGTTTAGAGTCTAGAGTAAACTGTTTGTAAAAACAAATACAGGTGTACTATACGTTATATTGGCAGCAGATTCAGGGGGCAAAGGGGCCTGCCAGGGCCACCATCTGCTGGGGTTGCGGGTTGTTCGAAAGAGATACCGCGGTCCCGGAACATAAAGGGCAATAGAAGGAACATGGGTGGGCTTAAGTCACTACAAATCTGACACTGCCCCCTTTCCGCTCAGAGCGGAGGAATCTCCCTTTCCATCATTCAACATTCAGATCCATCACTCTTTTAGTCACATGCGTTTCGTCCCTCCTCATTACATGTCCATACCAAGACAAATGACTTCCTTTATTTTTTTCTGTAACAGGCGCAACTTTCAAACTTCCTCTAATATACTCATTCCTTACTTTATCCATTCTTGTCACTCACACATCCATCTTAACTTTCTCATCTCCACTACAGGAACTCGTTTTTCATTCATCTTTTTAGGGCTCAGCTTAAGGGATTCTATAGAACTAGGGCTTCCAATTCCGTAGCCTAAATTCAATCTCGGTATTTACGGGACTACAAATTTTCAATCCCGCGGGATCTCGGTATTTGCATATTGAAAATATTCACATTTATTTAAGGCAAATACAACAATGAAAATAAGTCAAATTAAATAATCAACTCCACATTTATTTACGTACATATTACTATTAATATGAGATCAATAAAATAACACCGTTTATTTGTAACAAAAAATAACGAATTAGTCATCTTACTACACATTTATTAAAGTACTAGCTTTTGGCCGCTGCTTCGCTCGCGTCCAATTTTCCCACCCATTTCTCACTTCAAAAAAAAAATTTGCCTGTGTCCGTCTCCAGGGTCCCAACTGTGTACCAAAATTCATCAAAACCGGTTTTGTCATTCAGGCGTGAAGACGTAACAAACAAACTAACAAACTCACTTTCGCTTTTATAATATTAGGTAAGGATTATTATTGGTATGAGATCAATCAAGTTATAGATCACAAACAGCTTTTTCGTGAATGACAACATAGTAACAAATGAACCTAAAACTTTTAAAATATTGCACCAAAATATTGCTAGTATTCTCTCAAAAAAGGAAATTTTAGAACTAACATTGCTGGAGTTACGAGACATAAATAAAGAACCTGACATATTATGTTTGTCTGAAACCTTCATGCGTGCCGGTAACGAGAAATATTTAAAATTAAATAACTACACCGTTGCAGCTGCGTTTAGTAGAGACACACAGAGAGGGGGGACCTGTATACTCGCTAAACAGGGTGTTGTTTATAACGAGCTTTCCTACATTAAAAAGTACTCAACCCAAAAATCATTTGAAGCCTGTGGCGTGGAAATTCCATTGCACAAATTACTAATCGTGTGTCTTTATAGAACGCCTAAGTCTGATCCTAACATATTTTTAGATAAACTTGATCAACTTATGTGCGAAACGGTAAAAAAATATGGATCAAGTACAAAAATAGTTATTGCCGGTGATTTCAATATAAATACATTTATACAAGGGAAAGTCACCAACTACTTAACGGATCTATGCAACAACTATAACTTGCAGATTCACGTTAAAGTGGCCACACGTAAAGACTCGTGCATAGACCACATACTAAGTAACATAAAAAAATCTTCTACTGAGGTTTTATCCCTATACTTATCAGACCACGACACTGCGCAACTCTTAGATTTCCCAGTAAAAGAGCAAAGTTTAAAGTCCAAATCATATTTTATGTATAAAAAAGACTATTGTACTGAAAATATAAGTATATTCAAAAAATGCCTTGCAAGTTTAACATGGTCAGAGGTACACCTCGAAACTGATATAAATCATGCATTCAATAAATTTCACGAGCTTTTATGTTTATTGTATAATTTATGCTTCCCAACGATTAAGATTAAAATAAACAATTCAAATGCATATAAACAAAAATGGATAAGCAAGGGTCTCAGAAATAGTTGCAAAACTAAACGACGTTTACGGTATCTCTATTATAAAAATAAAACACTAACGTACAAACTTAGATATAAAAAATATTCATCAATACTGGAAAAATGTATCTTTAAATCCAAAATAAATTCAAACATCAAATACATAAATAACAGTCAAAACAAATGCAGAGCTACGTGGTCAGTCATTAACCGTGAAATTGGAAATACAAAGTGTGACAATAATATTTCTCAAATAGAATTAGATAGGAGAATACTGACTAATCCCACTGACATAGCAAATGCTTTTAATGATTATTTTATTGATTCGACTAGCAATGTGACATTTAATAATTTTCATGATAATGACGAGTCTAATAAAACCATGACAATACCTAATTCCATGTTTCTTAGCCCTATGACTGAAGACGAGATTAAGAAAGAAATAATAGCTTTAAATAACACTTACTCAGAAGGTTACGATGGAATTAGTACAAAAGTAATTAAAACTTGTAGTACAGAATTAATTCCTATTTTGACGTATCTAATTAATCTTTCATTTTCATCTGGTACTTTTCCTGATGCGCTAAAATTATCAGTCGTTAAACCTCTGCACAAAAAAAAACGATAAAAATGATGTTAGAAACTATCGTCCGATAACCCTTATACCCATAGTATCTAAATTATTTGAAAAATGTATGAAAAAGAGACTCTCCGACTACTGTAGCAAATACAATATAATAACAAAAGAACAGTACGGATTTCAGAAACACAAGTCAACAACACTTGCAATTGCTAATCTTTTGGGGCATATTCATAATTTCCTAAATAAAAATTATTTAACGACAGGACTATTCTTCGACCTGTCACAAGCCTTCGACATTGTGGCACATGACATCTTGTTGAAAAAATTAGAAAAAAATGGAATAAGAGGTTTAGCACTGCAGTGGATCGCGTCTTATTTAAGCAACCGAAAGCAATACGTTGTTATTGATAAAGATAATGACAATTTATTAACCTCGTATTCATCTGACTGTAGGGTTAATAATTGCGGCGTCCCCCAAGGGAGTGTATTAGGACCCTTATTGTTTCTAATATACATAAACGACTTACCGCTAGTGACTAATCATAAATGTGTATTATTTGCAGATGACATTTCTATTATTGTGACTTCTGACAAAAAGTGTAAAACGAAAATCTGATCATGAGATGGACATTAATAATACTATTGACGACATTATAAAATGGTTACAGGCAAATAAATTGAAAATTAATTTAGATAAATCTAATTATATACAGTTTAATAAATCAAAACATACTAATTACAATTTCAAACTTCATATTGACAGGTTAAAAGAAGTTCCACAAACTAAATTCTTAGGAGTACTCATAGATCAAGATCTGAACTGGAAAGTACATCTGGATAGTTTGTGCAGTAGGATTAATAAGTTTGTTTATGCTCTCAGACAAATAAAGAACATAACCAACAAAAAAACAGCAATTACAGCATATCACGCCTATGTAGAATCCGTCTTAAGATACGGGCTTATCCTTTGGGGAAACAGCACAGATAGACACAGAGCATTTATTGCGCAAAAGAAATGCATCAGAGCCATTTGTGGTATCCGTCCTGATGAGTCATGTAAGCCGTTCTTTAAAAAGCTAGGTATATTACCACTTCCGTCACTTTACATTTTGGAAATTTGTAGTTATGTTTATAATAATAAGGGATTGTTCAAAAAAGCCTATCAATTGAACTCTCGAAACAGAGATCCATGCAGACTTGCATTTCAGGATACTCCTAAATCAGCCAAGTATGCGAAAAGTTTCCTAGTCATGTGTGTACGCATTTATAACAAAATTCCCAAAGAAATAAAATTGTTATTTAATATAAACTCATTTAAAAACAGATTACAGAATTGGTTGAAAGAACACATGTTCTATGACATTAAAGATTTTCTCAACAATAAACTATGAATTTCTGGACTTTTGTTATTGCGGATAATGCTGAGAGAAAACTACTGTTATTGTATTATTATTATTGTATTGACTTTGCATCTGTGACATTGAACTTTAAAATTGACTAATAATTATTATTTTGCATGCAATTGATACATATCCTGTATAGCTAAACATGTGGACTTTAGATTAATATCTGACTGTAACAACTTTATACCATGTTTAAGGCAAATAAAGACTTATCTTATCTTATCTTATCAAAGTAAGATCAGTCACCGAGCGATCGCGCTCGCGAGAGGTCGCAAGTACGCTTTTTTTCAGTGAGGTCGCACGTACGCTTTTTTCAGTCCCGCAAATCCCGCGGATCCCGCGCCCGTAATACCGCATCACGTGGGACTGGAAAATGGCTTGGGATCCCGCAATCCCGACATCTTGGTATTGTGGGACTGGAAGCCCTAGGGATAACGGTTCTAAAATCAACTGGCAACGTTTAAGTTATAAATTCACAAATATTGACTAGCTTTTGCTTATTATTATTTATTTACTAGCTTTTGCCCGCGGCTTCGCTCGCGTTAAATTTGGTATAACACAGTATCTGCTACCTGCAGTTTTTGCCCTAGCGCCTTATTGATTTTTAATAGCAACGCTAAGTTTTCCCTTTGCTTCCCTCTTTCTCTTTCATATCCCACTTTTTTTAACAAAAATAGCCTATGTCCGTCTCCTGGTTCCCGACTATCTTGTTGTAACATCACTATTTAGTTGTACTATTATGGTCTTCACTAGTCTATGTATTATCTGTGATCTCCCGGCGCTCTGACACACTTCTTCCTGTCATGTCTTACGATGTGTACCTCCCGTGTCTCCTGTCAATAAACCATTATCATACGCAATGGAATATCTTTTATTAAGAATCCAACATAACATGGTGTCAGAAGTCATTTAAGAAGAAGTCATTCAAGAAAAAGTCGAGGTCGTCGAAGAAAATGCCGGACCAAGCGGACGTCAGCCATGATGGTGAGACAAATTTTCAAACACGTTGAATATTTCGTCAGATACCACGAATAATAACGCTGAATCGTGGAAAAGATGGTGGCAACAACTCGATTTATTTTTGTTAGCCACAGGTCTAGATAAGTCAAGCGAGAAACGGAAAATCGCAATTCTGTTACATTGCATTGGAGAACGAGGTCTCAATATATTCAACACATTTAACCTCAAAATAGACAAGAGCACGCTTGACGAAGTCAAATCGAAATTTGACAAATTCTTCGAGTCAAGAAGAAACGTGACCATGTGCAGGTATTTGTTCTTCACACGTAAGCAGGAAAAATCCGAAAGCATCGACGAATTCCTCACGGATTTGGAGAATAAAAGCAGAGAATGTGAGTTTGGCACGCTCAGGGAATCGCTCATCAAAGATATTTTCATTGCAAACCTCAATTTGGACTTGTCACATGTGCGTCAAAGGTTACTGCAAGAACATGACTTAACCTATCAGAGAATGCAAGAGCTAGCGAGGACGCTCATAGTCGCACAGCAGGATGCTGAGAAAATAGTCAAAGGGAGCAGCATCGCCAGTGAAAACGTCATGCATCTCAGTCGGAGGAGCCGTAGTCGAGGAGATGGTCGACAGCGAGCTTCCAGTCGCAAGTCAGCTTCAAGCAGTCGCAAGCCAGCTTCAGGCAGTCGCGAGTCACCTTCAGCTTCAAGCAGCTCGAAGACATGTAGCCGCTGTGGACAGTCTCATCGCTACAAGTGTCCAGCTCAAGGAGTTCAATGCAGGTCATGTAAATCTTATAATCATTTTGCTAAATTTTGTCTCAAAAATATAAAAGTCAGTCAGTTGCAATCGTTTAATTCAGATAATGGTAGTCAAGATTATTTCGTAGGTATGCTGAATAGTCAAAGTCATAATGGTCAAAGTCATAATAGTCATTCTCACGGTCAGTCACTCAGTCAGACCAGTCAGTCAGTCCAGTCAGGTCCTATGTCCAGTCAAAAAGTCACGGTCAGTCACTCAGTCAGACCAGTCAGTCAGTCCAGTCAGGTCCTATGTCCAGTCAAAAAGTCACGGTCAGTCACTCAGTCAGACCAGTCAGTCAGTCCAGTCAGGTCCTATGTCCAGTCAAAAAGTCAAAAGAAAAAATGTCAGAGTCTCAATGATGAAATCAGTCACATGTCTGAGGGATTTCACAATAAGGCACAGTCGTCCAGTCAGTCACACAATGGATCATCAGTGGTCAATACTTTGAATCACTCAAAGCAGTCGTGGGAAATTAGCTTATTGGTAGGAGATACAAAAGTTAAATGCATAATAGACTCAGGTGCAGATGTCAATATATTGTCAAAACAAACATTTCAAAATGTTAAAGGTCAAAATAAGCTGTCAAAATTGTCACTTGTCAAATGTCAAATAAATGTCACAGGATTTGGTGGAAAATCCATTCCGATTTTAGGCAAAGTCAACTTAATTTGTAATTTTTGCTTAAACAATAAGAACATTGTTGAAAACATAATGTTTATAATACCAGATATAGAGTGTCCAAATGTCCTTGGTCTCCCAATTTGTGAAAAGTTAGGTATAATAAAACGTGTCTTTTCAGTATCAAAACAAGACTTTTGTGAACAAATTCATACACAATATAATGATGTATTCCAGGGTCTTGGCTGTCTGCCTCCAGTCTGTCATCTAAAACTCAAGCCTGATGCAGTACCATGTGTGGATCCGCCCAGGAAAGTCCCATTCGCATTACAAGGGAAACTGCGTGAGGAGTTGGATCGCATGGAGAAAATGCAAGTCATAGTAAAGGTTACAAAACCTACAGAGTGGGTTAATTCAGTCGTTGTAACAGTAAAAAGTTCAGGTCAGTTACGAATTTGTCTTGATCCTAGAAATCTAAATAAAAATATCATGAGGGAACATTATCCACTCAAGTCAATTGATGAGATTAGGTCTCAGCTCGAAGGGGCTGTATGTTTTTCTCACTTAGATGCATTTTCAGGGTTTTGGATGCTACGTTTAGATGAATATAGTTCAGAATTATGTACCTTTCAAGCACCATTTGGTAGATATAAATATTTAAGATTACCATACGGCATAAATGCCTCATCAGAAATATTTCAAAGAGTCATGATGAATTTATTTGGTGATATAGAAGGAGTTCTAATTTTTAGTGACGATATTTTAGTGTATGGTCCAAACGAGTCAATTCACAATGAAAGATTACATAAAGTCATGCAAAGAGCTCGTCAAGTCAATTTAAAATTTAACAAGTCAAAGTGTAAATTTTCACTGTCAGAAGTATGTTTTTTAGGTTATGTCTTCAGTAAAGATGGTGCAAGGGCAGATCTTGAGAAGGTCAAAGCAATTGTCAACATGCCTACACCACAAAATGTCAAAGAGTTACAGAGAATACTAGGTATGATAAACTACCTAGGACCTTTTATAAGTAACCTGTCAGAAAAAACACAAATGTTAAGAAATCTTTTAAAAAAAGATGCAGTCTGGACTTGGGATGAAAATCATAGTCAATGTCTGAGGAAACTGAAGGATGAAATTACAAATTCACCAGTTTTAGCTCATTATAATCCCAAGATTCCATTAGTCTTGTCAGTCGATTCGTCAAAGTCAGCGTTAGGTGCAGTCATTTTACAAAAAAATAAACCTATAGCATACAGTTCAAAGACTTTAACTCAAACCCAAGAAAGGTATGCTCAAATAGAGAAGGAGCTGCTAGCAATTCAATTTGGTTGTGAAAAATTTCACCAATATGTATATGGTAACAGAGTCACAGTTCACACTGATCATAAACCATTAGTCTATCTGTTTAAAAAACCATTACATGATGTCCCAGCTAGATTACAGCGTATGATGTTAACTTGTCAAAAATATGATTTAGAAGTTATACATGTCCCAGGTAAAGAAATGTTTATATCAGACACTTTGTCAAGAGCCGCCTTGAAAGATCACTATATACCTGAAAATGAATCAGAAATGTCTTGTCATGTCAATCTAATGTATGCTAACTTAGCAATTACAAAAGAATATAGTACACAATTGGCACAGGAAACCAGAAAGGATGAATCCTTGCAATTATTAAAAAAATATTATAATGAAGGATGGCCAAACAATAAAAACAATGTCAGTCCATTGGTAAAACCATTTTGGAATATTCAAGGGGAAATTCATGTAATTAAAGATTTACTTTTCAAAGGCTCAAAATTAATAGTACCACAGTCTATGTACAAAGGAATGTTAGAACAGATTCACAAAGGTCACCAGGGTATAAACAAATGTTTAAAACTAGCTAAAGAATCTCTGTATTGGCCAAATATGTCAAGTGATATTAAGAATTTAGTAGACCAATGTCTTATATGTGCTAAGTTTAAACAAAGCAATCAAAAGGAACCACTACAAAATTTTGAAATCTGTAAATACCCATGGCAACAAGTAGGTATTGATTTAATGCATTTTGATAGTTTAGTATATTTAATTGTCACAGACTATTACTCAAAATACATAGAAATAGCATTATTAAATAAAAACAGTACATCTCAAAATGTTATTACTCATTTAAAGTCAATTTTTGCACGCCATGGAATACCATTATTAGTCAATCCAATTCAAATTTTTTTTGCAAGAATGGGACATAGAACATGTTGTTACTAGCCCATATCATGCACAGTCAAATGGACAAGCAGAGAGTTCAGTCAAAATTATAAAAAACATGCTAAGAAAATGCAAAGAAAATGGATCAGATCCATACATAGCATTGTTACAATATAGAAATACAGGTAAAAATAATTTTTCATCACCAGCACAGTTACTCATGTCTAGGAACTTAAGAGATAACATTCCAACATCATATAAGAAGTTAAAGCCAAAAGTGGTAACATTTAAAGATTACAAAGAGTCTGTCAAGAAAAATGATCAAAATACTACAATAAGAATGCCAAGTCAATGTCTATGTTACATCATAATGATCATGTCTATTTTAAGAGAAACCCTAGTAGCAACTGGGAACAAGCTATTGTTAAGCAAAGATTGTCAAATAATAGATCATATGTTGTTGAGGATGTCAATGGAGTTAGGTATAGGAGGAATAGAATTCACTTAAGACATAAATATTCTCATAATTGTGCTAACCCTTCCATGCAATCCAACTCGTCACAAAGGGGAGAGGAAGGTGACAGACAGGAGTCTAGGCATCAAGGATCCTCATCTCAACAATCCTCAAATGTAACAACTAGGTCAGGTCGTATTGTAAAACCTACCAGAAGGTTAATTGAAGAAATTGATTAAGTTAAGTTATAAATAAAGTCATAAGTAAAGTTTAAGTATAACCATAAGTATAATTAAGCATGTTGTCTTGTATAAAGTCAAATAGCATAGCACTTATATTAATTGTCAGTCAGGGGTCTAATTTGAACTCAACAAGGGGGATGTTGTAACATCACTATTTAGGTGTACTATTATGGTCTTCACTAGTCTATGTATTATCTGTGATCTCCCGGCGCTCTGCCACACTTCTACCTGTCATGTCTTACGATGTGTACCTCCCGTGTCTCCTGTCAATAAACCATTATCATACGCAATGGAATATCTTTTATTAAGAATCCAACATAACATATCTCTGTACCAAAATTCATCAACATCGGTTAAACCAGTAAAGCGTGAAGAGGTAACAAACAAACAAACTCACTTTCGCTTTTATAATATTAGTAAGGATTACACTTTATGCACATGTATAAAAAACACTGTACAAAGGCGGACTTAATGCCTTGGGCATTTCTACCAGTCTACCTTAGTGTAATGCAGAGAGAAAAACATTGTAGGTGCAGGGTGCAAAACAGAGAGAATTCGAAGAATAATAATATTTACAATTAAAATATAATGATAAATAAATACATACAAAAAAAACAATGAAAAGAGAGTTAAAAATACAAAGATACATGAAGAAAAACTACAACCATTTAATTAGGAGACGAATCTGCCAGCTTCTTAAGCAATTGTTCCCGAGCTTTTATTTTAAAAGTGAACCGATTGGTAGCCATCTTGGAAATGTTACCAAAAACTTTTCCAAGTACCCTCAAAAACACGAAACATTACTTAAAAACAAAATATACAAGTACCCTCCATTTAAACCCTTATCTTTTGTACGGTCAAACTTTTTGTTTCGCTATCTTGGTATCTAAAAAAATATATCTTTTAACTGTTGTTTAGGTAAAATTGACACTTTTAAAACTTTTTTTCTTTTGCGGTCTGTGAGCGGGCGAAGGGAGGATGTAGGGTTGTCACATATTTAAAAGGGAACTTTTTAAATACACGCAATTAAATCTTAAAAGGTTAGCCTGAGAGTACCTCTCAAGTACATCCACATTTCGCCAGTAACTTTTTTTTATATCACACACCAGGAATTTCTCCTGTATCGTGGATACGTTAACAACCATCTAAACTCACATACACAAACAGCCAGACCCGATACAACTATTTCTAGCCATTCAAATATTTGTTCCGTGCGGGAATCGAGCCGGCGACACGCAGCGCAGCAGTTAATCGCACAGCCACTGCGCCAACCGTGCCGTTGTGTTTAAATATCATTTTGTTGGGAACGACCCTTTTGCCATCAACTTGGTATAAATCTAGAATCCCTGGCTGCTGAAATCCAATAACACTATTTATTTTATTTATTCGAAAATGATGTCATTTTTAACAATTTTGAGACATTTGGGTAATTTTTAACAAATTTGACACATTTGGGTAATTTTTAACAAAATTGACACATTTGGGTCATTTTTAACAAATTTGAGACATTTGGGTCATATTTAACAAAATTGACACATTTGGGTAATTTTAAACAAATTTGACACATTTGGGTCATTTTTAACAAAATTGACACATTTGGGTCATTTTTAACAAAATTGAAAACTAGAAAAAAGTATTTATAAACTACTAATCGATCGTCACCTATCATTTAACCTTAATAACCATTTAAATACCCTTAATGGACCTACCTTTCTTACATCTTATTCATCAAGTCGTTTTTTATATAATATTTTTCCTACTTCTTGTATGTAGAGATTCGGTTTTTTTTTAATGAGTGACTTTGTGTGCTTTGTGGATTCTAAGACGCTTGTCAACTTTAATCTTATTTAACGTTTTGAAAAGTAAGCAATGACTTATTGTCGGGTCTACGCTGTCCTCTCACATAATCTAACGCTGTAACAACAATATTGTAAATACAAATTATTTTAAAAGAGTAACCATGGAGTTTCTTGCCAGTTCTTCTCCATAGAAAACGTCCAACCCGAACCGTGATTTTAAATAACCATGGAGTTTCTTGCCAGTTCTTCTCCATAGGAAACGACCAACGCGAACCGTGTTTATTTTTCGACGTTTTAAAAGCGCCTATGTGAAATAAAAAGATTTTGATATTTGAAAAAATATCCCGTGTATAAAAAAATCTTTATTCATTTCAAAGTAGGCTAAACAAAAACAACTTATCTATATGACGGCGGGAGCGGGGGCGTAGCGATAGCAGGGTCTTCATCTACGTTTCAGTTAAACGTTGTTATAATCACTTACAGCCACGTTTATTATTTCAATAATTCACAAAGGTAGCGTAGAATAACGGCTTGTACGGTGAACGTGACAGTTTCGATCGTATGATCTGAACAGTACGGTGTCCGCTTTAGCAATCCCAGTCTAAGCTATCTGGATCGACTCTATCCACATGTTTTGGCGGGAAATTGAAGCGTCAACTCACGGCATTCACTGTACAAGCCGATCAACCAATGAGAACTCAGTGACAGTTGACCAACATTAAATCAATAAAAAAAAAATCAATAAATCATTTATTTCTTTGCAAACATGGGTATAGTGTATAGGTGTTTTTTTGTAGAAGAGGTCTCCATATTTTACCGTCACATGGGCATGCAAAGGTTTTACAATTTTCAAATTAAAATATCTGGCAGATTACTGAAATCCAAAAGTAAAAATTAAAAATCAAAATGTCAGCGTGGTCACAGTATTAAAGAACACTAAATTAATGCTATCTATTATTAAACAAAAAAGAAAGTCAGCCAGGATTACAATTTTTATGTCAGTCAGAATAATGTCAATCAGTTAATAAGTCATCATTAAGAAAATCGTCAATCGAGTAATAAGATTTCACAATTAGAATTTCATTTAGCGCCCTTTTAAATTTAAATGTCGTCATATTTTTTATATTATTAGGTAATCTATTATATATGCGTGGGGCAATACCGAAAAAACTTTTTTGCATAAGTGCAGTTTTACATTTTATTTGACATAATTGATTGACATATTGCGTCCGTATTGGATTTTTCTTAACTTCTGATATTTTTTTAAAAAGATGTGGATTACGTTTTACAAACAAAGCTGTTTCCAATATATATAAACAAGGAAAAGTTAGGATTTTCAGGGATTTAAAATAGGGAACACAGCTATCAGTTGTCTTAAGACTGCACATTGCCCTGATGCATCGCTTTTGCAACCTAAATACCAGCTCCCTATCAGTAGACTGCCCCCAGAAAATAATTCCATATCGCAGAGTAGAGGCAACCAGTCCATGATACGCTGTTAAAAGAGCCTGACAATTAACTTTCTTTGAGAGTTGGTAAAGAGCATATGCAGATTTACTAAGTTTATTACATAGTTCTTCAACATGAGGTTTCCATGTTAGTTGGCTATCAATTGTAATACCTAAGAATTTAGCCTTATTAACCTCTTCAATATCACAGTCCTTGTATGAGATGTTAATTGTTGGGTTTTCACGTCGTTGATAAAATTGCATGACTTTCGTTTTGTTTAGGTTTATAACCAAATTATTACTATCCAACCAATTTATAATGTCACTTAAGCAAGTATTAATGTCATTCTTGTAATTATTTGAATTAGTACTTTTTATTATAGCTGTACTGTCATCTGCAAAAAGAACCATCTTGTTGGTTGTTGCTTTCGGGAGATCGTTTATGTATATCAAAAAAAGTGGCGGACCCAATACACTACCTTGTGGGACGCCATATTTTACATGTCTTGGTGTTGATACATACACTGATTCTAATTTAGTTTTTGGACATATCCTAGAGATTTCCGTGCATTGAAGCCTATTGCTCAAGTATGATTTTATTAATTGTAGGATGTTCCCTCTTATACCATAGTTATTTAATTTGTGCAACAAAATCTTATGGTCTACGTAGTCAAAAGCCTTAGTCATGTCAGTGTAAATTGCGCAGACTGGATTTCTTTTGTCTATAGATGTCAAGATGTTGGTTAGCAAGTCAAATAGTGCCATATTAATCGTAGTGTTCTTACGGAAACCCTTCTGTTCTGCGCAAAATAAATCAAACTTTTCGAAATAGGCATATAAGGAGTTATATATTACTTTTTCAAAAATCTTGGAAATAATTGGTATTTTTGCAATAGGCCTATAATTTTTAAAATCTGTTTTATCATTTTTTTTATACAAGGGTTTTATTATTACCTTTTTTAGCAAGTCTGGAAAAATGCCATCAGCTATGCACAAGTTAATAATATGAGCTAATGGAGGTGCTACTAGTTCTTTGGTAAACTTCAATACTTTCGTGGAGACTCCATCATATCCAACAGTGTTTGTGTTTTTAAGACTACAAATTATTTTTATTATGTCGTCGATTGTTACAGGTTGCATAAATAGTGAATTAATTGTTTGATTGTTTATATTTGTATTATTTAATGTGATGTCAGCTTTAGCATTGTTCTCAATTGTGTCAATAAAGTAATTATTAAATTCATTCGCAATATCCACGGGGTCTGTAAATGTCAGATTATTTCTTTTCATGCACATTACTGGCTCTAATGGCAAACAAAATTTGGATTTATTTATAATTTGCCAGGTAGCTTTTGATTTATTTTGAGCGGTATTTATGAAATGATTATTTTGTGCTTTTTGTGTTAACTTAATAATTTTCCTAAAAAGTTTGGTGTAGTTATGAAGCGCTAATTTATTTTTTGAATCTGAATTCAACCGATATGTCCAGAGTAATTGCCTTTGCTTGTTGCTACATGTTTTTATTCCACGTGATATCCATTTCGTTTTCTTGCTGGTTTTAATGGTTATAATTTTCTCAGAAAAACATAATCTATAAATTAGCATGAAATCATCCATGAAATTGTCAAAAGCTTCGTTCGCGTCCTTAGCTTCATGTACTCGCGTAAAAGATAGAGAGCTGAGATGTTTTTTAAAAGCAATTAAGTTTCCCATAGATAGGTCTTGCTTTTTTGTTTTCCAATATTTTAGTTTGCAAGTTTTTTTTATTGGAACTTGAAGTATTTGTGATGCATGATCCGAAAGGATCAGATCTATAACTTCAGCTTTACATTCTTTCTGATAGTTGTGGGCAAAATTATCAATACAAGTTTGACTTTTTAACCTAGTAGGAGTATAAAGCGCTAATTTTAAATTGTATCTCATAAGAAAGTATTCAAGTTCTAGTGTAGTTTTATTTCTTTTCATAACATCAATATTAAAATCTCCACACAAGATGATTTTCTTATTGGAGGACAAACAGATTTTATTTAAAATATATTCTAATTTGTCGTAAAACACTTCGTAGTTATATTTTGGGATTCTATAAATGCAAATAATAATAATTTTATACGCTATTATTTCCACAGCGCAGCATTCAAAGATGCCTGAAACTGATTGCTTTGCTACGTCCGATATTTCTGTAAACTGCAGTCCTACTCTTACGAAAATGCCTGTTCCTCCTCTCTTTGTAGTTCTAGAATAGAAAGCAGCTGGACAATAGTTCGGAATGTGTAATAAATTCTCGTATCCTGTTTGTATGAAATGTTCTGTAACACAAAGAACATCTATTAAAGTTCCCTTGTCAATTAATTCTACTAATTTAACAGTCAATGTATCCGATTTATTAATTAGACCAGCTATGTTCTGGTGTAAGATGTTAAGGTATTTAACGAAAAAACTGAGAACTTGGTAGCTGTGAATTATTGGAAATATCGTGTTGACTATGATTAATTTGAGGGTGGCAGTTCACCTCTAAGTGCGTAGCATTCAGGTCGCATAAGCTAAGAATCAGGTCTTGTAAATCTGAGACAACTATATTTAACCCATTGTTATTTAATGTTCCATAGCGTTTGCTGTAAGTATCATAGTCATAAGATAGATTGAGATTTGAGTCAAGTAAATATGCATAATTACATGTGTTTATATCTAAGTAAATAAGGTTATTGAATGTTTCTACGCGACTGTTATACATTATGTTAGCATCTATCATATATTTAAACGTTGGTAAACAAATTATAAAATTGGTATGACTCAATTCTATTAACTTTTCTCTAACAAACATGACTAATTCCAAGTAGTTGTGTGTTTTCCGAAAGTCTTCCTCGCCAATGTAAATGACACAATAGTCGGAATGCGTAAAGTTTTGCACTTTGCCTTCTATGTTGTGAAGAAGTTGTCGCAAACCGCACATGGGTAGTCTATAATGACAGGTATCATAGTTGCGTAAATTAGTCCTTTCGAAAATTGTATACAATCTGTTAGAAGTTTCGCTGCTTATTAGGCATATTTTGTGATGTTTGGAAGGTTGTTCTACAGTTGCAGTGGCTCGTATTTTTTTGGTTGAGTCAGATGAGTTTACGTTGCTGATGGTGCTTATCGATATCTTTGTTTTTTCAGGAGACGAATGACCTTTTTCAATAGTCTGTGTTTGTTTCGTTTTATTGTTTTTTTTAGGCGTCATTAATGTTGTCTTCGCTTTAATGTTTCCTGGACTATTTAGAATTTTTTTAAACATGTCATCTCTTTTATTAAATTCTTGATTTAATTTCTTTAAATTACTGTTTTCCAATGACAGTAATTCAATTTCTTTATGCGCACTAGTAAGCTCAGATGTTAGTCTGTCGATCTCATCTTTTAATAGTTTTAATTGTGGAATGTCTTCGTCTTCGGATATGTCAGGTAAACTACTCGTCGTACAATTTAATGTCTGAGATATTATGTCAGTTTCGTCTTCGTTAGGTTCAGATCGTGTGCGATTCCGCCGGAACGTTATATTTTCCAAGAAATTCATTTGAATTGTAATTATAAACTTTAAATCAAAATCAAAAATTCTTGTGGCATGCGGGGTTCGAACTTGCACCTCGGTAGTCTGGTGTACGAGCGGGTGGTTGCGCCTCCAGGTCAAACCGAACGTAATAGAACTGGTGAAATTGATGACCGTATTGTGACAGTTGTCGTATTGTGTTTCTCTTAACGGTCGATAGATGTCTCTTATCACAATTTTAATTCAGAAATTGCTTTAATTTGCTCTGACAACATTGTTATGAGGTTAGGTTGGTAACAATGTTTTTAGTTCTTTAATATGACGAAGAAACTTAAGATGGCGTTATGTTGTCGTCATACAGTTTCAAATAAAAAACGAATTATTTTTCGTAAAATTTTTTGGAAACCACTTATATTATTATATGAGTTTTTGTAGTAATTATATTATTGTCTTTGTCTGAACTATTGAGTCGGAATGTCACAATTTGTCATAATATTAGTTCGTAAACAAACTTACGTCCAACTTCGTAAATATGAAAGTCACTGTAGGTACGGGTAAACTATTTTCACTATTATCATAATTGTTAACGCACAATAGCCATTGATAACACTGTCACCGTTAGTTTATATGTCCAGTTTCACTTTGATGAGAACTATACAGCACGGACTTAACTTTTACTATTTTAAAAAATTATAATAACTGGAGCACAAATCAATGTAATGTTTACTTGCCAGCGCCACCTAGCGGCTCTCTGATTATGGATCTGTTGATTATGGAATCAACGGGTAAACCAACATTATGAATCAAAACTGAAATGTTGCCGTCTTGAAAATGCTCGCGACGACATATAAAATAATTTGAATTTTTAACAACATTTTAAATCATATTTCCCCGGTGCCAACCCTAACTCCGTATGAAAATAAGTTAGAGCCGATGCATTTGAAGCGAAGTGGCTTTTTATTTAATATCCCTCGACCGAGAGGAGGTCGCCATGTTGGATTTATAAATACACGATGACATATAATATTTATGCAGTCTCTGCTAGTTATTCTAGAGAAGTTGTACCTTAAGATAATATGATTCATATCTAAAAGTAAAGTATTTATGCAATACTAAATGGCGCCCGCGGCTTCGCCTGCGTGATGATCGAAAACAAAGTATCCTATGTGTTGTTTCAGACTATAGTTTACCTCTGTGCCAAATTATATCAAGATCCGCTGAGCCGTTTCGACGTGAATGAGTGACTAACATTCATACATCCAACCAGTAAAAAAAACCGGCCAAGTTCGAATCACACTCGCGCACAGAGAGTTCCGTACAACAATGTGATATAAATGACCATATCTTTTGACTGCTTAGACTTAGAGGGTTGATTTTTTCACAGCACATAAGGACCACAGACTTGAGTATATGATTTTAATTTTAACTCGATACCTCCACGCGTTCCTGAGATCGTGACAGACAAACGGACAACAAAGTGATCCAATAAGGGTTCCGTTTTGCAGGAGACGTCCCGGGTGCCGCGAGACGACTCCCGGCCACCGTAGATGCGGGCCTGTGGACGGTGAGCAATGGGTAGCTCACCGTCCGTCCGTCTATTGACGACAGGCCGTGTCGACGGCGCGTTCGTGTTTCACGCGCGCCTCAAAGAGATGTCAGCAAAGCAGAGGGGCTTGCCAGATCCTCCGCCTGCCGGGGTTGCGGGTTGTTCGAAAGAGATACCGCGGCCCCGGAACGTAAAGGGCAACAGAAGGAACATGGGTGGGTTTTAGTCAGTAAAAGTCTGACATGCTCCCATTCAAGTCATTTGATGCTTTCCCACCCGAAAAAAAAGGGAGTTTCGTTTTTCTTTTGTGGTGCGGAACCCTACAAATGCCAGCATTGCCATCCAACGTCGCAATGCTGCTGGCATAATGGGTACTTTCCCTTTTCATTGCGACGTGGACGAATGCTTTTTAGCCGACTTAAAAAAGAAGGAAGTTATTAATTCGACTGTTGTTTTTTATTATTCATTTATTTCAAGTCACGTAGACTCATTTGAGGTAACATTAAACACTAAATACAAGCATTCCAATTTCAATTAAATAGAATGTCAGAAAACAATAAAATTACATCAAACAAACTTACAACACAAAAATTTTAATTATTAATATTAAAATAAAATGCAATAAATTATAATCTCAGAAGTACTGAGGCAAAAAACCTGGAAATTCTAAATCAAAAACCTGAAAGTTCTGAGTCAGTCAGAACTTTCGACTGCGTGAACTGATTCTTTTTCTAAAATGCTGGTGATTCACGTGTCCATTTCAATTTGACCCAGTTCTGACAATGGCATCCATGAGAAAACCTTAATTTATTATCTTTTAATGTATAAGGATGATATGATAATGTCTCCTAATAGCAATAAAAATTAATACTCGATAAGTTTTTTTTAAGCTATTGCATAGCTTCTATCGCGGGCCTTGAGCGCGGGGACCGAATCCGGAAATTCCGTAACGAAAAAAAACCTGACGCTCCCCACTCCGACGGGCACGGAGGTGTGGCTTGAAGGCCGTGCATTGTCTAACGTCGTTTACACAATACGGTCAGTTATTACAATCCCGATTCTAATGTTCTAATAGCGTGTTTGGTAGAGAATCGGATAGTCAATCGACAATACGCTGGATCAATCCCAAGGTCTTGTTTTTCTTTTTGCGATTTCTTTTCATTGGAAGTACTTTTTAAATAATTATATTTAGTTTTTTATTTTTTTATTTATTGTCTAAGTTGATAAAAAAATGTTTCTTTTTGCGACTTCTTTTCATTGGAAGTACTTTTTAAATATTTTATTCAGATTGTTTTTATTTATTGCATAAGTTGATAAAAAATGCTATGCAATAGCTTTACCGCGGCAGTCCCCGAGTGCCACACGTATTTTTTTACTAATTAAAAAAAATGTTTGTCCCACACCAGGAATTTCTCCTGTATCATGGGTGCGTTTACAAACATACACAAACAGCCAGACCAAAAACAAAAAAAAAACAAAACTTCAAAACGGCTGAACGAATCTTGATGAAATTTGGCACACAGGTAGATTATAGTCTGGAAAAACACATAGGATATTTTGCAATCATCACGCGGGTGTAGCCGCGGGCGATAGCTAGTTATAAATATGTACGTTTAATATATATAATATATGTTTTAAAGTCTTAGAGGACGATGCTACAAGTCTGCGGTTTCTTTGTCATACCAATGCAAATATTATCATGCATTTAAACCCACGACTTAGTGGTGTTTTGTCAGACCTTTGCCAACGATATTGTGGTCAGCTTCCAGTCTGACTAGATGCAACTCATTATTATTATTTAACAAATGTCTTATGCATTATGTGAGTTCTAATCTCTACTTAGAGTTCTGTTAAGTGTTTTAGTGTTAAGTTTTTTTAATATAGCAATGTTCAGCATCCTTACTAATATTATAAAAGCGAAAGTGAGTTTGTTTGTTACCTCTTCACGCTTTAATGGCTACACCGAGTTTGATGAATTTTGGTACAGAGATAGTTGGGAACCAGGAGACGGACATAGGCTATTTTTTTAAATGGGATGTGAGGGAGAAAGAGGGAAGAAAAGGCGCAAGGGAAACTGTTTTACCCCGAATTTAACGCGAGCGAAGCCGCGGGCAAAAGCTGGTTTATATATAACTAGCTTTCGCCCGCGGCTTCACTCGCATTAAATTTGGCAAAACACAGTTCCCCTTTGCTGATTTGCAGGTACCTGCTACCTGCAGTTTATTCCCTTGCGCCTTATTGATTTGTAATAGCAACGCTAACTTTTCCTTTTCTTCCCTTTTTCTCCTTCATATCCCATTTAAAAAAAAATAGCATATTTCCGTCTCCTGGTTCCCAACTATCTCTGTACCAAAATTCATCAAAATCGGTTAAGCCATTAAAGCGTGATAATTTTTATTTAAAAAAGTGGGATGTGTGGGAGAAAGAGGGAAGAAAAGGAAAAACTTAGCGTTGCTATTACAAATCAATAAGGCGCAAGGGGAACTGTGTTACCCCGAATTTAACGCGAGCGAAGCCGCGGGCAAAAGCTAGTATTATATAAATAAAAATTATATGTCAGCATGTGCGCATAGATAATCTATAGCAAATGATACTTTATGTACGTATTGACCGTCGGTTTGTGTATGATGTGTTTTTATACAATATGTTGATTTGCATCCTCGTCAAAATTTAGGAGGTGCTAGTAAAAGTCATAAATAATCAATGAAAATTACGGTACCTACCTGATCAATAATAATATACGGCGCTTTTATGATCTGTCTCTGTGTGTTTAAATTTAACAGTATTACAGAATATTTCACTTCAAAAGTAGAGAATCACCTACAGAACACACAGAACAGTGTGCGTGAGCGTCGGCGCATACGTATCATACAGCGGCATGCACGCACCTGTGTGCACTCACCGATTTCTGAAAATACGAAAAAAGTAAAAAAAAAAAACCTACTTATTTTATTATCGATTCGGGTCGAGAATCATTAGCATAGTTACGTCCTTGAATTTGACGAGGATGCAAAACAACACGCTGTATAATCTACGCAAATGGCGTATAACCTTCTTACTGCACAAACTCCTTTTCTATAAGTTGGAGTGGGTCACAGTAATGAACCACACGAACACAGAAGTATGTTGCAAGCCTTTGAAAATGTTCTAGAAAATGCTTGTTTTCCTTACGATGTTTTCCTTCAACGTTTAAGTCAAACAGCAACGCGATATTCTAGACTTAAGTAAAAAAAACTAGGCAGACTTACTGCCAGAACAATGATTGATGTAGTAAATAAACACAAATATGTTTATTTGATTGATCACTACAATAAAAGCTATTTACAGTAATACCTACAGTCTGCTAGGTGTCAATATTTATTTTTTTAATAAGAAAACACGTTACCCCACATTAGGAATTTCTTTGGTATCGTGGGTGCGTTTACTAACATTTAAATTTACAAACAGCTTAACCCAGAAGAACTAGTTGTACGCCACTCAAATATTAGTTCCGTGCGGGATCGACCCCATGACACGCAGTGCAGCAGTCGATCGCTCAGCCACTACGTCAACCGTGCCGTTTGCATTATACCTTAAGCCATCACGTAGGTAAAAGTTTCGCTCAATAGTTATTTATAGCGTGACTGCTGACAGTGGAAACTGGAGGAATACAGCATGTCGCGCCGACACTAATTGATACAAGGGCAGACAGGTGATAATGAGTCATTGACCTTAAAAATCATCATCCCACACCGTCTGCAGTTTTGCTAGCTAATTTATTTTGACCTTGATTTAGATAGTCTCTTCCAAACAAAAGAATGCTATCCAAACAGACTTGATTCAGACGATGACGTTAAAAAACCGATTTAAAAATACAATGGAAAATGAATACTCGATAGAAAACGCAGTTTTATAAAAAAAAATAAAAAGTTTTTTTTTGCAAAAAGTCAACAAAACAAACAAGTATGACCGACGTCCAAAAGTAAGTTATTTATATTTTTTTCAAAAATGGTTTTTTATTTCAATATTTTTATTTTTAGTATGATGAAATCTCACAGGCTTTTTTTTATCGAGTATTCATTTTCCATTTTCACAAAAAGATTAGCATATTGTCATCCATATAGAAATGGAAGAAAAAATATGTATTACTAGTTTTTGCCCGCGGCTTCGCTCGCGTTAAATTCGGGGTAACACAGTTCCCCTTGCGCCTTATTGATTTGCCATAGCAACGCTAAGTTTTTTCCCTTTTTTTCGTCTTTCTCCCTCACATCCCACTTTTTTTGAAAAAAAGTTAGCCTATGTCCGTCTCCTGGTTCCCAACTATCTCTATACCAAATTTCATCAAAATCGGTTTAGCCATTAAAGCGTGAAGAGGTAACAAACAAACAAACTCACTTTCGTTTTTATAATATTAGTAAGGATAGACGATAACTCATAAACTACTCAAGCAATATAAATAAAATTGATATGGGACCACCTCAGAAGTATACCCTATCAAACAAAAAAACAATTATGAAATTCGGTCGACAGTTGGCGGAGTAAGCGGTGAACATACATAAAAAAAAGAATTGGAACATCGAACCTCCTTTTTTGTTGAAGTCAGTTAAAAACAGTGAGATTCTCTACCAGTGCAATGTTAAGCCAACGATACTGACATTATTTTAATTTTATTGCTCTCAAATGTGGCGAGACAGTTTATAGTTGCAGGAAAAATGCCAGCGGTCCTAGTGCTGTCGGTTTGATATCGATAGTTTTGTTATTAAAATAGTTTGAAAGTAGTAGTTTTTGTGGGTCAAGTTGTTCCGAGGGATATTGTGGTCGAAAAAGATCAGTTGAAGAACACATTTTATTTTATTTTTATTAAGGAGATAACAAACAGGTAAATATTTTAGTAAAAAATTAAGAAAACAATGTTGCAGACATTTGCCGGGGTTGCGGGTTGTTCGAAAGAGATACCGCTGTCCCGGAACATAAACATCAATGGGTGGGTTTCAGTCAGTACAAGTCTGACACTCCTCCCCGCTTACCCAGAGCGGGGGAAGCTATTTGATGATTTCCCAAACGCAAAAAAAAGACAACTACATTAGAGTATGCCACAAAAGTGGGGATAAGTTCTTTGAGGGGTGGCTACCACCTACCGCCTGACGCAGGTCCTCACAGGACACGGTAGTTGCGGGTGGTTCCTGGATATAACAGGACGGAGGAAACGCCCGAGGGTCGCCATTATTGTGACGAACGCCCGGAGGACTCGGTGGAGCACATTGTGGCGGTCTGCCCCGCGCGTACGTGACTGGAGCGCCCGGCCCTGGTTCAATTCTTGGGCCGAAACTATAGCGAACGGGAAACGGTCACGTCATTCTGCGAATCAGTTACGCTAGCGACAGATGTAGTTCGACGTTTGAGGGAGAGAAACTCAAACCAACTCAGGCACCGCGGAAGACGCTCCGGGTGTCGGGTGCCGCGAGACGAGTCCCGGCTACGGACGGTGAGCAATGGGTAGCTCACCGTCCGTCCGTTTAGTGACGACAGCGTGTCGACGGCGCATTCAATGAGATGTCAGCAAAGCATGAGCCCGCCAGGGCCACTACCTATCATGGTTGTGGTCTTGAAAGAGATACGGCGACCACGGAACACAAAGGGCAAAAGAAGGTACAAGAACGGGATTTAGTAAATACAAGTCTCACACAAAACGGACGAGTCATTTGATGAATTCCCATCCGAAACGATCCACAGATTAACATTTTGGAAAGTTCTGTCTGTTCCACAAAACGAATTGATTGTTTCAATTTGAAATATCGACTTCACAGCGGCACAACACTAGCAAACTTGCGTTACCACACTGTCGGCACCAATTTAGACTATTTTACAAGACAAATGCAGCACTATTTAAAGCACTGCTTCCCTGAACATTTTATGTTTAAACCAGAAATAGTATTTGGATAAAAACATTTCATATTTCATAATGTTTTTTTTTCAGGGATGCAAAATTACCAAATAACTTTCCCAGCTCTGGGCGGGAGCTCTGGGAGTGGGGGAGAGTGTCAGATGTGAACTGACTAAATCCCATTCATGTGCCTTCTTTTCGCCTTTTTATTCCGGGCCGGCAGGACCAGCAACCTCGATAGGACCCGCAATTTTGAAAGAAACCACAACTCCGGCAGGACCCGCAACTCCGACAGGACCCGTGTCCCTAGCAAGACCCGCAACTCCGTTAGGACCCGTGACACTAGCAAGACCCGCAATTTTGGCAGAAACCGCAACTCTTAGGACCCGCAGCTTCTGCAGAACCCGCAATTGCAGCAGGACCCGTCCTGATAAGACCCGCAATCCCATCAGGATAATCATAAACGGCCATACGGTTGAAATGATAAGGATGAAAATGATTCGATAAATCAATTCCCTAGCTTATTCAATTCGACGCTGGAATTATTCAGTTGCATCGGGTTAAGTTGAAAGCTGACCACAAATGTATTATTCCAAAACTATGCAGCGCACAGTTTTGTATAAAATTAAATAGTTTCCTAGCATTTTCGTGGAAGGCTGGCTTTAGTAAATTTTAATGGTGTCTGTGTATTTAGCTCGTAGGATATTTCTAAGAACTCGTTGACAATGTATAAATGCATAACAGTTCGTAATGAAAGGAAATTTTGTTGTGTTAGTTACAAACAGAATGTTCGGCCTACAAAGAGGCTGTTTGGCCTCCTGTGAGACCAATTTAGTTGATTTTATCTTTAACTAGCTGGCGCCCGCGGCTTCGCTCGCGTGATATCGAAAAAAAAAGTATCCTAAGTGTTATTCCGGACTATAATCTACCTCTGTGCCAAATTTTATCAAGATCCGTTCAGCCATTTTGACGGGAAAGAGTAACAAACATCCAAACATTCATCCATACATTCTCACAAACATTAGTATTTATAATATTAGTAGGATTCATGGAAAAAGTATGTAATTTTAAAAGACGATGATAAGGTTTTTCTTTAAGATATTATTAGGGTATAGGGCTTGATAGGAATTTGAATTACCGACATAATAAAAGAGAGAATGGTCGTGAATAATGCATAGGGTACTTTTTTTTCGATAAAATGCGGGCGAAGCCGCGGGCGCCAGCTACTATTTAAATATAATAAACGCGAAAGTTTGTTTGGATGTTTGTAACTCTTTCGCGCAAAAACTACAGAATGGATTGTAATGAAACTTTACAATAATATAGCTTATACATCAGAATAACACATAGGCTACTATTCATAAAGATTTATTGTAAATTCTATCACCACGCGAGTGAAACCGCGGGATATCCAAATATTCGTGAAACGTGTGCCAATCATTTAGGAACGCCTATTCTTAAAGGATTCAATAGAAAGTGGCACAAAGGCTTTTAAGGCGCTGTACAAAGCAAACACTTCGTAAAACGTCTAGATTTTCGTCGCAAAGTTAGCCGTATCTGTACATGCCACTAGCCAAAAAATAATAATACATAAAGTAAAGAGTTAAACAAAATCAGTTTACAAAAGTGGTCTAGTACTACGAAAAAAAAATGTTTAAAAAGACCACGAAAAAGTTTTTTTCGTCTCGAAGTTCTCAATTTTTTCAGCGACAAACATCATATTTTTTATATATATAACAAAGGAAATGTTATAGACCTAAAGAGATATCTAAAACTTTTCATCACGGAACTGTATTTTTTTTATATTCAATTAAAACTGCAAAATGACCTACATTTTGGCGGACATGATATTCAAATAAAATCAAACACCGAAATATTTTCGACCTTATTTCTATTCTTTCGATGCAATACTGTCGTGTACTTGTGTCAGACCATGCCTAGTAGCAGGTAGCGTCACTTCCGCAAATACCTAAAGATTAGCTTATTGCCGCGCCTTAACGTTTAACAGTCAGTACAATATTATTTGGATCGCTACGGAATCCATATTGATTTTGACCTTACAATAGGGAGAGAATTCCATTGAAGTGTTCATTAACGAGTTTGTATGTCGCTTGATAATTGACGAAAATGTTTTTTTCTAGGGTTGCTTAACTCGAAAGGAAATACGGAACCCTTTTTTGTGGTGGGAAATCATCAAATAACTTCCCTCGCTCTGAGCGGAGCGAGGGGGAGTGTCAGACTTGTACTGACTAAAACCCACCCATGTTCCTTCTATTGCCCTTTACGTTCCGGGGCCGCGGTATCTAAAACAGAACCCTTATATTATCACTTTGTCGTCTGTCTGTCAAGACATTTTATCTCGGGAACGCGTGAAGGCATTTAGTTGAAATTTAATTTGGTTAAATAAATCAAATCATCATCTGCCTAGCCTTTTCCTAAGATTATAACAATTAAATGTTTTTACCAGCTTTGATTTTTGGCTGGGTTTTGTTTCATATTGTATAATTTTCTAATTAATTTAGTCTCAATACTGTATTAAATAAGGGAAGTAGCGAGTCAACCCCAACACAAGTATTTTTAATTACTTACTGGGGCTGTCTCAACTCATTTATAGCATGTAACTTTTGAGACTGAATAAACATTTTTCATTTTTTTTTTTTTTTCATTTTTCCCAACTATGTTGGGGTCGGCTTCCAGTCTAACCGGATGCAGCTGAATATCAATATTTTACATGGAGCGACTGCCTATCTGACCTCCACAACCCAGTTAGTACTGGGTAATACGATACCCCTTGGTAAGACTGGTTGTCAGACTTCCAGGACACTGACTACCTGTAACGACTGTCAAAGATCTACAAATGACAGCCAAATAAATCAAATCAAAATCATTTATTTCAAGTAGGCCAGTTACAGGCACTTTTGAACTGTCGAAACATTGACAACAATAAAAATGAAGCTACAGTCCCAGTCACAAGGCATAATAACTGTGAAAGTACTGTAGTTGCCCATTGCAAAGCGTAGATCTCTATGGAGAAGAATGGCCAAGAAACTCCATGGACACTCTTTTAAACCAGAATATTGTTACAAAACCTTGGTAAAGTAAGTCGATGGTTTCTTGGAGCTTTGAAAAAATCAACCCTCTAAGTCTACGCAGTAAAAAGATATGGCTGTTTGTGTCGCAAGTTGATAGCACGGTTGGCACAGTGGCTGAGCGATCGACTGCTGCGCTGCGTGTCGCACGAAACAAATAGTAAATAATAAATCTTGGTGTATGTGAGTTTAAATGTTTGTAAAGGCACCCACGATATAGGAGAAATTCCTAGTGTGGGGCAACGTTTTAAAATAAAACAAAAAAGTTTGTACAGAATCCTCGATACGCGAGTCCGTCTTGTACAGATACCGGCACGGATCTTGAGCGCTCGGCGGAAGGGTGGGGATCGCTTTGCGCATCGTAGGTACACATATGGCAAATAAAACGCACGCCCGTTGATTATTTATTTTTTCTAAGTTACCTACGTAATTACTTACTGGTTCTATGGTTGAAAGAAAGATTAAATAATGATTCATTAAATTGAGAAATGGAAATTGAGATCAAAGAAGTAGCTAATTAACAAGTATTTCTAAATTAAAATTATAACTTAGTTCTTGTAGTTTGTCAAAAATTACTAAAAAAAACTAGCTAGCTAGCTTGTTAGCATTTTTGACTTCGAATTTTATTTGTTGTAGATAAAAACTTTATCTATTGAATATAGTACATTTCGATACAAGTACAAATAAAATAATTGAATGAAAAATAGTTTTGCTAATTACAAACTGACATTATTTTTTTCCCCGTTTTGCTTTCGATAAATATCACCTTTGATTATAATTCCAACGGTAAGTATATTTAATAAAAATCACATAAAATATTTGAATAACATAATTTAAAAATGTTGTCTATTAAATTGGAAGGAATTGTACTCGTCGTCGTGAGGTAGTATGCAGCAGGAAAAGAACGAATCCCGAGTGACGTCTATGACGCGATGCGCTACGGGCCAATCACTGCACTTTCCCCGCCCCCGCGCCTCACTTCATACCACCAAAGGGACCCAATAACTCACTTCTGCGCAGTTCAAGGTCAGCGCTCAAGAACCGTGCCGGTATCTATATTTGGTCGGTTTTAAAGTTTCGTACCTTTTTTTTTTTTTATTTAGAATGAACTCACTCTTGACCTCGATCTCGCCTGATGGTAAGCGACAGATGAGGTCTACGATGGAGCGAGCGAGCCCAGAAGATGCCTATTAACTCTTGTTTTGAAGGCAGACGGGTCGTATGTGGTAGGGAACACAGAAGCTGGCAGAGAGTTCCACACCTTGGCCGTGCGCACAATAAATGTAGAGGAAAAGCGCTTAGTACGACAAGACGGTATATCGACCAAGTGCAGGTGGTACCCTGCCGTGCGTCTGGTAGCCCGGTAGTAAAACGGAGATGGTGGGATCAGGTCATGGAGCTCCAGCGCACACTCTCCGAAGTACAATCTGTAGAAAACCGACAAGCTGGCAACGTTACGCCTGTGCGCCAGGCTATGAAGCTTGGACACAAGCATCTCATCGCCTATGAGCCTTTTGGCTCTTTGGCTCTGTGTTCCACCGAGTCGAGTGCAGCGAGCTAGTATTTTGCCGAGCCATCCCATAGGTGGCTGCAATACTCCATACAGGAACGGACTTGTGCTTTATACAAGTTACAAAGCTGTCCAGGTGTGAAGTATCGCCTCACCTTATTTAGGATGCCCAGCTTTTTAGCTGCAGTCTGTGCTTTTGACTCGATGGTCGAACCGAAGTTGAGATCTGACGTCAACTCCATGCCCAAGAGCTCCAGACGGTCGGTAATGGGTACAGATGTACTTCGGAAAGTAGGGGATAAATTAAATGGGCTCCTTTTGGCTGAGAAAAGACAAGCCTGTGTTTTCTGAGCGTTGAACTTGACCAGATTGTCATCACCCCATTGGGAGACAAGGTTTAAGGTCAAATTCATCCGCTCAACCATGGCCTCTCTAAGAGTAGCTATACCTCGAAAAGAAAAACCGGAACCCTTATTGGATCTCTCATTATTATCCGTCTGTCTATCAAAACATTTATCTCTGAAACGCGTAAAGGTTTTGAGTTGAAATTAAAACCATGTTCTCTAGTCTGTGGTCCCTGCAGCTGAGAAAAAATCAACCCTCTAAGTCAAATCAAAAGATATGACAGTTTATGTTAATTTTTTTTTTTTAATATTTTATTAGAATAAGTATAAGTAATTTAATAATTTTGTTGATTTCAATATGAATAATTTATTTATAATTTGGTAATTAATATTAAGACTTTGTTTAATTTGTTTGCTGTGCCCTACAGGGTCCGTAATTGTACCTTAGCTTTAAGCCTATTTTAAGATCTTCAGACATTATGGAATGCAATAAAGATATGAATATGTCGCAAGTTTCTAATACTGTCTAGCATAGACACACACATATTTAGAAGTGTGTTATATCATCATTTTCCTGCCCCTGTCCCATTCTATTTGTGGTCGACACAACACGTTTTCTTCTTCCATTCTCCCCTATCAGACGTCACGGCATCATTTACTCCTTTCTCCTTTATATCATTCCTTACACAATCCATCCATCTTTTCTCCGTCCATCAACTTTCAGATCCATCATTCTTTTAGTCACATGCGCTTCATCCCTCCTCATTACATGTCCATACCAAGACAAACGATTCCCTTTCATATTTATAAAACACACCCATTCAGAAATTCAAGAGTATATAAAATGTTAATATGCTGTTCACAGCTTCACCCGAGATTCATGGTCGGCATAAAATCGCAGGATTTATTTCAACAAGAAATGTGACTCTGTACGGATTTAACACCGGAATCACTCTGATATTATAAAGCTGTTGGTTCGTGGAGGAGCAACAAATACGGGTTACGGATTTGAATGAACTTCAGTTTTCACACTTTAACGGCACGGTTGGCGCAGTGGCTGAGCGATCGACTGCTGCGCCGTGTGTCGCGGGTTCGATCCCCGCACGGAACAAATATTTGTATGGCCCACAGATAGTTGTTTCGGGTCTGGCTGTTTGTGTATGTGAGTTTAAATGTTTGTAAACGCACCCACGATACAGGAGAAATTCCTAGTGTGGGGCAACGTTTTTTAAAAAACAACAAACAAACAAACTTCAACTCTTCATTAATGGCTTTTGTGGACGAGAGATACCACAATTTTGCCAATATCACTTGTAAACGTGTAAACTATCAAAAGCTGGAGAATATTTAGCAAGTAATAACAGTAGATTATTAAAAAATATTGAAACAATAAAAGTATTTCTTTGCAGATTTAGATTATCAATTTCATGACAGAAACAGAAGAGTCTTCAAGTAAAAAAAAAATGTGTGCGTACACTCGTAAGAAGTGAAACTTCTTTTTGGTATTTCGAAAATGTAACTACTCAAAACGGGCCGCAAAATACATTGGAGACATTTACCAATCCCTACTCCGCTGGAGAAAGTATACTTCGAATCACGCGTGGTAGGGATAAGAAAAAGATGGCGCGTAACGGAAAAATGTGACGCGTAACGTTACACTAAATTTTTTTCCAACCCCGATAAAGAAGTTTCACTTCAAAAATGATCCAAAAAGTTACAACTTAATTTTATTAATTTCGATGAATTTACATAGTTTGAAAACAAAACGAGAACACACAAAAGAAAGAAGACATATTTTAACAGAAGTTGGATGAGGCATACAGTATGAATGAAATTTAGTATTAAAACATTTGTAGTTTTTTGTCAATTTTATTATTTTTTTACGTTATATTCGTTACGTCTTCACGCCTTAATGGCAAAACCGATTTTGATGAATTTTGGTACAGAGATAGTTGGGACCCTGGAGACGGGCATAGGCTAACGTTTAAAAAATGTGAGAAATGAGGGAGAAAGAGGGAAGAAAAAGGGAAAACTTAGCATTGCTATTACTATAAATAAGGCGCAAATGCAAAAACTACAGGTAGCAGGTACCTGTAAATCACGAAAGGGGAACTGTGTTACCCCGAATTTAACTCGAGCGAAGCCGCGGGCAAAAGCTAGTTATGTCTATAAACGCAATTGTGTCATTTAACTTAAATCGAAAGTTACATTTACGGATTTTTAAGAAAATTTCAACTGTGTCCAACGAGACAAGGAACTTGTCTCCTTTGCATATTAATACTCAACATCTTTATTGCTTTACCATAATGTGTATGTACTTAGGTGCTAGTTTTTTATAATAATGAGATCATTATGGACCCTGTAGGGCACAGCGAAAGGGTAGAGGAGAGGAAGCTCTGTTTTATAAGATAGTTCATATTTTTTGGTGAAGAAGTTTTTATCATTAGACAATTTAGGTGTTATTATACAATTATTTATAGAAATGTGTTTTCTCTAATATTTACATCTGTAAGTATTACTTTTTTTTTTGGGGTAGGAATTCATCAAATAACTTCCCCCGCTCTGGGCGGTGCGGGAGGGGGCGTGTCAGACTTTTACTGACTAAAACTCACCCATGTTCCTTCTATTTCCCTTTACGTTCCGGGGCCGCGGTATCTCTTTCGAACAACCCGCAACCCCGGCAGGCGGAGGCTCTGGCAAGCCCCTCTGCTTTGCTGACATCTCTTTGAGACGCGCGTGAAACACGAACGCGCCGTCGACACGGCCTGTCGTCAATAGACGGACGGACGGTGAGCTACCCATTGCTTACCGTCCACAGGCCCGCATCTACGGTGGCTGGGAGTCGACTCGCGGCGCCCGGCGCCCGGGGCATGTGTAAGTGTTACTTACACCAGTATTAACCACCATATTGAAACATACAGCTCTCTATGCTCTCTTATACATACAGCTTGAACAAAAAGTTTCAAAGAGAATATAAAAGATGTCCTCTTGGTTAAGCTGTTAAGTTATTTAAAAGTTCTTTTGTTTAATTGTTCAGTCTTTAGTCTAGTTCTTTGTCTTTGTATTTAAGTTCTCCTTAAAGTGAATATGGGACGTGTTTTTCTAACATAGACCGCGAAGCAAACACTGCCGTACTATCGTTTACTGGAACCATTTCGCCGCATTTTCAGAACCCTATTTTAGAACCTCTGGATAAGACTAGATCGCAGAAATTTTCGTCATCCAGTAAGCTATAATCACATACTTAAAACCCAAAATTTCAAGTCTGTAGATCATTTAGTTGTGAAGTTAAGCGAAAGCAAAGTTTCGCATTTACGACACTCACTCACTCATGATCATCAAAATAGAACTATGTAGTACTTCCCATTTACATAGAATGTAAAAAATAGAACTTTCTCCACATTTTTTTTGCCGGATTGGTATTCATTAAATAAGTTTTCCAGCTCTGAGCGGAAGAGGGGAGTGTCAGACTTTTACTGAATTAAACCTATCCATGTTCAAACTTAAACTCAAAACCATTTATTTCAATTAGACCATAACAGGCACTTTTGAATGTCAAAAAACAAAACTAATCTACAGTCCCGGTCACAAGGCATAATAACTTGTGAAAGTACTGTAGTTGCCCATTCCAAAGCGTTGATCTCTATGGAGAAGAATGGGCAAGAAACTCCATGGACACTCTTTTAAATTATATTTTTTTTACAAAATTGTATTTACATCATTCATGTTGAGATTATACAAATATGTGAGAACGATGTAGAAAGACGTGCACAGTAAGAGCGTCCAGAGCAAATAAAAAGCAAAATTTAATCCCAAATAAGTTAAAAATGAACCGTGGTAGCTAAAACAATGACCAGACCCAACTGACAGCGCCCGTTCACGAACATGACGTATGGATCAGCCCCATTCAGCTCGACCATTTTGAAGGGAGCTAAATGACCCGACACACATTCGTTTGCTCTTTGTTTTTGGCCGTGATATCTCTTTCGAATAACCCGCAACCACGTTAAAACTTTGTCACTAATAAACTGTTTTTTAAACCGACTTTAAAAAAGAAGGAAGTTGTGTATTTGACTGTTTTTTTTTGGTTCATATGTGATTTCTAAGTCGATTCTGTCTGATTTTTATAAAATTATTTTTTATAATCTAAATGGTATACTCCCAAAAGATCCCATTTGATTTTTATCTATTATTGTTTCAGTAGTTTATAAAATATTATATTACATTTTTTTTCTGCTAATGTTTATTTATGAAAAGCTTACTTTTAGTAGCAATGGGAAATAAATATAAATATCTAAATATAAATATCTTGGGACAACTCACACACGGCTATCTGATCCCAAGCTAAGCAGAGCTTGTGTTATGGTAACCAGACAACTGATATACATACTTATATAATTATAGATAAATCACACCCAGACACAGAACAAACAATCATGCTCATCACACAAAGTTTGTCCTGGGTGGGAATCGAACCCACGACCTCCGGCTCAGCAGTCAGGGCCACTGACCACTAGACCAACAGGCCCGTCAAAAATCAATCAATCAAATCAATACTTGATAAGAATTTTTGTGAGATACGATAAGTAAAAATCATTTATCCAAAAAAAAAACAGACTTCCAAAATAACACTGAAAAGTGGAAAATAATTCTACTTCTAGAAATCGGTGACTGTCGTTTGTTTCATCGAAAAGTTTTTTTTTCAGCCTTTTTAGTTGTGGTATCTAACACAAAATAATTTACTACACGTCTTTAATTTGAAAATTTCAAACTTTTTTTAATAAGCTAATAAGCTGTCTAATTTGACACTGCGATGGTAGCGCTGTCTGTCGGATCCAATGTAAAACATTCCAAAATCAACAACTACTAATAAATTAAAAATTAATTAAAAAAAACATTGTCCAGCGGACAAAATTGTGAATCGAAACCATTCCCAGATCCCCTTGAACACACACAAAAAATTTCATCAAAATCGGTCCAGTCGTTTGAGAGAACTTCAGTGACATACACACTCACAGAAGAATTATATATATAAAGATATCATCCATATAAATTAGAAGAAGAAATGTATTATGCAGATCAGAATTCTAGGACCAGCCCCAATAGCATTCTTCAAACCCTAGCCGATAAGCCTGATGCGCCGGTGCGTGTTCACTGGTTGCGGTTGCTGGTGCGGCAGTAATATAATATAGTGTTTATTTTAGGTTTTAAGTTTTAACTAACCCTTTATTTGATAAGTTGTTACTAATCATTGAACCGCTGTTGTCTTTTCTTTGAAATAAATTATTATTATTATTATAAAAGGTAACTCACTAACTAAAAGCATAAGCAAAGCCATTTGACGGCACGGTTGGCGCAGTGGCTGAGGGATCGACTGCTGCGCTGTCTGTCGCGGGTTCGATTCCCGCACGGAGCAAATATTTGTATGACCTGCAGATAGTTGTTTCGGGTCTGGCTGTTTGTGTATGTGAGTTTGTAAACGCACCTACGATACAGGAGAAATTCCTACTGAGAGGCAACGCTTTAAAATTCATATAGGATCCTTTTTGGAGTATACCCTTTCTATAATAAAATAATTTTGACGGAAAAATCGAATAAAAAAAAAAACAAAAAAAATACAGTCCAACTGAGAACCTCGTCCTTATTTTAAAATCGGTCAAAAACATAGCCAATGACATTTAAAGATAATAAAACTTTCCATTCGTAAAAACGAATCCATGTTTTAAAAAATTAACCTATAAATTGATACCTACAAACTTTACAGCTTTACAATATTAATACGAAACAACAATACCAACTATCAATCAATATCAACAATTTACTTACAGTCTAGATCGCTCAAATAAACATTAAACTATTAAAAACTTACCTGGATTTCTAATAAAAACTTTAACAAACAAGTGCAGGAAAGTAAGGAAAAACAAAAGAGATCAGGGGTAAGGAACAGGTGGTTTTACGCGAGAGTCTTTTGTGTCAGTTGAGCGGAACTCTGTACGACCGCTCTAGATGACGCGCGGGACAATACTGAACGTGTTGAGGCCGTGTCTGAGGTTTGGGGTTGCCAGCTTTGGGGAGAGAGAATGATTTTGTGGGAGGCTTTTTTTTTTGAGAAAGTGGTTGGGGGTGTAATTTTATTCTAACTATAATATTATAAAAGCGAAAGTAAGTTTGTTTGTTTGTTACGTATTCACAATTGACGAATTTTGATGATTACGACGAACCGATTAGACGAGCCGATTTTGATGAATTTTGGTAGAGAGATAGTTAGGACCCTGGAGACGGACATATGCTAATTTTATTTTTAAAAAGTGACAAACGGAGGAGAAAGAGGAAAGAAAAGGGGAGAGAAAGATATTTTTGTTCGATCATCAGGTGGGTTAAAGTTAGCGTTAGCCCAAAGTAACTATGCCGACGAAGTCGCGCGCGGAAGCTAGTTTAAGCATATTTATTTGACCACTTTATTTGTCTTTACATTACATAGTATATAACATGAAGTCGCTTCCAAAGTCTGTTGTTTCATTCCATCCTCATCGTCGCTGAGGCCCGACGATCCTTTACTAGAGCCAGCCCGCGATGCTGAGCCAGTCAGTTCAAACCAGTCCAGATCCAGCCTGTCCCTTGCTGTCCCTCAGCGCCGCCCTAAGCCGAGGCTCGTACCCCACAGGGGTGCGTATAGTAGCATGGTTTGCAAGTATTTTGCGCTAACTGGTGGCCTTAAATTCAAGGCATCCACAGGAATCGCCCGGTTAAGCACACGACAACTTCCTAGGTTGAACTGCGAGATGCCATACACAAAAAAAACTCGTCTGTTGTCGGTTTTTAATGAAATACCAAAACATATAAGGGAGCGTTATAAGATTACTAGCTTTTGCCCGTAGCTTTCGCTCGCGTAAAATCGGGGTAACAGTTTCCCTTTTCTGATTTGCAGGTACCTGTTACTTGTAGTTTTTGCCCTTGCGCCTTATTTAATGTAATAGCAAAGCTAAGTTTTTCCTTTTTTCCCTCTCCTCCCTCAAACCTCACTTTAAAAAAAAACGATAGCCTATGTCCGTCTCCAGGGTCTCAACTATCTCTGTATCAAAATTCATCGAAATCAGTTTAGCCGTTTAGGCGTGAAGACCTAAAAAACAAACAAACTCACTTTCGCTTCTATAATATTAGTAAGGATTATACATATTACATGAATGGTTGCTAGAGAAATCCTACTGATATTATAAATGCGAATGTTTGTTAGGATTTATGGATGGATCAAACTAAAACTCAAACTCAAAGCATTTATTTCAATTAGACCATTACAGGCACTTTTGAATGTCATAAAAACAAGAACAAAAAAATGATGCTGCTACAATCCCGGTCACAAGGCATAATAACTTGTGAAAGTACTGTGGTTGCCCATTCCAAAGCGTTGATCTCTATGGAGAAGAATGGGCAAGAAACTCCATGGACACTCTTTTAAATTATAATATTTTTACAAAATCGTATTTACATCATTCGTGTTGAGATTATACAAATATGTGAGAACGATGTAGAAGGACGTGCACAGTAAGAGCGTCCAGAGTAAATAAAAAGCAAAATTCAATTTAAAATCTAAATAAGTTAAAAAAATGACCGTGGTAGTTAAAAAAATGACCAGTCCCAACTAACAGCGCCCGTTCACGAACATGACGTATGGATCAGCCCCATTCAGCTCGACCATTTTGAAGGGAGCTAAATGACACGACACACCCGCCACTATCAGCGAGACATTTAAGTGAGCATGACACTATCAACCACCAGGGCTTCGTCAAGTCAATGATAATACATAGCACTCACATATGGGCTTAATAATTATGGATGTATGGATGCCAGCTGTCATACTTATATTATGTTACTCTTTCACGTTAAAACGGTTGAACGGATCTTTATGAAGTTTGACACAGCGGTCGATTATAGTCTGCAATAACACATTGGATATTTTTTTTTCGATAATCACGCGGGTGAAGCCGCGGTCGCCAGCTAGGTTTTATATAGAGCTCCTCTATTCATTCTGTATTTGAAAGTGAAGGGAACTGAACTGATTTCCAAGATACAGGTTTTTTACCTAGTTTGGAAGTCAGACGCTTATTTACCCCGACGACTCCCGGCCAACGTAGATGCAGGCCTGTGGACGGTGAGCAATAGGTAGCTCCGTCCGTCCGTCTATTAACGTTATTATCGACGGCGCGTTAGTGTTCCACGCGCACCTCAAAGAGATGTCAGCAAAAGCAGAGGGGCCAAAGAAATAAGATGTCATAAAGTTACTAATCAAAAGATTTTGAATATAAATAAATAATAAGGAAAACATTTTCTTGCATATAGCAACACTGGGATTTTCGCGCGCTTGCGTCTTTCCATTTCACATTTCGAACTCCCTCCATATTTCCGTCACACAATTTTAAACTTTACACCTTACGATTACAGTCTAATTTCTAAATGTCATATAGATGCTAGCTTTAAAAATGTCTTAAAACAGTAATTGGTTCACTTAAATAAACACTCTATTTACTTATTCATAGAGTTAAAACTTACAGACTCAAGCTTTCTAAACATGATTGTAAGGGCTAAAAATACCAATTTTCCTTTTACAAAACGACTCACATTGAAGTCAACTCTACCACAATAGCGATACGGTCGAAAATCCTTTAAAATTGATGACCTATTTAAGTCTTTTCGCTACGTAAGTCTACGCGTATAGGCACAAATCTAGCATTAGGGCTGAAACGAGATATTTTCTAAATAAATCTGAAGAGGCCTTTAATCCTATTAAAGAAATAGATTGAAAGAATATTCTTGATTATGTTAACCATACAAATAACAGGAATTACAGTCAAAATCTGCTTAGTCTTTTCACAACTATATTCCCGCCGGTCCTGCTCCACAACCATAGGGGCAAACTAATTGATCAGTATCTGAAGTTATTGTGGCAGCTGCAGAAGATTGTAAGACTATCTTTGCGATGCATAGACTCAATTTCCTAATCCTTATAAAAGCGAAAGTGATTTTGTTTGTTACGTCTTCACGCCTAAATGGCCAAACTGATTTTGATGAATTTTGGTACAGAGATAGTTGAGACCCTGGAGACGGACATAGGCTAAAAAAATTGAAAAGGGGGAGAAAAGGGAAGAAAAGGGGAGACAAAGATATATTTTTTTCGGTCATCATACGGGTTAAAGTTAGCGTTAGCCCAAAGGAACTATACCATGCGGACGAACTCGCGGGCGAAAGCTAGTATTGTATAATTGTAATGCCCATGTTTGAGTACTATGTAAAGTAATATTTTTTTTTTAAAAAAAGCCTTGCCCGCTCTAGGAATTTCTCCTGTATCGTGGGTGCGTTTACAAATGTTTAAACTCACATACACAAACAGCCAGACCCGGAACAACTATCTGTAGGTCATACAAATATTTGTTCTGTGCGGGGATCGAACCTGCGCCACCCAGCGCGACAGTCGATCGCTCAGCAACTGCGCCAACCGTGTCGTCAAATAAAAAAAAAACTTCGTTAATTTTTTATAAATGTATTACAATTCTGATTTCAATAAACTTAATATCACACGCACGACACGGAAATCGAACCCTAGACGTCTTGCTCAGCAGCCAAATAAATATTGTTTATCATACCAAATCGGGCGTGATACAAACCTATCCCTCAATGTTAGCGATTTTGGGTATAATGCCCACCACAGTAAGCAGGTGGGGTCCCATAAATTCAGATTATCTACGGCATTCTGTCTCTAATGGGTGACGACGGTCGCTCTTATATCTTAATATTGGGGCTCGCCCTATTATTAGCAATGATAGGGGATTGGGACTTACCCATTTGTTTATTTCAAAGGTTCTATTAGCCCTCGCTCTATGCTCCATGATCTTAGCTAAAACACTAGAACATCTGAGGGGCCTGCCAGGGACACCGTCTGCCGAGGTTACGGGTAGTTTGAAAGAGATACCGCGGCCCCGGAAAGTAAAGGGCAATATAAATAAATAAAATAAATAAAATTTATTCAAGTAAAACTATGATTTACATTAATCGTCATAGAGGAAAATTAATTCTAACTATAATGTAGACCTGCCTGATCTAGGTTTATGAAAACCTGTGTTTCAGGCCATCAATTTACGTCAAACATTTTAAAAAGAGGACATTAGTAAATTTATTAGTAGCTAACTTATAGAGACATATTATTATTTTCAACGACTTAACAAGTAATTATTTAGGTATATAATATTAAGACTTCTATATTATTAAATATTATGTTATTTTATCGAATGTAAGATTAACGAATAATGTTAAAATTGATAGAGTAGATTAGGTCAACAGTGAGACTTTTATTAGAGTGTGTACATACAGACTTTATTTCACAATTTCTAGTAGTTTTTCCGTGTCTGCATAATTGTGTTTTGCAAGGTATTCCTGAACTAGTAGATTACACCTATTATAACTTAAACTATAAATCTTTAGTACTCTGTTAAACTGGTTATATAAGGATCATGGGTGGGTTTTTCGTCAGTACAAGTCTGACACTCCCCCCCACTCCGCCCAGAGCGGGGGAAATTATTTGTTGAAGTCCCATCCGCATAAATAAGGGGGTCGTTTTGGGGAACTGTCTCTTGTTATGTAGACGTTTAAAAAATACTGATTATCAAACTAATTTGACTTTTTAATTTGATTCATGTAGATGGAGTTTCTTGCCCATTCTTCTCAATAGAGATCTACGCTTTGCAATGGTCAACTACAGTACTTTCACAGTTATTATGTCTTGTGACTGGGACTGTAGCTTAATTTCATTGTTGTCATTGTATCGACAGTTCAAAGTGCCTGTAACTGGACTACCTGGGAAGTATACTCTATCAAATAAAAAAATAATTTTGCAAATTGGTCCAGGCGTATTAGAGTAATCGGAGAAAATACATTAAAAAAAAAAGTGTGTGTGTCAGCTCCGACGCACGACTGGAGTTTACTCCTTAAGTACAAAAATATCACTGACGGACGACAAATTTCATAAAGCGCCATCTAGTAATATTTAAAAACAAAATAGGTGCATGTGCACCAAAAACGTAACGAGGTCATTCAAGGTCATTCATCAGTAGATTTTACACCTCACATTTTTCTCATACCGGGCGTCTTATATATGAAAATCGATTCTTAAGGAGTAAACTTCAAAAAATGATTCTGACGAATTGAGAACCTCCTCCTTTTTTTGAAGTTAGTTAAAAAACCGACCTCTAAGTAAAATAATGCTTGCATGCACTTTATTTTCCTTTGTTTTCAATTCTTACTCCGAAGTTCCCACATATTATTAACCCGCCACCCCCATATTTACCCCCCTCGCCATAAGTGACGTGGGGTGGGTGTTCTATACATCCATCACTCACGCTGATATCCGCAGCGTGTCCCAAACAGGGCTCAAATAACTGTTTACTTCATAACAAGATTGATAGGAATAAAAAAACAAAAGCCTGCGTAGAATAAGGCAATTAGGATCGCTCCTTATTGCAAGGGATTTTTTTATTGTTTTTTTTTTGTTTTTCAAAAAACGTTGCTCCACACTAGAAATTTCTCCTGTATCGTGGGTGCGTTTACAAAACATACACAAACAGCCGGACCCGAAACAACTATCTGCAGGTCATATAAATATTTGTTCCGTGCGGGAATCGAACCCGCGACACGCAGCGCAGCAGTCGATCGCTCAGCCACTGCGCCAACCGTGTCGTCATATGATTGTTGAACTGTGCTACCCCGAATTTAACGCGAGCGAAGCCGCGAGCAAAAGCTATAATCAAATAAGTTTGACACTCCCCCCCGTGTCAAACTTTAACTGACTAAAACCCACCCATGATCCTTCTTTTGCCCTTTATGTTCCAGGGTCGTGGTTTTTCTTTTGAACAACCCACAACCGCTACAGGATGAAAACCTACGTGTTATATACTCCTCGTTTTGAGGGCTTTTAAACGATATTTCATTTCCTTAACAAAAATAAACATCATTTACATGTCAAAGTGTGTGTTATCTACATATATCTGCCCACCTCCTTAGGGAATCACGCGTGATATTACACCACTAGCGGCATGCCCATATTATCACGGTTATGTTAATGTCAGCGAGGATAAAGAGATAATTGTTATATATTACCAGATAATCTGCTGAAGCTGTATTTCATGATAATATTGCTGTACAGTTATAAAATAACTTGAACATAAAATAATGTGAACTTTCCGAAGCAGTCTGTATATTTATTTATTCACTAGCTTTTGCCCGCGGCTTCGCTCGCGTTAAATTTGGTAGCGCCTTATTGATTTGTAATAGCAACGCTCTTTTTTCCCGTTTCTTCCTCATATCCCACACTTTTTTTTTTTTAAATAGTCTATGTCCGTCTCCTGGTTCCCAACTATCTCTGTACCAAAATTCATCAAAATCTGTTTAGCTATTAAAGTGTGAAGAGGTAACAAAGAAACAAACTCACTTTCGCTTTTATAATATTAGTAAGGATAGGGATTACACGCTAGGCTTATAACTAGTGAGTACATGACCCTGTTAGGGCGCAGCAAAATGTCTTAAAACTAATAAAATTATATTGCAGAATATATCACGTATGGTAGAAACTTTCACAATATTATATTAATTAAACTTATATCTAGCCATAAACAACATAAACAATATTCTTTAAACTTATATCTAACCACAAACATTTAGCACATATATAATATAAAATGCTGTGTGTGTCTATATTAACAGTTTCATTGGTCTTGCGGTCGCAAGCGCGATTGCTGAGCACAGAGTCTTGGATTCTATTTGCGCGTCGGGTAAAAAAAACATTGGGTTTTTCTTTTATAAATTGCACTGTAGTATCCCATAGTAGGGCTTAAGTTAGTGGTAGGATACCCCTTCTTTTTTTTTGGGGTTGTAAATCATCAAATAACTTCTCCCGCGCTGGTCGGAGCGGGGGGGAGTGTCAGACTTTTACTGACTAAAACCCACCCATATTCCTTCTATTGCCCTTTACGTTCCGGGGCCGCGGTATCTCTTTCGAACAACCCGCAACCCCGGCAGGCGGAGGCTCTGGCAAGCCCCTCTGCTTGGTACGATACCCCTGTGCTTCAGAAACCACGTTAAGCCGTTGACCCTGCGCCTGACCTCTCTCCGGACGTGTCGAGTTTCTGTCCCATCGGAATATAAGAGTGACGGAACAGATAGTGCACCTGCGCCTGCGCACACACGCCTGCATTATAATATCTGTCGCGCCGTGATCGAGAACTGTCAGGAAGACTACGTATAAAATGAATCACCCATCCACGGATTGATTTCATCAAGCTTTACTCTATTTTAACTCACTACTAATGCGTCTACTACTGAAATGGATGACCAGTGTCCTATTCTTAGACTGGCCGCACTATACCTTAGCTTAATTTTGATCATTTGACTATCACGTAGACACGAGCTCCTATTTCATATTTTTTCTGCCCTTGTCCTTGGCCTTGTCGGCGCAACACATTTTCTTCTTCCATTCTCCCCTATCAGACGTCACGGCATCATTTACTCCTTTCTTCTTCATATCATTCCTTACACAATCCATCTATTTTTTTTCTTTGACCTTCCTCTCCTTCTCGATCCATCAACATTCATATCTATCACTCTTTTAGTCACATGCGCTTCGTGCCTCCGCATAACATCCCTTTATTTTTTTTTTCTGTGACAGGCGCCACTTTCAAACTTCCTCTAATATATAAACATCTATATCAACATTCTCATCTCCGCTACATGCAATCGTTTTTCATCCATCTTTATAACAGCCCAAAATTCTGACCCATACAGTACGACAGGCCATTTGTAGATCTTTGACAGTCGTTACAGGTAGTCAGTGTTCCGAAAATCTGGCAACCAGTCATGCATTACCCAGTATTAACTGGGTTGTGGAGGTCAGATAGGCAGTCGCTCCATGTAAAATACTGATATTCAGCTGCATCCGGTTAGACTGGAAGCTGACCCCAACATAGTTGGGAAAAGGCTAGGCAGATGATGACAGTACGACAGGCCTAATCACGATAAAATACCACAATATACTCTTTATTGTAGTTCTAAACTAGAAAGATAAACATGATATTTTATTATCTATCTCATAAATGCAAAGAGACACAAATGTTTCTCGTAGAACGTGCTACGGCGTAGGCATGTCGTAGTGGGTCTACGAGAATGCTACGGCGTAATAGTTTTATTTGCTGAATAGTGTTCTAGTTTTGTGCTTAGAATTTATTTAGAAAGGGTTTCAATTGTATTGGAAATTGAAGTTTAGGTATAACTAGCTTTTACCCGTGTTTTTTCCTGTTTTGATGCTGTATATTAGTATAAGATACTATTAGGGATAAAATATGTATATGTAAAGTCGTAATAATTATTATGGTCCACTTTTTGTCAAAATCTATTTTGTCGTATATGTGTCGTAATACTATGAAAAATTAACAAACAGACTATGACGATAGAGACATTACCCAGGAAAAATTCCTTGATTTCGGTTAAAATATATAACTTTTATAATACACACAGACTGGGTAAGTAGATAGAGTAAGTAATAGCCCTTCTGGCTGTCTTTATAGACAGAATCCTAAAAAAAAATGCGAGGTTTCCGTACAAATTGGCAATGTATAGAATCAATTCTCTAGTATTGTATAATTATTAAGCCCATATGTGAGTGCTATGTATTATCATTGACTTGACGAAGCCCTGGTGGTTGATAGTGTCATGCTCACTTAATTGTCTCGCTGATGGTGGCGGGTGTGTCGGGTCATTTAGCTCCCTTCAAAATGGTCGAGCTGAATGGGGCTGATCCATACGTCATGTTCGTGAACGGGCGCTGTCAGTTGGGACTAGTCTTTTTTTTAGCTACCACGGTCATTTTTAAACTTATTTAGATTTAAAATTAAATTTTGCTTTTTATTTACTCTGGACGCTCTTACTGTGCACGTCTTTCTACATCGTTCTCACATATTTGTATTATCTCAACATGAATGATGTAAATACGATTTTGTAAAACTATTCTAATTTAAAAGAGTGTCCATGGAGTTTCTTGCCCATTCTTCTCCATAGAGATCAACGCTTTGGAATGGGCAACTACAGTACTTTCACAAGTTATTATGCCTTGTGACCGAGACTGTAGATTCATTTTGTTTATTGACATTCAAAAGTGCCTGTAATGGTCTAATTGAAATAAATGATTTGATTTGATTTGTAGATAGTAATTAATGAAAGTACCAAATATTGCTCTAACAAAAAGATAAACTGTATTGAAGGACAAACTTAATTTAGCCATTAGAAAACTGTGTCCCCATACATCGCCAACCGTAATTAAGTTTGTTATCTCATTTTAAAGGGTCCGTACCTCGAAAGGAAAAAAACAGAATCCTCATAGGATCACTTTTTTGTGCGTTTGTCCGTCTGTCGCGTTTCCGATAAAGGCCAAATGAAGGCACATAGGTGGATTTGAGGCGCACATAAAACTTGTTGTAAATAAAAATATCACCAAGCGCAGTATTTAATAAAATAAAACACGTAAGATCAAAAACTATTGTTTTATAATGATGATGGATTAATCGATTTCTATGTTTTTTGAATGTGTTCTGTGTTGATTTTTTTTATATTACTTATTTACTTTAATTAGTCCATTTATTGTTTTCTATACATATAATTAAATTTTTAAATATTTCTTAAAAACAAAAAATAAAAAACATTTAAAAATGTAAAAATAGTAGCCCACCGGTATCGGGAACAGGGTCCAAGCTACCGGCGGTCAGGGCTCCAGAGAAAGGAACCTCCTAACAATACGAGCCGTGTCCAGGAGCACCGCTTTCTGTATCAAGCCCTTGATCCAGCTGCCTAACGAGAGCCTCCTCAGGTGTTGGTCGAGGCTCTTGGCAATTAAGCCATTGGCAGATACGACTATCGGCACAATGATCGCTGAGTCCACATCCCACATGTCGACAACCTCGCGAGCCAAGTCAATATACTTGATTTGCTTATCTTTCTCGGCTTTCACGAGGTTCTCATCATGCGGGACTGTTATGTCAACAATCATTGCGCGCCGCTCTGATCGATCCACCACCACTATATCAGGCTTGTTGGCAACAATAGTCCTGTCAGTGATGATGGATCGATCCCAGTACAATGTGATATTGCCATGTTCGAGAACTGGGTCGGGCTCATACCTGTAGTACGGCACTTCCGATTCCACAAGGCTATATTTTAGAGCAATTTACTTTTATTATTATTAAGATTTAGTATGTTTAATAATAACATGCTCTGATATTTGTATGCCATTATATGGTAAAACATGTAATTTCACAATACTGTAGTTATAAGACCCTATGTACCATGTTTTTACACAAATAAATTATTCTTATTCATATTCTTATTCTGTAGGTTAAACAAAACTCATATAATCGGTAGAATACTACAAACTGAACACCGAGAGTTTAAATGTTGGCATTTAAAGCGTCATAGTTTTTAGGCATTCAATTAGGTGTCACTTACTGAAACAATAAAAGGACATGAGTACTACAGTAATAGTTTCTTAAAACCACATCACCAATTCACTTTGTCAACATAAAGAACAATAACAACCAAAATGCCGCATTAAAACGTAAACTAAAACAACAACATTGCGAAACTATTTCGTGGAAAGTTACGAAATTCGCTCGAACGAAACTCGTAGCGGGTTTCAAACGAGAGTTGCTACGGCGTAGCACACTCGTAGCTCCGAGCTACGCTGTAGCACGGTGAAGTATTAACTTACGCGCGTTGCTTTGCAGGTCAAGTGGGAATGTGGGAACAGAATTAATGTTATTTAATCCACATTTTTGAACTGTTTTAGTACGAGAACCTACTAATTATATGCAGTTATATTATAGACATACCCGTATACCGCCTTGCAAACCTATTACATCCTTAACTCCACCTCTTCGTCGTACAGTATCTGGTACTAATTCCCCTATACCCCGCATATGCAAACTCATAAACGATCGCAGCGACCTGGTTGACGTCCACGCGGACTCAATACTGACGTTTGTCAGACGTCATTATTTTAAGTATTTATTAAGTAATTAATCCTTACTAATATTATAAAAGCGAAAGTGAGTTTGTTTGTTTGTTTGTTTGTTTGTTACCTCTTCACGCTTTAATGGCTACACCGATTGTGATGAATTTTGGTACAGAGATAGTTGGGAACCAGGAGACGGACATAGGCTAATTTTTATTTAAAAAAACTGGGATGTGAGGGAGAAAGAGGGAAGAAAAGGAAAAACTTAGCGTTGCTATTACAAATCAATAAGGCGCAAGGGGAACTGTGTTACCTCGAATTTAACGCGAGCGAAGCCGCGGGCAAAAGCTAGTATAATAATATATACGCCCACGTAAATAATAATTACTCCCGCGGCGTCACCCGCGTGATATCGAAAAAAAAAGTATCATTTGTGTTATTCCAAACTATAATCTACCTTTGTGCCAAATTTCATCAAGATTTGTTCAGTAGTTTTTTCGTGAAAGAGGATCAAACATACATCCATACTCACAAACTTTCGCATATATGTGTATGTGTCACGACATGCGTTGCAATGCAATTTCCTACCATTCTACCTACCCTACCTACAATACCTATCCTACCTACCCTATCTTTTAAGTTGGATCAAACTGCACACGGTGTGCAAATTTAATTTAAAATCGGTTAAGTAGTTTAAGAGTCCATCGCGGACAAACAACGTGACACGTGATTTATTATATTAAGAAGATTAGTAGGACCTATCCTACTAGGATACTAGGTAGGATTTAGAATTTAAGTACACTGAATTTTAAAAGTTACACTTTTAACTACAGAGAGCACTTTGCATTGTGGTGTTTGCCTGTAACGGTTGTACAGTGAGACTTAAGACACAATTATTTGTATGTTCCTGTCTTTAGAATATCTGTAACGACTGTTGGTGAACCTTATTAAATCCTTATTAATATTATAAAAGCGAAAGTGAGTTTGTTTGTTACGTCTTCACGCCTAAATGGCCTAACCGATTTAAATGAATTTTGGTACAGAGATAGCTGGGATCCTGGAGACGGAGATAAGCTAAAAGAAATAAGAAAAAGGGGAGATTGACGGAAGAAAATTATTTTATTTTCGATCATTACGCGAATTAAAGTTAGCGTTAGCCCAAAGTCGTGGACGGAGGCAAGTAAATAAATAAATAAATGTTATCCGAGGGAAAACATAGTGAACACATAACATCACTTCTGTGAACCCCGATGAGTTAAGCAGAGGTATTAAATAATACACACACATTTTGCAAGTTAAGTTTTTTAGTCACATGAAATGGGGGGCGTTTGAAGGAGAAAGGAGTAAATGATGCCGTGACGTCTGATAGGGGAGAATGGAAGAAGAAAACGTGTTGCGCCGACCCCAAATAGAATGGGACAAGGGCGGGAAAATGTGATGATGTTTGGGGACGAGCCTATTTCTAAACGGCCACAAAACCGTATTCCGTGGTTGCTTAAGAGAAGTTTCTGATGGAAAAACTCTTTCCCCGATATGGGAATCGAGCATAGATAAAAAAAGGTCATATAATGGTTACCTTTTTACCCTATAAGAAACAATAGTAAGTTTTTAAAAGTACCCCTTTTATTTGCGGATGCGAAATCATCAAATAAATTTTCCTGCTCTCGGCGAGGGGGGAGGGTCGGACTTGAACTGACTAAAACCCACCCATGTCCCTTCTATTGCCTTTTATGTTCCGGGGCCGCGTATCTCTTTCGAACAACCCGCAACCCCGACCAGCAGTGTCCCTGGCAGGACCCTCTGCTTTGCTGACATCTCTTTGAGGCGTGCGTTCTCCTGTATCGTAGATGTGTTTACAAACATTAAAATTCAAATACACAAACAGCCAGACCCGAAACAACCACATGTAAGTCAAACAAATATTTGTTTCGTGCAGGGATCAAACCTGCGACACGCAGCGAAGCAAACAACCGCTCACCCACTACGCCAACCGTGCCGTCGAACAAATTGTTCATTAATACAGACACAGGTATTATTTAAATTTTTATTTCTCCATTTAGTTTAATTAAAACTTCAATAATATTCCCTTTATAACGATATCATAAAAGTTAGTATATTAAGTTACTAGCTTTTGCCCGCGGCTTCACTCGCGTTAAATTCGTGGTAATACAGTTCCCCTTTCCTGATTTGCAGGTACCTGCCACCTGTAGTTTCGGCCCTAGCGCCTTATTTATTGTAATAGCAAAGCTAAGTTTTCCCTTTTCTTCCCCGTTCTCCCTCATATCTCAATCTTTTTTTAAAAAAAAGGGTCCCAACTATCTCTGTACCAAAATTCATCAAAATTGGTTTAGCCATTTTGGTGTGAAGACGTAACAAACAAACAAACTCACTTTCGCTTTTATAATATTAGTATGGGTCATAAAAGTTAGTATAAGTTATTAAAACACTCGGTGTTATATTCTGAGCTAAATTAGTTTTTAGTTTATTTTCGTTAGGTAGTCAGGTTTATAGGATCATTTACATAAGCTTTTGGCCTCATTAATGAATATCAAATCAAATTAAAAGTCATTTATTCAAACTAGACTGAAAATCAGCACGTTTTGAATGTCATTACACAAGACAGTCTCCCAAATTTCCCAAAAGCCCCTCGCCACTTCCTAGTGGTTTAGCTGGGAAGAAGAAGTGGCGGAACAAACTCACCAGCAACACAACTGTCTGTCAGGTTAGAAGAACCAGATTATACACAACCCCATCTCATGCGGCATCACACTCCAGCGCGGTAAGTATCAATCTTTATATTTTGCTATTTTCCTTTTTTTATTTTTGACTAGCTTTCGCCCGCGGCTTCGCTCGCGTTAAATTCGGTATAACACACCAAGCAGACCTGTAGTTTTTGCTCTTGCGCCTGATTGATTTGTAATAGCAACGCTAAGTTTTCCCTTTTCTTCCCTCGTTCTCCCTCATATCCCACTTTTTTAAAATAAAAATTAGCCTATGTCCGTCTCCTGGTTCCCAACTATCTCTGTACCAAAATTCATCAAAATCGGTTTAGCCATTAAAGCGTGAAGAGGTAACAAACAAACAAACAAATAAACAAACAAACAAACTCACTTTCGCTTTTATAATATTATAGTAAGGATTAGTAAGGATTTCCTGAACATATTGTTATCTTAAATAACTACTAAGATTATGTAACATACGAAGGGCGGATGCTTCTCAATGTAACTAGCATATGTTATTTAAGTTACTGAACATATATATTTTTTTTTAAGATTATAGTTTAGACCAAAAGTTATGGACGGTGAGCAATGAGTAGCTCACCGTCTTTCTGACCAATGACAACAAGCCACGCGCCCCAAAGCGTCAGCAAAGCAGAGGGGCCTGCCAGGGCCACCGCCTGCCGGGGTTGCGGGTTGTTCGAAAAAGATACCGCGGCCCCGGAACACAAATGGCAAAAGAAGGATGTAATAATAGAAACACAAATTAATAATTTGAGAGACAAGACAGGAGCCATATGGAGGACTATAGATAGATAGATAGAATATTCTTTATTATGTCCACTATACAAATAACAAGAATAACATTAAACAACTTATAAATAGGGTGACACAATGGGCGGTCTTATCGCTAAAAGCGATCTTTTCAAGACAACCTTTGGATGGATTTAAAGGACGAGAAACAGTAATGTAGGTAGCCTGTGGTCGTTCATTTTTCAAAATTAATAGCTATAGTATAAAAAAACAAGTACTTATATATAAATACATATAATATACACAGTCCTCACACATTTTGTAGTATTTCTAACTCATACATCAGATCACATCACACAACCCACACATACACACACACACACACACACACACACACACACACACACACACACACACACACACACACACACACACTACACTCTTACACGAACACATGCTAAAACATTGACAGAAAATCACGCACTTATTATTATTACTCCTCTTATTTAAGTACTAGATTTTGTAAATAGTCTGCCTATTTGGTTTAAAAACTGATACTTTAAAGATATTGCAAATTTAGGCACTACTTTTGTTTTCTTTTCCTAATAAATATTTTAGTGAAATCCTGGTAACCTAAATACAGGCCTTGGCTTAATTTAGGCGTTAGTCTCCCACAAATAAAATATATCATTCCTGTGTTCCTGTACATAACTTAATCGCTTAGACCCTGTGCTAACTGTCGGTTAGCGCAGTGGCCGAGCGATTGACTGCTGCGCTGCGTGTCGCGGGTTCGATCCCCGCACGAAACAAATATTTGTATGACCTACAGGTAGTTGTTTCGGGTCTGGCTGTTTGTGTATGTGAATTTAAATGTTTGTAAACGCACCCACGATACAGGAGAAATTCATAGTGTGGGGCAACGTTTTTTTAAAATATGACGGGCCTGTTGGTCTAGTGGTTAGTGGCCCTGACTGCTGAGCCGGAGGTCGTGGGTTCGATTCCCACCCAGGACAAACTTTGTGTGATGAGCATGATTGTTTGTTCTGTGTCTGGGTGTGATTTATCTATAATATGTATGTATTTATAAATTATATAAGTATGTATATCAGTTGTCTGGTTACAATAACACAAGCTCTGCTTAGCTTGGGATCAGATAGCCGTGTGTGAGTTGTCCCAAGATATTTATTAGATATTTAATTTTAAAAACAAAAAACTGTATCCAGTCCATCCATCACTTCTCTCGTCTTTTGCTCTTCACCTTTCCATACGCCATTAGCAAATCTTTTAACAAAAACATAATAAAGACGTTCTCAAGAATAGTGTCTGTATATATAATAATATATTACGAATATTCTCCCTCACATTAGTGTGGAATTGAAAAGAGCCCTTTGCGATGGAGTCCCGAATTTGTGAGCGACATGGAGCTACGAATTGTTAGAGGGAATATTTTTAAACATATGAGGTATTTTTTATTACCCTATTATTTTACAAGCTGAACCTGAAGGTTGACCCGAGCGTTTGTTATTGTTTGAAACAATCATCTGTACAGCCTTTTCTATACTAATATTATAAAGAGAAAAGATTTGTAGTTTTGTATGTCCTACTTAATTTTATAAATGCATGTTTGTGAAGAATATGGATCGATGTATGGATGTATGGATGTTTGTTACTCTTTCACGTCAAAACGGCTAAACGGACCTTGATGAAATTTGGCACAGAAGTAGATTATAGTCTGGAATAACGCATAGGATACTGTTTTTTCGATTTCACGCGGACGAAGCCGCGGGCACCAGCTAGGAACGAATAAACTCAGAAACTACTGGACCGATTTTTTGAAAAACTGCATTATCACTGAGTAACATAGTATATCTTTCGATCAACTTGCAATTCCGGCAGGTGGTGGCTCTGACAGGCCCCTCTGCTTTGCTGACATCTCATTGAAACACGCGTGGAACACGAACGCGTAGTACACAGACCTACGATGTTTAATACACTGTCGTTATTTTAAATCCTCCTCCACATTTTCTTACCTCCGTGGTCAAAATAGACTGAGTAATGGTAGGGTAATGTGTTAACGTAACAGACATGCTCGCAGTAAATCAGTTGTAACATTTTATTTATTTATTCACTAGCTTTTGCCCGCGGCTTCGCTCGCGTTAAATTCGGGGTAACACAGTTCCCCTTGCGCCTTATTGATTTTGTAATAGCAACGCTAAGTTTTCCCTTTTCTTCCCTCTTACTCCCTCACATCCCACTTAAAAAAAATTAGCCTATGTCCGTTTCCTAGTTCCCAACCATCTGTGTACCAAAGTTCATCAAAATCGATTAAGCCATTAAAGCGTGAAGAGGTAACAAACAAACAAACTCACTCTCGCTTTTATAATATTAGTAAGGATTCATTCTTTTTTTCTTACATTAACTTAGGAAAAAAAAGCATGTAAGAAACTTCGACATAGTTTTTTAAAACATATCGATTCACACAGTTATAAACGAAGACGTTTTTTCCACCCTGATTTCATGCTATTTGATATCCCTACTAATATTATAAAAACGAAAATGAGTTTGTTTGTTTGTTACCTCTTCACGCCTAAATGGCTAAACCGATTTTAATGAATTTTGGTACAGAGATAGTTGGGACCATGAACACGAACAAAGGCAATTTTTTTTTAAAAAGAGTGAAAAATGAGGTAGAAATTTGGAAAAAAGGGAAAACTTAGCATTGCTATTACAATAAATAAGGCGCAAGGGCAAAAACTACAGGTGGCAGGTACCTGCAAATCAGGAAAGGGGAACTGTCTTATCCCGAATTTAACGCGGGCGAAAGCTAGTTTTTTATAATTTCGCATCTACTCTCCAAATTTCAACTATGTAGTGCTAATAGTTTCGCAGTTAAATGGATATGACATACGGACAGACAGACGACTGGGCAAATGTATAAGGGTTCTGTTTTTGCCATTTGGAAACGAAGCCTAAGCAAATGTAGATGAGGCTTAAGATGGCATCATCATCTGCCTAGCCTTTTCCCAACTATGTTGGGGTCGGCTGCCAGTCTAACCGAATGCAGCTGAATATCAGTATTTTACATGGAGCGACTACCTGACCTCCACAACACCGTTAGTACTGGGTAATACGATACCCCTTGGTAAGACTGGAGACTTTCGGAACACTGACTATCTGTTACGGCTGTCAAAAATCTACAAATGACAGCCGGGACCAACGGCTTAACGTGCTTTCGGAGGCACGGAGGAAACTCGGTATGTAACGGGTGGTCACCCATCCACAGACCAACCTAGGCAAGCGCGGCTTTACTTAAAGATCGACCCGAGAGGCTGCTATTATTTAGCCAGGCTTATGATGACAAAGCTTTAAAAATAACTAGCTTTCGCCTGCGACTTCGCTTGCGTTAAATTCGGTATAACACACCAAACAGACCTGCAGTTTTTGCTCTTGCGCCTGATGGATTTGTAATAGCAACGCTAAGTTTTCTCTTTTCTTCCCTCGTTTTCCCTCATATCCCACTATTTTTAATAAAAATTAGCCTATGTCCGTCTCCTGGTTCCCAACTATCTCTGTACCAAAATTCATCAAAATCGGTTTAGCGGTAAAAGCGTGAAGAGGTAACAAACAAACAAACTTACTTTCGCTTTTATAATATTAGTAAGGATTATTTACCCAAATGTTGTTTTTACTAAAACTACTGCCGTCTCCCTGCATATTAAGTAATATACAGACAGTCAGCTGTACATGTATTACTAATAGATATACATATATATAGTATGTATGTATTGACGGAAGGCCCAATATTTTCTATAGCTGAGATTTTGTGGAAATAGAGGTAATCATGTGTTAGAGCGCTTTTGAAATGAAGTTTGTTTTTTTAGGGCTTGTAGATTCTTATACGCTTGTTAATTTTGTTAACGTATTATTTTATTTTACGTTTTGCAAAGTAAGCAATGACTTATTGTCGGGCCTACGCTGTCCTCTCATACTTAAGTACTAACGCTGTCACAACAACATTGTAAAACCAAATGATTTTAAAAGAGTAACCATGGAGTTTCTTGTTGGTTCTTCTCCATAGGAAACGACCAACCCGAACTGTGCACATTTTCACGATGTTTTATAAATGCTTATGTAGGCTTATGTGAAATAAAAATATTTTGATTTGATTTGATTTAGTCAGCTATCAGTCGAGTTACGCGTGATTAAGTTTTGGGTTAAACACGTTTAACAAGTTCGTTGCATTACGAGATCTATCAGATCTCTTGCAGGACTTTTGTATTGTGCGTTGAATATAATCATGTTGTTTCACTCCTTGCGGGAGGATCTAGCGTGATACGTAAGCGTAATACATCAAAAGCCTAAGGACGACCTCGATTTAGTGCAGCAAATAAGTAATCATCATCATTTCCCTGCCCTTGTCCCACTCTTAAGTGGTCGTCTTTATAATGCACTCAATAAAACTTGCAAAATATATTCTCTACCGAAATCTAAATGTAAGTGTAGGGTTCCGTAGTTTCCCGTCCGTCACAATAAGTGTTCCCAATTATGAGTTTAAAGGTGGAGGAGCGTGCAATGTTGCACGTTCCGCGGTAGGCGCTCCAACAGTTTTTGTACAAAAAAGACAAAAAGTTGTACAAATTACAACTTTTTGTCTTTTTTGTACAAAAACTGTTGTGTCAATCAAGTTCAAAATGATTTTCCTAGAAAGTCCTTATAAAGTTCTACTTTTCAGATTTTTTTCATATTTTCTAAACTTATGGTTCAAAAGTTAGAGGGGGGGGTTAGCTAAAAAAAAACAATTTAAATTAAAAAAAACTGATTTAATTTAAGTTTTCAAACATTACAATAAAAGAGCTATATCTAACTAAACCTATGCCTTTTTAGGGTTCCGTAGTCAACTAGGAACCCTTATAGTTTCGCCATGTCTGTCTGTCCGTCCGTCCGTCCTCGCTTAATCTCTGTGACCGTTAGCACTAGAAAGCTGAAATTTGGTACCAATATGTATATCAATCACGCCGACAAAGTGGTATTGTGCAAATAAAAATTGGAAAAAAATGTTTTATTAGGGTAGCCACCCTATATGTAAAGTGGGAAGTGATACTTTTTTTTAATTTCAACCCTAACGTGTGTTATATTGTTGGAAAGGTATTTAAAAATGAATAGGGGTTTACTAAAATCATTTTTTGATAATGTCTATAATTTCGGAAATAATCGCTCCAAAAGTAAAAAACAATGTGTCCCCCCCCCTCTAACTTTTGAACCATAAGTTTAGAAAATATGAAAAAAATCTGAAAAGTAGAACTTTATAAGGACTTTCTAGGAAAATCATTTTGAACTTTATTGACACAACAGTTTTTGTACAAAAAAGACAAAAAGTTGTACAAAATAATTTCCTCCTCCACCTTTAAACTCATAAGTGGGAACACTTATTGTGACGGACGGGAAACTACGGAACCCTACACTGAGCGTGGCCCGACACGCTCTTGGCCGGTTTTTTTTATATCTATAACAAAGGAAATTTCATAGACTAAAGATATATCTAAAACTTTTAAAACACGGAACTGTAGTTTTTTTATTAATATTCAATTAAAACGTTGTTTACGTTCTTTAACTGAAACATACATATTCCACCTTTTGCCCTTTATGTTCCAGGGCCACGGAATCCCTTTTGAACAACCCCGCACTACCAACAGAAGGGAAATATAGCCTTGACGTTACGCATTCATAACAATTTTCAATACCCGCGAACATATAATTTAAACTGCTCGTAATTAATTTTAGTCACTAAACAATTTAGCTAATGGTCTAAACTGGGTCCGGTTAACATTAGTGGCGTAATATCCGGGCAACGTGGGGTTCACATAGATAGGGATCTTACAGAAGGTTAGTTTATACGAAGATATTAAAAAAGAAACTTTTTCTTATACGCTTGCATCTACATAATATTATTATGTGAAGCGCGACCTTTTTTGGGTGGGAAATCCTTACTAATATCCTTACTAATATTATAAAAGCGAAAGTGAGTTTGTTTGTTTGTTTGTTTGTTTGTTACCTCTTCACGCTTTAATGGCTACACCGATTTTGATGAATTTTGGTACAGAGATAGTTGGGAACCAGGAGACGGACATAGGCTAATTTTTATTTTAAAAAAGTGGGTTGTGAGGGAGAAAGAGGGAAGAAAAGGGAAAACTTAGCGTTGCTATTACAAATCAATAAGGCGCAAGGGGAACTGTGTTACCCCGAATTTAACGCGAGCGAAGCCGCGGGCAAAAGCTAGTGTATTATAAAAGCGAAATTGAGTTTGTGTTTGTTACGTCTTCACGCCTACGTGGCTAAACCGATTTAGATGAATTTTGGTGCAGAGACAGTTGGGACCCTGGAGACGGACATAGACTAACCTTTTAAAGTTAGTCTATGTCCGTCTCCAGTTTTTTTTTTAAAGTGACAAATGTAAAAACAAAAAAATTAAGAAAAGAGAAAACTTAGCTTTGCTATTACAATAAATAAGGCGCAAGGGCAAAAACTACAGGTAGCAGGTACCTGCAAATCAGGAAAGGGGATAAGTTCTTCCGATCTTCTGCTCTGGGCGGAGTGGAAAGGAGTTTCAGAGTTTTGCTGGCTGAAACCCATCCATGTTAATTCTTTTGTCCTTTGTGTTCCGGAGGTGTATCTCTTTCGAACAATCCGTAAGCCTGGCAGGCAGTGGCCCTGGTGGTAGAAAATGGCTTGGAAGAAAGTTTCAGGGAGAAAACATCAAACCAACCCAGCCGTCGCAGAAAATGTTCCGGGCGTCGGGCGCAGTGAGACGGCTCCCCGCCACCATAGACTTGGTTCTGTGAACGGTAAACAATGGATAGCTCATCGTCCAACTACTGAAGGAAGGCCGTGTTAACATCGCGTTTGTGTTCCACGCCCGTCTTAAAGAGATGTCAGCAAAACTCGCCAGGACCATCGCCTGCCAGGGTTGCGGGTTGTTCAAAAGAGATACCACAGCCCTAGAACTTAAAAGGTAAAACAAAGAACATGAATGGGTTTTAGTCAGTAAAACTCTGACACACTCCCACGCTCCAAAGTTACTTGATGATTCTATTAGCCGGCACGGTTTGTTTTAATTAATTTATTTACCTATTAAACTCTTGTTTTTGCTTCTCTGGACGCTCTTAATGAGCTCGTTTTTCTACATCGTTCTCACATGTATTTATAATCTCAACATGAATGATATATCCATGGTTTTCTAAAAATGTGATTTAAAAGAGTGTCCATGGAGTTTCTTGCCCATTCTTCTCCATAGAGATCTACGCTTTGGAATGAGCAACTACAGTACTTTCACAAGTTTTTATGTTTTGTGACTGGGACTGTAGCAGCATCATTTTTTGTCATGACATTCAAAAGTGCCTGTAATGGTCTAATTGAATTAAATGATTTGATTTGATACACCACTCGCAAAACACCCTCGCTAGGAAAAGCGGGTTACTATAAGTCTGATGAACCTTCTGAATCTTATCCTTCTGCTTTGTGGCGTTGGTCCGGTGCGAGTATGGTTTAGCAAATTATTAAAATGTTAGCGGAAATTGAACGCCCAGACGACCGCGTTGCGGCGAGATAGCTAGGGTTGATACAATTGATATATCACACTAAAACGAAAGAGAGAGACGTACAAGGTTGAGCAGTAGAAAATGCCTATGGCATTAAGTCCGTCTCTGTACTTTGTGCTTGAAGTGTTAAATCCTTACTAATAATATTGAAGCGAAATTGAGTTTGTTTGTTACGTCTTCACGCTTAAATCTTTGTACAGAGATAGTTGGGACCCTGAAGTCGGACATAGGATACTTTTTGTCTCTTTCTAACCTCCCACATCCCTAAAATAGGGGGTGGAAGTTAGGTAGGAAGCTAAAAAATGGTATGCGGACTAATTGTCACTAACAAAAACATCGTGATTCATTTTTATTTATTCTGCCCCCAAACTCTTTAAAAGAGGGGATGAAATTTTATATGGGACTTTTCGCAGTTTTCAAGGTAGGAACTAGGAAGCTAAAAATCGGTACACACACTCTTTGTTACCAACGAAAAATACCTGCAAATCAGAAAAAGGGAACTGTGTTACCCCGAATTTAACGCGAGCGAAACCGCGGGCAAAAGCTAGTAATAATTAAAAACTTGAAAGGTGTCAAGGGACACCCGGATGGAACGAAATTATTATTTATTATGTACAAAAAACCTGTATACACTCAACAAAAATAATCGTCGCCACCACACTGTTCAATGTGAAATAGAAAGACGAAACGAAAATAACTGGCTTGCTTTCTATGAGAAAGAAAGAGAGAGAGGCAGAGAAACACGCGCACACCGCACGGCTTACAACTATACCAAAAATTGTCGTTACAACTTTTGGTCTTAATTTTCTCCGTCTAGCCCCCTTTCGCAACGCGCGATAAGGAACTTCATTAAATATAAAAGACTAGCTTTCGCCCGCGGCTTCGCTCGCGTTAAATTCGGTATAACACACCAAGCAGACCTGTAGTTTTTGCTCTTGCGTCTGATTGATTTGCAACGCTAAGTTTTCCCTTTTCTTCCCTCGTTCTCCCTCATATCCCACTTTTTTTAAATAAAAACTGGAGACGGACATAGACTAACTTTAAAAGGTTAGTCTATGTCCGTCTCCTGGTTCCCAACCATCTCTGAACCAAAATTCATCACAATCGGTTTAGCCATTAAAGCGTGAAGAGGTAACAAACAAAAATAACTCCGAATTTATATACACGGACTTCGAAATTCATTCTTTAATTTGAAAAGCATGAATTTGGGATGTAACACATAACATTACAAACCATCACGCTTGTTGTCTCCATGACGTATACGTTATAGTACAGCTACATTTTTAATTTGATCTTGGTTTTGCCCGCGGCTTCGCTCGCGTTAAATTCGGGGTATCACAGTTCCCCTTTCCTGATAGATACAGTTCCTCTTTATCCCTCATATCCCAATCTTTTTTTTAAAAAAATAGCCTATGTCCGTCTCCAGTGTTGTAACTATCTCTGTACCAAAAATCATCAAAATCGGTTTAGCCATTTAGGCGTGAAGACGTAACAAACAAACTCACTTTCGCTTTTATAATATTACTAGCTTTTGCCCGCGGCTTCGCTCGCGTTAAATTCGGGGTAACACAGTTCCCCTTGCGCCTTATTGATTTGTAATAGCTACGCTAAGTTTTCCCTTTTCTTCCCTCTTTCTCCCTCACATCCCACTTTTTTTTTTTAAAGTAGCCTGTGTCCGTCTCCTGGTTCCCAACTATCTCTGTACCAAAATTCATCAAAATCGGTGTAGCCATTAAAGCGTGAAGAGGTAACAAACAAACTCACTTTCGCTTTTATAATATTAGTAAGGATAATTCATAAAATAAACCTACAGTCTTGCGACAACCCTACACAACGGGGCGGAGGACGAAGTGTGATGTAATGTCGGAAATGAGCTCAATGACGTGATGAGCATCACCGATGATTACAGCGAGGATTACTTAGTTTATTTTATTTTATTTATTTGAGACAAAAAATAGGAGCTCGTGGCTAAATGGCTCGGGCCTACGCTGTCCTCTCATACTTAAGTGCTAACGCTGTAACAACAACATTGTAAAACCAAATGATTTTAAAAGAGTAACCATGGAGTTTCTTGCCGGTTCTTCTCCATAGGAAACGACCAACCCGAACCGTGCATCTTTTCTCGACTTTTTTAAGTGCCAATGTAGGCCTATGTAAAATAAAAATATTTTAATTGATTGATTGAAATAACAGCAGCCGCTCAGGTCGATCTTTAGGTTAAGCCGCGCTTGCCTAGGATGGTCTGTGGATGGGTGACTACCCGTTACATACCGAGTTTCCTCCGTGCCTCGGAAAGCACGTTAAGCCGTTGGTCCCGGCTGTCAATTGTAGATCTTTGACAGTCGTTAGAGATAGTCAGTGTCCGAAAAGTCTGACAACCAGTCTTACCCATAGCAATCGTATTACCCAGTACTAACTGGGTTATGGAGGTCAGATAGGCAGTCGTTCCATGTAAAATACTGGTATTCAGCTGCATCCGGTAAGAATGGAAGCCGACCTCAATATAGTTGGGCAAAGGCTAGGCAGATGTTGAGTTTAAGTACAATAGTAAAATATTTAAAACGCATAACCTACACCATTGTCTACGGATTAACGACGATATTAAAGAAGGAAATAAGGAAACGGACGTATATGTATAGAAAAGATGTTTTAAAAAGGACAAAATTTTAACAAACAAACACACTTTCGCTTTTATAATATTACTAGCTTTTGCCCGCGGCTTCGCTCGCGTTTACGTCGGGGTAACACAGTTCCCCTTTCCTGATTTGCAGATACCTGCTACTTGTAGTTTTTGCCCTTGCGCTTTATTGATTGTAATAGCAAAGCTAAGTTTTCCCCTTTCTTCCCTCTTTCTCCCTCATATCTCAATCTTTTTTAAAAAAAAGCCTATGCCCGTCTCTAGGGTCTTAACTATCTCTGTACGTCTGTACCAAAATTCATCAAAATCGGTTTAGCCGTTAAGGCGTAAAGACGTAACAAACAAACAAACACACTTTCGCTTTTATAATATAAAGTAAGGATTCATTATTTTGCTGCCAGCCTGGGCACTTTTTCTGTTGACTGTGATGCGGACGAATGTTTAGACGCCCTTTAATTATTTTACCATTTTTATACTTGTACATATTTTTATTATTATTTATTTATACACCACAAATTTATAGCACCTTTACAGACATTTCCAATACGATGCTATAAGACATCAAATTATACAACATACCAAAAACAAAAATACACGTTAATTAAATTAAAAATAAATTAATACTTTTCTTAATTAAACATGGCAAAGCATATTGATTAAAATTATACTTAACGAGTCATCATTAAGAGAGGTGGGCACCCCTCTCTATTACGATCTGGGCCCTACGAAGAAATCTCGGCAGGTTTTGCCCAAATATGTCTTCCGACAATGTTAATGTCTATTTATAGTTTGTAAATAATAGTCTTAAGTTTTTTTAAATATTGTTGAATAAAAAAAAAACCTCAGTTAACACAATAATTTACCAGAATTAAATCCAGACATTAAAACCCCACATAAACAAACTTAACAATCCCTTGCAGTTCCAACCACAAAACAATCTCTTCCTAATCTTAAACTTACAACCCTCACAAGAAACTATCCCTTAAACAACGTGCAGACTTCAGAAGTCGCGGCTTCGGAAGTCTCAGAACATTCAAATGAGATGAACTTACTCAAAGACTTTCAGTTGTAGCTTCCACTGGATTATAAGATCGATGGCACGCTGGCTGTTTGTGGCGCCACGAAGTTAGCGAATAGCGCTATTGAGGGTCAAATTTTGGGATGTTTTTTAGAGTTCCCCAATTCAAAAGGAAAAACAGAATCCTTATAGCAGGGGTGGCTAAATGGGTTGCGGGTTGTTCGAAAGAGATACCGCGGCCCCGGAACATAAATAGAAGGAACATGGGTGGGTTCCCTACCTCAAAAGGAAAAATGGAACCCTTATAGCAGGGGTGGCGGGTGGCTAAATGGGTTGCGGGTTGTTCGAAAGAGATACCGCGGCCCCGGAAAATAAAGGGCAATACAACGAACATGGGTGGGTCGTCAGTACAAGTCTGACACTCCATATCACTCCTTCATCATAATAAGTACTAAAATGGCATGTCTTTTTAATAGTTTTAAAAGTAACGAGTGAAAGAACGAAACTTCCTAACACAAGTATATTTTTACTTAAATGGAAATTCCTAAATACATAAATCCTGACTTAATATTATCGCGGCTTCGCTCGCGTTAAATTCGGGGTACCACAGTTCCCCTTTCCTGATTTGCAGGTAACTGCTACCTGTAGTTTTTGCCCTTATTAATTGTAATTACAAAGCTAAGTTTTCCGTTTTCTTCCCTCTTTCTACCTCATTTCCCACTTTTAAAAAATATAAGCCTGTATCTGTCTCCTGAGTCTCAACTATCTCTGTACCAAAATTCATCAAAATTGGTTTAGCCATTAAGGCGTGAAGACGTAACAAACAAGCAAACTCACTTTCGCTTTTATAATATTAGTAAGGATGTTTGCGTAGAATGACGTTAGTTTGATGTACAGACGCCTGCACATCAAGCTACTACAATCTGTCAGATTTCTTTGATAGATTTTCGTCATTATTTCTAAAGTATTAGGTTCAAGGTTCATTGGGAAAAATTGTCAGTTTCGGGTAGCTTGACCTGCAGGCGTCTGTACAAAATGCATGGTTGAGGGCTCTCCTATTTCGTGGCCCCTAGCCTGTAATTCCAGCTTTTGAACTATTCCAATAATATCTGCTACGTCACGGGTACGTCAACTATGTAGAACGTATTGTTCTATGTATATGTGACGGGCCTGTTGGTCTAGTGGTTAGTGGCCCTGACTGCTGAACCGGAGGTCGTGGGTTCGATTCCCACCCAGGACAAACTTTGTGTGATGAGCATGATTGTTTGTTCTGTGTCTGGGTGTGATTTATCTATAATATGTATGTATTTATAAATTATATAAGTATTTATATCAGTTGTCTGGTTACAATAACACAAGCTCTGCTTAGCTTGGGATCAGATAGCCGTGTGTGAGTTGTCCAAAAAAAAAATGTATAGTCAATACAACAAATAGGTAAGCAACCAAGCCAGTCAGATACAGTTGAGATTTTCTTAAAAATATCATAAACGTTTTCGAATAAATAAAATTAAATCATTTAATTCCGGTACTTATAACCCACTGGCTGGTGTTCGCGACTTCGTCCGCGTGATATTGAAAAAAGTCTATGTGTTATTCCAGACTATAATCTACCTCTGTGCCAAATTTCATCAAGATCCAATCAAACGCGAATGTTTGAATAGATGTATATCTATCAACACGCGATAGAATCCGCGGGGCGCAGCTAGCATTAATATAAGCCATGCCAGTAAATGAGAAATAAAGACGACATAATTATAACGATAAATTCTGAAATGAATTTCCTTCAAAACCTTTTCCCAAACATAAGCATTTCAGGAATAAATTATAATGAAAATTAACTCAATTAAATAGTAACATCTGGTGCCTGTTATAATGCATACTTTCGAGTTACAGTTATTATCAACTAGCTTTTGCCCGCGGCTTCGCTCGCGTTAACTTCGGTAGCGCCTTATTGATTTGTAATAGCAACGCTAAGTTTTCCCGTTTCGTCCCTCTTTCTCCCTCATATCCCACTCTTTTTTTAAAAAAAAATAGCCTATGTCCATCTCCTGGTTCCCAACTATCTCTGTACCAAAATTCATCAAAATCGGTTCAGCCATTAAAGCGTGAAGAGGTAACAAACAAACAAACAAACAAACAAACTCACTTTCGCTTTTATAATATTAGTAAGGATAACTAATTGAGTTTAATTGGTTCATTCGTTTCATAATTTGCGTTTGTGTTATTGTCTGTAATTATTATGTTGTAATAAATATATCTTAACGCGTGGGACCCAGTAGGGTCAGGCAGGTTTATTTGAAATCCCACTAATTCCTACTAATATATAATCCTTACTTCTATAATATTACTAGCTGTGCCCAGCGGTTTCACCCGCTGAGGTTTAGGGGTATGAAAAATAGATGTTAGCCGATTCTCAGACCTACCCAATATGTACCCGATATTTCATAAGAATCGGTCGAGCCGTTTTGGAGGAGTACGGTAACTAACATTGTGACACGGAAATTTTATATATTAGATAAAAGCGAAAGTGAGTTTGTTTTGTTGGTTTGTTACGTCTTCACGCCTTAATGGCTAAACCAATTTTAATGAATATTGGTACAGAGGTAGTCAGGACCCTGGAGACGGGCATAGGTTACTTATTTTTTTTTTAAATTGAGATATGACGGAGAAATATATAACGGAGGGCAGAAAAGGGAAAACTTAGCATTGTTATTACAATAAATAAGGTGCAAGGGCAAAAACTACAGGTAGCAGGTACCTGTAAATCAGGAAAGGGGAAATGTTTTACCCTGAATTCAACGCGAGTGAAGCCGCGGGCAAAAGCTAGTATATTATATTCCTACTTAATCCTTACTAATATTATAAAAGCGAAAGTAAGTTTGTTTGTTTGTTTGTTTGTTACGTCTTCACGCCTAAATGGCTAAACCGATTTTGATGATTTTTGGTACAGAGATAGTTACAACACTGGAGACGGACATAGGCTATTTTTTTTTAAAGATTAAGATATGAGGGATAAAGAGGAACTGTATCTATCAGGAAAGGGGAACTGTGATACCCCGAATTTAACGCGAGCGAAGCCGCGGGCAAAACCAAGATCAAATTAAAAATGTAGCTGTACTATAACGTATACGTCACGGAGACAACAAGCGTGATGGTTTGTAATGTTATGTTACATCCCAAATTCATGCTTTTCAAATTAAAGTATGAATTTCGAAGTCCGTGTATATAAATTCGGAGTTATTTCGCTCTCGGACCGTGATCGTCGGTAGAGCGGAGAATGCCCGATACCTCGTTAGCTAGAAACACTTTTATACACCACGAAGAAGAAACAGAAAACCAACTGTTGTTGTGCAAAAATGAATGTCAATCTTAATGACAGGCCTGTTGGTCTAGTGGTTAGTGGCCCTGACTGCTGAGCCGGAGGTCGTGGGTTCGATTCCCACCCAGGACAAACTTTGTGTGATGAGCATGATTGTTTGTTCTGTGTCTGGGTGTGATTTATCTATAATATGTATGTATTTATGAATTATATAAGTATGTATATCAGTTGTCTGGTTACCATAACACAAGCTCTGCTTAGCTTGGGATCAGATAGCCGTGTGTGAGTTGTCCCAAGATATTTATTATTTATTTTATTATAATGCCATGGAAGTTGGGTAGATCTTTGGTGTGGGATGCAACTTGTGTCGACACCCTTGCACCATCCCATCCTCCTAGCACAGTGGGTTGCGCTGGAGCTGCTGCTGCAGGTGCTGAAAACCTCAAACGGCGCAAATATCACAATTTGATTGGTAATTATGTTTTTGAGCCGTTTGGGGTTGAAACACTAGGGCCATGGGGTCCGAGTGCCCATGTAGTATTTCGAGAAATCGCCAAGCGGTTGGTCGACTCTTCTCGTGATCAGAGGGCTGGCCTAGTTTTTGCGCAAAAAATAAGCATTGCCATCCAACGCGGTAATGCTGCCAGCCTTCTGGGCACTTTACCTGTTGACTGCGATGTGGACGAATTTTTCGACTCCCTATATTTTACAATTTCTTTTGTATATGACGGCGCTTTGAGGCTGTAAGAGTGTCAAGAAACGTCAAGGAGGATGGTTAACTTTTAAAAAAAAGGGGTTTGACGTTTCTTCGCTCTGATGCAACTCCGGGCTCTTTTGCACGCGACCGTCGAACAAGTAAGCCGTTCGCATCAATTCACGCCGAAGCAAGACGTGTTGGGTGGAGCGTCGTTATACTCCATTTAATTAGAAGTTTCTGATTATGATTTCGTTCATATTTCGTCAAAATAATAATTGTAATGCTAAGTAAATTGTCACTTAACGTGGTTTAATTTCTCCTTGCCCACCTACCCACGATAGCTCGGCAGACATAATGAACCCGGAGAGGTCAGATAATGACCATGTGCCTTTATATATATTTTTATTATTAGTTTGTGTCTATTTATAGTTTGTATACAGGGTGTGGCGTAAGTAGTGGTCCACCGTTCAGGATTCGATGAACCAGATAATTAACTACAACAATTAAAAATTTTAGCCATTTTTACCCAAGGGTTCCGAAAATATTTCCTTTTTGTCTTTTATTTACGAAATTTCTATCTTTTTTTACAAATTTGTTTGTAGTTTCAACAAAAACCATTATTTTTTCATTTTGATTTCTGTTAATTACTGCTGAATACTGGAGCTATCATGATTAATAATGATTTTTTATGTAAATTTAGCTCTTTTGAAGAAAAAGTTGGTTCTTCTATAATTTTAACCCTAATTTTTACATACCATCCAAGTTCAAGGGTGATTTTTGTAAAAAAAACGTACTACACTATCAGTGCCCATTTATTTAATAATATGCCTACTAAATACCGATTTCAAAATGGTATCACTATAACAGATCCTATTATTTATCAAAAAGATATTCAATTTTAATTGAAGAAAAGAAGATTTTCATTAAACTACTTTTTTAAACTTTACTGCGTTAATACTTACGATATTTGCAAAAAAATACACTACAGTGTCAGTGCCCATTTAAAAAAAAACAAATCACTTTATTTATCATTTATTATTAATCTTTGTCATGATTACAATAATTAAAATTAAACAAAATGTTCAAAATGGCCCCCATTCGCAGCTATACACGCTCTGCAACGTCGAATAAACGACCGTTTAAGTCGTCGGGCAAACCCGCTTTCGCTGATTTCTCTAGCAGCTGCCTGGATTCTAGTCCTCAATTGGTCAATGCTTGTGATTTCTTTGCTATAGACTTTTTCTTTTAGGCAACCCCAATAAAAGAAATCTAGGGGATTTAGATCTGGCGAGCGTGGTGGCCACAATATTGGACCTAAGCGCCCTATCCACCTATTTGGATACGCTGTATCAAGGTGCTCTCGTACTCTAACAGCGTAGTGAGCGGGACAGCCATCGTTCTGCAGCCACATCTCTTCTTGGACTTCAGGAACGACACCTTCCAAAAGCGAGGGCAAGTCAATTTGCAAAAAACTTAAATATCTTTCTGCATTTAATGTTTCTGGCAGCTCGTGTGGACCGATTATCTGTCCGTTAATGATTCCGGTCCAAAGGTTTATTTTAAATTGATACTGTGATCTGTCTTGCCTTATGAGATGCGGGTTTTCTAGCTGCCAGTTATGCAAATTGTGTAGATTTAAATATCCATCTTTTTTGCAGGATGACTCGTCGCTCCATAGTATTTTATTAAAAAACTGCGGGTCTTCTCTTATTCTCCGTAGCATTACTCTACAAAATGTTACTCTCAACTGATAGTCTCTTGGTAGCAATGACTGTACCCTTTGATAGTGGTATGGGTACAGTTCATGTCTTTTGAGTATTCGATGTACAGATCTAGTCGATATGCCAGTTCTGCGACTTAAGACACGGACCGATGTTGAAGGATCTTCTGTAACTAAATTCATTACCTCCTCATCATTGTGTCGTCGCGGTCGTCCTTCACCTGCACCGCCTACGCCTGTGCCAGGTATCCTTCCCTCGGTGTATGCGTTATGCACTCTCCCAAAAACTCGGTGGTCTGGATGTCTTCGATCGGGATATCTCTCCCGATAAAGTCGAGCTGCTTCTCTACCGACACCTCTGCATTCGCCATAAATAAAATGCATGTCAGCATATTCGCGCGGTGTGTACCGAGACATTTTTTAATTGTCACTGCACTGCACGTTTGTCCAAATCGTTGAGCAAGCCAAAGTCACCAGTACACGTAGCCAATATCGCAGAGATCACCAAAACAACAAGTCCAATCAGTAGGCAAATTAAACAGAGTCCGGGGGCAGGCAGGGGTAAACAAATGGCGGAGGTAAACACAGGCAGAATAAAAACGAAACGCATACGACGCACGACACGAGTGACGAGATCGTACTAAATCATTTTGAGATTTCTGAAGATTTCAACGTTAGTAATGAAAGAGATAGCAATACCCTACCATATCTCTTCCTTATCACTCCTATTGTGCGTAACTGGATTGCGAGAGCTTCAACCGGTTTTTGTTAACAAAACAAACATGTCTCAGGTAAAAAAAGGGTCAGGGTTTTTTTACCTGACATGTTTGTGCTTCAACACAAATCACATTTGAATTGTAAAAAGTTACATTGTATCCGTTTTTTGAGTTTTAATACGTTTTGTAATAGTATTAACGCAACAAAGTTTAAAAAAGTAGTTTCATGAAAATCTTCTTTTCTTCGATTAAAATTGAATATCTTTTTGTTAAATTATTGGATCTGTTATAGTGATATCATTTTGAAATCGGTATTTAGTAGGCATATTATTAAATGCATGGGCACTGACAATGTAGTACGTTTTTTTTACAAAAATCGCTCTTGAACTTAAAGGTGTGTTAAAAATTAGGGTTAAAATTAGAGAAGAACCAACATTTTCTTCAAAAGAGCTGAATTTACATAAAAAATCTTAATTTATCATGATAGCTCTAGTATTCAGCAGTAATTAACAGAAATCAAAATGAAAAAATAATGGTTTTTGTTGAAACTACAAACAAATTTGTAAAAAAAGATAGAAATTTCGTAAATAAAAGACAAAAAGGAAATATTTTCGGAACCCTTGGGTAAAAGTGGCTAAAATTTTTAATTGTTGTAGTTAATTATCTGGTTCATCGAATCCTGAACGGTGGACCACTACTTACGCCACACCCTGTATAGTAATTAATTTAATATTTTAAGCAAATAAAGAAAATTGATATTCTAAAAAAAAGTCTTATGTCATCTATAATGAAAAACTATGTAGCACAGTAACAACGACATTTGTAATGAATTACATTTAATTTATTAAGTTAATGTCATTTGAAAAATCGTCTTCAGCCTAATTCATTGCAATTCGTAATCAACAATGTCGATAACTTCTTTTAACATATTGCAGTGGCCCCCTTACAAAGTTTGACGACACGGTTGGCGAAGTGACTGAGCGATCGACTGCTACGCTGCGTGTCGCGACTTCGACCCCCGCACGGAACAAATATTTGTATGGCCTACAGATAGGTTTTCCGGGTCTGGCTGTTTGTGTATGTGAGTTTAAATATTTGTAAACGTGTGTGTGTGTGGGGGGGGGGGGGGGGGTTTGGAGTTTACTCCTTAAGAATCGATTTTCATATATAAGGCGCCCGGTATGAGAAAAATGTGAGGTGTAAAATCTACTGATGAATGACCTCGTTACGTTTTTGGTGCACACGCACCTGTCGTACAGTTGAATATTACTAGATGGCGCTTTATGAAATTTGTCGTCCGTCAGTGATATTTTTCGCCGATTAGTTATAATAAATGTATGTAAAATGAATTATTTATATATGTATATTATTTTCATTAATTTGTTAATTTACCCTTTCATATGGTATTAATCTTTTTTCAGTTAAATAAACTCTTTTTGCGTATGTTTAGACAATCGTACTTAAGGAGTAAACTCCAGTCGTGCGTCGGAGCTGACACTCACACTTTTATATATATGCCCACGGACTCAAACGATAACGTCGCTGAGTTTACGGAGTGCCTAAGTGAAATAAGTGCGATAGCAGAAAATCATAACGTGCAATCAGTGATCATACTCGGTGATTTCAACGCTCATCCCGGCGAGCTATTCAGTAATGAACTGTTAAGTTTTTGTGCGGAGCAGCGCTGGACATGCGCGGATCTGGACCTACTGCCGCGAGGTACGTACATTTTCATGAGTGACGCGCACGGTTGCCAACGCTGGCTCGACCATTGTGTAGTGACTGAATCCGCGAGGCGTTTGATCGTTAGTGCAACTGTGTTGTATGATACGTATTGGTCGGATCACATGCCTATACAAATACAGTGTAACTTAAACATGATAACACATACAATTGTAACACCTAATGTGAGCAAAAATAGCACAATATGGGGTGAACGGGATGGTATTGAAATAGATAAATACAGATAAATATGTAATACTAAGTTAAGGGAAATAAATTTTCCGTTAGAATTTGAGGATTGTGCCAACGGGTTTGGTGCAAATGTTAGCCATAAACCCATATTAGATAATATGTACAAAAACATTGTGTGTATACTTACGGAGGCTGCCCAATGTCCCAGTAGTGTGGGCGCAGGAGGGGTGAAAAGGGGTAAACGCGTAGTCGGATGGAATAGGCATGTTAAGCAAGCTCACGCGGATGCTCGGCTGGCGTTTCAAATCTGGAGTACTTCGGGTAAGCCCAATTCTGGTCATGTGTATAAACATATGTACGACACCAGAAAAATCTTTAAGTCAAAGTTAAGATGGTGTCAGAATAATCAGAATAAAATAAAAATGGATATAATAGCTGAACATCACAAAGCTAAGGATTTTTCAAGATTCTGGAAGAACACCAACAGATTGAACACGAGGCCGGGCATCCCCGTTAGTGTGGCGGGGCAAAACGAGCCTACCACTATAGCAAATTTGTTCGTGGACCATTTCAAAGTGGAATCCTCTCTTGGCTCAGCATCGCAGGTGGTCGATGCGGAGGATTGTCAAATGGAGATACATGTCAGGTTTACAGCGAAAGATGTCGCTACTGTTATAAAAAATATGGTTAGGGGCAAGTCTCCGGGGCATGACTACCTCAGCATCGAGCACCTGCAGCATGCAGGAGCTCACTTGCCAAGGGTGTTGGCAATGTTCTTCTCGCTCTGTTTGAGCCACGCTCATCTGCCCAGCGATCTGATGAAAACCGTGGTTGTGCCAATTGTGAAGGATAAGATTGGGGACACATCAGATCTCGCGAACAATAGGCCCATATCGCTTGCTACTGTCATTGCCAAGGTGCTGGACAGTTTGCTTGATAGACATATGGCCACCCGCATCGAATTACATGATGCACAGTTTGGGTTCCGACCTGGTCTCTCCACGGAAAGTGCCATACTGTCTCTCAAGCATACGGTCCAGTATTAAACGTCTAGGAAAACGCCTGTAAACGCGTGTTTCCTAGACCTTTCCAAGGCATTCGATCTGGTGTCATATGACTTACTGTGGCAGAAACTGATGAAAGATACCACAGATGATATCGATACTACGGTACTGGTATAACAATCAGACCAATTGTGTGAGATGGGCAGGCTCATTATCGGATGTGTATAGGCTGGAGTGCGGGGTGAGACAGGGCGGCCTGACCTCCCCCCGCCTCTTCAGCCTGTATATAAACCGGTTGATCGTTGAGCTCAGCAACACTTATCAAGGCTGTTATGTCGACGGTATATGTGTCAACAATATTAGTTATGCCGATGATATGGTGTTGCTGAGCCCATCGATTAACTCAATGATGAGTCTGCTCATGATATGTGAAAGGTACGCGGAGGCCCATGGGCTCAGATACAATGTAAAGAAAAGTGAAGTACTGGTATTTAAGGCAGGCACTAAAACCTACCCAATTGCACCACACCTAAAACTTTGCGGATGTCCCTTAAATCAGGTCACATCTTTTAAGTATCTGAGCCACTGGGTTTCCGAGGACCTAAAGGACAACTTGGACATCGAACGTGAGCGCAGGGCGTTGGCTGTCCGCTGCAACACGTTGGCTCGCAGATTTGCGAAATGCTCGACTAGAGTGAAGGCTACGCTGTTCACAGCGTACTGTCAGTCATTTTATACATGCAGTCTGTGGGTCAACTACACGCAGAGGGCATACAGCACTCTGCGCGTCCAATACAATAATGCATTCAAGGTGTTGATGGGGTTTCCGCGTTACTGCAGTGCTTCCGGCATGTTCGCAGAAGCGGGCATAGATGGCTTTCACGCCATCATGCGCAAGCGATGCGCCTCCATCATGCGCAGGGTACGCGGCAGCCCCAACAGCATCCTACGCATTATAGCGGACAGGTGGGACAGCCCCATACTGGGACATTGGATACGCCTACATGCAAGTGTGGCGTGTAATTTATGATTGTTTTGTTTTGTGTTTCTGGTAGATTTAAGTACTAACATTAGTTTTTTAAGTTGTGTGTTGTACTAACCAAATGGATATGAATTTGTCTGTAATAATAGAATTTTATTTTATTTATTTATTTTATTTTTAAATCAGGCGTGTTATAATATTATGTACCGACACTCAAAACTGCAAGCATGCATCGGCCTAGATGCCGTACCTAGAAACAGCTGCGTACCTCACTTTCAAAGCGCTGACGCTGCTTGTTCATCATACGGTGACCGCGTTTACCGGCCTTGTGTTTTTTAGCAATAAGTAATTATGTGAAGATTTAGATTTGTTCTGTATCTAATATCGATCGGAATAGGAATTCTATTTTAGAATAAATTAGTATTGTAATTTTACCTTTTAATTAAACTTAGTTAAAATTCATTTGTTAAAACCAATATAAATTGCGACGTCTACATTTGGCGTCATAATAATTATTACAAAGTGAAACTTCTGTTTATATTTATCTTATGTTTGGAGTTAAAGCGTAAAGGTGCAGAGAAGTGTAATATGATTTGCTACTGAAAATATATGAAGAAAAATGTGGATTTTAATATTTCTAGTTGAAGAAGCAATGCAGTTTAAGCTTTAGTAAAAATACCTAGTAAGCAGCTAATATAACTGGCGGATAGTACCGACGGACAGTACTGGTGGATAGTGCAGGCGGATAGTACTGGCAGACAGCACTGGCAGACAGCACTGGCGGACAGTACTGGCGGACAGTACTGGCAGACAGCACTGGCGGACAGCACTGGCGGACAGTACTGGCAGACAGTAGTGGCGGACAGTACTGGCGGACAGTACTGGCGGTCAGCACTAGCGGACAGCACTGGCAGACAGCACTGGCGGACAGTACTGGCAGGCAGTAGTGGCGGACAGCACTAGCGGACAGCATTGGCGGACAGCACTGGCGGACAGCACTAGCGGACAGTACTGGTAGACAGTAGTGGCGGACAGTACTGGCGGACAGTACTGGCGGGTAGCACTGGCGGACAGTACTGGCGGACAGTACTGGCGGACAGAACTGGCGGACAGTACTGGCAGACAGCAGTGGCGGACAGCACTGGCGGACAGCACTGGCGGACAGCACTAGCTGACAGCACTGGCGGACAGCACTGGCTAGTACTAGGCGATAAGATGCAGCTCAGTTTCGCAGCGGTACTCGTTTCGAACAGACGCGTGCAGTAAACGATATTTGTACCTCATTAGTTAACGAGCTTGCTCTCAGGTACTGTTTGACCTTGAAGCGGATTAGTGCGTCGTTAGCTAATAATATAATGTGTATTAGAATAATTGTTTACAATGGAGGGTGATAAGGAACTTTTTACCGATAATGTTGGAACAAGGAGTGTTTTGACTAACAGCAACAATTCTATAGCAGAACAAGATGTGTTGGAGACATTTAATATGGAAATAACAACAAAGGAAGAATCGATTAAATCACTAAAACGAGGCAGAGAAGGAGACGAAACTGGTTGGAGTTTAGTACAAACTAAAGAGAAAAAACTCAAAGAAAGCAAATTCGAAATTTATATTTCATCAAAAGAAAAACTACCGAGACAGTTTGCACTAGCCAGACTATTTAAAGAAAAAGGGATTAACGATATAACGAAGGTAAAATACTTAAATAATTACAGAGTACGCATTGAGTGCAAAAACGAGTCGAGTGCAACAATATTAGAAACTAGCAAAGAACTTATAGACATGGAATGGAGATTTAGTAGACCAGATCATAAAAGCTACTCATACGGTGTCATCAAAGACGTAGATCTCGAGCTAACTGACGATGAACTTAAGAGCTGTATATCTTGCCCTGACTCCTTTGAATTGATTTCATTGAATCGACTAAAGAGGCGTAATGTTAGTGAATCGCCAGAAGAATTATGGGTTACGAGTGAGGCAGTTCGGTTGTGTTTCAAAGGAGATAGGCTCCCCGCATATGTTTATGCCGATAATTTAAGGATTAAGGTGGAGCCATTTGTATTCCCTGTGTCGCAGTGCTCACGTTGTTGGAAGTTCGGGCATACAGCAAGGGTGTGCCCATCTAAAAAAATATTATTCCCAAAATGTGGCAGTAAGCACCCAAACTGTGAAACACAACAATTTAAATGTATAAACTGCAGCGGTTCACACATGGCACTTTCAAAAAAATGTCCTGCATTTTTAAAAGAAAAAAAACTCAAAGATCTCATGGCTGAGTTTAATTGTACATATAGGAAGGCTTTATTGTTATACGTAGCACCTTCACCATGCAGGGAAGAGACGGAACCTGCTATCATCACAAACACAGCTGATTTATTTCCTCATCTCTAAAAAAATATCGACGTCACAGAGAGGTCAAGCTCACCTTTATATGCAGAGGCGGTCAAAACTAAAGCAGTTGTTCATAACCCAACCACTATCAAAGAGAAAAAAAGTGCTAAGAGGCACGAAACGACACGCATTGCTGATAACGACGATTGGGCAGACTGGCTACCAACAGAAGCAGCGGAAGCAAGTGAATCGAACTATGACCGAGAAAAAGAGGAACCTAGAGAAAAAGCGGTGCATTTTGAAGAGCTAATAGCTAGACTAAAAGAAATAGTTTTTTTGAAGAGATGCACGATAGCGGAAAAAATTAAAATGGCAATTCAATGTTGTGTAGAATGGTTGATTTTAGTGGTTGTTGATAATGTGTCGGATTGGAAATTGATGAAGAGATTGCTTGATTTATTTAATGGATCACGATAAAACTAGTGTCAAAATAAATATTCTACAATGGAATGCTCAAAGCGTAAGACCTAAATTAGTTTTGTTGGAACAGTTATTAAACCAAGAAAATATACACATTGCTGCGATAAGTGAGACGTGGCTAGAAACAGAAAGCTGCATGAGGCTGAGTAATTACACAATTTATCGTAAGGACAGACTTGATGGTTACGGGGGGGTTGCAATTCTTACCCACAAATCAATAAAATCTCAACTGTATGAAGTCCAAGTTAGTAACCAAGGTATAGAACTAGTTTGTGTTAAAATATTTAATTGTGGCATGATGGAAAATATAGTTTCGATTTACTGCCCCCCCTCGATTCGAACTTCTCAAAATGATTGGGATGCTTTACTTTCTATTGTTGCAAAAAATACATTAATTCTGGGAGACTTTAATGGACACCATTCTAATTGGTCAAATAAAACGGATAGTAGAGGTGTTCAAATTTTTGAAGCATTGATGGACAACAACTTTGTTACTTTAAATAATGGCAGTCCAACTCGACTAAAAATGGTTAACTTGCAGTGTCAAAAGTCCTCACCCGACATATCTTTAGTATCCTCTGACATAGCATTGCTGTTCAACTGGTCAGTCATGAATGAGACATTAGGCAGTGATCATAGGGTTATTAAAATTTCTTCGAATGTCCAAGCTAGTCCTTCATCAATAATTCGTAAAAACTTCAAAAATGCTGATTGGACCTCATACAGTGAACTACTCAACAACCTCTTTTTAGAATTTAAATTTTCCGGAGACCTGCAGACCGATTATGACACCTTCATTGACTATATTAACTTGGCTTGTAATTGTGCCAATCCCTAAACCAGGTCGAGACTCCCAAAATTTATCATCCCTTCGTCCTATTTCAATGATCTCATGCATTTGTAAGGTTTTTTATAGCATTTTAATGAATAGATTAGAGTGGTTTATCGAAAAACATATGCTTTTATCAAATAACACTACAGGTTTTAGAAAATGTCGCTCAACTGTTGATAACTTATCTGTTTTCGTTTCGCGCATTCAAATTGGCTTCTCCAAAAAACTCATTACTGTGGCTGTTTTCATAGACATAAGCAATGCATATAATTACGTAGACGTCAAAAATCTACTTACAACCATGCAACGAATTGGTGTGGGATCTAGAATTTGTAGTTACATCTGGAACTTTCTCAAGCTGAGAAACCTTAAAATTAAAATAGGTAACAACGAAGTAAGTCGAACGTTCGGACGGGGATTGGCACAAGGCGACCCATTGTCACCATTACTTTTTAATATAGCGACCATGGATGTTTGTCATAGTGGTGGAGATGTATTTCTATCGCAATATGCGGATGATTTTGTGTTGTACACCACTTGCAGTAATGTCTCATCGGCCCAACAACGCTTACAACCCGCTTTAAATGAAATGACTAAACTACTGATGCATCTGGGTCTTGAGATATCCCCCACAAAAAGTAACATATGCATTTTTAAGAAAGGTGTAGTAAGAGACACTGTCACATTAAAAATTCAAACTCAACTCAAACTCAAAGCATTTATTTCAATTAGACCATTACAGGCACTTTTGTATGTCATAAAAACAAGAACAAAAAAATGATGCTGCTACAATCCCGGTCACAAGGCATAATAACTTGTGAAAGTACTGTAGTTGCCCATTCCAAAGCGTTGATCTCTATGGAGAAGAATGGGCAAGAAACTCCATGGACACTCTTTTAAATTATAATATTTTTACAAAATCGTATTTACATCATTCGTGTTGAGATTATACAAATATGTGAGAACGATGTAGAAAGACGTGCACAGTAAGAGCGTCCAGAGTAAATAAAAAGCAAAATTCAATTTAAAATCTAAATAAGTTAAAAAAAAAAAAATGACCGTGGTAGTTAAAAAAATGACCAGTCCCAACTGACAGCGCCCGTTCACGAACATGACGTATGGATCAGCCCCATTCAGCTCGACCATTTTGAAGGGAGCTAAATGACCCGACACACCCGCCACTATCAGCGAGACATTTAAGTGAGCATGACACTATTAACCACCAGGGCCTCGTCAAGTCAATGATAATACATAGCACTCACATATGGGCTTAATAATTATACAATACTAGAGAATTGATTCTATACATTGCAAAGATAGTCTTACAATCTTCTGCAGCTTCCACTATAGCTTCGGGTACTTATCAATGAGTTTACCCCTATGCTTGAGGAGCAGGACCAGCATTGAGCCAAGCATTTTTATCATCAATATAATCCCCCAACTTATAATATGCTTGCCTACATAGTGTGCGTTTAATACAAGATTTAAATTTCGTTTCATTCAGTTGAAGAATGTGGGGAGGTATTTTATTGTAGCATTTCAAACAGTACCCCATGAAAGATGAGTCTACTTTAGCTAACCTGAAACCCGGCTGAACCAATTGGTCCCTGTTTCTAGTATTATACTTGTGTCTATCACCTCGTTTACCAAATAGATGCAAATTTTTTCTGACGTACATGATGTTTTCATAGATATATTGACAAGGTACTGTCATGATGTTAATTTCCTTAAACTGTTCTCTTAGAGAATCTCGTCTACGTAGATTATAAATTAGTGAGGTATCGCTGCCGGTGGTGAACAATGTCAAATATTTGGGAGTTTGGCTTGACCGATCACTTAGGTGGGCTAAGCATATTAATGAGACCCGAGAAAAGGTGCTCAAGCTAACAAATGTATTCAAAATTCTTGCCGGTTCTGGATGGGGAATACACCCCAAACACCTGAGACGGTTATACATCGCAACAGTTCGTAGTAGAATTGACTATGCTTGTTTTCTTTACGACAGTAGTTGTGAAACTCATCTAAGTAAATTAGACAGGGTCCAAAATGTTTGCATGAGGGTTATCGGTGGCTTTATTAGAAGTACAGTTATTCACGTTATGGAAAATGAATTGAATTTACAACCTTTGAAGATTCGCAGATACTATCTAGCGGGTAAATATTGGCTCAAAATAAAATCATACGTGGATAATAATATTACTGCTGTTTTAAAAGAACTACAAGGGCGCTGTGAACAATCGCACTGGCGAAGGAAGGTACCGCTGTTAGTCAGAATCCAGGGTTCGCTAGATTTGCTACCTGTCTACACAAGCCCAAAGCTTGAAATGTTCTCATTGGATACTTGGGTTCACAGGATTGATTTGTCTCAAATTGTGTTGACTGAAGTGGCTGGGTTGGTTGCTGCTAAAAAGTGATACCAAAGTACCCGCGCTACCCGGGATCAGCTGTTGCGCGCGGCGCGCGTGCGACGCGGTCTCACTACGGCGGATCTTCAACTACACGGGCCCTCGAGAAGATTTTATGTGAACGAGCGGCTGACACCGATTAACGGAAGGTTATTTTTTAACGCGCGCGAAGCTGCACAGAGGCATAAATATAAGTATGTTTGGACTAAAGAAGGCCGCATATATGTGAAGAAAGAAGATGGAGTACCTCCACACCGCATTCGTTCCGATACAGATATTGCTCGAATTTTTGCCAATGTTTCGGTTTGATTGGTTTGTGTTTTAGTTTACAAGTTCTTTTTAACTTACACTATTATTGTTTACGTGGTCCTATTGTCGTCCGTTTTGTTGTGTTTTTGTTTATTAGTTCTGTGTGTATCTGGCTGCAGCGTGACTTAACTAAAGGGTGCGTTGTTTTGGTTGGCATTTTCGGTAGTGGCACAGGTTTGATGTTACTTATCGTACTTCATAACAAGTTTTCATTAAACCTACACATAACTAAGACTGTTTATTTATTACAAGCGACCTCAACATGTTATTTTTATTTCTTATATTATATATTTACACAAAATACAAATACAATACAAATTTACATAATACTTATAGTATTTACAGCCACTTTTTTTGAACGAATGCCTTCAACATGTTATTTTTATTTCTTATATATATTTACACAAAATACAAATACAATACAAATTTACATAATATTTATAGTATTTACAGCCACTTTTTTTGAACGTATGCCTTTTTTAACGATATTATTTTTTGTTTATTTTATATTGTCTTTTTTTACGTTACTATATTTTGTTTATGACAAGTCTTTGAGTTTAATTTGTTTTCTTCCTGACACTGAAAAACTGTAATGACTGCAAAGTATCTCAAATTTGGATTTCTTAATCCTGGCTCACTTGGCACTCACCATGATGAGTTTGTCGCCGCATTGGAACATCATGATGTCAGTATTATGGCAATAAATGAGACCTGGCTTAGGACGAATGAAGAGGGACGCGCCCCTGTCGTAGCGGGGTATCGGCTACGACACGTTCCGCGGCCGGTGAGCGTGCGCGGCGGCCGCGGCGGTGGCGTTGGTTTTTATATCAAGCGCGGGATAAAGGTGCGAACCCATTCGCACCCAGTTGACCCTCTTCATCAGGCGGTTGAACAAATGTGGCTTGTCCTGACTACAAATAGTATAAAGATAGCTATCGGAACAGCGTACAGGCCACCATGGATGGACGTTGATTTATTTTTGGACGCTCTAACCTGTTCAATAAATTCCTTGGCATCTTGTAAGCACACCGTTCTCCTCGGTGATTTTAATATTAATTGTTTGCAACAAACGGACTCTAAAACAGTAAAATTAAATATTTTTCTACAAAGTCTCGATCTCAGTCAACTGGTGCCATCTGCTACTCATTTTGCTTCTACTAGCGAGACTCTTATAGACCTAGTATGTACTGATGCGAAGGCTCAAAACGTTGAAGTAAACTGGATAAGTGCGCTTGGCGCGCATGCTTTTATTACTGCTGTTTTTTTATTTTAAAAAGGAGAAAGTACCACCAATTATTATAACTCGTAGAAATCTGAAACATATACCGATGGAGAACTTTAAGGAGGACTTATGCTCAGTAGATTGGTTAGCGGCAGCTGAGTCAGGTGAGGTAAACACCATGGTAGCTGATCTCAACTCTTGTGTCTCTGCACTTTTCGATAAGTATGCTCCTCGTAGGACTCAGGTTATAAGAGAGAGGTCGTATCCTTGGATAACGGATAACATCAAGCATATGATGTGTCTGCGAAATCAAGCACAAGTCCGAAGCAAAAACACAGTTTCCGATAGTAAAATATTGTATTACAAGGAGCTTAAAACCCTAGTTAACGAGTCAATTTATTATGAAAGAGTAGCTTATTTTAAATTTAACATTAACAGCAAAATACATCATCCCAAAATTCTATGGAAAAATCTAAAATCTACTTTACTACCCTTTAAAAGTGTGGCTGAGCTACCCTCTCATTTTAGTGACCCAGATAAGATTAATTCACACTTTTTAAATGTACCAGGAGACAATGTGGCACCAGTATCATGTCTGGCTTATTACGAATCTCATAGTTTCAATGACGGAGTTTTTTCTATTAAGACTGTAGACCAATCTGATATTATCAAGATTTTGTCTAAGCTAAAATCGAATGCAGAGGGTTTTGACCATATTACGCTTGACATGTTTCTTTTAACTCTCCCTCATACCTTAGATATTCTTACTTCCATTATTAATACTTCTATTACTACTTCAACCTTTCCTGATCTTTGGAAAATTGCCGTGGTGCGTCCTATTCCTAAAGTCACGAACCCGAGTACCCTTAAGGACTTAAGGCCTATTAGTATTTTACCATTGCTGTCAAAGGTACTGGAAAAAGTAGTGAATGCCCAGCTAACTATATACCTTGAGCAAAATAATATCCTTCCAGAAGCGCAATCAGGTTTTAGGAAGGGTCGTAGTACTGCAACAGCTCTGTTAGATGTTACAGACAATATACTGGCAGCTCAGGATGAGGGATGTTGTACTTTGTTAGTTTTACTGGACTTTTCCCGCGCCTTTGATGCAATTAATTTATCTCTTTTGCGTTCAAAGATGGCATATTATGGTTTTGACGCGCCTACAATTGCATGGTTCGCCAGTTATTTGAGCAATCGTAAGCAACTTGTTGAGATTCGTGATGCCAATGGATGTAGTATCCGCTCTAATATAACTCCAGTGGTTAAGGGTGTTCCACAAGGATCAATTCTCGGCCCTCCGATGTTTACTCTCTATAGTGCTGATGTTGTAAATGTTTTGAAAAACTGTAAATTTCATATCTATGCTGACGATATACAATTATACCTTTCTTTTAAGCCGGAAGATTATGTAGCTGCAGTAAAACTAGTGAACGAGGATTTGGCAAGGATTGTTGACTGGTCGAAACAAAACTCCCTGCTGCTTAACCCGGTTAAGACAAAATTTGTGCTTTTTGGTTCCAAGGGTCAACTTGATAAAATTAACAGTGATCATGCAAACGTAACTGTGATGGGCCAGTTTATCGAGCGTGTGTATGAGGCGAGAAGTCTGGGTCTGGTTCTGGACCAAGGATTACATTTTGAGGCTCATGTTGCAAGTTGTGTAAAAAATTGTTTTTACCGTTTAAAAGTTTTATACCAAATGCGCCCGTATTTAAGTGAAGAACTACGTGTTCAGCTCGTTGAAAGTCTGGTTCTTGCCAAGTTAAATTATGCCGATACCGTTGTTGGTCCTCGACTTCTGGCACGTACTGCAAGACTGGTCCAAAGGGTTCAGAACGCTTGCGCGCGGTTTTGTTTTAATGTACCACCAAGGAACCACGTTACACCATTTCTTAACAAACACAACATTTTGAAAATGAAATCGCGTCGGAAGTTGCATCTGGCCTGTCTTCTCTTCGGCGTCATAAAGTATAAATCTCCGTCATACCTGTACTCGAAGCTTACGTGGATAAATAGTCACAGGCAGCACAAAGCTAGGCGTTGTGCCCAGCAGCTGGCTACCCCACATCATCGAACTGCGGCCTTTCGTGGAAGTTTTCGATACGCAGCCTCCAAATGTTGGAATAATATTCCCCCACCGATTAGAGACCTAAACAATGTTAACACATTTAGGATTACTCTTAAGAAATTTATTCTTAATTCGCAAATACAATTTAATGACATTAATGTTGACGAATCATTTATATAATTCAATCAAATATAATTTAAGTACATATATTTTGTTTGTATAAGTATGTTCAATTTTAATCTAATTTTCTAAATCGAATCCTATCTCCAATTTTTATCTAATTTGCTAATTCAAATTCAATCTCCAATTTTAAATATGAATATCTAAATATCTTCAATGTTGTTTTATTAATTATTAGTAATGGTAATTTAGTATCAGCCACTCACCTTAGAGTTATGTTCCGAATTCTAGGTAATTAGTGGGGGTAGGTAAGCTCGTAAAATGTGATGCTCCGGAGCTCCGGACTCCGGCTGCGTCTGTGTCGCCATAAGCAGTGTGGTTCACTTGCACTGAACTTATTTGTTTATTTTAGGCTGACTCCATATCTATACAAATATTATTTTAATTTAATTAATTTTTTGTTATCTTCTCTTAATTTCTACACTAATTGAGTCCTTGTGTTTTATACGTAATTAATATTATTTACTTCTTCAAAGCAATGTATTTCTGTTGTTTTGTCCAAGGTGTCGGTAGGCTTATTGCCGCTTCAGACGGAATGGCAAAAGATTGGGCGTCTTGTTGGCGCGTCAGCCTCCTATTGGTCGACTGATGCGCCACGTCGCGCGTCGGAGCGTTGCTTTCTTTAAATAAAGAATGAAGTTAGCGGTAATGTTTTCAGATCCAAACTATTCTATTTATCTTTTATTATTATTACTTATTTACATCATAATTATATCGTTATTTCACATTTATATATTATTATAATTTTATCACTAAGTATCTACTTATTTATTTGTACTTGTTGCCATCGTCCGTGTGTCACTGCGGGTGCCAACTGAAAACCAGCGTTGGGTGTCTGACGCCCAGCATATGCTGAGTTGGTAACCCTTTCGTTATGGGCACGCTCAGCGCAACCTTGTCCATGTTTTTCCGTTCTGTATACCTTTTTTTCTTTTTGCTGTTGTGTTGTGTCTGTTTCGAATAAATATTTTTCTATTCTATTCTATTCTAAGTATCAAAATTAATAAGTTGTGCACTACCTATTTAAATATTACGTACTCAGAATTTTATAAAATATATACAGATGGATCCAATGATAAAATAAGTTCTGGAGCGGCGTTCTTCGATCCACAAATTAATATTGCCGTGCAGTTAAAGGTAAACTCAAAATGTAATATAATGTATACTGAACTGATTGCAATAGAAGAAGCACTATCTTACATTGAGTCATTCGAAAGCGGTAAATATGTTATTCTGAGTGATTCGAAAAGTGCTCTTCAACATTTATTATTTTATTTTTTTTTGGGAATAACATTAGATAAATATTGCTCCTGGAAAGCACACATTGACAAATTATGTACTAAGCTGCAAAGATTTGTGTTCGTTTTAAACCGAATTACTCGCGTAGCTGGCATCAATGCAGCACTTTATGCCTATCATGGTTACGTAGCATCAGTTCTCCGCTACGGCATCATTATATGGGGAAATTCTGTTGATACCATTAATGCATTTCGAGCCCAAAAGAAATGTATTCGATCAATGACTAAAGCCCAACCATTACAAAGCTGTGTCCCAATATTTAAAAAATTAAGAATATTACCACTCCCATCTTTATATATATTCGAACTCTGTATCTTTGTACGTAAAAACTTAGCATTATTTCAAGTACGCAATGATGTTGTAATAAGGAAAAGTCGAGATATTCATAAATTATGTGTACCCCCACAAAGAATTAAACTATTTTCGAATAATGTTTACTGTATGGCAATTCAAATTTATAACAAATTACCTAATGTTTTTAAAAGTCTTAACATCACATCATTTAAAAACAAACTATTTAACTTTCTGTTGCAAAAGTGTTACTACTCAACGAATGAGTTTTTAAATGAAAAATTTGATTCGAAATTTAAATTAGACGACGACTTACCTCCTGATTGAATGGAATTTTAACTCTAGGACATTGTATTGAAATCTTTATTATCTTCTTTATTGTATTTAATAATTCTTGACATTATAACTATAAACCCTGACAATGTATTTAATAATTCTTGACATAATAGTTAATAAACCCTGACATTGTATGTAATATTTAATAATTCTTGACATTATAATTAATAATCCTGGCATTGTATTTGATAGTAGTTAACGTATTCCTTATTCTTGACATTGTATGGTTCATTTGTATTAATTCTATTGTAGGTATGTCAATTTTAATGTTAAAGTGTGAATGTTAATTCTTATTCTTTATTATTAATTAATTACAATTATTCTTTAAAATATTTGTACGCTGGAAACAGCAGAATATTATGGACATCAAATTTTTTGTAACACCTAAAGCAACAATATTCTGACAAATAAATTTATTATTATTATTATCTCCTTTATTTACATTACATCTTATACTTACATTTTTAAATATTTCTTAGAAAAAAAAAAAAATAAAAAAACATTTAAAAATATAAAAATAGGTTTCCGCCGGTAACGGGAGCAGGGTCCAAGCTACCGGTGGTTAGGGCTCCAGAGACAGGAACCTCCTCACAATGCGGGCCGTATCGAGGAGTACTGCCTTCTGAATCAGGCCCTTGATCCAACCACCTAAGGAGAGCTTCGACAGATGTTCGTCAAGGCTCTTGGCAATTAAGCCATTGGCCGTTACGACAATCGGCACAATAATAGCCGAGTTCACATTCCACATGTCAACAACCTCGTGTGCCAAGTCAAGATATTTTAGTTGTTTTTCTTTCTCAGCTTTCACGAGGTTCTCGTCATGTGGGATGGTAACATCGATTATCATTACGCGGCGCGCTGATCGGTTTATCACCACTATGTCAGGTTTATTGGCGACAATAGTCCTGTCAGTAATGATAGACCGATCCCAGTACAGCGTAACATGGTCTTTCTCGAGAACTGGGTCGGGCACATACTTGTAGTACGGTACCTCAGATTCAACAAGATTATATTTCAAGGCAAGTTGCTGATGAATAATCCTGGCCACTTGGTTGTGTCTATGCAAGTACTCGCTGTTAGCTAGACGAGAACAACCAGAAATAATATGTCTGATGGACTCACCAGGACGGTGGCATGCCCGACACACGTCAACCGTCCCATCCTTCATTATATATTTCCGGTAGTTGTTCGTCAACATAACTTCGTCCATAATCGCACAGAGAAACACGCGCACGCCGCACGGGTTACAACTATAGCAAAAAACTAAGACCAAAAGTTGTAACGACACTTTCGTCTTAATTTTTTCGTCTAGCCCCCTTTCGCAACGCCCGATAAGGAACTTCGTTCCAAAATGAATATTTATTTGTCGCAAATTACGACAAGCACAAAGTCATAGTAAGTCAGACTTTTACTGACTAAAGCCTACCCATGTTCCTTCAATTGCCCTTAATATTCCGGGGCCGCGGTATCTCTTTCGAACAACCCGCAACCCCGGCAGGCGGAGGCCCTGGCTCCCTCTTCTTTGCTGACATCTCTTTGAAGCGCGCGTGGAACACATTTAAACTCACATACACAAACAGCCAGACTTGGGAAAACTACCTGTAGGTCATACAAATATTTGTTCCGGGCGGGGATCGAACCCGCGACACGCAGCGCAACGGTCGATCGCTCAACCACTGCGCCAACCGTGCCGTCGTTTAATTAAAACTTGTTTCATCACTGGTTCTAAAAGCCTACGTTAAAGTTTTCTTTCAGATAAAAATCTCGTTAAAACCTACATTTAAATGGCGGTTTGAGACTAAGTGTACCATGGCGTATTAAGAGTTTGTAAGAGAGAACCAGAAACATCGCAGGTATACTTTTTTATTATTTTTATTTATTTACTAGCTTCTGCCCACGGCTTCGCTCGCGTTAAATTCGGGGTAAAACAGTTCCCCTTTCCTGATTTTTCTTCCCTCTTTCTCTCTCATTTCTTATTTTAAAAAATAAATTTGCCTATATCCGTCTCCAGGGTCCCAACTATCTCTGTACCAAAATTCAACAAAATCGGTTTAGCCATTTAGGCGTAAAGACGTAACAAACAAACAAACTCATTTTCGCTTTTATAATATTACTAGCTTTTACCCGCGACTTCGCTCGCGTTAAATTCCGGGTATCACAATTCCCCTTCCCTGATTTACAGGTACCTGTACTACAACTACCCGTAGTTTTTGCCCTTGCGCCTTATTTATTGTAATAGCAATGCTAAGTTTTTTCTTTTCTTCCCTATTTCTGCTTGGTACCCCACTTTAAAAAAAAAATAGCCTATGTCCGTCTCCTGGTTTCCAACTATCTCTGTACCAAAATTCATCAAAATCGGTTTAGCCATTAAAGCGTGAAGAGGTAACAAACAAACAAACTCACTTTCGCTTTTATAATATTAGTAAGGATGCAATGCTTCCATCAGCACCATCGTCGCCGGGTTGTCGGGTTGTTCAAGATACCGCAGCACCGCAACGTAAAGGGCAATTAAAGGAACATGGGTGGGTTTTAGTCAGTACAAGTCTGACACTCCCCCCGCTCCGCCCAGAGCGGGCGAAGTTATTTGATGATTTACCACCCGCAAAAAAAAACGGAGTGTATCCAATTATTTTATATTACTTAGTTTTTCCAAATGTAGTATCCGAACGCATGTCAGGATGAGACAAAGAGAACGGAAGCGTTGCGCGAGATAGTAGTTTCTAGAAATGGCGGAATTACTCTATGGTGTACGCTCCGTGAAAAGATTTTTAATCGCCATCTTCTCCCACGTCCCAAAGGCGTTCTCCGCTCCCCGCTCCGCTTATCAACATAACCACACCCTAAACCCAACCCTTTGAACGCGCTAACGTCAACCCGTTGAAAATTACGAAATATAATGAGTTATAATTAAAATGTTTTGCCAACTGACGCTAAAAGGGAGCGAGTTTCAGTTACCGTTTCTTAATATCACGCTGGTAATTTACGCAAGGGTAAGTAGAAATGTATAACACCAAAGACTTGGCGAGGAGTCTCTAGAAATATACTAAAACTAGCTTTTGCCCGCGGCTTCTCTTGCGTTTAATTCGGGGTAACGCGGTTCCCCTTTCCTGATTTGCAGGTATCTGCTACCTGTAGTTTTGCCCTTGCGCCTGATTTATTGTAATAGCAAAGCAATTTTTTTACTTTTCTTCCCTCTTCTCCCTCATTTCTCCTATTTATTTAAAAAATAATAGCCTATGTCCGTCTCCAGGGTTCCAAGTATCTCTGTATCAAAATTCATCAAAATCGGTTTAATCATTTAGGCGTGAAGAGGTTACAAACAAACTCACTTTCGCTTTTATAATATTAGTAAGGATAGAAATAAAAAGCGGTCAAGAGCGAGTTAAAGTCACGCACCAAGTTTCCGTAAAAACTTTCGACATAAACGCCCATATCTTTTGACTGCGTAAACTTAGATGGTTGAATTTTTCACAGGTTTAAGGGACTATAGATTTAAGTATATGGTTCTAATTTCCACTGGATACCTCTATGCGTTCCAGAAGTAAAGGGTCTTGACAGACAAGACAGACGAACAACGATTTAATCCAATAAAGATTCCGGTTTTTTTTTTTTTTTTTTTTTTTTTTTTTTTTTTTTTTTTTTTTTTTTTTTTTTTTTTTTTTTTTGCTTTTGATATTCGATACCCTAAAACACACGAAAATGACACTCCAAACAAAAGCTTGTAAAGTAATACTTAAAGCTTGTTTTTAAAGAGGGCTTGGTGAAAATAATAAATATCTTGGGACAACTCACACACGGCTATCTGATCCCAAGCTAAGCAGAGCTTGTGTTATGGTAACCAGACAACTGATATACATACTTAAATAATTTATAAATACATACATATCCTTACTATCCTTACTAATATTATAAAAGCGAAAGTGAGTTTGTTTGTTTGTTTGTTTGTTTGTTTGTTTGTTACCTCTTCACGCTTTAATGGCTAAACCGATTTTGATGAATTTTGGTACAGAGATAGTTGGGAACCAGGAGACGGACATAGGCTAATATTTATATAAAAAAAAGTGGGATATGAGGGAGAACGAGGGAAGAAAAGGGAAAACTTAACGTTGCTATTACAAATCAATCAGGCGCAAGAGCAAAAACTGCAGGTCTGCTTGGTGTGTTATACCGAATTTAAAAAACGAAAACAGACACAGAACAAACAATCATGCTCATCACACAAAGTTTGTCCTGGGTGGGAATCGAACCCATGACCTCCGGCTCAGCAGTCAGGGCCACTAACCACTAGACCAACAGGCCCGTCATCATTTCTGAATAGGTCCTACTTTTTTGTATAAAGCAAAACTGCTATTTTGGAGCTATTAAGTCGACATACACCCGAACAATCGAACAATGAGCGCCGAGAAAAAACATCGCGGGAAAAGAATTAGTGTCGGAGTGAACCGTAAAATTAAAATTTTCTTCTTTCGATGTCTGAATGTTTGTTGTGCTCTCACGCAATAACAGCTGAACGAATTTTGATGAAATTTGGCACACAGATAGTTTATAGTCTGGATTAATACGTGGTAATCTCGGTAGTACTCTTGGTGGAATAATTCCTTGGGAAAATTATTGTTCTTCACGTGGGCAACGCGGTTTCATTCGCTTAGACCGGAGTAAACTAAAAATATTCTATAATTTAATCAACGGTATAAGCAATATACATACATATTATAATTTTAAAAGAGTGTCCATGGAGTTTCTTGCCCATTCTTCTCCATAGAGATCAACACTTTCGAATGGGCAACTACGGTACTTTCACAAGTTATTATGTCTTGTGACTGGGACTGTAGCTTCGTGAAAATGATTCTTGACATTCAAAAGTGCCTGTAATGGTCTAATTGAAATAAATGCTTTGAATTTGAGTTTGACGTACCAAATTTTATTCAAATCCGTTTGAGTGTGATAGATTAGCAAACACACACACGAACAAATGTGTAATTTGAAACATCGCTTTCAACAAATACTTCTAACAATTCATAATTTAATGTATTACTCGCAATGTCAAAATAATTCCATTTAATATCAGTAGTAAACAATAGTTTACAAGAGCCATTGTGTTGAAACAAAGCGAACAATACAAACTTACTAAATGTAATTGTTACCAGATATAAATATTCCAATATTATTTACTTAAATAGGTATATTGTGTGAAAATGTTTTGACCGCCTGTTTCATCGATTACTGACTACCACATTGGCTAGACACTAGTACCTATTTAAAAACAAATCTCACTCGTAGTCTTGAGTAAAACGCGGTGTCAACGTAAGACCATGCTCTTCGGGCCTGTGGACAGTGAGCAATGGGTTGCTCACCGTCCGTCTATTGACGACATCCGTGTCGACGGCGCGTTGATGTTCCACGCGCTCCTCAAAGAGATATCAGCAAAGCAGAGGGGCCTGCCAGGGCCTCCGCCTAGCGGTAAATCTTGGTCAACTTACATGAGGACTATGCAAATTAGAATGTCTGAAATGGTCTTTTTGAGAAGGCACCACACAGATTGAGTGGACCTGTCCAGTCAGTGCAAGCATTTGTCAGTTATCGTGTAGCTGGATTCACAACCCAAAGAGCTCAACGACACGATAGGTAGGGTATCTAGTCAACTAGTAAAGAAAATTAAAAATGCGTTGTTATTCCTAGGAAATAATTTCCAAGGCAAAGCCCCAGCAAACTCCTAGTATATCGTCCCTTAAACAATTTTTCCCCCTCTCGTAGTTCAGCTATTAATCTTCTTAACAATAGGCAATGGACGCCATATTGTTCATGACTTAATTGTATTCTGAAATATTGACGCTTTTGTTTTAAGATAACATCATTCGGTGGTTGTTGTAAGGACCGAGTGGTTAAATAACCCATTTATAGGAGTAGTTGAACGGCCAGACTATGGAGGAGCTCGTGGTTAAATAATAGCAGCCGCTCAGGTCGATCATTAGGTTAAGCCGCGTTTGCCTAGGTTGGTCTGTAGATGGGTGACCACCCGTTACATACCGAGTTTCCTCCGTGCCTCGGAAAGCACGTTAAGCTGTTGGTCCCGGCTGTCATTTGTAGATCTTTGACAGCCGTTACAGATAGTCAGTGTCCCGAAAGTCTGACCAGTCTTACCAAGAGGTATCGTATTACCCAGTACTAACTGGGTTATGGAGGTCAGATAGCAGTCGCTCCATGTAAAATACTGGTATTCAGCTGCATCCGGTAAGACTGGAAGCCGACCCCAACATAGTTGGGAAAAGGGGTTGGGACCCACTGCCAGCTTCTCTGTTCCTTGATCATAATAATCTGGATTCCTTCAAAGTACGAGTGAATCGGTTTCTTCCAGGCGTGCATACTCTACAATATGCCGCGACAATAATTCACGTCAGGCGAGTAGCGGCCAAACAAATCCTTACTAATACAATAAAAGCGAAAGTGAGTTTGTTTGTTTGTTACGTCTTCACGCCTTAATGGCTAAACCGATTTTGATGAATTTTGGCACAGAGATAGTTGGGACCCTGGAGACGGACATAGACAAACTTTTTTTCAAAGTGAGAAATGAGGGAGAAACAGGGAAGAAAAGGGAAAACTTAACTTTGCTATTAGAATCAATAAGGCGCAAGGGCAAAAACTACAGGTAGCAGGTACCTGCGAATCAAGAAAGGGGAACTGTGTTACCCCGAATTTAACGCGAGCGAAGCCGCGGGCAAAAGTTAGTAGTTTATAAATAAACTGAAATTAAGGGATACGATTTCCATACTTTTTCAAACATTTTCCGGCACTAGACTGAAGACGTAACAAACAAACAAACTCACTTTCGCTTTTATAACATTAGTAAGGATAACATTTCTACTGCTTCTGATTTCGCCAACCCAACACACTAGTCACTCAAACGTGGAGCTTGTGACCAACTTACAAACTCACAGATAAACAGACAGATAGACAAACAGTAGTTTGCTACAAGCGCTATCAAAGTTTAAGACGAATGCATCCCAGTGATGTTATCATATTTTATGTAAGAACCAGACAAGTTATGAAGAAGTTAATACTACAACTAATAAGCTATCATCTTTTGCTTAGCTTTTGCCTACCCAATGTTGGGGTCGGCAAACAATAGAAATGGAGTTAGATAGATAAATCCATACTAAAATTATAAAAGCGAAAATGAGTTGGCTTGTTTGTTACGTCTTCACGCCTCGATGGCTAAACCGATTTAAATGAATTTTGGTACAGAGATAGTTGGGACCCTGGAGACGCACATAGGCTAAAAAAAAAGGGAGGAAAGGGGGAGAAAAAAGGAAGTAAAAGGGGAAAGAAAGATATTTTATTTCGATCATTACGCGGGTTAAAGTTAGCGTTAGCCCAAAGTAACTTTGCTACGCGGACGAAGTCGCGTGTCGAAGGTACGTTTTTTGAATACATACTTAGCTAAAATTGTTTGTTAATAAAATTGTTCATACATTTTTATGTATGAACAATTTTAGTTCATTCGGCAAAAGGAAAGTGGGTCAATCTTAGTTACAAGAAAAGACAATTAAATCGTTTTAAAAAGACAATATCTTATTGAACTATTGATATGAGCTAGGCTTAATCAGAGTCTCAGGGGACCTTTTGAAAGCAGAAGAGCCTGCCAGTACCACCGTCTGCTGGGTTTGATGGTTATTTGGAAGAGTGGAACGTAAAGAGCAAAAAGGCTGAATACCTAATTCTTTTACTGACTAAAACTCAGCCAGGGTTTAAGTCAGTAAAAGTCTAACACTCCCCTCACTCCACCCAGAGTGGGAGGAGTTGACGACACGGTTGGCGCAGCGGCTGAGCGATCGACTGCTGCGCTGCGTGTCGCGGGTTCGATCCCCGCACGGAACTAATTGTTTCTGGTCTGGCTGTTTGTGTATGTGAGTTTAAATGTTTGTAAACGCACCCACGATACAGGAGAAATTCCTAGTGTGGGGCAACGTTTTTTAAAAAAAAAATTACAATGAGGTGGTTACAATAATTTCGAAGAGTAGTGTGTACAACACACGACGGCACATCAACCTACACCAAACCATTTTAACCTGATCTCTGTACTACGGTGTGCGATCCGTAGTAGAGAGATCAGGTTATAATAGTTTAGAGTAGATTGACCTGCCGTCGTGTGTACATTCTACCATTTCGTGATGTAAACATTAATGCAGTTCATCATCAAAACATATATGCTTTAAAAAAAACCTGTTTATTTAGTCTCATAAATGTACAGACGCCTGCAGGTCAAGCTACCCGAAACTGTCAATTTTTCCCAATGAACCTTGAACCTAATACTTTAGAAATAAAGTCGAAAATCTATCAAAGAAATCTGACAGATTGTAGTAGCTTGATGTGCAGGCGTCTGTACATAACAAATGTGAATGAAACAGCTCCAGTAAGTGGTTATTTATTTATTTAGTAAAACTTCATGCACAAATAACAAAAACATTGTACAAAGGCGGACTTAATGCCTTGGGCATTTTCTACCAGTCTACCTTAGGGTGATGCAGAGACAAAGACATAGTAGGTGCAATGTACATAACAGGAAATATCAATTTTATTAATAACTAGCTTTTGCCCGCGGCTTCGCTCGCGTTAAATTCGGGGTAACACAGTTCCCCTTGCGCCTTATTGATTTGTAATAGCAACGCTAAGTTTTCCCTTATCTTCCCTCTTTCTCCCTCACATCCCACTTTTAAAAAAAAAAATAGCCTATGTCCGTCTCCTGGTTCCCAACTATCTCTGTACCAAAATTCATCAAAATCGGTTTAGCCATTAAAGCGTGAAGAGGTAACAAACAAACAAACTCACTTTCGCTTTTATAATATTAGTAAGGATAAATACATATTTACACACATTTACATTACATAGAAAATATACAAAAGTAAAGAGAGGTAAAAACTGCTAAATATGATGAAAAACTGACAACTTATTAATTTTGAGATGAGTCTGCCAACTTCTTACGTAAGTGTTCGCGAACTTTTACCTTAAATGTAAACCGACTGGTAGCCGTCCTGATATTCAGAGGGAGCGCATTCCACAGGAAAACCGCCTGGACAAAGAAGGAATATTTAAGGAAACCAGAGCGATGAGTAGGACATCGTAGAAGACGATTATTGGAGGACCGAAGGTGTTTGCTGTGCGCAGCGCATAAATACTTAAAATGGTTAGTAAGAAGAAGTAAGATAAGAAGGAGATGTGGGTTTATCGAGCAGAGAAAACAACGTGGTCAAAGCCCTCAGCGCTCGTCGCTGTCTGATGGGTAACCATTTCAAGAGCGACCGATGTGCAGATACATGGTTATACTTACGAAGATTGAAAACGAATCGAATGCAGTTATTCAGAAGTCGGACAAGTTTGTTGAGGAGATCTGCATTCAGGTCATAGTAACACACATCACAATGGTCAATTATGGTTTTTAATACTGGTGTCGGGGTGTGTCGCTCCACCCCTGAAATTAGTTGACACTATTGACACTTTTAAACAGAATTTTAAACATAGATCTTACACAACTAAATCCTTATCAGCCGAAAATTCCGATACGGAGTAGATATTTGCAAAACAGGAGTGCAGTTAGTTTATTTTTGTGATTTTCTCACATTATCCTTACTAATATTATAAAAGCGAAAGTGAGTTTGTTTGTTTGTTACCTCTTCACGCCTAATTGGTTAAACTGATTTTGATGAATTTTAGTACAGAGGTAGATGGAACCCTGGAGACGGAACTAGGCTATTTTTTTTAAATAAAAGTGAGAAATGTGGGAGAAAGAGAGAAAAAAAGGGAAAACTTAGCTTTTCTATTACAATAAATAAGGCGCAAGGGCAAAAACTACAGGTAGCAGGTACCTGTAAATCAGGAAAGGGGAACTGTGATACCCCGAATTAAAAGCTAGCGAAGCCGCGGGCAAGAGCTAGTTAGAATATATTTTAAAATGAAGTCTAAACTCCTAAAGATAACTCATGAGTTTCGCTTCGTTTCAGACGAAAATAACTCAATTTTCATTTCATAACATTTGGCAATTCTGATCTGGAACTAGTAATGTGAATAACAGGTTACATTGCCAAATCTTTCATTTATAAGATTGCTTATACTTTGCTGACAAAATTTACGCTCACAGTCTACCTAGAAATGTTAACCAGCTTGTTATTCTATCATTTATTTACATCCATTAAACTAACTAAGTTACAAACTTAATATAGACACAAACTAATAATAAAAATATGTAAATCACAGGACGTCAAAAAATTCGTCCGCATCGCAGGCAACAGGAATAGTGCCCAGAAGGCTGGCAGCATTACCGCGTTGGATGGCAATGCTAATTTTTTGGGCAAAAAAACAGGCCAGCCCTCTGGTCACGAAAAGAGCCGACCAACCGCTTGGCGATTTCTCGAAATACAACATGGACACACTCGGACCCCATACATGGATTGATAGATTACACAAATTAAATAAAAAAAGCTTGTTATTTATTAAAACTTCTTGCCCTTATAAAACAAAACATTGTGTAAAGGCAAACTTAATCACTTGGACATTTTCTACCAGTCTGTCTTAGATTAATGCAGAGATAAAAACTTAATTTGACTGTATAGTTGGCGTACCGCACCAACTTTTTTTAATTTAATTGCGCAGGTTTTTTTTAGTAAAAATAAAAAAAAACCTTGCCTCACACTAGGAATTTCTCCTGTATCGTGGGTGCGTTTACAAACATTTAAACTCACATACACAAACAGCCAGACCCGAAACAACTATCTGTAGGTCATACAAAATGTTAGTTTTGTCACATTAAATTCTTACTATTTTCTAAAAACTACTTAAATCTTGGATTTTACAAACTAACACACAGCATTGTCCTAAGTATAAGAATTAACTTATCCAACTTCACATATTTATAACTTGAAACTTCCAAACTTTGTTCTCACCTCCTCTACAAACTTCAAACTTTAATTATTAACTCAAAAACTTCGTTTACCTTAAGTAAACCGCAGTCTTGGTTTATATACATTTTATTTTGAAAAGGAGTTTTAGTCGGTGAATAGTATATGCCCGCGGTATTGTCCAGGCATGACGACAGTATAAAAAAATCGCTGATTCAGTGATTAGAGGGGAGAAGTCAGATTAAAAAAAAAGTAAACACAGGTTTAGTTTTATTTAAAAATAACAGATTATTAAGATTTTCAATAAAATAAAACATTAAAATACTGCAATCGGCCATTTTGACTGAAACACCGATCACAGCGTATGACGTCACGGTTATGTGATATATGGGACGATGTTATAGACACAATGACATTTTTACTTAACTGTGACGTCATGCCGACGCCATGACACATGCGAGCTGTTTTCGGGCACTATTGAAAAATTATGAGAAAAATGGCTTCAAACTTTGTTAAACTTAAGTTTATTACCGAAATAAAGGCTTTTTTGTAAATAGTAAAAGTGTACCCACATTATGGAAGAGGATTTTAAAATCTTTCGTCACGCCTAATCTACTGAGATTAAAGGTATTTCATGTGTTAATCGAGATTTTAGGGGTTTTTTTAAACGTTGCCCCACACTAGAAATTTCTCCTGTATCGTGGGTGCGTTTACAAACATTTAAAATCACATACACAAACAGCCAGACCCGGAACAACTATCTGTAGGTCATACAAATATTTGTTCCGTGCGGAAATCGAACCGGCGACACGCAGCTCAGCAGTCGATCGCTCAGCCACCGCGCTAACCGTGTCGTCAAAATTATTGGATCTCTTTGTAGTGCGTCTATCTGTCTGTCTGTCAGTCAACGCCTTTTATCTCGGGAGCGCGTGGAGGTATCGAGTTAAACGATATACTGAACTATATGATACCATTGTTTTGTGAAAATATCAACCCTCTAAGTCTACGCAGTCAAAAGATATGGCAGTTTATGTCGGAAGTTTGTACGGAACCCTTGATGGACGAGTCCTACTCACTATTGGCCGGTTCTTTTTTTCATAGAATCTCTCCTTCTGTAACCTTATACGAAATGACAATTCAGTTTAGTTGCCTAAAACTGTGACACGAGAATTTAAGAATATTATACAGGGTTATTTGTAAAACACCGACAACCTTGCAGGACTGTATTACAATCATCATAAACAACAACTTTTGTTCTATGATTTTTACAAAATTTTATACATTTACCAAAAACAAATCTTCAAGATTTCGTTGTCCTATCTAACACATTTCAACTCCGTATTTTGCTGTACCTACATACCTACACCGTCGCTTGTAGATACGTTTGCTTCGCATAGATTTCGCAACATTTAGAGCGTTCAATTTCAATATTTTTATTTTTGTATAAAAATCTGATGAACTAAAATATGATAAATGTTTAAATGTCCTAGAACAAAAGTTGTTGATTATGATGTTAGTAACATGGTCCTGAGACGTTGCCAGTGTTTTACAAATAACCCTGTATATGTTGCTATTCCAGAAAGTAATATAAAACATTTAAAAATCCAAGTAACTACACAATTTCTGAACAGAATTACATGTCAAAACTAATTAAATAATCCGCCCCTGATTATTCCTGGCGCAAAAGTGCCCATAACACTTGCCGCATTCCCGCGTTGGATGGCAATCGACAACCTTTGGGCCAGAAACCGGCTGGAGCGGGAGTCACCACAGACAATGTTTAGCCTGTGCCCTAAGTCCTGAACAAAGTCCTTAGCGTCTTTACCCCAACTGCCCATGGTCTCCACTGCCATGGGCACAAAATGGTACAGCGGTTTCAAAGGAGCATACTTCAACCTCTTCTTTGAAGCGGCTGACTAAACATGTTTATACCATATCTGTTTATATTTTTTATGGATATTACGATGTAGATTTTGCTTCTTTATTTATTTCTTTTTTTCATTATTTGTTTTTATTTAGAAGTACCACAATTTATTTATTCTTGTTATCGTGGCTTCACTTGCTTGGGGCCTATCAGGATAATATCAGCGCAGTGACATGGCATGGATCTTACATTAAACATTGAAACACACATACTATGCTGGTGTAGAAATGCTTACTTCCTTACTAAACTTCCTTACTTAATATTGTAAAAGCGAAAGTGAGTTTGTTTGTTTGTTACGTCTTCACGCCTAAATGGCTTAACCGATTTTGATGAATTTTGGTACTGAGATAGTTGGGACCCTGGAGACGGACATAGGCTATTTTTTAAAACTGAGAAATGAGGGACAAAGAGGGAAGAAATGGGAAAACTTAGCTTTGCTATTACAATAAATAAGGCGCAAGGGCAAAAACTATAGGTAGCAGGTACCTGCAAATCAGGAAAGAGGAACTGCGTTACCTCGAGTTTAACGCGAGCGAAGCCGCGGGCAAAAGCTAGTGCCTATTGAATAATCTAAATTCATGCAAATCATGTAATGCATGCATATCAGATAAAATTCAATTAAATCAATTTAGATTAATTCCATAGGATTATTATATACATATGTAAATATAAAAATACAATCATTGTCACAAAAAAATAAAAATAAATTATGTTGAAAATAAAAATAGTAAGTATTAGATAAAGCCCCCTTTCCACAGAGCACAGTATGGAAGCACTCGGCCGTATCGTTCGCAGACCATCACTCTCGATAGCTCGCTACATAAATCTGTGGTTGTTCGTCACGACCCAGAGGCTGAGTTGTCCCGGTCAGTTTGATTAAAATAGAGCTTTACGCATTTAACAATCTTTTTTTTAAATATATTGTGTATAATGCGCGATCCTGCGGCGCATCTGGAATGTTCACTGAGGCACGCATACAACTCGTACAAAAGGGAGCAATAACATTTTTTAACCTCTAGAGCCCCAGCGGCACAAAAACGTGCCAGTAAACAAGTATTACCGTTGAGCCCCGCTGGCACAAATTTGCGCCAAACCCCGACCGATTTAAAACTGTATTTTTGTAGTAAAGATAAGTCTTAAAATCAGATTACGCTTACGATAAGAGCCCGCCCGGCGGTGCTTGACAGATAGTTGACGTAAATAATGGCGGTTCTTGAGAGGTTAAGGAGCATACAGCTAATGTGATCTGCAGTCTTTGTGCAAGTCTTTTAGATAAAAAGACATTTTACTTTTGAAAAAAAGGAGGTTCTCAATTCGATATAATATGTACTTATTATGTATTTTTTTTTTATGTATGACCACGCATAACATTTTACTGAGACGTCCGATTCAAAAAAAACTTTTTTTTATTGAAAGGAGTGTCCTTACTCATATTATAAAAGCGAAAGTGAGTTTGTTTGTTACCTCTTCACGTTTTAATGGCTTAACCGATTTTGATGAATTTTGGTACAGAGATAGTTGGGATCCAGGAGACGGACATAGGCAACTTTTTTTTTAATAAAAAGTGGGATGTGAGGGAGAAAGAGGGAAGAAAAGGGAAAACTTAGCGTTGCTATTACAAATCAATAAGGCGCAAGAGGAACTGTGTTACCCCGAATTTAACGCGAGCGTTGCCGCGGGCAAAAGCTAGTATTTCATAAATAAGTTGGTCCCATTTGAAATTAAAAAAAAAACCGCCCATAAGGCTGGAAAAATAGGGGGTGATTAATTTTTTTCATATGAATTTTCAATTGTGAACCGATTTTGTTCAAATTTGGCACACATTATGTAGTTCTGATGACAATACGACTTTATAATGATCTGAATGATCTGATGATAGATGATGGAGACGGGGGTCAGAGCCCATTCGTCCCCTAAAATTCGTCCCCCAGCATAAAAGTTGTGGATTCGGCCCCTATATAGGTGCCCATTGGTCTCCTGGTAGGGGACCAATTAATATTTTAATAAAAATATTATTTTTAAGGTACCCATTCGTCCCCTCTAATATATATACAATATAAGTTAAAGATTCGGCACCTGTTCAGGTGCCTATTGGTCCCCTGAGATAAAATTAGCTATATTATTTTACATAAGAAACGGTTAACATAGTACACTTGTGAACAGTTTATTAACGGAATTAATTTAATAAATCATAACAGATCATTGAAAAAAGAGCTATGATGAATGATAATCCGTCATGATAATAATATAACCTGTCGATAGGCTTACGATGTAATATTTGTCTCTCTACGAATGGCTTGTTAAAAAAATGGGTTACAAAATAGATAAGGTGTTTTGTTTGTATGTCATAACATACATACAAAACACCTTATCTATTTTGTTTTGCTGCCTCGGTGACATATTGGTTCTTGAAAGTGACTGCGAATACGAGACTGTTCAATGTGTCTTTGGTCTTTTATTAAATGAAGTTCGCCCAACGAAATAAAACAATACTGTAAATATTATAATAATAATATTTTTAACATAATTGGATTGAATTATCTCATTTGAATCCTGGAATATGATTAGTATTATTATTGATGGTAATTCACTTTATGGTGGAATACTACAGTCATGTTTTGACTAAAAAGTCAATACTAAATTATTTACTCCTAAATAATTACTGGGATTTTATTTAAATAGTTAAACAGTTTTATTTTACTGCATAAAGATATTATAGTTATCATATATTTTGCTAAATATTTACAAATGTACAAGAAACCAAAAGTTGAATAATTATTTTGAAGACTGACTTAATGCCTAGAGCCTAGAAGCATTTTATTAAACTTAATCTTATTTGAAATAAACATGATATCTACCGAATTACTATATTTTTTTATTTTACCCTTTTCTGCGCGACTGTACCAGGACTACCAAGTTGCAGTATACACATATACATGTACTTATATTAGAAGAATGAATAAAAATAAATATTCTTCAGGGGACGAATGGGCCCCTCAAATGTTCCAGGGGACGAGTGGGCACAGGGTGCGAATCTTAGGGGACGAATGGGCTCTGACCCGAAAATATTTGCAACTTGCAAGACGTCCTCAACAGTTTAAAACAGCGATATATCGTGTTTCAACTCAATTCATGCACGTTGACGACAAAAGGGATTTTTATTTTATTTTAGCTTTTGTCCGCGGCTTCGCTCGCGTTAAATTCGGGGTAACACAGTTCCCCTTTCCTGATTTGCAAGTTGCTACCTCTAGTTTTTCCCTTGCGCCTTATTGATTGTAATAGCAATGCCAAGTTTTTCCTTTTCTTCCCTCTTTCTCACTTAGGTCCCACTTAAAAAAAAACTAGCCTTTGTCTGTCTCCAGGGTCCCAACTATCTGTGTACCAAAATTCATCAAAATCGGTTTAGCCATTAAGGCGGTGAAGACGTAACAAACAAACAAACTCACTTTCGCTTTTATAATATTAGTAAGGATTATATGTATTTATAATTAATATATGAGTATTTGTTTTATAAATGCAGCTATTCGTTTTGTAAAATGAAACACCACAGACTCCCTACAGTACTATCTCTCCTCCTTTAAATCCATTTAAAGATTGTCTTGAAAAGATCACCAAATATTTAGTTACAAGGATTGCCTTGTAACTAAATATTTGGTGATATTTAGTTACAAGGCAATCCTTGTAACTAAATATTAAATTTAAATAAACAAAATTATATTGTATTAACAAACACGCTCTCAACTACGCACAACTAAAGCCTACAACAGACTGCACCCCTCGAGCCTCAACTGAGCTAAACGTCAATCCGACGTCACCACTGATTTATGTAACGTTAGTCCGCAACGAATGTGTGGTGTGACGTTGCTGTAACGGAGGCCAGTGTGTTGGGGGCTTTAAGTTACATAGAACATACATTATTCCTGGGTAATTTCGACAGTTTTACTGAACATAGAAGATACATTATTCTTAACGGGTTATTTCGACAGTTATTTATTGAAGACTAGCTGTGCTTTTTAGTTTTACCCGCTGCTCAGCTTCTAAGTGTTTTAGCGTGATGATATTTAGCCTATGTTACTTTCTGGTTATTTAGCTTTCCTTTTGACGCAAAAATGGTTAAAATCGGTCCAGTAGGTCATAAACAAATAAACAATATTTCCTCTTTATATTTCTTTTATTCATTTTTTTAAACATTTTTTTTATATATTTACTTTTTTCTTATTAAAGTAAAACAAAAATTGTCGATGGCACGTTAGTGTTCCACGCGCGCCTCAAAGAGATGTCAGCAAAGCAGAGGGCCTGCCAGGGACACCGCCGCACGGGGTGAAGGGTTGGTCGAAAAAGATGCCGCTGCCTCGGGCAAAAGAAGGACCATGGGTGGCTTTTAGTCAGTACAAGTCTGACACTCTCCCCCCCGTTCCGCCCAGAGCGGGGGTAGTTATTTGATTCGCTAATATTAGTTTTGGAATGAGAAACTAATTATTTATTTTAAATTGCCCGATGACTGAGAAGAAATTATAATATTCATTCCTAATCCAAAACTGTTACTATTATATAAAAGACTACTTTGAAGATAAAGATATCTATTGTATTTAAATAATAATTTTAGTTTTATAACATGACATTATTATTTTACTTATTAATTCAAATTACATCATTTTCAGCATGACATCATTATTTTACTAGAATCTTTATTCATTTTTCACACGTATTAATACATTATTAAATAATTCTTAAAAAAATACATTATTGTACTTATTCATTCAAATTAAAAAAAATATAAATGACTAGTAGCTTCTGCCCGCGGCTTCGCCCGCGTTAAATTCGGGGTAACACAGTTCCCCTTTCCTGATTTGTATGGTACCTGCTACCTGTAGTTTTTGCCCTTGCGCCTTATTTATTGTAATAGCAAAGCTAAGATTTCCCTTTTCTTCCCTCTTTCTCCCACATTTCTCACTAAAAAAAAAGCCTTTGTCCGTCTCCAGGGCCCCAACTATCTCTGTACCAAAATTCATCAAAATCGGTCTTGCCATTTAGGCGTGAAGACGTAACAAACAAACTCACTTTCGCTTTTGTAATATTAGTAAGGATGACTGTGAAATACGAATAAACAATATTATATTTGCACACCTTAGTAGGTATAATACGGTGTACTTTTGAACGTTTTGTATTAACCATTCAACCTATGTTATACTAATAAATAGATTTCATTTGATTTGAAAAATAAAGTGGCAAATAAAATCCCAGTATTCAGTTTTAGCTGCATCCTAAAACGACTGCTTATCTGACCTCCACAACCCATTGAGTACTAGGTTATACAATAGACTTCACTGGTGGTCGGACTTTCCAGACACTGACTATCTGTAACGACTGTCAAAGATTTACAAATGACAGCCGGGACCAACGGCTTAACGTGCTTTCCGAGGCACAGAGGAAACTCGGTATGTAACGGGTGGTCATGGTCACCCATCCACAGACCAACCTAGGCAAGAGCAGCTTAACCTAAAGATCGACGCGTGTGGTTGCTATTATATAACCACGAGCTCCCTAGCGTCCACGTCTACACAAAATCAATTCGTCTGTCTGTCCAGCACACTCGCTACTTAATTTAATGCTTCATTAACTTGATAACTTATTAAGTTAGTTACGGTATAATACACTATGTTCTCGTTACCAAAGAGTAAGTTATACTAGCTGGCCAGCGCGGCTTTGCCCGCTTGGTATCGAATCGAATATTTATAATATAAATAAATCCTTATTAAATAATTATTTTTTATTTATAATATAAATAAATCCTTACTAATATTATAAAAGCGAAAGTGAGTTTGTTTGGAATCGATTTTGATGAAATTTGGTACAGAGATAGTTAGGACCCTGGAGACGGACACAGGCTATTTTTTTTAAGTGAGAAATGAGGGAGAAATAGGGAAGAAAAGGGAAAACTTAGCTTTGTTATTACAATAAATAAGGCAAAACTACCGGTAGCAGGTACCTACAAATCAGGAAAGGGGAACTGTGTTACCCCGAATTTAACGCAAGCGAAGCCGCGGGCATAAGCTAGTATTTTATAAAGATTACTATTCTGACATTCATATATTTTCACTTTATTTATTACTAGCTTTTGCCCGCGGCTTCGCTCGCGTTAAATTTGGAATAACACAATAGCTGCTACCTGCAGTTTTTGTCCTTGCGCCTTATTGATTTGTAATAGCAACGCTTCCCCTTTCCCTTTTCTTCACTCTTTCTCCCTCATATCCCACATTGTTTAAAAAAAAGCCTATGTCCGTCTCCTGGTTCCCAACTATCTTTGTACCAAAATTCATCAAATTCGGTTAAGCCATTAAAGCGTGAAGAGGTAACAAATAAACAAACTCACTTTCGCTTTTATAATATTAGTAAGGAAGTTAGGATTCACATATTTTTTTAAACACAAACTTTACGTTTGATGGCGAGATACGGTCTTTCCTTATACATACACATAAACCTTATACTATCTTAATATTATTGTTAAATTAAAACTATAATTCAAAAAGTCAGATCACCATTAAACTATCTATACTGCCTACCCCGTTGCAGTACACAAGCGTAATAGTAATATGTTATTATCGAAGTTACACCACGTCACGCCCCGAAACCATTAATTAATAATAATTGGTTTCAGTAAGTTTTACTAAAGTTACAGTAATGGTGTTACTGTGTATCGATAGATTTCTATTGTGTCGGGAGAAACCTTAAGTTACTAGCTGCCGCCCGCGACTTCGCCCGCGTGGCATAGTATATTATTATTTTGCTTTTATTTTATTTAATGTTTGTGTAGAATGTAAGAATTTAATTTTTTGTTTTCTCTAATAATTTAACACAGTTCCCTTTGCGCCTTATTGATTTGTAATAGCAACGCTAAGTTTTCCCTTTTATTCCCTCTTTCTCCCTCACATCCCAGTTTTTTAAAATAAAAATTAGCCTATGTCCATCTCCTGGTTCCCAACTATCTCTGTACCAAAATTCATCAAAATCGGTGTAGCCATTAAAGCGTGACGAGGTAACAAACAAACAAACAAACTCACTTTCGCTTTTATAATATTAGTAAGGATTATCTATAATTTGATTGTAAATGTGATGAAATGGGTGAAACTTACCTGAATTTAAGTTATTTATTATAGTTACTTTGGGCTAACGCTAACTATAAAACGCGTGTTGATCGAAAAAAAAACTTTCTCTCCCTTTTTCTTCCCTTTTTCTCCCCCTTATCTCACTTTTTTAGCTTATGTCCGTCTCCAGAGTCCCAATTATCTCTGTAGCAAAATTCATCAAAATCGGTTGGGCAATTTAGGCGTGAAGTCGTAACAAACAAATAAGCTCACTTTCGCTTTTATAATATTAGTCAGGATTTACGTTTGTATATTAATTTGTCTTTGTACTTGTGTGTATGTAAGTATTATTATTGTATTTGCTTAATGTTTTTTATGTATTCTATTTTCTCCTTTTTAGGGTTCCTTGTGTAAGAAAAACTCCATAAATGATTCAATGAAAACACTTTTATTGCAAATTACACATTATAACCTTTTATAACATTTAGATACGCATAATACATCATAGAACAATATTATATTACCTTAGGTTTTATTGACACACTTCACAACTTATTTTAAAAGATGTACACTAGGAGAATCCCCGAAACGACTGACCATCTAGCCGGGCTGTTATATTTCGTTACTTTCAATTACCGCCATTTCAATAGTGAAATGTGCGCGTTCCTGTGATTGGTTGGTTTTCAACCAGTCAGAGGGCACTTTTTGAGTGTTGCCAAGTAATAAAATAGTGGTATTGTTGCATGTTAATAAATCGAAAACATATCATATTTATTATAGACGCTAACACGTGCCTCAAAACGGAACCGTTATTCACAGATTCGTTCTGGAGAAAAAAAACGTTTTTAAAACGTTAAAAGAGCTAGTCAGACTCGTACACCAAATTCCGTAAAAACTTGAGACATAAATAGCCATATCTTTAGACTACACGGATTTGAATATATGGTTTTAATTTCAACTCGTTACGATTAAGGGTGACAGACAACTAATGATACAATTAAGGTTCGCTTTTTTTTCCTTTTGAGGTTCGTAACCCTTAAAAGAATTATAATAATTGGTCCCCAGAAGGACATGTGATTAAAAGAGTGATGAATCTGAATGTTGATGGACGGAGAGCGAGAGGAAGGCCAAAGAAAAGATGGATGGATTGTGTAAGGAATGATATGAAGGAGAAAGGAGTAAATGATGCCGTGACGTTTGATAGGGGAGAATGGAAGAAGAAAACGTGTTGCGCCGACCACAAATAGAATGGGACAAGGGCAGGAAAATGATGATGATCCACAGTTGGGGTAGCAATCGATGAACATACTTACATAAAAAACATAGAACGGGATCGAACATAAAACCTCTTTTTTTCATTAATTTCTTTGCTCTGCAACTCAGCAATATTGCGTCCTTTTCTTTCGAATAGCAAATAACTCAAATAACTCCCCCCGCCCTAGGCGGGTGTCAGACGTTTCCTTCTATTGCCCTTTACATTCCGGTGCAGCGGTATCTCTTTCAAACAACCCGCAACCCCGGCAGGCGGTGGCACTGGCAGGCCCCTCTGCTGACATCTCTTTGAGGCGCCGTGGAACACTAACGCACCGTCGATACGTCCTGTCGTCAATAGACGGACAGATAGTGAGCTACCCATTAAACATCATCCACAGGCCTGCATCTACGGTGGCCGGGTGTCGTCTCGCGGCGACACAAAAATATTGTGTTAACGAGTACCTATGTACATTTTATAACAAAAAAACGTCATGTAAAATTTATACGTCCATAAAACGTTTCACATTAGCTGTGAATGTTAACACTGTGTTATAAAAACCGCTTTTGTGTGCTGGCAACATTATTCAAAATTTATTGCAAATGGCTGACAAAATGGCCGCACGCATTTTGTTGGGGGCAATAAAATATGTGTCCGAATTTTGTCATTATTGCAGGTTATGTTTGTCATTTTTAGTATGAATATAACAGAATATCACGCCTGCAAGCCATGAAGAGCTAGGCAGAGATTGTACCTATCTAATAGTACGACACACGATAGTATGACGACACGGTTGGCGCAGTGGTTGAGCGATCGACTGCAGCGCTGCGTGTCGTGGGATTCCCGCACGGAACAAATATCTGTATGGCCTACAGATAGTTGTTTCGGGTCTAGCAGTTTGTGTATGTGAGTTTAAATGTTTGTAAACGCACCCACAATACAAGAGAAATTTACCGACTTCCAAAAAAATACGGAAAAAACCCACCGGAAATCGTTGAGTTTTGTTTGATTCTTCGATTCTTTTGCTACCGATTTCCGGAAGTATACTTATTTTCCGTATTTTTAGTGTATTTTTTTTGGAAGTCGGTGACTTGCTCGATTTTTTTTTTTCAAGCTAAACGTTTTTTTTAAATTTCAGCCTTTTTAATTGTGGCGAGTATTCAATTTCCATTGCTACTAAATAAACAAATAATTTTAGTTTATTTCGGAACAAATAAATAATTTTAGTTTATTTCGGAACTAAAAACAAAAGAGTAGGTATAGTACAACAAGTAAACGTTGACGACCCGGTTGGCGCAGTGGCTGAGCGATTGACTGCCGCGCTGCGTGTCGCGGGTTCGATTCCCGCACGGAACAAATATTTGTATGGCCTACAGATAGTTGTTCCGGGTCTGGCTGTTTGTGTATGTGTGTTTAAATGTTTGTAAACGCACCCACGATACAGGAGAAATTCCTAGTGTGGGGCAACGTTTTTATAAAGAAAAAAGCAAAAAAAAGTAAACGATGTTAGCCGCAAAAGTATAAACTGTAGCGCAGCTAACAACGCCCGTCTCCAGACGCAAAATGGAATGCTGTTCCATGCAAAAACTTAGAAAAAAACAAAAAATAAGGTAACACGAAAGAAAAAAAATAAAAAATAATAAGGATTAACAAAAGATTAAAAAAAATATGTACATGACATAATGATATGGGATGTGTGTGAGTAGGGTGAATGGGTGTAAAGGTGAGTGTTAATGAAGAGTGTGACAAAACACATGTCACAGACACCCCGACTAAAAGATATAAATAAATCATCCATATTATGTGTATTAGAAATACGTGTGGCACTCGGGGACAGCCGCGGTAAAGCTATTGCATAGCATTTTTTATCAACTTATGCAATAAATAAAAACAATCTAAATAAAATATTTAAAAAGTACTTCCAATGAAAAGTAGTCGCAAAAAGAAACATTTTTTTATCAACTTAGACAATAAATAAAAAAAAAAAAACTAAATATAATATTTAAAAAGTACTTTCAATGAAAAGAAGTCGCAAAAAGAAAAACAAGACCTTGGGTTTGATCCAGCGTAATGTCGATTGACTATCCGATTCTCTACCAAACACGCTATTAGAACATTAGAATCGAAATTGAAATAACTGACCGTATTGTGTAAACGACGTTAGACAATGCACGGCCTTCAAGCCACACCTCCGTGCCCGTCGGAGTGCGAGCGTCAGGTTTTTTTTCGTTACGGAATTTCTGGATTCGGTCCCCGCGCTCAAGGCCCGCGATATAAGCTATGCAATAGCTTAGCCACATTAGAAGAAATATGTTTTATTGTAGATAACTCACAAACTACTGAAGCAATACAAATAAAATTAATATGGAACCATCTTGGAAGTATAACACGTCCAATAATAAAAAAAAAATGAAAATCATCCCCAAAGTGACGGAGAATTCGAGCAACAAAAAGAAAAAACAGTGAAATTGAGAATTTATTTCCTTTTTTAAAGTCGATTAAAAATAACGTTAAAACCCGCTTGGTATGCTGTCAACATCAGTCACAATGTTTTTTTACAAATGGCTGACAAAATGCGCGCATGCGTTTTGTTTATAAAGCGTGTGTGGGCTTAACAGATTGCAGCCTTCCCCCCCCCCCCCCCACCCGTCCCTTGCTAAAGTCAGCCCGCGCTGATGAGCCAGTAAGTTTAAATCAGTCCCAAAATAATATTACTCAGGTCCAGTCTGTCCCTTTGCTGTCCTCCCTCAGCGACGCCCTAAGCCGAGGCTCGTACCCCACAGGGGGTGCCCTTAGCATGTAGTCGCTTAGTTTGTAAGCTTTTTAGCCTGGCTAAAGGTTTTAATTTTTAAGGCATCCAGAGGATTCGCCCGGTTAAGCAGACGACAACCTCCTAGGTTGAACTGCGAGATGCCATTCCTAAAAAAAAAAACAAATTGTACCCCATAAAGGATCTTGACAGACAGAAGTACATCAAAGTGTTCCTTTAAAACCAAAGTGATTTTAAAACTAATTTAATTAAAAGAATTCCTACAGTTAATTTGGTGAACCCTGTTCGAAGTAAGAATATAGAATGACATTATACCTACCTATATTCTTAAAAATAACTAATTTGATGACAAATATTTGTATGATCTACAAATAGTTGTTTCGGGTCTGGCTGTTTGTGTAATGTGAGTTTAAATGTTTGTAAACGCAACCCACGATACAGGAGATATTCCTAGTGTGGGGCAACGCTTTAAAATAATTGCTACTGTTGAATTTTGATGCGTCGGCGGCTCGTAGCTGGATAGATGCCATTGCTGCAGTTTTTATATGGTTAGCGTAAATAAATAAAAAAAACATTTATTTGCTAAAATGTAGGTACAGATATGATAGTTAGAGTCCCGATAAATTTTACCTTACGGCATGCAAAATTATTTAATGTTTTATTCTTTTACCAGACAAAAAAAACCATAGACAAATCGACCCCTAAACTAAGTAACTTACATAATTAAGGAACACAAATGTTTAAAAAAAATGGAACACAAATATATCGGAATTAGGCACAATGTCAAGCCGTGGCGATGGCGCGGTCGTGTTCCACGCGCGCCCCAAAGAGATAAGATGTCAGCAAAGCAGAGGCGCCTGCCAGGACCACCGCCTGCTGAGGTTCCGGGTTATTCGAAAGAGATACCACGTCCCGGAACAGACACGACAAAAGAAGGAAAATGGATAGGTTTAATTCAGTAAAAGTCTGACACTACCCCCTGTTCTGCCCAGAGCGGAGGAAGTTATTTGATAATTTCCTATGCACAAAAAAGACACAATACCAAAAAATTAGAATCTATAAATGTCAACAACTTTAGTGGCATAAAATTTAACATGTATAAAATGTGCAAGGTCGGCGATTTCAATTAGGAATTCGTATTTTACTTATACCATAATGTGCATTCAAAAATAACAAACAATATTTATATTTTATAGCAAATCGCCGGCACTTTAACTTTGAGCGCCCCTAATAGAAGACCCCGGGCAGTAACGGCCAGAATTTTCCACAAATTAGTGCTAAACTTACCTAACAAATCGTTTCTAGTTGCTAGTTATTGAAAAATGAGAAAATTCAAAATGTATGTACTTTTTTCTCCAACACGATTTAAAGAATAACGCCATCTAGCCACGCAGGTGTAACTCCCTGGAACAAACCTTTCAAAAGGTTGCAAACCCCAACAGGTGGCGTAAAGGTCGAGATTTTATCGTAGTTCTTTACAATTTGCATAGATGGCGCTGTTATTAAAATAGTTGTTTGTGTGCAAATCGTGAAGATGGCGTAACTTTCTATGTCACGTTGTTCCTTCTTTATTTCGGCATGTTTTCAAAGAATACGGTTTGTATTGAAGTAATGAGGAAATACAAACGCAAATAGCTGTTGATGATTCCTGCAAATTGTTAAAAAAGTGAAATCTTTGATTGTTTTAATTTCCGTTGTCACTGATACAAAGGCCTTGAAATAGATAAAACATCCGTATTTCTTTCATTGCCAAAATAAAGTTTGTTGTGTGTGTCCTTTTAATGTTGTTTTCTGTTCAGATGAGTATTAGACGATTTTCGCACGGCACAACCACATGAAATTGCGATCTCGTGTGTACCTTAGAGCTCTTGAAAAAGTTTTTAATCCACAACGCTAAAAGATTTTTTAATTCAAAATTGTATCAACCAAATAGCCATGACTTTTAAAGTCTATAAGATAATTTTTAACAGAATGAAAGGCACACCGACGTTATAACTCCAACGCTGTCTTTTTTTAATAACCGATAAATAATCCTCTGTATGGGAGTCAAAACATCGTATTTCAGTAATACGTAATATTCCAGACTTCCTCGTAGACCGCCTCACAAACATATAACATCCTTATCCTCATCTCTTCGTCGTACATCTTTGACTCCGCGTTAAAACATCGCAACCCCATTATCACATCGGCCGCTCGATACGATCCCTCGCGAATAAGTTAAATTCGTCGTCCCCGTCATACCCTCGTCACTCCTGACGATGCTATAACCCTGCTTCAGGAGAGCAGCAGGGAGACTAGCACCCTTCGCAAATTCAGACGCAAAGCACCTTTCCTTCCTTCCTCCTTCCTCGCCGACGAGGCCCGTCGCGACGTCCCGGTAATTGTCCCACCCGTCCCTTGCAAGAGCCAGCCCGCGCTGCTGAGCCAGTAAGTCCAAATCAGCCCATAAATAATATCACTCAGATCCAGCCTGTCCCTTGCTGTCCCTCAGCGACGCCCTAAGCCGAGGCTCGTATCCCACAGGGGGTGCCCTTAGCGTGTAGTCGCTTAGTTTGTACGTTTTCCACCCTGGCTGGAGGTCTTAATTTTTAAGGCACCCACAGGATTCGCCCGGTTAAGCAGACGACAACCTCCTTGGTTGAACGGCGAGATGCCATTCATAAAAAAAAAAAAAAAAAAATTCGTCGTACAGTATTTTAATTTGCATATACCTTGCATATGCAAACTTGTAAACGAACGCAGCGACCTGGTTGAAGACTATGCAGACTCAATATATAGAAGTTTGTCAGACGTCATTAGTAAAAATATTTAGAATTTAAGTATACTGGGTACTTAAATTCTAAATATTTTTACAAGTTTTTTTAAAAGTTTAATTTTTAACTACAGAGAGTACTTTGCATGTGGTGTTTGCCTGTAATTGGTTGTACACTTACAGTGAGACTTAAGACACAATGATTTACATGTTCCTATCTATACATATATATCTTTAACAACTGTCTTTGTTCCTTAGTCGTTGGCTTCGTATTAGGATTGATCATCCTTCCTGTTTCTGTCGGTCATTAAAGCTAAGAAATATCAAAAACTGCTGCTCTGTAGGTAATCTAAACTAACCTGTTTGTGGGTTCAGTCTTCTCTTGACATACTCCATAAACTTCTCCGTGATGCCTCTCTTCTTTGATTCCTTCTCTTCTCTGTCATTCTGTAACAACGAGACATCGTTAGTTTGCTTGTTTCTCAGATGGGTTAGGTTAGATTATACAAGTCTTAGTCTTAGTCGCGAGATGATGGAGACGACTCCCGGCCACCGTAGATGCGGGCCTGTGGACGGTGAGCAATGGGTAGCTCACCGTCCGTCCGTCTATTGACGACAGGCCGTGTCGACGGCGCGTTCAAGTTTCACGCGCGCCTCAAAGAGATGTCAGCAAAGCTAAGGTTGCGGGTTGTTCGAAAGAGATACCGCGGCCCCGGAACGTAAAGGGCAACAGAAGGAACATGGGTGGGTTTTAGTCAGTAAAAGTCTGACACGCCCCTTCGCTCCGCCGAGAGCGGGGGAAGTTATTTGATGATTTCCAATCCGAAAATAAAAGGGTTTTTGCTTAAAGCTAGTGTCTGGATAAATGTATTTTGAGGGAGTGTTTGCAATATGATAGGACGCGCAATTTTAACCTCAATTTTGACCGACTTCAAAAAAGTGGAAGTTCTCAATTCGATTGTTTTTTTTTTTGTATGTTTGTTACGCGATTTGAGGAGGTCGTGGCTAAATAATAGCAGCCGCTCGGGTCGATCTTTAGGTTAAGCCGCGCTTGCCTAGGTTAGTCTGTGGATGGGTGACCACCCGTTACATACCAAGTTACCTCCGTGCCTCGGAAAGCACGTTAAGCCGTTGGTCCCGGCTATCATTTGTAGATCTTTGACAGTCGTTACAGATAGTCAGTGTTCCGAAAATCTCACAACCAGTCTTACCAAGAGGTATCGCATTACCCAGTACTAACTGGCTTGTGGAGGTCAGATAGGCAGTCGCACCAAGAAAAATGCTGGTATTCAGCTGCATCCGGTTAGACTGGAAGCCGACCCCAACATAGTTGGGCTAGGCAGAGTATGTTTGTTACGCGATTTTTCCAACGATTGTAGGATAATTTTCAAAATTCAGAATCATAATAAATAATGCTTTATGACTTTCTGACCAGGGATTCGACACCACGTGGATACTCTGACCTTAAATGGCTTTATTATAAACTAGCTTTTACCCGCGGCTTCGCCCGCGTTAAATTCTGGGCAACACGGTACCCCTTTCCTGATTTACAGGTACCTGCTATCTGTAGTTTTTGCCCTTGCGCCTTAATTATTGTAATAGCAATGCTAAGTTTTCCCTTTTCTTCCCTCTTTCTCCCTCATATCCCAATCTTTTTTTTTTTTTAAATTTGCCTATGTCCGTCTCCAGGGTCCCAAATATCTCTGTATCAAATAATCAAAATCGGTTTAGCCATTTAGGCGTGAAGACGTAACAATCAAACAACCAAACTCACTTTCGCTTTTATAATATTAGTAAGGATAATTTCAAAGCCATCCTAGACGAACTACACTCGAACAGAATGTATTATTAATCTCCATATCACAAGATAAGTCTTGCTTATATAACAGCATCACTATTGCACATAAGTGGCACTTAACGCCCAGATTGTGCTGTCAAATATTCAAGAGAGAGTGTTGTGGTGTGCAGAGACATCTAGCGGTAGTTGGGGAAACTATACCATTCATAATTTGGTTAGTTTTGTTGATCGCAGCTGTGAATGTTGAGTATGGGTAATACAATATCTTCACTGCACATCCAACTTTATATTATTACTAGCTTCCGCCCGCGACTTTGTCCGCGTGGCATAGTTACTTTGGGCTTACGCTAACTTTAACCCGCGTGATGATCGAAAAAAAAAACTTTCTCTCCCCTTTTCTTCCCTCTTTCTCCCCCTTTTCTCACTTTTTTTTTAATTAGCCTATGTTCGTCTCCAGGGTCCCAACTATCTCTACCAAAATTCATAAAACTTGGTTTAGCCATGTAGGCGTGAAGACGTAACAAACAAACTCACTTTCGCTTTTATAATATTAGTAAGGATAGTTAGGATTAAAACGGTCAAATCACTGTTTTCTTGAATCGGATTTTTTAAAATATAAATAAGCAAAGTAGGGTTTTTAGACGAAAATACCGCTTGCTCGGAACTTTTCATTAATTACTGGAAAAAATATTGTATACGTGTCAAATTAAATTCATTTCTTTTCGCCCCACGAAGACGCCGATTCCTAATAGAAAATCACATCAAGAAACGGCGGCGTGTTAACGATATAAGTTTCGCCATGATTTTTACCGTCAGGTGACGCGTTGGCAGATAAAACTGCCGTTATTTGCAGTCCAGAGCCTTTTAATACATTTTATATTGGCCATTTTGTATTGGAATTGTTCCAATTGTGCTGTGTGAGGTTTTTTTCGTTTATTTGCGGTTTAACGGGATGTTAAAGCTGAATTGTAAGCCTTTAAAGGACAAACCAATACAGACATATTGCGGACTTACTGCGGCATTGAAGACATAGCTTGTGGGCCCTGGATTCACCTGTGTGGATTTCGGGAGTTGTTCCACATGATAGTACTGCCGAGATTAAAACCTTTTTATTACACGACTTCCCCAAAAAAGGAGTGTGTTATGTTTTCAGGGTTCATGTATTTATGTGAGTTTTTTATGTATGTGAGTTTTTTTATCCTTACTAATATTATAAAAGCGAAAGTGAGTTTGTTTGTTTGTTACCTCTTCACGCTTTAATGGCTAAACCGATTTTGATGAATTTTGGTACAGAGATACATAGTTGGGAATCAGGAGACGGACATTAGGCGTTGCTATTACAAATCGATAAGGCGCTACCGAATTTAACGCGAGCAAAGCCGCGGGCAAAAGCTAGTTACATTATAATTTCTAAACGCCTGAACATGTATGGGGTATCATTAGAATCCTTGCATCGTCCCGAGTAACGAAGCTATTGAAAAAGTATAGAAATGCAATGTGGCGAGTATTACAAATAAATGAACACCCACATATTTCTTTTTCTTTTTAGTTCAATTTTTTTGTCATGGTAGTCGTGTTTTTGAATTTTTTGAATTTTTTTTTTTACCAATTCTTAGTATATATATATCTGTATGTTGATTGATGGGGAGGGAGAGGAAGGCCAAAGAAAAGATGGATAGATTGTGTAAGGAATGATATGAAGGAGAAAGGAGTAAATGATGCCGTGACGCCTGATAGGGGAGAATGGAAGAAGAAAACGTGTTGCGCCAACCACAGATAGAATGGGACAAGGGCCTTGGGCCTTGTAGATTCCTAGATGATTGTTAACTTTATTTTCTCCTGTATCGTGGGTGCGTTTACAAACATTTAAACTCACATACACAAACAGCCAGACCCGAAACAACTATCTATAGGTCATACAAATATTTGTTCTATTTCAGGGTTCACACGTTTATAACAATCATATGGATAATAAATGATATAATATTGTGACACTTTTAATAATTTAATCCATTCTTAAATTAAATATTTGCACACCACATTTAATGGTAGAATGTAAATGGGCCACATTAATGTTACGATCATACATACTACTTGTACACATACATTCTGGCAAATAAATTATTCGAACCCGCGACCAGTAGCGCAGCAGTCAAACGTTTAGCCACTGCGCTAACCGTGGCGTCGAAAGCATGTTTTGTCACAAACCAAATTCATTGATTTTCAGGACAATACAGTAGAATTGCAAGCTTTTAAAGTTGGTTGTCGTAAAAATCAATCCTACAAAGAACGGCTCTGTGTCTGACAGTAAAATGTTGACTGCCTCGTCCTGGGTTCAATTCCCTAGTTGAGTAATTTTGTATTTTATGTTTATTTAGGGAAAATCTAAAGGTTGCCTTGAATAGATCGTTTTTAGCGATAAGACCGCCTATTGTGTCACCCTATTTATAAGTTGTTTAATGTTATTCTTGCCTTTTGTATGGTGTACTTAATAAGGAATATTCTATCTATCTACCTATCTCTGTAGTAGCCCAAAGCCACTATAGACTCTTGTTTAATTGCAATATCCTCGCCAATCGCCAAATGACGACACGGTTGGCGCAGTGGCTGAGCGATCGACTGCTGCGCTGCGTGTCGCGGGTTCGATCCCCGCACGGAACAGATATCTGTATGGCCTACTGATAGTTGTTCCGGGTCTGGCTGTTTGTGAATGTGAGTTTAAATGTTCGTAAACGCACCCACGATACAGGAGTAATTCCTAGTGTGGGGCAAGGTTTTTTTAAAAAAAAAATCCTAGTCATCTATTACCTCATTCATGCACGATTTATTTTTTGATTTTTCGTCGGGCCTGTTGGTCTAGTGGTTAGTGGCCCTGACTGCTAAGCCGGAGGTCGTGGGTTCGATTCCCACCCAGGACAAACTTTGTGTGATGAGTATGATTGTTTGTTCTGTGTCTGGGTGTGATTTATCTATAATATGTATGTATTTATAAATTATATAAGTATGTATATCAGTTGTCTGGTTACCATAACACAAGCTCTGCTTAGCTTGGGATCAGATAGCCGTGTGTGAGTTGTCCCAAGATATAAAAAACAAAAAAAAAAAAAAACTAACATTAAGAGACAACTAAAAGCAATGTACGAGTCAGACTCTCGCACCGTGGGTTCCGTACAAACTTGCGACATAAACAGCCATATCTTTTGACTGCGCAGACTTAGAGGGTTGATTTTTACACACTAAGGGACCACAGACTTGAGTATATGGCATACTAGCTGGCGCCTGCGGCTTCGCCCGCGTGATATCGAAACGAAAAGTATCCTATGTGCTATTCTAGACTATAATCTACCTTTGTGCCAAATTTCATCAATATCCGTTCAATTGTTTTGACGTGAAAGAGTAACAAACATCTATACATCCTCACAAACCATCGCATCCTTACTAATATTATAAAAGCGAAAGTGAGTTTGTTTGTTTGTTACGTCTTCACGCCTAAATGGCTAAACTGATTTTGATGAATTTTGGTGCAGAGATAGTTGGGACCCTGGAGACGGACATAGGCTATTTAAAAAAAAGAGATATGAGAGAGAAAGAGGGAAGAAAAGGGAAAACTTAGCATTGCTATTACAATAAATAAGGCGCTAGGGCAAAAACTACCGGTAGCAGGTACTTGTAAATCAGGAAAGGGGAACTGTGTTACCCCGAATTTAGCGCAAGCGAAGCCGCGGGCAAAAGCTAGTTTATATTATTAGTAGGATATATACAGACAGTATTGAGTATATACTTACAGACAGCTCATGGACAACAAAGTAATCCAACAAGGGTTTTGTTTTTAACTTATGATGTACGAAAGCCTAAAAATAGTACCCTTGGATTTGAACTCAGAACCATTGACTTGGCAGCTCAACGATTTCACAAATCAAATCAAATTATTTATTTCAATTAGACCATTACAGGCACTTTTGAATGTCAAGAAACAAAATGAATCTACAGTCCCGGTCACAAGGCATAATAACTTGTGAAAGTACTGTAGTTGCCCATTCCAAAGCGTTGATCTCTATGGAGAAGAACAGGCAAGAAACTCCATGGACACTCTTTTAAATTATAATATTTTTACAAAATCGTATTTACATCATTCATGTCAAGATTTTACAAATATGTGAGAACGATGTAGAATGACGTGCACAGTAAGAGCGTCCAGAGTAGGTAAATAAAAATCAAAATAAATTAAAAAATGACCGTGGTAGCTAAAATATGACCAGTCCCAACTGACAGCGCCAACTGACACCACTAGGCTATCACTATTTTAGATTTTCGACTTTATGATGAAGGTTAAAGATTTCTTTCTCCTTTGTCATTAACATATGACTTATCCATTTATATCCATACCATTTAAATGGTCCATTAACTCCTGGCTACTGATCGAGGCTATAAAACGCAGCCCACGAAGATTTATAGGCACAGTAACTGCTCTATAGACATATTTACAGTAACGGATTAACTTTTAACTGTACGGTTAAAAAGGATGGGTTTTAAAATGTTTTCTGCCATATGTTTGACTGTTGCGGTGGTCTAGTGGGCAAGAACCACTATTTTTTAGGAAATTGTTTTTTAACATGACTGTAATAGTGGTAAAAGTATGGAAACTTTGCACATTTTGCTACCCTATTGTGATTGTTTTGAGTAGTTGTAGTTGGCTGACGTGATAGTCTATGTTTACATTTTGCGCATAACGCTATGGTGCTTAATAGTTTACTCTAAACACTTGGCAAATGCTACGAAAGTGTAGCTAGTCTTGCGCACGTAGCAAATGCTACGACTGTGTAGCTAGTCTTGCGCACGTAGCAAATGCTACGAAAGTGTAGCTAGTCTTGCGCACGTAGCAAATGCTACGACTGTGTAGCTAGTAGTCTTGCGCACGTAGCAAATGCTACGACAGTGTAGCTAGTCTTGCGCACGTAGCAAATGCTACGACAGTGTAGCTAGTCTTGCGCACGTAGCAAATGCTACGAAAGTGTAGCTAGTCTTGCGCACGTAGCAAATGCTACGAAAGTGTAGCTAGTCTTGCGGACGTAGCAAATGCTACGACAGTGTAGCTAGTTTTACGCACGTAGCAAATGCTACGAAAGTGTAGCTAGTCTCGTTCTGGCTCAGGGGGGGTCGCACCAGGCGGCGGCCAACAATATGACACGCGGGGTTGCGAAAGTCGCGGAGAGGATCCGGCTACTGGGTCCCGAGGTGGCCTTGCAAAAATCCGAGGCCATGGTATTTCATGGCCGCGGAAACACGCCACCGCGGTCGGGATCCCAGTTGACGGTAGGAGGGGTTCGCATCGGCGTCGGGTCGACGATGAAGTACCTGGGAATCGTCCTCGACAGCCGGTGGAATTTCGTGGAACACTTCCGACGTTTGGCTCCCAAACTCGAGCGGACGGGGGCTGCTTTCAAGCGGCTCCTGCCCAATTTGAGGGGGCCAAACGCCTCCTGCCGTAGGCTCTATGCCGGAGTCGTGCGGTCCATGGCCCTTTACGGGGCCCCGGGCGCGTTCTTTAGGGCGGCGCACCGCCCACTACCTGAACGCGCCCCAAAAGGTGGTAGCCATTAGGCTGATCCGGGGCTACCGCACGATCTCCGGCGAGACAGCGAGCCGCTTTGCCGGATTGCCACCGTGGGATCTGGAGGCGATACTGCTCGCGCGCCTGTTTGAGTGGCGCGCGGAGGATCTACACCGGGGGTAAACTCCGCTGCCGCGGCAAATTGCTGCTCAGCGGACAGACCTCCGGTGCGATCTCATGGTGGCATGGAGAGAGCGACTGTCGCAACCCCGTGCAGGGCACGCCACAATAGTGGCGGTAAGTCCCCTCTTTGAGGAGTGGCTGGAGAGGCGTCATGGCGTCCTCACCTACCGCCTGACGCAGGTCCTCACCGGACACGGAAGTTTTGGGAGGTTCCTGCACATAATCGGGCGGGAGGAAACGCCCGGGTGGAGCACACAGTGGCGGTCTGCCCAGCTTGGGCACCGCCGTGCCCTCGTGGAGGCGATCGGCGGCAGCGATCTCTCGCGTCCGGCCCTGGTCCAGGCCATGGTCCGGAGCGAGAGGGAATGGGAAGCGGTCACCTCCTTCTGCGAAGCAGTAATGCTAGCAAAGGAGGTGGCCGGGCGTTTGAGGGAGAGATCATCTACCCAACCCAGCCGCCGCGGGAGACGCCCCGGGCGCCGGGCGCCGCGAGACGACTCCCGGCCACCGTAGATAAGGGCCTGTCGTCCGTCCGTCGATTGACGACAGGCCGTGTCGACGGTGCGTTCGTGTTTCACGCGCGTCTCAAAGAGATGTCAGCAAAGCAGAGGGGCTTGCCAGAGCCTCCGCCTGCCGGGGTTGCGGGTTGTTCGAAAGAGATACTGCGGCCCCGGAACGTAAAGGGCAATCGAAGGAACATGGGTGGGTTTTAGTCAGTACAAGCCTGACATGCCCCCCCGCTCCGCCCAGAGCGGGGGAAGTCATTAGATGATTTCTCACCCGAAAAAAAAAAAAAGGTGTAGAATTTTGAAACTCTTCTTCCATATCAGTTTAAAAATTTAATAAATTAATTTATTTTTATTTAAAATGTCATTTATCTTAATCAGTTTATATCAACTACCCATAATATAATGCCTTTTGTTCTTTAAAAATATTTCACGTATTCTATCTTTTTGAAACAGCTCAAAACAAATACTCTCAAATCTCTTCAAAATTCTCATATTTTTTTCTCCCCAAACGTCCCACGTGTTCAGAATATTTTAAACTAAAACTGTGCGAACGTGTGGCGATTTAGCGCATCATTTGCGTGACACACGTGTTGGCCCAACTTCCTGGCGCACGGCCAATGTTGGTGCTGGGTAGTATTATGGTAATACGCACGACAAATCTTTTGAGAGTGAAGATCTTTTGGAGGTAGGTGTGAGTTCGAGTTATTGAGCGAAAAAACTGTGGCAATTTTTTGCTTTAACTTAGTTTTTATCCAGTAGTAACATCCATACTAATATTTATAAAGGCAAAACTAACTTTTTTATGTGTTCACGACTAGAATGATAACTTAATTGTGATGAAATTTGAATAGATTTCAAGCTGGGTAAGGACATAGTGTATATATTATCACGCTTATCATTTCAAATACATAATTAGTTTGTCCTTTATTCATTTTCCATCTTAAAATGCATTTCAAAATATTTCTTAGAAAAAAAAACATTTAAAAATAGTTTTCCGCCGGTAACGGGAGCAGGGTCCAAGCTACCGGTGGTTAGGGCTCCAGAGACAGGAACCTCATAATTAATTATTAATGTTATTAGTCATGTCAAAATGTTGTTTAATCTGTAATTGGCAACAGTATTAGTCCAATACTATAATTTTATTTTTGGCCTTTTTTTAAAAAAAATAAAGGGTGTTTATTTTTAAATATCTCAACTGTACTGTCTTTGAATGCATTAGAATACAACAGCTCTATGACAAGGCAGATGGTAGTGTATTTATTTATATGATTACTAGCTTTTGCCCGCGGCTTCGCTCGCGTTAAATTCGGTATAACACAGTACCTGCTACCTGCAGTTTTTCCTCTTGCGCCTTATTGATTTGTAATAGCAACGCTAAGTTTTCCCTTTTCTTCCCTCGTTCTCCCTCATATCCCACTTTAGAAAAAAAATTTTAGCCTATGTCCGTCTCCTGGTTCCCAACTATCTCTGTACTAAAAATCATCAAAATCGGTTTAGCCATTAATGCGTGAAGAGGTAACAAACAAACAAACTCACTTTCGCTTTTATAATATTAGTAACGATGATAATTTATTTACTGGAAACGTCAGATTTAACGATGTAAAAAAAAAGACTTCCAAAAAAACACTCAAAAGTGAGACTCTCTAAAGCGTTGATGTGTAGAAGAATGGGCAAGAAACTCCATGAACACTCTTTTACTTTTAAGTCGAACCCAACTACACACACACAGCAGTCTCTCTTGCAACCACTGCACTAGCGATTCAAAACTATTACTTTCGATCTAAACAATTCTAAATAATCATTATCAGCTTCCAAACTTACGGCCATATATTACACGCATTTCCAAAGATAATATCTCTGTGGCTATGCCATAACTTATAGAGGGATTATGTCGAATTTAATCTATGGTCGGCGTTAATTTGTAGTGTTAATGGTGTTTATGTCGCTGTTACATCGTAGTGTTGTCCCGTTGTGACGTGGTTGCAAACGCGACTTAATTGGGGTCCAGGGTTCGGTTTTGAGTCGGGTTTGAAGTGTTACTGGTTTTTTTCAATTCTGATTTTTTATAAAAACAAAGTTTTTCAAATCAAATCATTTATTTTGTAAAACATAGGTGTTAACAGGTAGTATAATAGAGATATATTCACTATATTTTGCCAATAGATGGCGCACAAAGTTAAAGTTTAAAATAAAACAAGCAAAAATAACATAATCCTTACTAATATTATAAAAGCGAAAGTGAGTTTGTTTGTTTGTTACCTCTTCACGCTTTAATGGCTAAACCGATTTTGATGAATTTTGGTACAGAGATAGTTGGGAACCAGGAGACGGACATAGGCTAATTTTTATTAAAAAAAAGTGGGATATGAGGGAGAACGAGGGAAGAAAAGGGAAAACTTTGCGTTGCTATTACAAATCAATCAGGCGCAAGAGAAAAAACTGCAGGTCTGCTTGGTGTGTTATACCGAATTTAACGCGAGCGAAGCCGCGATCGAAACCTTTTTTTTAAAGTAGATTTATATATAATATAGAATTATTTATATAAAGAGGGAAGAAAACGGGAGAAACTTCTCATTGCGTTATCCGATTGCTTCTAGAGTTCGACGTTTGTTTGTTACGCTTTCACTCCCAAACCGCTGAACCTATTTTGGTGAATTTTAGTAGGTACAGAGATAGATGGAACCTTGGAGATGGTTATAGGCTACTTTTCGAAAGGATGGGGGAGAGGGGTGAATTTTTATGCGAAACTAATTGCGTTGTCCGTTTTACTTTGAACAAATCAATAAAGTTCGTACAGACTGCATATTTGTTTTATTTTGCAGACTATCCCTAAAATGGAATAGAAACGGGGATAAGAAACGTCAATTTACAAATTATATATGAAAATTCACATTTTAAGGGCGAAGTTTGGCGGAACAAGCTGAACGTCAGACAGCTTTGAGAATGGGTGAAACGTCTCTTCAAACCCGATCGCGTCTGGCGGAACAAGCTGAACGTCAGACAGCTTTGAGAATGGGTGAAACGTCTCTTCAAACACAATTGCGTTTGGAGGAACAAGCCGAACGTCAGAGAAATTTGAGAATGAGTGAAACGTCCCTTCAAACACAGTTGCGTTTAGAAGAACAAGCTCAACGGCAGGCAGCCATTAGAGCCTTAGAAACTCCAGAAGAGTCGCAGGCAAGAAGAACTGCTCATTCAGAAATGCAAACCGAACGCCGACGAACTTTTATGCGTAACGCTTGGTCTGTCTTTAATTTTTCTAAGTTTCAATATGATCCTTAAATTGATTACAAAACTCATTCTTTAATTGTTGTTGGTTTGATGAATAATAAATGCAAGTTTTGTAATGCTTTAAAATGGAAGGATGAAACTGCAGGAATGTGTTGTTCTAATGACAAAGTTTTCCTTCATTTACTTGGTGAACCAGAAGAACCTCTAAAAACTCTATATATATATATATATATTCTATATATTTATATATTATTATAAGAAGAATCACAACGCTTTTTAAATAGAATAAGAAAGTATAACTCATGTTTCCAAATGACATCTTTTGGAGTAGATAAGGAGGTAAGAATGCCTGGGTTTTCACCAACCTTTACTGTACAAGGTCAGATATACCATCGAATTGGTTCTCTTTTCCCTACAGATAATCAACAGCATAAATTCTTACAAGTTTACTTCATGGGTAATGAAGAAAATGAAGTGAACCGTCGTTGCCAATACATTCAGGGACTTGAAAGGGAAACTGTATTAAAAATTCAAAGAATGTTACATAACCACAACATCTTAATAAATACATTTAAAACCGCAATAGAAAACTGGCCTCAAGAAGATTATAAAGTAGTCATCCATGCTGATCGGACTCCACGTGGCGAACATAATAGGCGCTATAATGCACCGACTATTAACGAAGTAGCTGCCGTAGTGAGCGGTGACCAGTTCTCTTCCCGAGACATAGTATTACGAGCACACGATAATACACTTATACACGTCGCTGATACTCATAAGTTCTATGATGCTTTGCAGTACCCATTGATTTTTAACAAGGGTCAGGCTGGATATCATTTTGATATTCCAGTCATTAATCCCACCACAATACAGCCCGTTCCCAACAAAAAAGTTTCTTGCATGGATTTTCACGCTTATCACATTATGATTCGAGAAAATGATTTTAACCTCCTTCCACGATCAAGACAGCTATTCCACCAATTTTTAGTAGATGTGTACGTCAAAGTAGAGAGTGAACGGCTTCGTTATATATCTTTAAACCAGAAAAAACTGCGAGCAGATAATTACATTCATCTACAAGATGCGATCAGCACGGATGGTGATATAAACCCGAACGATTTAGGCCGAATGGTTATTCTTCCCTGTACTTTTGTGAACAGTCCCCGCTATCTACATGAATACACACAAGACGCTTTCGTCTATGTGCGCACTTACGGCAGACCTGACCTCTTTATAACTTTCACCTGCAATCCTTCATGAAAGGAAATAGCAGAAGAGCTTATGCCTGGCCAAAGAAGTACTGACCGGCATGATATAGTTGCGCGTGTATTTCGTTTGAAAGTTCAAAAACTGATGAATATTATTACACGAGGGAAATTATTTGGAGACGTCCAATGCCACATGTATTCCATTGATTGGCAGAAATGAGGGCTGCCACATGTGCACATTCTTATTTGGTTGAAAGAAAAGCTGTGCCCCAACCAAATAGATAATATAATAAGCGCCGAGATTCCGGATCCCGAAATAGATAAGGATTTGTACGATACCATAGTCAGAAACATGTTACATGGTCCCTGTGGAGCACGCAATCCAGCATCGCTTTGCATGAAAAATGGAAAATGTACCAAAAAAATCCCTCGAGAGCTGTTAAAGGAGACTGTGCACAACGATAAGGGTTACCCTTTGTACAGACGGAGAGCACCTGAGGATGGTGGCAGAAGTGTTACCATTCAGGCTCGCAGTGGTATGGTCCAAACTTTTGATAATAGCTGGGTTGTGCCATATTCGCCCATTTTATGTAAAATTTTTAATGCCCACATAAATGTAGAAGCCTGCAACTCTGTTCGCGCTATTAAATATATTTGCAAATATATTAATAAAGGGAGCGATCAGGCGATATTCAATTTGCGTAATGAAGGTTCAGCGCAGCCTCTCAATGAAGTACAGACATATCAAGCAGGGCGATATGTTAGTAGCAATGAGGCAGTATGGCGGCTCCTAGGTTTTCTTTTGCACGAAAGACATCCGGCTGTTACCCATCTAGCCGTACACTTAGAAAATGGACAGCGTGTTTTTTTTAACGTTAATAATTTTCAGGAAAGAATTTCATCACCTCCTTAACTGCCTTTTTCCCGCTCTGCCAAACAGATACTTTCGCAAAAACGTTATTGTATTCCGAAGTCCCCCGTTACTATACATGGAACACCTCCAAGAAGGAGTGGAAACGCCGCTTGCACGGTACACCCGTTGCAAATTGGCCAGGAGTTAAATCATCGGACGCCCTGGGTCGTGTCTACACCGTCCACGTCACGAACTTTGAGTGCTTTTGTCTTCGAATGTTGCTGCATCACGTTCGAGGCCCAACTAGCTTTAAAGACCTTAAAAATGACAACGGTCGCGAATGTGAAACTTTTAGAGATGCATGCAAGACTCTACATTTGTTAGAGAACGACAACCACTGACCACAGACAAAATAAGAGAACTTTACGCAACCCTGATATCATCATGCGGCCTTTCCAATCCCCAAACGCTGTGGGATAAGTCAAAGAATACATGGCGGAAGATATTTTACGACGTCTGCAACAAGTCCATGTAGACATAACTTTAAATGAAAACACATACAATGAAGCTCTGATAAATATTGAAAACAAGGTGATGACAATGACTGGGAAGAAGTTACAAGATTTTGGAATGGTAAGTCCTCGACGGCGTTCAGATGAAGGGACTTTAGCGATGAAATTGCTCGCGAATTAAACTATAATTTCACAGCGTTACAAAGTTATGTATTTCAACAAGTGTTACATCAAGTGGATTCAGGTAATGGCGCTCTCTTCTTTCTCGATGCCCCTGGAGGAACTGGGAAAACGTTTTTACTGAACTTATTACTGGCTTTCATAAGAAAAGACCAAAATATAGCTGTCGCCGTGGCTTCCTCTGGTATAGCCGCTACATTACTGAATGGTTGCCGCACTGCACATTCCGTTCTAAAATTGCCATTAAACCTTGCACAGGAAGAGTCACCCATCTGCAAATTTCAGCAAAAACAGCTCTCGGGGTATGATGCTACGGCAGTGTAAACTTTTAGTATGGGATGAAAGCACGATGTCTCATAAAAAAGCTATAGAGGCGTTAAATCGATCACTTCAGGACTTACGAGACAGTACCGATATCATGGGAGGAATGGTAGTTTTGCTGGCTGGTGATTTCCGACAAACTCTACCAGTGATTCAGAGAGGCACACCTGCAGATGAGATCAAGGCCTGTCTCAAGTCCTCAAGCTTATGGGCAAAAGTAAAAAAATTTAGCCTAACAACAAATATGCGGGTGCATCTTTATAATGACGTACATTCTGGACATTATGCAGAGACACTTTTAAAAATTGGCGATGGACGTTTGGATACAGATGCCGAAGGTATGATTGTGCTCACAGAAGAATTCTGTAATTTGGTAGAGAACGATGTGGACCTCATAGCTAAAGTTTACCCGGACTTACAACAAAATATGAATTGTGATCAATGGTTATGCGCAAGAGCAATTCTTGCACCAAAAAATGATAGTGTCAATCAAATTAACCAGGACATTTTAAAAGAGGTGCAGGGAGTAATAAAGGAGTTTTTGTCAATTGATACAATTATGGATACAGAACAGAGCACTTCCTACCCCGCTGAATTTTTAAATTCGCTTGAATTGTCAGGTGTGCCTTCGCATAAACTTCAATTAAAATTAGGTGTACCAGTTATGCTTATGCGAAATATTGATGCACCTAGATTATGTAACGGGACGAGGCTTCGTATCACACAATTAGGGCAAAATATAATAGGCGCTACTATTTTAACAGGTATGGGAAAAGGAGAAAGTGTGTTCATACCTCGAATACCAATAATTGCCACGGACTTACCGTTCTAATTCAAAAGACTGCAGTTCCCAGTAAAACTTAGCTTTGCTATAACAATTAATAAAGCTCAAGGGCAAACACTACAGGTAGCAGGCGTGCATTTGGAAAAGCCTGCTTTTCCCATGGGCAGCTGTATGTAGCATGTTCGCGAGTGTCCGGTGCCCGAAATTTGTATTTATTAGCACCTGATGGAAGGACAATGAATATAGTGTACAATAGTGTCCTCAAATAATGCTCTGTTTTGTATCCATAATTGTAGCGGTCAAGGACTAGCGGAGTTGTTTTTTTTTCCTGGCCCACGCTGTCCCACTTCTTTTCTCATGCTGTCCTGAACCAGCCCTTGTGGTATCACGTCTGAGTCATCACGCCATCTCTTGCGGGTGCCGACACAGCCTCGCCGCGCGACACCGTCCATCTCCTGGCACCCATTGAGTGGCCGCTCTTGCCGTATACATAATGTATTTCTTTTCTGCCCATCTAACTCGACCATACTTTTGTGCTCTTACTCACATTTATTATCCAACTAAAAATATCTTTCTTAAATAAACGCGGGCGAAGCCGCGGGTAAAAGCTAGTTATGAATAAAACACACTACAACACTGTTTTAAAATGATCATGATAAATGCTATTTTAACGCCATAATTAATGTTAAATAAGTAATGCCATAATTAATGCTAAATCAAAAACAACTTAAACCTCCTACTACCTATATCCTACTAATTAATGTTATAAATGCAAATGTTTGTGAAGATGAATGAAATACGAATACTAAAGTTATAAAGTAAAGATTTAGAAAAATAGAGTAAATAAATCTTTGAATGCCGTTTTCTTTCTTTTCAAAAATAAAGGAATGTTTCTTTGAGTATTTTCTATCTAAAGTATTAAGAGTACTTCCCCTTTTTTTTTCGGGTGGGAAATCATCCAATGACTTCCCCCGCTCTGGGCGGAGCGGGGGGGCATGTCAGACTTGTACTGACTAAAACCCACCCATGTTCCTTCTATTGCCCTTTATGTTCCGGGGCCGCGATTCATTTGCGGGTGGGAAATCATCAAATAACTCCCCCCGCTCCAACCAGAGCGGGGGGTTATTCAATGATTTCCCTTCCGAAAAAAAAAACATAAAGCGACACAAATCTCTATAGAAACGTGCTTTGGAAATAAAACATAGTATGTATTAATAATACCGTCACTGTCGTCAAGTTAGAACGCAGAACTTCACCCCGGGGACACAAGTTGGCAAGCAGAGGTGTAGCGCGTTGATTAAAATTGTATAGAAGTTTGCATGTTACTACTTAACGTGAGGATTCACATTAGGGTTGTAAGTTGTTCAAGAGATACGTGGCCCCGGAACATAAAGGGCAAAAGAAGGAACATGGGTTTTAGTCGGTAAAAGTCTGACACGCCTCCCCGCTCCGTCCAGAGCGGAGGAAGTTATTTGAAGATTTCCAAACAGCAAAAAAAAATGTGTGGCACTCGGGGACTGCAGCGGTAAAGCTATTCTATAGCATTTAAAAAAATATATTTTAAAAGTACTTTCAATAAAAAAGAAAAAAAAAACATTTATTTTCAGGCATCTTAGGCCCATAGATAAATACATTATAGACGAACATATATATAGCTAATACAATTCGTGTTAGTAAATAAATCCTTAACAACTATGTTAGACAAGTTATGTTAGAAAATAAGACCTTAGGTTTGATCTAGCGTACTATCGATTGAAAATCTGATTCTCTACCAAACACTCTTATAGACCACTATTTAGGTCCGTCTACCAATTAAAAGTCATTGTAATTACTGTTAAAGTTCTCGTTTTTATTTATTTTTTAAATGTATTTATTAGTTTATTTGATATGTATATGTGTATTAGTATCCGTATAAAAATATACTTTTTTCGTTAACAAATAGTTTTAGATATATATTTATTATATATTTTATATATTTTTTGTACCCTATCACAATGTTGTCGTATTTTACCCAAAGGTTGACTGGTAGAGAATGCCTTATGGCATTAAGTCCGCCTATGTACCACTATTGTACATGAAGTTTAAATAAATAAATAAACATTGGAATCACGAATTGAAATAACTGACCGTATTCGTAATTACAGTGTTAGGTTTTTTTCGTTACGGAATTTCTTGATTCTGTCGCCGCTCTCAAAGCCCGCGATAAAAGCTATGCAATAGCTTAAAAAAAGCCGAGGCCAACCATTTCTGTCCAGACATTAAAAGCCTGTTAATATCGTGTCTCGTGTCAAACATGTGAGCCTCTATGATTGATCGGAAAAAATAACAATAAATCACATACAACTTGAAATGAATGATTGAGATTAATGATGAGAGACAATAGCTCAAATTCTTTGTCTACAATAAAGTATTTTTGGAGATCCTTAACAAAGACAAAAAGTACTTATTTTTCCCGCTATTGTGATAATTTGTGGAGTTCCGAAATTCAAAAAAACAAATGCGAGTCGGACTCGCGTATCGAATGTTCCGTACTATGACATAAACGGTCCTATCTTTTGACTGCGTTGACTTATGTTTTTCCCACAGCTTCAAAAGCTGCGAGACGACTCCCGGTCACCGTCGATGCGGATCTGTGGACGGTGAGCAATGGGTAGCTCACCGCGTGCGTTCGTGTTCCACGCGCGCCTCAATGAGATGTCAGCAAAGCAGAGGGGCCTGCCAGGGCCACCGCCTGCCGGGGTTGTGGGTTGTTCGAAAGAGATACCGCGGCCCCTGAACATAAAGGTCAAAAGAAAGAACATGGATGGGATCTATTCTGTACAAGTCTGACACTCCCCCTCGCTCCACCCAGAGCGGGGGAAGTTATTTGATGATTTCCCATCGGTAAAATAAAGGCTGCAACTGAGAAAGACCTAACGAAAGACCCAATAGTCGGAATTTAATGTTAATTTAATTTTTAATTTATTTAAACCTTGCCCCACACTAGGAATTTCTCCTGTATCGTGGGTGCGTTTACAAACATTTAAACTCACATACACAAACACCCAGACCGGGAACAACTATCATACAATTAATAGATATTTGTTCCGTGCGGTGATCGAACCCGCGACACGTAGCGCAGCAGTGTAACGCTTAGCCACTGCGCCAACCGTGTCATCGCGGGTTATTAATACGAATTCTTATCAAGTACGTAATTTATTTAAAAGCATTGTTGTAAGCATTATTTGTGAGTTCATTGAATTTATTGCGATGCTGCCACCGATCCACGCACGAAAGTATAGCGCGATTATTAGTATTGATACTTTTTTTTGCGGATGAGATCATCAAATAACTATCTCTTTTTTTTTTAAAAAAAAGGATACACTTCCCCCGCTCTGGAGGGAGCGGGGGGAAGTGTCAGACCTGTACTGACTAAAACCCACCCATGTTTCTTCTATTGCCCTTTATGTTCCGGGGCAACGGTAACTCTTTCGAACAACCCGCAACCCCGGCAGGCGAAGGCCCTGGCAGGCCCCTCTGCTTTGCTGACATCTTTTTGAGGCGCGCGTGGAAAACTAACGCCCGTCGACACGGCCTGTCATCAATAGACGGACGAACGGTGAGCTACCCATTGCTCACTGTCTACAGCCCCGCAGTTAGTATTGATACTTGAGTCAAGTTTCTTACTGCTCTTGTGGTCGTATGTGTGGCTGCTGATTATATGGTTTTGGGTTTGATTTCCAGGTCGTTATTGGATTTTTTGTCAGCGATTTCTCAGTAGCATCTACTGAGGCTAGCTCCCATGAGATTTCTAAAATAGATAAGATTTTTATTTCGCAAATATGGGTACAGGTGAAGGTGTTACAATAAATACAGAAACAACCATATTTTCTATATAACAAGGCATGTACACAGTTTAAACCACACAGTTATACAAATATAAACTTATGCTACTACTAGCTTTTGCCCGTGGCTTCGCTCGCGTTAATTTCGGGGTAACACAGTTGCCCTTTTCTGATTTACCTGTAGTTTTGGCCATGCGCCTTATTAATTGTAATAGCAATGCTAAGTTTTCCCTATAGTTCCCTCATTTCTAACTTTTTTTAAAAATAAGTTAGTCTTTGTCCGTCTTCAGGGTCCTAACTATCTTTGTACAAAAATCATCAAAATCGGTTTAGCCATTTAGGTGTGAAGACGTAACAAACAAACAAAAAACTCACTTTCGCTTTTATACTATTAGTAAGGATTTGATCACGAGAAAAATTATTTAATTACTATTCAAATTAATACATATCATAGCTTAATGTTGATCTTAAATGTCTAAGTGTCAATAGTGTCAACTAATTTCAGGGGTGGAGCGTAACAACCCCAACATAAGTGTAAATAACCACTTACTGGGGATGTTTCATTCACATTTGTTACGTAAGAGACTAAATAAACAGCTTTTTTTTGTTTAATATACAAATAATAATAAACGAGGAGCTTGTGGCTAAATAATAGCAGCCGCTCAGGTCGATCTGTAGGTTAAGCCACGCTTGCCTAGGTTGGTCTGTGGATGGGTGATCACCCGTTACATACCGAGTTACCTCCGTGCCTCGGAAAGCCCGTTAAGCTGTTTATTCCGGTTGTCATTAGTAGATCTTTGATAGTCGTTACAGATAGTCAGTGTCCCGAAAGTATGACAATCAGTCTTACAAAGAGGTATCGTATTACCCAGTATTAACTGGGTTATAGAGGTCAGATAGGCAGTCGCTCCATGTAAAATTCTGGTTTTCAGCTGCATCTGATAAGACTGGAAGCCGACCCCAACGTAGTTGGGAAAAGGCACAAGTGACAAATACAAATAATAATAAAAAAATACATGTATTTAGAACTTTGACTCACCTGTTCTCGATCGCGGCGCTGTGATCTATCCTTGCCACTCTCCTTCTGTCCTGCCACTACGCCGTACATTTTGTACACGATTAATTGTCACAATCAACACTTTATACTGTGGTTTTCATTTAAAAAATCACGAATAACTTATTCAGTTCAGACAATCACACAGCATTATTGTGATTTTTCTCTATTAAGTTAATAATACAGTCACTGTTTGTCGTATTAAGACGATGAAAAGAAAATATACAAAATAAAAAGCAACTTAGGTTACTTTTGCCACAGCTGGAGTTCTTTACTTAATCACGATTGTGCATTTTCAGCTACTAATACAGGTATTAATCATCATCATCATTTTCCTGCCCTTGTATTTGTGGTCGGCGTAACACGTTTTCTTCTTCCATTCTCCACTGTCAGACGTCACGGCATCATTTACTCCTTTCTCTTTCATATCAAACTCACTAAAATTAAAAAAGCGAAAGTGAGATTGTTTGTTTGTTACGTGTTCACACATAAATGGCCAAACCGTTTTTTATGAATTTTGTTACAGAGATAGTTGGGACCTTGGTACCTAATTAGTCGTGTAGGTCATACAAATATTTGTTCCATGCGGGGATTGATCCGGCGACACGCAGCGCAGAAGTCGATTGCTCAGCCACTGCGCCAACCGTGTCGTTCGCTTAAATAATACGACAAATAAAATAACGTCACTCTACTACAACGTGACTTTGATTTAAGTTTAGTTTCAACCAGTCTAACTTAACACTTTCGACAAGTTCGAACATATTTTATTGCAAGTATCAAGACTGTTTCGTCTCACTCAAAAAAAATATTTCAGTAAAATCTTCAACGAGCTTACGAGTCAGGAAGCAAAACTTTAAAGTGACTGTTTCTTTGGTTTCAAAATATATATGAACTTTAATTAATTTAAGAACTCTTGCATTTTTAATAAAAACCGTCGAAATATGTGTCGGTCCGCGGTTCGCGCAGTGATGGGTTCTGTAGTCGGAATTAATATTTACGCAAGCACAATATTGATTTGGTTGGTCGCGAAAATGTGTTTTTATTTAAATTACTAGCTTCCGCCCGCGACTTCGTCCGCGTGGCATAGTTACTTTGGGCTAATGCTGCCCGCGTGATGATAAAAAAAAATATCTTTCTCTCCCCTATTGTTCCCTCTATCTACCCCTTTTCTTTTAAAAAATAGCCTATGTCCGTCTCCAGGGTCCAAACTATCTCTGTAACAAAATTCATTACAATCGGTTTAACCATTTAGGCGTGAAGACTGATACCTCCACGCGTTCCAGAGAAAGAGGGTCTTAACAGACAGACAGGACTACAAAGTGATTCAATAAGGGTCCCGTATTTCCTTGTTGAGATACGGAACTCTTGAAAAAATAGGTATAGGGGTTCTGTATTTGCTACTTGACAAAAGAACCCTAAAAAGAAGCAAATTAAGTTTGTTAAGGCCGTACCCTTAACATTCATATCCTTAACATTCATTGCAAATAACCTTGAGCATTCGTTCCCTCTTTGCCGCGCAGGAGTAACAGTAGTGAACAATGCCTATTTTTTGGGATAAAATCTATGTAAAATAAAGTTTTTGGAAAAACAAAAATGTACCAAAATGTTCATTATAGAATTGTGTATCCATTAGTGTCAGTAGCAAAATTAAACAATGTTTACTTTACGAGGAGATGCGATGCGAGAAATGAGAAAAAATATCAATAACATTATTGATATTTTTTCTCATTTCTAGGCTTTTGTTGTAAGAAGATTAACTAAATAATTACTCAATAAAAATCAAAAATAAATCTACAGCAAGTAGATAGGTAGCTCCAGAAAACTGCACAAAAACGGCTTGCGCGGCGTTTTGGTCGGGGAGCCGCCTCAACTCATGATATTGTGAAGTTTGAAAGTTTTTGCAAGTTTATTCCCGTATGCTGAAGTTTTTGTTTAGTTTTCTTTAAGCATTTGTATATTTCTCTAGCTTTGGCATCCGATTTTAAATTTAAAGTTTTGATTAACTTTTCATAAAAGCACGTTAATAACTACCTATACGAAGTGTAAACTAACCCTTCACGGACGCCAAACATAGTATTCTATACATTACTTAAACTAAGTAATGTATATTATATATATATATACTTAACTACGGAAAAAAAAACGACATTCCATAATTTTTAAAAAGTTTCTTTTAAATATGTTACTAGACGGTAAAATTTGACAACCAAAAACAATAAAATATATGACCATTTTAAGACATTATGAAACAAAAAGGTTTTATTATTTAAAAAAAACGGATAATCTGTTTACTCTGTACCCTTTTCAAACGTCGTCAATTTCTAAAATGTTGGCAGAATGTTCATTTCCATTGCTTAATTATTGTTTTGTTTAAATACGTTTAGGATTGAAGCTGAACCATTAGCTAAACAAGAATTTGCAAATTAAATACAGTGAAAAGCAGAAATTCGTATTTTGTCAGCCATGTTGTTTTGTTCTGGCATTCTTACAAAAGTGTATTAGAGGAAGTTTGAAAGTTCCGCCCGTTACAGAAAAAATTAAAAGGAGTCGATTGTCTTGGTATGGACATGTAATGAGGAGGGATGAAGGACAAGTGACTAAAAGAGTGATGGATCTGAATGTTGATGGACGGAGAGCGAGAGGAAGGCCAAAGAAAAGATGAATGGATTATGTAAGGAATGATATGAAGGAGAAAGGAGTAAATGATGCTGTGACGTCTGATAGGGGAGAATGGAAGAAGAAAACGTGTTGCGCCGACCTCAAATAGAATGGGACAAGGGCAGGAACATGATGATTCTTACAAAAGTAGATACCTATCTATATTTTATTCCGTTGACCATTCATAACATACATACGGCGTCTCCTCCGTGACTTGAAAAGCACGTGAAGCCGGTGGGCCCGTCTGCCATTTGTAGTTTTTTTTTAAACGTTGCCCCACACTAGGAATTTCTCCTGTATCGTGAGTGCATTTACAAACATTTAAACTCACATACACAAACAGCCAGACCCGGAACAACTATCTGTAGGCCATATAAATATTTGTTCCGTGCGGGGATCGTACCCGCGGCACGCAGCGCAGCAGTCGATCGGTCAGCCACTGCGCCAACCGTGCCGTCCATCTCAGAGAGTCAGTTACCAAGAAGCCTGATAGTAATAATTCCTAAGGAGTATTGTATGACCCAGTAGTAACAGGGTTGTGGAGATCAGATAGGCTGACGCTCCATACATATTCAGCAGTATCCAGTTAGGTTAAAAGCCGATCCTATGAAGCTGGGAAAAAACTAGGCAGATGATGGTTTTGCTAAAAACTACTTGTAACCATAGACTCCAAGTCGGTGGTTAAAAGTAGTTTTAAAAGGAGGAGGTTCTCAATTCGTCGGAATCTTTTTTTATGTATGTTCACCGATTACTCAAAAACGCCTGGACCAATTTGCAAAATTCTTTTTTTGTTTGATAGAGTGCGCTTCCCAGGTGGTCCTATATTAAATTTTATTTATATTGATTTGGTAGTTTATGAGTTATCGTCTATAATACAGATTGTTTTCTCTATGTCTATATGGATGATCTGCTAATCTTTTAGTAATCATGGAAAATGAATGCTTGATAAAAATCATGTGATATATCATTAACGCATTACTAAAAATGCTGGAATTTTTATTCCAGCTGTTTTAGTAATGGTTTTATGTATTTAAACATTTTTACATTAAAAAAAAAACAAAATAAAATTGAAAATAACTTTACTTTCGGAAGTCAGTGACTATTGTTGGTGTCGTTGACTTATTTGCCTCCGACTCTGGAAGCTGGTTTTATTTTTTAGTAGCTTTTGCCCGCGGCTTCGCTCGCGTTAAATTCGGGGTAACACAGTTCCCCTAGCGCCTTATTGATTTGTAATAGCAACGCTAAAATTTTCCCTTTTCTTCCCTCTTTCTCCCTCACATCCCACTTTTTTTTTAAAAAAAATGGCCTATGTCCGTCTCCTGGTTCCCAACTATCTCTGTACCAAAATTCATCAAAATCGGTTTAGCCATTAAAGCGTGAAGAGGTAACAAACAAACAAACTCACTTTCGCTTTTATAATATTAGTAAGGATTATTTCTGACTGTCCAAAGAGTTTCTTGCTCAATTTTCTCTATAGAGAACTTCGCTTTGAAATCGACAACTACAGTCTATTCACAGTTATTATGCTATGTGATTGGTACTGTAGTTTCATATTTTTGATTTTGAGAATTCAAAAGAGCATGTCTACTGGTTACTGGCGTATTTTATTGAAATTAATGCGTTGAATTCAAGCTAGGTTCGAAGAATTATTCATATTGTGTATATGATGTAGTGCATTAATATTAAAAGTTAATAACAATTTGAAGATATCGTCTATTCGTCATATAATTGAAATTGACAGCGTTGTGGACGAATTTTTGGACATCCTGTAATTATCTATCAATTTTCTGACTTTACTTTATATTTTTACATGTGTTATAAAAAATAAAACAAAAAACATTTATAACAACAAATAATAGTATCGGGTACAGGACTCCAGAGAAAGAAACCTAACAATACGAGCCGTATCCAAGAGTACCGCTTTCTGTATCAAGCCCTTGATCCAGCTGTCTAACGAGAGCCTCCTCAGGTGTTGGTCGAGGCTCTTGGCAATTAAGCCATTGGCTGTAACTACTATCGGCACAATGATCGCTGAGTCCAGATTTTTTTATTAGTCTATGTCTATTTGTAGTTTATATAAAATCAACGGCACGGTTGGTGCAGTGGCTGAGCGATCGACTGCTGCGCAGCGTGTCCCGGGTTCGATTCCCGCACGGAACAAATATTTGTATGGCCTACAGATAGTTGTTTCGGGTCTGGCCGTTTGTGTATGTAAGTTTAAATGTTTGTAAACGCACCCACGATACAGGAAAAATTCCTAGTGTGGGGCGAAGTTTAAAAAAAAAAAAAGCGCCATTCGCATCTTTAGTTGCTGCCCCGCTCCCGTGGGTTGTAGCGTGATGTTGTATAGCCTATGTTACTTCCCGATAATGTAGCTTCCTATTTATGAAAAAATGATTAAAATCGGTCCAGTAATTTTGGTGCCTATTCGATGAAAACAAACAAACAAATTTTTCCTCTTGATAATATTTTGTAAATAATAGATGTTACATAGAAACTTGTTGTTTTATTGACTTTTATGAACGTTAGAAAGTTTTGTTTTTAATTTATGAACTCTTTAAGCCCGTCAGTAAAAAATATATAAGTATATATTAAAAAAACTTTAAGTGATTGTAATGTCTTTCACTTCTTTGAGAACTACATCAGCTGATTGAGATCATTAGTAAGAATATGCCTAAGTGAAAAATAATCTAATCGTTTTTTCGTATTCGTCATGAAGCGCCATTGAAATTATAAATAAATAATAATAATAAATAAATATCTTGGGACAACTCACACACGGCTATCTGATCCCAAGCTAAGCAGAGCTTGTGTTATGGTAACCAGACAACTGATATACATACTTATATAATTTATAAATACATACATATTATAGATAAATCACACCCAGACACAGAACAAACAATCATGCTCATCACACAAAGTTTGTCCTGGGTGGGAATCGAACCCACGACCTCCGGCTCAGCAGTCAGGGCCACTAACCACTAGACCAACAGGCCCGTCAAAAAATTACAAAAAAGGGTATATTTAAAGTGTTATAACTTTTTAATGCGTAACTTGTTAATCACTTAAATCTTCTCATTACTTTGCAATAATTAAACTAAAGTACAAAACCCACAAATTACTAATTAAAATATTATCTTGCAACATTTTTATTTTATTAGTTTAATAATGACCACTTCATTTTTCCGCCATTTTCGTTGATGATAAATTATAATTGCCACTGATTAAAAACAAAAAAACTACCACAAAAAAACGCGGGAAATCAATCACAGAAATTAAAGAACTTTTATGTGCACAGATTAAAAATGGAACGCGTTTGTTTTGAACGCACGACTATCCACGGAGCCGTCACTATACATACTGAATATGCTATGTTGAACAATGCAGCATCCTGGATACTCTACCAACTTATTCTATCGCCTTTTTACCAGTTAACACCCCTATTCCCACAACTTAAAGTCGATTTTAAACTGTCCTGGCAGCAAAATAAAAAGGATAATTTGCAAGTTCTGTATAATTTTCTTCGTGCAATTTTGTAATGTATTTCGTGGAGATACAGTTTGTTTTAGGTTTGAGTGTTATCTATATGGTAAAGGACAATATATTTTGGCGGGTTAGAACATGGTGCAGATAAAAGTTGAATTAATTTTAACTTGGTTTATGCTGTTAATTAGGCAAAAAGACTTCAAGGATTAAACTTTTCAAGATATAATTTTGTATATAAATTGTTTGCCAAACCAGCTGGCCCTTCTGCAGTCGTTTTCACCAACGCTAAACGACATCTAAATATTTGATAGTTAGGTATGTTTCTATAAGGAGGAGCTCGTGGCTAAATAATAGCAGCCGCTCGGGTCGATCTTTAAGTTAAGCCGCGCTTGCCTAGTTTGGTCTGTGGATGGGTGACCACCCGTTACATACCGAGTTTTCTCCGTGCCTTGGAAAGCACGTTAAGCCGTTGGTCCTGGCTGTCGTTTGTGATCTTTGACAGTCGTTACAGGTAGTCAGTGTCCCGAAAGTCTGACAACCAGTCTTACCAAGGGGTATGGTATTACCCAGTACTAACTGGGTTGTGGAGGTCAGATAGGCAGTCGCTCCATGTAAAATACTGATATTCAGCTGCATCCGGTTAAACTGGAAGCTGACCCCAACATAGTTGGGAAAAGGCTAGGTAGATGATGAGGTGTGTTTCTTTTAGTTTTCGTGTGACAAATGCCTTACTTGGTATCGGAGTTTCTATAGGGCTTTGACATGGCTAAGCATGTTGCTAAGTACAACAACAACACAACAACAACCGAAGCAAATGTTAATGTACACACGACGACAGATCAACCTATACAAAACCAGTTTATGCGGATCTCTCATTGTACTTGAAATCGATGGTGTACGATCCGTTGTTGAGAGAGCAGCATAAACTGGTTTTGTATAGGTTGATGTGTCGTCGTGTGTACGAGCTCTTCTTTGCTAATACATGTGATAAGTTTCGATGGAAGACTAAATGTTCTTGGTGATTTCTTGATAAAATATTTATTGATAGTAAAAGGTGTTTACAATAAAACGGTCGAAAGTATCCTTACTAATATTATAAAAGCGAAAGTGAGTTTGTTTGTTTGTTTGTTTGTTTACCTCTGCACGCTTTAATGGCTAAACCGATTTTGATGAATTTTGGTACAGAGATAGTTGGGAATCAGGAGACGGACATAGGCTATTTTTTTTTAAAGTGGGATGTGAGGGAGAAAGAGGGAAGAAAAGGGAAAACTTAGCGTTGCTATTACAAATCAATAAGGCGCAAGGGGAACTGTGTTACCCCGAATTTAACGCGAGCGAAGCCGCGGGCAAAAGCTGGTACTCAATAAATGTTTGAAATTCCTAGTGTTGGACAACATCTTTTTTTTTTAAAAACGCGTAATGCTTAAATCGTGTGGGCTGCAAACCAACAGAATTCTTTTCTTTTTTTAAGAAAGCATAGACTACAGTATTGTCTTTGATTTTGACAGTGTTGCCATATAAAAAGAAAAAAAATACTGAGAAAACCGGAGAAATTAATAGGTGGAATAAGAATGGATAAATCTTTACACTTTTTAAAATATTAATTTAGAAATATAAATAACACATTTAAAAATAGAATTCTGTCGGTATCGGGAACAGGGTCCAAGCTTCACACCGAACTAGAAGTAGTCTTGCTTGGCGTTGGTGAAAGGGCAACAATTTCTCTGTCTTACAACAATAGAAATTGTGGTATCTTTGTCTGAACTCGACTGCCCTAATAGCAAGTTCCAGAGGTACTTATCAAACTTCACTAAACTATGTTCCTGTGTTAGTTTCAGTAGCTACATATATCTATTGGATGCTGTGGAACGAAATTATCAAATTGAAATAGTATTGAGGACTGTATTACTATCATCATCTGCCTAGCCTTTTCCCAACTATGTTGGGGTCGGCTTCCAGTCTAACCGGATGCAGCTGAATATCAGTATTTTACATGGAGCGACTGCCTATCTGACCTCCACAACCCAGTTAATACTGGGTAATACGATACCCCTTGGTAAGACTGGTTGTCAGACTTTCGGAACACTGACTACCTGTAACGACTGTCAAAGATCTACAAATGACAGCCGGGACCAACGGCTTAACGTGCTTTCCGAGGCACGGAGGAAACTCGGTATGTAACGGGTGGTCACCCATACACAGACCAACCTAGGCAAGCGCGGCTTAACCTTAAGATCGACCCGAGCGGCTGCTATTATTTAGCCACGAGCTCCCCTGACTGTATTACTATATCCTTACTAATATTATAAAAACGAAAGTGAGTTCTTTTGTTTGTTTGTTACGTCTTCACGCCTAAACGGCTTAATCGATTTTGATGAATTTTGGTACAGAGTTAGTTGGGACCCTAGAGACGGACATAGGCTATTTTCTTTTTTTTAAGTGGGATTTGATGGAGAAAGAGGGAAGACAAGGGAAAACTTAGCTTTGCTATAACAATAATAAAACTACAGGTAGCAGGTACCTGCAAATCATTAATTAAGGGTAATTGTGTTACCCCGAATTTAACGCGAGCGAAGCCGCGGGCAAAAGCTAGTGTACTATATTGACACAAACTGTATTATGTAGACTTTCCTATGATTCACAACAAAGAAGAATTGGTGAAATGATGACGATGTAGTTGGGTTACGATGCACTAAGTAACTTGATCTGAGAACAAACGATATGCGAGTTGGTCTGAGTTAGGACCCTAGTCAACAATTTACGATTGAGTTATAAAAGTCAGTTTGACACCAATACGGAACGAACGGAGATCGAACAGACGCCTTCTAGTGCACTAGTTGGTAAAGTTATTCCTTACATGTTATAGTACATCGCAGTCAAGAATATGAGTCATGAAAACTAGGCCCTCGAGCCTAGTTCTATGCTGAATTCTAAATTGTCTCGATTATTACTATACTAGCTTTTGCCCGCGGCTTCGCTCGCTTTTAATTCGGAGTAACACAGTTCCCCTTTCCTGATTTGCAGTTACCTACTACTTTTTGCTAATTTTTGCGCTATCGCCTTATTTATTGTAATGGCAATGCTAAGTTTTCCCTTTTATTCCCTCTACCTCCCTCATATCTCAATCTTTAAAAAAAATAGCCTATCTCCGTCTCCAGGGTCCCAACTATCTCTGTACCAAAATTCATCAAAATCGGTTTTGCCATTTAGGCGTGAAGACGTAATAAACAAACAAACTCACTTTCGCTTTTATAATATACTAGCTTTTGCCCGCGGCTTCGCTCGCGTTAAATTCGGGGTAACACAGTTCCCATTGCGCCTTATTGATTTGTAATAGCAACGGTAAGTTTTGACTTTTCTTCCCTCTTTCTCCCTCACATCCCACTTCTTTTTTTTAAATTAGCCTACGTCCGCGTCCTGGTTCCCAACAATCTCTGTACCAAAATTCATCAAAATCGGTGTAGCCATTAAAGCGTGAAGAGGTTACAAACAAACTCACTTTCGCTTTTATTTATAATATAGTAAGGATTTATTTTAACAGTAGTTGTTTGACGCGGATTCACCCGCATCTTTAGTTGCTACCCCGTAGTGGTATAGAATAAGTATAGACTAGCTCTGCTCCGCGGTTTCAGCCGCGTACACGGAGATAAAAAGTTACCTCGACATTCAAGGCTCCTGCACACAGGCGCGTTTTGTCAGAATATAATATAAGTTATCTACCTATATATCAAATTTCATTGGACTAACAAACATACACACATAACAATTAAAAAGGCTGTGAGCACAAGGACCCCACGGTCCAAGAGTTTCATAGAGTTTATATTTCGTTATTCATTTTTAACACTTATTATTTTACATTATTAATTATTTCTTAAAAATGCAGCAGGGTCCAAACTGCCGGCAGTCAGGGCTCTAGAGAGAGGAACCTCCTAATGATACGAGCCGTGTCCAGGAGTACCGCGCACTGTATCAAGCCCTTGATCCAGCTGCCTAACGAGAGCCTTCTCAGGTGTTGATCGAGGCTCTTAGCAATTAAGCAATTGGCTGCAAAAAAAACATTATCATTTGATTTCTCAATTTAAATCTCCAGGAATACATTTTATCTCCATGCTATGCAGATAAAATGTATTCCCAAAGTGAAGCTATTTAAACTTTAACACTTGACAAGAACTCGTATAAATCTAAAATTTTGTCAAACTAGTTAGTATTCCATCAACGAAACGTGAACCCTGTGAGTTATCGCAAACGTTTCTTTCATTTATATAAATATTACATAAAAATTGAATTTTTATTTATGGTATGATGATATCATCATCTGCCTAGCCTTTTGTCAACTATGTTGGGGTCGGCTTCCAGTCTTACCGGATGCAGCTGAATATCAGTATTTTACTTGGAGCGACTGCCTATCTGACCTCCATAACCCAGTTAATACTGGGTAATATGATTCCCTTGGTAAGACTGGTTGTCAGACTTTCGGGACACTGACTACTGTACCGACTGTCAAAGATCTACAAATGACAGCCGGCACCAACAGCTTAACGTGCTTTGCTATGCACGGAGGAAACTCGGTATATAACGGGTAGTCACCCATCCACAGACCAACCTAGGCAAGCGCGGCTTCACCTAAAGATCGAACTGAGCGGCTGCTATTATTTAGCCACGAGCTCCTTGGTATGATGATAAATAAATAAAATACGTGTGGCACTCGGGGACTGCCGCGGTAAAGCTATTTCATAGCATTTTTTATCAACTTATGCAATAAATAAAAACAATCTAAATAAAATATTTAAAAAGTACTTTCAATGAAAAGAAGTCGCAAAAAGAAACATTTTTTTATCAACTTAGACAATAAATAAAAAATAAAAAACTAAATATAATATTTAAAAAGTACTTCCAATGAAAAGAAGTCGCAAAAAGAAAAACAAAGACCTTGGTTTTGATCCAGCGTAATGTCGATTGACTATCCGATCCTCTACCAAACACGCTATTAGAACATTAGAATCGGGATTGAAATAACTGACCGTATTGTGTAAACGACGTTAGACAATGCACGGCCTTCAAGCCACACCTCCCTGCCCGTCGGAGTGGGGAGCGTCAGGTTTTTTTTCGTTACGGAATTTCTGGATTCGGTCCCCGCGCTCAAGGCCCGCGATAGAAGCTATCCAATAGCTTAAAATAAAAAAGCCATTTATTTCCTGCAAACTATACAATGTTCTTATAATTAAGGTATAATTAACTACGAGTACTTAGTTTAATGTTAGTGCTGATTCCTATTCTTAATATTATGATTAGTTTTAACTTAATATTGTTACTTGGTAGTGGTATGATGATATCTTACTAATTAATAATCATAAATGCGAATGTTTGTGAGGATGGATGGATGCATGGATGTTTGTTACTCTTTCACGTCGAAACGGCTGAACGGATCTTGATGAAATTTGGCACAGAGGTAGATTATAGTCTAAAATAACACATAGGATACTTTCTTTTCGATATCACGCGGTCGAATCCGCGGGCGCCAGGTAGTCTCACATATTTTTTTAATGGCCTTGTTTCTAATCTTAAAAGATATTAGCAAATTATCCATATAAACATGGCATGGAAGAATAAAATATGTTTTGTATGGACTATAACTCCATAAAAAATATGTGTATACTTCCCAGGTGGTCCCATATCAATTTCATTTATATTGCTTTGGTAGTTTATGAGTTATCGTCTAAAATACATATTTTCTTTTCCGTGTCTAATATGGATGATCTGCTAATCTTTTAGTAACAATGGAAAATGAATACTCGATAAAAAATATTTGATTTACCAAAACTAAAAATGCTGAAATAAAAAACCTTTTGTAAAAAATAAAAACGACTTCCAAAAACTAAAAAATGGAAAATAACTTTATTTCCGGAAGTCGGTGGCAAAAAGTCAACGAAACCAACAAAAATTACCAACTTCTGTTGGTTTCGTTTTTTTGCAAATCGGTCCAGTTGTCTTTGAGTAATCGGTGAACATAGTACATAAAAAAAAGGTTCCGACGAATTGAGAACCTCCTTTTTTTCATCATCATTTTCCTGCCCTTGTCCTTATCTATTTGGGGTCGGTGCAACACGTTTTCTTCTCCCATTCTCCCCTATCAGACGGATTTAACGTTTTTCCGAGTTTTCGCTGATGTTACTTTCATAAATAAATATTATCCTTACTAATATTATAAAAGCGAAAGTGAGTTTGTTTTATCACTTATTAAAGCGTGAAGAGGTAACAAACAAGTTACCTCTTCACGCTTTAATAACTAAACCGATTTTGATGAATTTTGGTACAGAGATAGTTAGAAACCAGGAGACGTAAATAGGCTAACTTTTTTTCAAAAAAAGTGGGATGTGAGGGAGAAAGAGGGAAAACTTAGCGTTGCTATTACAAATCAATAAGGCGCAAAGGGAACTGTGTTACCCCGAATTTAACGCGAGCGAAGCCGCGGGCAAAAGCTAGTTGTTTATAAAATAGAAGGTCGCTGGCTGTCCGTTGCAACATGCTAGCCCGCAGGTTTGCACGCTGTTCTGACTATGTAAAGATAACGCTGTTGAAGACCTTCTGCCAGTCGTTTTACACGTGCAGCCTGTGGACCAAGTACACCCAGCGGGCATACAGTGACCTGCGCGTGCGCGTCCAGTACAATAATGCATTCAGGGTGCTTTTAGGGTTGTCGAGGCGATGTAGCGCGTCAGGGATGTTCGCATGCGCGGGTGTCGACGGGTTCGCCGCGATCATGCGGAAGCGAAGCGCTTCCATGTTGGCGCGCTTGCGCTCGTCCTCCAATGGCATCCTGAATGTGTTTTCAGATCGGTAGGACTCTCCCCTCTTACGAACAAGTGTGATTATAAATTTAATTGTAATACTAACATTAGACCAAGTTACTATACTACTAACAATATATGGATTTATCTGAAATAAATTATTTGAATTGAATAAAATACTTTTATTTTTAAAGTATTTTATTTCAGCCTTTTTTGTTGTATTATGGTTCAATTCAATTCAATTCAAATCATTTATTTCAATTAGACCATTACAGGCACTTTTGAATGTCAAGAAACAAAATGAATCTACAGTCCCGGTCACAAGGCATAATAACTTGTGAAAGTACTGTAGTTGCCCATTCCAAAGCGTTGATCTCTATGGAGAAGAATGGGCAAGAAACTCCATGGACACTCTTTTAAATTATAATATTTTAACAAAATCGTATGTGGTGATATCTCACACAAATTATTATCCAGTATTTATTTTCTACTAGCTTTTGCCCGCGGCAACGATTTGCCTGCGGCTGTGGGGCAACGATTTGCCCGCGGCAGTGGGGCAACGATTTAAAAAAAATGTAATGTAGAAGATAACTCAAGAACTACCCAAGCAATTAAGATAAAATTGATATGGGTTTAGGAGTTATAGTATTTAAGGTAGTTTCCCTCCAAGGCCCGACTTATTTTTCTACACTATGTAATAAAATACGGTCGAACATAGAACTTCCTCCTTTTTTTGAAGTTGGTTAAAAATAAAAGCACTGTATATTCGGGGTTTTGTTCGCTACATTAATACTTCGTAGAATAGTTTGATAAATTGTCTGTTCTTGTCGAAACGGACGCTGGAAGCGGCCATGAGAGTGTGGAGCCATTTTTCTCTCGGACACTTTTAAGGGTACCGCGTGAATTGTATTTCTATTTAAATTATCCTTATAAATATTGTAAAAGCGAAAGTGAGTTTGTTTGTTTATTTATTACGTCTTCACGCCTATATGGTCAAACCGATTTTGATGAATTTTAGTACAGAGATAGTTGGGACCCTGGAGTCGGACATTGGCTAACTTTTTTTTTTAAGTGAGAAATGAAAGAAAAGGGAAAACTTAGCTGTACAATTAGGTACAATAAATAAGGCGCAAGGGCAAAAACTACAGGTAGCAGTTACCTGCAAATTAAGGAAAGGGAACTGTGTTACCCGAATTTAACGCGAGCGAAACCGCGGGCAAAAGCTAGTAATATTATAAAAGCGAAAGTTAGTTTGTTTGTTACGTCTTCACACCTAAATGGTAAAACCGATTTTGATGAATTTTGGTACAGAGATAGTTGGGACCTTGGAGACGGACTAGGCTAAAAACAAGTGACAAAAGGGGGAGAAAGAGGGAAGAAAAGAGGAGAGAAAGATATATTTTTTTCGATCATCACGCGGGTTAAAGTTAGCGTTAGACCAAAGTAACTATGCCACACGGACGAAGTCACGGGCGGAAGCTAGTACTTTATAAATTAATGTTAGTTTGGTAAAACGACCGAAATAACTTTTATTTTGACGTGATTTTAACTGTAGGAGGTTCTCAATTCGCTCGTTTGTGTGTGCGTGTGTTTTTTTTTAAATTGTTGCCCCCCTCTAGGCATTTCTCCTGTATCGTGGGTGCGTTTACAAACATTAAAACTCACATACACAAACAGCCAGACCGAACAACTACCTGTAGGCCATACAAATATTTGTTCCGTGCGGGAATTGAAACCGCGACACACAGCGCAGCAGTCGATCGCTCAACTACTGCGCCAACTATGCTGTTTTTGTATGTTTTAAGGCGATTTCTCCGTCAATTTGAGGCGGGTTTTTTTAAGCAGTCCCGCTTGCTACTCGTCCAACGATACAGTCAGCCATCCGTTGCACGATAGTCAATTATTCAAACTATTCTGCGTAATATTCTTGTCACAAACAAAAGGTCGGATGTACATGCATAAAACAAAAAACGCGTCGATGTCATAAATAATACAAAGAGTTAGGCCTGCAGTGGGATTTATGCGGAGATTTTCTGTATAGGAGAGTTTATGTATACAGAGTAAAAATGTCCTGTTTTTTGGAACGAAGTTCCTTATCGCGCGTTGCGAAAGGGGGCAGGACGGAAAAAAACGACACTTTTTGCTATAGTTGTTAGCCGTGCGGCGTGCGCGTGCTTCTTTCTCTCTCTCTCTCATAGAAAGCAAGCCAGTTATTTGCGTTGCGTCTTTCTATTTCGCATTGAACAGTGTGGTGTCGCGACGATTATTTTTGTTGAGTGTATACAGGTTTTTTGTACAAAAACTTCGTTCCATCCGGGTGTCCCTTGACACCTCTCAAAATTTTCATTTTTTTTTTCGGATTTGAAATCATCAAATAACTTCTCCTGTTTTGGTGGTGGTGGTAAGTCTTTCTGTCTGTCTGTCTGTCAAAAACCTTTATCTCGGGAACGCGTAGAAGTATCGAGCTGATATTCAAACCAGATACTCTAGTTGAATTCCAATGGAGCTATGAAAAAAACAACCCTCTAAGTCTACGCAACAAAAGATATGGCCGTGTACAGTCTTAAACTGCACATTTTGCTGACGCTGGGTCGTGCACCCGAACGAAGTGCGTCATTCTATTACTATAAATAAACATACTTCACAATAAATCGTTGAGTACAATTACTGCTACGCGGTGACTAACATTAGAGAAAGGAATCGTCAACAGTATTCTCTACAAACAGTGTTCTTACGGAATAAATATTACGGGAAACTAAGACAGTGATCTTTTCTCTTCGTACTCCAACCACTACAAAAACAACTCTGCAAGTGTACGAGCCGTACATTTTAAGGTCCTTCGAGCCGGATTTGAACTAGCGACCTATGGATAATTATGTCGCAAGTTTGTACAAACCCCTCGGGGCGCGGCCGCGGGTCTGAGTAGTCTTGCATGTGCCAAGCTGCTGCATGTAGGTAGGTACTTGGCGAAGACCTCCCCATATACTTCCAGGTACTGTTCTCTAGCCAGCCTTCATAAAACGCGTTCTGTAATTCTTATTCAACTAAAATCCTTACTTATAATATTATAAAAGTGAAAGTGAGTTTGTTTGTTACGTCTTCATGCCTAAATGGCTTAACCGATTTTGATGAATATTAGTGCAGAGATAGTTGGGACCCTGGAGGCATAGGCTAAAAAAGTATGAATAGGGCTGGAAAAAGGTGAGAGAATTTTTTTTTACGATCATCATGCGAGTTTAAGTTAGCGTTAGCCCAAAGTAACTATGCCACGCGGACGAAGTCGCGGGCGGAAGCTAGTAATATTATAAATGAGAATGATTGTGGGGATGGATGGATGTATGGATGTTTGTTACTCGTTCACGTCAAAAATACTGAACGGATCTTGATGCAATTTGGCACAAAGGTAGATTATAGTCTGGAATATGTGTTATTCTAGACTATAATCAGAAAAAGTATCCTATGTGTTAGGATACTTTTTTTTTCGATCATAACGCGGGCGAAACCGCGGGCGCCAGCTAGTAACAGTATAAACTTACCTACGCACTATATTGCCAAGATATTTGCAAAAGCTACAGTAACTGCTACCTCCAACTGTGCTTATTTGTGCGAACAAGATTAATGTATGGCAACTGTGCCCTTGACGCGGTATAATCACGCTAACAGTCGGAAAGAGGCCATTTTTTCATTCACGCTACGAGGAATACGAGAAAAACGAATTGTGAGAGAGAGATTAACCATAGAGGAAAGTAAACTTATTAGGTAGGCAGCTCTAATCCGTACTAATATTATAAAAGCGAAAGTGAGTTTGTTTGTTACGTCTTCACGCCTAAATGTCTAAACCGATTTTGATGATTTTTGGTACAGAGATAGTTGATGGGCTAACTTTTTTTTAAATAAGAGTGAGAAATGAGGGAGAAAGAGGAAGCAAAAACTTAGCATTGCTATTACAATAAATAAGGCGCAAGGTCCTGCCGGGGTTGCGGGTTCTTCGAAAGAGATACCAAAGGGCAATAGAAGGAACATGGGTGGGTTTTAGTCAGTAAAAGTCTGACATGCCCCCCCGCTCCGCCCAGAGCGGGGGAAGTTATTCGATGATTGCCCACCCCAAAAAGAAAAGGGCTACAAACGACAGGTAGCAGGTACCTGCAAATCAGGAAAGGGGAACTGTGTTACCCCGAATTTAACCCAAGCGAAGCCGCGGGCAAAAGCCAGTAATAACATAACGATTTTTAATGCTGATTTTCCTCTAAACATGTATAACTAAATAAATATGCAGTAGTTACTAACACGACAAGAGTATCATTAACGATTATGCCCTGGTTGTTATGTGTATGTCATGCTTACTCAAATGTCTCGCTGATGGTGGCGGGTGTGTCGGGTCATTTAATTCCCTTCAAAATGGTTGTGCTGAATGGGCCTGATCCATGCGTCATGTTCGTGAACGGGCGCTGTCAGTTGGGACTCATCGGTCGGCTGCCACGGTTCATATTAATTAATCGACACCAGTCTAGTCAGAAACTCCTCCCTTTTCTGTAGAAGATAAAGACCTTTACACCCTTGTATTCAAGCCCTTGAAGTATGATTTTAAAAGAGTGTCCATGGAGTTTCTTGCCCATTCTTCTCCATAGAGATCAACGTTTTAGAAAGGGCAACTAAGTTTACATACAGCATCAAACTTTTTATTTTTGACTTTCAAAATCCTTATTAATATTATAAAAGCGAAAGTGAGTTTGTTTGTTTGTTACCTCTTCACGCTTTAATGGCTACACCGATTTTGAAGAATTTTGGTACAGAGATAATTGGGAACCAGGAGACGGACATAGGCTTATAATGTTTATTTAAAAATAGTGGGATGTGAGGGAGAAAGAGGGAAGCAAAGGGAAAACTTAGCGTTGCTATTACAAATCAGTAAGGCGCAAGGGGAACTGTGTTACCCCGAATTTAACGCGAGCGAAGCCGTGGGCAAAAGCTAGTGAAAATATGAATCGAAAACATTTTAAACGTAACAAACACACATCTTCTTTCACCGAACATCAAATAACGATTGCATAGCGTCTATAAAAAAAAATAACCGTTTTTGCGGGTTGTCCCGCGGTTGCGGGTTAATCGTAAGTAGGGTTGCCATCCGTCCGGGTTTCCCCGGATTTGTCCTAGTTCAGAGGGCGTCCGGGGAGCGTCTGGGAGGGTTTTCATTTGTTGTCCGGGTTTTTAAAATTTTAAGTTTTAAACCCCCATGATTAATTTGGGCGATTTAATTAATTAAATTGCACCGCCCGTGATATGTACACTGTACACTTCACCGTCCTCCCAGTCCCCGTGCGCACTTCGACTCTTGTCCGGGTTCTGGACTAAGAAATCCGGGGTTTTCACGCGTATTATCCTGGTTTCCAAATTTTAAAGATGGCAACCCTAATCGTAAGAGATACCGCGGCCCCGAATCATAAAAGGAAAAAGAACATGGGTGGGTTCTAGTCAGTTGTAGAAGTCTGTAGCGACACAAAATATGAAGCGGCAAAAAGTACTACAGCGCCATCTATGCAACCACTGAAGAACTAACGGCAAAAATTCCTACATCGCGCAAGCAAAGTTGTACGCGAAGTTAACAAATATACGAACACCAATGACAATTTTTAACCGAGACTTGAAAAAAGGAGGAGGTTCAACCTTTTTAGGGTTCCGTAAAAAGTTGTATAAAATAATTTCTGGTCTAAGTTTGGTAGTATAATCGTATATGCAACCATTTTTTTAACTTCGTTTACATATTTTATTATCCTGAACGTATCTTTTTTCAAACAAAAAAAGAATTATTGAAATCGGTTCTCGCAATCCAAAATTACCACCGAAAACTTCTTGCACGTCTTTGTATTTATAAAATTAGTAACCCAATTCCCCGAGAGATGGCGCTGTAGGTACTTATTACATTGGATCTGGTATTACCGAATTGTTCGGTTGGTCTCTCCTTGGCATTGGCGGTATCTTAAAACTACATAAAACTTCTATCAAGAACATGCTAAGGCAATTTAGAACAAAACTAAAATTCATTTTTTTAACACCATCAAAATGTTAAGGTAAAAACCAGTTCATAAATGGTTCGATAGATGGCGTTGCGTAATGACGTCATTTTTTTAAAAGTCGATGTTAAGATTTTCCGTGCTTTCATGACCTACCGTGGTAAAGAACACTTATTATGACGGACGTGAAACTACGGAACCCTACACTGAGCGTGGCCTGACACGCTCTTGGCCGGTTTTTTTTTATTTTTGTTCACCTTTTTCGCCAACTGTAGACCGACTTCATTATTCCTTTTGTGTTCGTAAGGGAGGTGCTTCCGAAGTGGTCCCATTTCAATTTTATTTAGGTAGGTATATTGCTTCCATGTCCATATTAAACAAGGGCCGATAATTTTAGAAACCAAAAGAAATTGTAGTAGGATGAAACCCATTAGGAAAGGAGGGGAATATGATAAAAATGTAAGGAAAAATAAATTACGGTCGATCCGAGTTCGGGGGGTGGGAGTTTTTAAGGGTAAAAAATGGTTTATTTTGATTTCCGGCTAAACTACAAGTCCTATGGAAAAAAGTTAAATGGCAAAGTTGTAGGTAATAAAAGATCTACAACTTTTGTAAGTATTTATAATTTACAATATGGATGATCTGGTAGTATTTTAGTAACAATGGAAAATTAATACTTCCTTGATAAAAAAAAATTGTGAGATATCATCATAACATAAATAAAATGCTGAAAAAAAAATACGAAAAGAAAACCGTATTCGTGAAGTCGGTGACTCTTGCTTGTTTCGTTGACTTTTTTACCACCGACTTCCAGAAGTAAAGTTACTTTCCGGTTTTTGTTTTTTTTGGAAGTCGGTTTTTATTTACTGACTAAAACCTACCCATGTTCGTCCTTTTGCCCTTTATGTTCCGAGGCTGCGGTATCTTTTTCGAACAACCCGCAACCCCGGCAGATGGTGGCAGGCCCCTCTAAAAATGATTGCTTTATATTTGTAGATTAATAATTTTTAATTACGAATTACAACACACTTAGGTATGTATAATTAAATATACAAACTGTTTTTTCCGCAGCCAAAAGTTAAGTTAAATTAAGTTGTCAAAGTCCAATTGAGAAGGTTCCCTGCACAGAATATTAAGTGCGGTCCGAATCCTCTGCAACGATTGATGCAACATCACAATTTTTTCAAGGTTCTGCCAAATTAATAATACAAAGAGGTCCAGTTTGTTAGTAACAATATGACTTAGCCTATGTTATTTAATTAAGGGGATCGCTACATTAAAAAAAATGCATTTTTAAATGATACCTAGTACCTCTCTTAAAAAGGCACTAAAAAGTTCTCAGAAAAAAATATGTAATACTTTGATTTATGGTCTTTAAATTTGCAGAAATATTTTTTAAAATAGTATCGTGAATTTGATTTATTTTCGATATATTAACATGAAACAATACCACTATTTTATTAATTGGCAACACTCAAAAAGTGCCCTCTGACTGGTTGAAAACCAACTAATTACAGGAACGTGCCCATTTCACTATTGAAATGGCGGTAATTTGAAATAGGGTTGTAACGGAGGCCTCCTTAGCGGAGGCGGAGGCGGATGCGGAGGCGATGAGTTTCGCCTCCGCGGATGCGGAGGTTAACGGAGGCGGAGGCGGAGGTGAAAGTGGATATAGAAAAATATTCATTAATGGTATAATAAAATAAGTCAGTATTTCAATGAAATAGGTAAGTACATACATTGATAGTACGCTTTAATTACTTATTTAATCAACTAGTATTCAAAATTAAGAAGAAGCAAATTATATTTGACAAACAAGAGTTTGGCGGCTTTGTCACCTTCTAGACGATTTCTGAGGGGATCATAAATTAAGACAGCTGAACTAAATAATTGTTCACTGGGCACTGAACTCGGCGGCGCCGATAAATATGTGCGAACGATGGGAGAAAAAGCTTTATATTTAGTGTTATGTCTCCACCACAATAAAGGGTCTTCATCTAAGTAGGTTGGGTCGTCGTCGAGCGTCGCTGCTCGCGCGTTTTTGTACCGATTAAAGTAAATACACCTCCGTTATAACTCCGCATATATTTGACGGAGGCGGAGGCGGATGCGGAGGTACGATTTCTTGCGGAGCTTCCGCAGTAACGGAGGCGGAGGCGAAGTTCCGTTACAACCCTAATTTGAAATAACGATTGATATCAGCCCGGCTAAATGGTCAGTCGTTTCGGAGATTCTCCTAGTGAACATCTTCTAAAATAAGTTGTGAAGTGTGTCAATAAAACCTAAGGTAATATTGTTCTATGATGTATTAAGCGTATCTAAATGTTATAAAACGTTAGAATCAGAATCAGAAATATTTATTCGTGAAACATAGGTACAGTGGGTGTTACGTACAGTGGGTAAAGTTCGCTATGATCAGCCTATTACAGGCATACAAAAATAGTGAAATACAAATTATTCAATCAAATAAAAGTTATTGTTACTAAATTATAAATTAATTAACATAAAAAATTTGAATGTTACTTTAATCACTAGGTACAATTATTAAATCAAAGAAGTCACAATATTTATTAGGAAGTAGATGTCAAAAACAATTCTGATTTGAATAAATAATTTAGATTTGATAGTTACAATAATTTAAAAAAAAAAAGATAAAAAAAAATAGGATTACATATTACAAAAAATTGAATTATAAGATGTTAAAATAAATCTATTAAAAAATCTGAAATAATAACATTTTTGACACAGCATGCTTCTCAGTTTTTGTTTAAATTGATTAGTTTGTAGTTTTTTTTAACTCTTTTGGCAATTTATTAAATATAACTGGTGCCATGTGAAAGACACTTTTATACATTAAGGCAGTATTAGTTTTTGGAATATACAGGCGACTTTCGTCCCTTTGTGTCCGATTGAAAACTTTAGATGCTAATGTAAATAAATCAGGATTTTGTTTAACAAACATCGCTACTTCAAATATGTATAGTGAAGGTAATGGTAGGATACTGTGCTTTTTAAAGAGAGGCACACAACTTTCTATTGATTTTAAACCAAACATAGCCCGAATGCATTGTTTCTGTGCCTTGTTATAATGTGTGATTTGCAATAAAAGTGTTTTTATTGAATCATTTATGAAGTTTTTCTTACAATCGTCAGCAAACAGCATTTGTGGTTGGTTTTCTCCTTTAATCTCAAACTACATAAAACACTAACACTCCTTTTAATCTCAAATATCTTTCAGTAAAAGTACCGTCAAAATTAGCCTAGTCGTTTCGGAGATTACGTTGTTATTTTGAAATTACACGCAGATACTTTCATATAATTTATTTTTTTAAATAGAATGTGAAAACAAAATGTCATTGTCATTGACGATTTTTTTGACGCTTACCATTTTTCTGATTGCACATATTTTTATTATTAGTTTATGTCTATTTATAATTTGTAAATAATAGTAGTTAATTTAATGAGAGAAATAAAAAGCCAAACATTTAAATCAAAATCTACCAAAACACTTTTACATAAAAAGTTGCCAACACTGCGTTATCTGTCAATGTCAATAATTATCAATTAAGTTTGACATTCGACGTTTGTTTTCATTATCAAAACTCTGTGAAATTATTTGAAAAATGAGGAAAACATAACGATAATAGTAAATTATTCTGCAGCATGGCATTTCCTAAGATAGACGGATATGTGGTGACTGAAAAACTCGGCTCGGGGAGCTATTCTACAGTCTACAAAGCTTACACGAAGGTAAGAAATATAATTTTCTAATCAACTTCTTTGTTTATAAGTAAACAACATGGTTTTATTTATTTTATATTATCTTTGGGAGGTAAATACTAAACCAACGTGATCAAATAGTACGCGTTTTAGATAATATTAAAATTTTGAACTGGAATGCACTGGTTTTATCACTAAAGTTTTAATGTCATACTTTGAATTTTGTTACTGAGAAAGTTAACTTTTTAATTTATAGCTTTAGAATAGTAACAAAGTTTTGTATTTAAAGTCAATTAAAATTCATTCAATATTGAAAAAGTCATTCAGAACTTACATCGGTAAACAAAAATAAGTATTCTCTTTTCCTTAATGTTTTTCCTAATAGCCCTAGTCACCTATAGTTATCTCACCTTCCACTTAGTCATACACTGTGCCTCAGTTACTCACCCCCTATAAAAAAAAACTCAAAACTATTAAAAAAAAACAATTAGACCATTACAGGCACTTTTGAATGTCAAGAAACAAAATTTTGAAGCTACAGTCCCAGTCGAAAGACATAATAACTTGTGAAAGTACTGTAGTTTGCCACTTCTTCTCCCAGAGAGGATGTGCCCCACCTGTAGAGTATTGTAGACTGGATTCCTGAAGATTTTGTGCTACCCAGCTTCTACTTCTTTATAATGTGATTGGTGAATAACCTGATGTCAAAGTTCCTATGCTGCCCATGGGCTTCTGACTTGACTAACATGTCATCGAGAAGTATCTCTCAGACATGCTGTTTTCTTCACCAAAGCAAGTGATAATATTATAAAAGCAAAAGTGAGTTTGTTTGTTTGTTACCTCTTGACGCTTTAATGGCTTAACCGATTTTGATGAATTTTGGTACATAGATAGTTGGGAACCAGGAGACGGACATAGGCTATTTTTTACTTAAAAAAAAAGTGGGATATGAGGGAGAACGAGGGAAGAAAAGGGAAAACTTAGCGTTGCTTATTACAAATCAATAAGGCGCAAGGGCAAAAACTGCAGGTAGCAGGTACTGTGTTATACCGAATATAACACGAGTGATGCCGCGGGCAAAAACGAGTTATACAATATACACACAAATCCGATAAATCAGGTAGGTGTCTTGGGATTCTTAAGTGGACTGTTTAAAAGGTTACATAATACAACAATTAACTGTGTTGCAAAATCTGAACAGTGTAATAGAAAACTGACAGACTTGTACTGACTAAAACCCACCCATGTTCCTTCTATTGCCCTTTACGTTCCGGGGCCGCGGTATCTCTTTCGAACAACCCGCAACCCCCGCAGGCGGTGGCCCTGGCAGGCCCCTCTGCTTTGCTGACATCTCTTTGAGGCGCGCGTGAAACACTAACGCGCCGTCGACACGGCCTGTCGTCAATAGACGGCCGGACGGTGAGCTACCCTACGGTGGCCGGGAGTCGTCTCACGGCGCCCGTCGCCCGGGGCGTCTCCCGCGGCGGCTGGGTTCGTTTGAGGTTCTCTCCCTCAAACGCCCGGCCACCTCCTTCGCTGGCATGACTGCTTCGCAGAAGGAGGTGGTGATGACCTCCATTAGGTCACCACTCAGCATGATGCTAAGACACATCTCCACCCAACTCTTTAGAGGTTACAGTTCTTAATGTTATAACTCCACAGGTTGGAGCCCGCTCCATAGTAGCCATCAAATGTGTGGACAAGTCACGAGTGAAGTACTCCGGCTCGGCTGTGGACAACTTGATCACGGAGATCAGATTGCTGAAGACCCTCACTCATCCTCATATTGTTCATATGAAGAATTTTACTTGGGATGACAAGTGAGTATCTTAAATCATTTATTTATTTTTAACTGTTTTTGTTTTTTATACTTGTTTTTTACATTTTGAAAACATTAAAAATAAATCTTACAAAGTATATAAAATACATTTGAAAATTCTTAAAAAAATAATTAATAATCCATTTCATCATTAAAACAAGAACTTAAAAAATATATTGTTTATAAAACATGGAAAAGTAAAAAAAAATAATAATAGGTTCCTGCCGGTATCAGGATCAGGGTTCAAGCTACCGGTAGTTAGGGCTCCAGAGACAGGATCTTCTTCACAATGCGGGCCGTATCTAGGTCCGGTACTGTCTTCAGAATTTAAGGCCCTTGATCCAACGGCTTAAGGAGAGCTTCCACAGATGGCCGTAGAGGCACATTATTTATTACAGCATTGTGGACTTACAGCTTATATTAAAAAAAAAAAATTGGTTGTTTGTAAAGTAGGTTTACGATCGAGATGTTTACGTGATAACGTCTTATTGGTGATATAAGTTATCACCAGTAGTGACATCTAAAATGAAATTAAGTACTAATTTAAAGTTTTTTTTTCGAGCCAAGTAACAGATGGCGCTACCATCTTTATGAAATGTCGCTCGTGAGGTTTTGGTGTGACACAAGTTTCTGAACATGTCACCCGACTAAAACGATTTTAAAGACGTTATCACGTCAAAACTAAACAAAAAGAGCACCATAGACAACAGCAAGCAACTAACACATTCTTTTTGCGGATGGGGAAGTCATCAAATAATTTGGGGGGGGAGTGTCAGACTTGTACTGACTAAAACCCACCCATGTTCCTTCTGCTGCCCTTTATGTTCCGGGGCCGCGGTATCTCTTTCGAACAATCCTATGTTAGTAAACTCAATAGTTAAAAAAACAAACAATAGAAACAAAAACGAAACATTAATTGGCTGCATGAATATGTGCCTAGAGCCTGATAAATAATCATTTGACCTTGTCCGCCATTGTAGCGAAAATGCTGCTAGGGCTACCCCTGAGTCGCCGCAAAAGATATGACACGCCGTTATCTATTAATTAAACCTTCTTTGCTTCTTTAACAAAACTATAAACTTGAGATTACGGAATTGTTGTATCTTGAACGTATCTAATCAATATTTCAAGTGACGTAATGACAGAGGGGCTTGCCAGAGCCTCCGCCTGCCGGGGTTGCGGGGTGTTCGAAAGAGATACCGCGGCTCCGGAACGTAAAGGGCATAAGAAGGAACATGGGTGGGTTTTAGTCAGTAAAAGTCTGACACGCCCTCCCCGCTCCGCCCAGAGCGGGGGAAGTTATTTGATGATTTCTCACCCAAAAAAAAAGTGATATAATGAGCTATCTAGTTTATATTATACAAGACGATTACTCAACGGGATTTCCTATCTGCAAAAAATTAAGAACTTATATACAGTTTTAGGGTTCTACCTACTTCAAAAGGAAAAACCGGCCAAAGGCGAGTCGAACTCGCTCATCGAGGGTTCCGTACAAACTTGCGACATAAACGGCCATACTTTTTGACTGTGTAAACTTAGAGGGTTGATTTTTTCACGGCACAAAGGGACCACAGAGTTTAGTATATGATTTTAATTTCAACTCGATACCTCCTCGCGTTCCCGTGATAAAGGGTATTGACAGATTAACAACACAAAGGTTGTCTTGAAAAGATCGCTTTTAGATAGATAGATAGAAGATAGAATATTCTTTATTATGTACACTATACAAGTAACAAGAATAACACTAGAAAACTTATAAATAGGGTGACACAATGGGCGGTCTTATCGCCAAAAGCGATCTTTTCAAGACAACCTTTGGATGGATTTAAAGGAGGAGAAACAGTACTGTAGGTAGTCTGTGGCGTAACATTTTTAAAAATTATGTTTCAAACAATTTTTAAAACATTTATAAAAACTAATACTTATATATAAATACATATAATATACATAACAAAATACCAATCATGAAGAGCAAAGAAATATTTAATATTGTTGTTTAAGGAGAAAGGTAGTGCTTTTTGACCAGAGTTTTAAAAGTTTTTAACGATAAGACCGCCCATTGTATCACCCTATTTATAAGTTGTATACTGTAATTCTTGTAATTTGTATGGTATACATAATAACGAATATTCTATCTATCTATCTAAAATGATCCGATAAGGTTACCATTTTTTTCTTTTTGAGGTACGGACCCTAAATGACGAAACTTTAATTGGATCACTTTATTGTCTGTCTGCCTGTTACGACCTTTTATATCGGCTACACAAGGAGCAATCGAAATTCAATTTAAAACCAGATACTTAAGTCTGTAGTCCCATAAAGCTGTAAAAAAATCAAAGCTATACGTTGACGCAATTCAAAGATATGGCCGTTTATGTCGATAGTTTGTACGGAACCCGCGGTACGTGAGTCCGACTTGCACTTGGTGCAAGGTGACCTTAAATGAATTAAGGGCCCCCAGTCACGGCTGATAAAACATACCGAGTTTCCTCCGCGACTCCGAAAGCACGTTAAGCTGTTGGTCCCGGCTGTCATTTGTAGATCCTTGATAGTCGTTACAGGTAGTCAGTGTCCCGAAAGTCTGACAACCAGTCTTACCGTCACCTGATAAGGTCTTACCGATATCTGGAGGCTCACCAACATCACCTTCCTGCCCTTGTCCCATTCTATTTGGGGTCGGCGCAACACTTTTTCTTCTTCCGTTCTCCCCTATCAGACGTCACGGCATCATTTACTCCTTTCTCCTTCATATCATTCCTTACACAGTCCATCCATCTTTTCTTTGGACTCACTTCAAGAGGCTTACCACCATACGAAGCATAAATAAAAATTGTATAAAAAACAAAAAAAAAACATGCTTTTAGCACGCACTAAAAATTACAAAGCCCTGTCCGCCATCTTGGATGTCCGCCATTTTGGATTTAAGTCAAGTGACTATTTTTTGCGTATTTCTGACAGCAAACCCTTTCATTTGTTACCCTTATCATGGGGGTGGATTTCAAACAGCCAATCCGCCATCTTGGGAAGGCCGCCATATATTGTCATCAGAACTCAGAGCGTGTGCTCTGTCTCATCCTAATCGAAGACCGGGAAGTGGGTCAAATTAAGATTCCAAGATTTTCTCACATACATAGTTAGTTACAAGTGAAGCTAATAAAAGCTTGTTAATAAAAAGGGGATTATTTTCAGGAATATCTATATTATAATGGAATACTGTTGTGGGGGAGACCTGTCCAAATACATCCACAGGTATGGACGAGTGCCGGAGAAACAGGTTAGTGTTTGAACAGGCTTTTAGATGTGTTCCCTAGTCCCTTCAGTTTCCTACCTATTTTAAATACACCGCTTATCAAAACAACGCATCGCTCCCGCCATCTGACGGCAATATGAAGCAACAAAGACGACACGGTTGGCGCAGTGGCTGAGAGATTGACTGCTGCGCTTCGTGTCGCGGGTTCGATCCCCGCACGGATTAAATATTTGTATGAACTATCTGTAATAGTTGTTTCGGGTCTGGCTGTTTGTGTATGTGAGTTTAAATGTTTGTAAACGCACCCACGATACAGGAGAATTTCCAGTGTGGGGCAAAGTTTTTATAAAAAAAAAAAATTGATGAAAATTTTAAATATCGGTTCACTTTTAAAGTAAAAGAACATTTGCTTAAGAAGCTGGCAGATTTCTTTAGGTATCTTTGTATTTTTAACTCTCTTTACAATTTTTGTATGTATTTTAATATACAATATGTTAGTTTAAACGAGGGACGTATTCAAACCCACAATAGTACATACTTACATGATACTAATAAAAATATGAACAAAAAAAAAACACTAATAAATAAAAGACAGAACCCTACCAAAAATTTCGCATAAGTTTCGCAACGTGTATATACCCTTGCGCTAGCGATTTAATACTATCGCAGAACATGTGTGCGTGTCAATGACCTTTAGGTATAATCCATTTTCCCTTCATACTTTAAACCTGGCTTAGGATGCCTTTTCGGTAGAATCGGCGCGTAGGTATTTTGCCGCGTGATTTACTTCACTGTTTACAAGTTTACTACTCTCGCGCTCAGTGTTCATGAATAATGTATTTTATTGGACAATTACGTCAGAAATTAAGGTTATAGGTTTTTTACATATTTGGGACGAGAATCGAATACTGAATACCCTCCCTCAATAAGTCCCTCGTTTAACCTAACACTCTGTATAAGTATTTATCATTATTGTTGTGACGTATAGCGATTTACGCTTACACCTAATTCTATAGTAAATAAATAATAAGGTTATAGATGTATATGTCACATAGATTTAATAATGTGAATTTCTTTTGGTCTAATTAGTCGCTCAATACACTTGAAGTAACACACACGTCTTTTTCTCATAAAAACCCCGGTCAGAGTAAAGTGAACCTTATCCCCTCAACATATGGTCGTATTCGAGCCGAACGTCAAAACTACGGAGCGGTCAATACCTGGACGCTTGAACAAAAGAACCGCATTCCACAGCGATAAGGACTAGCAAAAAACAAGTTTTTTCTAATACATTTGCAACCAAGTAATTAGTGCTATAACAGAAGTTTATCAAGTTTTACGAACAGTTTGAAGATTTGTTTACATAGTGATCTACAGTGAAATAATGAATACAACTAAAGAACAACAACAATATCTCGCAGTTTTGGAAGATGGTGCTAATTTACTTCAAAAAACTCAAACAAATCTGAAGAAATGCCCAAAGGCAAGACTGACAAAGGGTTATATTGAAGCACGTGTGAAAATTATTGACGAATACTGGACGTCATTCAAGATCGCACATGATGGGTTAGTAAAGATAACAGCCAAGGAACAAAAGGGAATATTACCATACTTTTTAAATGAAGAATTCTTTGTTTACGAAGAATTATACAGCTCATTAAAGGGTGATTTACAAGATATGATTACGTCATTAGCGGAATCGTCATTGATGGATACGACGAGAAATACTAGTATGCACGTAACAGCATCGCAAAATGTAGTTCATTTACCAAAAATAGAATTACCCAAGTTTACTGGAAGTTATGAAGGATGGCCGACTTTCAAAGATTTATTTACTTCGTTGGTTCATGAAAATAATAACCTCAGTGATGTGCAGAGATTACATTATTTAAAAACAAGTGTGAGTGGAGAAGCTGAGGCGTTATTGACCCATATACAAGTGACATCCAGTAATTACGTAACTGCATGGAATGTTTTGAATAAGAGGTATGGTAACAGACGCATAATATTAAACTGTATCATGAAAAGATTATTTCACCAAAGGAAAATGACTTCGCAATCAGCCGTTCAGTTAAAGGGCTTGTTAGATACAACTACAGAATGCCTAAATAACATACAAAATTTAAAAATACCTACTGTGTCTTGGGATCATGTAATCATATTTCTACTAGTTCAGAAGTTTGACCCAGAGACACATAAAGGCTGGGAAGAATATACCTATAAGGAAGATAGCGAAGCATTGCCTACTTGGAATGAGTTAAGGACCTTCATGGAGACCAAGTTCCGTACCCTGGAGTTGGTTACAGGTATTACAACTAACAATAATACAAGAGAGAAACCTGTCAAGGAACGTTCCTATCATGTTGCCACACCAAATACAGAAAAGACATGCATCATGTGCAAAGAAAACCACACGTTATGTCACTGCAAGAAGTTTATTGATATGAAACTAGCTGAGCGAACCGAATATGTCAAGAACAAACATTTATGTTTTAACTGTCTAGGATTTGGACACTCCGTAAAGAGATGTAATCTACGAGTGTCCTGTCAGAAATGTCACCGACGTCATCATTCTTTACTACATGAGACTAAGAACACAGAACCAGCGGCTACACCGAGTACTTCACAACCGTTGGTTTCGCAGCATGTAGAAGAAGAGAAGGAAGCAGTTCAAGTGAACACAGTGATTGCGTCGCATCATACAACTAGACAAGGAATAGCACTGTTAGCGACTGCTGTAGTGAAAGCAATAAATACAGAGGGTCAAATCATTTCACTACGCGCGCTGATAGACCAGGGTTCGCAAGCTACATTTATAAGCGAGAAAGCGGCTCAACTATTGAAACTCAAGCGACAACCGTTCAAGGGAAGTGTTGTCGGAGTGGGATCTTCTAGAACAGAGATCAAACACGTGGTACAGCTTAATATAAGATCACAGTGGGACCATAATTATAATTTACCGATCCAAGCCTACGTGATGTCGAAACAGCTGACCACTAAGATACCCACCAAAACAATTGTAAAACAATCATGGCCTCACATCGATGGGCTTAACTTGGCTGATCCAAGTTACTTAACACCTGGTTCTGTAGATCTGCTATTAGGAGTCAAAGAATACGCACAGATTATACAGCCAGATTTAATAAAGGGTCCACCAGGTACTCCAACTGCACAAAAAACAAACCTGGGTTGGATTATTTTTGGAGATATGTATGAAAAACCACAAAATGAAACTTACCTTGTAATGCATCATCAAATTGACGTAGACGAAGTGTTGAAATCAATATGGGAAATAGAGATGAACAAGGGCAGACATTTAACAAAGGAAGAAAAGATTTGTGAAGATATCTACGAGAAAACAACAACGAGAAATGAGGAAGGAAGGTACATAGTCAAACTACCTTTTATAACTTACAGTCCACAACTAAATGTAACGAGCACAAGTACAGAGTTACAAACACCGGAAGGAAACACAAAGGAGATAGCTAAACAAAGATTCTTGCAACTCGAGCGAAAATTTAAGAAGTCACCATACCTGAAAACAGAATATACAAAGGTTATAAATGATTATATAGAACAAGGACACATGGAGAAAATACCTGAAAGAGAAAAAGAAATTAAATCAGTTTACTTACCTCACCACGCTGTAGTTCGTACTGACAAGGAGACCTCTCGAACACGCGTTGTCTTCGATGCTTCATGCAAAGGCACAAACAATATTTCACTAAATGAAGAATTATTGGTAGGTCCGCAGCTGCAAGATGATTTGAGAAAGCTTATTATGAAATGGAGAATGAAGCGAGTTTGCTTCATGGCTGATATCAAACAAATGTATCGCCAAATATTGGTAACTCGTGAAGACACTGACTTCCAGCGAATTATCTGGAGATCCAATGAAGACGATGATTTCCACGAATACCGTTTGCTGAGAGTTACATTCGGCACATCATCTGCACCGTATTTAGCTGTTAGAACACTCCATCAAACAGCTGATGATGAAGGAAAGGAGCAACCACTCGCAGCACAATCTATCAAGGGTAATTTTTATATGGATGACTGGCTTGATGGAGCTGATGAAACCGAAACTGCCATTTCTCTAGCCAAAACTGTAACAAACATACTACAAAGAGGCGGTTTTCAACTCACAAAATGGTCATCAAACGATATTAATTTTATGAAATCTATAGATGAAGATAAAAGATCAACCAACTCGCAAAATATAGATATGAACCTTGATGGAACAATAAAGGCATTAGGCATTGTGTGGAACCCGAAAACAGACACATTCCAATACAAACTGACTTTACCAGCATCTGAAGGTACTTATGTGACAAAACGAAGTATTTTATCTGACTTACAAAGGCTCTTCGATCCACTTGGTTGGATTGCACCGAGTACAGTCATGGCAAAAATACTATTACAGAAACTATGGCTCGAAAGAGTGAACTGGGATCAGAGCGTGAGTGAGAAATTACGTGAAGAATGGAATCGGATAAGATCAAATTTTGCTAATGTAAACGATGTACAAGTGAACAGATGGCTTGGTACAACTGAAATAAACAAAACAAATACACAAATACATGGATTCAGTGACGCTTCGATACAAGCTTACGCTGCAGCAGTCTACATGAGAACTGAATTAAATGACAAGGTAGAAATCAACCTCATTGCTGCTAAAACAAGAGTAGCACCTCTGAAAACAATATCCTTACCAAGACTTGAGTTGTGTGGTGCACTGCTTCTCTCCAAGCTTATGAAGCAAATTGGGTTAGCTATGAAAATACCAATTTCAGATATGTATGCATGGACAGACTCATCTATAGTTATAGCATGGTTATCTGGTGATCCCAATAGATGGAACACGTTTGTTGCCAACCGCGTCGTCGAAATTGTAGAAAACCTAAATAACAAACATTGGCATCATGTACAGTCACGTGATAATCCCGCAGACTTAGCATCTCGAGGAATGTTGCTGTCTGAACTGAAGAAAAGTGATTTGTGGTGGAGAGGTCCAAGTTGGTTATCTGAAAAGGAAATAAAGATTAGTAAACAAGAAGTAATGACAACAGACATGGAAATCAAAACAAAGAAAATTATTACTCACCTTAGCACAGAAGAACAAATGAAATCCATAACTGCACAATTTGAAAATTTCAATAGCTTACCAGAATTACTCAAAGTTGTTTGTTACTGCAAAAGATTCTTGAACTGCAAGGTCAATGTGAATACAAATAAACAAATAAGTACACAAGAATTAGAGGATGCACTGACAATTTGTATGAAACGAGTTCAAGAAGAAGAATACACGGAAGAAATAGAAAGAATTAATTAATCTAAACAAGTAAAGGCGAAAAGTCCGTTGCGATCCCTCAACCCTTATCTTGATGATAAACATATCCTCAGGGTGGGCGGTCGCCTCAGACACGCAAACTTACCTGATGAAAGGAAAAATCCAATTATTCTCGGAAATAAAAACACACTGACACCTCTGATTATAGCCGACGCACACATTAAGACACTTCACGGAGGAATTCAACTAATGTTATGTTATATACGCTCTAAGTACTGGATTTTAAAGGCGAAATCAATGGCGAAGAAACATGTCCACAAATGCCTCATTTGCGCTAGGCTTAGTGCTACTACTAGAGCTCAAATTATGGGAGATTTACCCAATGAGAGAGTAACTCCCTCCAGGCCATTTATAAATAGTGGTGTAGACTTCGCGGGACCCTTTCAGATATTGCTATCTAAGGGCCGAGGTAACAGGACAACAAAGGCCTACGTTTCTTTATTCATATGTATGTCTACGAAGGCAATCCATATCGAGCTTGTAAGTGATCTTACTTCGGAAGCGTTTATTGGCGCTTTTAGACGTTTTGTTTCTAGAAGAGGCAAATGTAATCACATGTGGAGTGATCAAGGTCGTAATTTCGTGGGAGCTAACAAAGAACTCCGCGATGCCTGGAACGAAGCTAGCTTAGAGTTTACTGGAGAAATTGCAGAAACACTAGCCACAGAAGGAACTCAATGGCATTTCATTCCCGCTTACAGTCCCTCTTTCGGTGGATTATGGGAGGCTGGTGTTACGTCTATTAAGTACCACCTCAAAAGAATTATTACGACTCACCTGACATATGAAGAGATGACGACGATACTTTGCCAAGTAGAAGCCTGCTTGAATTCCCGTCCGTTATGTCCAATGAACGACACTGATCCAGACAACACGAATCCACTCACGCCAGGACATTTCTTAATTGGAGAGGTACCTATTGTTGTTCCCTCACCCGATTTGAAAGACATAAGACTGTCCAGTTTGTCAAGATGGCAACACACACAGAAACTAGTTAATGATTTCTGGCGACGATGGCAGGATGAGTATTTATCCCGATTGCAACAACGTCCTAAGTGGCATAAAAGGGTAGAAGAGTTCAAGATTGGAGATGTCGTCTTAATCAAAGGTGATAACTTGCCACCTGGAAAATGGTCCTTAGGACGAATCGTCGATAAACACCCTGGTCCAGACAGTCTAACGAGGGTGTATGGTGTTAAAAGTGGTAGTTCAGTAACAAAAAGAACTGTAACTAAGTTATGTCCATTGCCTCTCAATGGATCCTAATGTAGATTTTAATGTTATTGTAACATTATTGTTTGTTGATTTACACTGTTTAAAATTTGCTCTTTAGAAATGCAGTATTATTTTGTTAGAAATTGTTATAATTATGCATGTTTAGTGTTAATATCACAGACTCCCACCTACAGATTTATATAAAGTTATTTAGTGGTACCTAATCTCATAATTCTGTAATATTTTAAATCATTGTTTCTGAAAAGACCTACAGGCCTTTTGGTGGGCGGTATGTTGTGACGTATAGCGATTTACGCTTACACCTAATTCTATAGTAAATAAATAATAAGGTTATAGATGTATATGTCACATAGATTTAATAATGTGAATTTCTTTTGGTCTAATTAGTCGCTCAATACACTTGAAGTAACACACACGTCTTTTTCTCATAAAAACCCCGGTCAGAGTAAAGTGAACCTTATCCCCTCAACAATTATATTTTAATTGTATTTTTCGAATATTCTCTGTTATGCACCCTGCACCTACTATGTTTTCTCTCCATCCTTTTTACAGTGTTTTTTTTTGTTTGTACATGTGCATAAAGTTTTAATAAATAATAAAAAATATTCCGATTGTATGTCATTTATTTAAACTAGCTTAGCTTAGCTGGGAAGAAGAAGTGGCGGAACAAACTACCCAGCAACACAACTCTCTGATGAAATTATGACCATAAAATATTTTTTTATTTAATTACAGGTTCGATACTTCTTACAACAATTGGCTTCAGCATTAAAGTTTCTAAGAGAAAAAGGTTAGTTGATAAAATAATTTTTAATACATTTAGATTAAAAAAATATGTCCTAGTTATTTCTCGATATATAGATTATTATTAGATTAGTTTTTTTTTCTCTTGTTTATAATTATATCCTAATTTAATACAATTAATAATTTGTTAAAATCAGCATGCTTGTACCAAAAATATTTGTACGCCGATCACGGCTAGACATAGCGTTCATTAAAATTAATAATAATATCTGTACACTCGCCTATGTTCAACAAATAAAATATTTGCATTTGTAAAGAAAAGATGGATGGATTGTGTAAGGAATGATATGAAGGAGAAAGGAGTAAATGATGCCGTGACGTCTGATAGGAGAGAATGGAAGAAGAAAACGTGTTGCGCCGACCCCAAATAGAATGGGACAAGGGCAGGAAAATTAATGATTTTTCGCATTCCGAAGAATTTTGAGAGAGATAGTAGATTTAAACATGTAAGGTATTTCTGAATGACAAATCTCATGATTGACGACACGGTTGGCGCAGTGGCTGAGTGATCGACTGCTGCGCTGCGGGTCGCGGGGTCAATTCCCGCACGGAACAAATATTTGTATGGCCTACAGATAGATGTTCCGGGTCTGGCTGTTTGTGTATGTAAGTTTAAATGTTTGTAAACGCACCCACGATACAGGAGAAATTATATCTTCAATTGTAATTGGTTTACCGTATCTATACTGTTTATTAGAAATGAGTTGCTAGTTTTTGTTTATCTGGGAATTACAATTTCGTTTTTACTGCTTGTAACAAAATAACTTAATTAATAGTTTTGGAACGAAGTTCCTTATCATGCGTTGCAAAAGGGGGCTTGACAGGAAAAATTAAGACTAAAAGTTGTAACGACACTTTTTGCTATACTTGTTTTTTATATGAAGTTCTAAGCCGTGTGGCGTGCGCGTGTTTCTCTGTCTGTCTCTCTCTCTCTCATAGAAAGCAAGCCCGTTATTTTCGTTTCGTCTTTCTATTTCGCATTGAACAGTGTGGTGTCGCGACGATTATTTTTGTTGAGTGTAAACATGTTTTTGTACATAATAAATAATAACTTCGTGCCATCCGGGTGTCCCTTGACACCTATCAAGTTTTGTTATTATGCGTCTATTTATATATACTTAAAATAAGACCGATAATTACAAACTTAATTAATGGTTTTTAATGTGTTTATTTTCGCAGGTGTTGTACATATGGACCTTAAACCTCATAATCTTTTACTACACAAGGGATCAGACGGCAAATATATGTTGAAAGTCGCTGATTTCGGGTGAGTAGTATCGATTCTAATTAGTTTTCTTTACCATCTACTTCGTTAGTCATCATTTTCCTGCCCTTGTCCCATTCTATTTGTGGTCGGCGCAACACGTTTTCTTCTTCCATTCTCCCCTGTCAGACGTCACGGCATCATTTACTCCTTTCTCCTTCATATCATTCCTTACACAATCCATCCATCTTTGGCCTTCCTCTCGCTCTTCGTCTTTCAACATTCAGATTCATCACTCCTTTAGTCACATATCCTTCATCCCTCCTCATTACATATCCATACCAAGACAAACGACTCCCTTTCAATTTTTCTGTAACAGGCGCAACTTTCAAACTTCCTCTAACATACTCATTCCTTACTTTATCCATTCTTGTCACTCCACACATCCATCTCAACATTCTAATCTCCGCTACATGCAATCGTTTTTCATCCACCTTTTTTCTCAAAAACATCTAATTTGTTAAAGTACGGCCAACGAGAAGCGATACCAAATGTAAACAAAACCCATGCTAAAACCCCATCTAAAATGGCCGCCCGAATGTTGGCGAACCCGTCTTAACGTTGTCATGTTTTTGCCGGGAGAACGAGACATTACGATAAAGGCACAAGATGGAAAGAGATAAATATTAGATTGTCAACGCCACAGTTGTTCTTTAGGTTAATGACCTTTCGTATCGCTGCTAGTTGGCCCTGGTATAGTGTAAATGTTTTTGAGTTTTTTATTAGAACAATTTGTGCACAATTTAAGATCACTTTGTTGTCCATCAGTCTGTCTGTCAAGAGACTTTATCTCTGCAACGAGTGGAGGTATTTTTTTTTTCGGGTGGGAAATCATCAAATGACTTTCCCCACTCTGGGCGGAGCGGGGCCCCCCCACTCCGCCCAGAGCGGTAGTAGTAGTAGTAGCGGTATGTCAGACTTTTACTGACTAAAACCCACCCATGTTCCTTCTGTTGCCCTTTACGTTCCGGGGCCGCGGTATCTCTTTCGAACAACCCGCAAACCCGGCAGGACGAGTGGAGGTATCGAATTGAAATTCAAATCTTATACTCAAGTCCCTTGGAAGGAAATCAACCCTCTAAGTCGTAAGCAAAAGAAATGGTTGTTTATGGCGCTAGTTTGTGCGGAACCCTCGGCGCGCAAGTCCTACTCGCACTTGGCCAATCCTTACTATCCTTACTAATAATATTATAAAAGCGAAAGTGAGTTTGTTTGTTTGTTACCTCTTCACGCTTTAATGGCTAACCGATTTTGATGAATTTTGGTACAGAGATAGTTGGGAACCAGGAGACGGACATAGGCTATTTTTGTTTTTAAAGTGGGATTGAGGGAGAAAGAGGGAAGAAAAGGGAAAACTTAGCGTTGCTATTACAAGTCAATAAGGCGCAAGGGGAACTGTGTTAAGTACCCCGAATTTAACGCGAGCGAAGCCGCGGGTAAAAGCTAGTTTTATTATATTTTCAAATCAGTAAAAGCTAAATCTTACAAACTGACACTTTTTTTTTTGGGTGGGAAATCATCAAATAACTACCCCCGCTCTGGGCGGAGCGAGGGGGCGTGTCAGACTTTTACTGACTAAAACCCACCCATGTACACCCCTTTACGTTCCGGGGCCGCGGTATCTCTTTCGAACAACCCGCTACAAACTGACACTTCAATTCCTTTTTTTTGTTTTTTTTTAAACGTTGGCCCCTCACTAGGAATTTCTCCTGTATCGTGGGTTGAAACTCACATACACAAACAGTCAGACCCGGAACAACTATCTGTAGATCATACAAATATTTGTTCCGTGCGGGGATCAATCGCTCAGCCACTGCGCCAACCGTGCCGTCAACTCTTACTAATATTATAAAAGCGAAAGTGAGTTTGTTTGTTTGTTACGTCTTCACGCCTAAATCGTTAAACCGATTTTGATGAATTTTGGTACAGAGATAGTTGGGACCCTGGAGATGGACATAGCCTATTATTTTTTAAAGTAAGGAAAGAGGGAAAACTTAGCTTTGCTATTACAATCAATAAGGCGCAAGGGCAAAAACTACAGATAGCAGGAACCTGCAAATCAGGAAAGGGGAACTGTGTTACCCCGAATTTAACGAGAGCAAAACTGCGGGCCAAAGCCAGTTTATTTATGTTACTGATTGCATGTTGTTTAGTTTCGCGCAACACATGACATCGGAGGCGGGGCGCTCAGTGCGTGGGTCACCGCTGTACATGGCGCCTGAGATGATCTTCGGGCAGTACGACGCGCGGGTTGACCTGTGGAGCGTTGGTGAGTATAAATGTAATAATAATAACCTGATTAACCTCTAGAGCCCCAGCGGCACAAAAACGTGCCAGTAAACAAGTATTACCGTTGAGCCCCGCTGGCACAAATTTGTGCCACCAAACCCCGACCGATTTAAAACTGTATTATAGTAAAGATAAGCCTTAAAATAAGATTACGCTTACGATAAGAGCCCACCCGGCGGTGCTTGACGGATAGTTGACGTAAATAATGGCGGTCCTTGAGAGGTTAAAAATAAGAAATTCTGGGCTTACATTTTCGTAACAAAATTAAAGTCCAAAAAATATGCAAATCAACGAAAGTTTTGTAAACTTTTTTGTGACAAGAATAGTAGTTTTTTTTTAAATCAATAAATTTGAGTACTAGAATGATTGTTATATAAGTAAATAGAATATCGCTAGTCCGTACTCGGACACATTGTATATTGTAATGTTATAATTACAGGAGTGATAATGTACGAGTGCCTGTTCGGTCGCGCTCCGTACTCGTCCGGCACGTTCAAGGAGCTTGTCGATAAGATACAGCGACAAGCACCCATCGAGGTGAGAGAGCCCTTTCTTATATCTTGTCAATTCCTTGTTGTTTACAGATAAACAAAGATCAACTTTAAAAAAAAAACGTTGCCCCACACTAGAAATTTCTCCTGTATCGTGGGTGCGTTTACAAACATATAAACTCACATACATAAACAGCCAGACCCGAAACAACTATCTGTAGGTCATACAAATATTTGTTCCGTGTGGGAATCGAATCCGCGACACGCAGCGCAGCATTCGATCCCTCAGCCACTGCGCTAACCGTGTCGTCAAAACTTTGCTGATATGTTAAGTAAGTCGATAATAGACTCATATTATAAATGCGACGGTTTCTGAGGATGTATGGATGTTTGGTACTTTTTCTCGCAAAAAAAACTGAACGGATCTGAATGAGACTTGGCACACAAATCCTTACTAATATTATAAAAGCGAAAGTGAGCTTGTTTGTTTGTTACGTCTTCACGCCTAAATGTCCAAACCGATTTTGATGAAATTTGGTACAGAGATAGTTGGGACCCTGGAGTCGGGCATAGGCTAAAAAAAGTTAGAAAAGAGGGAGAAAGAGGGAAGTAAAGGGGAGAGAAAGAATTTTTTTTCGATCATTCCTCGTTAGCCCAAAGTAACTTTGCCTCGGAGACGAAGTCGCGCGCAGAAGCTAGTAGTTTTCAAATCAAATCAAATCATTTATTTATTTGCAACGAATGTGGGTTACATTAAAATACAGATGTAGAAATAGGAGTGAGCCATGCACATTCTGCCTGAAAATAGGCATGCCAATATTTTCAATTATTCAAAAATTACAAATTAAGTGTCACAGTTATTAAAATTTAAATTGAAAATTTTGAGGTTATACTTAAATTAATTAATATTTTATAATAAAATTAATAGTTTATTAGTACTTTTATAAACTATATTTACGTTTTATCCCGGTAGTTGGCTACGAAATAATTAGTGCAACGATATTAGTTTAATCAAATCATTTGTTAAACTTAGTTTAACAATCGTAATGTAGATCTTAAACTAGCCGGCAACCGCGGCTTCGAAAAAAAATATCCTATGTGTTATTCCAGACTATAATCTACCTCTGTGCCAAATTTCATCAAGATACGTTGAGCCGTTTTGACGTGACAGAGTAACAAACATCTAAACATCCATTCATCTTCACAAACATTCGCATTTATTATATTAGTAGGATAAATATTTACGACATTGCCAACTTTCAGAATTCACCCTCTTCAAGACCCTGTATGATACAAAAACATTGTATACTCCCTGAACAATAATTTTCATATATACAGTATGTTAGTTTAAACGAGGGACGTATTCAAACCCACAATAGTGCATACTTACATGATACTAATAAAAATATGAACAAAAAAAAACACTAATAAATAAAAGACAGAACCATACCAAAAATTTCGCATAAGTCTCGCAACGTGTATATACCCTTGCGCTAGCGATTTAATACTATCGCAGAACATGTGTGCATGTCAATGACCTTTAGGTATAATCCATTTTCCCTTCATACTTTAAACCTGGCTTAGGACACCTTTTCGGTAGAATCGGCGCGTAGGTATTTTATTTATTTATTTTATTTATTAAAACTTTATGCACAAGTAAAAACTGTACAAAGGCGGACTTAATGCCTTAGGCATTTTCTACCAGTCTACCTTAGGGTGATGCAGAGACAAAACACAGTAGGTGCGATAGCAGAAAAAAAAGATATTAGAAAATAAATATTTAAAAAAAAAATAATAATAATATATATACAAATAACTATAAATATAAATACATACATACAACAAAATTATATAAAGTAACGAGAGAGTAACAAGACAACAACCACAACTTAAACACGAGACCAATCTACCAACTTCTTATAAATATATTCTCGAGCTTTCTTTTTGAAAGTAAACGGACTGGTAACCATCCTGATATTCTGAGGGAGCTCATTCCACAGAAAGACTGCCTGGACGAAGAAAGCAGATTTGATAAAACCAGAGCGGTGAGAAGGACATCGAAGAAGACGATTATTGGCGGACCGAAGATTCTTGGTATGCGCAGAGCATAAGTATTGACAATTAGAAGATAGATAAGAAGGTGAAGTGGGTTTGTTAAGGAGAGAAAATAGGGTAGTTAAAGCTCTCAATGCTCTGCGCTCCCGAATGGGTAACCATTTTAAGAGCGAACGATATGCAGATTAAAATCATATTTGCGTAGATTAAAAACGAATCGAATGCAGTTATTAAGAAGCCGGTCTAGTTTATTGAGGAGATCTGCATTCAGGTCGTAATAGCACACATCAGCATAATCAATTATAGGGAAGATAAGGGACTGTACAAGCGTTGCTTTAATATGTGATGGGAGAATATTTTTCAGCCGATAGAACGACCGCAACGTTCCGGTGACCTTCTTGCTCACAATCGCGATCTGCTTACGCCAGTCAAGGCAAGTGTCAACATGCAAACCGAGATCCTTGACGTCAGAGCTAAACGGAATGACCGCGCCGTCAAAGGTGAGGGGTGGCACGCTATTCAGTCTTCGCAAGCTATGGGGGCTCCCTACAATAATAGCCTGACACTTGGTCGGGTTAACCGCCACCCCGAACCGATAAGACCAGTCCTTAACCACACGTAAATTCCGGTTTAGCTCCTCGATCGCACCCGATAAGCTGTCAACACCCGCCTGACAGTACAGCTGTAAGTCATCAGCGTAAAGATGATACGCACACTGAAGTTCGGTGGTTATGAGATCTATAAAAATAGAGAACAAAAATACAGCGTAGGTATTTTGCCGCGTGATTTACTTCACTGTTTACAAGTTTACTTCTCTCGCGCTCAGTGTTCATGAATAATGTATTTTATTGGACAATTACGTCAGAAATTAAGGTTATAGGTTTTTTACATATTTGGGAATCGAATACTGAATACCCTCCCTCAATAAGTCCCTCGTTTAACCTAACACTCTGTATATATAGACCTCCTGACCGTTTTCGCCCACAGCGGCCAATCTCAGCGGAGATTAGATAAGATTAGCGTGTGATATTATAGTACACAAGTGTGTGCGCAGGCGCAGGTGCACTCTCTGTTCCCTCACTCTCATAGTCCGATGGGACGGCAATCTGACACGACTGGAGACTTTCCCAGACACAGGGGTATCTTACGGGGCTGCTACTGTTATTCCTAATGCAGAAACCCTATATCACTTTTTGCCTCTCTCAGGACTCCGTGCTCAGCACTTGCGCTTGCGATCGTGAGGTCAATGGAGCAGTTAACTTCTTTACCGTATCTTTCATCCCCAGATCCCAGCGAACTCGTCCATATCCCCCGGCTGTCGCGACCTGCTCGTTCGTCTGTTGCAGCACGACCCCAATAACAGAATATCATACGACGAGTTTTTTACCCACGAGTACCTTGATCTGCAGCACATGCCTTCTAAGGAGAACTATGAGAAGGTAAGTTTGACTGGAACAGAAGATAACGAACTTTTAAAAATGTGAAATAACTTTTGAGGTTCTTGTGAATTTAACAAGTTTACCTTTAAACATAAAACCTTATCATTTTCCTGCCCTTGTCCCATTCTATTTGTGGTCGGCGCGACACGTTTTCGTCTTCCACTCTTCCCTATCAAACGTCACGACGGCATCATTTACTCCTTTCTCTTTCATATCATTCCTTACACAATTCATCCATCTTTTCTTTGGCCTTCCTCTCGCTCTCCATCCATCAACATTCAGATTTATCACTCTTTTCTTTCTCTGTCGTCACGTCGTCGGACGGACGGTGAGCTACCCATTGCTCACAGCCCACGGAACCGCGTCTACGGTGGCTTTGCATATCATATTTTTGAATCCCGTACCACACTCAGGATTCTACATAAAAATTCCTCGCTACGGTCGTGATTCAATAATATAATCCTTTGTTTGCTCGTGACTAAAAATCAACACTCGCAGTCAAAAGTAACTTTGCTCTGTTATAGTACAAATAACTATTCCAACTCAAATTCAAATCATTTATTTCAATTAGACCATTACAGGCACTTTTGAATGTCATAAAAACAAAAAAAAAGATGCTGCTACAGTCCCAGTCACAAGACATAATAATTTGTGAAAGTACTGTAGTTGTCCATTCCAAAGCGTAGATCTCTATGGAGAAGAATGGGCAAGAAACTCTATGGAAGTGTCATGGAGTCATTTAAAGTCAAAGTTATTTATTTGTGTGTTTGTCAAAGTTATTTTTTGTTAAATCATAATGTTGTTTACAAAATCATGGATACATCATTCATGTTGTGATTATAAATACATGTGAGAACAATGTAGAAAAACCGGCCAAGAGCGTGTCGGGCCACGCTCAGTGTAGGGTTCCGTAGTTTCCCGTCCGTCACAATAAGTGTTCCCACTTATGAGTTTAAAGGTGGAGGAGCGTGCAATGTTGCACGTTCCGCGGCAGGCGCTCCAACAGTTTTTGTACAAAAAAGACAAAAAGTTGTACAAAATACAACTTTTTGTCTTTTTTGTACAAAAACAGTTTTTAGAAAAACTGTAGTTACAAACAAACTGTAGTTACAAAAACTGTAATTACAAACTGTAGTAACTGTAGTTGTAATTGTTTGTAGTTGTAGTAACTGTAGTTACAAAAACTGTTGTGTCAATCAAGTTCAAAATGATTTTCCTAGAAAGTCCTTATAAAGTTCTACTTTTCAGATTTTTTTCATATTTTCTAAACTTATGGTTCAAAAGTTAGAGGGGGGGGGGGGGGACACATTGTTTTTTACTTTTGGAGCGATTATTTCCGAAATTATTGACATTATCAAAAAATGATTTTAGTAAACCCCTATTCATTTTTAAATACCTTTCCAACAATATATCACACGTTAGGGTTGAAATAAAAAAAAAAAAAAAAAACACTTCCCACTTTACATATAGGGTGGCTACCCTAATAAAACATTTTTTTCCAATTTTATTTTACCACTTTGTCGGCGTGATTGATATACATATTGGTACCAAATTTCAGCTTTCTAGTGCTAACGGTCACAGAGATTTAGCGAGGACGGACGGACGGACGGACGGACAGACAGACATGGCGAAACTATAAGGGTTCCTAGTTGACTACGGAACCCTAAAAACGAGCACATTAAAAGCGTCCAGAGTAAAAGCAAAAACAAGAGTTTAATAGTAAATTAAAACAAACCGTGGCAGCTAATAGATGACCAGTCACGACTGACAGCGCCCGTTCACGAACATGACGCATGTATCAGCCCTATTCAACTCAGTTTTTTTTTCAGGCAGTAACTCTGATCAAGAAAGCTATCGAGTTAGACTCGGCGGGAAGACTAGAGGAGGCATTTACGTCCTACAGAGATAGTTTACTGTACCTTGTACCCTGTGTAGGATCTGAAACTGATTCATTAAGACGAGCGGCGCTGGCAGCCAAGTTAAGCAGGTATGGAGATAGATTTTTTGCCCCACACTAGGAATTTCTCCTGTATCGTGGGTGCGTTTACAAACATTTAAACTCACATACACAAACAGGCAGACCTGAAAAAACTATCTGCATGTCATACAAATATGTGTTCCGTGCGGTGATCGAACTCGCGACACGCAGCGCAGCAGTCGAACGCTCAGCCACTGCGCCAACCGGGCCGTCAGATGGATCATCATGACCTTTTCTTTTCTATGTTGGGGTAGGCTTCTAGTATAACCGGATGTAGTTGAATACCAGTATTTTATTTAACCAATACTAAGACTCCACCGTCTTTCACTGACGGTGGAAATTTTCAGGAAATTTTCATGTTTCTGTGGTGTGCAAAGAATGCATGGTTGACGGCTCCGCAAAGAGTTCGTTCTCATTCTTACTAATATTATAAAAGCGAAAGTGAGTTTGTTTGTTTGTTACGCCTTCACGCCTAAATAGCCAAACCGATTTTCATGAATTTTGGTACAGAGATAGTTGGGACCCTGGAGACGGACATAGGCTAAAAAAAAGTGAGAAAAATAAATCTTTTCTTCCCGAAAATGGGGGATTTTTTTATTTTCTTTCGATCATCACGCGCGTTAGCCCAAAGTTACTACTATGCGACGCGGACAAAGTCGCGGCCGAAAGTTAGTTAAATGATAAATGATGTTTATTTTGCTAGTACAAAAATCTTGGTCAACTTACGTGAAGACTAGAACTAGAACAAGCATTTGTCAGACTCATATTTCAACAAGCTCAATGACACTTACTCCTCGATTTCATCTAATAACAATTCCTCAACCCTCAGATACATGGAGCGAGCTGAAGAACTCAAACTATACCTGAAGATTGGCAGTGTATCGCGCGACCCACCGAGCGGCGCGGGCAGCCGCGCGGCGTCCTGCCAGCTCAGCGCGCCCGCGGGGACCTGCTATTATAACAACGGTAAGTATAGCTGCGCCCCGCGGTTTCACTTGTTTACATCGGGATAAAAAGCATATATCCACGGTATAATAATAAATGGTTTATTTCAGAAAACAAGTTCTATTATACAGATATAAAAATTGGAATATTAGTCAGCAAAAAAAAACAATAAAATAAACATCATAATAACATCCTTACTAATATTATAAAAGCGAAAGTGAGTTTGTTTGTTACGTCTTAACGCCTAAATGGTCAAACCGATTTTGATGAATTCTGGTACAGAGGTCTCCAGGGTCCCAACTATCTCTGTACCAAAATTCGTCAAAATCGGTTTACCCATTTAGGCGTGAAGACATAACAAACAAACTCACTTTCGCTTTTATAATATTAGTAAGGATAAAATAGAATTCCTATTCTGATCGATATTAGATCCAGAATGAATGCCAAATCTTCATATGATTACTTATTGCTAAAAAAAACACAAGCCCGGTAAACGGGGTCATTGTATGAGGAACAAGCGGCGTCAGCACTTTGGTAGAGGGACACGCAGCTGTTTCTAGGTGCAGTATCTAGGACGATGCATTCTTGCAGTTTTGGGTGTCGGTATATACAGATCAGTGGCGGCTGTACCTTAAGTGCGCTCGTGCGCTGAACCGCCAATCCAAAAGATTAAAAAATTAAAAAGATAATACTTCATCTTTATTTTTAAATTACATACCATAATTATATTTAGAAACCAAACATATATGTACCTATATAACAAATACAATTCCAATTATGACGAAACAATTTGAGCTCTTTGCTAAACTATTAAGACTTATTTTCCCTACAAAGAGAAATTCTCGTGCGTTTCGGTGAGTGCACGAGAACTGCTAATATAACTTGTATGAGTTCGAGCTAACATGCCTGACGCGTGAAACAAAAGATAGTTCATAGAAATGTACCGAGCAATGAGTCCGTTTTCGAGCGCCGCCGCGCCGCACGTGCGAACCGAAGATTACCGAGAGCACCCGATTTTTGACGAACTTTGCCGTCCGGCGACGGTGGCGGCTATGATGGACGATGGAATTAACCTCTTGTCATCAGTATAGTTTCGCTGCGTTTGTGACGTGCTAATAATTTTTTGTTTACATTAAGTCTTGTAATTGTTTGTTTTTGGTTAAGTAATTGTTTGTTCTGTTCTTTAATGTATAAAAAATAATAAAAATTTACATGTTTTATGCAAATTGTTGTTTTGTTGCAATTTCTAACCTTATTTACCTAGTGAGCAAATAAAGTGCACCACCAGTTCGATAACTCACCAGCCGCCACTGATACAGATACCGGCACGGATCTTGAGCGCTCGGCGGAAGGGTGGGGATCGCTTTGCGCATCGTACACATATGGCAAATAAAACGCACGCCCGTTGATTATTTATTTTTTCTAAGTTACCTACGTAATTTCTTACTGGTTCTATGGTTGAAAGAAAGATTAAATAATGATTCATTAAATTGAGAAATGGAAATTGAAATCAAAGAAGCAGGTAATTAAGAAGTGTTTCTAATTTAAAATTATAACTTAGTTTTTGTAGTTTGTCAAAAAATACTAAAAAAACTACTACGTACCTACGTACTTTTTTTGTTAGCAGTTTTGACTTCGAATTTTATTTGTTGTAGATAAAAACTTTATTAAATATAGTAAGTATGTACATTTCGATACAAATACAAATAAAATAATTGAATGAAAAATAGTTTTGCTATAGTTACAAACTGACATAATTTTTTTTCCCATTTTGCTTTCGATAAATATCACCTTTGATTATAATTCCAAAGTTATAGTTAATAAAATATCACATAAAATATTGGAATAACATAATTTAAAATGTTGTCTATTAAATTGGCCGGAATTGTACTCGTCGTCGTGAGGTACATGCAGCAGGAAAAGAACGAATCCCGAGTGACGTCTATGACGCGATGCGCTACGGGCCAATCACTGCACTTTCCCCGCCCCCGCGCCTCACTTCATACCACCAAAGGGACCCAATAACTCACTTCTGCGCAAGTGAAGGTCAGCGCTCAAGAACCGTGGTTCAGGGTGTCCCATAAGTCCTTTGAACTGAAAAAATCAAATAAAAAAAAACTATGTACAATATGAAATTTGTATTTATTGTTTAGTAATTAACATTAAAAGGGAATTATTATTTAAAAATCATTTCATCTAAATGTGCTCCATTTCGTTCTTGGCAGTCCTGTAAACGATGACTTAAATTTTCAATCACACACGAAATTAAGTGAAGCTCGTGGCTAAATAATAGCAGCCGCTCGGGTCGATCTTTAGGTTAAGCCGCGCTTGCCTAGGTTGGTCTGTGGATGGGTGACCACCCGTTACATACCGAGTTTCCTCCGTGCCTCGGAAAGCACGCTAAGCTGTTGGTCCCGGCTGTCATTTGTAGATCTTTGACAGTCGTTACATGTAGTCAGTGTTCCGAAAGTCTGACAACCAGTCTTACCAAGGGGTATCGTATTACCCAGTATTAACTGGTTGTGGAGGTCAGATAGGCAGTCGCTCCATGTAAAATACTGATATTCAGCTGCATCCGGTTAGACTGGAAGCCGACCCCAACATAATTGGGAAAAGGCTAGGCAGGCAGACACGAAATTAAGTCTATTGGTAGGATCAGTATCTTTTAATTCCTGTACTAACTCAATTTTGTATGGATTCTTGTCATTCTTTAAAATGCGCCGTAAAACCGATCTGGGTATATTTAATACACTGGAACGCTTATGGATGGATTGAGTAGGATTTTCAAAAACCGACTCTTACGCATTACGTCGATGTTTCCTTCCGTCCATGATGTCCTTGGTCGGCCCGATCGGTGTTTATGCAACTTAGAGTCAGTCTCCTCAAACTTATGAACCCAATTCTTAATCGTTTGAACACTAGTTCGTTGTTAGTTGGCCTTGTAGATTCTTAGACGCTTGTTAACTTTTGTTAACGTATTATTTTATTTTACTTTTTGTAAAGTAAGCAATGACTTATTGTCGGGCCTACGCTGTCCTCTCATACTTAAGTGCTAACGCTGTAACAACAACAACATTGTAAAACTAAATGATTTTAAAAGAGTAACCATGGAGTTTCTTGCCGGTTCTTCTCCATAGGAAACGACCAACCCGAACCGTGCATCTTTTCTCGACGTTTTATAAGTGCCCATGTAGGCCTATGTAAAATAAAAATATTTTGATTTTTGATTTTGACTAGGACAGTCATTAAACGTGCGTGAATTGCGATACTCTCTAAATTTACGCCGCGCAATGGTGGCCGAATCATTGTTGCGATAAAACTCATGCACACAAAAAGCACGGTCCGCTCCGGTGAAACGCTCCATGGTGACCGAATTCCGAAAGACCATTGGTGCTTCACCCGCATCCCACGCGCTATTCCTGCGCGCCATTTTAATTTTATTCAAAATTTAAATTTCAAAGGACTTATGGGACACAGAATAAGTATTTTTACATGTCCAGGTCAGCCCCAGGAGAGCTGGAACAGTTGCGTGTGTGGAGCAGCGCGTGGCTCCAGCGAACACAAGGACTGTGCGGGGCCAGGACTACACGATGGAACTGTCGACCAGCCCCACGTTATACAACAGGTCAGTACTATAAATAAATATCTTGGGACAACTCACACACGGCTATCTGATCCCAAGCTAAGCAGAGCTTGTGTTATGGTAACCAGACAACTGATATACATACTTGTATAAATTATAAATACATACATATTATAGATAAATCACACCCAGACACAGAACAAACAATCATGCTCATCGCACAAAGTTTGTCCTGGGTGGGAATCGAACCCACGACCTCCGGCTCAGCAGTCAGGGCCACTGACCACTAGACCAACAGGCCCGTCAATAACAACAAACAATAACAATAATAACTATACCAGAACATCACGACTGTTACCCCAGGAGGGTAGTTTGAGGTGTACCTCATAGGTTCTTTCCTTTTTTGGAATGAAGTTTTTGCCAAACTTCTTGGCAGTATATGATTAGGTATAAATGAGACAAAAGATGTAGTATAGTCTGGTTATAATTATCCAAAGGTGCATCTTATATACTAACGACTTCGTGTTGATAACAAATAGTAGAAACATTTAATAGATATTGAACGTGCGATAAAGAACATAAGATTGCGATGTAGATTGTAGATACAGCACAAAGATATTGTACTGTAACAGTACACCCCCCTTTAAAAGAAAAAAATAAATATTATGGTAATAGTGTTTACAATATAAATTTGATCTAGACCTTACTAGTTATTTGCTGATGTATATAAATAATAATGCTATTGTACGCGGTGGAATTTGATGACGCCTGTTGTGGTGTGATTTGCTGACGTCTGTAATTTTGACTTAGCTGTTGCACGAGTGTTTTTTATTTTTTCCGTTAAACTCTTCATTCTTCTGTCCAGTGTTTTCATTATGCCGTAAATTAGGATCGCACCGATTGTTAAAATAATCTGTCCCATTGCAACATTTCTTGTCCACCGTAAGTCCTCCTGGATCAGGTTACGGAGTTTGTCCGCTTCGTTTTGATTGAGGCAACTGTCCGTATTGTATGTTATCTGGTCCTTAGAACTTTGATTTCCCATTTTAGATGTCTTGTTGTTACGAGTAGTTGTGAATTAATGGTATATGTTAAGATCTATGTTAATATATATACGAATAACTTGCTTCTATCAGCGATTTTTTATAGACGTACTACTGGCTTTACTTTACGTCCCGATAGTGTAGTGTACGTGTGTGAATGTCTGTCGCAATCCTTTGAATCTGGCACGTAGTTTGATTCGTCATTGATCATGAATGCTGGTTTCAATCTGTCAATTGATATCACTGTCTCTTTATCCCTAATTCTAATGCAAAATGTTTTATCTGTTTTACTAATTACTGGGTAGGGTCCTTCATACGGCGGTGTCAGGGCTTTCTTCATTCTATCACACCGAACAAATACGTGTGAGCATTCTTTGAGTTCGGGATGCACAAATATAGCTTGGTTATGGTTTTTTCTTTTCGGAATTGATGTCATTTGTGTGATGTCCTTTTGAATTTGTTTTACAAATTCTTCGTACGTTGATAACTGTGCTGCTGATGACTCAAAAAATCCTCCAGGGAGTCGTATTGGCGTTCCATATGTCATCTCTGCTGAACTATAACCTGTGTCTTCTCGCAAGCTACTCCGCAACCCGAGTAAAACTGTTGGGATTTTTTTTAACCAATTTTCGTTGGATTCTCTTGTCATTAACGCTACCTTTAAAGTTCTATGAAATCTCTCTATCATTCCATTGGATTGCGGATGATAAGGTGTTGTCCTAATTTTATGTATTCCCAAAAATTGTGAGAGTGACTCAAATATTCTTGATTCAAACTGTCGGCCTTGATCCGTAGTAATGCGCAATGGACATCCAAAACGAGTAATCCATCCTTCGAAAAGTGTCTTGGCTACTGTTTCTGCAGTTATATCTTCTACCGGAAATATTTCGGGCCATGACGTACAACGATCTATGATTGTGATTAAATATCTCTTCCCTTGTGAAATCGGAAGTGGTCCGACGATGTCAATATGTAAATGTTCAAAACGTTGCGCTGTCATAAATGTACCAGGAGGTGATCTCGTATGTCGTTGTATTTTTGATTTTTGGCAGGCTATACATGATCTACACCAATTATTGATATCTTTGTTCATATACGGCCATAAATACCTTTGGGTTATCATTTTTCTCGTAGTTCTTTTTCCTGGATGGCTCATACCATGAATGGTATCGAAAATTTGTTTGCGAAAATGCTTTGGTAAGTAGGGGCGGCTTTTTCCAGTAGACGTGTCGCAGGTGATGTTTATTGTGGAACCCGGAAGCGTAATGTTTTTGAATTTTAATCTTTTATTGTCATGTAATTTACTTAGTTCATTATCTGTTGATTGACATTTTTCCAATTCAGCGTAATCGATAGGTGATGGCACGTATATTTCCTCTATTCGAGATAAGGCATCTGGTGCGTATAACCTGCAGAAGTTGTAAATTTCCGCTAAAATCACACGCGGATGGAGCCTAGGTTATTAGAGCAACCTAGGCTATAATTGCTGATTCTGTCGCAAGAAGTTGAAGGCAAAAAATACGCAATCGGGAAGAAAGGCACAGGAGATCGTTCAATTCATCAATTGTACCACATACCTTGACCAGCGATTCCACGCGCGCGCGCAGGCGACGGCCACGTGTCCGCTTTCGGGAGGAGCAGCTTACAGGTCTTTTCTGGATACACTAGGCTGGCCAGCAGTACACAACACACTAAAGTAGGTCTGGAGTAGGTTGATAACAGTTCGTATAGGTTCAGTTCAGGGGGTTTTAGGGCGCGATGGGACTAGTTAGTGTCACACATAGCATGCGCATCCACGCGATCCCAAGGTTAGAGCGTGACTAACGCGTCGGTGCGGCGCGACATGGCGCGCGCGCTGCAAATCACCCAATCAACGATACATGGCACATTTTCAATAAATTAGACGAAAACCAATGCCTTTCAATCGCCATAGGTGATGTAGAAAAAATATAAAACTATAAGTTACGAAGCGTAACCATTTTCCCCGGCTTGAAAGTTCCCACTTTCGAAACACTAAGGAGAAGTAAATACAAAATTGCATATCATCACAACTCCACAAAAGCTATAAGAACTCTAGAGTTGCGACTCTATATAACAAATGAGGATACTTAACTAACTATTCTACGCGGTAACTAAATCTAATACTGCACATTGGTGCAAGGTAAGAATTAATATTAAGGTAACTAAACTTATTGCGTTGGCAAAGGGCACAACTTTACTACCGGGCGACTCTGAAGGATCCCGCTTTGAGTCTTGACAGATGCGACTCTACAAACTCCGTTTTTATCTGGAAATGTTTCGTGAATTACTCCTAACGGCCAATGCAGAGGCATCACATTGTCCTGCATGGAGACGACAACCATCCCGACCCGTATTGGATTGGCAGTAGTGTTCCATTTCTGTTTGGATTGTAGGGTGTGCAAGTACTCTTGGCGCCACCGCTTCCAAAAAGATTGAACCATCTGATCAGTCAATTCATATCGCGAAATAAGATGTAAGCGCGTTTCATTGACTTCGTGAGCGGGAAGAAATAAAAGAGGTTTCGTATGCAAGAAGTGCGCCGGTGATAATGAAGTGGGCTCTGACGGATCCGAGCTGATCGCATACAGAGGCCTCGAGTTTAGTAAAGCTTCTACTTGAGTTAGCATAGTGTTAAACTCGTCAAAGCTAAGAATTTGCTGACCAATGACTTTGCAGAGATGCGTTTTGACACTCTTCACTTCACTTTCCCAACAACCACCAAAATGTGGAGCTCTACAGGGGATGTTTTTGAGTGTGATTCGATGCTCTGCAAGTTCTCTTTCCCACAAGGGGTGATACTCTTTAGCCAAGAATTGGTAGAGATCTCGGAGATAGGATTTGGCTCCAATAAAATTGGTAGCATTATCCGTGTACAAACACTGAACCGGACCTCTACGCGCCAGGAAGCGTTTCAACGCTGACAGAAAGCTCGCAGTGCTAAGATCAGAGGCAATCTCAAGATGTAGAGCGCGAGTGGTCAAGCATGTAAAAAGGCAGATGTATGCTTTCCTGGCCCTTTGGCCTCTAGCACGCACCGACGTGACCAAGAAGGGTCCCGCGTAGTCGCAACCTGTGTGAGAGAAAGCCTTAGGAGCCGACTCAACGCGGCAACGTGGTAAATCCGCCATTATAGGAAAGGTAGGTCGTGGCTTTGCTCGAAAGCAAATGTTACATTTAAAGGTAATGTGACGTGCAATACGTCGCGCGGACAGGATCCAATACCTTTGTCGTAATAGAGATACGAGTAAGGTTGGTCCTGTGTGGAAATTAGTCACATGATAGTGGGAAACTAAAAGCTCCACTATATGATCTTGACGCGGAAGGAGGATCTGATGACGAGAGTCAAAATCTAGCTCAGAGTTTGCTAGGCGACCTCCAACGTGGATAAGTCCTTCGTGAAGGAAGGGACTTAACCGTTGTACTGGCTTAGAGCACAACTCATTGCGGGCTAAACGATCGAGATCAGATTCAAAGTGAATCCTCTGCACTGATCGCCACACACAAGATTCAGCGAACTCTAAATCAGACGCGATAACGGGCCCTCTAGGGAGCCGTTTCATGAACTTATAAACTAAGCAAATAGTTTTTAAATATTTAAACCAGGACGAGAACCTGGTAGAGCGAACGTACAAAATGTTGTCAGAAGGAGGACTTCTGTCAGAGCATTCGTGCGAGAGCACAGGTAAAGCCACGGGTTTCATTTCAGGAAGCTCTTGCGACTCGCCTGAAACGAAGGGTTTTATCGGCCATTCAGCGCGGGGAAGTTTAAGCCACGACGGCCCATTTAGCCACAACGGATGATGAACTAATTGGGCAGGCGTTAAACCGCGAGAGAGGCAATCACTGGGATTTTCAGACCCTTTCACATGGAAGAAGTGATCTGCCGAGAGATTTTCGTGAATCTTAGCGATTCGATTGGCTACGAAGGTGTGCCATCGATGCGGTGCAGAGTGAATCCAACTTAAGGTTACAGTTGAATCCGAAAAAGCTACGACTACCTCAATGGCGTGTCGAGCTGCGAAAAGATTATATACTCGCTTTATCACAGTTGATAAGAGGAGTGCGGCGCATAACTCGAGACGAGCTAGCGAAACTACTTTCAGTGGCGCGACTTTAGATTTCGCACACACCAGCGAGACCACGACACTACCGTCAGGTCTGACAACGTGGGCATAAACCGAACCACCGTAAGCCTTCTCACTAGCGTCGGCAAAACCGACGAGTGAGAGTCTACAGCGTTCTACGACGCCAACATGTCTCAAAAATCTCAATTCAGAGATAATTGGCAGTTCAGATTGAAACTGTTCCCACAGACGAACAATGCGAGGTGGTGGGACGTCATCCCATCCAAGTTTGACAAGCCAAAGCTCTTTGATAAGAAGCTTGGCGTATAAAATTATCGGTGCAACGAGGCCTAAAACGTCGAAAAGACGTGCGATGGAAGAAAGAATATTCCGTTTAGTGCAAGTGCGAACATCAGGGTTAACCTGGAACACGAAACAATCCTCGTCAGGGAACCAACGAAGTCCCAGTATTTTCTGAGTCGGATCTTTACTTAGGTCCACGCTCTGTAAAAGTCGTAATGATTCTGGAATAGTCCGAAGAACATCGACACTGTTGCTAGACCACTTCGTCAATTGAAAATCGCCGAGAGAGAATATTTTTATAAGATCACGAGCCGAGTCTATAGCTAGCGCACTGCTAGGTATAGAACTAACTATGTCATCCATATAAACATCTCGCTGCAAAATGTCCCTGGCGAGAGGCAACTGTGTTCCTTCATCCTGACATAACTGTTGGATAGTGCGAATAGCTATAAAAGGACTACACTTTAAACCAAAGGGAAGCACTGAAAACTGATAAATTTGAAGTTCCTCTTCCTCATTAAACCGATATAAGATACGTTGTAGTGAACGATCTTGTGCACGTATACCTATACGTAGGTACATAGATTTGACATCTGCGGAAACAGCGACACTAAAAAGCCTAAAATTTAACAAAATGTTGAAAAGGTCAGCCTGAAGGGCTGGACCAGCGTACAGGATATCATTGAGCGAGGTGCCGTTATCTGTACATGCACTCGCGTCTAGGACCACACGCAACTTGGTGGTCACCTTATCCTCTCGAATGACAGCATGGTGAGGAATATAGTATTCCATTTCTCGCTCCTTACAATTTCGTTTGGGCAACATACATTCAGGTACGATATTCTGCACCAAAGAAATATAATTGTTTTTTAGATAATCCCGTATGACGTCATCATACAGAAGTTTGACGTTAGGAAGTGATTTAAGTTTACGTTCAAGACTATAGAATCTCTTGCGAGCCATATTAAAAGAATTTCCTAATGCTGACGCGTCTGTTTTCAGTGGTAAAGCTGCAACATACTTGCCATTTGGAGCGCGGGTAATTGTGTCACAATAAAACTCTTCACATTGTTTATCATCCACACTCCCAATGGATGAAGCAGTGACATCTTCAATCTCCCAAAACTTACGAAGATCGAAGTTATCGAACGAACTCGCAAAGAAAGACAGAGTGTCAGTTGGAGGTTCGATAATAGGTGCTTCTCCTAGAAGTATGTAGCCGAGCACAGTCTCCAATGCGTCGGGACAACCGGGTACGCTGGTCACGTGACCAGGTCGCAATAACTTAGCGAACAACTTGACCCCAAGTAACATGTCAATATTACCTGGCACACCCCAGCTGTCATCCGCGAGTAGTTTAGGATCAATATGACTTAATACAGTTGTATTTATAGCACCCAGTGGAAGCTGTCCGGTTATTTGATCCAAAACTAAAGCGTCTATTTCATACCTAGGCTGCGAGCAAAACCGTGAGCTGAACGTAAGATTCACCGAGCCGCGAACGGGCTGCGACGTGCCACCAATACCACGAACGGTAGTTATCGAGTCAGTATGTATAGTTAGACCGAGCATACGGCAGCAACGCGATGTCATATAATTCTTTTGCGACCCAGGGTCCAAGAGACATCTAACCATCACGGCCTTACCCTTCCTACCCGCCACCAGCACCTTGGCAGTAGCCAGCACTTCCGTACTACGTGTGGCCTGGACTTGAGCAGAAGAATGCGTACACAACGCCACACGATCGGAAGTAGCTGGGTCGGCCGCAGAAGCGGAGGGGGGGGCGCTAGCGGGCGTCGGCGCAGGGGCTTGCACCGATTGCTCAAAATGCAATAAGGAATGATGCTTACCGTTACATTTCCTACATGTTGACTTCGATAGGCACTTAGAGACAGTATGTTTGCTACTTAGGCAATTACCACATCGGTTATTGTCTTTTATAAACTTAAATCTATTATCTACGCTCAACCTTTGAAACGCCCTGCACATAAACAAGGTTTTATGCGTCGAATGACAAAGTGAACATTTAGATTCAGTAGCCACAAACACCTGCGATTCCTTAGATGAGGCGCGGGGGCTACCTGCGGGGGCGGACTTACTAGCCGCAGGAGAGGTGCGATACAAGATTTTTACTTGTTCACGAACAAACTTTACGAAATAATCATAATCTAACTCTTGTTGATTACGAAGCGACATTTCAAAATGTTTTGCAATATCAGAGTCTATTAACTTAAGACCCCAATGAATAAATATAAAATCATCTAACTTATTTATTTTCAATTGTTTGAGTCCCGCAACCGTAGAAGTCAATTTATCGAAACCCTTTTCAATATTAGCGGGAGTCGATCCGAACGGTTTCAAGGAGAACAGCTGATTTAGATAATTAGTAGCGAGCGCGCGAGTATCTAGGTACTTGGCGATGAGCGCCTCCCAGACAAGAAGGTAATTATCGCCAGAAGGTACAATTCCTTCAGCCACATTCCTAGCCTTTCCTTTTAAACAACTCAACAGATAATGAATGCGATCAGAATCTGTTAAATCTACGTTAGTATGTATAATACGTTTGAAAGTCTCGTAAAAGAACGGAAAGCTCTGAATATCACCGTCAAAGGTAGGCAGTTCGATTTTAGGAACCTGTATATGGTGAGCATTTGGGCTCGCTGACGGGCTAGGTTTCTGGAAATCACCTGACTCAGTTAATGAAGATAAACTCAACCTTATTTCGCCGACCAACTCATCAAATGAATGCAATGCGCCATAGCTTACTTCACAGGTTGGATCCAACGTCAAATTGAGCATATTTATCTCGTCCATTAGTCCATTGAATTCACTACGCAATCCATCAATTTGTTTCGCCTGAGCGATGAAAGTCTTGCGTAATCTTTCGGTAGTTAAAGATTTAGTTGAATCCAAAATCCTTTGAACCCGCGCAAAATATGCGTCACGTTTACCTTCCAATAATCGAAGTTTAACCTTGTCACTCATTGTGAACAGAAGTCAAATATGACGCAAAAATAATTATATTACATCAACCTTTATCTTCTACGGAACCCCAGTGAGTGAGGTTAGGGGCCGATCAAACCGATAAGCCAATGAAAGATTTTATAACTTAAGTATATAGTACGGAACGAAGTTTCCGTACACGCGAAACCCTAACAATATTAAATTGAAAAGTAAAACAAATATAAACTACCGACGCCGACGCTTTAACCAAGTGCACGTAACAAAACCTAATATAAATTAAAATAGTAAGCACGCCAAATATGTTATGAACGTACCCATCTATATACTATATTTATGATTAGCTCAGATATACCTACAACCCGATAAAAACATTTATGTCGGATGCGACGCGATAAACTTGTCTGCACTAACTTCCACTTGAATGAGATTAACTTACTCAATACAAGTAATATGAAAGTACAGATTCTTAACTAACAATAAGTTAAGTGTTGAACTTAGAAAAAGTATAAACTTATTTTCGTAAGCGATGCGAGTGTATTCTTAACGAAATAACTTCGTAAGAAACAGTAAATTTCTTCACGAGTAGACGCGTAGATGACGGTTTGAAATAAGTTATCTAGTAAGTACATACTACGGTCGCAAACGTGAAGTGCGGGTGTGATATGTATAAATATACGGCTGTTTCCATTGAGGAGAATTAACGCGTAAAGTTTATACACATCTGTTATTTTACCTGAAGGTTTCTGTCAAGAAATCAAGTCACCTTCCTACAAAACAAAATAACAAGCGACGCGATGATAATATGGTTAATTGCAATAATTAATCATATGCGGTTGAGTCTCGCTATATAAAGCATACCTGCTCGTGCAATACGAATATAACAGGCGTAAACCTAACGAACCTATACAAGTGTATCATACAATAACAATCAATGTTATTCATTTAGCAATTTCGATTAGTACCAACATAATAAGTATGTAAAAGTTTCTAATGCGTAACTAAATTTAACCGTGGGTACGCGAACAAAGTTCAGACCTGGAACATTCCACAGTCAACGTACGACGATTTATACCAACTACCCACAATTTTTACAACCGAACAAAAAATATGTAATTACGCCGAAAACTAACAGATTTTATTAAATAAACGTATTTAGCGATATGAATCAACGTTGATATTCAATTAACTGTATTCTTCGGAGCTTTAAATAGTGAACTTAAAGATTTAAATTAAGAATGGATTTGACGGTTGACCTATTGCAAACGCAAGGCAGTTTGAACCTTATTTGTAAAGCAATAGAGTTGAGAGTTGTGTGATGATATGCAATTAATATTAAAAATTCCTAAGTTTTTTTTCTCAAAATCAGACTTTTAGGACTTAAATATAGGCTGTAAAAAGGCCCAAAATTAATAATCCGGCTCGAAGGACCAAAATGGTGCGTATAACCTGCAGAAGTTGTAAATTTCCGCTAAAATCACACGCGGATGGAGCCTAGGTTATTAGAGCAACCTAGGCTATAATTGCTGATTCTGTCGCAAGAAGTTGAAGGCAAAAAATACGCAATCGGGAAGAAAGGCACAGGAGATCGTTCAATTCATCAATTGTACCACATACCTTGACCAGCGATTCCACGCGCGCGCGCAGGCGACGGCCACGTGTCCGCTTTCGGGAGGAGCAGCTTACAGGTCTTTTCTGGATACACTAGGCTGGCCAGCAGTACACAACACACTAAAGTAGGTCTGGAGTAGGTTGATAACAGTTCGTATAGGTTCAGTTCAGGGGGTTTTAGGGCGCGATGGGACTAGTTAGTGTCACACATAGCATGCGCATCCACGCGATCCCAAGGTTAGAGCGTGACTAACGCGTCGGTGCGGCGCGACATGGCGCGCGCGCTGCAAATCACCCAATCAACGATACATGGCACATTTTCAATAAATTAGACGAAAACCAATGCCTTTCAATCGCCATAGGTGATGTAGAAAAAATATAAAACTATAAGTTACGAAGCGTAACCAGCATCGGTGGTAATATTGTCACGTCCGTTTATGTGTTGGATGTTGGTACTGTATTGTGAAATGAAATCTAACTGCCGGACCCGTCGCGGTGTATCGTTTGATGATGGTTTTTGGGAGAATGCGTATATCAAAGGTCGGTGATCCGTAAATATTGTAAATTCTCTTCCCTCGATTAATCTGTGAAAATGTTTGACGGCCATGTATATTCCTAACAGCTCTCTGTCAAACGTAGAATATTTTTGTTGAGTTTCGCTCAATTTTTGTGAAAAAAATCCTAATGGTTCCCAATTGCGTCCGGATTTTTGTTGTAAAACTCCACCAACGCAAGTAGCACTAGCGTCGGTCATGAGCGCTAGTGATGCGTTGCGGGAAGGATGCGCTGTTAATACTGCGTTTTTCATGCTTTCCTTGCATTTTTCGTAAGCTTTGTCTGCTTCCGTTGTCCAAGGAACAGGTGAATTATCGTTCTTTTTTGAACCATGTAGATATTCGTTTAAAATTCTTTGATTTTCCGCTGCGCGTGGAATATTACTTCTGTAGAAATTGACCATGCCCAAAAATCTTCTTAATTCTTGAATTGTTTTCGGTTTGGGAAATTCCATGATTGCTTTGTAATTTTCTTCGGTAGGTTGTATTCCTTGGCTCGTTATATGATAACCTAAGAAATCTATTTCCCTTCTGAGAAATTCGCATTTTTCGAGATTAATGGTTATTCCATTCTCGTGTAAACGTTTGAAAACCGTTTCTAAATGCTGATAATGCAAATCTTCGTTGTCCGATGCGATGAGACAGTCGTCTACAAATATAAATACAAAGTTTAAATCTCTAAATAAGGAATCCATGAATCGTTGAAATGTTTGTGCCGCATTGCGTAATCCGAAAGGCATTCTTAAGTACTCAAAAAGTCCGAAAGGTGTGATGATGGCTGTTTTCTCTATATCTTTAACAGGAATACAGTGGTATGCTTTGCGTATATCTATCTTGCTTAGTATCTTCTTATTTTCTAATATGTATGTAAAGTCAGTTAATCTTGGTAGTGGGTATTTGTCCGGTACTGTCGTGCTATTGAGCATTCGATAGTCTCCGCACGGTCTCCATTCGCCATTTTTCTTTTTTACCATATGTAATGGGCTTGCCCATGGGCTATCTGACGGTCGGCAAATTCCGAGTTCTATCATATTTTGAAATTCCTTTTTGGCTATGTCGTATTTTTCTGGAGGTAATGGTCTTGCCCGAGCTGCGACGGGTGGTCCTGTAGTGATAATGTGGTGTTCAATCTTATGTTTGGGCGCATTGCGTAGAGAGGACCCTTTCGTGATGTCTTCGTATTTGTTTAAAAGTTGCGTAATACGTGGATTCGTTCCCACTGCGATAGTACGAATTGTTTGTTGTGTCGCTTTTTCTGAAGTTACATGCGTTGTCAGCTCTGTAACTTTGTCGATAAGTTTGCGACCTGCTATGTCGACTAATAGTTTATAGTGCTCTAGAAAATCTGCTCCAATTATTGGTTGTGTAACATCGGCGATTATAAAATTCCATTTATAACATCGTTGTAGCCCTAAATTCAAGGTAAGCGTCTTCTCGCCGTAAGACCTAATTTTAGTCCCATTTGCAGCGTATAGTGTGTATTGTTCATTTTGTAAAATTGAATATCTCTGTTGCTTGCTAATGACTGAGATATTTGCGCCCGTGTCAATCAAAAACTTCATACCACTTTTTCGGTCGGTAATGGTGAGGCGATTGGATGGGTGGATTGCACAGAGTTTCGCCGTTGTCTGTGCTCTTATTCGTTTCCCTGGTTCCGTACGTAAGTCATTGGTTTCCAACCGCATGGTTTAATGCAGTTCCTTGCATATTTTCCGAATCTTTCGTGGTAGTAACAAAATCGATTTGCTCCTCTATAGTTTGTTCTCGGCCTCATAATCGGGAATTGTTGACGTTTCTTGAAATGATTGTGCGTGTTGGGTCGATAGCCATATTGACCTTGCTGAATTGCGTCAATATCTATCTGTAATTTTGCTAGCTGGGTTAAAATGCATGCTGTATTGTTGTCGTTTGAAGTGTCGTTGCTAACAGCTGATATTTCGGTTACTTTTGAATTCATTATTATTTTGTCTGCAATTTGGCTCAGTTTGTCAATTTCCATGTCTTCCGTAACTGCTAGAACCGTAGTAACTGATGTTGGTAAAAGCCTGAACCATAGTAGTTTAATTGTTTCGTCACTGATTTTTCCTCTCCCGAGGACTCGCATTTGACGTAATAACTGCGAAGGTTTTTGATCACCGAGTTCTGTCTCTGATATTAATTTTTGAAACTGTCGCTGTTCTGTTTCTTCGTAACAATCAATTAAACGTTCCTTGATGTTTTTGTATTTATCTGTAGTCGGTGGTGAAGTGATTAGGTCACTAACCTGTAGTATTTCTTCCTTGGATAACTTTGCTATTACTGTACAGTATTTGTATTCGTCTCCTTGCTTCTGTGGTGCTAATATGGCTTCTAGTTGCGTGAACCATAATCTTGGTTGGTCTTTCCAAAATTCCGGAATGCGGGATAAAACCGAGGTGCCAGCAGCTACTTCAAGTGTTCCTTGCTGATTTATGTTCGCCTTGCACGGTGATTGTGCCATGTTTCTTGCTGCGTATTCGTTCGTCGGGGTCACCAATTTGCCAAACTTCTTGGCAGTATATGATTAGGTATAAATGAGACAAAAGATGTAGTATAGTCTGGTTATAATTATCCAAAGGTGCATCTTATATACTAACGACTTCGTGTTGATAGCAAATAGTAGAAACATTTAATAGATATTTAACGTGCGATAAAGAACATAAGATTGCGATGTAGATTGTAGATACAGCACAAAGATATTGTACTGTAACAAAGTTCCTTAAAATGCGTTGCGACAGGGGTCTAGACGGAAAAAAATTGTAATTTGTAACGACACTTTTTGCTATAGTTGTATGCTGTGCGGCATGCGCGTGTTTTTCTGTCTCTCTCTCTCTCATAGAAAGCAAGCCAGTCATTTTCGTTTCGTCTTTCTATTTCGCATTGAACAGTGTGGTGTCGCGACGATTATTTTTGTTGAGTGTATACAGGTTTTTTTTATTTAATACATAATAACTTCGTTCCATCCGGGTGTCCCTTGACACCTCTAAAGTTTTTTTTCTTTATAAAACTTTGCCTCACACTAGGAATTTCTCCTCTATCGCGGGTGCGTTTACAAAACATTTAAACTCACATACACAAACAGCCAGACCCACAAATTTTTGTTCCGTACGGGAATCGAACCCACGACACGCAGCACAGCAGTCGATCGCTCAGCCACTGCGCCAACCGCGCAGTCGTATTTGTGTCCCATGTAGTACAGGTTGAGCCTATCTCCATCAACTGAGCGCAACTCCACTACTGTGGAATACCTGATGAACAAAGATTGCTAGGTCCAGGACCTCTTACTCAGCAATCGCTCTTGACTACAGTACCCAGTGAATTCAATACACTATATCTGTAGTTACAGTGTTTTGAATTAAGTATAAGATATTGTAATGCAAAAAACACTGTATTTAATTAAAATTAAAGGCTTTGCCTTGTTGATTCATAGACCCTTGTTAACTTTTGATCTTATTTAACGTTTTGTAAAGTAAGCAATGACTTATTGTCGGGCCTACGCTGTCCTCTCATACTTAAGCACTAACGCTGTAACAACAACATGGTAAAAACAAATGATTTCAAAAGAGTAACCATGGAGTTTCTTGCCGGTTCTTCTCCATAGGAAACGACCAACCCGAACCGTGCACCATTTCTCAATCATAATCAAAATCATTTATTTCAATTAGACCATTACAGGCACTTTTGAATGTCAAAAAAATACTTAATGTTAAAGCTACAGTCCCGGTCACGAGACATAATAACTTGTGAAAGTACTGTAGTTGCCCATTCCAAAGTGTTGATCTCTATGGAGAAGAATGGGCAAGAAACTCCATGGACACTCTTTTAAATTATAATATTTTAACAAAATCGTATTTACATCATTCATGTTGAGATTATACAAATATGTGAGAACGATGTAGAAAGACGTGCACAGTAAGAGCGTCCAGAGTAAATAAAAAGCAAAATTTAATTTTAAATCTAAATAAGTTTAAAAATAAACCGTGGTAGCTAAAAAATGACCAGTCCCAACTGACAGCGCCCGTTCACGAACATGACGTATGGATCAGCCCCATTCAGCTCGACCATTTTGAAGGGAGCTAAATGACCCGACACACCCGCCACTATCAGCGAGACATTTAAGTGAGCATGACACTATTAACCACCAGGGCTTCGTCAAGTCAATGATAATACATAGCACTCACATATGGGCTTAATAATTATACAATACTAGAGAATTGATTCTATACATTGCAAAGATAGTCTTACAATCTTCTGCAGCTTCCACATTAAGTTTAGATACTAATTAGTGAGTTAACGCCTATGCTTGTGGAGCAGGACCAGCATTGAGCCAAGCGTTTTTATCATCAATATAATCCCCCAACTTATAATATGCTTGCCTACATAGTGTGCGTTATAAACAAGTTTTAAATTTCGTCTCATTCATTTGTAGTATAATTATGATGTTTGATAAGTGCCCATATAGGTCTATGTGAAATAGAAATATTTAGTTTTATTTTTTCTTTTGTACAGTCGGCAACTCCTGCGCAGCCCGCCAGCCCGGCTCGTCCGTCGGCTCGCTTCGGGTTCAAGAGAGTGTTCGCGCGGCAGCCCTCCATCCCGTATCTTGACACCAAGGATTCTAGCATTGTGACTATTTACCAACATCGCCTATAAACATCAACATCTGCTTAGCCTTAGCTTTCCACTCTAACCGGATGCAGCTAAAACATATATAAACATCTACATCATCTTTTACTCCTCGATACTTTGAAACTGTCGAGATGTCGATCATCTTTATGTACAATAAAATGAAGTCACTTCCGCAGTCTGTTCGCTTTGATCTATTAAATTCAGTTTTCGGCAATAAATAGAGTGTTTCAAGAGAGAGCCTTAAATATATATTAGTATCTACATAGTACAGTGAAATCCGTTTAAAATGACATCGAAGGGAAATAACAAACACGTCATACTAAGCGGACGTCATAAAAAAGCATTTTGTGCGAAAAAACCATCTCCTGTTTTTGTCAGTAAGTTTTTATTTTAATAGAGAGAGACAAAATAGAAATAAATCAAAAATAATAATAAAACACCGAACACTGTCGAAAGTGTTAGGAATAATGTTGGTCACACATCAACTGGACACAATTTGTTAAAAATGGCTCATAATAAGCGAATTGTCACTCAATGCGGAGTCATTATTCATCGAATAGCACTCAACGCATTCGGACGTGCACATCAATGCATTATTAAAAATAAATAAATTAACGTGAGCAAAAATATTGGCCTAGTTTTATAGTGACTCAGAGTGTTTTTACGTAAAATAATGTACTGACTTGATAAAATTAATTCAAAGTGATAATCTAAAATATGGAAGGCTTTTTAGCCTTTAACCGCGAGCACAGCTCTCCGTCTACAACAACAAGACCACCTCAACAACCCAAGCAGACTCAAGATGAAGGCGTTGAAGCAGTCAGCACTCCGGAGATTCAGAACTGGTTGGGATCTATTGAGCAGTATTTGAATGAGGTCTGCGCTATTGCTTCGGATGGTAAACTGAATTCTGAACAGAAGCTAAGAATAAGCAATCTTTGCCGGAAAGTTGGCCACGGAGTTTCACAACTGGCTGTTCAATACCAGTCGCTAAAATCAAGAGCCATACAAACCCATACTGCTTTAAAAACCATGAACGAATCTCGAGACCTAGCGGACTGTCTTACAGAGTTGAACCGAACCATTCAAGAGTCATCTGCAAAAAAGGAAACCAGTACTACATCTTTTGCCGATATGGTGAAAAAGGGGTCCAACAATTTTGTCCGTCCTAACAAACTAAGCTCCGTTGCGATTTTCCCGTGTGACAACTCTAAGACCAGTGAGGAAACTAAGAACATGGTTCAAAACATGATCTGCCCCGGTGAATTGAAACTGAAAGTGCGAGGCGTACGCAAAATTGGAAAAGGAGGCCTTATAATCAGCACTGAGACTAAGGATGATCTAGAAAAACTGAAGCGTACAGTTCAAACCGCTCCATCAGTGCTGACCGTCGACGAACCCCGGAAGCGCAAACCTCGCATCGTAGTTATTGGCGTGCCCACATCAATGTCCGAAAATGAGGTTTTTAAGTGTCTCTTTGAACAAAATGTAGTTGACAAACTGCCTACAATGTCCCTCGAAGCATTCATGACCTCATTAAAATTAAGCCATAAATCGGGGAGGAAAGATGCAGAAAACTGCAATTACATAATAGAAGTTTCAGCCGCTATACGTAAAGCCCTCATCACCCAGGAACGGGTATTTATTAATTGGACATCCTGCCCGGTAAGAGACTTCACGCTAGTAACGAGATGTTACAACTGTCAGCAGTATGGTCACGCAGCCAAGACATGTAAGATCGCTACCTCTACGTGTGGACATTGTGGTGACGAAGGACACTTTATTAAGGACTGCTCAAAGAAAGCTGCTGAACCAAAATGTGCAACTTGTTTACACTTCAAGAAGCAAGCCAATCACAAAACGGGAGACGCGGCATGTCCGGCTAAAATAGCTGCCGAGTATCGCTATATTAACTCGATAGACTATGAAGGCTACTAAGAACGCCGATTTTAGTTTTTAGCTTATCGTAATTTGTAATTATTAATTGTATTTAGAATGTAATAGGTATTAATTAGGTTACGTAGAAAATCATGTATCTTTAAGTTGATGTATTACAATTATGTACAAAGACAGCAATTACTTTTTTGCGCAGCGTTGCATACCTAGAGCCATGTACGCCCAGACAATTTTTACTTTATGTCAGCAAATATTTAATAACACTCTGTTCCACTTTAGTTTTCCGCTATGTTAGTTTTAATTTTAGTATTTTACACTGTTTATTTATTTATAATTCGAATAAGATTTTTTTTTATGTACTGTCTAGCCTGAGACACAGGTTCAACCTAGTTCAGGCAACTGTGCAAACTGTGATCTATTTTAGATGTCAAGATAATTTTATTGTAAATTATGTCCTTTTATAAAAAAATAAACAATTATTATTATATTATATTATTATTATATTATACCCGACTTTGTTTAAAGAACTATAAATAAAAAACAAACATCGCTGTGTAATACGTCATAATAAGCGGTTGGTCATTATAAGCGGAGTCATAATAAACGGATTCTACTGTACATGTGAAGCCGGGGCAGATCGCTAGTTTAGTAGAAAATTGAACAGTACCTATATATATTTTTATAATTGTTTTTTTTTTCAGACGGCAGACACAACACCAGAGAAACAAAAACTAGCCACAACAGAAAATAACGAAGGTTGTCGAATAACATGAGATTGTCAACTATTAATAATTATATAGAAAAGTCATAATAATAGGTTATTGATCATCTTGTTAGTGTCCTCCTGCGGGACGAGCTCTGTCACACTTATATCTATTTTTAAGGCTAGCAATACCTTAAGGTGCGCAAGCGCAGCCCGCGACACTTAAGTTTCTTTTGTTCTTTGCAATTTGCTGGCCGTTGGCCGGTTGTCTGTTATTTTTCTTCCCTCTTTCTCCCTCATTTCTCACTTTAAAAAAGGCTATGTCTGTCTCCAGGGTCCCAACTATCTCTATACAAAAATTCATCAAAATTGGTTTTGCCATTGAAGCGTGAAGACGTAACAAACAAACAAACTCTTTTTCGCTTTTATAATATTAGTAAGGACTAGTAAGGATTTTGAAGTTTTTGTTCGAATGAATCCAATGATTTTCTAACTCTATAATATTTGTAAATATTTCAAACTATTTCCATCGCTTTTCACCTGTATGAGAATATTAAACAATTCGTAAATATTAATATTGTGCCTTTAACTCTTGCCTTTATTATATTGACTTGTAATTAAATGAGACATGTCCTTCAACCTTTTGTACGCAGGAGCATATAAACGCATGCGCGTTGTGCGCACGCGAACCTCGACGAACTTATTCAACTTACATATTTGTGTCGTTGGCTTCAAAGACACGCGATTACTTGTCACATATATGTAACAATGGCTTTCAAAAGGTTAATATGGCTCATTGAATTTTAGATAATATCCTTGCTTCGATGGTGTATTGCTCACAGACATCATTGCATGAAGCCTGGGTTCGAATCCCAAGGCGGACAGTGTTATTAGGTTTTTCGTTCAAGAATTTCTCAATAGTAGCTATAGTCTCAATTTGAGCCCGTTTGATGGCAATAGGGTCGCTCCCTATGACATGTGACTTAATTAAACATAACTGTTGAAATGTGACTGTTCTAGTAGGTGCTCCTCTGCTAAACTCTTCGTACATTACAAGCGTGATGTTCGTCTATATCTTCCGTTGTCTCTGCCTCTCTTTGAGTCCAATGTGTAATAACAGACGAGTACTCCATCATCACCTTCCTGCCCTTGTCCCATTCTATTTGGGGTCGGCGCAACACGTTTTCTTCTTCCATTCTCCCCTATCAGACGTCACGGCATTATTTACTCCTTTCTCCTTCATATCATTCCTTACACAATCCATCCATCTTTTCTTTGGCCTTCCTCTCGCTCTCCGTCCACCAACATTCAGATAGATCACATGTCCTTCATCCCTCCTCATTACATGTCCATACCAAGTCAAACGACTCCCTTTAAATTTTTTCCTTACTTTATCCATTCTTGTCACTCCACACATCCATCTCAACATTCTCATCTTTGCTACATGCAATCGTTTTTCATCGATCTTTTTTACAGCCCATCATTCTGACCCATACAGTACAACAGGTCTAATCACTGACTTGTATATTTTCCCCTTTCACTTGAGGGGCATCCGAGTACTGAATATGTAAATAATGTAATTTGTCTGTGATTGTCATAATAAATAAATACATTGTTATTGTTAACCATTGTTTTTGTTAACTTGTAATGTACATAGTGTGAACTCACTGCCGGCTCTCTGTACCCTCATCATGTTTATCTGAATCCCTTCAAAGTTCGCGTGAATCGGTTCCTTCTACGCGTGCGTGCTCCACGCTAGGCCGCGACGTCGCGAGCCTCACAATAATATAGACTAGTTTCCTAAACTTTTTTTAGTAGATCATCTTTTAGTTTATTCAAAAATAAGGGACACGTATTTTTAATTTTTAAATTAGACCAAAAACGAAAGTTACGTGTGACGACACGCGTTCCTACATTTTTTCGCAACAAGTGACGTCACACGTAACTTTAATGGGCTGTATCTTTGTCATTTTTGGTCTAATTTACAAATAAAAAAAAACGTGTCCCTTATTTTAGAATAATCTAAAAGACGGACTAAATAGAATGTAATTACTTTGACCCTGGAAACTACCCTATTGCGGACAAACGCAAGCCTCTTTAGTAATAAAATATGTCCATTAATAATAAATAAATAATAAATATCTTGGGACAACTCACACACGGCTATCTGATCCCAAGCTAAGCAGAGCTTGTGTTATGGTAACCAGACAACTGATATACATACTTATATAATTTATAAATACATACATATTATAGATAAATCACACCCAGACACAGAACAAACAATCATGCTCATCACACAAAGTTTGTCCTGGGTGGGAATCGAACCCACGACCTCCGGCTCAGCAGTCAGGGCCACTAACCACTAGACCAACAGGCCCGTCAATATAACGACACTGATATAAATAAATCGAAAATACTTGATTTATACTTTTATTTGGGCAGAGGTTTCCCTTACAATGATTATTAAAAAGAGAACAACAAAATCATCACTCCTCACTTTTATAACGCTGGCTAGCTGGCGGCTACTTCACCTCCCCGGCTCAAAGTTTGGTGGGGATGGCTCACGTGGTAGGGAAGTGACGTAGCGGCTGGGCGTGGCGGGCTTGACAGCCGGCTTAATGGCTTGCTAGCGACATCTGGCGTTACACCATTTTAATTTCATGTACACACTAACCTTTTGCCTGGTCGGGAGTTATATCTCTTGAGATCTATATATAGGCTACATTACGGTTTGACCCGCGTAAGTCGGGGTAAATAGGGGTTTGCTATCTACATAACAAACCCGTTTTGAGCGTGGAGGAGGACAAATACACATACAAACTTTCGCCTTTATTATATTGGTGTGATATTCGGGTATAGTGTACCTTCCAATTAATGACAGACTCTTTGGAATGGTTCAGTAGGTTGTGAAGATTCTCCTTCTACAGAACTTACCTCTTATAATATTAATACACATAGTATTTTTTTTTCTTAACTTGTCACCTCACTAGGAATTTCCTCATTTAAACTCACATACACAAACAGCCCGAACCTGAACAACTACCTGTAAGTCATACAAATATTTGTTCCGTGCGGGGACCGAACCCACAACACGCAGCGCAACAGTCGATCGCTCAGCCACTGCGCCACCCGTGCCGTCTTTGCGTCTATAGTGACTCCACCAAAGCGGAGGTGTGGGGACGTACGAAGCGGAGAGCTGCTTAGAAGATAGGGCTTATCTACCGAAGCTGTGCAAAGATGCGTATTGTCTAAACCGGAGCAGAGATATATGATGTCTTGCCCATTCTTCTCCATAGAAATCAACGCTTTGGAATGGGCAACTATAGTACTTTCACAAGTTATAATGCCTTGTGACCGGGACTGTAGATTCATTTTGTTTCTTGACATTCAAAAGTGTTGTAATGGTCTAATTCAAATAAATGCTTTGGGTTTTGTGATTGACATGATAAATATTTGAGACAAAATATTATAACAAACAAAATGATTTGATTTGATTTGTTGTGTCCACTTCGTTAGAATCCGGGCCTTATTTTTGGGAGTTGTAAAAAAACATTCAAAAGGTTTCTGATAGAGACTGTTTTAATCTAAGAGAGACAAATGGAGTTTCTAATATATTTTGATGTGAATGTTGGTCCTGTGTCAAATATGAACGCAGTCAAGTCAACCTCTTATGAATACTGCATTCCGTAGCTTGTTGGTACCCCTCAGCATTAGTCTTCTCCTGAGCTACCAAAGAACAACAAGCCTTCAATGTAACAACTTCAGGATAAATAAAACTCAGCCATTCATTATATTCAGTTTATTTCATACCTTACCCTAGGGTCAATGTGCGAACACATTACGAATGGAGTCAATACACGAACACAAATGGACGAAGAACTATAAACTATCTTTATACAAGCGAACTGTATTGATTGCAGAGCGGTCAGACATGCAGACATCGTTATATGGAGACCACACTTATTGATACAAAAAGGAGGAGCTCGTGGCTAAATAATACCAGCCGCTCAGGTCGATCTTTAGGTTAAGCCGCGCTTGCCTGGGTTGGTCTGTGGATGGGTGACCACCCATTACATACCGAGTTTCCTCCGTGCCTCGGAAAGCACGTTAAGGTATTGGTCTTGATCTTTGACAGTCGTTACAGATAGTCAGTGTCCCGAAAGTCTGACAACCAGTCTTATCAAGAGGTATCGTATTACCCAGTACTAACTGGGTTATGGAGGTCAGATAGGCAGTCGCTCCATATAAAATACTGGTATTCAGCTGCATCCGGTAAGACTGGAAGCCGACCCCAACGTAGTTAGGAAAAGGCTAGGCAGATGATGATGACTTATTGATAGAGGCTTGAACCGCAGTCACCATAATTTATTTGCTCTCAACATGTTGGGCATGGCTTCCAATCTAACCGAATGCAGCTGAATCTTAAAGTTTTACATGGAGCGACTGCCTACCTGAGCTCCACAACCCAGTTAGTACTGGGTAAGACTGGTTGTCAGGCCACAGAGTACAGACTAGCTGTAAGTTACCGCATACGTCACGAGATGGCGACACTAATACTATCTCGTGGGTGTGTCCGCTGCACGCTCTTCTGCTTTGAGCCTTTTGGTTGTGAGCGTCTGTATTGATTCATAGTATGAGCTGCTAACAGGGCGCGCTCGGGTGCGACAGGTTCTCTAAGGATATTTAGACAGTGAGCACCCAATCCAGGCGCTAGTTACAGCGGACGCTCTTAGTATTATTTAGCTGTACGACAAACAGCTTTATTTGTATGCAATAAGACTCGATTTAGCTCGGACGTGATATGACACCGCAACAAACTAAATGCGACAAATGTGATGACGTTATCGGCTCAAGTCTATTCCGCGTCAGTAAACGTGGTCATTCCCATACTTACGATTTAATTATAAAATTAATATCTTTGAGCTAAACGACGAAAAAGAGAGATGCGGGCAAATTAGTCATATTTGATTTGTAAACGTTAAAATTGTAAATACATACATAATGTGTATTCACTGAATAATAATCATAGAAAAAAAATTCTCAAAGTTTTATTTGAGGGTAACTATTTTGACTACCTATTCTATTGCATAAAACTTCACTTAATTTTGACGAAATGTGTGGTAACTTACAAACATCACGCCCGGAATCCCGACAGCTATGGGCAGAAGTGTAGCTATAGAAAGGTACACTCACCTTTTTTACGAATGGGAAATCACCAAATAACTTCCCTCTCTTCTGTGCGGAGCCGAGACTTTACTGACTAAAACCCACCCATGTTCCTTATTAAACTTGTTTGGTGCAGAGCGGTCGATAGTAACATGTTTGTAGAGAGATGCGGCGTTATAAACAAACATTCCTATGTTTACTGCCTTGATAAAGTGTTGTGGGGTGGTGCATCTGAGGGCAGAGACAAGTGGCGACCGGTTTTGAAGTAATTTGCTTACTTTTTTCGACTTTTCCGTCAGTTATGGATGATAGTATGGCACTATCTTAGATTTCTGGTCCGTCACTCCTGCCTATACTGCCCCTTTTACATTTGTTTAGTTAATGAGCTCAAAATACTGCCGGTTATTCTTCATTTTAACTTTAAATACAGGGTGAAAAGGTCACCGAGCGATTACCCTGTTAAGTTGCCAAAAGACAGGTATTCCCATAGACTTACAAAACAAGAAGTTCATGTCCTATGTTAGTTTATGCGACTATGTGCTAAATAATAATCATGAAATCAGCAATACAGTTCTCTAAGTTATATTTGACGGAACATGTCATTAGTAGATTAAGTTAAAAGTCTTATGTGTTAATGGGTTTTTCATTAAGATACCTATTCTTAGAAGCAACTACAGAGTCTGAATGAGTTTTTTTAAATATAAAATAGGCTTACCCTTGTCCTGAGGACTCAATGAGGTTGACAATGTAAAGACGTGAACCAAAAGCCTATTAACTCCTTGAATAGATCCGGGGTACTTGTGGAATAGGCTCTCCCCTATCACATAACTAGCGGAAGGTGGGTACTACCATTGCCGGGGTTACGGGCTGTTCGATAGAGATACCGTGATCACGGAACATAAAGGGTTACTTCAAAACCGGTCGCCACTTGTCTCTGCCCTCAGATGCACCACCCCACAACACTTTATCAAGGCAGTAAACATAGGAATGTTTGTTTATAACGCCGCATCTCTCTACAAACATGTTACTATCGACCGCTCTGCACCAAACAAGTTTAATAGTTATAATCCTCTCCGTTGGTATCCTCCGGGTTGTATTTATTCTCGTCCTCGTTCGGTTCTTGTTTGATCTGCACCTCCAAGGGGGCCATGCTGAACTCGGGGTAGTCTGTGGGGTGAAAGAGAGGTGTTAATTGTTAAAATGACTTGCGGGGTATTACACATCAATTGTGTGTCATTTAATTAAGAAATCCTAAGATATTGATAGTGTCTAAAAATAATAAATAGAGCCTCAATTTAAATTAAAAAAATACCTGACTAAAAATAAATGTATGTATATTACAGCTTAATGGCTTAATTGCTAAGAGCCTCGACCAACTCCTGAGAAGGCTCTCGTTAGGTAGCTATATCAAGGGTTTGATACAGAAAACGGTACTCCTGGACACGGGTCGTATCGTTAGGAGGTTCCTTTATCTAGAGTCCTGACTGCCGGTAGTTTGGACCCTGTTCCTCATAACAGCTGCTTCTATTTTTTTACGTTTTTATTTAACCACCAGCTACTATATGTTACGGGCAATGTGATTATTTGGGCATTATTAATAAGTACCGGCCATTATTATTAATGCCCAAGAGCGATGGGCAAAGTGATTAATTCAGCACTTTGACCAGCTATTATGTATAATGCCCGATGGCCCGTGGTCATTGTAAAAAGTCAGTGTTTGAGATAGCTTGAATTTATCACTTCGGTCCGGGCAGTATAGTATCCGGGCAGTATAGTATCCGGGCAATGTGATAAATTGGATGGCGGCCGTGCCTTGCAACATGCGAGGGGCGCGTACATGCAGGGCCGTATTAGTCCTCATACGAACGATAGGTTAGGTTTGATTATTCTCAGTTTGAAAAATCAAACCTAACCTAACCTATCATTCCGAAGTCAAAATCAAAAATAAAAATATTTTTATTTCACATAGGCCTACCTACTAGGCTAGATGCACGGTTCGGGTTGGTCGTTTCCTATGGAGAAGAACCGGCAAGAAACTCCATGGTTACTCTTTTATAATCATTTAAGTATTATTGTTTTGTTATTATATTTTTAACTGTTTATTTTTAACTACTATGTTCAAAAGTTTATTCTTAGTTAACTTTTCATGAAAATTTTGTAAGTTTAATTTCATTTCATAAACAAAACACTACATTTCACGTATTTTATTACTTTGCCCAAGATAGGGCAGGCATTATTCATAATGGTCGGGAAAAGTGATTAATCTTGCTGTATGCCCCAATTGAGTCGGGCATTATGATACAGACCAGCCATTATTAATAATGCCCGGACTTATCAAATTGCCCATAACATATTATATACAATATATATTAGTAGTATCATAGGTCCCAAGTACGAACCCAAGACGCCTCTGATTATTTGGATTCGTATGTGCGTATTGTATAACTATCACTTGCTTCCGTGGATGTAAACAAACCCGCATGACTGAGGTATATTTCTCGACAACATGTGAAGTCAATTCACAGGCCCATGGTCATTTTGTTTAGACCGAAAACCTTCTAGTTTGGAAGAAATTGGGTATCAAAAATCTGACTTTTTGATAAGTTTTCAATGTTATAAGTTAACTTCAAATACCTCCCCGACCCCCGTACTATTCATCGCATCCATCAGCACAATATTTTGAGTGCGTAACATTTTCTATTATCTAACAATGTTTGTAGACAATATAATGAGGGTAACTGTATAAGTTATGTTTGTTCGAGGGCTGAGAAAAGCCAAAAAAGAACTCACCCTCAATAAACTCCTTAACATCACTCTGATGCTTGATCCTCGCTTCTATCCGGCAGCGGTCAAAGTCAAAGTGAGAACATTAGCCGTTGTGTGGAGATGTTGAGGCGGTTGATATTTACCAAACTCACCGTCGACGGGCTCCTCCTTGATCTTGATGTCCTCGGGCTTGACCTTGGGTTCCTTGCGTTCCTTGTCCCGGCGCGAGCGCTTCTTGTCGCGCTCTCGCTCGCGGTCCTTGTCGCGGTCGCGGCGCTCGCGGCGGCGGCGCTCGGAGCGCGACCGCGAGCGGCGACGCCGGCCCGCAACACTGGACATACTACATTATTAACCAAGGGGATAAAGCAGTGTCTTCTGTCGCGGGTGACGATTTAAATCGCGAGCGTAACGAAGGACTCGAGGTTTGTTCTAAACTTAAATCACGAGCGAAGCGAGGGATTTAAGACGAGTCCTGAGTGTAGCGAGGGATTTAAGTTCACCCAAGACTAAGACAGCTTTATCACCGAGGAAAATACCTACTCTACTTTTCGTACCATTTGCGAAAAAACACAATAATAATTTGAGATAAGCATTTATTCAAAATAATGACGATTAAAAGTAAAAGTTAACATTCGAAACATTGATACAATTATTGATAGAGAGAGTTACATTTTTTTTTGGTACATTTATTGTTGATGAGTTGATTTGAGTATTTCTCTGTTCTTGCGTCTGAGGAACTTGAACGGTCGTAAAGTATGTTTTATTTCGTACACTTAGTACTTAGTCAGTAAAGGAGTCGTTAAATGTTGATGCTATCCCTTCAGGTTCGTCCGTTTCCGCTGTCGCTGTCGATCTTTTAAGCTACTCAATGGATTCGAATGCAGTTTTAGAAAGTGATTCAAAGAAAGGCTTATGTGTATGATATTAGTATTTAGTTTTGATTCGTGCAAAGCCGGGGCGGGTCACTAGTAACGTAACAAATAAAAAGCTTGGCTCCTAATACAGAAGGTTTTTTTATGAATGGCATCTCGCAGTTCAACCAAGGAGGTTGACGTCTGCTTAACCGGGTGAATCCTGTGGGTGCCTTAAAAATTAAGACCTCCAGCCAGGGTAAAAACTTACAAACTAAGCGACTACACGCTAAGGGCGGGGTGCCCTGTGGGGTACGAGCCTCGGCTTAGGGCGTCGCTGAGGGACAGCAAGGGACAGGCTGGATCTGAGTGATTTTATTTTGGGACTGATTTAGACTTACGGGCTCAGCATCGCGGGCTGGCTCTTGCAAGGGACGCGGACGGATGGGATACAGAACGTTGCGGAACAGCACATATATATAGTCGCTGTGTAGTCACCGCTCGCGTCGCGTCGTCCCGCTCCCGTGCGTCCCGGTCGCGCTCGCGCTCCCTCCTGCGCGAGCGCGAGGCGGAGCGCCCGCAGCCGCCAGCCCGGCTCGTCCGTCGGCTCGCTTCGGGTTCAAGAGAGTGTTCGCGCGGCAGCCCTCCATCCCGTATCTCGACACCAAGGATTCTAGCATTGTGACTATTCACCAACATCGCCTATAAACATCAACATCTGCTTAGCCTTAGCTTTCCACTCTAACCGGATGCAGCTAAAACATCTTTTACTACTATATACTTTGAAACTGTCGAGATGTCGATCATCTGTACCTACATTATATAATATGACGTCACTTCCGGTGTCTGTTCGCTTTGATCCATTAAATTCAGTTTTCGGCAATAAATAGAGTGATTCAAGAGAGAGCCTTAAATATATATTAGCACCTACATAGTACAGTGAAATCCGTTTAAAATGACATCGAAGGGAAATAACAAACACGTCATACTAAGCGGACGTCATAAAAAACATTTTGTGCGAAATAAACAATCTCCTGTTTTTGTCAGTAAGTATTTATTTTAATAGAGAGAGACAAAATAGAAATAAATCAAAAATAATAATAAAACACCGAACACTGTCGAAAGTGTTAGGAATAATGTTGGTCACACATCAACTGGACACAATTTGTTAAAAATGGGTTATAATAAGCGAATTGTCACTCAATGCGGAGTCATTATACCCGACTTTGTTTAAAGAACTTTATATGAAAACCAAACATCGCTGTGTAATACGTCATAATAAGCGAACTGTCACTCAATGCGGAGTCATTATACCCGACTTTGTTTAAAGAACTTTATATGAAAACCAAACATCGCTGTGTAATACGTCATAATAAGCGGTTGGTCATTATAAGCGGAGTCATAATAAACGGATTCTACTGTACATGTGAAGCCGGGGCAGATCGCTAGTTTAGTAGAAAATTGAAGAGTAACTATATATATTTGTATAATTGTTTTTTTTTTCAGACGGCAGACACAACACCAGAGAAACAAAAACTAGCCACAACCGAAAATAACGAAGGATGTCGAATAACATGAGATTGTCAACTATTAATAATTATATTGAAAAGTCATAATAATAGGTTATTGATCATCTTGTTAGTGTCCTCCTGCGGGACGAAGCTCTGCCACGCTTATATCTATTGTTAAGGCTAGCAATACCTTAAGCGCAGCCCGCGACCCTTAAGTTTCTTTTGTTCTTTGCAATTTGCTGGCCATTGGCCGGTTGTCTGTTATTTTTCTTCCCTCTTTCTCCCTCATTTCTCACTATAAAAAAAGCTATGTCCGTCTCCAGGGTCCCAACTATCTCTATACAAAAAAAAACGGTTTTCAAATTCATTAAAATCGGTTTAGCCATTGAGGCGTGGAGACTTAACAAAGTAACAAACTCACTTTCGCTTTTATAATATTATGTATTTTGAAGTTTTTGTACAGATGATTCCAATTATTTTCTAACTCTGTAATATTTTTAATATTTCAAACTATCTCCATCGCTTGGTACGACTTTCCATTGACGTCCGTCGAATTAAGGGTGGGGAGGGGGGTGGGGGGAGGGGGGTGGTTGGGTACTACCCCCCCTTAAAGGGAAAAGTTGCGGAGCCCCCCCCTTTTCGAGTTTTTTTTAATTTTTAAGTCTGAGGAAATTTTTCCCATTTTATGAATTAAAATTAATAGTAAGTGTAAAAAACCATGGGGGACCCCTTAGGGGGGAAGGGGGTTCTCCCCCTACAGAAGGGGGAATCCCCCTTCATCAAAAAAAATGGCACTGATTTAAAGAGGCAGTTGTAAATAGCGGTTTTAGTAAGTTAAAAATTATAAATGGCACGTTTCATAACTACCTACCAGCCAAGCCAAACCGTAATATATTTTATGCATGGTCGAGGGCAGGCTTGGTCGACGGAGCCCCGCTTCGCGGGGCTCCTACTTCTGGGTGGTTTATAAAAAAATAACCACGAAGGGGATGGCGGGGTCTATTCGCTCGCTTCGCTCGCTCACACGACCCCGCCATCCCCTTCTAACCTAACCTATCCGAATCGGGGTGCCCTAAAGTCCAGATGGCAATCAGTTTCTCCTATAAAGTAATAATAAGCCGCAGCTTCTCAACTGCTAGGGACACAAACGATGACTGACGATGACAGTGACAATACAAATAGCGTCAGTTTTACGTTTCGTTCCACAAGCCGACAAAAAACGGTAAACACTTAACATTTTTTTTTTTTTTATTTCGTACTGAAAATAATGCTGTAATTTATATATAAACTGTTAAATATATGTGTGCATGAAAACTATTTAAACTAGTACAAAATATTATTATTTACGTAAATTTATATAAAATAAAATGTTACCAAACGTAAGACAACTTAACCGTTGGTGAAACGAAACGTTCAATAGCGAGAATTCTATATAATCTGTGGTAGGAATTGATTAAATACTGCAAAAATATTGATTTTCAACATTTTTTTTCTCAAAAAGTACGCGTCTCCGCATGTTGAGACTTTACGTGTGTTCTTATAATAATTTAACCTTTCTGTAAAAAAAATATCAACCCCCAACTCGACGGACGTCAAAGGAAAGCTTAGCCCTTGCCTATATTATTTTGACTTGTAATTAAATGAGACATGTCCTTTAACCTATTGAACGCAGGAGCATATAAACGCACGCGCGTGCGCACACCTCGACGAACTTATTTAACGTACATATTTGTGTCATTGGCTTTAAGGAACGCGATTACTTGTCACATATATGTAACAATGGCTTTCAAAAGGTTAATATGGCTCATTGAATTTTAGATATTTTTATTTTATTTATTTGGGAAAATTAACAGTTATACATGAATCTTAAACTAAGTTATAAATATACAATAGTTATAAATGTTTAACCTACGACATTTTCCACAACATAATTATATTAGTAATTATAAATGCGCTATTCTAAGCTGTTAAAACAAAAGTAGTACAGGTAAACTTAAACTTAGACAGGCATGCAAGAGACAGAGAAAGAGAAGTAATAAACTATAATAAACGAATAATAAACTATTAAACTAACTAGGTATTAGAATCCAGATTTTTATTACGGACTAGCTTTCGCCCGCGGCTTCGCTCGCGTTAAATTCGGTATAACACACCAAACAGACCTGCAGTTTTTGCTCTTGCGCCTGATGGATTTGTAATAGCAACGCTAAGTTTTCCCTTTTCTTCCCTCGTTCTCCCTCATATCCCACTTTTTTTTAATAAAAGTTAGCCTATGTCCGTCTCCTGGTTCCCAACTATCTCTGTACCAAAATTCATCAAAATCGGTTTAGCCATTAAAGCGTGAAGAGGTAACAAACAAACAAACTCACTTTCGCTTTTATAATATTAGTAAGGAAGTAAGGATAACACATCTAAATTTTTGAGCAGTGATGGAAAAGAAGTCGATATTATCCTTGCTTCGATGGTGTATTGCTCACAAACGTCATTGCATGAAGCCTGGGTTCGAATCCCAGGGCAGACAGTGTTATTAGGTTTTTCGTTCGGGAATTTCTCAATAGTAGCTATAGTCTCAATTTGAGCCCGTTTGATGGCAATAGAGTCGCCCCCAATGACATATGACTTAATTAAACATAACTGTTGAAATGTGACTGTTCTAGTAGGTGCTCCTCTGCTAAACTCTTCGTACATTACAAGCGTGATGTTCGTCTATATCTTCCGTTGTCTCTGCCTCTCTTTGAGTCCAATGTGTAATAACAGACGAGTACTCCATCATCACCTTCCTGCCCTTGTCCCATTCTATTTGGGGTCGGCGCAACACGTTTTCTTCTTCCATTCTCCCCTATCAGACGTCACGGCATCATTTACTCCTTTCTCCTTCATATCATTCTTTACACAATCCATCCATCTTTTCTTTGGCCTTCCTCTCGCTCTCCGTCCATCAACATTCAGATAGATCACAATGTCCTTTATCCCTCCTCATTACATGTCCATACCAAGTCAAACGACTCCCTTTAAATTTTTTCCTTACTTTATCCATTCTTGTCACTCCACACATCCATCTCAACATTCTCATCTTTGCTACATGCAATCGTTTTTCATCCACCTTTTTTACAGCCCAGCATTCTGACCCATACAGTACAACAGGTCTAATCACGGACTTGTATATTTTCCCCTTTAACTTGAGGGGGGGGCATCCGAGTACTGATATGTAAATAATGTAATTTGTCTGTGATTTGCATAATAAATAAATACATTGTTATTGTTAACCATTGTTTTTGTTAACTTCTAATGTACAGACGCCTGCACATCAAGCTACTACAATCTGTCAGATTTCTTTGATAGATTTTCGACTTTATTTCTAAAGTATTAGGTTCAAGGTTCATTGGGAAAAATTTACAGTTTCGGGTAGCTTGACCTGCTGGCGTCTGTACATAGTGTGAACTGACTGCCGGCTCTCTGTTCCCTCATCATGTTTATCTGAATCCCTTCAAAGTTCGCGTGAATCGGTTCCTTCTACGCGTGCGTGCTGCACGCTAGGCCGCGACGTCGCGAGCGTCACAATAATAGACTAGTTTCCTATGTTTTTAGTAGATCATCTTTTAGTTTATTCAAAAATAAGGGATAGGTTTTTTTTATTTGTAAATTAGACCAAAAATGAGAGTTACGTGTGACGTCACGCGTTCCTACATTTTTTCGCAACAAGTGACGTCACACGTAACTTTAATGGAATATATCTTTGTCACTTTTGGTCTAATTTACAAATAAAAACATACGTGTCCCTTATTTTTGAATGATCTAAAAGTTAAAAAGACTAAATAGAATGTAATTACTTTGACCCTGGAAACTACCCTATTGTGGACAAACGCAAGCCTCTAGTAAAAAAATATGTCCATTTTAATTTCATATACACACTAACCTTTTGCCTGGTCGGGAGTTATATCTCTTGAGATCTATATATAGGCCACATTACAGTTTTACCCGCATAAGTCAGGGTAAATAGGGGTATAAGCTATCTACATACCAAACCCGTTTAGAGCGTGGAGGAGGACAAACACACATACAAACTTTCGCCTTTATTATATTGGTGTGATATTCGGGTATAGTGTACCTTCCAATTAATGACAGACTCTTTGGAATGGTTCAGTAGGTTGTGAAGATTCTCCTTCTACAGAACTTACCTCTTATAATATTAATACACATAGTATTTTTTTTTCTTAACTTGTCACCTCACTAGGAATTTCCTCATTTAAACTCACATACACAAACAGCCCGAACCTGAACAACTACCTGTAAGTCATAAAAATTAGTTCCGTGCGGGGACCGAACCCACAACACGCAGCGCAACAGTCGATCGCTCAGCCACTGCGCCACCCGTGCCGTCTTTGCGTCTATAGTGACTCCACCAAAGCGGAGGTGTGGGGACGTACGAAGCGGAGAGATGCTTAGAAGATAGGGCTTATCTACCGAAGTTGTGCAAAGATGCGTATTGTCTAAACCGGAGCAGAGATATATGATGTCTTGCCCATTCTTCTCCATAGAGATCAACGCTTTGGAATGGGCAACTACAGTACTTTCACAAGTTATTATGCCTTGTGACCGGGACTGTAGATTCATTTTGTTTCTTGACATTTAAAAGTGCCTGTAATGGTCTAATTCAAATAAATGCTTTGGGTTTTGTGATTGACATGATGAATATTTGAGACAAAATATTAAAACAAAAATAAATGATTTGATTTGTTTTGTCCACTTCGTTAGAATCCGGGCCTTATTTTTGGATGTTGTAGAAAATTCATTCAAAAGGTGTCTGATAGAGACTGTTTTCATCTAAGAGAGACAAATGGAGTTTCTAATATATTTCGATGTGAATGTTGGGTCTGTGTGAAATATAAACGCAGTCAAGTCAACCTCTTATGAATACTGCATTCCAGAGCTCGTTGCTCCGGAATGCACAACTACCCCTCAACATTAGTCTTCTCCTGAGCTACCAAAGAACAAGAAGCCTTAAATGTAACAACTTCAGGATTAATAAAACTCAGCCATTCATTATATTCAGTTTATTTGATACCTTACCCTAGGGTCAATGTGCGAACACATTACGAATGGAGTCAATACACAAACACAAATGGACGAAGAACTATAAACTATCTTTATACAAGCGAACTGTATTGATTGCAGAGCGGTCAGACATGCAGACATCGTTAAATGGAGAACACACTTATTGATACAAAAAAGAGGAGCTCGTGGCTAAATAATAGCAGCCGCTCAGGTCCACCTTTAGGTTAAGCCGCGCTTGCGTAGGTTGGTCTGTGGATGGGTGACCACCCGTTACATACCGAGTTCCCTCCGTGCCTCGGTAAGTCCCGGCTGTCATTTGTAGATCTTTGACAGTCGTTACAGATAGTCAGTGCCCCGAAAGTCTGACAATCAGTCTTAACAAGAGGTATCGTATTACCCAGTGCTAACTGGGTTATGGAGATCAGATCAGCAGTCGCTCCATGTTAAATACTGGTATTCAGCTGCATCCGGTAAGTCTGGAAGCCGACCCCAACATAGTTGGGAAAAGGCGACGCAGATGATGATGACTTATTGATAGAGGCTTGAACCGCAGTCACCATAATTTATTTGCTCTCAACATGTTGGGCATGGCTTCCAATCTAACCGAATGCAACTGAATCTTAAAGTTTTACATGGAGCGACTGCCTACCTGAGCTCCACAATCCAGTTAGTACTGGGTAAGACTGGTTGTCAGGCCACAGACTAGCTGTAAGTTAGCGCATACGTCACGAGATGGCGACACTAATACTATCTCGTGGGTGTGTCCGCTACATGCTCTTCTGCTTTGAGCCTTTTGGTTGTGAGCGTCTGTATTGATTCATAGTATGAGCTGCTAACAGGACGCGCTCGGGTGCGACGGGTTCTCTAAGGATATTTAGACAGTGAGCACCCAATCCAGGCGCTAGTTTCAGCGGACGCTCTTAGTATTATTTAGCTGTACGACAAACAGCTTTATTTGTATGCAATAAGACTCGATTTAGCTCGGACGTGATACGACACCGCAACAAACTAAATGCGACAAATGTGATGACGTTATCGGCTCAAGTCTATTCCGCGTCAGTAAACGTGGTCATTCCCATACTTACGATTTAATTATAAAATTAATATCTTTGAGCTAAACGACGAAAAAGAGAGATGCGGGCAAATTAGTCATATTTGATTTGTAAACGTTAAAATTATAAATACATACATAATAATCACTCAATAATAAATACATACATAATAATCACTGAATAATAATCATAGAAACAATTTTCTCAAAATTTTATTTGAGGGTAATTATTTTGATTATTCTATTGCATAAAAGTTCAGATAATATTGAAAAATTGTGGGTGTTTATAACTTACGAACATCACGACCGTAATCCCGAAAGCTATGGGCAGAAGTGTAGCTATAGAAAAGTACACTCACCATTTTTTTCTCAATTTAATCTACTAATGACAAGTTCCGTCAAATATAACTTAGAGAACTGTATTGCTGATTTCATGATTATTATTTAGCACATATTCGCATAAACTAACATAGGACATAAACTTCTCGTTTTGTATGTCTATGGGAATACCCGACTTTTGGCAACTTAACAGTGTAATCGCTCGGTGACCTTTTCACCGTGTATTTAACGTTAAAATGAAGAATAGCCGGCAGTATTTTGAGCTCATTAACTAAACAAATGTAAAGGGGCAGGAGGCAGGAGTGACGGACCAGAAATCTAAGAAAGTGCCATACTATCATCCATAACTGACGGAAACGTCGAAAAAAGTAAGCAAATTACTTGAAAACCGGTCGCCACTTGTCTCTGCCCTCAGATGCACCACCCCACAACACTTTATCAAGGCAGTAAACATAGGAATGTTTGTTTATAACGCCGCATCTCTCTACAAACATGTTACTATCGACCGCTCTGCACCAAACAAGTTTAATAGTTATAATCCTCTCCGTTGGTGTCCTCCGGGTTGTATTTATTCTCGTCCTCGTTGGGTTCTTGTTTGATCTGCACCTCCAAGGGGGCCATGCTGAACTCGGGGTAGTCTGTGGGTTGAAAGAGGGGCCTTAATTGTTGAAATGTCTTGTGGGGTATTGTACATCAATTGTGTGTTATTTCATTAAGAAATCCTAAGATATTGATAAGAGACATAAATACAGTGTCTAAAAATAATAAATAAAGCCTAACTTAAATAAAAAAAAATTACCTTTACGGGCAATGTGATTATCTGGGCATTATTAATAAGTACCGGCCATTATGCATAATGCCCGATGGTCCGTGGTCATTGTAAAAAGTCAGTGTTTGAGATAGCTTGAATTTATCACTTCGGTCCGGGCAGTATAGTATCCGGGCAATGTGATAAATTGGATGGCGGCCGTGCCATGCAACATGCGAGGGGCGCGTACATGCAGGGCCGTATTAGTCCTCATACGAACGATAGGTTAGGTTTGATTATTCTCAGTTTGAAAAATCTAACCTAACCTATCATTCCGAAGTATTATTGTTTTGTTATTATATTTTTAACTGTTTATTTTTAACTATAGTAGTTAGTTAGTTCAAAAGTTTATTCTTAGTTAACTTTTCATGAAAATTTTGTAAGTTTAATTTCATTTCATAAACAAAACACTACATTTCACGTTTTTTATTACTTTGCCCAAGATAGGGCAGGCATTATTCATAATGGTCGGGAAAAGTGATTAATCTTGCTGTATGCCCAATTGAGTCGGGCATTATGATACAGACCGGCCATTATTAATAATGCCCGGACTTATCAAATTGCCCATAACATATATACAATATATATTAGTATCATAGGTCCCAAGTACGAACCCAAGACGCCTCTGATTATTTGGATTCGTATGTGCGTATTGTATAACTATCACTTGCTTCCGTGGAGGTAAACAAACCTGCATGACTGAGGTATATTTCTCGACAACATGTGAAGTCAATTCACAGGCCCATGGGCATTTTGTTTAGACCGAAAACCTTCTAGTTTGGAAGAAATTGGGTATCAAAAATCTGACTTTTTGATAAGTTTTCAATGTTATAAGTTAACTTCAAATACCTCCTCGACCCCCGTACTATTCATCGCATCAGCACAATATTTTGAGTGCGTAACATTTTCTATTATCTAACAATGGTTGTAGACAATATAATGAGGGTAACTGTTATGTTTGTTCGAGGGCTGAGAAAAGCCAAAAAAGAACTCACCCTCAATAAACTCCTTAACATCACTCTGATGCTTGATCCTCGCTTCTATCCGGCAGCGGTCAAAGTCAAAGTGAGAACATTAGCCGTTGTGTGGAGATGTTGAGGCGGTTGATATTTACCAAACTCACCGTCGACGGGCTCCTCCTTGATCTTGATGTCCTCGGGCTTGACCTTGGGTTCCTTGCGTTCCTTGTCCCGGCGCGAGCGCTTCTTGTCGCGCTCTCGCTCGCGGTCCTTGTCGCGGTCGCGGCGCTCGCGGCGGCGCTCGGAGCGCGACCGCGAGCGGCGACGACGACCCGCAACACTGGAAATACTATTTCTTTAACTCATTGTTTTAAATTGTGTTATTAAATAAGATTTTTTTTTGTTGCTTTATTAAATAGCTTTAACCTCTCAAGGACCGCCATTATTTACGTCAACTATCCGTCAAGCACCGCCGGGCGGGCTCTTATCGTAAGCGTAATCTGATTTTAAGACTTATCTTTACTACAAATACAGTTTTAAATCGGTCGGTAACCCAACTCAACGGTAATACTTCTTTACTGGCACGTTTTTGTGCCGCTGGGGCTCTAGAGGTTAATTGAGTTTATTTTACTACTTTTATTTATGAATTTGTAATTAGAATATTTGTACGCCACAGACGGCAAGACATCGTTAATTTTTATTAATAGTTTTTTTCACAAAGGCGGATTTACTCAATTTACTACTAACATCTTTAGCATGATGTTTACAAGTAAGATTGCTGTCAATTAAGAGAACCAGAAATTTAACAATATTTGTTATGTTAATATTTTGTCCATTATGACTAATATTAACATTTAGAGGGCATGTCCGTTGGTAAAAATGCATAATTTTTGTCTTTTTAAGATTTTTAACTAGGTTATAATATATCCAATCAATAAAATTGTCCAATGGTTTATTAATGTCAACTTCATAATCATCTATAATGTCATCACAATTTAATATCACTGTACGATACTGATGATCGATCAGCAAATAACACCATCGGATGTTGCGTTTGATGTGGCAAATCATTAATAAAAAGAAGAAATAGCGGTGGGCCTAGAACGCTACCCTATATATAAATATTGAATTCGAGTTGTAATCCATGTCAACAGTCATAAAGTCTGTTTCATTCTTGCTTTCCGTAACTGCAGTCATTAAAGCTTTTACACAAATAAAAATTAAATTAACCAAAACCCTTTGGGGAATGTCTATTAAAGTTTGTCAAGCTATCATTCAGACTATAGCACAGTAGTTAGCTTTAATATTCAATTTGTGTGTGGATCAAGGAGTCTTCTCGGGCATACAGCAATAACTATAGACCCATATCCATTTTGCGGGTTTCACCAAGGTGTTTGAAAGGTAATGCTTAATCAAATGCTCAACCACTTTAACACCAATAAAATCTTAGATAAGAAACAGTTTGTTTTCACCAAAGGACGTTGTACGACTGACGCCGGTGTCACCCTATTAAAACACATATTTACTGCGTGGGAAGAGGCACAGGATGCCATAGGAATCTTTTGTGACCTCTCAAAAGCATTTGATTGCGTAAACCACGAAACCCTACATTTAAAACTTGAACATTACGGCCTGGAGAAACTTGCGCTTAGTTTAGTTAGTTTTTAGTTGCTTAGTTTAAATCGTATATAAATGATAGACAGCAGCATGAACAAATAAATGGTGTCAATCCAATGGGTTTATTAGTAAAGATGGGTGTACAACAAGGATCGATATTAGGTCCCCTCCTCTTTTTAGTATATTTTAATGATCTACCCCATTTATTTAAAAGTTACCACAAATAGTGCTGTTTGCTGACGATATTGTTGTACTCACCGCTCGTTAGCGTCGTCAGGCTCCCGCTCCCTTGCGTCCCGGTCGCGGTCCCGCTCGCGCTCGCGCTCCCTCCTGCGCGAGCGCGAGGCCGAGCGGCGCCGCGAGCGCGAGCGCGTGCGACGTCGCGCGCCGCCTGCGCCGGCCGCTGTTATACATCACATGTTACACTTTACGTTCAGCATCACAAAAAAATGAAACAGAGAAGGATGAAATAAGAGTCTATGCACTTTTGCATTCTCTTATTTTATCCGTCACACAAAAGTCGTCTCCATCTTCGTACAAAAATTCTCATTCAGGTGCAGCATTTTTCTGACCCACTACATCGCCTAAACTAAAAATATTAGCTTTGATAGCCTGCAATCGGCGACTAGGGAAAACACTCGACGAAGTAACATGATGATGATCTAGGGCCATTGAATATATCGCATGAGATACTCACGCGGTCTGTCGGCCCCCCGGGCATCGTGGCGGGGCCTGTCGTCCCTCTCCCTCTGCTCCAGCCGGTACCTCTCCCTCTCCCTCTCGTTATCTTCTCGGCCGGAATGCTTGATGTTCACGTCGGCGCCGCCGCGTCTGGTGCCACCGAGTCCTCCGCCTGAAAATTATACGATATTTAAAATATACTTACTTGCGATAAGTTGTTCTAGAATGATTCATTCTTATCCTTCCGTATTTAATTCTTGTTTTAACTTATATCTTTAATTACTCTTTTACAAATTTTTTTTTTCCAAGACTCTGGAAGAAGGCTTACATTATACCGTTACGTAAAAATAACAATCCATCCTCGCTATCTCACTTTAAGCCTATTTCTATTCTCCCATTTCTATCTAAAGTTTCTGGCACTTAGTTCATAAACAATTAATATTTTTCTTGACGTGAAACTCTTTAATATCTTCTTTTCAATGTGGTTTCCGCTTAGGTCACAGTACTGTAACTGCACTTTTGAAAGTAACTGACGATTTCCGCTGGGCTATGGAGAATAAGTCTCTTAGTGTTCTTGTATTGCTTGACTTCAGTAGCGCCTTCAACTCAGTGGATTTCGACATTTTGCTAGGGATCCTCGATTCTATAAATTTCTCTTCTTCTACTTTAGCCTGGTTTAGTTCTTATCTTCGGGGACGCTCTCAGTGTGTTCGCCTAAACGACTTTCTCTGCCTGATGTAATTTCACTGAGGTTTTCCTCAGGGTAGCGTTCTCCCTCCTCTTCTTTTTTCAATTTTCATAAACATTTACCAGTGTGATCCTTTCCAGTTTCCATCTGTATGCAGATGACTTGCAGCTTTACCTTTATTTTATGGTAGCGGACTCCGCCATTGCTGCTATGAATCATGACCTGGCTTGTATCAGCGCCTGGGCTAAATCATTCGGATTGCAAACTAACCCAACGATATCTCAGGCCATGATCATAGGCAGTCGTTTGGTTCGTACTGCTGCTGTTGTTGCGTCTTTAATGCCTTTGTACCTCGATGGTGTTCGCATTCATTATACAGATACCGCTAAAGATGTGGATGTAATTATTGTTGATTGCAATCTGTCATTGCGCGTTAAAGTCAATGAGGTCAGCCGTAGGTTTATTTTTCTCTACATTCGCTGAAATGCCTTTGAAGACTAAAATTCTTTGGCACAAACCCTTATTCAGCCGCCTAGCATTCGCGATTTAAAGACCATTTCCCATTTCAAAAACAGGGTGAAAGAGAATTACCTGTCCTCTCAATTGTAATTGATGTATTTATTTATGGATATATATTTAAGCATTATGTATTTATTAATATTTACTTTTATGTGTAACTTATAATAGGTTAAGGCACACACACATATTTTACTCGTACTCTCTGACACACTATCGTCTACATTTCGTTCTCATATATCCTTTCGCAGGTCTACTGGCAGAAATTTCTTAAGAAATAAGCAGTACCTTTGTACTCAAATTTATATGTTGTATTTTCCCTGCCTTCTCTACTGTGTGTACATAAAATACTTTATTGCACAACAAAATTAGAACAACTCTGTAACAATTTATTTTTCATACTAAATAGACTTGCATTAATGTGATGAGTTCTAGGGTCTGCCTGCCTGGATATGTGGCCGGTTGTTGGCAAAAGGCTCGCCCCCATATCATCATCATCATCTGCCTAGCCTTTTCCCAACTATGTTGGGGTAGGCTTCCAGTATTACCGAATGCACCTGAATACCAGTATTTTACATGGAGCGACTACCTATCTGACCTCCATAACCCAGTTAGTACTGGGTAATACGATACCTCTTTGTAAGACTGGTTGTCAGACTTTCGGGTCACTGACTATCTGCAACGACTGTCAAAGATCTACAAATGACAGCCGGGACCAACGGCTTAACGTGCTTTCCGAGGCACGGAGGAAACTCGGTATGTAACGGGTGGTCACCCATCCACAGACCAACCTAGGCAAGCGCGGCTTAACCTAAAGATCTACCTGAGCGGCTGCTATTATTTAGCCACGAGCTGCTCGGCTCGCCCCCATATACATGGGACTAAAACAATGAGCGAAATATGGATATGTTAAGTTTGACGTGTAATCTTACCCAGTCTCCTCGGCAGCCATCCCTTGACGGTGCGAGCTCGTTCTACGTCGACGAGCACACGTTTGCCGTCGATCTTCTTGCCGTCAGCGTGTTTGTATGCAGCTGTAAACGAGTGAAGGTTGAGGGTGCGGTTGTAAGGGACAGAGGCACGTGGTTCATGCAGAGCAGCTGTTTGGTATATTTATTTTACTGTTAAATTACTGCTGGCTTTCTAGACCAACTAGAAGTACCACCGAAGCTGATATTTTGTGTCTTAATAGAAAATAGATTTCTTAAAAATATTAGTGTCTTACTTTTGGTAACAATTTTGAACGTGGAGCAGTGTGTTACATATAAATTCGAATTTGGTTTTCCAGAAATATACCAAAAAGGTGACAACTGCATTTTTTTTTAATAAAAAACCACGTGATTCTGTCTCTGGGCCTGTATTTTCCTTTGTGCACATCCAAAAAAAAAACAAATTACTTTAGTAATAAACAATATTACGGAAAACGATTTTTTTTTCACAACTGTCAGTCATTATCAACTTTGACCATGAAGGATTTGCACAAAAGAAGTTGTATTAGTCAAAATGGACGTTATAAGTATGATTTTATTACCTATAATCATGAGGGGTGGTGTTTGTCCAGTTTTAGACCATTGCAAATTATATATTATTGTTTAGTGTCCAAATAAAGCAGTTTTTGTGATTTCTGTCAATGTCGCAACTCTTACCATATATTCAGTACACACTTCTAGAAGCATAGAATTTTAAATGAATTTTCGTTGGTAATAAAAATAATGCATTTTGATTATATAGGTAGTGCAGTTTTGTATGAACCAGCAGTATTTTTTAATAACCGACGAAAATTTTCTCCCAATTCTAGAATAATGAATTAAATCTATGGTAGAAGTTTAATGTACACATGAAAACACATAAAGCTTCCATTTCCAGTATAACATGACCTCGCATTGTTTAGATTTCCAGAACAACGAGAGATCCGCATAAACTGGATTTGTATAGCTTGATTATTTACCGTGTGTACTATCTGTTTTTCTTTTTTTAGACACAAATACAATAGCTGTGTTATAAATAATACAACCTGTAAAAGATATTCACTTTGCCGCGGATTGACCAGTCCATACCGTCCAAGTTTACCCACTTTGCCCAAACTTACAAAATACTCTGGGCAAAGTCGTAAAACATAAATAATAGTAAAAATGGTTGTGTATACCTACTTTTAGTATACCTACCGACCGAGCCGAGCGACCATTATAATTGAAAAACTCTAAAATATCAAAAAAATTCATACCCACCAGATTTATACCTACCGTTTTGAAAATTTTACCACTTTTTTTTTACTTACATAAACTTCGCGCTTTTTTATTCCGTTTAACGACGATTCGTGGTTTTACCTGGTGCGCATTTACTTACTTTATCCGTTGCGCAAAAACGTTATTATAAAACTAAACACTTATTTCAATTAAAAAACTACGTGTATATGGCGGTCATTCAAAACTGAACTTAAAAAAACATCGACAACTACTATTATATTGGGCAATAGTTTTTTTTTTTTTTAACTTAGCGACTCGGCCAATTCGCGCCCGTCACCACAATGGCCCATCCGGGTACACATATGGGCCATTGTTGCCTATATTTTTTTTATGTATGTTGGCATCTTACCACATACAAACCTATGGCGTTAGCTCGAATTGGAGGTCTACGGCAAGTCTGGTCCGGAAAGAAAAATTACTTGTTAATCATGTACAAAAAGGTTCATGTATACCGCAGTGTGGACGCGCCTTTACACCGGACATTCTCGGAGGAGACCGTTGGTAATAGGCAAGCGGGACATTTGCCTCGGCTTTAAAAAAAAACTTTGACATTGACAGATAACTGACATTAATTAAAATACCGATGTCATTTAAACGAATAAAAAAAAGATGATATCCACTTTGTATTAATTTGTGCACCTTGTTAATTGAAACTAATAATTTAATGTTAAGTTAGCCAAATATAAAAATTGAGGATATTTATAAAAAAAAAGTCTAGCATGGTCTGGTAGATACAACAATGTCTTTTTTTAAATTAAAATATTATAAAATACTAGTTGTAGTTTACTTCAAAAAACTCTGAAAATAAATGTATATTTCATACAAATAAATCGGCATGAAAGATGAATATAAAATAAAAATAAAACTTGCATTTATTTTTCACAAAGAGGCTTGAGAACTTACTACAGCAAATAAGCCTATTTTTTATTTAAGAAAAACAAAGTTTGAGACAATCCCCTCCAAGAATGTCTCATATCTCTGCGCGAATATCGAAATACAGCACAGAGTATCACCATTATAACTTGATCTCTATGGTAAATAATTAAAAGTTCAGAAGAAAATAAAAATAAAAAAGTAATTGTTGGTTTGCAGTGATACGTTATAATGGTGATAATTTAAAAAATATAATTATGAACAGACTGACGTGTTAGTGGCGTGGCTTCATTTGTTACAATCGGACCCTCAAAATAAAGAATACAAAAAAAACCCATTAGTTTAATAATTAACAGCTGTTGCAGTCATAATTTTACCCTTAGTTACCTCATCTGCTTACTTTACTAGTTACCCCAATTCAGTTCTTACCCTAGCCCACTTTACTCATTACTTCACTTTTACTGTTACCCACTTTGCTCATTACCCCACTTTACCAATTACCCTTTTACCCCAGTTTGGTCCCACAGGCACACCACTAACATCGCCAGCTGCGCGCTCCACTATTATCAACAACACTCACAGTGCATGTCCCGTTCGTGCTCGTACTCTATGAACGCGTAGCCGCGGGGTTTGTTGCTGTCCTTGTTAAATATCATGCATATCTGTGGGAGAGAGAGAGACGGCGATATCAGTAACAAAAAATTAAAAATAAAACATTTTTGCAAAGCTGTCTTTTGTTCAGTTTATTTTACTACTGACTGATAAATCTGACGCTTAAGTAATTTTTCACTTTTTGGTGGTTTTCCCCGGTATGAAAACCGAATTCCAAAAAAAAACCAAGGTAATAAATTTAATTCCGGAAGTCAAAGTTTCCGGAAAAAAAAATTAAAAGTGACCGACTCCCAAAAATAAATTTATTTTGCAAAAAAGTTTTTAATTTCAGCTTTTTATTTGTGGTTGACAAAGATACAGGCTCTGCCTAGTTTGGGAGCCGCTGTTAAACCGATCACTTCTGTTATTTATTACCTATCCTCATGTCTGTAATTATAAGCGCAACTGCACAGCACGGACTCCTAGGATCGATTGCCGGTTTGGGCAAAAAGTGAGATTGGGTTTTTGCATGAGGAGAATTCCTCATGAAAAAACTTAATTCACTGGAATTCCCAGTAGAACCCCGGAGTTTGGAAGTTGGCGGTTAGATACCCGTGTCTCGGTGCGTACGTTAAGGTGTTGATCCAGCGCCTGATCTCTCACCGGTCGTGTCGGATTGCCGCCCCATCGGACTATGAGAGTGAGGGAACAGAGAGTGCGTCTGTGCCTGCGCACACGCCGCAACGTTATCTTACGCGCCAATAGGCCGCCGTGGCCGATGACGGCCAGGACTATAATAGGTGTGACGAAAGATTTTAAAATCCTCTTCCATAATGTGGGTACACTTTTACTATTTACAAAAAAGCCTTTATTTCGGTAATAAACTTAAGTTTAACAAAGTTTGAAGCCATTTTTCTCATAATTTTTCAATAGTGCCCGAAAACAGCTCGCATGTGTCATGGCGTCGGCATGACGTCACAGTTAAATAAAAATGACATTGTTTCTATAACAACGTCCCATAAATCACATAACCGTGACGTCATACGCTGTGATCGGTGTTTCAGTCAAAATGGCCGATTGCAGTATTTTAATGTTTTATTTTATTGAAAATCTTAATAATCTGTTATTTTTAAATAAAACTAAACCTGTGTTTACTTTTTTTTTAATATGACTTCTCCCCTGTCATCACTGAATCAGCGATTTTTTTATACTGTCGTCATGCCTATTATATCAAAGAACATCCTTACTTGCATCCTACGTGTGCATCCTTACTTAATAGTATAAAAGCGAAAGTGAGTTTGGTTTGTTTGTTACGTCTTCACGCCTTAATGGCTAAACCGATTTTGATGAATTTTGGTACAGAGATAGTTGTGACCCTGGAGACGGAAAAAGGATTTTTTTTTAAAGTGGGATATGAGGGAGAGAGAGGGATAAAAAGGGAAAACTTAGCATTGCTATTACAATCAATAAGGCGCAAAGGCAAAAACTACAGGTACCAGGTACCTGCAAATCAGGAAAGGGGAACTGTGTTACCCCGAATTTAACACGGCGAAGCCGCAGGCAAAAGCTAGTATTATTTAAATTAATTATGAACGGTACTCACTTTTTTAATAGCTCCATACCCTTCGAACTCTCTCCTTAGCTTAGATTCTGAAGTGTCGTAATTCTGTGGACAATATATATTTAAGATGTAGACATCTGTGTTAATTGCTTTGAAGATTGAAGAGCTGGCCAAGTCATAACTAAAAATTCTAGCTCGGTTCGATCTTGAGGTTAAACCAAGCTTGTCTAGATTGGTCCGTGATTACATACCGAGTTTCGGGTGTGGGTGAATCAAATGATATTCCCACCCGTATGCCAAATAGAAGCATTGGACGTGGTGTTGTAGACACCATCCCGTAATACAATACAACTCTGCCTTCAATGTGTTTAACCTCTCAAGGACCGCCATTTTAAACGTCAACTATCCGTCAAGCACCGCCGGGCGGGCTCTTATCGTAAGCGTAATCTGCTTTTAAGACTTATCTTTACTACAAATACAGTTTTAAATTGGTCGGGGTTTGGTGGCACTGTGCCAGCAGGGCTCAACGGTAATACTTGTTTACTGGCACGCTTTTGGGCCGCTGGGGCTCTAGAGGTTAATACAGGTGTAATTTTACAACTGGATACTTACAATTCTAGCCACAAACAAGGTCTTGAAGGGATCCATGGTGGCTCTAGCGTTAGTTGTGGGATCCCATAGCGCAATCTCTTGCTCCAACTTATACGCTGTCTGTTCTGCTCTCTCCCGGCGTCGTCTTTCCATGCGCTCCTCTCTGGTCTCCACACGAGTTGGAGGTGGAGTTTCTGAGGGGTGCTGTAAGTAGACAAAAACTTCTGAATGATTTGTATGAAGTATGGCACATAGAGTTTATAACCTGAATTTTCACATAGTATACTGTTAATATCAGTAGAACTACCCTTTTTATCAGTTGGTAAATCAACAAATAACTTCACCCACGCTGGGCGGAGCAGAGGGGAGTCAAAATTCAAAATTCAAAATCATTTATTTCAAGTAGGCCAGTTACAGGCACTTTTGAACTGTCGAAACATTGACAACAATAAAAATGAAGCTACAGTCCCAGTCACAAGGCATAATAACTGTGAAAGTACTGTAGTTGGGAGTGTCAGACTTTTACAGACTTAAACCCACACATGTTCCTTCTTTTACCTTGTATGTTACGGGGCCGCGGTATCTCTTTCGAACAACCTGCAACCCGGGCAGATAAAGGCCCTAGCATATTCCTCTCTACATTGGAACTACCCCCTGGAACAATTACCACACTCCACACAGGGAATGCCGCGAGTAAGAGCTTGTAGTTTTAAAGAAGAAGTAAAGTAGGTACCTATATTTTTAATGCTCCACATAGTATTAACACTTTTATCATTTCATTAACCAAATTAATTTTAAATGACACATCCAATATTTGTATACCTAGCGCAGGTGCACCATGTGTAACTATTCATTATTGCATGTTACATTTTAATATCTTTTTTTTTTTAAAGTAGTTTATTTAGATCATTGCACGAATATGAATAGCATATTTGTATTCAAATTCAAAGCATTTGTTTCAATTAGATCAATTAGGCACTTTTGAATGTCAAAACATAAAGATGAAACAAGAGTCCCAGTCTTAAGTCATAATAACTTGTAAAAGAACTGTAGTTACCAAAGAAGTTGCGGAACTATGTCTCCATAATATTATTACAAGATCATGATAACATCATTCATGACAAGACTTTACATAGCTAAGAAAGCACAGGATTTTTAGAGTAGTTACAGTTTTTGTTGTAAAAAACAAAGCATGCATAATGTGTATGCAGCGTATTTTGTTGGATACATTGTCATGTAAAGGTTGATCCAAAAAATATGTAGTTGTGTGTTAATCTATTATTCTAAAAGTAAATAAACTAATTTATATAGAACTACTGGGTTGGCTCTTTCTTTGGACAAAAAATTTGCATTGCCTTTCCATGTGGCTAGGGCCAGTATATATATGTATATAAGTATATAATATTTTACTAAATGTAGCTATTAATTTTGAAAAATGTTACACCACAGACTAAAAGAAAAACGAAATCTCAAAGAAAACCAGTTTCGAGAAAATTTCAGTCTTGTAAATATAGTTTGGTGTTTGCTTTAGGGAATGATTTTAGGGTTATTATGTCTTTTAATGTGATTAAATACTTTTCTACTGCTATTTGGCTTAGTTCATTAGAATTGTATTAATTACAGCAACCCAATGCTATTAAAATCACTTTTAACATTTATTTTGAGTTACTGCTTTTGAGCTCAGTCCGGCAGTACAGTGCTGTTTCTCCTCCTTTACATCCATCCAAAGGTTGTATTGAAAAGATCGCTTTTAGTGATGAGACCGCCCATTGTGTCACCCTATTTATAAGTTGTTTTACGTTATTCTTGTTATTTGTATGGTGTTCATAATAAAGAATATTCTATTTATATCTAGGGTATGCAGACCAGCCAGTATGCCCATGCATTATTCAGGGTTTGTGTCACATATAATAATTAAGACATTTTTTTTTATAATATGTAAAATCTAGCTTTTTTTATTACCATAATTCTTGTTAAATCTAATGCAATATAAATAAAATCGAGTGGCTAATCAGTCTACATACTTTATTATTAATCATTCAAATACTGACAAAGGCCTAACAGAAGTTGGACACCGTTTATTTTGGCTGGACACGCAATCAAAAAGTCTCATGTCTGGTTATAACCAGCACCTGACAATGCCAAATGTGACAATTCTGCTAGTCTTCTGAACTCATTTCTGGATGACAGCAGTGTGGAGGAGTACTTCGCTGCTTAACACTTTCACTGCCCAGAACTCAACATGAGTCCAAAATAATATGCTGAGTCCTGGGCAGCAAAAGTATTAAGTTAATAAATATCTATAAAATGTATGTTAAAAAGTTGTCAAAAAGTATTCTGAATAGTCTATTATTAGTAGTATTTAGTATATTTTTCCCGTTAATTATGTTAATTAGAGACAGAAATATTAATTCATTTAGTGCCTAAGTTCGATTATAAGAGCAGAATTCCCAGTTACGTTTAAATTAAATGAAAACCCTAATTTTAACATGATTTTATCGACCGAGACTGGCTTGAGAGTGCTATTTAAGCTAAAAGTGACAGGATCTATCAAATGTTTAGTTTTTTCTACTTTTCCTAAAATAAACTTATGTTTGCATTGGTGCATATTCCGCACGGTTATTATTACAATTAGTATGCAAAACATTCCCCCATGCATAATTAAATAGGGCATTACGGCATACGTATATTAAAAATTAACAAACTAACCTCAAAAATATTGAGGAATGCTCCGACTCCATCGTAACCCTTTTGTTTCTTCTCATGAGGAAGCTTTGCGGCAGGCGGCAAATATGGAATAGGATCCCTAGCCGCAAATAATGCTAATAAATTGGGAGGCAAAAACTGCGTCATTTTGCCAAGCCACTAATGTCCATTTATTTTAACACTCTAATACACACTTAAAACACATATTACATATTCTGATGACAAGTTCATATCCTAAATAATATATTTAAACACTATTTTACTGCACTGCAAACGAATTTTCACTTAATTTTATGAATTTGATAATTAAATCATAACACGCTTCCATCCGCCATTATTGATGGTAGCTGATTTCAGATTTGGTTTTTGGTATTGGTAGAATCTGCAGCTGGCAGCTTTTTGTATTTACGGTCAGTGTTACCAGCACGGAAATTTTAAAACTGCTGTGCATCACTATTTAGTTTAAAAAGCTGGTAACAGGCTTATTACGCGGACAGTGCTTAGAGTATATAGCCCATAGAGGGTGGACCAGCGGATATAGCGAATCACCGAACAAAACTCTGCCACTTCATTTTATTTGGGCCGAGGTAAACCATACAAGGTATACTAAAATTTGACGTTCACACATAGGTATATATGCATCCTGTAGCGTATAATAAATACCGACACGCTTAGTGGTAGGGCGAGCGGTGGCGGGAGCGCGCGCAGTCATATTAATGGACTGAGCGCTCACTCGCTTCTGGTCCGCCGTGCTAGTAAGACGTGCTCATTGGAGACAGACTGTTGTTTAATTTAACATACCTAACACCCTAATAGTGTAACCTGTACAAGTGGCGACCCTGCCAGGATTACATAAGTGTAAGGTATGTACCAAAATTCAAAACATATTGTGAATAAAGAGGTAAATCAGTGACTAATCAGTTTTTATTCATTGAGATGTTCCATGTAGCCCATAACTGGGTTTTAAAATGAATTAATTACTTACTTTTAATCTGGGTACGTAATTATTAAATTGTTACGTAATTATTGAAATAAAATAACGAATTTAAATATAATTTTGGTTATGACACAATAATTAAAACGATTGGCTTATTTAGCTTACGTATGCTATTATTTTAGAAACCAGCATTCTAATTAATTTACGTAATTTGTGTGCTTTGAGATCACAAAAGGAATATTTCAAGATAAATCTGATTTTGTTACTTGGTTGGTACCTAAATAGTCGTTATTGACTAATCGAAGTACCTGTACATCAAAATATACCACAAATGAAAGTCGGTGACAGAACAAAACTATCAAAGGTGTTAATTAATAATTTGAATGTCAGTGTTTTCGAAGTAGCTATTGTTACAATACACGATTTCATAAATATTATGAATAATAATAAATTATTTATTGGCATAAACAAGTTAATACATATTTGTGAATCACTGGTGCCTGTGGTGGGTATTGAAACACCTGTATCACCGGTCACCGGGTATTATATTATAAAATCTTATTCATTAGACAAACTTTATGAGAACTTATGGCTTACTTACCTGTATACAGTATAACACTAAATATGTTTTTCTTTTATATAATTTTTACATACACAACAATATAGTAATATAGTTACAATAACTTGATAAGTGTGAGTGTAACTGATATTAAATAACTCACTGTAGTTTATTATGTTATTTTACTTTTGTTCTGTCAACAAAAACGTGGTTATTAGAGGTAGTTCGATGAAAATCGGAACGGTACCTATAAAGGAAGTAATTCCTTAGAGAGGTAGTTTGGGTAACCAAACAGTACCTAAATGGTCTTGTAAAATAAGATCATGGGAAGTTCGATGAAAATCGGAACGGTACCTATAAAGGAAGTCATTCCTTATAGAGGTAGTTTGGGTAACCAAACAGTACCTAAATGGTCTTGTAAAATAAGATCAAGGGAAGTTCGATGAAAATCGGAACGGTACCTATAAAGGAAGTAATTCCTTAGAGAGGTAGTTTGGGTAACCAAACAGTACCTAAATGGTCTTGTAAAATAAGATCAAGGGAAGTTCGATGAAAATCGGAACGGTACCTATAAAGGAAATAATTCCTTAGAGAGGTAGTTTGGGTAACCAAACAGTACCTAAATGATCTTGTGAAATAAGATCAAGGGAAGTTCGATGAAAATCGGAACGGTACCTATAATGGAAGTAATTCCGTCGAAAAAAAAAAAAAAAAAAAAAAAAAAAAAAAAACAAACAATGTCGACGGTCCCTGCGTGCATGAGGACATGTCGAAAATGGCATTTTATTATTGTATCATCGGCTTTAGATTATAAATTATCTATGCCTACATGCTGAACTTGTTTTTATTCAATAAAGCAAACTAACAACCTTGCACAATTCAACTTACTTACAAATAAGCAGTAGAGGTACTCATTATAGATGGTTGTTAACACAGAACTGATTCACTCTGTTCCCCCCGTACTAGTATAAACTGTATTACGGTGGAACAGTTTTCCTCGCTATGTTATTTTATTTATGGTAGCAGACTTGTGACAAAATAATTACTTTTTAGTTGAAATAATTAATACATACGATTTTTATTTAACTTATTTACCGTGTTTTAGAAATCGTATAAGACGTATAAAAAGTATTATAAATACAACGAATAAGTGTCGTATAAATGGTCATCTATAAGTTTTTCAAAAAAAAAAAAAAAACGTGGAAAAATAAAATACCTATGTACGTAGGAACCGTCGAAATACACCTACCGCCACTAGACTCGAGCGTGCGCCTGAGTTGTACTTGATCGCTACTAATGTAGCAACGTCAAAAAAAAAAAAAAAAAAAACGGAACGGATTGCGATGTTCGCATCTGTGTACATATGATATGAGAGCCAATCGAGCTATCATTAGGGAAAAGCATCCTTTGCCCACTATGGAACGAAGCGACGAGGCCGAACATAGCACAGGCTTACAAAATATGTCTTACGGGTTTTAAAAGATAACAATGTTCTGCTAAACGAATCAAAACGCGCTTAATAAAAACCCTTTAAAATAAAAGCTCTGGATTGTTCAAACTGAATTATACACAAATTTAACGTTATTCATTTTGAAACTTTCATGCATTAGAAAAAAGGAAAATTAATGACTGAATTAACGTTTTAAATAATGCGCTAGGCATGTGAACGTCGTGGGAATTTAAAAATGTACTTTGTTTATTGTATTTGCCTTTGAAAACATGGCGTCGGTAATTACTAAGCGAAGGCTATGTTTTTATCAAAGTAAAGTAAGATGGCTGATTGTCTAGTCAATAAACTGTTTTAGTTGACATAAAATCACGCGTATAATCTCTGGAGGGTTAAGCAGAGGTCAAACTCAAAGCATTTATTACGATTAGACCTTTACAGGCATATTTAATGTCATGAAAATAAAAAGGATTGTGCTACAGTCCCAATCACGAGACATAGTAGCTTGTGAAAAAATTAAATACTGTAGTTGCCATTCCAAAGCGCAGATCTCTGTGGAGATGAATGGGCAGAGGGCTCCGTGAACGCTCTTTTAAATCATAATATTTTTACAAAATCATGGATATATCATTCATGTTGAGATTATGCATACATGTGAGAACGATGTACAAAAACGAGCACATTAAGAGCGTCCAGAGTAAAAGCAAAAACAAGAGTTTAATAGATGAATGAACGAATTAATTTAAACAAAACCGTGGCGGCTAATAGTCGACTGTCAGTGCCCGTTCATAAACATGACGGCAGCCCCGTTCAACCATTTTGAAGGGAACTAAATGACCCGATACTGATAGAATCGTTGCGAGTGCCAACAGTAATTGGAAGGTACAAAGCTTCTTAGGGCTAGTATATTATGTAGGAAAATGGATCCCTTATTCAGCTTCATAGACCGAATCCTTGCGCGAACTTTTAAGACTAAAACTAGGCAAAGATACGGATATCATCTCTTATTGGCACGATACACAAACACAAGCTTTTGATGATGATAATAGGGTAGATGACACCACCAATCATTTGACATACTTTTATGAGCTGTCACAACGCGATTCCCCCATAGATTTTGTATGGGACTCGCAAACGATGACGTCACTAAGTTGTCAAGTCAATGACGCAACTATTTATTGATTTAAAAGCAACTAAAAATCGAATTTTAAAGTTATTTTGAAATTAATGCAGTTCTCAGGTCTAGAATAACGTGTTCTTTCAGAAAAATTGTGTCTTTAAATTATTGGTTAATGGTGTCAGCTACCCAATTATTTATACTTGGTAGTTGATCAATATCATCCTGTAGCAATTACTTTGCGTGAATAAAGGCAAGCCTGTGAGGGAGATTCAGAGCTAAAGTTAGTCAGGAATGAAATATAGAACAATAGTTGGGCGAATTGTATATCCATTAAATTGGACAAATTGGCTATCCATTAAATTGGACGCATTGGCTATCCATTAAATTGGACGCATGGCTATCCATTGGCGCATTCTTGTGGCCAAAGCCACCCGGGCATTGTAGCCATGAAAATGAGACTACGTTCCAAAGTGGACAGTGATGGTGAACATTGTAGAGATTACTTTGGATAAGCCAAACCAAAAAGGTGAACTGACATCCAAATTCAAATTAGGTCACAATTGCATAGGCGTTTCACAGGGCAATATTTTAGGCCCACCCTTTTTTATATATATCAATGACCTGACAAAAGTAACTGATGATCCTTGCGTAGTCTTTGCAGACGATATGTCCGTAACCATTCCTAAAAATGAAGTAAACTTTAAATGAGGAAATCAATAGTAATGTGAGCAAAGTAATAACTAAGAAAAAAAAAAAGAAACTTTAACCTCTAGAGCCCCAGCGGCACAAAAACGTGCCAGTAAACAAGTATTACCGTTGAGCCCCGCTGGCACAAATTCGTGCCACCAAACCTCGATCGATTGAAAACTGTATTTGTAGTAAAGACAAGTCTTAAAATCAGATTACACATACGATAAGAATCCGCCCGGCGGTGCTTGACGGATAGTTGACGTAAATAATGGGGGTCCTTGAGAGGTTAAACCCAACATAGAAAAACCTAATATGTCCAATTTTGTAACAATAATTGGAATAAAATAAATTTGAACATCAATTATAAAGATAAAAGTATACAACAATCAGATAGTATGACTTTTCTTGGGACAGATCTAGATCATAAATGTTCCTGGATTAGTCATATTGACAAGATATGTGAAAAGCTCAGTAAAAAAAGAGGGGGAAAGAAAAGGGAATGTTTAGCTTTGCTATTACAATAAATAAGGCGCAAGGGTAAACACTAGTATGTGTGTGGCAGCTGTATGTAGCATGGTCGCGAGTGTCCAGTGCCCGAAATCTATATTTATCAGCACCAAATGGAAAGACATTCAATATAGTTTACAGTAGCGTCCTAAAATAATGCTGTTACTCACATTTATTATTCAAGTACAAATATTATTAGTAAATTAAAGTACATATATTAGGCTAGTAGTAGATATAAACAAATGAAAACCTTTAACATAGACTCTGCACACTCCAAGCTTAAAGAGGTATTTTCTTGGTTAGGTGCACCCGTAAGCGTTACCGCTGATCATGGTCGGCAGTTTGTTAGTTCAATTTGAAAGTTTTTGTAAAGAATTTGGTATCCAGTTGTTCCAAACAGAAATTTCCAAATGTCGAAGTTAAGAGGCAGAACTGTTTGATTCTTTATAAGCAATTTATTGTGAATGAGTGGACATTGTTGGCCTTGTAGATTCTTAGACGCTTGTTAACTTATTATTTTATTTTGCGTTTTATAAAGCAAGCAATGACTTATTGCCTGGCCTACGCTGTCCTCTCATATCTAAGTACTAACGCTGTAACAACCACATTGTAAAACCAAATGATTTTAAAAGAGTGACTATGGAGTTTCTTGCCGGTTCTTCTCCATAGGAAACGACCAACCCGAACCGTGCACCTTTTCTCGAATGTTATTTATAAGTGCCCATGTAGGCCAATGTGACATAAAAATATTTTGATTTTGACTAAAAACATAGAAAAAAAGAAAAGAAAATGCAGATAGCAACAGGAAAGCAACAGAATCTAGGAAAGATATTGGGAAAAAAGTATATGTTGAGAATACAATAAAGAAAACAAGTTATCCACCACATTCAAGGATACGACACACATTGGTGAATAAATAGTGGACAGCGGACCAAATAAGGATAATAAGCTTTCAGAAAATAGCGATACCGCCTGTAACAACGTGTGTGACGAAAATGAATAAGTGATTGTTTAACGGAATATTATTAAAATTATTTGATGATTATTCTTGAAATAAACTCATTTGTATGTTATTATATTTATACGAAATTATGCTATTTTTAAAATTTTGTAAAAGGTAGATGTAGCGTATAATAAATACCGACACGCTTAGTGGTAGGGCGAGCGGTGGCGGGAGCGCGCGCAGTCATATTAATGGACTGAGCGCTCACTCGCTTCTGGTCCGCCGTGCTAGTAAGACGTGCTCATTGGAGACAGACTGTTGTTTAATTTAACATACCTAACACCCTAATAGTGTAACCTGTACACATCCTTTTGCTACAAAATCAACTACATAACAAAGAAGCTCATACCCGTTGAGAATAGCATGAATATATTATACAACGAATCTTGTCCTACAATAACAAACTAAGTACTATGGAACCAAGTTTGTGGCTTTTAAGAGAGTTTCTGTAGGCTATCCAAAGCTCTGTCGCACAGCGCTGTTTTTTTTCAAATCAGTCTCTGCTCATTTAAGCCCCAGTAACCACTGAAAGGCTTAGGTTCACATATCAAATATGCTGTCATATATGATATGTGACCCTAGGCGCGTCATTCTTTTTTCAATTTTCCAAATCAACTGCGCGGATATTTACGCAATGGCGTGGTCGTATTCAGCCTAAAATGATTTCTCACTAGAAATTAGTAATTTCAGTTTCATTTTATAAACATATTGCAATTATTTCATAATTATTGCAATATGTTAATGTTAGAATGAATATATGGGCTAGTAGAGAAAGAAAGTGTATATTTGGAAAAACCTATTATTTAATTTATTAATACAACACAACTTACTGCAAAACAACGCTACCGCTATTGTAAGAGAGAGACCATAGTCAAACCACAGACTAAGTACTCATACATAATAGTAATGCTACATTTAATGTATTACATTCGGTTTTAATGTACTCTTTCGGCATACTCAAATGGACTCAGATTGAATTCGATGCCCTATATAGGAGAGTCCGTACACTGCTGACTGCAAATCGGATGCATCACCCATGATCATCGGTGATGACATTGTACATCCCATGGAAATGTGGGGGTCGAGGCTTCTTAATCGCGAAGACCCTACATAAACGAGAGGTGTGCAGTCTCAGGGAATATTTTTTAAAAACTGAGATGGATATGCACCGAGATGTGGTCGCAGTGGACTCAAGGGACTCCTCACCCCGCTGTCCATGACTAAAGAGGACTGGTGCAAACCTGTGGTTCTTACTACCGATGACCGCAACAAAGTATGGCAAGGCAAGGAGCTTAACGGGCGCATTTACTGGGCTCTTCATGGGCCCAATGTAGATTTTATAGCGTCCGTGGCTGGATCCTGGCTTCAACTCAGCGACCTTTTTGGGGAAACTGAAGGTTTTGTACTTACTTATGTGTGATTTTGGACGAAGTTATGTTGACGAACAACTAAGTACTGGAAATATATTATGAAGGACGGGAAGATTGACGTGTCTCGGGCATGCCACCGTCCGGGTGAGTCCATCAGACATTATTTCTGATTGTTCTCGTCTAGCTAACGGCGAGTACTTGCGTGGGCACACAAGTAGCAAGGATTATTCATCAGCAACTTGTCTTGAAATATAACCTTGTGGAATCTGAGGTACCGTAGGTACTACTTACATCCAAAGGTTGTCTGGAAGATATCGCTATTAGCGATAAGACCGCCATTGTAACCATAGATTTAGCACTTTTTTATAAAACAGTTTGTTTTTTCAATTTTTGGTGTGCAATAAAGTATATTCTATTCTATGTGCCCGACCCAGTTCTCGAGAAAGACCATGTCACGCTGTACTGGGATCGGTCTATCATTAGACAGGACTATTAATAAGTCTGACATAGTGGTGATAGACCGATCAGCGCGCCGCGTAATGATAATCGATGTTACCATCCCGCATGACGAGAACCTCGCGCCATCATTGTGCAGTTTGTCGTAACGGCCAATGGCTTGATTGCCTAGAGCCTCGACGAACATCAGCTGTCGAAGCTCTCCTTAGGCGGTTGGGTTAACGGCCTGATTCAGAAGGCAGTACTCATCGATACGGCTCGTATTGTGAGGAGGTTCCTGTCTCTGGAGCCCTAACCACTGGTAGCTTGGACCCTGTTCCCGATACCGGAGGGCTAAAATTTTTTGCACTTTTTAAAAATGTTTCTTTTTTATTTTCTTTGTTTTTAATAATCAATATTTAAAAATTATAGCAACCCCAAGAGGTACGTCGCGACCAATAAGAGCGTCCCGCGGTCGCGTTCCGCTACGTTACCAATAAGAGGGATTCGCGCGCTCTTTTCCCGCGTTCACGCACGGCGCGCAAGCACCGGGCGTCAGTGATGCCAGATGGGGGGGATTCCCCCCAAATTTGGGGGTTTTTTATAGTGATGGGGGGACAATTGGGGTGGGATATTTTTGGGGGGATATTTGGAGGGAAAAATCTAGATTTGGAGGGAATTGGGGGATTTTTTTTAATATTAACAAAACCTTAATCTAGGAAAACCACGACTAGCCGTGATGATTAAATGATGATTAAAAATAAATTAACTGAACGATGCTGCGCACGATGATAGCCGAGTGGCCCCGAAGTTGCCGCGCCCCTCGCCCCTCGCGTATCGTTTGCATCCACGCCACGACCACGTTCACGTTTCGATAGAGTACTATTTTATAGATCGGATCTTAACGATTTGAATAGTGATAAATCTTAACCAATTGGTGTTTGAAGATTATGGCACTATCAAAACAAAAATATGCCAGAAGATATAGAAATGAGTGGGAAAGCGACTCAATATTTAAAGGTTCGTATTTCAGTATGTAGCAATTATAACCTATATGAAATCCATCTCACAAACGTTTTATATTTGTATACTTATTTGTAGCTCTGAATAAGGTACTACTTGGACCAACGATTTACACGATATCATGTATGTATATAATTATGTCTCAAAGAGATATAAAAATACTTAATGAGTATAAATGTCTAATAATAACTTTATTTGGGATTGGTTCGGTTATTAATTAGTAGGTACCTACCTACCTAATATCAAATAAAAATATGAGGGCCTGGTGTTTTAAAGCATGGCATGGTAAAAATACTTTTACAAATCTTTTGATTTGTAAAAGTATTTTGATTTTGTTTTATAAGGGTGTGTGTATTCAGTTTGCAGCTTGTGTGCATGAGCTCGGTTGATGCACGATTTGAATGTGTTGTCATTGCTGGGTTGCCATTTATTATATTATTCCCATTTTCAGGATGGTTGACAGTTTGCATTGGTGACGATACAAAAGCGTGGTGCAAGGCCTGCAAGTGCACGTTGATCGCCCACAAGAAGGATTTGGTAGAACATTCCAAAACCAAAAAACATGACCAATCTTTAAAAAGATCTAATATCGTCGGTCAGTCTAGTAAAATGCCTGATTTTTTTGCAAAACCAATAATAGAGCCACGAAAGGTTGCAGAATTAAAAATTGCTGCATATGTTGCTGAACATTCCAGTATTAAATCTGTGGATCATCTGGGAACGCTCATAAAAGATTTAGATCCAGCTTCTCTAGTTTTGAAAGACCTGAAGTTACACAGGTCTAAATGCACCGCTTTAATTAGAAATGTTATTTCTCCTTGTTTATTGGAAGATTTATTAGAAGAAGTTGGCTGCAACTTTTATTCAATGATAATCGATGAAACCACTACTGTTGACACTAAGAAAGTAATGTGTCTGATTATAAGATTTTTCAGTGAAAAAAAAAATAAAATTATTTCTCAGTTCTACAGATTACTAGAGATAGAATCTGCAGATGCTACATCATTGGTTAACGTGTTTAAAGCGCAGCTGACTGCTGATGGCCTCAACACAGACAAACTTCTGGGTATAGGTGTTGATGGTGCGAATGTCATGGTTGGTGAACACCACTCCTTCTCCTCTATTTTGAAGGAAGGAAATCCAGAACTAATTACTATAAAGTGTGTTTGTCATTCATTGCATTTGGCAGCTGAATATGCATTCAAAACGCTTCCTCGCTTTTTGGATTTTCTTATTAAAGAATGCCACAACTGGTTTGCAAGCAGTACAAAAAGACAGATTGATTACAAGCAAACATACGCATTATTATATGAAGGAAAAACTCCGTTAAAAATAAACAAATTAGCTGGCACTAGATGGCTATCCAGATACGAGGCTCTCATTAAAATTTTAGAGCAATGGGATGGATTAAAATTGCATTTTGACATAGCGAAGTCTAAAGAACGCTGTTACACTGCGGACCAATTGAGCACCATGCTCAAAAGTAAGACAAATTTGTTATATATGACTTTTCTTGGGACTTATCTCAAACCTATCACCATGGCAAATAAAATATTTCAAGCTACTGATGCAGACCCTTTAAAGTTGTTTGAAGAAATTAATAATTTATTATTGATATATTTAACCATTTTAATACCTCCAGCGCAACTGGAAAAAGCGGACAAAAATAATTTATGTAACTATGATTTTGAAAAGTTTATTATGGACTCGTCGTACATGAGTTTTGGGTATGCATTTAGTGAAAAGTCTGAAGGTATAAGAGACCATGAAATCAAAGAGGTCAAGCAACGATGCAGAGAATTCCTTATAGAAATATGTAAGCAAATACAGAGGAGACTACCAAATAACATGAAAACTTTAGAAAATTGTAAGCTAATGAGCCCGAACAATGCCACATCTCAAATAAAACCAGATATTACCAATTTAGCTAAATCTTTTAAGACCATCTGCAATGATGTCGACTCAGTGGTACAAGAATGGAATGCTTTGCATCGTACAACCTGGAATTCCACGCAAAACACTGAAGAGTTCTGGGTTGAAGTTTATAATTTCAAAAACGCAGTCGGTGATAGAACTTACGGACATGTTAGCAAATTGGCATTGGGAATTTTGTCGTTGCCTTTTTCAAACGCAGTTGTGGAAAGAGCCTTCTCCCAAGTTGGTATTATTAAAGACAAACTTCGTAATAGATTGGCCATTCACACTGCTGAATCCATCTTGAGAATAAGATACACAATGGTAGAAGGATGTATTCATTTTAAACCAAGTTTCAAGATGTTAAACAGATTTAACTCAGAGAAAATGTACAAAACTGCAGACGACGTGTGTGAAGATGCTGATTCAGTAATGGAAGCTATAGCTGAAATAGTATAAAATTGGAAGCTATTGCTGAATTGGTCAAGCCCCAAGCGTACACATCCATGCGTCCTATGGACATATCCGTCAAGCCCCATGTAATAGTATAAAATTGTATCATTTATAAATAAAAAAATATTTTGCCAATTGTGGGGGTTTTTTTCTATAAAACCCAAATTTTGGGGGAATTTCGAGGAACATTTGGGGGGAACGCGAGATGGTCATCTGGCAACACTGCCGGGCGTCTGCGCGGCAGTCCGTTGCTTACGCGCAGGGGGGGGGGACAGTTGCCTACATCAAGCTTGGCGATAAATGAAGCAGCGCTCTCTATATTTTAGAGGGATGAAACGTGTGTTTAGTTTTATCTAGTCAGCAATAGATGTCTCTGTATCAACCTAAAAACAACATTTTTAATTTTTAAACTAATTTAATGTTAGTTTAAATATATTCAACTCTTCATATAATCAATCATTTATGTTGATGTATATAATATCTTAAAATAATTTAATATTACGGAAATAATAGCAACACTGCCCTAATATTCGCTTGTCTCAACATCTGATTTTAATGTCAATGACAAACGTAAAATGGTCGCCATAGCCTGCGCACACGCTTGATATTTGCATTTAGCCAGTATTTCCCCGTACCGAACTTTGTTCGTACTTTCTTGATGTGAATATTTGATTTCCTAAATATTGGTATTTTTATAAAAAATATTCCGCAAGAAAATTTGAACAAAATAGTTCGGTACTGGGAAATACAAGGCTCTTAGAAATAATCATCTAATTTTAATTACATTAGTGTGTATAGGGATGTAGGTAAACGTGTGTGTGTGTGAGTGTGTGATTGATCGGTAGTTCTAGCTCAGAAATGGAGATGGCGCTTCAAACATGTCATGGCTAAAAGTCAGGAGAGAGGGCACTCCAGGGGGGGGACAGTTGCCTACATCAAGCTTGGCGATAAATGAAGCAGTGCCATCTATATTTTAGAGGTATGAAACGTATGTTTAGTTTTATCTAGTCAGCAATAGATGTCTCTGTAGTAAAATTCTAAAACAACATGTTTAATTTTTAAACTAATTTAATGTTAGTTTAAATATATTCAACTCTTCATATAATCAATTGATTATGTTGATGTATATAATATCTTAAATTAATTTAATATTACGGAAATAATAGCAACACTGCCCTAATATTCGCTTGTCTCAACATCTCATTTTAATGTCAATGACAATGACTTATGACATGACACCAAAGAGTACTATAAGTATACAGGTACATGACACACGTAAAATGGTCGCCATAGCCTGCGCACACGCTTGACTATGTTTTGCGGTTGTTTTATGTGTATATCCTAGTTTTTGTGATAATATCTTCGTTATAAACGTCGAGTCGAGATTACTCCTCCGTTTCAGTACCAAGATAATCATCCAGAAACTGTGTTTTACTTCGCGCTAAAGACGCTATTTTGTGTTGTGTTGTGACTGCAGTGAATGTTCATCTGTTCATCGTTGCTACAACAATGCCATACCGGTGTACACTCGGATGTAAAAGCACAGGTAAATTCAAATCTATTTATGGGTCAGTGGGTAGTCTGGGACAAGTTAAAAACCGGCAGTGTTTCTTGTTTAAAAACATTAAATTTTTCAACATTTTGTATCTATCCTACCTACCATACAATTTCATATTTCTCGATTTTATGGTACGGTACATTATTTAAGTATCTCATTATCTGTTAGTCAGAAATGAAATTAAGATACCTAGGGCCAGTTTCACAGGTTCCTGATAAGTTCTGGTTAAATTATCTGGCAGATAATTTCATACAAATTCTGTTCCATTTTTGAATATATCTTTTTTTTTTTTTTGGCAGATAGCGTCTATCCGCAATCGGTGAAACTGGCCATTAATCTATTTATTGATTACTAGCTGTACCTCGCGTTTTCACCCACGTAATGTTAAGTTTTTGGTTACTGCTCCGCTCCCGTGGGACATAACGTGATGGTATATAGCCTATGTCACTCAAAGTCAAAGTCAAAACCATTTATTTCAATTAGACCATTACAGGCACTTTTGAATGTCAAGAAACAAAACTAATCTACAGTCCCGGTCACAAGGCATAATAACTTGTGAAAGTACTGTAGTTGCCCATTCCAAAGCGTTGATCTCTATGGAGAAGAATGGGCAAGAAAGTCCATGGACACTCTTTTAAATTATAATATTTTTACAAAATTGGGAACACTCGGGAACAAATCAGCTTTCTATCAGTGAAAGAATTTTTAAATCAGACCAGTACTTCCCGAGATTACCTCCTACAAACAAAAAATAAAAAAAGACTACCTCTTTATTATATTAGTATAGATAATTTATAATATTATCAACATGAAGATTGAAAGAAGGTTTTTTCTATATATAATAATCAAAATTTTTGTTTGTTTCAGATGTGCCTTTGCATGTCTTTCCAAATCCAAACAAGTTTCCTGATCGTTTTAAAACTTGGGTGAATCTTGTTGGAGGAAAGCTTGAAGCACCATCTGACTATGAATTTTATAAGAAGCAGCGGTTATGTGACATCCATTTTTCTATTGACCACAAAAATCGCTTTAAACGCCTAAATGCATTGGCAGTACCAAATCTTTATTTACCAGGTGAGTTAATAGTTTATAAACTAGTGTAATCATTAATTATAACTACTAGATTGCAGCAATCAAATTATCAACTATTTAATGAACTGTAGTGTGTAATGTAATCACAACTACATGTAGCTAGCTACTTTTAATCGTAATTTGTAATCAAATTAAAAAATTGTAGTTGATTACGGCCTACACTGCATATATGCAATATTTTTAACATTATATCATAAACAAAATTTTGATAAATATTTCCACTAAATGTATAATGCAGTCCTCTTGTTTCTTAAGTAATTTTTTATGGATTATAATATCACACATTATCAGCACATTATAATATCTAGATTACCAAAACAATTATTATAATATTGATATTGATATTTCAGAGGTATCTGGAAGTCTCCTGGGGGAGACTACTGATGATGATCAGCCTACTGCTACTCAGCCTACTATTGATGTATCAGGTATGTAATTTTGTTAGAACACAGTTATAGATGAACTGTTTTATAAGGGAAACAGCTAGTCTGTTAGGTTTTTGGTTACTGCTCCGCTCCCGTGGAACATAGCGTAATGGTTTATAGCCAGTATGTCACTCAGAAATAAAACAGCTTTCTATCAGTGAAAGAACTTTTGAAATCGGACCTGTACTTCCTGAGATTACCTCTCTACAAACAAAAAAACAAACAACCTCTTTTTTATATTAGCATAGATTAGTTTTTGCCCGCAGCTTCGCTCACGTACATAAATTATAGCCTATGTCACTGAGGGAAAAAGCAGCTTTCCATTGGTGAAAAAAAAAATTGCAATCGAACCAGTACTTCCAGAGATTACCTCCTACAAACAAAGAAATTTAAAAAAATACTTTACTTCTTTATTATATTAGTGTAGATGGATAAATTGTTGACTTGGTTGAATGGAGACCCTACTACTTAATTTGTAAATAAAAATATAACTATTCTAGCAAGTGCCAAAACAGAATTATTATAATATTGATATTTCAGAGGTATCTGGAAGTCTCCCGATGGAGACTGTAGTGTATGTAGATAAACTTATGATTTGTCTCGAGCGCATACGTCACAAGGCGAGAGCTGAGTGGGAGTCAGTCGTTGTCCGAACGTCAGCCCGTGAGCACGTGGTGGTGCGTTGCCGAGCCAAACACCAGATTAAAGTGTAGCCACTACATTTGGCGACGAGGATGGGATTACTTGGTTATTTTATTAGTAATTAGTAACTATTGCTAAAGTGATCATAATTGAGGTTAATTGTAAAAAAATACATAAAAAGTGATTAGTGGATTTTCGAAGTGTGAAGTGTGAAGTGGATCCTCGAAGGGTAAGGCAGAGGTGTACCTAACAAGTAACTTTTTAGATTCCGCCGGCTACGTTAAGTCGGAAGATGTGTGATTCTGTTATTTTGACAAAACATCATTCTTATATTTCTCGAAGAGAAAGGCAGAGGTGTTTGATTGGTGGTTATTTTGAATTAATTTCAAACACAATCAAGCAAGTAAGCTGGCTTAGTGCCTGGTCATTTAATTGACACAAAAGAAATGACAAAGTTATTTTGCATTTTCATAAAGCAGTATACTTAAACATTTATACTGATCATTTAATTGATATCAACATAATGAGATAGAAGCAGCATAGCTGGTCATACAATTGACAACGTTTGACATTATTCAGAGGAAATAATATATCCTCAACAGCATTATAAATTGTATATAATGGTCATTAAATTGACGTGATAAAAGAGCAGATATTTCTGATCATTAAATTGATATTGAACTAACAATAAACTGGCTGGTTCCAGATATAACATTAACATGTCGTAACTGATGCTTGAGAAGTTCGACTGCGAAGGAGAACCTTCGGTTGGAGCCAGACGTTATTTATCTCGATGTTTCTGGTATTGTAAGTGCAAGAAGAAAAGGGCAAGCTTAATGGATTTTGGCGGTTTAGAACTGCAACAAATATTTTATAATATTCCTGATGTATCTGCCACAGATGGAGCAGACGTCTTCCAGATTGCAATCGATGAACTTGATACTTACTTTACTCCCAAACAGAGCAAAGTTTATGAAAGACATTAGGCCTTTACGGGGCTGTTCGTTAATTCAAGAATTACTCTTGAATTATAGTGAAGTAAAAGTTAACGTTTTCATGCTGCGTTGAGGGTTGATAGAGAAGAAGTTATAGATCAACGGCTTATCGTTGCAAATTGTGGATGTCAATAAGTAGAAATCCATCAGTCAGTGTACACTGAAGATAATCCTCTATGTTCTCTGATGTAGCTATAAAGTCGCAGTTTATATTGCTGTTTGTTGCTCGTATTTGCCACCTGACTGTGTGCCAGTATTATTTCATAATTATGGCTCGTTTAGCTTATACTCGTACAAAAGGTCTGTGGGATGCGGTCACTTTAGCTACACAGTGCGCTGTGAAAGGTACTCTAGTCAGGTTCATTTATAGAACTTGTATGTCTGTAGTTTCCATATGAATATTAGTAGTCATCAAGTTTGTGTTAACAATAAGAGTGAAACTAGAGTGTCCATGGAGTTTTTGTCCATTCCTCTTTAAAGAGAACTACGCTTTGGAACGTTTAGTGACTTGAGTTAGTGACTTGATCAAGTGGTGGTTTTAAATAATACCAACAAATTACATATTATAGAAAGAGTCTCTCATACATGAAAGGAGGAAGGAAATATAAATAATTAAATATAATAATCACATAAATAATAAACAAGATATGTAAATACTATTTAACAATTTTGCAATTTTTAAATTGGAATAAGTTTGATATAGTGAAGAGGCCTGCTTATTAACGAATAAATAAATTAGTTCACAGGGTACTGAGTTGCAAGTAGGTACTAACTTTAATGTGGGACTAATGTAAATGTAATATACTATATTAATTATTATACTATATTAATTAGTATGACATTTATAAAAAAGTAAATAATTAGTTAAACTTATCAAATATATACATATAAGTTTTATGTAACAACAACACACCTTAATGTATGTTGTTTGTATTAAATTTATCCAGAGTGGTGATGGCCTAGTCCGACCAAGGTCGTGGGTTCGAAACCAGGCAGGCTTTATGTGTTGTCACTCATCACCAATGCTCTTTAAACGGTAAAGGAAAACCTCGCGAGGAAACCGCCATATCCTAGAACCAATGCTACAAAGGCATGCGACATATACCATACACTGTTTTAGTACGGTAGATTACGAGCATCATAAATTGGGCGCATTGGCTATCCATTAAATTGGGTGCAATGGCTATCCATTAAATTGGGCGCATTGGCTATCCATGAAATTGGACGCATTGGCTATCCATTAAATTGGACGCATTGGCTATCCATTAAATTGGGTGCAATGGCTATCCATTAAATTGGGCGCATTGGCTATCCATTAAATTGGGAGCAATGGCTATCCATTAAATTGGGAGCAATGGCTATCCATTAAATTGGGAGCATTGGCTATCCATTAAATTGGACGCATTGGCTATCCATTAAATTGGACGCATTGGCTATCCATTAAATTGGACGCATTGGCTATCCATTAAATTGGGAGCATTGGCTATCCATTAAATTGGACGCATGGCTATCCATTCGCGCATTCTTGTGGCTCGGAAGTTCGAATTTTACCAGTTTAAAATAGTAAGTGCGGAAATAAAAATATATCAACGAACAGAGTTTAACGCAAAAATAGGAGAGCTTCAGGATACAAATGAAAAGTGTATAAAGTATTGGATAAAAATTACTAGACATCAAATTGTCTCATCATTTCAGGCTTATAAGCCTAGTATACCACCACCGTAGACATTTGATTTTCAAGCAGAAAAAAAAAAGTAATAGAGATATTTTCCAAATTAGTTAGAGGCCACTGAAAAATAATATCGAAAAAAAAATAACTAAAAAGTAAAAAGGAGGAGAAGAAGAAGGAAAAGCAAAAGGAGATTTTCTATAACTCCCAGGAGTAGGAAAGTGTTATGATGTTTGAGGGAGTCGACGGATTCAATGTTGCGAAGGATTGAATTGGACTGGATATGGGAGTGGTGCACACAAGCCTCAGGCTTGGTGCCTCTAAAGGAAAAAGTGTCACAACTGTATTTATTATGAGATCGGGCGTTACTAGGGTTATTATTAGAGGTTTGTCTGTCCGAAGAAATTATGGCAGTCAGTGGCTAAATCGTGGAAGCCGCTCGAATCTATCTCTGGGTTGGGCCGCGCTTGCCGGGGGTGGTCTGTGGATGGATGACCGCCCGTCACGTTTAGTTGTGGTCCCGACAGGGGTGTCGTGTCGTATTGCCCAGTACTAGCTGAGTTGTAGAGGCGCTCCGAGTGAGATGCTGGTGTTCGGTTGCATCCGGTGATTTTAAGTCGGCTCCAACATGGCTGGGAAAGGGCTAGGCAGATAATGAAATAAATTACTACCGAGGATATTGAAAATTAAAATAAACTCATAATGACGGAATCTACTAGATATGTATTGAAGTACACAAAGTAATTATAATAAAAAAAAGTAGTACAATGTATTGATAGAAGATAACATGTGATGTTAGAGGAGTAAACTGATGATAGTTATTGATTTACGTTGTAGTTCTCAATTTAAATTAGTTATTTGACAAAGTTTGGAATTATCTGAAAACGAATAAAACAAGAAGTTGCAAAACAAAAGAACAAAACAAAACATTCTTGGGTTTAAGGTTTTGAAACTTCTGTCACAGAATAGGGTATTTTACTCTATATGAAAGAAATTCTAAAAATACACAATTCAGATAGCTTAGGCAATAAGCAAGGAAGTAAGGAAAACTAGAACTAAACTTAGGCAATAAGTAAGGAAAACTATTATTTATGAGGGAGCAAAACTTTATAACTCTTTACCAAAAGACATAAAAAGTACACAATCGTTATTACTATTTAAAAAGCAACTTAAGTGCCACATTTAAAAAAAAAACCATTTAAGCAAGATAAAAATTACAATATTACTACTTTGCCTATAGTGTGAACCAGCCCTAATATTTCAAGCACATAAACAAAGGATACAAGTCACCGCTATAACGCGCTGCACGGCGGTAGACAATAAATAACTTAAGCAATTACCTTCATAATACATACTAATTGTTAAGTCTACAAGCATCTGCTACTCCTGGACAACAAACATGTTTATATAATCAATACTTTAGTATTTATTTCTGTACAAGTGATTTGTAATCTTTAGAAATAAATGAATTCAAACCGTAAACCGTAAAATGTTAGATTTAGTTAATAAAATAACTAAATCAATTTTAAAATTGATTTCAAAGTTTTCACTTTTTAGTCTGTTGTTTTACTAAGCGAAACAGTGTCCGCCAAAGAGTGTGTCCGCCATGATTATTATTTCATACGGTAATGTAAACAAAAAGTGACAACTGTCAACTGAGCAACGTTTGTTATTTTTGTATTAAAAAAAACTTTACATTTTATTTTTATTGAAATAATAGTAATAATACCATGGCGACGGTTTCGTAAAAATAAGACAGTACAAATTTACCAAGAATAAAATATACACATTTGTTTACATGACCAACTGACGTCATGACCACAGAGTAACATGGCGTCAAGAGTTTTTGTGATTTTACGCGCGAAAATTGAAATTGTAAAATTGAAATGCAGTTACACCCCACATACTGTGTATGAAAAAACTGGGGGAGATATTGAAGTGCAAAAAAAAAAAAGTATTAACAGGACAAGTATTAAGAAGAAACGTACTACATTTAAAGAAAATTGAAGGTCAATGAAAAGGTTAAACGAGAAAAAAAAATAGAAATTTAATCCACAAGCTCCACCTCCGCCAAATAATAAAGACTGATTCAATAAACATTTTGGGGAGGAGATGGAAGGTGGTAAATTAATGATTGTATCAAAATAATTAGTTATAAATTGCAAATTATGTAGTCATTCTTTAAGTTGATCAAAAATGATACAATCTATACCAAACCGACTGTTGGTAACTTGAGAAATACTTTATAATGATACTTTATGATGTAGTGTATGTAGATAAACTTATGATTTGTCTCGAGCGCATACGTCACAAGGCGAGAGCTGAGTGGGAGTCAGTCGTTGTCCGAACGTCAGCCCGTGAGCACGTGGTGGTGCGTTGCCGAGCCAAACACCAGATTATAGTGTAGCCACTACATTTGGCGACGAGGATGGGATAAAAATTCGAACTTCCGAGCCACAAGAATGCGCGAATGGATAGCCATGCGTCCAATTTAATGGATAGCCAATGCGTCCAATTTAATGGATAGCCAATGCGTCCAATTTAATGGATAGCCAATGCTCCCAATTTAATGGATAGCCAATGCGTCCAATTTAATGGATAGCCAATGCGTCCAATTTAATGGATAGCCAATGCGCCCAATTTAATGGATAGCCATTGCACCCAATTTAATGGATAGCCAATGCGCCCAATTTATGATGCTCGTAATCTACCGTACTAAAACAGTGTATGGTATATGTCGCATGCCTTTGTAGCATTGGTTCTAGGATATGCCGGTTTCCTCGCGAGGTTTTCCTTTACCGTTTAAAGAGCATTGGTGATGAGTGACAACACATAAAGCCTGCCTGGTTTCGAACCCACGACCTTGGTCGGACTAGGCCATCACCACTCTGGATAAATTTAATACAAACAACATACATTAAGGTGTGTTGTTGTTACATAAAACTTATATGTATATATTTGATAAGTTTAACTAATTATTAACTTTTTTATAAATGTCATACTAATTAATATAGTATAATAATTAATATAGTATATTACATTTACATTAGTCCCACATTAAAGTTAGTACCTACTTGCAACTCAGTACCCTGTGAACTAATTTATTTATTCGTTAATAAGCAGGCCTCTTCACTATATCCAACTTATTCCAATTTAAAAATTGCAAAATTGTTAAATAGTATTTACATATCTTGTTTATTATTTAAGTGATTATTATATTTAATTATTTATATTTCCTTTCTCCTTTCATGTATGAGAGACTCTTTCTATAATATGTAATTTGTTGGTATTATTTAAAACCATCACTTGATCAAGTCACTAACTCTTTTGAATTTAAAAAAAACGTTCCAAAGCGTAGTTCTCTTTAAAGAGGAATGGACAAAAACTCCATGGACACTCTAGTTTCACTCTTATTGTTAACACAAACTTGATGACTACTAATATTCATATGGAAACTACAGACATACAAGTTCTATAAATGAACCTGACTAGAGTACCTTTCACAGCGCACTGTGTAGCTAAAGTGAACGCATCCCACAGACCTTTTGTACGAGTATAAGCTAAACGAGCCATAATTATGAAATAATACTGGCACACAGTCAGGTGGCAAATACGAGCAACAAACAGCAATATAAACTGCGACTTTATAGCTACATCAGAGAACATAGAGGATTATCTTCAGTGTACACTGACTGATGGATTTCTACTTATTGACATCCACAATTTGCAACGATAAGCCGTTGATCTATAACTTCTTCTCTATCAATCCTCAACGCAGCATGAAAACGTTAACTTTTACTTCCCTATAATTCAAGAGTAATTCTTGAATTAACGAACAGCCCCGTAAAGGCCTAATGTCTTTCATAAACTTTGCTCTGTTTGGGAGTAAAGTAAGTATCAAGTTCATCGATTGCAATCTGGAAGACGTCTGCTCCATCTGTGGCAGATACATCAGGAATATTATAAAATATTTGTTGCAGTTCTAAACCGCCAAAATCCATTAAGCTTGCCCTTTTCTTCTTGCACTTACAATACCAGAAACATCGAGATAAATAACGTCTGACTCCAACCGAGCCGGTTCTCCTTCGCAGTCGAACTTCTCAAGCATCAGTTACGACATGTTAATGTTATATCTGGAACCAGCCAGTTTATTGTTAGTTCAATATCAATTTAATGATCAGAAATATCTGCTCTTTTATCACGTCAATTTAATGACCATTATATACAATTTATAATGCTGTTGAGGATATATTATTTCCTCTGAATAATGTCAAACGTTGTCAATTGTATGACCAGCTATGCTGCTTCTATCTCATTATGTTGATATCAATTAAATGATCAGTATAAATGTATAAGTATACTGCTTTACGAAAATGCAAAATAACTTTGTCATTTCTTTTGTGTCAATTAAATGACCAGGCACTAAGCCAGCTTACTTGCTTGATTGTGTTTGAAATTAATTCAAAATAACCACCAATCAAACACCTCTGCCTTTCTCTTCGAGAAATATAAGAATGATGTTTTGTCAAAATAACAGAATCACACATCTTCCGACTTAACGTAGCCGGCGGAATCTAAAAAGTTACTTGTTAGGTACACCTCTGCCTTACCCTTCGAGGATCCACTTCACACTTCACACTTCGAAAATCCACTAATCACTTTTTATGTATTTTTTTTACAATTAACCTCAATTATGATCACTTTAGCAATAGTTACTAATTACTAATAAAATAACCAAGTTAATCGTTCTTAAAACGTGTTATCAGTGCTGGTGCGTTCCAATGTAATGAGTTATAGCACATCTCAGCATAAACAAGTGAGTTATTTTATAAGGCTATGTTGTCGCCTCCGTTATTTATGAAATTATTTCGAATATTTGAATCATAACGGCTGTTTAGTAAATCAAATAACTTAATAGTCTAAAATATAATAATTTAAGGTAAATAAGTTATTTTGGTAAATGTATATGAGACTAAACTAAAAGTGTTGTGTAAACGCACTTTCTAATATTTCTCTACACCATACTAAGTATTATTTCACTGCAGGCACCACTGTCTTTTTTTTTTTCAATTAGTGGATTTTCGAAGTGTGAAGTGTGAAGTGGATCCTCGAAGGGTAAGGCAGAGGTGTACCTAACAAGTAACTTTTTAGATTCTGCCGGCTACGTTAAGTCGGAAGATGTGTGATTCTGTTATTTTGACAAAACATCATTCTTATATTTCTCGAAGAGAAAGGCAGAGGTGTTTGATTGGTGGTTATTTTGAATTAATTTCAAACACAATCAAGCAAGTAAGCTCGCTTAGTGCCTGGTCATTTCATTGACACAAAAGAAATGACAAAGTTATTTTGCATTTTCGTAAAGCAGTATACTTATACATTTATACTGATCATTTAATTGATATCAACATAATGAGATAGAGGCAGCATAGCTGGTCATACAATTGACAACGTTTGACATTATTCAGAGGAAATAATATATCCTCAACAGCATTATAAATTGTATATAATGGTCATTAAATTGACGTGATAAAAGAGCAGATATTTCTGATCATTAAATTGATATTGAACTAACAATAAACTGGCTGGTTCCAGATATAACATTAACATGTCGTAACTGATGCTTGAGAAGTTCGACTGCGAAGGAGAACCTTCGGTTGGAGCCAGACGTTATTTATCTCGATGTTTCTGGTATTGTAAGTGCAAGAAGAAAAGGGCAAGCTTAATGGATTTTGGCGGTTTAGAACTGCAACAAATATTTTATAATATTCCTGATGTATCTGCCACACATGGAGCAGACGTCTTCCAGATTGCAATCGATGAACTTGATACTTACTTTACTCCCAAACAGAGCAAAGTTTATGAAAGACATTAGGCCTTTACGGGGCTGTTCGTTAATTCAAGAATTACTCTTGAATTATAGGGAAGTAAAAGTTAACGTTTTCATGCTAACTTCTTCTCTATCAATCCTCAAGGATTGATAGAGAAGAAGTTATAGATCAACGGCTTATCGTTGCAAATTGTGGATGTCAATAAGTAGAAATCCATCAGTCAGTGTACACTGAAGATAATCCTCTATGTTCTCTGATGTAGCTATAAAGTCGCAGTTTATATTGCTGTTTGTTGCTCGTATTTGCCACCTGACTGTGTGCCAGTATTATTTCATAATTATGGCTCGTTTAGCTTATACTCGTACAAAAGGTCTGTGGGATGCGTTCACTTTAGCTACACAGTGCGCTGTGAAAGGTACTCTAGTCAGGTTCATTTATAGAACTTGTATGTCTGTAGTTTCCATATGAATACTAGTAGTCATCAAGTTTGTGTTAACAATAAGAGTGAAACTAGAGTGTCCATGGAGTTTTTGTCCATTCCTCTTTAAAGAGAACTACGCTTTGGAACGTTTAGTGACTTGAGTTAGTGACTTGATCAAGTGGTGGTTTTAAATAATACCAACAAATTACATATTATAGAAAGAGTCTCTCATACATGAAAGGAGGAAGGAAATATAAATAATTAAATATAATAATCACTTAAATAATAAACAAGATATGTAAATACTGTTTGACAATTTTGCAATTTTTAAATTGGAATAAGTTGGATATAGTGAAGAGGCCTGCTTATTAACGAATAAATAAATTAGTTCACAGGGTACTGAGTTGCAAGTAGGTACTAACTTTAATGTGGGACTAATGTAAATGTAATATACTATATTAATTATTATACTATATTAATTAGTATGACATTTATAAAAAAGTAAATAATTAGTTAAACTTATCAAATATATACATATAAGTTTTATGTAACAACAACACACCTTAATGTATGTTGTTTGTATTAAATTTATCCAGAGTGGTGATGGCCTAGTCCGACCAAGGTCGTGGGTTCGAAACCAGGCAGGCTTTATGTGTTGTCACTCATCACCAATGCTCTTTAAACGGTAAAGGAAAACCTCGCGAGGAAACCGGCATATCCTAGAACCAATGCTACAAAGGCATGCGACATATACCATACACTGTTTTAGTACGGTAGATTACGAGCATCATAAATTGGGCGCATTGGTTATCCATTAAATTGGGTGCAATGGCTATCCATTAAATTGGGCGCATTGGCTATCCATGAAATTAGACGCATTGGCTATCCATTAAATTGGACGCATTGGCTATCCATTAAATTGGACGCATTGGTTATCCATTAAATTGGGTGCAATGGCTATCCATTAAATTGGGCGCATTGGCTATCCATTAAATTGGGAGCAATGGCTATCCATTAAATTGGGAGCAATGGCTATCCATTAAATTGGGAGCATTGGCTATCCATTAAATTGGACGCATTGGCTATCCATTAAATTGGACGCATTGGCTATCCATTAAATTGGACGCATGGCTATCCATTCGCGCATTCTTGTGGCTCGGAAGTTCGAATTTTACCAGTTTAAAATAGTAATACAAGTGCGGAAATAAAAATATATCAACGAACAGAGTTTAACGCAAAAATAGGAGAGCTTCAGGATACAAATGAAAAGTGTATAAAGTATTGGATATAAATTACTAGACATCAAATTGTCTCATCATTTCAGGCTTATAAGCCTAGTATACCACCACCGTAGACATTTGATTTTCAAGCAGAAAAAAAAAGTAATAGAGATATTTTCCAAATTAGTTAGAGGCCACTGAAAAATAATATCGAAAAAAAAATAACTAAAAAGTAAAAAGGAGGAGAAGAAGAAGGAAAAGCAAAAGGAGATTTTCTATAACTCCCAGGAGTAGGAAAGTGTTATGATGTTTGAGGGAGTCGACGGATTCAATGTTGCGAAGGATTGAATTGGACTGGATATGGGAGTGGTGCACACAAGCCTCAGGCTTGGTGCCTCTAAAGGAAAAAGTGTCACAACTGTATTTATTATGAGATCGGGCGTTACTAGGGTTATTATTAGAGGTTTGTCTGTCCGAAGAAATTATGGCAGTCAGTGGCTAAATCGTGGAAGCCGCTCGAATCTATCTCTGGGTTGGGCCGCGCTTGCCGGGGGTGGTCTGTGGATGGATGACCGCCCGTCACGTTTAGTTGTGGTCCCGACAGGGGTGTCGTGTCGTATTGCCCAGTACTAGCTGAGTTGTAGAGGCGCTCCGAGTGAGATGCTGGTGTTCGGTTGCATCCGGTGATTTTAAGTCGGCTCCAACATGGCTGGGAAAGGGCTAGGCAGATAATGAAATAAATTACTACCGAAGATATTGAAAATTAAAATAAACTCATAATGACGGAATCTACTAGATATGTATTGAAGTACACAAAGTAATATAATAAAAAAGTAGTACAATGTATTGATAGAAGATAACATGTGATGTTAGAGGAGTAAACTGATGCTAGTTATTGATTTACGTTGTAGTTCTCAATTTAAATCAGTTATTTGACAAAGTTTGGAATTATCTGAAAACGAATAAAACAAGAAGTTGCAAAACAAAAGAACAAAACAAAACATTCTTGGGTTTAAGGTTTTGAAACTTCTGTCACAGAATAGGGTATTTTACTCTATATGAAAGAAATTCTAAAAATATACAATTCAGATAGCTTAGGCAATAAGCAGTCGGAAAACTATTATTTATGAGGGAGCAAAACTTTATAACTCTTTACCAAAAAATATAAAAAGTACACAATCGTTATTACTATTTAAAAAGCTACTTAAGTGCCACATTTAAAAAAAGAACCATTTAAGAAAGATAAAAATTACAATATTACTACTTTGCCTATAGTGTGAACCAGCCTTAATATTTCAAGCACATAAACAAAGGATACAAGTCACCGCTATAACGCGCTGCACGGCGGTAGACAATAAATAACTTAAGCAATTACCCTCATAATACATACTAATTGTTAAGTCTACAAGCTTCTGCTACTCCTGGACAACAAACATGTTTATATTATAATCAATACTTTAGTATTTATTTCTGTACAAGTGATTTGTAATCTTTAGAAATAAATGAATTCAAACCGTAAACCGTAAAATGTTAGATTTAGTTAATAAAATAACTAAATCAATTTTAAAATTGATTTCAAAGTTTTCACTTTTTAGTCTGTTGTTTTACTAAGCGAAACAGTATCCGCCAAAGAGTGTGTCCGCCATGATTATTATTTCATACGGTAATGTAAACAAAAAGTGACAACTGTCAACTGAGCAACGTTTGTTATTTTTGTATTACAAAAAACTTTACATTTTATTTTTATTGAAATAATAGTAATAATACCATGGCGACGGTTTCGTAAAAAAAAAAAGACAGTACAAATTTACCAAGAATAAAATATACAACGAAACTGAAAGACTAATAACAGCGCATTTGTTTACATGACCAACTGACGTCATGACCACAGAGTAACATGGCGTCAAGCGTTTTTGTGATTTTACGCGCGAAAATTGAAATTGAAATGCAGTTACACCCCACACACTGTGTATGAAAAAACTGGGGGAGATATTGAAGTGCAAAAAAAAAAAGTATTAACAGGACAAGTATTAAGAAGAAACGTACTACATTTAAAGAAAATTGAAGGTCAATGAAAAGGTTAAACGAGAAAAAAAAAAATAGAAATTTAATCCACAAGCTCCACCTCCGCCAAATAATAAAGACTGATTCAATAAACATTTTGGGGAGGAGATGGAAGGTGGTAAATTAATGATTGTATCAAAATAATTAGTTATGAATTGCAAATTATGTAGTCATTCTTTAAGTTGATCAAAATGGTACAATCTATACCAAACCGACTGTTGGTAACTTGAGAAATACTTTATAATGCAAAGCATAAGTATATTATCTATACGTCAAGATTAATATAAATCAATACAGGTAGTATTCTTAATTAAATTCAATAAAGTAAAATAAGGAAGGGATGTAGTGTATGTAGATAAACTTATGATTTGTCTCGAGCGCATACGTCACAAGGCGAGAGCTGAGTGGGAGTCAGTCGTTGTCCGAACGTCAGCCCGTGAGCACGTGGTGGTGCGTTGCCGAGCCAAACACCAGATTAAAGTGTAGCCACTACAGAGACTACTGAGGATGATCAGCCTACTGCTACTCAGCCTACTGCTACTCAGCCTACTGCTACTCAGCCTACTGCTACTCAGCCTACTGCTACTCAACCTTCTAATGTATTAGGTGTGTAATTTTATTACAATAGTTATACATAAACTTTTTTGTAACAGATGGATATATTGTTGGCTTGGTTGTGGGGACAAATGTATTAAAATTGTGCAATTTTATATTTTTCAGGTGAAATTAACATTGTGGCTGTACGTCAGGTGTTAGCAGAACATAACTACTGTAACACAATAAGTGAAGACAAATCGAAAAGACCTGCTAATGGTAAGCTTTTAATTGTTATGTATAATTATGATACTTATTGAATTCAAGTTAATTTGTTCATTGGCTTTAGATTTAAATAAAAACTAAATTAATGCATTTTTTTTTAGTAAAATGTAAAGAATAAGTCTAGTAATCACTTTAACACCAATCGTAATTATAATAACACCTTGGTTTTTGGTGTACAATATAATGAGAACCATATAGGTAATTAGACTCATTTCTCTATTTTCAGTTGCTTCTGGAATATCCTTCGCCACCAGATCGAATGTTGTACGACCATTCCAGAAGAAGATTAAGTATCTGCAAACGGAGATAAGTGTTTTGCGCAAAAGGGGCCAGCTGTATAAGGAACGACTGAGTAATGCACAGAAGTTGTCACAAAATGTCATGTTTAAACAAGTCATACAACATATGACTAAACCAGCTCAATTGTTTGTACATATGCAGCAACAAGCAAAATGTAAACCAAAAGGAAGACGGTTTACAATTGAGGAGAAAATCCTAAGTTTGTCTATGTACAAAAAAAGCCCTAAGTGCTACAGGCTGTTATATAAATATTTTGCTCTTCCTTCATGCAAAGCTATGAAAAGATTACTTAGCCAAATAAAATTAGCACCTGGCATTAATAATATAATTTTTGAAAAAATAAATAATACTTTGCTCAAAAAACAGATCCCAGATAGGCTGTGCAGCCTCATTTTTGATGAGATGTCAATCACGCCGCAAATATTTTATTCGGCTCAAAAAGACAAATTAGAAGGTTTTACTTCGGACTCCAAGGAAGTATTTGCTGACCACGTACTGGTTTTCATGGTGAAGGGAGTGAAAAATAATTATAAGCAGCCAATTGCATATTATTTTACGAATTGCTTAAGCAAATTCGAATTAAAAAGTAAATTAAAATCGGTAATGGAACAATGTTTTAAATGTGGTCTCATTGTATTAAACACTGTTTGTGACCAAAGTCCGGTTAATGTCAGTGCTATTACAGAATTGATTCAGGAAACGAAAGCAAATTGTTTACGCGAAGGTAAAGAATGGCGTCATGAAGTGATGCGTTTTAAAGGTCACGTCGTAGTTCCACTTTATGACACTCCTCATCTAATAAAAGGCATTAGAAACAATTTAATAACAAAAGATTTAAAATATGTTACCAATAATGAGGAGAAAATCATAAAGTGGGACTACTTCAAAATGGTATATGATGCCGATAAATCATATGGAGAGCTAAGACTTTTACATAAGCTCACAGAAGAGCATATTGAACCTGATAAAATAAAAAAAATGAGGGTTAAGTCGGCAACACAATTGTTCAGTCACAGTGTTGCTGTTGTGACTGAACATTTGACAGCAAGGGGCGATCTGCCTATAGAATGCCGACAACTAGTTGACTTAACCCTTTTAATCGACGATTTGTTTGATTCATTAAATGTGAACAGTTTCTCCATACCAAATGGCAAAGTTTTTAAAGGACCTATAAAACGCAACACGCCTCATCATGAGCTGTGGAAAAAAGCCAAAATAGTTTTAAGTACCATTAAATTTGTCAAAAAAATTACTGTTGGTAACAAAGTCCGATTGGTTGAGAAAGTGGTGCCGTCTGTTACGAATTTGATTAAAACGATAGAGGGTATGGAACTCCTTTGGCAAGTGTTGTCTTGTAATTATAGACTCGATGCCATGATGACCAGGAACTTTAATCAAGACCCTTTAGAAAATTTCTTCGGAAACATTAGGAGTTATGGAGTAAGAAATATAGCGCCTAATACGGTAAGCTTTGAGGGGGCGTTTAAAGCGCTCCTTTTAAATAATTATAGTTCTCCTCACTCGGGGAGAGGTAATTGCGAGGAGGATTTTAACGAATGCCTACAAACTTTAGATTTCTTTTTAAAAGAAAAAAATATTACTCCTAATGTTTCCGAAGAAAAAAACACCATTCATTTCAACAATGAAGTTTGCTTTGGTCAGCAACATGAAAATGATGCTGGTCAAAGCAACTATGTCTGTGGTTGGGTCTTGACTAAATGTCTTAAACAAGTTGTCAAAGGTTGCAAAAATTGTAAGAATGAATTATTAGCCAACACTTCAAATAAAAACAATTCTTTTATTACAGCCAAAGAGTACCAAAACAAGAAATGGCTTTGCTATCCCAGTGGGAAAACAGAATATTTCTTCAAAGAAATGCAAAGCATGGCCATTTCTTTTCTGAAAAGAAATGTGCCCAAATTGTTTTTAAAATCAAATATTATTTCGTTAGCAGACTTACTAATCACTAATTCATTTACTTGTCCCAGTCACAAGGACGACCTTTATAAAATGTTTACCGACACAACATTAAATATAATTATTTACAGTTGGTGTCGGTCTGTCAATCGGATTTTGTCAGGGAAAATAAAATATGAAGGCGATGATGAAACAAAATTAGCTGCTGTTAATTATTATGATAAGCACAAAAATTATAAAAATAGAAAATAAAAGAAATGAAATTAAAGTACTTAATTGTTTTATTAAAACCCAATTTTTGCATTTAGCCAGTATTTCCCCGTACCGAACTTTGTTCTTACTTTCTTGATGTGAATATTTGATTTCCTAAATATTGGTATTTTTATAAAAAATATTCCGCAAGAAAATTTGAACAAAATAGTTCGGTACTGGGAAATACAAGGCTCATAAAAATCTAATTTTAATTACATTAGTGTGTAAAGGGATGTAGGTAAACGTGTGCGTGTGTGAGTGATCGGTAGTTCTAGCTCAGAAATGGAGATGGCGCTTCAAATATGTCATGGCTAAAATTCACGAGAGAGGGCACTCTTTTCCTTTTATATTATAGTACTCTGTGGGGCACTCTTTTCCTTTTATATTATAGTACTCTGTGCTTACGCGCCTACTACTCGCACGCGAATATTATAAATCCGAACTTTATGTTTCTTTCTGTGAATGTGTAAAAGGGGAATAAACTATTGTTTCCAGTGCTCAACTTAACTCAAGACTATTATTTCCCGTTCCCCCTGAAACCTCTTCTCATAAAATTTAATATTATGCATTTAACTGAATAAACGAGAATATAATATAATAATTATTATAAATGTGAATGTTTGTGAGAATGTATGGATGGATGTACAGATGTATGGATATTTGTCTCTTTCACGTCAAAGCGGCTGAACGATCTTGATGAAATTTGCACAGAGGTAGGCTAAGGTCTGGAATAACCCATAGGATACGTCTTTTGTTTTTGATATCACGCGGCTGAAGCCACGGGCGGGCGCCAGTTATCATACTAATGTTATCTTACTAATGTTATCTTACTAATGTTATCTTACTAACACTATATTCTTACTATATCCTTACTAATATTATAAAAGCGCAAGTGGGTTAGTTTGTTACGTCTTTACGCCTAAATGGCTTAACCGATTGAGAAACATTTTGGTACACAGAAAGTGGGGACCCTGGAGACGGACATATTTTTTTTTTTAAACCGAGAAATGAGCGCGAAAGAGGGAAGAAAAGGGAAAACTTAGCTTTGCTATTACAATAAATAAGGCGCAAGGACAGAAACTTCTGGTAGCAGGTACCTGCAAATCAGGAAAGGGGAACTGTGTTACTCCGAACTTAACGCGAGCGAAGCCGCGGGCAAAGCTAGTAAGATTATAAATGCGAATGTAGGATGTATGTATGAATGTGTGTGTATCGCTATATTTTTTTTTTTAATATCTTGGGACAACTCACACACGGTCATCTGATCCCAAGCTAAGCTGAGCTTGTGTTATGGTAACCAGACAACTGATATACATACTTATATAATTTATAAATACATACATATTATAGATAAATCACACCCAGACACAGAACAAACAATCATGCTCATCACACAAAGTTTGTCCTGGGTGGGAATCGAACCCACGACCTCCGGCTTAGCAGTCAGGGCCACTAACCACTAGACCAACAGGCCCGTCAATATGGATGTTTGTTACTCATTCACGTCAAAACGGCTGAACGATCTTGATGAAATTTGGCACAGAGGTAGATTATGGTCTGGAATAACACATCACATAGGATACTTTTGTTTTTGATATCACGCGGGCGAAGTCGCGGGCGCCAGCTAGTATTTTATATTTTCAATATTGTCCTTAGCATTTATTCCCATAATATTAATTTGCCCATACTAGCACAACAATGCCAAAACGTCTAATAACCTAAACCTGCTCATTGTCCAACAATAATTTTTTGCTAGATAGAATAAATCATTTATTTTGATTGAAAACCACATGATTTAATGAATAACATTATTTTAAAAATAACGTTTCTAAATAATATTTTACGTTGCAAATGTATTACTTAAGAGAAACTAATGATTAAAACACATGTTATCGGGGAACTTTTTTTTTTGGCAAATAAAAGTTATTACGAATAAGTTGATATGACAACCTACATGATAATACTGCAAGTAAATATTATGGAAATCAAGACTAATATAATAATATCCTACAAAATACCTATCTCCCCTTTTTTGATGGAAAATCACCAAAAAACTTATTTCGGTCTAGGCGGACCGGGAGGGTGTTGAGACTAACAATCCATGTTCCTTCTTTTGTGTTCCAGGGCATCTCTTTCGAACAACTCGCAACCCCCGCACTCTGCTTAGCTCGTGGAACACGTACGCGTCGTCGACACGGCCTATCGTCACTAGAAGGATGGACGGTGAGCTACCTATTGGTCACAGTCCGGAGCGGCTAGGTTGGTTTGAGGAATCTCCCCTTTAGGCTAAGTTTTGCCGGAAGTGGACCTCGAGGACGAGGACGACGGCATTGTTCCGGTGGTGACTGGGTTGATTTGAAAGTGGCTGAAAGCCAAAAATCCCGGGCTCCTAAGCGCATTCTCGGAGAGGGGCCAGTTCCCACTTCGTTGGGAAACTGGTCCTTATTCAGAATCCGGGGCGCCCTGTGGACATTTCGGCCCATCGTGCTGCTCGACGAGGTGAGCAACGTTGCAAATCCCCTCACCGGGCAGCTTGTAGGGACGGAGCCGGGTCTTGCGGAGCACCAGTATGGTTTCTTCTAAGTGCGCTCGACGGTGGACGCCATCATGCGCGTGAGAGTCCTCACGACGGGGGCTGCGCTGTATTAAAACGCTATATTAAACCATAAAAAAACAGGCTAGTCATAAACGTATTCTTCATCATCATAATCTGCAGGTAATGATTTTTTCGGAAGCAACATCACAATTATCACTACAAGTGTGGGGGTCCCCAGAATACAACAAACTACACAGGTAATGATACAACACAATTTCCATGGATTTTCCAAGATATCAGACATCTCTTTGCCCTAATTTTGGCCACTTATAAGTAAAATGATGGTTAAATTGAAATCTTAACGCGCTTTCATCCGCTATTATTAATGATAGGTGGAGATGGCTGAAAGCTATAGTCTGTGTGTGACAGCTGGTTTGGTCATAAACAGTATTGCTAGGTAGGTTACGGAACTTTCCCCATTTTCAATTTGACATTCCCTTTTAGTTTTCAAACAGATAATTGTATGTACAAGCGGGCACACATAAAACATACACACGTATAGGTACTAACAGTGCACAACCCTGCGCATCGCACTCCGCCTTTGGCGCTTTGATTGCCTGCGCTTGGTATCGAATTGTGTGTCTGGATGTGTTTATATGTATTTCTTGATTTTCTAAATCATTACAGTCTGATACTTTATTTATGGGGAATTCTTCTCAAAGGATTTCCCTTGTCCAAAATGTCTTTAAAAACAAGCATTCTAGACGAAGACATTTTGGGCGAAGAATACCCTTTGAAAGTTTTTTCCTCAAAAAAAGGAAATAATTGACAATAAAAAATAAGGTGACAGGTTGGGTTTCTGTTACAGCAACTTTTTGTAAGGCTCAGTTGCCAAAGAAGAAAGAAAACTTTTTGTAAGTGATCAGTGTTGCTAACGTGAAAGTTGTGAAGCTGCCATGCACACCTCTAGTTAGTTTGTAAAGCTGAGAACAGGCTTGTAACGGATTAAATGTAATATTTTCCAAATTCGTACATAGGACCTCATGTCGCGCTGTTTACTGTAACTGCTCTGGTTGGCCGCAATAACTGCAGTCCACAGTGCAGTATTTTTCTTTTGATGCGTATTTACTTCTATTTATTGGATAACTATTTTTTAAATTAATTACCTACTATAAACAAACTAAAAATAGACACAAACTAATAATAACAGGGCGTCAAAAAATTCGTCCGCATCGCAGTCAACAGGTAAAGTGCCCAGAAGGCTGGCAGCATTATCCACAGCAGAACTGTGGTTGGCGAGTTGGTTGTGGAAAAAGCGTCCCTGAGCGTCTTGACACTAGTAACTGCAGCGATTACGTAACCCTTTGTAACAAGACACATTCAGCTCTGAGGGTCTACGCTTATATCTTCTCTTAGCTTTATCCCTGCGTGCCATAAGCTCCTTAATTTGTAGCATCTGCAGATGCTGGATTCTGAATGTTGATGGACGGAGAGCGAGAGGAAGGCCAAAGAAAAGATGGATGGATTGTGTAAGGAATGATATGAAGGAGAAAGGAGTAAATGATGCCGTGACGTCTGATAGGGGAGAATGGAAGAAGAAAACGTGTTGCGCCGACCACAGGACAGGAAAATGATGATGTGATGGTGGATTATGTCAAACTTTAACACAACGGATAGGTGCAAGCATGTTATTTATTTATTATTTTAATAACGTTTAAATAATTCCCCTTTTCTATTAGTTAGTACAGCGCCAAATAAAACTGTGGGTTAATCGATCGCAATTATGTAATGCAACAGTCTACCTAATCAAATAATCTATTTTTTACTCTTCCTATGTTCGATTCTCAGATAAGTTGTTGGCTGTCCATAAATAAAGCAATAAAAAGTAAAAAAAAAGAAACTAAACGAAACTAAAAACTTTATAAACACATTCACAATTACATACATTTAGTCACAAGTCAATATCATGATCACGCTGAGGTTTTTGTTAACAAAAAAAAAGCAGTGCTCAAGTATACTTCACAATCAGACTTAGAATCAGCATTACAAGCGTGCAACCAATTATAAAGGCAGTGCAGCATAGCCATATGCATCGATAGGGAGCTTCGCACAACCATTGGCCATGTACGGGTCCTCGCACCCTGAAGGTTGGGCGTTCCTCACGTACGGAGCACGCCATCCCGTCCCGCAGTCAATCGAGCACTCATAAAACGATCTGTGAATTAACACTTTCATCGTGAACACATCGGATTATTAACATGTGTGAATATTATGAAAATGCATTGCACTGCTCTGTATAAGCATGGGTCTTTTTGTTTGCTCTAGAAAATATATATTTTTTTGTATCGTAAACTGATGAATCGATGAAACTTGACGACTTTAATAATAATGTTAGTGAGCATGTCAGTTAAAAGACGTGTAGGTAATATAAACTACTACAAGGCATTAATTAAGCGCAAACTGTGCGCTTCTATCATGCGCCGTACGCGCGACAGTTCCAACACCATCCTGCGCACGCCGGCATGCGCGGCAGCCCGGTGGGACTCTCCGATGCTGGCTCGCTGGATACGGCTGCACGCAGTCGCATAGTAATTTGCCACCATCATCGGGAAGTCACTGTTTATTAATTATTGACGTGATAACGTCTTTAAAATCGTTTTAGTCGGGTGACGTGTTCAGAAACTTGTGTCACACCAAAACCTCACGAGCGACATTTCATAAAGATGGTAGCGCCATCTGTTACTTGGCTCGAAAAAAAAACTTTAAATTAGTACTTAATTTCATTTTAGATGTCACTACTGGTGATAACTTATATCACCATTATGACGTTATCACGTAAACATCTCGATCGTAAACCTACTTTACAAACAACCAATTTTTTTTTTACTAACACTAGTCTGTAATTTCGTAATAGTACCTACTAACAAATATGGATGTAATCGCAATAAGATGAAACTGAAATAAATGATTATTATATATATTTTTATTGTGCATGATTTTTAATAAATAAATTAACTACTGATGCGTAACGTAACGTGCAACCAATCACATGAGACCACATCAAAGAGATTAATAGTATTTTTTAATGTTTTTGACACTTGAAAAGATTTCCAGGCACGTAAAACTATAAAACTACTTTGAATATTATACAAAATATAAATTGTTTCATGGATAGCTCACAAATAAACGCTAAAGAAAAAAAAAACATTCATGCAAAAAGATAACCAACTTCCAAAAAGTAGGTTTTTTTACGCGGTAATTTTTTGCAAAAATGTTTTTTTAGTTGTGTTGGTACAATCACAGAAAAAAAAAGTGTGTGTGTCAGCTCCGACGCACGACTGGAGTTTACTCCTTAAGTAGGTACGATTGTCTAAACATACGCAAAAAGAGTTTATTTAACTGAAAAAAGATTAATACCAGAAAGGGTAAATTAACAAATTAATGAAAATAATATACATATATAAATATATACTTATTCATTTTATATACATTTATTATAACTAATCGGCGAAAAATATCACTGACGGACGACAAATTTCATAAAGCGTCATCTAGTAATATTCAACTGTACGCCAAACACCTTAGGTGCACGCGCACCAAAAACGTAACGAGGTCATTCATCAGTAGATTTTACACCTCACATTTTTCTCATACCGGGCGCCTTATATATGAAAATCGTTTCTTAAGGAGTAAACTCCAAAAGTTGTCGAATAATCATTATACATTGCGATTTAAATAGTTGGTAGATCACCCACATAGACATAAAATAAATAGTTATTTGTGCAATAAGACAGCATAGTTTATAGTTGTTCCTGGTCTATTTGCGTATGTGAGTTTAAATGTTTGTAAACGCATCCACGATACAGGAAAATGCCTAGCATGGGGCAAACGTTTTTTTTAGTATTTTTTTGCTGCGAGTCCCGAGCAAGCGCAGGATTCAATGATTCAATCACGAGCGTAGCGAAGATTACTGAAGTAAAATACTGAGCGGTGGCGAGAGATTCAAAGAAAGAGTTGCAAATAATATTGTCCTAGTTTTACACACAACAGTTCACGTCAGCAGCGAGAACACAAGACATATTACTCTGATCTCATCACTTAATAGTGTTTTTCACGATCTACAACGTATAGGGTCATAAACCATATAATATCTAAAAATATCAAAAAATAACTGTGCGATTATGGACGAAATTATATTGACGAACAACTACCGGAAATATATTGTGAAGGACTGGACGGTTGACGTGTGTCGGGCATGTCACCGTCCGGGCGAGTCCATCAGACATATTAATTCTGGTTGCTCTCGTCTAGCTAACGGCGAGTACTTGCATAGGCACAACCAAGTAGCCAGGATTATTCATCAGCAACTTGCCTTGAAATATAATCTTGTTGAATCTGAGGTACCGTACTACAAGTATATGCCCGACCAAGTTCTGGAGAAAGACCATGTCACGCTGTACTGGGATCGGTCTTGAAGCCTGACATATTGGTAATAGACCGATAAGTGCGCCGCGTAATGATAATCTATGTTACCATCCCACATGACGAGAACCTCGTGAAAGCTGAGAAAGAGAAAAAACTAAAATATCTTGACTTGGCACACGAGGTTGTCGAAATGTGGAATGTGAACTCGGTCATCATTGTGCCGATTGTCGTAACGGCCAATAGCTTAATTGCCAAGATCAATAAATAAAGCAATAAAAAGTAAAAAAAAAACAAACTAAAATAAACAAAAAACTTTATAACCACATTCATAATTACATACATTTAGTCACAAGTCAATATCATGATCACGCTGAGGTTTTTGTTAACAAATAAACAATACTCAGGCATACTGCATAATCAGATTTACAATCAGTAATCCCAGCATGAAACTAAATATAAAGACAGCGCAGCATAGCCATATGCATCGATAGGGACCTTCGCACAACCATTGGCCATGTACGGGTCCTCGCACCCTGAAGATTTGGCGCTCCTCACGTACGGAGCCTGCCATCCCGTCCCGTCGTATTCAATCGAGCACTTATAAAACGATCTGTGAAATAACACTTTCATCGTGAATACATCGGATTATTAGCATGTGTTAATATAACTGACCCAGTTCTGGGCGGAGCGAGGGGGAGTGTCAGACTTGTACGGACTAAAACCCACCCATGTTCCTTCAATTGCCCTTTATGTTCCGGAGCCGCGGTATATCTTTCGAACAACCCGCAACCCCGTTAAGCATGGGCCTTCAAGGAATTAATTTCAATAGATTTTTTTATGGAAATATTTGTACGTCATAGTCTGGCAGGATATGCTGGAACTAATATTATAACGTCTATTGTACCATATTCTTACAAATATTTTTTTTTGATTTGATTTGAATAAAGAAAGTTAGCGCATACGGGACCAGCCAAACGCTGTTATAACGTCTATTGTACCATATTCTTACAAATATTTTTTTTTGATTTGATTTGAATAAAGAAAGTTAGCGCATACGGGACCAGCCAAACGCTGTTATAACGTCTATTGTACCATATTCTTACAAATATTTTTTTTGATTTGATTTGAATAAAGAAAGTTAGCGCATACGGGACCAGCCAAACGCTGCTGTAAGAGGTCTCTGCCACAAATTGCGCAAAATTTCAAGTTCTGTCCATTATTGGATATCATATTGACGTAAAGAAATCATTCAGCCTTAAAAATAATATCAAGTGTCAAACGTCACAAGTTTGCTCTAGAGAAACTTGAAATATATATATTTTTTAAATATATCACAATAATTACACAAGTCTGGCACTCGCGTGGGCAGTTATTTGATGATTTCCGTAAAAAAATAGATTTTCCATATAAACAGTTTATAACGTTTTTCGCCGAGTGTATCAAACTGATGTATCGAAGAAACTTGGCGACTTTTATAATTAGTTTTTAAACTGATATGATCACTACCATATCTGTATCAAGCCCTTGATCCAGCTGCCTAACGAGAGCCACCTCAGGTATTGGTCGGCACAATGATCGCTGAGTCTACATCCCACAAGTCGACAACCTCGCGAGCCAAGTCAATATAAATACTTGATTTGCTTATCTTTCTCGGCTTTCACGAGATTCTCATCATGAGGGACTGTTATGTCAACAATCATTGCACGCCGGTCTGATCGATCCACCACCACTATATCAGGCTAGTTGGCAACAATAGTCCTGTCAGTGATGATGGATCGATCCCAGTACAATGTGATATTGCCATGTTCGAGAATTGGGTCGGGCTCATACCAGTAGTACGGCACTTCCGATTCTACAAGGCTGTATTTTAGAGCAAGTTGCTTATGGATGATCCTGGCTACAAGGTTGTGTCTATGCAAGTACTCTCCGTTAGCTGGACGAGAACAACCGGAGATAATGTGTGACTATTATTATTATTATTAAGTCCGCCTTTGTAGAATGATTTTTTAATTGTGCATGAATTTCTAATAAGTAAATAAACTACTGATGCATAACGTAACGTGCAACCAATCACCTGAGACCACATCAAAGAGATTAATAGTATTTTTTAATGTCTTTTGACACTTGAAAAGATTTCCAGGCACGTAAAACTACAAAACTACTTTGAATACTATACAAAATATTAATTGTTTCATGGTTAGCTCACAAATAAACGCTAAAGAAATAAACATTTACCTATTTATGCAAAAAGATAACCAACTTCCAAAAAGTAGGTTTTTTTGACGTGGTTATTTTTTGCAAAAAAGTTGTTGAAATTAGAAATCTAGAATTATTTTTGTGTTATAGTGTGTCAATTTTGTTATTTTATTTTTAAAGGGTCCTCCCTCGGGAATAAAGTTATTAAAAACCTGTATTGGCTATCATTTGTACACCTCTAACACTTGAAAACTACAACCTCACTCGATGAGCAACGAGTGAGCGTTACACCACTATGACAACCCTATACCTGGACACTGCAGCCCCCGTCGTGAGGGCTCTTACGTGCACCCTCGACGCTCGATGGAGAACGCCACCATGCACGTTCCTTGCGGAAACCATACTGGTGCTCCGCAAGATCATAGCTTATACCTTGGACTGTAGTTTAATTTTATTGTTATCATTGTATCAACAGTTCAAAAGTGCCTCTAACTGACCTACTTACTTGAAAAAGGATTGTGTGGTTTTATAAAACCACGGTAAAAGTGAAACTTTTTTTCACATTATAGACATTTAAATTAAATTTCTTTATAATCTTGATTCCATTATTGTAGTATTAATAGTATTTATTTTTATTGAGTAATTATTTAGTAAATCTCCTTACAACAAAACCCCAGAAATGAGAACAAATATCAATAACATGCATCTCCTCGTAAAGTAAACATTGTTTAATTTTGCTACTGACACTAATGGATACACAAATCTATAATGAACATTTTGGTAATTTTTTTTTCCAAAAACCCAAAACTTTATTTCATATAGATTTTAATCCAAAAAATAGGCATTATTCACTACTGTTTGACGGGCCTGTTGGTCTAGTGGTTAGTGGCCCTGGCTGCTGAGCCGGAGGTCGTGGGTTCGATTCCCACCCAGGACAAACTTTGTGTGATGAGCATGATTGTTTGTTCTGTGTCTGGGTGTGATTTATCTATAATATGTATGTATTTATAAATTATATAAGTATGTATATCAGTTGTCTGGTTACCATTACACAAGCTCTGCTTAGCTTGGGATCAGATAGCCGTGTGTGAGTTGTCCCAAGATATTTATTAGATATTTATTTTACTGTTACTCCTGCGCGGCAAAGAGGGAACGAATGCTCAAGATTTTTTGCGGCCTTAATTATGCGGTCTACGTGGGACATAGCCAGTCATTCTATTAATTTAAGCTAAAATAAAAATAAATCAACAAACAAATATTTTTCTTTGTAATCAGAGATCTCACCTCGGTTTCTTATTTTATCACCATGTTATGGCGTCAATAGCATAATAATGATTCCGCTGATTATCATAAGGGTGACCACAGTTGTGAAGAGGATGAATATCTTCCGACCATTGCCCCCAAACAGGTCTCCACCACGGAGTGGGCCTTGGATTCTGAAGGGACCGTCAGACTCACGGTCGTCAGACATTCATACAGTCGACGAAACAATACAATCTGTAAGAAAAATCCTTACTAATATTATAAAAGCGAAAGTGAGTTTGTTTGTTACCTCTTCACGCCTTAATGGCTAAACCGATTTTGATGATTTTGGTACAGAGTTAGTTGGGACCCAGGAGACGGACATAGGCATTTTTTTAGGTGGAATATGAGGGAGAAAGAGGGAGAAAGAGGGAAGAAAAGGGAAAAGTTAGCTTAGCTATTACAAATCAATAAGGCGCAAGGGCAAAAACTGCAGGTAGCAGGTACCTACCTGCAAATCAGGAAAGGGGCACTGTGTTACCCCGAATTTAACGCGAACGAAGCCGCGGGCAAAAGCTAGTATAACATATTTTTTAACATTCTATGTATGTACAAACGACGACACATCAACCTATTCTAAACTATTAAAACCTGATCTCTCTACTACGGATCGCACACCGTAGTAGAGAGATCAGGTTAAAATGGTTTTGTATGTGCCGTCGTGTGTAATTTACTACATAACTAATAACTTTCTAGTTGACAATTGAGCTAAAATTTTACATACTTACATGTTCAATTTGAATGACAATACATGGTAAGTTTAGTTACGTCATTTCTAAATCCAAAATGGCGGACTCCCGAAGATGGTAGAATGCAAAACAAAATCCAAATTTTGTTTTGCATTCCCATGTTTCTATGTTTAAATAGAGGAGTTCGTGGCTAAATAATAGCAGCCGCTCAGGTCGATCTTTAGGTTAAGCCGCGCTTGCCTAGGTTGGTCTGTGGATGGGTGACCACCCGTTACATACCGTGTTTCGTTAGTGCCTCGGAAAGCACCTTAAGCTGTTGGTCCCGGCTGTCATTTGTAGATCTTTGACAGTCGTTACAGATAGTCAGTGTCCCGAAAGTCTGACAACCAGTCTTACCAAGAGGTATCGTAGGTATTACCCAGTACTAACTGGGTTATAGAGATCAGATAGGCAGTCGCTCCATGTAAAATACTGGTATTCAGCCGCATCCGGTTAGAGTGGAAGCCGACCCCAACATAGTTGGAAAAGGCTAGGCAGATGGTTCTATGTTTTAATGAGCGTGTTTTTAACTATGTATAGTTTTTAATCTACTGATATCCCAAACTTTTCAACGCGGAATCGTCTTCAGTAAGTCATACAAAGTTTCCTGTCGAACTTAACCAAGCCTGCCAAGTAAAATGGCCACGGGAATTAACAACGCAATGCCAACATAACTGGGTTCGTCTTTCAGTACTTATAACCGGATAGATTTAACATGGAACGACGCGACTTGAGACAACGACGTTATAAACAGACTTTAAAAAAAGAAGGTTGTCAATTTCGTCTGATTTTTTTGTGTGAACATACGTCACAACAAAATCGGACGAATGCTATTACTCGATTTGGATATTTTCGTGTTTGTTTGGAAGTGTACCACTTCCAGGTGGTCGCACAGTCATCAAGTCAGGATCTGATCATCCTGCCGGGGTTGCGGGTTGTTCGAAAGAGATACCGCGGCCCCGGAAGGAAGAAGGAACATGGGCCCACCCATGTTTTAGTCAGTACAAGTCTGACACTCCCCCCCGCTCCGCCCAGAGCGAGGGAAGTTATTTGATGATGTCAAAAAAAAAGGATCTGATCGTGATATTTTGGAGAAATCAAACTCTTCACATTTTAAACGACCACAGGAAGTGATTTGGGTATTTTTAAGGTTCAGTACCTTAAAAGAAAAAACGAAACCCTTATTAGCCGACTTTGTTATCTGTCTGTCTGTCTGTGAAGACAATTTATCTCAAGAACGCGTGGAGGTATCGTGTTCAAATTAAAACCATAAAGTGAACTCTGTGGTCCCTTTGTGCTGTGAAACAATCAAATGTCTAAGTCTACGCAGTCAAAAGATATGGCTGTTTATGTCGCAAGTTTGTACGGAACGGTGTGCGAGTTTGACTAGCTTTTGGCCAGCAACTAGTAAATACAAAATACCATCAAGAAATGTGGTGTTTAATCAACAGCTAAATCCGATTCCGCGTTCTAAGTGTGATCAATCACTTCTACTTCTAGTATTAAAGAAAAATATATTTGTGACATGCAACTTATCACACGAGACCTTTGCTTTGGAGAAAGAGGAACACGAATTTGTAATAATAATAATATTTTTTTTAATAATGTTACAGAGAAAGGCTTAATTGCCAAGAGCCTCGGCCAACACCTGAGGAGGCTCTCGTTTGCAGGCCTGTGGACGGTGAGCAATGGGTAGCTCACCGTCCGTCCGTCTATTGACGACAGGCCGTATCGACGGCGCGTTCGTGTTTCACGCGCGCCTCATAGTGATGTCAGCAAAGCAGAGGGGCTTGCCAGAGCCTCCGCCTGCCGGGGTTACGTGTTGTTCGAAAGAGATACCGCGGCCCCGGAACATAAATGGCAGTAGAAGGAATATGGGTGGGTTTTAGTCAGCACAACTCTGACACTCCCCCCGCTGCGCCCAGAGCGGGTGAAGTTATTTGTTGATTTCCCTCCCCAAAAAAAAAAATGCTTGTAATTCAAACAGGGTAATATTTTACTGAAACTGTCGTGTTGCGGATTCAGTTTGTGTTTCCCTGAAGTTTGACAATCCATTAATTAAGTTAATTAATTCATGCAGTACAAAATGCTTTAAGCTTTAAGAACTCGCGCCCTCTCACAGAAATTATTCTTACTTACTATTGAGTACCTAATTATAATGTGTACAATAGTCCAGCTCTGTATGTTTTGCTGTTAATCTTTCGCGAAATATAGATACGTGCACTTATTTATCAGCAATTTTAATGAGTATTCCGCATCAAGGCAATGCCCTTACAATACATAATAGATGTTTGGTCACGCAATATGAAGTAAATAGGTTAAAGCCTATTAAGGTTTAATAGGCTTTTGGGTTAGTTCGTTCCATCATCAACTCATCTCTGCCCTCAGGACAAGATTGAGGCCCATTCAATAAAAAAAAAACGTCTCATAGAAAGATGCTGGTCATGTCCAGGACTTAAAAGTGTGCGTTTTTTGTATTGACACTACGGGCAGTATTTATTAACACATCTCACTTCTGTAACCGGGTCGTGAGACCGCTTTTGAGATATCCATATAATTAATAAACAAATTTTGAGACCCCGACTCAATTTTCAAATGAGAACACTAGTGATTAATATTTCGGTTCTATCACTATGATGGTCTCAAGACATGGTGGAACTTATCTTAAGACCGTTTGACAGTTGGTTGTGTTGGTTTGTGTACGGTACGTGAAAAATCTACTTGTTATTTGTGACTCGACGCGTATGAACGAGAGTATTAACAGTAAATAGCAATACATTAAAGTTAAAATAGAAGAATCTTCCTTCAGAAAAGTGTTTTGACAGATCAGACTTTTTATTACGTTCTAGGATCTGGCAACTTCAGCCTTTTGAGCATCAATATGACAGATTCTATGTTAACTGTGGTAAAATAGAGATCACATTTCAAACTGTCTATTAATTCATATCAAATGGGGTGCCACTGGGTATAGAGCTGAGATGATCTTGATATTGTATTTATTAATTAAGAAACATCTTAAGAGCATGGTATCACATTGAGACCGAGCTTTGCTCCAGACCACGAATGAGATTAGTTTCTAAATACTGTCCTACGTCTTGTTTAAATGTATTGGATCCAATCCGTCCCCAGAAAAGTTTGGACAGGTCAAAGCAGCTATCCGACCAGTCCTTTCACCACCAGGTTCTTACAATCTATAAAACAACAAAAAAAAACCAAACTTCAATTTAACGATGTATTTAAAAAAAGTCTTTTAAACCGTCATATTTTTATACAAAAATTCACGTTACATTTTTTTTACTTTAACATTTTTTTTTAGGTTTTTTTTTTTCGTCCAACCAAGTCATTTAGGACCAGAATTCATAATAAACCACACCATTAGAACAATAATGACAGTAAAAGTAGTAAATGAAAAAAAGAATCCGAGCCAGAATATTGTCCTTGTTTTTTCACCACTCGTAAAGCCTGTGTAATATTGAGGCTTGTACATTGGAGGACATTCTGGAAACAAAATTCAAATATAAATAGCAGGCTTTTGGCCCAATGTGACGCTTTGGAACTATTCAAACGCAAAACGGCATAGAGTCCTAACGCTGTCGCTGGAAGTGTAGGCACTATCACCAACAACTGAATCAGACTATCGTAAGGATTGACCGCTTATTTACTCCCATCAAACGATAGCATCGTAGCATCTGATTTGTGCTGGACCCCTAAGTTTTTTATTAATATAAAAAAGATAATTTAAGGAGGACGCATATTTACAGGATTTTTTGGTTATCTTGTTCACGAGATTTTGTTTAAAAATGAGAAAATTTAAGTTTTGGTGATAGTACCTCCACTGCAGGTAACCACGATTCTTTCGTGTACCATGCCTACCATCGTGATCCAGCGTCGATACAGCAATGTGAACGCTACAATCACGAGATCACTCCGATCCTAAATTTGCATCGATACCGTAGAAATCTTGCCAATTAGAAATGCTACTAGCACACTATTACAGTCAGGGCCACCTTCTCAATAGGTCACGCTGGGCTCGTGCCGACGGTGCCCCTTACTCAAAGGAGGCCTCAAGATCCAGTGAGTGTCATAGCTAATTTCCGAGCCTGCTTCGATAGCCCTTACAGTCTTCAGTGCCCAGGGCCTTAAACACGGCCCTGGTTACCGTGATGCATACGCACATCTACGGCATTGGTACAAAAAGTTGACGTGACGATGACCCTAAAAAGTTATGAGTGAATTTCACCAAATCAACTTGTACATGATCAGCAGTTTTACTTTTATAATCTAGCAATGATGACTAGCTTCATTGTCGTTTTTGCAGATAGGCTGGACAGGCGTTACGTCCAGCAATAAGTTAACACCCACATTATAAATGATTGATATAATAAAATTAATCATTTTATGTTTCACTGCTAACACTAGTTGACAAGTTTTATTTTCTTTACTGAACATACTGAAATTCTATGGATTTTGTAGAGTCTGAAATAAACAGGTTTTTCTTTTTTTTATAATGTCCACATTATAAATAAAAAGAAAAACCTTTTCTTTACTGAACATACTAAAATTCTATGGATTTTGTAGAGTCTGAAATAAACAGGTCTTTCTTTTTTTTATAATGTCCACATTATAAAAAAAAAAGAAAAACCTTCTTATATCAGGCCGTTTTGAATCGACTGTGTGAAATTGTTACAATTGCAACTGATCCGTTGGTCTCGCGGTCATAAGCGCGACAGCTCAGCACAAGATCCTGGGCTCGATTCCCGAGTACAGCTAAAAGTGTTATTAGGTAGCACGTTAAGCTGGTTCACCTCTCTCTGGTCGTGTCGGATTGTCGTCCCATCGGACTATGAGAGTGAGGGAACAGGGAGTGCACCTGTGCCTACGCACACTTGTGTACTATAATATGTCCCTCGCAAATGGCTAATTTCTACTGAGATTGGCCGCCGTGGCCGAAAACGATCAGGTGAAGTATATATTGTTACAATTAGTAAAATGATCACAAAGATTAGACATTCATGATATTATGTATCTGTAACCATTTTAAGAGTGTTAACTGGTCTTTATTTTATTTAAAAAAAACATTGCCCCACACTAGGACTTTTTTTTCGATATCACGCGAGCGATTCTGCGGGCGTCAGCTAGTTTATAATACTACCATTTCATGATTCTGCTAAAGCGGTTATTTTAAGACCTCGGATGCAGGAATAACAGAGTGACGTATTTGCCGAGGCATCATACAGCCAACTTTTAATGTCTGCGCTTCTACTGAGAAGATAAGTGAATTTTTAATGGTAACACCCATTAACGCTTTGCCTGTCCCGGATATTGAACCAAGAACCTGAAGCTCAGCTGTCATGCATGCAAATGCGACCACAAGACCAACTGTACAGACTCCACAAATTATTTCTTCTGACGCTTCTTAGACTCTGCGCCAATTTGAATGGAGTCTAACAGCTCTTGAACGTAATTTCATTGTGTTGATCGCGATCATATTAATTGGTGAAGTTCACCCATATTTTGTAAATAAAACAGACTTGTAACGCACGGTTGTATAGTATGGTAATAGTATAGTATAAAACTTTGAAGTATTTGACCTAACTTCCTCCATTTTGTATTTTTTTTCTTTCAGCCACTGATAAAACGGTTATGAAACGACAGTTTGCATCAATACAAACAAGCACTGCATTCAATAAAACAAAATCTCTCAACATGTTACGTTTCAAAGATATAAGCCATAATCTCCACAAACACCACATTTTTGATGGCTTATATTTCGAAAACGTGACGATTTGGAAGATTTTGTCTAAAACAATATTTGTTTATATTAATGTTAGCTATTGATAGTTTTATGTATGGCAAATAAAATCGAAGTTGTGCTAATAGTGCCGTAAGTAAATACTTATATTATATCTTTGATGGCTCATATATCGGAAATGTGACGTTCTAGAAGATTGTCTCATTGAAAACTTGTTTGTATAGGTTGTTATACAAATAATAAAATACTGAATCATTTGTTCCTTTCTATTACGTATATGCTTAGGTGGTGGAATAGAATATATTTTATTGTCCGTACACCAAAATTTGGAAAAAAAAAGAGAAAAAAGACAATAGTTTAAAAAAAACGACAACTAACTAAATCGATTCTATACGATGCCAGCCATTTCAGCATGCAACATTTAAACACAACTGTTTTATAATATTGCTTATTCTAATAATAGTTTTATTTATTTTGATAGCTACAAAATGTTGTCAGTGTAAACTTAATCTTGTAACTTTAAAAACTTGAAATCTCAACTATTTTACTGCTGAGTTGACCAAGAACCCATAAAGGCGTGACCGCGCTTTGTATAGATTTTCAATACAATGAAAGATCCGCATAAACTGGTTTTGTTTAGCGTGGTTAGGCGCTGTGTGTACATTATATTAGTTATAACAACACAACTGATATTTATGCAGTTGATCATAGCTTATATTGTATCACTAGAAGTAGAGGGCATATACTCTTGCGTAGACAAGGCCTAACTAAGGCAACAACAAAACGTAAACAACAGAAATAATTTTGGCTATTGAGTGACGAAATACAAGATGGTGGCGTACTTAGACATAGTTATCTGTCAGATCAATTGACTGTTTGAGGGGGAGAAACTCAAACCAACCCAGCCGCCGCGGGAGACGCCATGGGCGTCGTGTGAGCAACGGGTAGCTCACCGTCTGTCCGTCTATTGACGACAAGCCGTGTCGATGGCGCGTTAGTGTTCCACGCGCGCCTCAAAGAGATGTCAGCAAAGCAGAGAGGCCTGTCAGGGCCACCGCCTGCCGGGGTTGCGGGTTGTTCGAAAGAGATACCGCGGCCCCGAAACATAAAGGGCAATAGACGGAACATGGATGGGTTTTAGTCAGTACAAGTCTGACACTCCCCCCAAGTTATTTGATGATTTCCATCCCCAAAAAAAAGATCAATTGACTAATACTTCTTTAGCTTATAATGACTGCCTTTGGTGTATTCGTCGCAAGTGAGACTGCTGAATATGACGACCTGGGTTCAATTTCCAGGTTGCACTAAGTGGTCATTGTATTTTCCCATCAGGAGTTTCTCAGTAGCAGCCTCGTAGTTTGGGATTGTGCCCGATTTATTTAGTTCCCTTGAAAATGGTTAAGTTGAATGGGGCTGATATATGCGTCACATTCGTGAACCGGCGCTGTCAGTCGTGACTGGTCATCTATTAGCTGCCACGGTTTGTTTTAATTAATGTATTTACCTATTAAACTCTTGTTTTTGTTTTTGCTCTGGACGCTCTTAATGTGCTCGTTTTTCTACATCGTTCTCTCTTTTTTTATCTCAACATGAATGATGTATCCATGGTTTTGTAAAAATATGATTTAAAAGAGTGTCCATGGAGTTTCTTGCCCATTCTTTTCCATAGAGATCAACGCTTTGGAATGGGCAACTACAGTACTTTCACAAGTTATTATGTCTTGTGACTGGGACTGTAGCAGCATCTTTTTTTGTTTTCATGACATTCAAAGGTGCCTGTAATGGTCTAATTGAAATAAATAATTTGATTTTGATTTTGATGGCAATATGCTCATCCAATTTAACATGGGACTTCAACGTAACTGGCGAAATGTGGCTGTACGATAGATACACTTCCACCTACCCCTTCTGGGTTACAGGTGTAATGTTATGTTATTTAAATAAAAATCTCAAAATTAAATCCAACAATATATTCCCAACTCACAATAAACAACACCATTTTAAACATCACAATAACGTAATACTTAAACTTCATACTTGGACCGATCATTCGCAAGATATTCATGCCATTTGGAATTCTTATTAAAAGTATTTGTACCACAAATAAAGAATTATTAGAACAACAAGTAATATACAGATAACGATACAGGCGCTTCTCTCACACGATGTTGTAAATGTAAACCCGTACACTGCAAAAGAAAGAATCCGCTTTAAACTCACATAACAATCCCTGCAGGGTTACGCAGAAGTGTATCCTAATAGTACCATGCTCCCACAAGTCATATTTATGTCCCATGTTAGAAGGGCCGAGCCTTTTTCCACCAACCAGGCACAAAGCCTTCGTGACTGGTGAGAAAAATCTGATAGAAAATCCCAACAACCTTAACCGACAGGTAATGAAAATTGACCCTGATCCGCACGGCACGACCCATCGACTCCAAAACTATTCTAACATTCAAACTGAAAGCAATCATACACATTCACAACATTTCATTGAAATTCGGAGATAGCGTGGACGAACATACGTAAGCCAACAAATTTACAATCACCGTCATCTGCACAACTTTTATAGGTTTATTTCGAGAAAGTGACGCTTTAGAAAATTTTGTCTCATTCAAAATTGTTTGTCATGTATGCCAGCTATTGATGAATACAATTTGATGCGTGGTTAATAAAATTAAAGTTGTACTGTGTGCCATTAGTGAATAGTTTCTAACTTAGAAAGTGAAAACGTGACGCTTCAGACGATATTGTCTCAAACAAAACTTTTTTGTATTGAAAACAGCTACAAATTAATATTATTCAGGGCTTAATGCGCGGCCACTATTTTAAGATAAATAAATGCGGGACTTAGGTATCTTCCTACGACAACTGTCCTATTAAGAGGATTACGACAAATTATACATTTGGCGGGAATAATCCGCAAAAATCCACAGATAATATCACAAAATGTTGACCAAAAGCAAATCCTGACAATGTCAAAAAGTTCCTTGCTGAAGGTTCTATAAGAAGGATTGTTGTTTTTTCAACTGTTGGGTTCAGCTTCTAGCTAGCCTAATCGCATTCAACTGAATACCAGTACTTTACATGGACGACTACCTATCTGACTTCCACAACCCAGTTGATGATGATGCCTCTTGGACTTGGTTGTCAGGTTTTACGGGCCATAGATTACTTGGAACGTTTGTCAAAAATCTTCAAATGGTAGCTGGAACCAACCGCTTAACGTGCTTTGTACTCTTACAAAGCACGTTAAGCGGTTGATTCCAGCTAGTCGCAGCAGCTGTAGTAGTAGCGTAATGGAAATTTTGTATATTATATGTGACCACAAACCCAATTGATTTATACCATCAGTTTACTATTGTATAAATGTGAAAGTTAGGATGGATAATTGTTACTCATTAACGAAAAACTCCTTAACTCCTGGCAAATAGGTAGTCTATAGCCTGGATTGACACATTGCCTGCTTTTTTATCTCAATAGCACAATCTTGTGGACAATTTCCGAACTCCGTGCATCCGAAGCCATGAGCATAAGCTAGTTATATTACTTAACAAAAACTCAAGATAAAACTCAACGATATATTCTCAAATATTTTGACATCATCTTTAAAAAAAACGTTACATTTTTAAATTAAAAATACTCTAACAATTCATTGTCTAATTCCATTAATTTTTGATCCGGTGTTTTTAAATATAAAACCATTACAACCACGGTTATTAGCAAACCAGTAAATATAAGGAAAAAACAAAATGACAGAAAAGCTCTTCGTGTTTCACCAGCGGAATCGCACGCATTGTATTCGTTCTCCGCTGAAACCAAAAGAATCAGTTTTAAACTCGTGTTTTTGTAAGTTAAAAGAAACGTCAGAGCTGTCAAATATTTTTTTAGGTTAAATCGCCACCATCTTGTTTTTTCATTATATTTTTAGGCCATTACAGCAGTAATCAGCGTAATTTGTTATTGACTAAGATCACGCCTGGAGATCAAAAGAGACTGTTCTTTTCAAAATAGTAATAGCAAACACCAATCGTTTCAAGATAAGCTCGATTTACAGAACTAACATAAATGTCATTGACATTTTCACAAATATTTAGCAACTGTTAAATGCCCTGTTTGAATGATCTGATCTGAAATGATCCTCTATGCAACCTGAATTCTAATTGTGGTATTAACGTTATTTTTCTCTTTTATAAAGAAATAGAAAAAAAAGTGTAAAAACAAAAAGAAAGAATAAATCCAAGATGAAAAACCTTTCACGTATCATCTTAGGTACAGCTATACGTGTCACCTAAAATTTTGTCTACTTGTCAACCTTCTGTACCTTATTTACGCAAATAAATTTGATTTTTGTTTTTTTTTTGGTAACCCCGTCAATGCCATCTATCCTTATCCCTACTATAGGCATCGGCTTCCTGTCTTACATTGATTTTACTCGGAGCAACTGTTTAGCTGACTTTCATAACCGTAGCATATTTCAAGATTTATCGCTGCAAGCTAATTTAGTATGCAAGTAAGGACTTGTACACAATATTGCGAATTTCGTGCGGCAATGCGTCTGTCTTCTATGATTCGAATGACCATTTTTTCAACGACAGTCCGCCTTACTTTGTATTTTGTAAACTAGGTCGTGACATGGATCATCAAAAAGACGTGCACACTTCTGATCTATCAAAGATATAGGAAAATAAATATATGCGAACCAATTCACAAGTTCTTGCAATGCGTCGTGTGAGCTCGTAGATTTTTAAGATACGACGTCGCATTGCAGTTTTGTGAACAAGCCTTAAGAGATTTATTTTATAATCAAAATAGCGGCTAGTCCTTAAACTTGGATTAATCAATAGCTAGCAGCATTACAAACAAGTTTAATATGAGACCAAAAATTCGCAAGCGGCACGTGACGTTTTGGAAAATGTCGCTGCATGTAGGTTTATATTTATACCAATTGTTTTTATAATACAGTTTTTAAACGTAACCTGCTGTTTTGCAAAAAAAATACGATGAAATTTATGCACGCTTCATTTCAGTAATTAACTCGTTTTACCAAAAAATTGTCTTCTCTAACAAGGGAGCTGGACGTGTACCCTTAGGGACGTTATGGATTTTAGGAAGCTCTGCCTGATTTTTAGTCCCTGCATAGATAGTTAAGCACAAAATAATGGGTATCTGGTTGGTAGTGGGTATCAGACACCTGTTTGATTTTTTCCAATGTGCTTGCAACTTCTCGTTGAGCCCTTGAAGGTGCTACGTAAGCTGTAGGATACAGTGCGCCAACCTCTGCTCTGATCGACACCGAAGAAGCGGTCAAAGTGGCAAAGTTTTGGTCTAATCAATATAATTTTGTGCCAGCGACGAAGAAGAAAAAGACCGTGGGAGTGTTTATTATACAAAAAGACAAGCTCGAGCTCCAGTTGGTTTCAGTCTAACCGGATGCAACTGAATACCAGTATTTTACATGGAGCGACTGCTTTATCTCACCTCCACAACCGAGTTAGTACTGGGTAATAAGATAAACCTTTTTAGGACTGGTTGTCAGACTTCCATGTAACTGGCAACCTGTAACAACTGTCAAAGTTCTTCAGATACAGCCGGGACCGTGCTTACCGTGCATTCTGGGGCTCGGTTTAACCTATAGATAGATCGACCCGACTGGCTGTTATTAATTAGCCACGATCTCGTACAGTAGATCCGTAAAAACAAACCTATAAGGACTTACAAATAAAAATGTATCGAGGATCCACAATTCAAGAGCGAGCGAAGCGAGTCTAATAATTCCAGCTATTGGAGGTACATAAGATTATGTTTTATTCGTGCTAACAGAATATATTTAAGTGACTTTTCAAATCATGCGCAAAATGTTTCGGAATAATTGAGACACAGTAGGTTCAAGACCGAGCAAAATAACCATTTGAATAACCTCGCTTCGGAAATTTTAGACTTTCTTTTAACCAATATGGAAACTAGCTAGAGCCTATAAAGTGTTTAGTTTAGTGTTTGTATGAATTAAGTACGGGACGGCAGCGGCAGTTTGGAAAATAAGTCACGGCCAATTGCGTGCCATCATCCTTTTGGCCTACAGTTAAATACACCACTACAGTTACTTGGTAACTCTATACCTGGAGGTATAAACGGTGGTACTGTCAGGTATCTGTTAATGACAGCTTTCGAGGCATGTAGGTGCCTAATGGATAGTCACCCATTCACGGACCGAGCTCCATGAGTGCAGCGACTTATGTAAAATTTACCTTAGGACTCAACCCTCCTGAGTTTTGAACGGTGTGTAGATATTAACTATTACGCGTTATTTATTTATCAAACAGTACTGAAGCCGCCTTCATGCCAAAGGGGTTTTCTACCAGTCATCCTTTGGGTAATGCAGAGACAGATGTTATGCTTTGGCTTTTGGTCAAATTAGGATTAGGGTCAATAATAAGCAATCCCGCCGTCATGGTGCTTGCAACAGCATTAAAATATCGGGAGCTCACTATAATTATGGAAAATATAAGAGTATGTTATTTATTTTTCCCGTATATTCCATAAGTAATAGTGTAAGTTTCGTTTGAAACCATGAAAGTTTAAAACAGTAGTCAAACTTGTGCGCAAGGCTTTGGTCCATTGAGTCAACTATAGTGCAGCATATTTAATTAAGCGTTTGAATAAGTCAAGAGGACGTTTGGCAATATTTAAATAAGTTACAAGATTTTGGTATGAGGCATGACCGGCTTAACTTCCGCCTCTTTATTTTATTTTCAAATAAGCAGCAACACATTAAATCTAAATAAATCAATAGCTGACATCAAAATAAACAAGTTTTGTATGAAACCAAATCTTCTAGACCGTCACGTTTTCGGGATATAAGCCTTCAAAGTTATAATCTTCACGATCGACACAACTTTGGTAGCTTTCAGAAATGTGACGATTTAGAAGATTTTGCATCAAACAGCACTTGTTTGTATTGATGTAAACTATTAATTGATATGGGTTTCATGCGTAACTAATAAAATTAACGTTAATTTAATTAACGTATTGTTCTGATAGCTCCATCGTATATCCTTACTAATATTATAAAAGCGAAAGTGAGTTTGTTTGTTTGTTTGTTTGTTACCTCTTCACGCTTTAATGGCTGAACCGATTTTGATGAATTTTGGTACAGAGATAGTTGGGAACCAGGAGACGGACATAGGCTAATTTTTATTAAAAAAAAGTGGGATATGAGGGAGAACGAGGGAAGAAAAGGGAAAACTTAGCGTTGCTATTACAATCAATCAGGCGCAAGAGCAAAAACTGCAGGTCTGCTTGGTGTGTTATACCGAATTTAACGCGAGCGAAGCCGCGGGCGAAAGCTAGTTATATTATATTTCGAAAACGTGACGCTTTAGAAGATTTAGTCGCGTACAAAACTTGTTTGTATTTAAATCAGCTATTGAATAATATAGATTTTATACGTGTCCGCTTTGATGAAAATAAAATTAAATAGTCGAAATTATACAAGCTTCTTGAAGAAATTATATTGATAAAACAATCTGGTGGCGTCATTTCCGATAAATGACCATGCGGTACTGTAACTGGCGTGATGGTATACAAAGAGGAACGAGACGAAGTTTCTAGCAATCAAAATATTATAACAAAAAAAAACACTTTCGTATTACCCTTAACAAACATTTCATTTGATACCTATATCAAGGGAATGGATAAAAAATAACTGATCTATCATCTTTGTGAATCCGCCGTATTGGATTTGAAGGCCGTCAGTTAACATGTAAGCGCTATTGAAAACCGGGAACAGGGAGAAATTGAACTTGTAAAGTTTTTATATAGGTAACTAGGTGAAGCCAAAAAAATTGTGTTAAAAACAAAAATACCCCGACACAAAAAATAAGAAGAAAATAATTACTTCATAGTGTCCCATTTTTGCGGATAGGAAATCATCAAATAACTGAGCGGGGGGGGGGGAGTGTCAGACTTGTACTGACTAAAACCCACCCATGTTCCTTCTACTGCCCTTTATATTCCGGGACCGTGGTATCTCTTTCGAACAACCTGCAACCCCGGCAGGCGATGGCCCTGGCAGGCCCCTCTACTTTGCAGACATCTCTTTGAGGCGCGCGGGGAACACTAACGCGCCGTCGACACGGCCTGTCGTCAATAGACGGACGGACGGTGAGCTACCCATTGCTCACCGTCCACAGGCCCGCATCTACGGTGGCCGGGAGTCGTCTCGCGGCGGCTGGTTTGTTTCAGGATCTCTTCCTCAAACGCCCGGCCACCGCCTTCTCATAGTGTCCCTTAAAGTATTATTTACGTGGAATATTTTTAAGCGTCGTTACGTCGGGGAACCGCTTAGTAAACAAGCAGATGAAATACGCATTGAAAGTGCCAACAAAGCGGTCGAGGGTATTTTTAAAAATTTAATTTCATGCTTACAACTTATGTTATACTTTTGCGATGTCATTGACAAGTGACAGGATTTTAAAAACTAGACAAGAACTGATCATCTTTTAATGGCAGACATTCTTGAACCACATCTTAGAACACTCTCGATTAAGACTCCTAACAAACAAAGAAAACTTAATCAAATCGTTTCACCCGATCAGGAACAACGATGCCACAGATAGACAGACTGACACACATATACACACACTTATACACAGATACACATTTCAAACTTATAACATCCCTATTTTTTGGTGGAGGGTTCAAAATAAAACGCATTAGATTCCGTCCTACAACACGCGCAGGATTCATCTCAATTTCAACAGTCCTTAATCAACATTTTACTAAACGCCATAGACGTAAGAATAATATCTAAACTAATATTGACAGATTGTCTCAAGAACTTACATCACAGCTCTAATCACCAAAAAGTTCGGGGAGGTACCTAATACTAATGATACAGCCATATTTCGCCAGTTATAATTGAGGGCAACCCTAAACCCATAAATCCTTAATCCGTGGCTACTATTATGAAATTCGTGATCAAAAAGCTATAACTGAATGGGACAAACTAGGCAGTGTTTGTCATGTTCTGTGTACGCCGTCACGTGCGTTACAAGTCTGTTCTATGATTAATTGCAAAGTAGGTATTGCCAACATTCAAAAAAATAAACGAAAAAAATATAACTGTAGGTACTTACCCCATGTTTGCAAGACTCGCGGCATTTTCCAATATTTTATCTAGAAAATAAAATTTTCTGTCTCATATTCAGTTAGTAACAAATAGTAATAATTTTAAAGTGATACCTACCTCTATTTGCCTTAAATACACCCACAAGTAGTGCAAAATGCACAGATAAGTATTTTTTTTAATAAGGCTTGCGTTATACTAGAAGAAACCGATTCACTCGAACTTTGAATCAATCCTAAATAATGATCAGGGAACAGAGTTGCCAGCAGTGAATATCACAGACTGGCGGTTCACGCAATAAATGTGGTAGCAATTTTAAATCTCTTATACGGTTTATTGTTACCTACTATATTATTTATTATGTGCAAATGTTTGGTTAAGAGGTTTCTATAATTGTGTTTTTGTTTACTAAAAACTGCATGGTTATTTTAGCCCTGATATTGTCAAGAGGTTATTATTAATAACTGTTGGTAAACATTATTCCTAAACTTGCTATGGATTCTTTTGTTTAGTGGCCTTGTCTACCCCACCGCTGGGCAAAGGCCTGTCTGATCTGAATATTATAAACAGACTTTAGAGTGACATCATTTCGTTTCTCGTATTTTCTTTCATTTGATACCCATATCATGGGAATGCATAAAGATAAGTATTCCGCCATCTTTGTGTATCCGCCATATTGGATTTGGAATGACATCACATACATTGTCATTCAAAATTAACTTAAGTGCACAATTACAGCTTAATCGGTCACATAGTTAATAACAGGCGAAGTTATGAAAGCGTGTTTAAAATCAATATGGCGGCCTAAGATCGAATTATACTTTCGCGCCAAAATAACCATGCACTCATACAGCTTCATGTGCTTCAGAAAATGTCGGTACATCATTATCTTCCTCAAAATTGAATGAGAAATGCATTAAAGGGTTAAAGGTCTCATGTGGTAGTTGCGTTACGTTTTTGAATACAGTAAAAGCTATTAAGTACCTAAACATAATTATATATTTTGTAAATCAATAGTCTTACTATTCTAAATATAAGAACTAATTAGGAATATGTATGGTTTTTTTAAATAATAAACAAAGCAGAGGTGTACTATTGCAATACACTATTTAGAGAAAACTGGAATAATTCGTTTTAAAATCCCGTATAATAGTGGCGAGCCCTTTCCCGCATTATAGGTTTTCGCGATCGCAGCATAACTTACACACTAAAACAGTAACAAAGGTCAGCACAGACAGTAATATTATGGTCGAATATGTTCTTTATTTGAGCAGTACCTACCTATGCTCATTTTCTTTTATTGTTTTCTGAACTGACCAAACTAAATGCCAGCTTTCTCATGGAGGTAACTGCCAATTTGATCTCTCAATGCCTTTCAGTTAAGTTGCATCATCATCTATCTGCTTAGCCTTTACCCTACGTTGGGTTGAGCTTACAGTCTAACCGGATGCAGCAGAATACCATTATTATTCAGTTAAGTTCCATAATTATTATTAGTAGTTATGATTTTGTTCATTATCGATATCCTGTCTGCGCTGACTTTTAGAAAACGTCCTTACTGAAAGCGATTGTCGGGCAAATGATCCAAGCTGTTGCACTTGTGCATCAAGCGGTCAAACTAATGGCTTTTTACGACATAATTCTTGTAAAGAATAGCGTGTGTGAACGAGGAAAAAGTATGTTATTATTGCAGCAGGTGGTGTTATAACTGAGACTGCACGATGATTCCAAAGAGATACAGCGGCCCTAGAATACAAAGGTCAAAAGAAAGAACATGGTTGGGTTTTAGACAGTAGAAGACGGACAACCCAGAGGAGGAGGAGTCAGTTGATGATTTCCAAACCAAAAAAGGTGGCGTTAAGTATCTGTTTATCTATACTATCTATCATCAGCCACAGTCACATCGGACACAGTCAGTCCACCGCTTGACATTGGCCTCTTCCAAGGTGCGCCTCTTAGCCCGATCTTCAGCTACACGCATCCTGTTGCTGCCAGACGCCCTGAGCAGATCGTCGCTCCAATTATCTGGAGGGTGGGGGGTCCTACACTACGCTTGCCTAATTGTGGTTAGACTGCAGAACACGCTTACTACGAGGATTATCAGTTCTATAACAAATGTGACCGGCCCTCTGCCACTTCAGTTTGCTGATTCGAGTGGCAATGCCGAAATTTTTCGTTCTCCGACGGCTAACTTCGGTCCGAATTTTATTCCATAGGAGAGACTCCGAGCATAGGCCTCTACATAGCACGTTAAGCTACTTTGAACCTGTGGACTAGTCCCACAGTTAGTGTCCACGTTTTGGCGCAGCACTGGTCAAAGACTTTAGTTTTTACGGGCGACGTGAAGACATGACGTATCCTTTTTTATGCCGCTCAGCCCAACTGAACCCTCCTATCGGTTTTCCTCTCGAAGTTGTTTCTATCTAGCTGTAGGATTTGTCTCAAATGGACGTAACTGTCGACAACTGCAAGAGGTACTCCGTCAGCTATGATTGGTTCGGGCATAGTGTACGAGTTAAATATGGCTTTCGTCTTGTCTAAACTAATGCACAGACTGACTCGTCGGGAGGATTGATTTATGTTGCTCAACATTCCTCGCAGTTTCCGCAGCGACTTTGTCATAATAATTATGTAGTCGCCAATCACAGTAATAAACATACGAAAACAGTTTCAGAGATATCATATCTCCCAGTCTGACACCTCTAAGGAACCGGATTGGTTTTGTTTAATCATTTTGTATTTGGATGCCGCTATGGTATCCCATAGCGGCATTATATAGATATCTCAGCACCTCGACATTACGCCAATCGACTTAGCATCTCTGCAAGGATTCCATAACAGCCTAAATCTCGATAAAGTCAAAAGCTTTCTCATAGTCCACAAATGCTTCTTAGTACAGAGAATGGTCTTGAATCTTATGGTTCATCGGTATAGTGGCGGGTCAGCGTAGCTGTACAGTTTACCGTCGAATCGGTCTCTGCGATAATTTGCCTTCAGATGTCTTTAGATTTGGCGGGTGACTGCTTCCAAACACGTGAGTCTCTATTACGCCCGATCGCTTTCTTAATCATGAGCGTATTCGAGGATCAGAAGTCTCTTCGTATTGATTTCCGCACCAGATACTGATACTGTCTATATAGGCACTATTATTGTAAAGCTTAAGAGTGTTTGGTTGACCACTCTCTGGTTCGAATTGAAAAATATATTTTAGTGTTGGATTGTATTGCCCATTTATCAAGAAAGGGGGTGAAACAGCGTGGCACAGAGTGTGTATAATAAGATTGCATATCGCACGACATTCGCTTTCAGTTAGGCCGACTTAGTATTAGTAGGTACTTACATGACAAAAAAAAATTTACTGCATTCGCATACTCGATTTTCATGAAACTGGATAGTTTTGTGTTGTGCTGCTAGATTTATATTAAATACGACTGTTTGGACCCAAAATTTAAGATTTTTTTTACAAAATAATGCTTCCCTGTTTACACTTAATTTGACATGTTCTGAAACGTCATTCGGGGTTTTTTTTCTATTTTCTAGAAAGAAGAAAATAAGTTTTTATAAGAATTAGAAGGAGGCTAGCTTGCGTTTGTCTTGAATCAGCGTACATAGAGGCCGTTGGTATAAACACGTTGTTTTGCCGTCAGAGCTTTCTAACTCGCGTTAAGACTAGGTTTCCTCTTATGGTGGCGTGGAAACTGACTGTCGCAACCCCGTGCAGAGTACGCCACAATAGTGGTGATAAGTCCCCACTTTGAGGTTTGGCAGTGTAGGCGCCACGGCGTCCTCACTACCACCTGACGCAGGTCCTCATCGGACCCAGAAATTTCGGGTGTCACCCACCCGGAAGACACAATGGAGCATACTGTGGCGGTCTGCCCCGCTTAGGCGGAGCACCGCTGTGTCATTGACGGCACGGTTGGCGCAGTGGCTGAGGGATCGACTGCTGCTCTGTGTGTCGCGGGTTCGATTCCCACACGGAACAATAATTGGTATGACCTGCAGATAGTTGTTTTGGGTCTGGCTGTTTGTGTATGTGAGTAATAAACTCTTGTTTGTAAACGCACCCACGATACAGGAGAAATTCCTAGTGTGGGGCAACGTTATTTTAAAATAAAATAAATAAATTGTAGAGACTATCAGCGACCTCTCACATCCAACCCTGGTCCAGTGCACGATCCCGAGTTAAAAGGAATGGGAAGCGGTCACCTCCATCTGCAAAGTAGTCATGCTAGCGAAGGAGCTGGCCGGATGTTTAAGAAAGAGAACCTCCAATCAACCTTGCCGCCGCGGGAGACTACGGACGTCGGATGCCGCGATATAACTCACGACCACCGTACACACAGCTCTGTGGACGTTGAAATACATTCCACATTTTTTTTGTATTGACGTTTAGTTCCAATTATTATTTCATAATTTATTTTCATTTCCTACTAATACAGTATTATAAATGCGAATGTTTGTGAGGTTGGATGGATGTATGGAGGTATGGATGTATGAATTTTTGTTACACGTTAAAACGGATGTTGATCAAATTTGGCACAGGGGTAGATTAGAGTCTGGAATAAGGGACATAGGATATCTACTTTTTTATTCGATATCACGGGGGTGAAGCCGCGGGCGCCAGCTACTGATTAGTATGTGTGTGTTTTATGTATTTATTTTAATTTTTATGACATTTTATATATTTGTTTTTAACGATTATTTAATTGAGCTTCCTGTCCTAACGAAAATTATTTTGCATGCTCTACGACAAAGTTTGTTGAGATAATCGACAGCAACTATATCATACCTTTATACCTACATTCATCATCTACCCTGCCTTTTCCCCAACTATTTTGGGAGTCAGCTTCCAGTCTTACCGGAAGCAGCTGGATACCAGTATGTAACATGGAGCGACTGCCTATCTGACCTCCACAACCCAGTCAGTACTTGGCAATACGATTCCCCTTAGACTGGATGGACGTCAAACTTTCAGGACTATGACTACCTGTAACGACTGGCAAAGATTTACAAATGACAACCGGGACCAACAGCTTTACGTGTTTTCCGAGGCAGGTAAGAAACTCGGTATGTAACGGGTAGTCACCCATCTACAGACCAACCTAGGCAAACGTGGCTTAACCTAATGATCGACCGAGCGGCCTGACGTTATTTTGCCACGAGCTCCTTCTCCTCCTTCCTCTGTATACCTAATAAACTGATTTCGATCAGAGCGGCGCACAATGATTGTTGACATATCGGTTTCGCATGACGAGAACCTCGTGAAAGCCGAAGAAGATAAGCAAATTAAGTATATTGATTTAGCTCGCGAGGTTGTCGACATGTGGGATGTGGAGTCAGCGATCATTGTGCCGATAGTCGTATCTGCCAATGGCTTAATTACCAAGAGCCTCGACCAACACCTGAGGAGGCTCTCGTTAGATGGCTGAATCAAGGGTTTGATACAGAAAGCGGTACTCCTGGACACGGCTTGTATCGTTAGGAGGTTTCTCTCTCTGGAGCCCTGACCAAGGGTAGCTTGGATCCTGTTCCCGATACCGCTGGGCGGAGAGATTTTTTTTTCAATATTTTTTTAATAAATATTTAAAAATGTAATTTATTGAAATGAATAAACGAAATAATAATATTCACAGTAGTGAGTGAAGTCGGGCTGTGGATGTTGGTAGTAGTACAGCCATATTGACAGTCCTAGTTCCCAAGACAAAGAAAACACACACACGCAAATTTGACATCATTTAATGTATTTTAAACACTACATAATCTCTACACACAGAGATTTAATGTTGCAAAATCTTTAACAATATGTCAATATATTATTAAAAAGAAATTCCATTACAGTTTAATTTAATAACAGGGTCATAGTAATGTAGCTAGCGAAACTCAATTTTTTTTTTTTAACGTTGCCCCACACTAGTAATTTCTCCTGTATCGTGGGTGCGCTTACAAACATTTAAACTCACATACACAAACAGCCAGATGATTATGAAATTATGTAAAGATGTGATTTTAACGAACGACACACATGGGTTTATTTGAATTACGGGGGCCTCGGTGCGAGAGTCTGAACCGACAATAGATTTAATATAAGCTAAAGATTTCAAAATATATTTAATGTTTAATTATCTGTTGGTTTCTGTTTAATTTTATTTATTTTAATGTTATTTTATTTTATGGTATTTATTTTGACTGTGAATGTGGCATATATGGATCTTGTGTTATCCAAAATAAAATGTTTTTTTTTTATTTAAAAGAAACAAGATATAATTATTATCTTTTAAGATTTTTAGGGGTATACACCTAAGAAAGTAATAATAATAAGGTTTAAAGGTTTGTCTGTCCATCTGTCACAGGGCTGCATCTCTTGAACTGTACGTGGATAGAATATACTAGATTTTTAAACTAACCTTATTGCACAGCTTTTTCACAATATTACTCTTATTTTTTAGGTACGCAGCTGATAGCGATATCTACCAGACTACTTTTGGATGGATTGAACGAACTTAAATTTAAAAAGACGTTTGATATAAAAAATAAAAAAAATACGTGTGGCACTCGGGGACTGCCGCGGTAAAGCTATTGCATAGCATTTTTTATCAACTTATGCAATAAATAAAAACAATCTAAATAAAATATTTAAAAAGTACTTCCAATGAAAAGAAGTCGCAAAAAGAAACATTTTTTTATCAACTTAGACAATAAATAAAAAAATAAATATTATATTTAAAAAGTACTTCCAATGAAAAGAAGTCGCAAAAAGAAAAACAAGACCTTGGGTTTGATCCAGCGTGCAGCGTAATGTCGCTTGACTATCCGATTCTCTACCAAACACGCTATTAGAACATTAGAATCGGGATTGAAATAACTGACCGTATTGTGTAAACGACATTAGACAAGCCACACCTCCGTGCCCGTCGGAGTGGGGAGCGTCAGGTTTTTTTTCGTTACGGAATTTCTGGATTCGGTCCCGCGCTCAAGGCCCGCGATAGAAGCTATGCAATAGCTTAAAAATCTGGCTGCTATAACCACAAATAAAACGCCGTTAAAAGGGGTAACATAAAAAGTAAATTCCTCCTTTTTCGGCATTTTCTACGGAACCCTACGTATGTAAGACCGTCTCGAACTTAACGGTTACTTTTTAAATATTAAAGTTTATCACATCTGCGTAGTCTCGCTAGCTAATATAACATAGCCTTGTTTTCATAATTAATTGTAAATGACTAGATACATTTTTTTTAATACATTGTAATACTCATTTCAATAGCGGTCTACGTCACAAAGAGCTTGGTAGCGTGCAAAAACTCAAAAATGAGTGATAAATCGAAATTAATCAATCATTATCTAACTACCTTTTCCAATTCAGCTGATTCGAACCCTGCACCACAAACCCAGTCGCGTCGCGTTTGCGGTCGCTAGACGAACAAAGAATTTAAATAATTGTTTTGTTTTTTAAAACGTTGCCCCACACTAGGAATTTCGCCTGTATCGTGTTTCGCGTTTACAAACATTTAAACTCACATACACAAACAGCCAGACCCAGAACAACTATCTGCAGGTCATACAAATTAATATTTGTACTGTGCGGGAATCAAACACGCTGCGCAGCAGTCGATCGCTCAGCCACTGCGCCAACCGTGTCGTTCACTTGACCTTGACTTGAGTTTGACCACTAACAACCAGCGCAGCGCAAATGATTGATTAACTTAGAATTAACACATCCGAGTTTTGTGCAATAAAACCAGTTTGTACTACAAATTACTATCTAAATTATTCTTAAACCCGTCTAAACGGACGCTCTAAACAACCATAAAGTGTTTATACAAAAAAAAACCATCTCGGACACTAATCTGCATAGTTCTCATGTAAGTTGACCAAGATTTTTTGTCTGGACCTTAAAAGAGACTATGACCTCTGAGTTTGTTTCGGCTGTTTCTTCTCAGACAGAGTAGTCGGGTACGAAACATCGGCCTCATCTAGTTTTAATGATAACGACGTATAAAAGTGATTGTAAAAACATACTTGCAAAAACACATGATACATTATTGAAAAAAAAGAATTATTTACTTCACGACACGTACCTACGACACATTTTTATACTTTACTAGCTTTTGCCCGCGGCTTCGCTCGCGTTAAATTCGGGGTAACACAGTTCCCCTTGCGCCTTATTGATTTGTAATAGCAACGCTAAGTTTTCCCTTTTCTTCCCTCTTTCTCCCTCACATCCCTATCCTATTTTTAAATAAAAATTGCCTATGTCCGTCTCCTGGTTCCCAACTATCTCTGTACCAAAATTCATCAAAATCGGTGTAGCCATTAAAGCGTGAAGAGGTAACAAACAAACAAACTCACATTCGCTTTTATAATATTAGTAAGGATTTCTTTCCATCCACATATACCTACTTAAAACTTCCCTCACACATTTTCATCAACGATATCATAGAATCACACGTGGAAATTCCAAAGGGATGTGTACTTCTCGGATGTGTACTTAATAGTCATAATTCATCTTCTTAGCCTTTCCCCAACTACGTTGGGATCGGCTTCCAATCTTACCGGATGTAACTGAATACCAGAATTTTACGTGTGCGTTCGCGCAGCGGAATGTTGTTGAATTTAAAGATTTTAATTATGCAGATATTTAGTGTATGAGGTCGTGTAATTGTGTATGGTAAAAAAAAATTTGTGCATGCAGCCATTGTGGAGAAATTCACCAAAAACTGATTCCGCTGCGCGAACGTTGTCCTAGCGGAACTTTTTTTGAAATATAGACTTTAGAAGAAAAGAGATGTGTCTAAAAATTAGTGTGTATTTGTGTGTAATTGTGTATGTATGAATAAAATTAGTGCATGCATAAACTTCGGAGATATTCAAGTTTCCGCTGCGCGAACGTTTGGCCATTAGCTAGTTTTCATATAAAGCGCTTACATAAAGAGCTGTAGATTTTTACATACATTGTTTTGAATTTGTGTATATTTGTGTAAAAAAGAGATTTAGAAAAAATCGCAGCGTTTAAAAGATAAAAATATAAACGTAAAAAACGCTTATTAGGTCTTAGTTCTTAAAGTCTGCACTTTGGGGTCTAGATTTTCACGTTTATACAAACCTTGTAAGTGTCTGCAACATGTTGCCAAGTATCAATGATGTTCCGTTAGTAATTAAAGAGTTATAGGACAATTTACCATGAATAGATCACTGTTTACAAAGCAGTCAAATATCACGACGTTCTAAAGGAATTACATGGTAAAATGTATACCAATAATTAGTGTATTCATTCAACTATTCACATGCAAAATTTCATGTCATTAAATTCAGTAATTAAAGAAAAACAATTAAAATACTGACGAAGCATCGAAAACCTACATAACCCGACCAAGTTCGGATGGCTACAAAAAAGCGGCCGTGCCATATATCTAACAAACGTTCTTAACCTTCCAATATAGTATTTATTAATTTGGTACAGTTGTGTACACAAGCGCTAGGAAAAAATTGGTTGTTTGTAAAGTAGGTTTACGATCGAGATGTTTACGTGATAACGTCTTGGTGATATAAGTTATCACCAGTAGTGACATCTAAAATGAAATTAAGTACTAATTTAAAGTTTTTTTTTTGAGCCAAGTAACAGATGGCGCTACCATCTTTATGAAATGTCGCTTGTGAGGTTTTGGTGTGACACAAGTTTCTGAACATGTCACCCGACTAAAACGATTTTAAAGACGTTATCACGTCAAAAATAAAACAATTGCATTTCTTGAATGAAAAATATTTTTAAGTAATAACGCCACTATCTACGATTAAAATAAATCTTCAATTAACAAGTACTTCTCTATTTAAATATCCGTGTACAAAAATATTTTTAATTACATATAATAAAATAATTATGTAATTATAATAACGTTAACAAACGCTTGCAACGACAGCAATAGACTTAAACGTAAGTATAATAAATCGAGCTTCAATAAAAATTAAAATCACATCACATAACTAGACTGATCCGTGAAATCTTCAATAGAAATTAGTTGTATGAATTTTATTTGTCTTAAACAATATATCTAGATTATATCTCAAATCTCAAGCGCATACTTAAATAAAGTACCTACGTAAATAGTACATACTTTCTGTCATAGTCAAATACATTTAAAAAAGTAGGTGTACAAAAAAAATGACCTCTAAATTATATCGAAACAACAATTGTGTTATCACTTATACCAATTCAATACCGGTATTATACTGTAAATTTTGGGATGTTACCTAAATATATTGCACGGCCGCTTTTTTGTAGCCATCCGAACTTGGTCGGGTTATGTAGGTTTTCGATGCTTCGTCAGTATTTTAATTGTTTTTCTTTAATTACTGAATTTAATGACATGAAATTTTGCATGTGAATAGTTGAATGAATACACTAATTATTGGTATACATTTTACCATGTAATTCCTTTAGAACGTCGTGATATTTGACTGCTTTGTAAACAGTGATCTATTCATGGTAAATTGTCCTATAACTCTTTAATTACTAACGGAACATCATTGATACTTGGCAACATGTTGCAGACACTTACAAGGTTTGTATAAACGTGAAAATCTAGACCCCAAAGTGCAGACTTTAAGAACTAAGACCTAATAAGCGTTTTTTACGTTTATATTTTTATCTTTTAAACGCTGCGATTTTTTCTAAATCTCTTTTTTACACAAATATACACAAATTCAAAACAATGTATGTAAAAATCTACAGCTCTTTATGTAAGCGCTTTATATGAAAACTAGCTAATGGCCAAACGTTCGCGCAGCGGAAACTTGAATATCTCCGAAGTTTATGCATGCACTAATTTTATTCATACATACACAATTACACACAAATACACACTAATTTTTAGACACATCTCTTTTCTTCTAAAGTCTATATTTCAAAAAAAGTTCCGCTAGGACAACGTTCGCGCAGCGGAATCAGTTTTTGGTGAATTTCTCCACAATGGCTGCATGCACAAATTTTTTTTTTACCATACACAATTACACGACCTCATACACTAAATATCTGCATAATTAAAATCTTTAAATTCAACAACATTCCGCTGCGCGAACACACACGAATTTTACATGAAGCGACTGGCTATCTGACCTCCGAAACCCAATTAATTCTGAGTAATACAATACCCCTAGGTAAGACTGTTTGTCAAACTTTCGGGACACTGACTACCTGTAACGACTGTCAAAGATCTACAAATGACAGCCGGGAGAAAAACTTAAAGTGCTTTCCGAGGCACGGAGGAAACTCGGTATGTAACCTAGGCAAGCGCGGCTTAACCTAAAGATCGACCCGAGCGGCTGCTATTATTTAGCCACGAGCACCATATTGCCACCATCACCGCTATCAATTGGGCACAAATCTAGACTATGTGGCTGCTACATAGAAATTTCTTGATAGGAAAAACCAATAGCACTTTGCCCGTCTCTTGTATCGAACCCCATCTTCAGCAGTCGCGTTTTCGACTATTAGACCAACAAGGCAGAAAAACCAAACATCTGCGGACTATCTGCGGATATATTGACAGCCGGATTCCTAACTGTAATTACAATGTAGGAATTATCTGACTAGAAGACAAATGAGTAGCTAGAGAATTTGATCCGCCATATCTTTCAAGCTTAAACTTAAAACATTTATTTCAATTAGACCATTACAGGCACTTTTGAATGTCAAGAAATAGAATGAAGCTACAGTCCCGGTCACAAAGCATAATAACTTGTGAAAGTACTGTAGTTGCCCATTTCAAAGCGTTGATTTGTATGGAGAAGAATGGGCAAGAAACTCCATAGACACGTCATTTTTCTTACAACATTTTCCTCATAAAATTATCCCCACAACATTTGCCTCGTCATTTTTCTTAATACAATTTCCTCACAAAATATTCCTTATAACATTTTCCCTCAACATTGTCCTCATCATATTTTTTACGACATTTTCCTCACAAAATGTTCCTCACAACATTTTCCTCACGACATTTCCTCACAACATTTTCCTCACAACTGTAGTGTGTGCAAACTGTGGTGAGGAAAACACCACAGTTTCCCCACAAAATTTTCCTGTGCTCTTCTAAATCTATATTTCACAATGATCTTAATAATATTTTACAACCGTACCCATTTATTGGCTTAGCTTAAACATATTATAACTCAGACATAATTATTAAAAGGTCACAACTTATGATCACAACAGAATTCTTTAAACGTATAGGGATAGTCTATGGCAACCCTTTGGCCTTGAGCAGTGTGTCCAAGGAGGGTCCATATCAATCAAAAAAAAAAAAGTTCCAATTTATTCTGGTTTCTTAGCTAGTTCTTATAACATACTAACCGCTTACGTTATGGTAACTATCCCGCGGAATGTCGTAAATATATATGACAATCGGGGATAATATAAAATAATTTTCGTATTAACACTTCGGTAATGTATATTTGCATATACAGGTAATATATATTATGTATATACAGGGTCGGAGGGACACAAACGCTTACAACTTATTCAGTACATCATTCTGAACCCGACAAATACATAAAATATTATAGGACATTCAAAATATATGTGGTGTGTCACTTTATTGTCCGTCTATGTGCCATCTGTAAAACATATGGAGGTATCAATTTGAAATTAAAATCATACTCTCAAGTCTGTAGTCTCTATGAGCTGTGAGAAAATCAACCCTAAGTCTACGCAGTCAAAATCTATGGTCGTTTACGTCGCAAGTTTGTACAGAACACTCGAATTGCGAATCCGATTCACACTTTGCCGTTTTTTTTTAATTCTGTACATGTGGACCTTTAGAATCCTTACTACTATTATAAAAGCGAAAGTGAGTTTGTTTGTTTGTTACGTCTTCACGCCTAAATGGCTAAACCGATTTTGATGAATTTTAGTACAGAGATAGTTGAGACCTTGGAGAGGGACATAGGCTATTTTTTAGAAAAAGATTAAGATATGAGGGAGAAAGAGGGAAGAAAAGGGAAAACTTAGCATTGCTATTACAATAAATAAGGCGCAAGGGCAAAAACTACAGGTAGCAGGTACTTGTAAATCAGGAAAGGGGAACTGTGTTACCCTGAATTTAACGCGAGCGAAGCCGCGGTTAAAAGCTAGTATAGAATAACTGTTTTTAATTTGTTACCTTTAATAGTTACTCTTTTATTTTTTATTATAATTACTACTTTATGCAATTGTAATTAGAATATTTGTACGCCGCTCACGGTAAGACATAGCGTTCTTTTTATTAATATTGACATGATCTGTACCTGTGTTTGGTTTTTTACCTATGTTCTACAAATAAAATTATTTGAATTTGAATTTGAACTGTTGTCGTTGGTGTCCCTCCATACTACAATTATTTGTCATTTCACAACTAACACATAGTAAGTAAGCCTTTAGGCCAGTTTCACACAATACGAGGGAGCCCATTAACATTAAATTGGGCACAAATTCAGTCTCCATACGGCTACTGGAAGGAAAGATTTTTTAATTATAATAATTATACACAAACCGGGAATCTAATCCTATGTTCGCGACCAATAGACCACGACTTAGTACAGTTTAGTGTAGATTTACTTAGTATTTAAAAAAACATTTATAATACTAGGAATACATGAAATTCGTCAAAAACATTCAATGTTTAATAGTAGAAATATTTACATACAATTATTCTTTTGTTTTTTTTTTGCAATTTGCAAATCAGTTTTAAATATGATTGTGTATGATGAATTAAATTTGATTCGCGCTATATTATGCATTTACAAATTTATAACAATTAAAAATTATGAATAGAACCTTATTCGTCCATCTGATCATATTTTGTTTCTTTTTTTAAAACTGTACACACACACTACAATTTTTTTTTTAAAAAGAGGAGGTTATCAATTCTACTAGATTTTTTTTTAAGTTTTTTACCTCAGAACTTTGGACTGGGTGAACCAGCTCTTATTTTTTTTTAAAGCTCGTGCTTCCCGTTTGTTCCATTTAAAGTCTAATTCTGAAAATGGCATCCCTTAGAAAACCATTTACATATAAGTCTTAATTTTTTCTCCTAATGTTTATGGACGATATGCTGATATCTCTTAGTAGCAATGGAAAATGGATAGGTACTCAATAAGAGTTTGTGTGAGACACAATCATACCACAACTAAAAAACGAATTCCAAAAAAAACACTAAGTCATTTTATTTTTCGCAAAAATGATGATGATTTTAATTATGATAACTCTATGAAGCCATATTTGTTACGGACGTGATCATATTTTTACCAACATAACTAACACTGGCCTGCAAACTACAAAAAACGAGAGAAAATTTAAATTTCGCGGGTTAATCCAGCTCTTAAAATCAGAAAAGTATTGGCTTCGGTAATCTTCGTGTTTCCGAATCAGCACGAAGCGTGCGACACAGAGTAAATTTCCACAGAGGCAAAACTTTGTACTGCCATGCTATATAGTTGTAGCAACTATCAAATGAGCTTTTTGTACTTTAGATTTTTTTATGGAGTACTCGGTAGGTTTTAAGATTTCCATAGAGTTGATAATCTATATTTTTATAACCTATGGTAGTACAAAATAGCGAGTACTGTAGTGGGTGCAAAATATAAATATCATATCGCTTGTATGCGACAAAAAGACAAAACTAAAAATATAAAAGATTAGATTAGACAGTTTTTTTTTTAAGTTAGACTATATATATGTTTTCAATATTTATAAGACTTTTATCAAAAGATAACACGTTTATACTCCGTGTTTCGTTGCTTAATTTAATACTTAAATTCGTAAATTTTATATTTAACTAGGTACATAAACATGGAAATATCTAAATTTTTTAGTTACGTCATCTTTGTTTCGAACAAGCATTATGTTCGTATTTTCCGGAGATAGACGATAAATTCCGAAGCACATACTTTTTCTGGATTGCATATTATGATTAAAATGCAGAACTGGCAACGCGGCCATACCACAGTATCTTGGGGACATTGCACAGAGTACTTTTATTATATATGGGACATTGCCAACTGACAGCGTTGAGGACGAATTTTTTGACGCTACTTTTTTATTTATTTATAAGTTAGGTAGTATGTTTGATATTTTAGTTTAATTTAGTTTATTTATCTGTTATTATAAGAATACAATGTTAATAATAATATGCAGAATATTACATGAAATATATCCCTCTATCAGGGATCACACTTGCATTACCAAGAACACATTTTTATTTAAAGGTAGAGGCGCTATTACGAGACCGCTTGGTGTAAATCTTAAGAAAATTCATTAAGTTTTAAATCGCCTAAGCCCTATGCATGTCTGTAGACGGTGAGCAATGGGTAGCTCACCGTCTGTCAGTGTAGTGACTACTAGCCGCGTCGACGGCACGAAAAAAAAGCTTTATAGCATTTTTTTTGCAACAAGTTCAATCTATGTTTTAAAAAAACTGCTCTATTCAACGAATAGTCTGGTTGAGCAGCTAAGAACGTCATAAGTAGGCCTGCGAGATGCCATATATATAAAAAAAACTACTCGACAAATAAATAACAACTGGGAACTTTATACGATGTAACTATCGGTTTAACGGTAAAATCTACGTTTTTCTAAAAGCCTACCTGGCTAAAACGTTACTCATATTCGTCGAATCTTCACGCGTTTGTTGCGACATTCAACAAGGTAACCCGGTGTTTCTACACATTCTTAAAATCACGAAAATATTGTTATGTGAAACGAGTATTTTACATTTGAAACTCGACGTCTTAACGTAACGTTTACCGCGGACTCGTGCCTCTGATAAAAGTTACCAGACTACAAAAAAGCTCGCTTTATTTTTTTTATCTAACGGCCTTCTGAGGGATGTGGTCACCGCCTCCTTCAGATATACTAGAATACAAGAGACATCACATATGCTTGCAGTTACAACGACAAAGGCTGTCTCGTGATCCTGTAATAACACCGGGGATCATATCCTTCTAACCAATCACAGCAGTGCTCTAGTTTTTACAAAATATGTACAAGTGAAAATTCTAGGCTATATTGGGGCAACATTTTAGGCCATATTGGGGCTAAAAGCTTGCTTATATCACCACATTCGATTCAGTTGAAATTCTTAAGATAAGCTCACATCTTTTTCCTATGGAAGTAGACAGAATCCACTATTATTGATCACAGCAGTGCTGTATTTTTTTTACGAAATATCTATAAGTAGAAATACAACAATTCTAGGCTATATAAGAGCAGCATATTGGGCCATTCAGTTGAAATTCTTAACATAAGCTCACATCTGTTTCTTATGAAGGTAGACAGAATCTACTATTGTTGATCACAGCAGTGCTGTATATTTTACAAGATCTACAAGTAGAAATACAAAAATTCTAAGCCATATAAGGGCAACATTTGGGCTATATTAGGGGCTTACTCAAATCGCCACATTCGATTCAGCTGGAAATTCTTAACATAATTTCTCGTTTTTTTTTCATAAAGGTAGACAGAACCTACACCAACGGACCACAGGTAGTGCTGTCATTTTTACAAGATATCTACAAGTAAAAACTTTGGGCCATATTGGAGGTACACGCTTGCACCAATTGTCAGATTTGATTTAGCTACAATTCTAAATATAAGTTCACGCTTTATCACCATGGCTACATCCATGGAACCTACATACTAAATAGACACCATATTATCAAGATATATATTTTTTAATCCTTAATTTTTCAAAGGATTTTTATACGTTATGTAAAAAAGAGATACCTAGAAAAACCTCCAGTTTTATGCCAAATTCAGTCCAATTTTTTTTTCGTCAATTTAGAAATTTCATTTCAATTTGGTATCAAAAAGAGCCTGCGTGGCTAATCATATATATATTTATAATTATACTTTTAAAAAGACAGTTACGTATTTACATAGACAAAAATTTTACTACTATACTGCATCAGTCCTTTAGGTCGAAATAAACCGAAAAAGAACCTTATTCATATATCCCTAAAGTCCCATATTTGTATGGGACCCTTGAACACATTTGCTTTTAGAAAATAAGCTCGATAACATCTTACAAATAAGGTTCAATTTCGTATGAAACGCTACTGTACTTAGTTTAATAAAGTTAAAGGTTCACTCTAGATTTTAGGCGGTGCTTTGGCTTCGACAAGATATTCTTGTCTCTTTCTTGTGCTTGCATTTTGGCATTTGTGCGAGAGTGATAGAAATAACGTTTATGTCATACACATTGTTCCTGAATTGTGTCATTGAATTTTGTGACTTATCAAACTCTATTTAAGGCTTAAACATACACCGATGACATTGAGCAGCACGTGTTCTCGTCACAGGCGTTTTGTTGGTTGGCCGCTGTAGGTTAATATGCCCAAATGGGTGATCTTCGAGCCATCCCAAACCCCGTTTGCAGTTTCCAAGCCAAACGTGTTTAATTCAATAGCTGATAACATTACAAACAAATTTTCTAAAGCGTCACGTTGCGGAGATATTTGCCATTAAAATGACAACTACCACCACCACGTTGACAGCTTATATTTCGAAAAAAGTGACGCTTAGGAAAATTTTGACAAGTACAATTACTTTTGTTTTGATGCCAGCTATTGAGTAACACTGGATTTAAAATTAAACTTGTACTGAAGATGCTATCGGTGTAAACATTTTAACTCAAATAGCTCATTTCTCCTGAACGTGACGCTTAAGAAGATTATGTCACAGATATTGATCAATCCGGAGTTGCTGTTTGTTCGAAAGAGACACCGCAGCCTCGGAATAGAAAGAGCATAAGAAGGTACATAGATAGGTTTTAGTCAGTAAAAAATCTGACTCTCCCTTTCGGTCCGCCCAGAGCGGGGGAAGTCATTTGACCCCATCCGAAAAAGCTATTGATTAATATAGTTCATATGCGCAGCTGCTAATTCAAAATGGCTAAAGTTAAGCAGGCCACGCCTCATAAAAACCCCTTAGAATTTCGCGCGTTACCCCCATTTTCATCAAGAAATCATCAAGTAACTTCCCCCGTTCTGGGCGGAGCGAGGGGGGGAGTCAGATTTTTACTGACTAAAACCTATCTATGTTCCTTCTTATGCTCTTTCTATTCCGAGGCTGCGGTGTCTCTTTCGAACAAACAGCAACTCCGGATTGATCAATATCTGTGACATAATCTTCTTAAGCGTCACGTTCAGGAGAAATGAGCTATTTGAGTCTTGGACTGACTAAAACCCACCCATGTTCCTTCTTTTTTCCTTTGTGTTCCGGGGCTGCGGTATCTCTTTCGAATAACCCGCAACCCCGCAAACTGTTAAGGTGTTAAATAGACTTTGAATAGTTCACCAACCAAAAACGCAACTCAGAAACTTTATGTCATCAACATAACTTAAAATTAATCAACTTCGACTTTGAAAATATAAATTAAAACATTCTCATTTACAAAATATATGTCTTTAAGATAAAAATAATTCAATTATATTGACATTTTAGGTACTTTTGATATGTTGGTCAACTAATAATTTCTAATAATTTATTATAGAGAAAAATATATGGACGTGTGAAGAAAATCTTAGACGATTCCTTTATCTGAATTGAGCAGTGTAGTTTTATAGATATTATTGGTACTTATAATTATATATTGTTTTTATGAAAAATATTTTCAAGTCATATCTCTTCACTTAAATAATTCTGGACGTAACACAAATAAATCCGCTTTCCGGATATTGTCCGACAAAACCCGGACACGTGCCAACTCGGTGGCTCCTAACGTATTTTTTTTCACTTCACTTCAAAATCACTTCACAACCGAAGTTATATTCACAAACAGTTAAAAATTAAATCACCTCAATGAGCCACACATTTCTGTCCCATTTCCAAATCTTTCTTGAGTGTTTTGTAGAATTTGTTATATGTCTTAAGCACCAATAGTTTGCCTTTTTTTTTCAATGATTTCGGGGTCAGTTTCCGGTCTTACCGGATGCAGGTCCACAGGTACCAATGTTCTAAAAGGAGTCTGCCACCAAAATGGAATTTATGGCGGACGGTGAAATATGTGTTCGGGCTCTTGCTCTACCCCGTTGATATTCTTGACTCACTTTTTGGATATTTCCTTAATGGCTTTAATATGTTTAAATATCACTATTATTGTACCAAAAACACATTAATTGGTATAGATTAGGAAATGAAAAGAATATTTTTTTTTTCTAAATAGACTTTCTTTTGTCCGTAACTCTTGTGACGCTCGGGAAGTCTCGGCCTTGCATTGAGCACGCGCGCGTAGAAGGCCGATTCACGCGAACTTTGAAGACCTTCAGATTATAATCTGTAAGTAAATGGAATTGTTTAATTAAAATAAACAGTATATATTTAATAATAAAACAACACGCCGTATTGTAATACTCTCAGCAAGGTCTCTTTGATAGTAGATACCTATATCATGGAAATGCATAATAAATAAATAGTCTGCCATCTTTGATAGTCTACCATATTGATTTAGAAAAAAAACAGCTAATTTGGAAACCGGGAAGTGGGTCAAAACCTTCTAAGATATTTTTACATAGTTATTTTATACAGTCCTCCTAATCGTTTTCCATCACGGCCACCAATCCCAACGGAGAGATATTAAAGCACTATTTATTTTTTAATAATGTATGTACACACAGGAAGAAACACAAAAAACTAAAAAGATAGAGTACAAAGGCACAGCTCATTTCTAAAGAAATTTCTACCAGCAGGCCTGCGAGAGGAAATATGAAGAAAGAAACGTAGACAGTAGTGTGTGAAAACAGGAAGAAAATAGCATCTAAAATAAAATCAAAATATTAATGTCTTAACCTAAATATAAGTACATACATATATTTATATATATTTAAAGATAAATACAACACACTAAAATATCCTTACTATATATTATATATCTAATTTATAAAATTTCCGTGTCACAATTTTAGTTACCGCACTCCTCCGAAACGGCTCGACCGATTCTTATGAAATTTTTGGTACATATTGGGTAAATCTGAGAATCGGCTAACATCTATTTTTCATACCCCTAAACCTCAGCGGGTGAAACCGCTGGGCACAGCTAGTATTATATAATATTATAAAAGCGAAAGTGAGTTTGTTTTTTTGTTACCTCTTCACGCTTTAATGGCTAAACCGATTGTAATGAATTTTGGTACAGAGACAGTTGGGAACCAGGAGACGGACATAGGCTATTTTTTTTTCAAGAAAAAGTGGGATGTGAGGGAGAAAGAGGGAAGAAAACGGAAAACTTAGCGTTACTATTACAAATCAATAAGGCGCAAGAGGAACTGTGTTACCCCGAATATAACGCGAGCGAAGCCGCGGGCAAAAGCTAGTAAATAATAAATTGCTTACATTCAAAGATGTGTTATTTGGCGTCGAGGTCACCGAAGCCTGCCGAAATAACATATGGTGACACTCTTATTGTCAGCTCGTACTTGTTCCTCGTCCGGAGCATGTTGGATTATAAACAATTTCTTTGTTTTTTTTTTGTGAGGGTGGAATCCAACGTGTTAAACAGCTTGGATATCCTGTATTGGGCTCCTTTTGATCTGTAAATTAAAGAATTTTGTTGTTAATATAAGTATTGAAACAGCTTACAATTGACTGCGACAGTGTTTTTTTTTGTTTGTTACGTCTTCACACCTAAATAAATAGCAAAACCGATTTTGATGAATTTTTGTACAGAGATTGAGAGTTGAGACCGTGGAGACGGACATAGGGTATTTTTGTCTCTTTCTAACCCCCCACTTTCCTAAAATAGGGGGTGGAAGTTTGTATGGAGCATTCCGCAATTTTTATGGTAGGAAACTAAAAATTGGTATGCGGACTATTTGTCACTAACAAAAACATCGTGTTTCATTTTTTTTTTAAATCTGTCCCCAACGCCTTAAATCAAATCAAATCAAATCATTTATTTCAATTAGACCATTACAGGCACTTTTGAATGTCAAGAAACAAAATGAATCTACAGTCCCGGTCACAAGGCATAATAACTTGTGAAAGTACTGTAGTTGTAAACGAGTGTAAACTTAAAAGAGGGGATGAAATTTTATATGGGACTTTTCGCAGTTTTCAAGGTAGGAACTAGGAAGCTAAAAATCGGTACACACACTCTTTGTTACCAACGAAAAATTCCTGAAAATCAGGAAGGGGATCTGTATTACCCCGAATTCAACGCGATTGAAGCCGCAGGCAAAAACTAGTAATAAATAAATAAAAAAGCAATATATTTTCTGTTTTACTTACTTGTCTTTGCTCAGAGCGCAGACCTTTTGCTCCAGCAGAGGAACGATACTAGCTGATGATCGCTATTCACTTCCATACTTTCGTATGTTGAATGTGGAAAATGTAGTGAAAACAAACGGCTGCAGCTATAAATAGCTATAACCTTCAAGTTAAATCTATGACATCAATATGTGGCTGGTTCTGGGTTACAGTCACTTGTACCCCAGGGCGGGATAGTTGCGGAGCCGCGACCCTCGCGCCTGTCACCTCGGGGTCTAGCTGTCTTAGGGTAACATGTAATTCAGGTTGACGAACGTTCCAAGTCATAAATCGCATCGCTTCACGCATATAGTTGTTGTCTGGAGGAGGGCCTTCAGGTAGAGGTATTAGATCTAAGTGCATTTGGGTGAGGTTTGGAGCCTCAGGAGGTGAACCCTGTAATGAAATTCAGAACGTGTACGACTATTCACACGATATGGGAGAAGCACCGTTGGGGACTAACCACAGTCATTGAAGCAAATCAAGCATCACATGGAAAATAAACTTTTATCAGGGCATTTTGTTTAAATAAAACGTTGCCCCACACTAAAAAAAAATCTCCTGTATCGTGGGTGCGTTTACAAACATTTAAACTCACATACACAAACAGCCAGACCTGGAACAACTATCTATAGGTCATACAATGTTTGTTTCGTGCAAGCACACGTAGCGCAGTAGTCGATCGCTTAGCCACTGCGCCAACCATGCCGTCAATTCATTATACGTATCATTTGCTTCAGACAGGGAAAATGCACGTGTTATGTCTTTGAGGAGTGGCTGGAGAGGCGCCATGGTGTCCTCACCTACCGCCTGACGCGGTATGAGGTTCGCCTGATGAGGTTCCTGCACATAATCGGGCGGGAGGAAACGCCCGGGTGTCACCACTGTGCCTCACGCCCGGAGGACACACGGTGCACACAGTGGCGGGCTGCAGCCCGCAGCCAGACCCGCCCATTAAACATATGATACCGTGAAACGGCCCTCACAGCTTATGAGAAGTTGTAACAATACTTTGAGGAGTACACACCTGAGCATTTGTGCTGACCGCTTGCCCCGCTAATAATGTCGGCGTCATCGAATCATTTGGGCGGTCAGCTTCTCCATAAACTGGCGTCGAAGCCTCTGATTCATCTGAGATTGATGCTGTGGGGCTAGACTGCGGACAAGAATAAAGAGTTTAAAAAATTATCGTGTGGTTATTTATTTATTAGAACTTTATGCACATTATAATTAAACACTAAAACACACAAAAAAGAAATAGTAAAAAATACGTGTGGCACTCGGGGACTGCCGCGGTAAAGCTATTGCATAGCATTTTTTATCAACTTATGCAATAAATAATAAAAACTTATGCAATATATAAAAAATATAATATTTAAAAAGTACTTCCAATGAAAAGAAGTCCCAAAAAGAAAAATTAGACCTTGGTTTTGATCCAGCGTAATATTGATTAACGACCCGATTCTCTAACAAAAACGCTAATTGAACAATGGAATAGAGATGGAAACAACTGACCGTATTCGTAATGTTGTGGTGTTCGTGGTGTTTTCGTTGCGAAATTACTGCATTCGGTCTCCACGCTCAAGGCCCGCGATAGAAGCTATGCAATAGCTTAAAAATCAATAAATGCCAATGACATTAAAAAGCAAAGTGTTCAACTCGTGTATACTTCTTACTATGACTTACGGTTGCCAAACATGGGCTTTAACCAAGCACAACAATAATAAATTACAAATATGCCAACACAACATGGAAAGAAGTTTGCTTTAGAGAAAGGACAAACTAAGCTTAACACATTTTAGAGGGAAAACAAAAATAGCGGACGTATCATACAAAATAAAAAAAAGCTAAAATGGAAATGGACGGGCCACTTAATAAGGGATAAGAAAGAGAAATGGGCAAAGCTGGTAGCCGAATGGTACCCGAGAGAAGGGAAAAGGAAGAGAGGACGCCCGATACGAAGATGGGACGACGATAGTAAAGCGTCAGCGGGGTCTTCGTGGAAAAGAAAAATCCATGATCGCGAAACGTGGAAGATTATGGGGGAGGCCTATGCGAAAGCAAAACAATCATTGGTAACCGATGTCGAAAATATATATATATTTTTTCTTTTTTAAGTAATTTTTGTTTTGTAACTAGTTGTAAGATTGTTAATAAAGGCTATGTTATCTAATATATAAAATTTCCGTGTCACAATGTTAGTTACCGTACTCCTCCGAAACGGCTGGACCGATTTAAACGAAATTTTGTGTACATATCGGTTAGGTCTAAGAATCGGCCAACATCTATTTTTCATACCCCTAAGTGAGCAGCGGGTGAAACCGCTGGGCACAGCTAGTTTATTTATAATAAAACATTGTACAAAGGCGGACTTAATGCCTTAGGTATTTTCTACCTTAGGGTGATGCAGAGAGAAAACAAAGTAGGTACAGGGTGCATAACAAAAAGTATTCAAAAAAGATATTTACAATTAAAATAATTATAACGATAAATACTTTTTACATACATACAAAAAAAAAGTAAAGAGTGTTAAAAATACATGGATAAAAACTAACAACCATTTAATTTGGAGACAAATCTGCCAGCTTCTTAAGCAAATGTTCCCGAGCTTTTACTTTAATAATGAACCGATTGGTGGCCATAGTGTCTACCTGGTGTTAAAGTTTCTATGCCACCCATGGACTTGGCTAACATGCCGTCAAGAAATAGTTTTCAGGTATGTTAGTTAACTCACGATGTTTTCCTCATCGGATCATGCGATAATTATAGAATACGCACATGAATCTGAAAAATCAGATATACGTGCCTTGGGTTTGAGGATTACAGTAATGGAGTTTATAAATAAAGAAAATAAGAGAGGAGAGAGTATACCGCCTTGTGGAACACCAGTCATCAGGTCGCATCAGACAGAGCAATCCTTAGCAAAACGCACCAGAAGCTGGCAACCACAACACAGATATGAAAAAAACCAATTACATGACGAAGAAGAAACCCCAATTTGAGATAGTATGGCTAGGAGAAAGTCGTGATCTACAGTATTAAAAGCATTTCAAAAATCTTTTAAAACCAACACCATTCCATCCAACCTCGGATGAATTTCAAATGGAGATCTCTATATTATAATGCCTTGAGACCGGGGTGTAGCTTTATATGTAATTGTATGTCTATTTGAAATGCTTTGACTTTGAGTTTTGAGTTCTTACGTCAAATTGCAGGACACACACTCCAGTTTTCAGAGATGAATTGATGATGTAAGTAATAATTTTCGGGTTCTTAAAAATTATTTTCTTTTATTTAAATTTGTCTTAACAGACGAAGTCAAAGACCCCGCATACTTCGAATTCCGTTAAACGGTTTAGGCTGTCAAGTGTCCCAAACATTAAAGCATATTTACATACATACGCTTGAAAACATAACCCTCCTATTGGTCAGGCAAAAATAACACAATATTAGAATAATATAACTTGAATGAGGTCACAATAGAGTTTGCGAGTAATACGCACCAGCCATCTCAACAAGACCCGTTTGGTGATAGCGGTGGTCGGTCCGCTCGCGGATGTAGTTGTGCCGCGCGGACGATCCATTGCACTGCTAGCGGTGCTTGTTTTGCCGGTGCATGTAGTTGTTGGGTCGCGCGGACGATCCATTGCACTCCTCGCGGTGCTTGGTTTGCCGGCGCATGTAGTTTTTGTGCCGCGCGGATCATCCATTGCACTTCCAGCAGTGGTTGGTTCGCTCACGCGTGTAGTTGTTGTGCCGCGCGGATCATCCATTGCACTTCCAGCAGTGGTTGGTTCGCTCACGCGTGTAGTTGGTTTGCCGCGCGGATCATCCATTGCACTTCCAGCAGTGGTTGGTTCGCTCACGCGTGTAGTTAATGTGCCGCGGGGACGATCCATTACCCTTCCAGTGGTTGTCGGTTCGCTCGCGGCTGTAGTTGATGTGCCACGCGGACGTTCCATTGCCCTTCCAGCGGTTGACGGTTCGCTCGCGGCTGTAGTTGATGTGCCACGCGGACGTTCCATTGCCCTTCCAGCGGTTGACGGTTCGCTCGCGGCTGTAGTTGATGTGCCGCAGGGACGTTCCATTGCCCTTCCAGCGGTTGTCGGTTCGCTCGCGGCTGTAGTTGATGTGCCACGCGGACGTTCCATTGCCCTTCCAGCGGTTGTCGGTTCGCTCGCGGCTGTAGTTGATGTGCCACGCGGACGTTCCATTGCCCTTCCAGCGGTTGTCGGTTCGCTCGCGGCTGTAGTTGATGTGCCACGCGGACGTTCCATTGCCCTTCCAGCGGTTGTCGGTTCGCTCGCGGCTGTAGTTGATGTGCCACGCGGACGTTCCATTGCCCTTCCAGCAGTTGTCGGTTCGCTCGCGCCTGTGGTTGATTTGCCGCGCGGACGATCCATTGCACTTCCAGCAGTTATCGGTTCGCCCGCGCCTGTAGTTGATGTATGGCGTGGACGATCCATTGCACTGCTAGCGGTGCTTGTTTTGCCGGTGCATGTAGTTGTTGGGTCGCGCGGACGATCCATTGCACTGCTAGCGGTGCTTGGTTTGCCGGCGCATGTAGTTTTTGTGCCACGCGGATCATCCATTGCACTTCCAGCAGTGGTTGGTCCGCTCACGCGTGTAGTTGGTTTGCCGCGCGGATCATCCATTGCCCTTCCAGCAGTGGTTGGTTCGCTCACGCGTGTAGTTGGTTTGCCGCGCGGATCATCCATTGCACTTCCAGCAGTGGTTGGTCCGCTCACGCGTGTAGTTGGTTTGCCGCGCGGATCATCCATTGCCCTTCCAGCAGTGGTTGGTTCGCTCACGCGTGTAGTTGTTGTGCCGCGCGGATCATCCATTGCACTTCCAGCAGTGGTTGGTTCGCTCACGCGTGTAGTTGGTTTGCCGCGCGGATCATCCATTGCACTTCCAGCAGTGGTTGGTTCGCTCACGCGTGTAGTTAATGTGCCGCGGGGACGATCCATTACCCTTCCAGTGGTTGTCGGTTCGCTCGCGGCTGTAGTTGATGTGCCACGCGGACGTTCCATTGCCCTTCCAGCGGTTGACGGTTCGCTCGCGGCTGTAGTTGATGTGCCGCAGGGACGTTCCATTGCCCTTCCAGCGGTTGTCGGTTCGCTCGCGGCTGTAGTTGATGTGCCACGCGGACGTTCCATTGCCCTTCCAGCGGTTGTCGGTTCGCTCGCGGCTGTAGTTGATGTGCCACGCGGACGTTCCATTGCCCTTCCAGCGGTTGTCGGTTCGCTCGCGGCTGTAGTTGATGTGCCACGCGGACGTTCCATTGCCCTTCCAGCAGTTGTCGGTTCGCTCGCGCCTGTGGTTGATTTGCCGCGCGGACGATCCATTGCACTTCCAGCAGTTATCGGTTCGCCCGCGCCTGTAGTTGATGTATGGCGTGGACGATCCATTGCACTGCTAGCGGTGCTTGTTTTGCCGGTGCATGTAGTTGTTGGGTCGCGCGGACGATCCATTGCACTGCTAGCGGTGCTTGTTTTGCCGGTGCATGTAGTTGTTGGGTCGCGCGGACGATCCATTGCACTGCTAGCGGTGCTTGTTTTGCCGGTGCATGTAGTTGTTGGGTCGCATGGACGATCTATTCCACTGGTAGCAGTGCTTGGTTTGCTCGCGCATGTAGTTGTTGGGTCGCATGGACGATCTATTCCACTGGTAGCAGTGCTTGGTTTGCTCGCGCATGTAGTTGTTGGGTCGCGCGGACGATCCATTGCACTTCTCGTGGTGGTCGGATTGCTCGCGCATGTAGTTGTTGGGTCGCATGGACGATCTATTCCACTGGTAGCAGTGCTTGGTTTGCTCGCGCATGTAGTTGTTGGGTCGCATGGACGATCTATTCCACTGGTAGCAGTGCTTGGTTTGCTCGCGCATGTAGTTGTTGGGTCGCGCGGACCATCCATTGTACTGCCAGCGGTCGTTGTAGGGTCCGTCTGCGAACAAGAGTACAGCATAATTATTATTTGTTAATCCTATTTCCCATTGTTCGACACAAACTTCCTCTCTCGGAGATCGAATATTCCAAAAAACCACATAGGCTCTGAATTCTTCACCTGAAGTCTAAATTGCTTTACTAAAGGCGAACGTGTCTGGTTGCCCTCCTGAATTAAAATTTAAACACATAAACTCTATTACAGTTATTAAAGCTTTCCGGCAAATAAAAATCAAATTGACCAAAGATCTATGGGGTATATCCATCATAGTTTGTATGTCTGTAGGTAAGACTATATCACCATACTTACTTTTAATTTGTAATTATCGTGTTTTTTACTGCTTGGGAAGAGCCCCAGGACGCCATAAGAGTATTCTGTGACCTTTCCAAAACAAATGATTGCGTAAATCATGACACATAGCTTTTGAAACTGGAGCATTACGGACTAAGTAAACTTGCAATTAGTTTGGTAAAATCTTATTTGACTGATAGGAAACAGCAAGTACAAATAAATGGTGTGGATACATATGTGTATATACATATGGTGTAGATACATATAAAAGTAAAAATGGGGGTTCCGCAAGGCTCAATATTGGGTCCTTTCCTGTTTCTATATAAATGTATATAAATTATCTGGCTTAAAATTATTGAATTTGTCCTAATTTTTAAGAGATGGGCCAGAAATTTAGACGATGTAAATAATGCAACTTCAGGTCAGCTGCAGTGGGACACATCATCATCATCATCTGCCTAGCCTTTTCCCAACTATATTGGGGTCGGCTTCCAGTCTAACCGGATGCAGATGAATATCAGTATTATACATGGAGTGACTGGGACACATCTGGCTCATAATATAAATATAATATACTAACCTCTTTCTGAGCTTCAGACTGTGAAGCATCTCTCGCTGTAGTCACAGATGCTGGATCAATTTTCACCCTCGGATAAGCTTGAGGATTCTGTGCTATCCTCTTCAAATACTCATCATAAGGGATCCTTCGAAGCGGTTTTTGGTGAACAGGATTCTATCAACAAATACAGTATAAAATAAATAAGGTAAAGAGTACAGCTAAGTGCAACAATATACAAAACTATATTTAACTTTGTCTTGCAAAACGTTTAGTTTTATAGATTTCAAATGTTATTGAAAATTCCGTACAAAGTTGCGACATAAACGGCTATATTTTTTGACTGCGTAAACTTAGAAGTATGTTTTTTTCACAGCTCCTAGGGGCCATAGTTTTAAATATATGGTTTTAATTTCGGCTTTCACAGGCTGCTATTAAATATAATATACCTCTATTGTCTGCGGCGGCGGTAGTTCTGGCTCGGATGGTTGCACCTCTTCTCCTTGCGATAACGTCGGTAGTGTGTCAGTAGCTACAAGGGCCGGTGGCGCCGGCGCCCGCAAGCCTGGAGCTCGCGGCGCCGGCTCCAGGGCTGCTCGCCCGGCTGCTCGCACCAGTCGGGCTAGGCCTGACAGGCGCACCAATGGCGCTGGTGTATGAGATCGGACGAATCTGGCTGGCGCTTGTGGTTGAACAAATCTTAGTACCGCTGACGGCCGCACCTGTGGTGCAGGCGCTAGTGGTCTCAACACTGATCCGGTGGCAAGAGTACGCACTGCTGCAACCGCGGGTGGGAGCGTCATCGCTTCAGGAGCCGTTGGGTGGCACACCGCAGGCGGCACACGGGTCGCTGGTGAATCGTAACGGTGGAAAGGTATCTGCGTAAACAAAATAAATTCTTGTAAATTGTGATATTGTTACGAAGACGACGGTTTTAAAACAACACTCTAGCTAGATAAAACTTTGTAGATGTCACAAGTATAATCATAAAATTTTCTTATTGTGAATTATATAGCTATAATAAACTAAAATTATTATTATTAATAAAAAAGGTTTAAAAAAGTTGTGAAACTTTCTCGAAGACTCTCTTTATTCAGCGGATATAATCAGCTATCAAATTTTTTTTTAAAAAAAAACGTTGCCCCACACTAGGAATTTCTCCTGTATCGTGGGTGCGTTTACAAACATATTAACTCACATACACAAACAGCAGTCAAGTTTGCAGATCAGATTGATTAATACAGGTTTAATACGTCAGGGCTGCGGGTTGGGATTAAAGGAAGGAACATGGATGGGTTTTGGTCAGTACAAATCTGACACTCCTTTTCGCATCGGACCAGAGCGCGGGTTATTTGATGATTTCCATCCATGTTCCTTCTTTTGTCCATTGTGTTCCGGGGCTGCGGTAACTCTTTCGAACAACCCATCACCCCGGCAGGCGGTGTCCCTGGCAGGCCCCTCTGCTTTGCTGACATCTCTAAGGCACGTGTGGAATACGAACGCCCCGTTGACAATGTTTGAAAAAAGCAACATGTCATTCGCGAGGGATGCATACATACATAATAATAATAATTTATTTATTTTCGGATAACAGACACAAACATAAACAGACGTCTATTATCATGAGGTTGCCAAAAAATTTGGGTGGGCTACAACGTCTTAAATCAGAATTGTTTTAATGTCATTTCAGTTAGGAAAAGAGACAGAGCTATACAGGATCCCTAGCGCCGTCTAGCGCCATCTCTTTCCCACACTAGAATTAGATGAAAATAACACTGTTTGATACATGTTGCCTCACGAATGGGTTAACTATGATGTAGTTAACCCATTCGTGAGGCAACATGTATCAGATTGAGTGGTCATATTTGTGGTACAGTCCATAACATTATGTGATTAGTTAACAGCTGACATCACTACATTCATAAAGAAACCTTTCTGATACGTGCTGTTCAGTACAAAGAAAAACAATAGGACTCACCAGAGGCCTCGCAGCAGGAACTTCATGCTGAGCGTCGGTATTTGTTCGGTGTTCGGAGCGTAGCCGCGGATCTCTGCTAGACGCAGGCATACTCCTGCTCCTGGTCTTTGGAGCGCTCGGCAGACTATCTCGGCTAGTCCGTTCATTACTGCAAGATTGGGCATAGTCAGTGCTGCTTGCAGTTATACTCCTGCTCCTAGTCTTTGCAGCGCTCGGCAGACTATCAGGGCTAGTGCGCCCATAACCGCAGGGTTGGGCTTGGTCAGTGCTACGATGGAGTTGATCAGCGCTGTTCGCAGGCATACTCCTGCTCCTGGTCCTTGCAGCGCTCGGCAGACTATCAGGGCTACTGCGCCCATATCCACAGGGTTGGGCTTGGTCAATGCTATGACGGAGCTGATCGACACTGTTCGCAGGTATACTCCTGCGCCTAGTCTTAGCAGCGCTCGGCAGCCTATCTCGACTAGTCCGTCCATTACTGCAGGGTTGGGCTTGGTTTGTGCTACGATGGAGTTGATCGGTGCTGTTCGCAGGTATACTCCTGTTCCTGGTCCTTGCAGCGCTCTGCAGACTATCAGGGTTAGTCCGTCCATTACCACTCGGTTGGGCTTGGTCAATGCTACGATGGAGTTGATCGGCGCTGCTCGCAGGCTTACTCCTGCGCCTGTTCTTCGCAGCACTTGGTAGACTATCAGAGCTAGTGCGCCCATTACCGCAGGGTTGGGTTTGGTCAGTGCTATGATGGATTTGATCGGCGCTGCTCGCAGGTATACTCCTGCTCCTGGTCCTTGCAGCGCTTGGCAGACTATCAGGGTTAGTCCGTCCACTACAGCAGGGTTGGGCTTGGTCTGTGCTACGATGGAGTTGATCGGCGCTGTTCGCCGGTATACTCCTGCGCCTGTTTTTCACAGCGCTAGGCAGACTATCAGGGCTAGTGCGCCCATTACCACAGGGTTGGGCTTGGTCTGTGCTACGACGAAGATGATCGGCCCTGGCCGCAAGCATACTTCTTCGCCTGGTCTTAGCAGCGCTTGGTAGACTATCAGGGCTAGTGCGCCCATTACCGCTGGGTTGGGCTTGGTCAGTGTTACGACTGAGCAGATCGGCGCTGTTCGCAGGTATACTTCTGCGTCTGGTCTTCGCAGCGCTAAGCAGACTATCAGGGCTAGCCTGTGCACTACCGCAAGGTTGGGCTTGGTCAGTGCTACGACGGAGCCGATCGGCGCTGCTCGCAGGTATACTCCTGCTCCTGGTCCTTCCAGCGCTCGGCAGACTATCAGGGTTAGTCCGTCCACTACCGCAAGGTTGGGCTTGGTCAGTGCTACGACGGAGCTGATCGCTGCTCGCAGGTATACTCCTGCTCCTAGTCCTTGCAGCGCTCGGCAGACTATCAGGGCTAGTGCGCCTATTACCACAGGGTTGGGCTTGGTCTGTGCTACGACGAAGACGATTGGCCCTGGCCGCAAGCATACTTCTTCGCCTGGTCTTAGCAGCGCTTGGTAGACTATCAGGGCTAGTGCGCCCGTTACCGATAGGTTGGGCTTGGTCAGTGTTACGACTGAGCCGATCGGCGCTGTTCGCAGGTATACTTCTGCGCCTGGTCTTCGCAGCGCTAAGCAGACTATCTGGGCTAGTGCGCCCATCACCGCAGGGTGGGACTTGGTCAGTGCTACGACGGAACCGATCGGCGCTGCTCGCAGGTATACTCCTGCTCCTGGTCCTTCCAGCGCTCGGCAGACTATCAGGGTTAGTCCGTCCACTACCGCAAGGTTGGGCTTGGTCAGGGCTACGACGGAGCTGATCGCTGCTCGCAGGTATACTCCTGCTCCTGGCCCTTGCAGCGCTCGGCAGACTATCAGGGCTAGCCCGTTCACTACCGCAGGGTTGTGCTTGTTCTGTGCTACGACGGACCCGATCGGCGCTATTCGCAGGTCTACTGCTGCTCCGGGTCTTCGGAGCGCTCGGCAGAATGTCTCGGCTCGACCGTCCACTACTGGAGGGTTGGGCTTGGTCAGTGCTACAACGAAGCCGATCGGCGCTGTTCGCAGGTATACACCTGCGCCTAGTCTTCGCAGCGCTAGGCAGACTATCTGGGCTAGTACACCCATCACCGCAGGGTGGGACTTGGTCAGTGCTACGACTGAGCCGATCGGCGCTGTTCGCAGGTATACTCCTGTTCCTAGGCTTCGCAGTGCTGGGCAGACTTCTGCTTCTCCGACCACTACTGCCAGACTGTGTGTAGCGTTCTGTCACACACAGCTTTCTTTTACAGCAGAGTATTCTGCCACAAGCAGGTGGTACTGCAACCCTGGTGTATACTCGCCTGATTTTTGTAGAGCTGCAATCTGACTCGCCACCAGTGTCCGAAAGCTCGACAAATCGTCGTTTGATTGGGCACCTCGCCTGGCTGTCACATTCCCCATCTTTACTGGTATGTTGGCTCTTCCGTCTAGGGTGGCTGTTGCTTCTAGTCTGTTCCGAGCTGGTCCCAGTCGTTTGTGCGGAATTCTGATCGGAGCTGATCCCAGTCGTTTTTGCGGAATTATGATCGGAACTGGTCCCAGTCGTTTGTGCGGAATTCTGATCGGAACTGCACCCAGTCGTTTGTGCGGAATTCTGATCGGAGCTGATCCCAGTCGTTTTTGCAGAATTCTGATCGGAACTGGTCCCAGTCGTTTGTGCGGAATTATGATCGGAACTGGTCCCAGTCGTTTTTGCAGAATTCTGATCGGAACTGGTCCCAGTCGTTTGTGCGGAATTCTGATCGGAACTGGTCCCAGTCGTTTGTGCGGAATTCAGATCGGAGCTGGTCCCAGTCGTTATTACGGAATTATGATCGGAACTGGTCCCAGTCGTTTGTGCGGAATTCTGATCAGAACTGGTCCCAGTATTTTCTGCAAAAGTCTGATCCGCGCTAACCTCAGGTTGATGTGTCTCGGTGGGTTCTAACCGTGGCACCAATACCACGCAACTGTTGTTACAACTTTTTTCGGCGTCAGCCGCAGATTCTTCCGCGTTTAGCTCTGGTTGCCGCACCGCTATTGGCCAGGTACTGCAACCAGGCTGTTCTAGATCGACGTTCGTGTTCGAACTACTAATGGTTTCACTCGCGCGGGCGATTTCAGCCGCGAGTCTTTCATCTTGTTCGGCGCAGAACGCAGATAAACTTGAGCGTCTGGTCTCTTTGGTATTTCTTCTCCTTTGTACTCCTTCCACATGGTGAGGATAGAGTGGTTCGGCGAGAGCTACTATCTCCTTGATTTTAACTGGATACGTCGTGGACGGGTAACGAATAGTGGGGGCGGCGGGGGGAGGGCTGTTGAACGTCTCGTGAGCACCGGCTGAAGAGGGTCCGGGTATCTGTAAAGAGCACGCATAAAAATTAAGGTCGTTTAACCACTTTTTTTGTACCAACTTTTGCCTGCTTCGTCTGTGTTGTATTCGGAAATTAGACGTGGGAATGTCGTATCAGGATAAAACATATCCTATTTGGACATAAGCCTTATTTATTTTAACCTATTTTTAATTCGAGTGATTAAGTTTAGTATACCAATTGGTTCAAACGGCAATTTAGTTAAATGCTGCCAGCCTTCTGGGTACTATGCTTGTTGACTGCGATGCGGACGAATTTTTTGACGCCCTTTAATTACATTACCATTTTTATACTTGTACATATTTTTATGTCCTTTATTTACTTCGTATCTTAAAACTACATTTTTAAATATTTCTTAGATTTTTTTTTTAAAAATACAAAAATAGGTTTCCACCGGTAACGGGAGCAGGGCCCAAGCTACCGGTGGTTAGGGCTCCAGAGACAAGAACCTCCTCACAATGCGGGCCGTATCGAGGAGTACTGCCTTCTGAATCAGGCCCTTGATCCAACCACCTAAGGAGAGCTTCGACAGATGTTCGTCGAGGCTCTTGGCAATTAAGCCATTGGCCGTTACGACAATCGGCACAATTATAGCCGAGTTCACATTCCACATGTCAATAACCTCGTGTGCCAAGTCAAGATATTTTAGTTGTTTTTCTTTCTCAGCTTTCACGAGGTTCTCGTCATGTGGGATGGTAACATCGATTATCATTACGCGGCGCGCTGATCGGTCTATAACCACTATGTCAGGCTTATTGGCGACAATAGTCCTGTCAGTAATGATAGACCGATCCCAGTACAACGTGACATGGTCTTTCTCCAGAACTGGGTCGGGCACATATTTGTAGTACGGTACCTCAGATTCAACAAGATTATATTTCAAGGCAAGTTGCTGATGAATAATCCTGGCTACTTGGTTGTGCCTATGCAAATACTCACTGTTAGCTAGACGAGAACAACCAGAAATAATATGTCTGATGGACTCACCAGGACGATGGCATGCCCGACACACGCCAACCGTCCCGTCCTTCTTAATATAATATATTTCCGGTAGTTGTTCGTCAACATAACTTCGTCCATAATCGCACAGACAAAACCTTCAGTTTCCCCAAATAGGTCACCGAATCGTAGCCAGGACACGGACGCCAGAAAATCTACTTCGGGCCCATGAAGAGCCTTGTAGAAGCGCCCGTGTAGCTCCTTGCCTTGCCATACTTCCTTGCGGTAGTAAGTACTACAGGTTTGCGCCAATTCTCTTTAGCCATGGACAGCGGGGTGAGTCTCTTGTCCACTGCGACTACATCTCGGTGCATACCCACGTCGGTTTTTAAAAAATATTCCCTGAGACTGCACACCTCTCGGTTATGGAGGGTCTTCGCGTTTAAAAAGCCTCGACCCCCACACTTCCGTGGGATGTACAGTCTCATCACTGATGATCGTGGGTGATGCATCCGATTTTCAGTCAGCAGTGTACGGACTCTCCTATCCAGGGCATCCAGTTCCGTCTGAATCCATTTGAGTATGCCGAAAGAGTACATTAAAACCAGCATGACCCAACTGTTGAAGGCACGGCACCGGCACGGGCATGGAATCCGAGAGTTGAATTCCCTCGGATTCCATACTCTCCCCTCGTTTCACATACATGAATGCACATTTGTTCACACCAAATTCCATCCTGATGGCGTTACTAAAAGTTTCAGTTACTTTCAGTAGCTCTATAAGTCGCAATTTGTTTCAGATCATCCATGTAAAGGAGGTGAGATATGACCTGACCACCTCTTCTCAACTGATAGCCTAGACCTGAATCCTCCAGCAATGTGCTAAGAGGATTCAGGGCCAGACAGAACCAAAGTGGACTCAAACTGTCACCCTGAAATATTCCCCGTTTAATCCAAACAGGCTCATCGTTGCCCTGGATTTGTCGACTGGATATCGAAGGACCGTCCTCCATTGCCCCATACACGACTTAAGAAAGGCGCGTAGGGTTGCATCTATCTTATACAACTCCAGCACCCTCTTGAGCCATGTATGTGGCACTGAGTCGTAGGCCTTCTTATCATCTATCGAACTACATATTTTTTATTATTAGTTTATGTCTATTTATAGTATGTAAATAATGTCTAAAGTTTATTTCAATAAATTAAAAGCTGCATACGGTTAGAATGACAACCGACTCCAACATAGTTGAAGAAAACCGGGCAAGTGTAAGTCGAACTTGCACACCGAGGGTTCTGCACAAACTTGCGATTTAAACAGCCATATCTTTTGACTGCTTAGATTTAGAGGGTTGCTTGATGAAAGAGACCACAGACTTGAGAATGTAGTTTTAATTTCAACATGATACTTCCACGCGATTCGGAGATAAAGGGTCTTGACAGATGGACAACTAAAGCCCCGTTCCAATAAACAAAAACGACTCGTTTTGCTTACGGATAGTATGATTTTGACATAAGTCTCATAGAACTTATGTCAAAATACTACCATCGGTAAGCAAAACGAGTCGTTTTTGTTTATTGGAACGGGGCTTTAGTGATCCAATAAAGGTTTCAATTTTTCCTTTGGAGGCACGGAACAATAAAAAGCAGGTAGAATGGAAATGATGAAGACACAGAACACAGTATACATACCTCTCCATCGTCTACAACTGGTCGAGATGTTCCACTGAGGCTGGTCGCTCGACGGATCGCTTGCATTTCTTCTTCCCATTGTTCTGGCAGAGTACCAGGCTGAACATAGATACAAGTTTTTGATTACACATTAACCTTCGTTGCCTTCATTAATTCAGTTCGTTTATTAATATAATATCATTGTGAAAGTCCCTAACTTACGTGATATTAGATAATCGATACTAACTGCAATATTATTTTATTAGTTTCAAGACATGTTGCTGCGCCCTAGCAGGGTCATGTAGACAATAGTTATTAGCCTAGTGTGTAACTATTTGTACATTACAGTAATAGTAATTATAGTTTACTAGCTTTTGCCCGCGGCTTCCCTAGCGTTAAATTCAGGGTTACACAGTTTCCCTTTCCTGATTTGCAGGTACCTGCTACCTGTAGTTTTTGCCCTTTTTTTTTCGGATGGGAAATCATCTAATGACTTCCCCCGCTCTGGGCGGAGCGGGGGGGCATGTCAGACTTGTACTGGCTAAAACCCACCCATGTTCCTTCTGTTGCCCTTTACGTTCCGGGGCCGCGGTATCTCTTTCGAACAACCCGCAACCCCGGCAGGCAGAGGCCCTGGCAAGCCCCTCTACGTTGCTGACTCTCTTTGAGGCGCGCGTGAAACACGAACGCGCCGTCGACACGGCCTGTCGTCAATAGACGGACGGACGGTGAGCTACCCATTGCTCACCGCCCACAGGCCCGCATCTACGGTGGCCGGAAGTCGTCTCGCGGCGCCCGGCGCCCTGGGCGTCTCCCGCGGCGGCTGGGTTGGGCAGATGTTCTCTCCCTCAAACGCCCGGCCACCTCCTTTGCTAGCATTACTGCTTCGCAGAAGGTGGTGACCGCTTCCCATTCCCTCTCGCTCCGGACCATAGCCTGGACCAGGGCCGGACGCGAGAGATCGCCGCCGCCGATCGCCTCTACGTAGTTTTTGCCCTTGCGCCTTATTCATTGTAATAGCAAAGTTAAGTTTTCCCTTTTCTTTACTCTTTCTCCCTCATATCTCACTTTTTTGTAAAATAAATTAGCCTATGTCTCCAAGGTCCCAACTATCTCTGTACCAAAATTCATTAAAATCGGTTTAGCCATTGAGGCGTGAAGACGCGTAACAAACAAACAAACTCACTTTCGCTTTTATAATATTAGTAAGGATTGAAATAAGTCCTCACAATAAATATGCTTACTATCTAGCTGTGGTTTACAATTATTGAAGGCGTACAAGACATGAAACCCTAGTTCCTACTAGGATAACCTGTGACTTAGGAGACAGTGTTCTACTGCCACTTGGAAACTATAAACCCTTTTGGAAATTAAAATTAATGGCCAATGGCTAAGCTGATATCATGCAAAGGAACTTTTTTTTTACTTAATTTAAAGAAAATAGAAAAAAAAAGTGTAAAACAATTAAGGGAGAAATTAAATTAAAACTAAAAAGTAAAATGACTGTGTGATTGATTTTGTCTGTGTGACTGAGTAATGTGTGTTATGTGTGTCGTGTGGGTGTGTATGTGTTACTGGGTATGGTGTGTGTTTGATGTTGTGTGATTATGAATTAAATGAATAAATAATTGTCAAACGTTTAGTATCTTTATTTAAAAATTCTAGACGACAGCGGCGCAGAGGACTTTTATGTACTTAGTGATTCAATACTTTAACTAGATTACTAACCGGTACCTATTTTCATGGTATGGTATGGTATATATTTTCATGGCCCTATTATTTTTATTGCGCTAGCTATAGACGCCAAGCTGGACTAAACTTAAACTTTTGATAAAGTACAAAAAAAATGTTTAATAATTTAAAAAAAAAAATGTTTCGCACCTCTGGCCTTATAATGCAATATATCAAAAAATTGCAAATAATTCAAAGATTGACTCCCAGAAAAATAATTAGGGCCAATTGTGCGAGACCGGAGATATGTCTTTTTATTCTGTCAGCTTCATACAACTTTTTGAATAAAAATTTCTCAATGAGCCGTTTATGAGTCTATACTGTAATGATACAATTTTAAAGTATGTATATGGTCTTCCGAAAGATATTCAGGCATAAAAGTCATCACTTTCGAGGTTTCTGATCGGATGTCTATGAAACCCGAAATTTAGCCCACAGTGGGGCGCGGGCGCCCGCGTGGCGTGCTGTTTCATGTAATCTCAGGCCGTGCGCTGCGGAGATTACATGAAACGCACATGTGCGTACGCCTAAGGGCGTATTCAGATGACACGCGCCGATCACGCACAGCACCCGCGCACGCGTTTTGCCCGCCATAAACCCGCACACGCGCGGCATCCGCCTCGCGCCCACTTATACTACTAGTGACTGAACTACTTCGTTCACTAGGCATAGTGGCTTCCAGAGCGCGGGCAGGGCGAGCGCAGGGTTGGTGCGAGGCGGGCGTGGGGCGGCCGCGGGGCGTGCGCGTGTAGACCTCGTTAAATGCAATTTGAGATCTATTGATGGATTATAAGACTCAAATTCTTATCTAACAAATTTCAATGCGAGTTGGACGCGGGTGGCGTGCGCTGAGCGTGCGCGTGTCGTGTGAACGCGCCCTAATGCAGCGCACGGCCTAAGAGAAGATATGAAGCGGTCATATATGTGCAGTAGCGCGATATGGATTATATCACAGATACAAATATTTGTATGACCTGCAGGCACAGGAGAAATCCTAGTGTGGAGTAAAAAAAAATAACGAAGACACGGAGACAGATATGACAGTTGGTGATTAATGTATCACTTTTGTTGGTGATTAATGTAGTATATTAATGTTATGTAATAAAAATATATCACCATGTTTTTAATTTGCACGCCGAAATTAAAGGCAAAATAAGAGATCAATTTTGTCTACCTTCTGTACCCTATTTACGCAAATAAATGATTTTGATTTTTGAATGCCAAAAATATGCGCCAAGGGCTATTGTTGTTTGTCACCTAGTGTTGTCCCACAGCGTACTATAAAAGTGACGATAACCATCCAGCACATCATATCGATAGAAAAGAGATTTATCATAAAAAAATTGTAGGGTTCATATTGATATTGGTCGAAATATCGGTCGAAAAAAAGAAATGTAGAAATAACGTCTTTTCAGATTTCACTAACTTTATTTTTTCAAATTCAAATAGGTTATTCGTTTCACATAAGTAGGTAAAAGTAAGTAAGTACTAGTAGTAGTAGTAGTAATACATGGTGTTTTTTTTGTGGGTGAAAATCATCAAATAACTTCCCCCGCTTAAGTTACGGGGCCGCGGTATCTCTTTCGAACAACACGTAACCCCGGCAGGCGGTGTCCCTGGCAGGCCCCTCTGCTTTGCTGACATCTCTTTGAGGCACGCGTGGAGCACTAACGCGCCGTCGACACGGCCTGTCGTCAATAGACTGACAGACGGTGAGCTAGGTGTCGTCTCGCGGCGCCCGACGCCTGGGACGTCTCCTGGGGCGGCTGGGTTGGTTTGAGGTTCTCTCCCTACAAACGTCCGGCCACCTCCTTCGCTAGTAGGTACGACTGCTTCGCAGAAGGGGGTGACCGCTTCTCATTCCCTCTCGCTCCGGACCATGGACTGAACCAGGGCCGGGCGCAAGAGATCGCCGCCGCCGATCGCCTCTATTGGGGGCATGGTGGTGCTCCGCCCAAGCTGGGCTTGCGACAGTCGCTCTCTCCATGCCACTATGAGATCGCACCGGAGGTCTGTCCGCTGAGCGGCAATTTGCCGCGGTAGCGGAGTTTCCCCCCGGTGTAGTGCCTCCGCACGCCACTCGTAGAGGTACGCGAGGACTATCACCTATAGATTCCACGGTGGCAATTCGGCAAGAAGGCTCGCTGCCTCACCGGAGATCTTGTGGTAGCCCCGGATCAGCCATATGGCTACCAACTTTTGGGGCGCGTTGAGGTACTGCGCGATACTCCGCCACAACGAACGAACCCACATCCTTTAATATCCATAGACCACCCAATAAGATCAGGCAAGAGCCGCTTGGAAGCAGCCGCAGCCCACTCGAGTTTGGGAGCCAAACGTTAGAAATTCTCCACGAAGTACCACCGGCTGTCGAGGACGATTTTCAAGTATATACTTCATTGTCGACTTGACACCGATGTGAAACACTCCTAAGAGGATTCAAGGACTTGAACCATAGTGGACTCACACTATCACCCTGAAATATAACTCGCTCTATTCCTCTGGATTTGTCGACATCTTGGATAGCGAAGGACTGACTATATTACCCTATACAGATCACAACAGGAAAGTGCGCAAAGTTGCATTAACTTTATACAACTCCAGCACCATCATCAGCCATGTATGTGGCACCTATGACTCGACCCCTTCGGGAACGGGGAACCTGTTGACTAATGGCCATATCAATGAGGCACATGTTTTAAATTTACGCAGAAGTTGCCCCAGCAGAAATGATCTGCATCTAGCCTCGAAGTTGTCAGAATTTAAACGGGGAACCTGTTGACTAATGGCCATATCAATGAGGCACATGTTTTAAATTTACGCAGAAGTTGCCCCAGCAGAAATGATCTGCATCTAGCCTCGAAGTTGTCAGAATTTATTGTTATTTACATTTAAGTGAGTTATCATGCGGCGAAGCCGCGGGCGCCAGCTAGAAGGTTATAATATAAGTAGGAAGTAGGAATGCTGGCCCCCGCGTTATTCCAGATTATAATCTACCCCTGTTCCAAATTTCATCGAGATCCGTTCAGCCACTTTGACGAGAAAGACTAACAAACATCCATTCTCACAAACATTCGCATTTATAATATTAGTAGGATTCTCTCATTTCAACAGCTAATATTGAAATTTGAAAAATGTTTTACACGACACACTTCACAGCACTTTCATCCTTCATTAAGCTAATGAATTATTTTACTACTGAAGTTATGGTTTGCATCGATAGCACCTGTCGAATTTGTAACTCATGTTACCGATTTTGTATAGTAAACTCCCATAAACTTAAGTCGCTAGCGAGTTTCTATTCTATAGGCTTTTTACTTGATGTCTAATAGTGCTGTATGTAGGGCTTGTCATATTAACACAAATTTTATGTATTATTGGTTTACTATTTATAAAAACACCATTGCAACTACCATTCTATTCCATAAATATTTTACCATCTTCTAATCACCGTGTTTTTAAATTTACACTTTAGAGGTATGAAGAACAAGGTGTAAAGTTCTACATCCTCTACTCTATAGAAAAGGATGGAACCTCCGACCAGACGAGTGTCGTGTCTGGTTCAGTGCTCGTTTATAATAATATGCTTAACTCGCGGATAACTTTGCTAGCGAGATGTGGGAATTCGCCGTTAGAACCTCAGTGGTTACACAGATGGCGCTGCAGTAGTTTTTGCCACATTTATATATATTTGTGTCACTATATTAATCTCTGCTGAAGAACAAGGTATGGTTGATTGGTTGTAGCCTATCCAGTGATTGCACTTGGGCTTGCCACATTATTCCTGTGAGTCGGAACTGATGACGGCGGAGTTGCAAACCCCAGTAAGACGGGGAAGACGCTGTGGGCCATTGCGTGCGTCGGAAATAGTACAACGCCGCGTGGTGGCTGACTGCCGGCGGGACCGGGAGAGGAATTGCGTAGCGTCGCTGATGAGGATGCGGGGGCTGACCAGGAATGCGCTTCTGCTGCATGCTGGTGGTCAGGGGCATGGGCGTAGCTACATTGGGGCAAGCTGGGGCGCTTGCCCCACCCTGGCCTACCTTTAAGATGCCTAATTAAACAAATAAAAATGGTTGTTTGTTTAATTAGGCATTTATACTAACAACAATCATAATATCCGTAAGCTCTCTCTCTCTCTCTCTCGCTCCTCAAGCGAGGCTGAAATGTGGTATAATTTCTGGGAAGTAAAAAAATACGGAATTTAATGCATTGAAGGAGATGGAAGTGGCGGATCTGATCAAGATTTCGGAAATGCAATTTTATCCTAGCGTAATAACTGCGCTCGCTATTTTTCTTGCCCAGCCATGTACGACCTGTACAATAGAGCGATCATTCAGCACATTACGGCGGGTCAAAATAAAAAATAAAAATACCGGGGGTAGGGGGGGGGGGTAAGTTGACTGCTGCCCCACCCTGAGCCCAAGGCTGGCTACGACCATGGTCAGGGGCACCCGTTAGAAGCTAGTTGGCTGTTTTGATTCGCTGCTCGGGAGCTGGAGGGAGCGATATAACGATGGTGACGTCATGATGTTCGCTACGTTGATGTCCATTTCGGGATCACCAGTTAAAAATTATGAAGAACAAGGGGGTAAAGTTCGCCATATTTTATAGATAAGGGAGGATCCTCCGACCAGATAGGTGTCGTATCTGGTGCCCACTGCCCGACCGTCGTTCATCGGGTGTTCGTATATATGCTTAACTGGCATGTTATGGCACCCCCTGTGGGGTACGAGCCTCGGCTTGGGGCGTCGCTGAGGGACAGCAAGGGACAGGCTGGATCCGAGTGATATTATTTGTGGACTGATTTAAACCTACTGGCTCAGCATCGTGGGCTGGCGCTTGCAAGGGACGGGTGGGAGTGTCGTGTCTGGTTCAGTGCTCGAATATATGCTTAACTCGCGGATAACTTTGCTTACGAGATGTAGGAATTCACCGTTAGTTCTTCAGTGGATGCATAGATGGCGCTGTAGTACTTTTTGCCACATTTATATATTTGTGTCGCTACAACACTAATGCTTTGCAAATATTTTTCAAACTATACCGCACTTAGTAATGCAGAAATCAAATATTAAAAAACGCAAGAGTGACCGTAGCGTGGCCAAAAACTTCAACAACACTCATTGGATAATTAAGTTTATTCATACAGAAAATATGTAAAAAAAGGTTCTCGTTTACGTATCAGCGAATGAAAAAATTGAAGCATACCAAAAAAATACGGCAAAAAATATACGAATAAAAAAAAACTCATCGATGTATAAGTAAATTTATTTCCATATTTTTGAGTATTTTTTCTGTAGTTTTTGTCATAGGGATGACCGGAGATGTGGGGTTCAACAAAGCTTTTAATATATCTAAATCCGTGGTTTGCAGGAAGTGCAGTAACTTCAAATCCTTACTAATATTATAAAAGCGAAAGTGAGTTTGTTTGTTTGTTACCTCTTCACGCAAAATTGAATACGCAAAATACGCGCCTCAGACGTGGAGTTGCGGACACCAGCCCGTTATACAATACAATACAATACCTCTTCACGCTTTAATGGCTAAACCGATTTTGATGAATTTTGGTACAGAGATAGTTGGGCTATTTTTTTTTTAAAAAAAAAAAGAGTTGGATATGAGGGAGAAAGAGGGACGAAACGGGAAAACTTAGCGTTGCGATTACAAATCAATAAGGCGCTACCGAATTTAACGCGAATTTAAAGCCGCGGGCGAAAGCTAGTATTCTATAAAATAGGCCGGTCCGGTCGGTTCATCGGTTATTTCTAGCACAGCCTGCACCTTAAGCTGCGTCATCGGTTCGCAACAAGCGAGTTGAGGCCAAACGCAAGCCTGTTAAGGTGAAAGCTCCAACCTACCCGCGAAATTCAAATTTTCTTACGTTTTTTGCAATTTTCAGGCCAGTGCTAGGTTGTATGTTCATTAAAATATTATTCGCGGCTGTAAGACGTATGTAGTTATAGAATTATAATCATCAAAATCACCAATACAACCCTCCAAGTTCATAAAGGCGTAGGAACAAAAAAAAAACAGAAAAAGTCTTTCCTACAGCTTTATGAACTTAGAGCGTTGTATTGATGATTTTGATGATTATAATTCTATAACTACATACGTCTTACAGCCGCGAATAATATTTTAATGAACATACAACCTAGCACTGGCCTGAAAATTGCAAAAAACGTAAGAAAATTTGAATTTCGCGGGTAGGTTGGAGCTTTCACCTTAAGTATAAAAAAAAACATTTATGGCAGGGATCACTGTTGAGTATAATATGCACAATTATATTGTCTGCAATGAACTGTCTTGTGTGTCCTTAACGATAGAAGACGTCATTCTTATCGATGAATTGCGATGTCTTTTGTTATATTTTTAATAGCAAAAGAACGACCGCCAATCGGCCACAAAACTGAGTGTGACAGATATTTTGTGGTAGTAGTTCCGCTTTTACGCAGCGCAATAATATTCGCTTTTATTTTTGACGGGCCTGTTGGTCTAGTGGTTAGTGGCCCTGACTGCTAAGCCGGAGGTCGTGGGTTCGATTCCCACCCAGGACAAACTTTGTGTGATGAGCATGATTGTTTGTTCTGTGTCTGGGTGTGATTTATCTATAATAATTATGTATGTACTTATTTATAAATTATATAAGTATGTATATCAGTTGTCTGGTTACCATAACACAAGCTCTGCTTAGCTTGGGATCAGATAGCCGTGTGTGAGTTGTCCCAAGATATTTATTTTATTATTTATATATTTTCTATCTTTTGCCCGCGGCTTTGCTCGCGTTAAATTCGGGGTAACACAGTTCCCCTTTCCGGATTTGCAGGTACCTGCTTACTGTAGTTTTTGCCCTTGCGCCTTATTTATTGTAATAGCAAAGCTAAGTTTTCCCTTTTCTTCCCTCTTTCTGCGGTTCTCCCTCATTTCTCACTTTTTTTTAAGTATTTATTTATTTATTTAGGATTACCAAAGAGTAACATTATTTAAACACACGTCACTCAACAAACAAACAACGTTCTATGTCGCGGACTACATCTGTCTGCCTTAATATCATTTAAATTTATTTTAATTTCTGTGGATATTATCATAACGTTTTACGATTTTAGTAAACAAGACGAACATAACAAGGTCAAAAGCTGATTTCGAGGGATTTTTCCGATTTTTTAAAGAACTTGTGAAAGTATTGACTCCACGGAGAAAAATAGGCAAGAAACTCCATGGACACTCTTTTAAATCATAATAATTTTACAAGATCATGGTTACATCATTTTATGTTTCTTACTCCATTTTCTTACTCATTGATATACCCATATATGCTTTTTTTCAGATCGGGTAGGGTTTTTTTACATAATTATTAAATACAATCACTTGTGCTTAAGTGTCAAAGGTGTAAAAAATACTTTCTATTGTTTATCTAGCTGGCGCCCGCGGCTTCACCCGAGTGATGATGAAAAAAAGTATCCAATGTGTTATTTTAGACTATATATAATCAAACTCTGTGCCAAATTTGATCAAGATCCGTTCAGGTGTTTTGACGTGAAAGAGTAACAGACATCTATAAATCCATCCTCACAAACATTCGCAATTATAAAATATTATAGTAGGTTATGATTGCTACTCCACTTGAGCACAGCACACTACCAACTTTCAGGTTTTATAACACAGTGAAATGTGTCATAAAAAACTGAAAGTCTTTCTTTGGTCATTTTTGTCTGAAAATACGTGTACGTTACTCCAGCAAGAAAGTATCTCCTAGAGTTATATGAGTAGAACGTATAGTTTGTGCTTGTGCCTTATCTGCTGTAAATGTGCCCCTACATAAAAAATGTGTGCCCCCTGTCGTTTTGAAAAAAAAACGGAAAAACGATTCTTGCTGGGGTAACGTTTTTCTAGCAGGAAAATTCTAAACGAGTGATCGGAGGGAAAAAAATTGTGCATGGCCAGAGAGCTTATATGTGTGCCAAAATGTGCCCCAAAAAATAAAATCTGTGCCCCTTCAGGTTTTCGAGTTATTGCGTTTCCTGCTGGAGTAACGTTTTGATGAATCGCATATCTCTAAAACCATTGCATGTGCCCCTGTAGAATAAACATACACGAGTAGCTCTTAATGTGTGCCCATTTGTGCCCCAATTAGATTTAAGGAATAATTTATAGTTTTTAAGTTATCGCGGTTTTATCAAAACCCGAAAAAACATCGCAGCGCCTAAATGAGGCAAGGCATAAGTTCACTGAAAACTGTATTCGGTCCTTCTTGGCGCTAATAATAACCATAGAAAGTTTCAAAACTGTTCATGCATGCGTTTTTGAGTAATCTTGCTAAAAGTCAAAACGATGGTGTCATAACTTTGACGGCAAAATACAAGGAACTGGCTCAATCTCAGATGTGTAGGTGTAAACCAAAATCATGTGCCTTTAGTCAAAAATATATGGTGAAAATATTAAGCTTGGCATGTTTCGCATTAAGTAAATATAAACAAAAAACCAAATTAAGTAAACAACGGCTGGTTATCCGAACAAATTAAAATGACTACTAAAAAGCGACGGATTCATACATATCGATGACCTTCTTTACTTAACTCACTAACCGGTTCACACGTGTTGTGCCTGAGTACACTGAAGTAGAAAAGTAATAAATAATAAAACAGGACTCAAGTTCAAACCTCACCGGGCGCGATAGTTTTTGTTACTTTCTCAATATGAATTTCCTGGACAATATCACGTTCCGGCGCACTCGTACACGTTCAGAACAACAGGACGAGGATAGCAACGTTACCAGTATTTCACAAACATTAAATTCCACAAAAAGCAGTATGCCTGAGATATCAGAAGACGAAGACACCGCTCAAATACAAAAACTTAAAGATGAGATTGCCAGTCTTAAATCTCAATTAAAAAGTTCACAAGAGGAAATAAAACTACTAAAAATTGAGAATAGTAATTTAAAAAAAAGTGATGAAGTACAAAAACTTACACAGAAAACTGAGACCAAAAAGTCAGGCAAAACAACGATAAATAACGATGTAACGAAGTCACAGACAAAATGTAATAGCAAGTCAAAACTTACTGGGACAGTAAGTGACGCAACAAAAAAAGATCACAGAACCTCTAAAACAGAACCGAACAGCCACACGGGTCTGACCAAGCCGAAAATATGCATAATAAGTAGTAATAATAAACACAATGTATGGTTAACTGCTGAGAATACATTCCCTGACAACTGTAATATATTTCATTATTTAAAATCAAATACAAATACAAACCAGCTTCTAGAGGGACTGGGTACCGCATTAAATAAATATACTATGGAAGATTGCTGCATCATACTACTTGGGCATGAAGACTTCAAAAAAACTAATGATTATTACGATATTATCTTTCATTTAAGAAGCATAATTCAAGAGATAAGAAATACCAACATAATTATTTGCTTGCCTACATATAAGTATCCCTTTGACGCTACTTTATTCAACTGTCGTGTAGAAACTTTCAATAATCTGTTATACTTGGACATAATGACGCATGGACATGCATACCTTATAGACAGCAACCTCAATCTGAAATATGACCACAGCATGTTTAATATATACTCAGGGACTATCAATAATCTTGGACTACGTACGATATTTAACGATGTATGGGAATTATTTGCTGAAATTACTCGTAATTACGCTGACGTACAACATAATGGTATCAGCAAAAACGAAGAAACTTCGACCAGCGACCAGCTTTTTCTTGACTAAACATATGCAAATCTTGCACCAAAATATTGCAGGCCTGCTGGCGAAATGTGACATCCTTGCAGTCAGCTTGAATGAATTGTTAGATAAAAACATAAACGTGGATGTCATATGCATTACGGAACATTTCATGATGGAAGGCTATGACAAACACCTTTATTTAAAGAATTACTGCCTGGCCGCTTCTTTCAGTAGAAAAGAAAGCAAGAGAGGTGGTGCATGCATACTGGTGAAGCTAGGCCACCAATGGAGAGAATTACCAAAAATAGCAAAAATTTCATCAACGGGTATCTTTGAGTGCTGTGCCATTGAACTTGTTAATCATAGGATTGTTTGTGTTTGTATTTATAGAGTACCTAATTCTAAAAACTTTAACGAATGTATAAATAAATTAGAAATAATCTTAGAGACTTTAGCAAAAAATAATTATAAAAATATTGTTATAGTAGGAGATTTCAATATAGATGTTCTTAAGAGAAACAGACAATCAATAGAATTTGAAAATTTGTTATTAAGCTTCAATTTAAAACTAGCTCTTCATCAACCGACGCGTCTTAAGAGTCAAACATGCATAGACAATTTTGCGCATAATTTTAAAAAGTCCTGTAAAGCCACAGTATTGGAGTTAGCGTTGTCTGACCATACTGCTCAGTTATTGAAATGTCCAATTAGTAACGTATGTACTTTTAATCGGTGGACTAAGAAAAGACGTGACTACAATCAGGACAACATCAAAAAGTTCAAAGGCTATCTACAAAATCTAACTTTTTCAGACGTCTATGCAGCCACGGACCCAAATGTAGCATATAAGGAGTTTGTGGATATTTTCATTTTGTTATACGATCAATGTTTCCCCGAAAATATTATTTCAGTTAACGTCCACAATAAACAAAAATGGGTATCGCGTGGTATTAAAAAATGCAGTGAGAAGAAACGCCAATTATTGTGGCAGTATCGAATAAAACCTACTCATCAGAATAAAACGCAATTTAGGAATTATACAAAACTATTTAAAAGAATTATTAATTTAACCCAGAAAGCACAAAATAATCACAAAATAAATACATCAGTAAATAAATCCAAAACTACCTGGCAAATTATAAATGAATCAAAATTAAATATACCGAAGAATAATATCCCCAAAATTAGAATTAATAATGAAATTATCTCGGATCCAAACCATATTGCAAATTCATTTAACAATTATTTTATTGACAAAATTAAACCTTCGATCAATTCAGGGCATAGAGTAACAAAATGTATTTTGAACAGAAAGGATTCCATGTTCATCGCTCCAAGTTTGCCTAGTGACGTATTGAAAATCATTCTGGCGTTAAACAATACAAATAGTGTAGGTTATGACGGCATCAGTACAAACATACTAAAAACAGTAGCGGATGAAATAAGTCATCCTCTCAGTCATATTATAAATTTGTGTATAAGTGAAGGTATTTTTCCCGAACTATTAAAAAAGTCGGTAATAAAACCATTGTTTAAAAAACAAGACAGGGAACTAATGGAATGCTACAGGCCGATCGCATTAGTACCGATATTCTCAAAAGTAATTGAATACTATATTTATAATCAACTAAGTTTTTATTTAGAAGTGAACAATATCCTCTGTAATGAACAAAAAGGATTTAGAAAAAATAAAACAATAAATATGGCAGTTTATGACTTTTTGCACTCGATTATGACGAATGTGGATAAAAATACTCCAGTCTGTGCTATATTCTGTGACATGACTCAGGCGTTTGATTATGTCCAACATGATATTTTACTAAAAAAACTGGATGCGTACGGTGTTAGAGGGAATGTACTTGAACTTATAAAATCATATTTGAACGAAAGAAAACAGATAACCGAAGTAAGTAGACTAGACACTAAAACCAAACATGAAGGCAACTTTCTATCGGAAGAACGAACCGTTACCTACGGAGTTCCGCAAGGAAGTATTTTAGGACCACCACTTTTTACTATTTACATAAATGACTTTCCAAAGTCAATTGACCATCCTATAACCCTTTTTGCTGACGACAGTACAATAACTATACCCTGTAATAATAAAGACCTTTATAAACATGACATTAATAATACATTGATCAATACTATAAAATGGCTAGACAACAATAATTTAAAAATTAATTTAAGTAAGACAGTAATTATGCATTTTAGCCAGCGTATATTGCCATTTCCCAATCTTGACATAACATTCAATAATATCACAATTGACACGGTTAAAACAACCAAGTTTCTGGGACTAATTATTGACCGACATTTAAATTGGAAGGATCATATTGATTCTTTGACTAAAACAATTAGTAGTGGTTCCTATGCATTGTACTTGCTATCACGTAAAGTCAATAGAAAAGCGTTATTAACAGCTTACTACGGTCTGGCTGAATCTGTTCTCAGATATGGTGTTATTTTTTGGGGTAACTCGACGAATAAAGAGATAGCATTTAAGGCACAAAAGAGATGCCTTAGAGCAATGTTTCATTTGAAAACCACGGATAGCTGCAAACCCTTTTTTATATCGCATAGAATTTTAACATTGCCATCCTTATACATTTTAGAAACCGTAATGTTTGTCAGGAACAATCCTAATTTATTTACACGCATAGCAGATCAATTTCCCAGGAACAGGCGTGATCAAACTCAATTATGTGGACTTCCCTGTAGGACTGCACTTATGCGCAAAAGTGTTTTTCGCATGGCTCCAATTGTTTACAATAAGTTGCCTAAAAGTTGGAAGGAGCTTAATAATAAAGGCTTGAAAAGAAAACTTAGGACATATTTAGTAAATAAAGCATTCTATAATATTAACGAGTTCCTAGAGGAAAGATTTGAAATTTAGTTTAGTCTTAATTATTATTATTGTTATTTTATGTTATTCTGGTTGACTTTTGTTATTTTAAATTAAATATAATATTACTATTATGACTAAAATAGAGATTTTAAAAGAATGATATAATAAAAAATATTTTTTGACTTTTGCACGTCACATCAGGTGGCAAACATGTCTGTACCTATAATGTTGTTACCATCTTGCATGCATGTCTTTAATTGTATGTATGACACATGTTTACGCAAAATAAATATTATCTTATCTTATCTTATCTTATCTTATCTAAAGTTGTTGGATTGGATTATGTTCTACTAGCTGTTTCTATGACCTTACACATGATTAAGTACATTATAAATAGTAGCCTAAGTGCTATTCCAAGGTAAGCTATCTTCTCCATTTTAAATTTCATTAAAATACATCCAGTAATTTATGTGTGAACGAAAGAAATACATCCAGATATTTGCCATTTGTCAGGTCTTTGACCCATTTGATTGGTCCCAATGTTTAAAAAATATATAGTTCATGAAATGTATGATCTACTACTAAAAAGAGGTAGCTCTTTTTGGCAAATAAATAAAAAGCCCGTATTTGTCTTTAGAATATATATATTTATTGATAAGCCGTAGGTTAGGTAAATTAACAGAAAATTTTTCATCATTAAGGGGAATGCCCCAACCAGCCCGCGAAATTCAAAATCTAAACGCTCTAAGTTCATAAAGCTGTAGGAAAGACTTTTTCTGTTTTTTTTTTGTTCCTACGCCTTTATGAACTTGGAGGGTTGTATTGATGATTTTGTTGATTATAATTCTTTAACTACATGTCTTACAGCCGCGAATAATATTTTAATGAACATACAACCTAGCTAGCACTGACCTGCAAATTGAAAAAACGTAAGAAAATTTGAATTTCGCCCAAATAAATTTTGGTACCTACAGTTTTGAGAGTTGTTATTCGTGTATACCTATAGTCAACCGCACAATGATCTGTGTCGCAACGTGTTCCCATTTTGTATGTCGTATTACGTGCCTATGTTGGATTTATAATTATTAACCAACGATTATATTGAAGCTGATGTAGTGTCACATAATTTTGATTTGATGGCGTTTTAGATAATTGTATAAGTGTCATTCCACAGTCAGGTGATAATGTTGTTACGTAGGTACCTATATGGGATAAATACGTTTAGTTATAGCCAAATACCATCAGATAATTTGTACACATTCGATGTTTACAGTTATATCTTTATGCGGTTTACTATAATAACACACTTTATCTGAATCTATGGATAAGCAAATTACTCGTGAGAGAATTATTTATCTGTGATTTCAAATTTAATATTTTTTTTACACAATCCTAAACTTATACCTACTTAATACTGATCTGTAATTTTTTGTGATGCGAATTTACTAATTATAAGTTAGACTTAGATGAAGAACTGATCTGTGATTTAAATAATAATGATGACCACACAACGTGCAAATTATTTCTAATATTTATACGTAGGAAATTTGATCTGTGATTTGATGCAGTAATTACTTTAAGAATTAAAACTTAGGTAAGTAAATAATAATTTCCACATAAACAAGCTGTTTCATTAATATGATAACAATATAACAAGGTGCATTTAATATATTTTTTAATTAGCCCCCAAAACTTTTGAACGCAACTGTACGGACAACAGCTTAGGTATAATACGTCCAATAAAGAAGGTCATCGATATGTATGAATCCGTCGCTTTTTAGTAGTTATTTTAATTTGGTCGGATAACCAGCCGTTGTTTACTTAATTTGGTTTTTTGTTTATATTTACTTAATGCGAAACATTCCAAGCTTAATATTTTCACCATATATTTTTGACTAAAGGCACATGATTTTGGTTTACACCTACACATCTGAGATTGAGCCAGTTCCTTGTATTTTGCCGTCAAAGTTGTGACACCATCGTTTTGACTTTTAGCAAGATTACTCAAAAACGCATGCATGAACAGTTTTGAAACTTTCTATGGTTATTATTAGCGCCAAGAAGGACCGAATACAGTTTTCAGTGAACTTATGCCTTGCCTCATTTAGGCGCTGCGATGTTTTTTCGGGTTTTGATAAAACCGCGATAACTTAAAAACTATAAATTATTCCTTAAATCTAATTGGGGCACAAATGGGCACACATTAAGAGCTACTCGTATATGTTTATTCTACAGGGGCACATGCAATGGTTTTAGAGATATACGATTCATCAAAACGTTACTCCAGCAGGAAACGCAATAACTCGAAAACCTGAAGGGGCACAGATTTTATTTTTTGGGGCACATTTTGGCACACATATAAGCTCTCTGGCCATGCACAATTTTTTTCCCTCCGATCACTCGTTTAGAATTTTCCTGCTAGAAAAACGTTACCCCAGCAAGAATCGTTTTTCCGTTTTTTTTTCAAAACGACAGGGGGCACACATTTTTTATGTAGGGGCACATTTACAGCAGATAAGGCACAAACTATACGTTCTACTCATATAACTCTAGGAGATACTTTCTTGCTGGAGTAACGTACACTGAAAATACTAGGTGTAAATTGTACACACAAATAGATTACTTACCAAAAAAAAACAATATAATGTCATCACATGTCATGATCCTGCAAAACCGCTATGTTTTTCTAATAGTAATTGACTACAAAAATTATTTTGAAAGACATAATTTAGAAGAAGTTGTCCGTGATTATTATTTTGCACTAGCGACCCGCCCCGGTTTCGCTCGGGTTCAACTTATTAATGACGGAAATGTCAACATTTTAATTCCTGCAAACTTTATCAAATTGGTCGAAACTATTCTGAAGTGATGCTCCGTCATGGTGCAATTGGTTTTTAGTCTACACAAAAAAAATCTGTTTGATTTCAATTTGTCGTGTTATGTGGCAACATCGAATCCAGAATGTATGACCATAGGTTCATAAAAGATCTATGATTGTGAAAGTTAGGAGGTCGGCCAGCTGCATAGACAAAATATTTTCTATCTGAATGGCCAGCTGTCACTGTCAGTCAAGTGTCAAATCACAAAAAGGTTTGATTTGTTTACATTGCCTTCATTGAGTTAATTGTTTTGCGTATTTCTTATTTTAATTAAATGGACTTTGACAATTCTATTTACGATCACGTTCTGAACATGGATCCGCTCAACTTCTCGCGATGCAGCGCGAACTTGGACCTATTTACCTCTAATTGTTATGACATTCAGTCTACACCAAGTCCTCCCCAGCCGTCAGCAATTGATTCAAGTGGACACTTACGCTGCGCTGTGTACCCCTAAGATGACCCACTGACCGTAAATTGATGTAAATGTCACTTGAATTTGCAGACATTTGTTAGTAATTGCACCAGAGCGAATTATACAAGAATGGGTTTGATCACAACAGGTAAATAGCCGCCATATCTTCCTCTCCCCCCGAAATGCTTTTTGAATAAGAAGGCCTAAAACGATTTCAATATATTTTAAATTGCCCTATACTAGTAATTTCTCACGTCTCGTGGGCGTGTTTACAAACATTGAAACTCACATAAACATACATTTCTCCTACAAATTCTCAATTAATCAATTAAATTGCTCCAATACGAGGACCAAAGGCTCATCTCAGCATAGCTTGCTTTGCACAGAATAGAAATGGAAGAATGCTAGCAAATTTAACAAAACAGCTGAGCATAAAGTTACTTTTAATCACTTATTTTTCGCAGGCATCACTAAAGAAAGGAAAAGTATTTAATTTTTCAAATAAAAATAAGAAAAGAAAATAAAAGGAAAAAGTATTTATTTAGACTTGCACAGAACAAAAAATACATGTAAACAAATCATAAAAATTAACAACCAAATCAAATAACAAAATACATCAATAATACTTAACACATTTTGTATTTCATAAAGAATGTTGGTTTGTAGCAATCTAACTACGCTAATATTATAAGGAGGTAAGTTTGTTTGTACTGATTTAGCTCCGAAACGACTGGACTGTTTTTAACCATTTAGGAAGTAACATAGGCATCACACTACTAAACTTAAGGGCTGAGCAACAGATGAATTTGTTAGGCAGAGCTACTTATATAACTACACATTTGACAAAAACATCAATCATATTTAGAATAAACAAATATTTTTTTTAACTCAACTCAAATTCAGTAATTGAATCCAAGAACACACAAACAAGCCAAATATACCACAAAAAAATTAGAATAGAATAGAATAATTTATTGTTCCGAGAAAATACAGTTGTTACATTGAATCCTGAAACTCACACTAGGATTCCCTGTGTCGTGAGTTCCAGGCTCCTTCGCTCTGTTTACAATTTTAAGTAATGTGTGTCTTAGAACTAGGAATATAAATAAAAAAATTAAAGTAACAAAATCAAAAGATTACCCAATTTTATATGTTTTTTTTTATTTTGAATGAGTGTTGAGTGGGCTTGTGTGTGGGTGGAGTTTGTGATATAAGTTTATATGTGTATGCGATATAAAAATGCTGATCCTGAATACCTTCTTTTTTCAAGGGTTGGTTAATAGCATAAATTTAAAAACTTACTATTGAAAATTTCCTTAAGGTTGATTTAAAAAACTCTGGCTCGAATGCTGGTTTTTTTTCAACCACTTGGAACACCAGCTCCGTGCGGATGGCGTCGAACTTGGCAGCGAATAATACTCTCTTCAGATATCCGATCGCATTAATGGTTTCCATTTTACATTCGCGGCACTGATAGCGGTGCTGTGAAAAAAAGAACGATACAAAGATAAAATTATTTATCAACACAAAAAAATATCAAATTGAAAAAAAATATATTTAAAACGATAGAAGACTAGCTTTTGCCCGCGGCTTCGCTCGCGTTAGATCCGGGGTAACAGAGTTCCCCTTTCCTCATTTACAGGTACCTGCTACCTGTAGTTTTTGCCCTTGCGCCTTATTAATTGTAATAAAAATGCTAAGCTTTCCCTTTTCTTCCCTGTTTCTCCCTCATATCTCAATCTTTTAGTAAAAAAGATGCCTAAGCCTATGTCAGTCTCCAGGGTCCCAACTATCTCTGTACCAAAATTCATCAAAATCGGTTTAGCCATTAAGGCGTGAAGACGTAACATACAAACAAACTCACTTTCACTTTTATAATATTAGTAAGGATAGACCCATAGACAAAGTAACAATGTAATTTTTCATGTTAATTAATTTATAATTTAGTAAGAGTAACATTTTATTTGAATGTAATTCATTATTTTTGTAATAGGCTGATCATAGCGTATTTTTACCTAAAACATGACCAACCACTGTACCTATGTTTCACAAATAAATATTTCTGATATTGACAATTATAATTTGTGTCTGAAGGTTGCACCAAATAGGAGACCAACAAAGCAAAAAGAAAATAGGAAGCAGGCCAATTAACATCAGAAATTATTTAAGAAAAAACACAGTTTTTTCTTTTAAAAAAAAACGGATAGGATGTTCTCCTGTATTGTGGGTGCGTTTACAAACATTTAAACTCACATACACTAACAGCCAGACCCGAAACAACTACCTGCAGGTCAACCGTGTCGTCTTTTAGAATTGAACTCAAGCCCTTATGCCTAACAGACGCTCTTGTGACCACTAGACCGAGAGGCAGGAGAAACATTAAATGTTTGTTTGTAATCCCCATAATAAGCAGAGGTGGACTATCAGCAAAACTAGAAAAAAAAAATGCTATAAAACAACCACCACATCAGTTCACCACCCTTATTATTAAACATGGTATGTATACATACAACCTCATTTCGCTAATTAAGTAGAGACTTAATTAGTGAAATGTGGGTTTGCCACACATGTAGTTTGCACAAATATAGAATCTGTAACATCTAAAACCTAACCTGGTAATCGAAACCAGGATATTAACAAAACAAAAAACTTCATGCACAAGTAAAAAAACATTGTACAAAGGCAGACTTAATGCCTTGGGCATTTTCTACCAGTCAACCTTAGGGTGATGCAGAGATAAAAACATAGTAGGTGCAATGTGACAGAAAATTTCAGTTCTATCTTCTATAATCTTCTGAATATATATAAATCACGTGTCACGTTGTTTTTTCGCGATGGACTCCTAAACTACTTAACACACAAATTTGCACACCGTGTGCAGTTTGATACAACTTGCAAGATAGGGTAGGTAGGGTAAGTAGGATAGGTAGAGTATGTAGGGTAGGTAGGGCAGGTAGGGTAGGTATGGTAGGCAGGTAGGTAGAAAGATAGAAAATTGCATTGCAACGCAGCCGGGGCACAGCTAGTATAATAATATTAAATAAATCGCAAAATGTGTTGGTAAGCGCATAACTCAACATCGGCTGGACCAATTTTACCAATTCTTTTTTTTTAATATTCGTTTAAGTTCAAGGATGGTTTTTACGCCGAGAAAAATTCGATAGGGTAGGTGGGGTAAGTAGGGTAGGTAGGGTAGAAAAACTGCATTGCAACGCATGCCGGGCACAGCTAATAATAAATACAAACATAGACAATATACAAAAGATATATATCACACTTAGAAGTCTCATAATTTTTTTTTTTTAAATCTGTATTAATCTTAAACACAAAAAAAAACATGAAATAGTATTCTAGGCATAAATAAATGTGCATTCATTTCTTTTAAACTGTATTAAATCCAGACTTTCCGGATACTGACTATCTGTAATAACTACCAAAGATCTACAAATGACAGCCGGGACCTACAGTTTAACGCATTTGGGCATATTACATTACATAAACTTACACCTACATATTTTCCATGAGGGTGAGTAGACACCACAGAACCTGACATGCTATGATCCATTCAATCTTCCGGGGTTGCGGGTTGTTCGAAAGAGATCGAAGACCGTGGCCCCGGAACGTAAAGGGCAATAGAAGGAACATGGGTGGGTTTTAGTCAGTACAAGTCTGACTCTCCCCCCCCCCCGTTCCGCCCAGAGCGGGGGAAGTTATTTGATGATTACCCAACCCAAAAAAAAGGGGGGTTTGACAAATAAACTGAATTCGGATGTGGTAATAAAGATTTTCTCAAAGCAGCCTTTTTAAAGTTACGGACTTCTAGATTAACACGACAGTTTTATTGATAATACTATTGTAGTTTGATATTTATATATCTCATCATTTGCTCATTTGGATATCAATAAAAATTTAGGTAAAAATGGGTCAAGGGGTTGATACATCACGTGCGGAGGTACTACACCGGGGGAAACTTCGCTGCCGCGGGAAATCGCCGCTTAGCGGAGACACCTCAGGAGCGATCTTATGGTGGCATGGCGAGAGAGACTAGCAACCCCGTGCAGGACACGCCACAATAGTGGCAAAAAGTCCCCTCTTTGAGGAGAGGCTCGAGACGCGCCTCAAAGAGGACACGGTAGGCACAGTGGCTGAGCGATCGACTGCTGTGCTGCGTGTCGCGGGTTCGATCCCCGCACGGTACAAATATTTGTATGGCCTACAGATAGTTGTTTCGGGTCTGGCTGTTTGTGTATGTGAGTTTAAATGTTTGTAAACGCACCCACGATACAGGAGAAATTCCTAGTGTGCGGCAACGGTTTTTTTACCGCCTGACGCAGATACTCATTGGACACGGAAGTTTCGGGAGGTTGCTGCAGATAATCGGGCGGGAGGAAACGCCCGGATGCAATGTCACCACTGTGTCGATCGCCCGGAGGACACGGTGGAGCACACTAGTGGCGGCGGCGACCTCTCGCGTCCGGTATTGGTTCTGTCCATGGTCCGGAGCGATAGGGAATGGAAAGTGGTCACCTCATTTATGCTAGCAAAGGAGGTGGCTGGACATGTGAGGGACAGAACCTCAAACCAACCAGCCGCCGCGGGAGACTCTCAGGGCGTCAGGTGCCGCGAGACGTAGACGCGGGTCTGTGGACGGTGAGCAATGGGTAGCTCACCACCGGCGGTCTGTCAACTGACATCGACAGTTGTGTGTCGTGTTCCACGCGCGCCTCAAAGAGAAGTCGGCAAAGCAGAGGGGCCTGCCAGGGCCACTGCCTGCCGGAGTTGCGGGTTGTTCGAAAGGAATACTACGGCTTCGGAACACAAAGGGCAAAAGAAGGAATATGAATGGTTTTGGTCAGTGTGTTATTGTATGTTATGACTAGCTTTTGCCCGCGGCTTCGCTCGCGTTAAATTCGGGGTAACACAGTTCCCCTTGCGCCTTTTTGATTTGTAATAGCAACGCTAAGTTTTCCCTTTTCTTCCTTCTTTCTCTCTCACATACCACTTTTTTTTTAAATTAGCCTGTGTCCGTCTCCTGGTTCCCAACTGCCTCTGTACCAAAATTCATCAAAATCGGTTTAGCCATTAAAGCGTGAAGAGGTAACAAACAAACTCACTTTCGCTTTTATAATATTAGTAAGGATTACTCGTCCAAAAAAAAAAGCTTGATTCAGAGATCATATCTCCTGGACATGGCTTGAATCTTGAGGAGATTCTCACTCTGGACCGATCGAAATGTTAATTGGAAATATACTTTAGTTTTTTATCAACCTCCCCCCCCCCGTCTCGGTCATCGTCTTTGTCCCCAAATCAAAATGGTGGTCAAGAAAAAAAAATTTAATTATGATTATATATTAAATTCTGTAAGTAAAGGTATTAAGTTAAAGAAATAATAAAAGAAAAACAAATATTTATACTATACATTATATAAATCTTGATATTTTTTCATAGGTACTTTAGTAATAACAATTTAATATTTCTAAAAACTTACTTTCCAGACGGTCTCCAGTGAACAGCACTTTGTATATTTTTGGAGGATGTCGCTCGCTACAATGCTACGTTCCTCGGCAAATCTGAAGCATGTGACACAAAACGTGTCTGAGAAACCCCTCGACAGCCTTGAAATAAAGCCCTCCAACAAAGGAAATTCCTCCCCAGACATATTTGTTACTTCTGCGATACACTCATTTACATATAAAAATAAACAAAAACTTGTACAACTGTAACATTATGTATATTCTAACTATTAACAGCAATATAGCTGGTTTTAACTTTAACATTATAATATACGGTTTTCTGTTTGTTAAAATTATTAAAAAAAAAAAGATATTTTTTTTCTACTGATGGCGCGTATAACATGTTTGGCGCCATCGTTGCCGATCGACTCTGAGTTATTGAGCGAATTGACAAACAAAAACAAGTCATAAATTAAGTATAGACACATAGAGTGGTACCAGACAGGATTTTGACATTAGTCGATTAATAAAAAAATTGTTGGCAACATTCATTCAGGAAGGTCGGATGAAGTGAGACCAGGGAAGAACACTTAAAAAATGCTGCCAATTACAACGCGCAATTTCATTTTTATAACTTCACCTTTGAAAAGATCATATTATTATGATATAAATTTATAGGTGACGTTTCAGGAGAAAAAAATAAAAAGGGTCACTAATAACGATGGCATAATTACAAAAAGTACCTTAGCAAAGGTTAGGGTTTCCAATACATAAAGAAAATAGAAGGATTTCTTCAGCTGGTGCTGCCAGTAAATGAACTACAGTACTTTCACAAGTTATTATGCCTTGTGACCGGGACTGTAGATTCATTTTGTTTCTTGACATTCAAAAGTGCCTGTAATGGTCTAATAATTGAAATAAATGATTTGATTTGAATCTGGCGACACCTACAGGCCTAACGTTACGGCTGTGCATGGGTTGTGACGTTTTTATGTCAAGGGGTAGCCCGCGAAATTCAAATTACGACCCGCGTTTTTTGCAAATCAGTGCCAGGTTCTTTGTCAATTAAAAAATAGTTTGTTCTAGTATTGGTCTGCTAGTGTTGGTCTCAAATGTCATTGTTTTATTGAATAGTCATTAGAATGGAGAGTTTTGTTGATGATTTAATTACGAAAGTAAACTTAATACTGACCTGTGACTGTAAAAAAATGGTCATGAGCGAGTCAGACTCGCGCACCGCGGGTTCCGAACAAACTTGTAATATAAACAGGTATATATTTTGACTGCGTGGATTAAAGCCCCGTTGCAATAAACAAAAACGAGCCGTTTTGCTTTCGGATTTGTAGGATTTTGACATAAGTCTCATAGAACTTATGTCAAAATAGGTACTACCATCCGTAAGCAAAACGAGTCGTTTTTGTTTATTGGAACGGGGCTTTAGAGTCCGTTCACACGGTGCGTTGCGGTGACGCAACGCAAATATTTTGACGCATAGCCGGCCACACAGGCGCTGCGTCGTCGCAGCGTTACTACGACGCAGTCTTAACGTTCGGTCGACGCAGCGGTGACGCACAGTTGCGGCAAGCATTTTTGTAAAAACATCGCAGTCAGTCTATAGGAAAGCATGGATCGGAAAAGACGTCTAGCATAATAATCCATATCAATTTCTTCAATGGTACTCATTTTACCCTGCAAATAAAACTGAATACAAAAGTACGTAGGTAAAAAATGAAATGTGCTTGCGTGTATCCTCCCTATCAACGCACAAGCAACTGAGCGCTGCCTCTCCGTCGCCGGCGCCGCAATGAGTACACCCCCTCCCGCTTCGTCTCGGGGGCTGCTGTCCGTCATGTGTGCGTTGCGACGACGCAGCGCGCCGTGTGAACACCTTGGTTATTTGTATGTAAAACAACGCAACGGCAGCGCTGCGTCGACGCAACGCTGACGCAACGCGCCGTGTGGACTCGCACTTAGAGGGGTATTTTTTTACAGCACAGGGAGCACAGAATTGAGTACAGTACATATATGGTTTTAATTCCAACTCGGTACATGTATCTATGAGTTTCCGAGATAATGGGTCTTGCTTGATAGACAGCCAGACGGGCATAAAGTGATCCAATAAGGGTTCCGTATTTTCTTTTTGAGGTACCATATCTTAAATATTTATACATACTGAAGTAACTGAGAACTGTTTATCGTGACAGTAGGTACTATTGTACATACCTACTTAGATGTGAAAACCTAAAAGGACCCCAAAGTATGTAAGATTATGTTGGGGTTGGCTACCATTCTACAACAAATTATTTGAATGGATGGATATTTGTGAGGTTTGTGCCAGAAAAAGAGCGGGTGTGCTATCGCACGCGGCAGCATGGGCGATGCAGTCGGTGGAACGCTGTTTGTCGTTCTGACAAATGACGGTTCTGAGCAAAGAGTAAAGTAACGTTCTGTTTCTGTTCCGTGTTCTGAGCGATAGAAATGGATAGGACCACGGAAATAGTACAGACGCCTGCACATCAAGCTACTACAATATGTCAGATTTCTTTGATAGATTTTCGACTTTATTTCTAAAGTATTAGGTTCAAGGTTCATTGGGAAAAATTTACAGTTTCGGGTAGCTTGACCTGCTGGCGTCTGTACTTTTGAAAAAAGTGAGAAAACTTTGTCATTGCGTCCGTGGCGGTTTTAATGCCTGAGCCACTTGGCGAGGGTTTAACGGAGTCACTCACGTCAATCAAACGTCGTTCTTCAATACACTTAGGTACATACGGAGAAATTAAATAACGGAAAATAAATATTTTTGTCATTTACCAATATGAAACTATGTTTTTTTTTGTCTGAATCTCATACAGAGGAAGAAACAAAAACACTGCTAAACAGCCTAATATTAAAAATAATAATATATGAGAAGAGGTTTCAGGGGGAACGGGAAATAATAGTCTTGAGTTAAGTTGAGCACTGGAAACAATAGTTTATTCCCCTTTTACACATTCACAGAAAGAAACATAAAGTTCGGATTTATAATATTCGCGTGCGAGTAGTAGGCGCGTAAGCAACGGACTGGCGGCGCAGACGCCCGTCGGTTGCAACGGGGTGCGTGAACGCGGGAAAAGAGCGCGCGAATACCTCTCATTGGTATCGTAGCGGAACGCGACCGCGGGACGCTCTTATTGGTCGCGACGTACCTCTTGGGGTTGCTATATACTCCCCCTCCAGTTCTGGAGAACGCCCTCGTTCCTGGACTGGTATATTCCCTACATCGGTGTTAACTGGACGTCCACGATTTCTTTTGGGATTGACGGGCTTTGGTAAGGAATCGTCGCTACCTCGGTAAGGTGTAAGGTCTTCGGAATGATACTTCCCTAAATCTACATTTGGCTGTTCTGTGCTCGCGATGATGTAAGTGGTTGGGCTTACCTTTTTTGTAATCTGGTAAGGGCCATCTCGGCGAGGGTAAAATTTGGAAGTGAGGTCTTTTGATCCTTTGCTCAACAAATGTGATTTCAACATGACTAGATCACCTACCTCGAAGGCGTCAGAGGGACGGCGCGAAGCATCGGCGTATCGCTTCGTCTTATCCTGCTCGATCTCGACGCGTTCCCGAACAGCTGACAGTGAATGCAGGAAGTTTTCGAGGTAGGGGGTCACTTGAGGGACAAAGTTTTCTTTGGCTCTGATGGCACGAAGGTCGTGAACAACTTCTGTGGGTGACCGCATCTCTCTACCAAATGTCAAATAAGCCGGTGACTTGCCCGTTGTGCGACATTTTACGCTATTGAGAGCAAAACGAATCACTGGTAATTTCTTTGGCCAAGAGATGTGGTCATCTCCCACGAGATGGGCCAGCATTGCCTTAAGGTCGCGGTTTTTTCGCTCGGCAGGGTTAGCTTGTGGATGATATAGCGGGACAAAATTTTGTTTGATGTCTAACACTGACATGCATTGTCGCATCACTGCGGAAACGAACTGGACACCGTTGTCCGAAATAATCCTGCGAGGTAAACCAAACCGCATGAAATATTCTTCGATAAGGACATGAGCACAGGCCTCTGCTGTTGCTTCCTTTAACGCAAACAGCTCTGTCCATCGGGTAGCAGTGTCTTCAATAAGAAAGACCCACCTCTCCCCCTGGTTTCCTTCCGGCAGTGGGCCGAACAAGTCTATGGCCAACACCTCATTCCGCTGGTTCATGACTGGTGTCTGGAGTAGGCCTGGGGGTTTAGTGTTGTTAGCCTTATACCGCTGGCAGTGGATGCAGGCTAAGACATAATCGGTGATTATTCTCCGCATCCCTGTGAAATAATATAGCTGTGCTACCTTTTGGTATGTCCGATTGATGCCTGGATGGCCAGCTGTTTGAGAGTCGTGTAACTCTTTCAAAATAGCTGCGACTTGACCGGCAGGTATGACTAGTTGAGGAGATTCACTCTCGGAGTCCGGATTGTAACGGTACAGAACTCCTTGATCCATGAGGTAACCTCTTTCTAACCATCTTTTAGATGCAACATCATCAGGTCCCTCTAGCTCTTTAACAATCTTATCCACTTCAGGGTCCGAAGTTTGTTCTAGGCGAAGCTGACTAGGTGTCTTAGCGGGTAGATCGCAGATGACAGAGCAGACACCGCAACTGTCGCTTGTATCGCTAGAACATATCGGTCTGCTCAGCGTGTCAGCAACGACATTCGCCTTCCCTGGGGTATATTGGAATTGTATATCAAAAGATTGAAGCTTTAGAGCCCAACGGACTAATCTACCTGCTGGTGATTTTAGTGATAACAACCAACGTAGAGGCTGGTGGTCACTTCCAATCACGACTGGTTGACCGTCTAGGTAAGGACGAAAACGCTCAACCGCCCACACTACAGCGAGTGCTTCCCGCTCTGTTGTAGAATAGTTGCGTTCAGCTGCATTGAGGAGTCGGCTGGCATATTCAATAGGCCTTTCCTGATTGTCGTCGCCCTGTAATAAAACTGCGCCTAAGGCGTAGTTACTTGCGTCAGTTCGCAGAATAAAGGGACGACTAAAATCGGCTTGAACCAGTATTGGAGCTGTGGTCAGTAGACTCTTCAGCTCATTAAAGGCTTGGGTCTGCTCAGAGCCCCAATACCAGACTTGACTTTTCTTGGTCAAGCGAGTCAATGGTTCAGCGACTTTTGAGAAGTTAGGTATAAATTTTCTGAACCATGAGCATGTTTGTAAAAAGGTTCTAAGGTGCTTCAGATTACCTGGAACCATCATCTCGAGGACAGCGCTCACCTTCCCTGGGTCGGTGGAAACACCTTTCTGTGTTATTACGTGACCGAGATATTTAACGCTTTCTCGAGCGAAGGCGCACTTCTCCCTATTTACATGGAGGTTAAACTCGGCCCCACGTTGGGCGCCACATATGAGAAGAGGTTTCAGGGGGAACGGGAAATAATAGTCTTGAGTTAAGTTGAGCACTGGAAACAATAGTTTATTCCCCTTTTACACATTCACAGAAAGAAACAAAGTTCGGATTTATAATATTCGCGTGCGAGTAGTAGGCGCGTAAGCAACGGACTGGCGGCGCAGACGCCCGTCGGTTGCAACGGGGTGCGTGAACGCGGGAAAAGAGCGCGCGAATACCTCTCATTGGTATCGGAGCGGAACGCGACCGCGGGACGCTCTTATTGGTCGCGACGTACCTCTTGGGGTTGCTATAAATATATATTTTGTTATTTAGACCTCACATAAATGTCAATTTGATGTTATAAGCAAATCCTTACTAATATTATAAATAAATAAATAATAATATTATAAATAAATAAATATTATAAAAGCGAAAGTGAGTTTGTTTGTTTGTAACCTGTTCACGCTTTAATGGCTAAACCGATTTTGTTGAATTGTGGTACAGAGTAGTTGGAACCAGGAGACGGACATAGACTATTTTTTTAAATGTGGGTTATGAGGGAGAAAGAGGGAAGAAAAGGGAAAACTTAGCGTAGCTATTACAAATCAATAAGGCGCTAAGGCAAGACCTGCAGGTAGCAGGTACTGTGTTATACCGAATTTAACGCGAGCGAAGCCGCGGGCAAAAGCTAGTTATTTTATAAATGATCATGTTTATTTGTGATATTGATACAAATAAACACAACTATGGACTTAAAAACATTAGACACTGCTCTAAAAAAAAATCACCGCCGCCGCCGCGCCTTCTCTAAGTTCTCTGTTTATGCATGGTGAAACCAGAAAAAATTAAAGCTCTCGTTGCGATAAATGAGTGTGTGTGTATACACACATTGTACATTACATTTTAAACCTAATCGTAGTCCAATAAGAGCCAGTTTTCGAGGAAGTGTATTGAAATACTTATGTAAAAATGTTGGTTAACCTGTAATTGGCAACTGTAGGTAAAGTCCAATACCATATTTTTATTATTTCCTTTTTTTTAATAAATAAATAAACATATATTTCATCAATATCAGCCATTGTCAATCCACTGCTTGACATGGGCCTCTTCCAAGGCGCGCCTCTTAGCCCGATCTTCAGCTACACGCATCCTGTTGCTGCCAGACGCCCTGAGCAGATCCTCGCTCCAATTGGCTGGGGGACGTCCTACACTACGCTTTACTAACCGTGGTCTGCAGAACACGCTTACTCCAGCGGTTATCAGGGTATGCAATAAATGTGACCGGCAAACTGTTACTTCAGTTTGTAAAATGCACTTGCAGATAAATGAGGTACAACCCTCTTTCCCGTAAAAGCTGCTAAACGGATTTCAATGAAACTTGGCAAATAGACCATTTATAACCTGGATTACACATAAATGTCAAGTACAGCACTTTCACAAGATATTATGCCTTGTGACACGGACTGTAAGTTTATTGTTTTATTTCTTGATATTCATAAATGCCTGTAAAGGTAGGGTAAGGTAAGGGTTGATCCAACACGCAACAGAAAGCAACTTTTTTTCCCGACCTTCAACAGTGTTGACTGATGACTCGCTAGTACTTAATAATTCCATATTGTGTTGACAATTTGTAATCGAGTGCCATAGACGGGGCGCATGCGTATGCCAACACGTTGCAACTGCGTCGGCGCGTGTCGCAATGCGGGTACTAGCGTACATCTGCAATGCGAATCATGGTCCTGCAGTACTTCTATATAAGTACATGGTGTACGATAACCACGCCTGGGTAGGATACGACCTTGCAGGTGCAAGTTCGCGTGTCTGGGGTTCTTCTCGTCCGTCAACGAATACGTGGCCGTTCGTTTTATATTTTTAAATGATTTGTACTTATATTTTTTAAGAAATATTTTAAAATTTATAAGTAAGAAGAAAAGGTAATAAAGGTCATTATAATCACCCTATAATAAAGTTCCAGATTAAAGAGGAATGGCACATTTAACTAATGTCAATATGCTACAGCGATGGAGTATTACCTAATAAATCCCAATTAATGAGTTTTAAAAACACTTCGGGAGAACACAACTGTCTAATCGTGTTTCATTTAACGTTAGTTTTATGTCTGTAAGTGATACAGAGTAGGCAACGTTGCGATTTGATTTAACTGCGGCCGCAAATACGGATTTCGTACTTAGAGAATAGACCCCCTGCATTTACAAATAGTATAAGCAGCTAGACGGGCGGGCAAGTTCGCACGGCTAGTTTTCTAAGAATAAATTAACAGAATGCTGCCTGCGTTGCCATCCACTCCGCGCAACCGCAGTGCGCTCTGAAAGGGAAGAAAAACCGAAGAAACACCCAGGGTTCCGTAGCACCAAACAGTTTCATTAACAATTTTAATTTACACTTACTTGATAGCAAAACATTCGTTTTATTATAGTACGACTCTTTTTTGCCCGCGGCTTCGCGTTGAATTCGGGGTAATACAGTTCCCTAACCTGTTTTGCAGGTTTTGCGCCTTATTTTTTGTAAAACCAAAGCTAAGTTTTCCCTTTTCTTCCCTCTTTCTCACTTATTTATCAATTAACAAAAAATAGCCTATGTCCGTCTCCAGGGTCCCAACTATCTTAGAATCGGTTTAGCCATTTAGGCGTTAAGACGAGACAAACTCACTTTCGCCATAATGTTAGTAAGGATAATGAAAAACAAGTTACATGTTGTTTTTTTTATTAATAAAACGAAAAAGTCCCATTTCACAAAAACTAACTAGTATAACCGAGTATTAAAACAAATCTAAGAATATAACGGTGTGGGGTGATTATCAACAGGTCTTAAATAAAGTTTTACTTTTTTCTAAATTAAATGGTTGACGAGATATTTGCTTGTAAAAATGGGGGGTGCACAATTAAATTTACTACTACAATTTTACAAGCAAATATCTCAACGTTTAACGGGTAAAGTATGAGGACAAAAAATCTGAAGGAATATAGGTTTGTATTTGTGATATGGTTATTTTTTTTATCAAACTGCACCAATTTTGGTGAACTGTGAGAAACAAATTTTTTTTTTCGACTTTGCCCCACACTAGGAATTGCTTCTGTATCGTGGGTGCGTTTACAAACATTTAAACAAACAGCCAGACCCGGAACAACTATCTGTAGGCCATACAAATATTTGTTCCGTGCGGGAATCGAACCCGCGACGCGCAGCGCGGCAGTCGATCACTCAGCTACTGCGCCAACCGTGTCGTCAAATTCAATTCAGTTTGGCGGTTGAATGTAAATTTAATAATGTTTGGTATTACGAAACCTTGACGGTTTAATCCACTTTTTCAATTCAATTAGGAAAAATAATCAACAAAAACAACTAGTCATTTCATATTTCAGTTTATTTTTTAAACTTAACTATATTTTACAATATATTCTTAAAACACAACAATAAGTATTCTGAGATCTCTACAATGGAGAATGTTACTAGGTATGCCAAATCGCTTGAAATGTTGTCTCAGTAAAGCCTGTATGTATACAAACACACTAGTTTTTGTTGTAGTAAAAAAAACCTAGTAGTTTTGATTTTATAGGCATTCAAAGTTTCGAAAAATATCGAGCCCGCTAACAGTCACGTGACCGCTTGTGACGTAATTTCACAATGCGCCGCGCGTTGTATTTTTACATTTAGGCATAACACATGATTTTCTAATATTTAGATTGGACTTTTTTAAAAGTATTTAGTTATAATTTCAACGGTAAGGGCGCGCGACCACGAGCGGACTGAATGAGCCAGACTGAGCATGTTGTGTGATGACGTCACATCGTAACCGGCAGCCCGCGTCTTGTTTTACTTCTAAATCGGAAACTAATTGACATATATAAGTAATTCTTTCACTAGTATATTTTATTTTTGACAGAGAATATGGACTGCTAATAATAAAAATTTATACATACAGTAATAATGGATAATTTTTACAACAGTCCATTGTTATTGCGATGTCTCAAAAAACATTAAACTGGGACGTTACGTTTAAACCGCGAATTCGTACCCGACTCGCTCAAGACTGACTTACGACAAGGTGAGGTAGTGGCAAGCTACACCTCAGACTTGTGTGTGATGGTATGGCGAGATGCTAATTTGGTTGTGAAAGATGAAAGTATCATTTGTATGGCTACACGCATTTTTAATAATATTCCGGTACCTATCAAAACAATTACGGAAATTACAAAATTTAAAAAGAGTCTCCATGATCTGTTAGTAGATAAGTGCTATTATACTCTTTAAGAGACTTCTTATTGGACAAATCGCTACTTCAATATAATTCCCTTCAGTCATGATGTGTTCAGTAGCCTGTTTGTACCCTATACCTACCTTAATTCGTTTTTGTTTGGTTTTATCTAAAGTATCGGGAATGGATGATTTGTTTATGGTTCCAAATTAAAATTTTTGTTTTTTTTGTAGTTGTTAGATTGGCACAACTGTTTTCCATTTTGGCGCGGAGTTTGAGTTGCATCTGTTATTTATATTAAATACAGTGCTGGTTTTAGTAATATCATATATAGTATGTATTGCGAATTTCATAATGGACAAAAATATCGAACAAAGAGTTTGTCTTAAATTTTGCATCGCCAATGGAATTTCGTGTTCGGAGTCACTGAAAATGTTACAGAAGGCTTACGGTGAATCGACTTTATCAAAAACTCGTGCTAATGAGTGGTTCAAAGCGTTCAAAAGCGGTCGAGATGTGATGGAAGATTTGCCTCGCTCTGGTAGGCCGTCAACGTCTGCAACTGAAGTTAACATCGCAAAAGTGAAGAAAGTAGTGACTGAAAATCCCCATTCAACTCTGAGAGAGATAGCCGCCGAACTTTCTGTATCTCACGAGTCGATCCGTACCATTGTAACTAATCATTTGGGTATGAAACATGTTGCTGCTCGCAAGCGCGGATCCAGGGGGAGGGTCATGGGGGTCATGACCCCCCCCTGGGCGACAGGCTGGGTCATAGGTGGCCACTGCATTTTTATCTAATTTTATTTATAAACGTAAACAAATTATACGCGAAAGACGCACATAGTCATAATTCTATGCTGTTATTGGTTATATTATAGCTGTTTATAGTGAAAAACATCGCATAAAATTTTATTATTCAATCGGTTGTAAGTTTAAATTTGTCGCGCAGCGCGGCCGCTGTGCTATTTGAGAAAAAAAATATGCACAGAGGTCACACCTGGAAAAGTTTCACTGGGTTGTATGGTCGCATATATATTTTGTGTTTTGTTTGCTAAGTTACTGCAACTGGTGGTGGCACACAATCAAAAACGCTTCTAAAACGACTAGTTAAAGAACCTTTGGAAGCATTTGATGATTTTCTAGGTAACAATGGTGTTCTCCTAACAGACCAGCGATACCAATATCACGAAAGGGCCGTCAAAGCAGGCAAAATCTTTTTATTGACATTCCTTAACCAGAGATTGAGGTAATGAATCAAATTAATAGTCAAAGAATGGCGCAAGTTCATGAGAACGCTTGCGACCAATACTTTTGTTTTCTTTTCCTTATCTTGTAATCAGTCGTGTTGACTATAAGCAGATGAGGTGTAGTCAGTATGGCTTGTCAGGTGCTAGACAGCTCCCAGCGGAGCCCACCCTTCATTCAATGGAGTCGCCTTCAGAATGACTGTTGTAATAAAAAAAATCACGTCGTTTCTTAAGGCGGCGAAGTGTTTCGGGGATGGTCAGCTGTCCTACAAGCTGATTTGGGTGTTTTATGAGTTTTGATTTATAGCTGGACCCATATGAGTTGATTACTTCTTGAACCATTGGTAGGTTAAGAAATTCGTGGATCTCTTTTGTTTTGATAAACCATGGCGCATTTGATATTTGTCTTAGGATATAGTTTTGCGCCCTTTGCATTATCATTATGCTGAGCCCCACAGTACAATACCATAAGTCCAAATAGGTTTCAGCATGACATAGCATATAAGGATCCTTTTGTCCATTGACAGTTTGAGTTTCTTCCCAGTAACCAGTATTATAGGCCCCAGTATTTGAGGTTGATCTGATCTCTTTTTGCTTGCACATGCTTCTTCCAAGTGAGTCTGCGGTCCGAATGCATTCCAAGGTGTTTGACAGAGTTCTGATGAGGCAGTTGAGTACCATTTGCGAAGATTCACACTTCACGTGAACCGACTTGGACTCACTAGCTGCGATTCTCCATTTGGCCAGATGTATACAGAAAGTATAACACCGGTCCAAGAACCGACCCTTGAGGCACTCCTGCGTCGATTTTGTGGAAATCTGATGTGCAATCATTTTCTTTGACTTGGAATATTCTGTTAGCTAAGTAGGACTTGAGTGTTCCGAAGTACGTGTGTGGTAATAAGGATTTTATTTAGCATAACAACCCCTTGTACTAAATCCTGTCAAAGGCCTGCTGTATATCCAGGAAGGCTGTGGAACAGTATTCCTTGCTTTCAAATTCCTTCCTTATTACTCTTGTCATCCTGTGGACTTGTTCTGTAGTCGCATGTTCTTTACGGCAGCCTAACTGGTGGTCAGGAATTAATGATTTTTCTTTCAGGACTGTGTTAAGTCTGAAGAAATATTTTTTCAAATAGTTTGGCAGTAAGCTAATTGGTCTATAGGGTGTTACTTTGTGAACCAATTTGCCGGGTTTGTGAATCATTATAATTTGGGAGACTTTCCACAAATCCGGAAAGTTTCCTACCCGCAGAATGGCATGCTGCATTACGCGATAGCTCTTGCAGTTTTTTTTTTTCAATGAGATCAAACCCCGGTGCCTTATTTAAATGTTGTCCATGGATTTGAAGTATTTGACGATTTCTCTCGGTGTAATAGCTTTGAGTGGTAGATCGAGTTGTAAGTCTTGGTCGAGAATAAGGTCTACATCTGATTGGTCTTGGTTCAGACTAGCATCGTTTGGTTTTAAAACTTGACTGAGGTGGTGTGCAAATACATAAGCCTTTTCTTGTGCGGTTTTTGACCAGTTTCCATCATGTGTCGAAGAAGAGATGGTTTGTGGACATCTGGGGGATCATAGTGTTTGCATGCTCTCCATAGTGAATGGTTTGTGGCTTTTGTAGGTGTTAGACTTGCCAAGCATGTTTCCAGGGCGACTTCATTGGCATCATCGTTATAAGGATTTTCTGTTCTTTGGCTGCTTTGTTGAGCGCTATTTTATCGCTTGGATATCTACTAGTATGCCATACCCAACGGAGTCTGCGAAACGCGACCAATAGTAAAAACTATATTTTTTTGTGGTCGTTAAAATATACCACTCCGAGGCCATCGTGATAATAGTAAATTATTGCATGAAGAACCCTCGGTTGACAGGTGCAACACTGGCCAAGATTGTTGAAAACCTCGGCCTCAAATTCAATGTAGATTTAAATCAGTGTGTGGGCTTATTGCTTCAAATGCAAAAACTGCAGTACACGAGCTGGCAAAAAAAGCATCGCACGCCAAACGCTCCCCGTGCGCCAATCGTGCTTTAAACAACTCACTGGCTAAGTCATCCGACGTCATTTCTTGTCGCAATACCTCAGGCACAATGTGAAAACTTGTAGTATTTGCCAATGCATTTTTTGTGCATTTTGGCGTAAAGAAAGTATTTTTCCACACTAAGAAGGGTCAAAGCTTGGCTTAGGGCGTATATGGCAGAAGACCACCTGACGGGCTTAGCTCTTTTGCACGTGCATAAGTCAATAAATATAGATGACGGAAACCCCGAAATCTTATCCGTTTAGCGGTTTCAACGTGAAAAATTTACGAAAACACCTTCACGTTCCTTTATAATATTAAGTATAGCTATAACTATCCAAACTAGACTGCGGAGACAAGCTGTTTGCGACATGGTGACCCCCCCCTGATAAAAAAGCTGGATCCGCCCTTGGCTGCTCGGCTAGTCCCAAAAGATCTGAATTTTCTCCAAAAACTCAATCGCATGAAAGTCGCTGAGGACATGCTAGAACGAGTCAGTTCGGACCCAACATTCATGAAACGCATTGTTACTGGTGACGAGACGTGGGTTTACGAGTTTGACATGCAAACTAGTCAACAAGCTTCGGAGTGGCGCCTTCCAACTGAACCGAAACCGAAAAAACCACGCCAAAGTCGATCAAAAGTCAAAATCTTGTTGACTGTTTTCTTTGACTATCGCGGTGTTGTGCACTCTGAATTCTTACCGGAAGGTCTAACGGTAAATAAAGAATATTATTTGAGCGTTATGCGGCGTTTAAGAGAGCAAATTCGACGAAAAAGGCCAGATTTGTGGAAAGAAAATTCTAGGATTTTGCACCACGACAATGCGCCTTCGCACAACGCTATCATTGTGAACGAATTTTTGACCAAACACTCAACAAATACCATCCAGCAACCACCATATTCACCAGATATGGCTCCTGCTGACTTTTTTCTTTTTCCTAAACTCAAATTACCACTTCGTGGCACCCGTTTTCAATCGATAGAAGACATAAAGGAGAATTCGCGGCGAGAACTGAACTCAATTCCGGAAGCAGCGTTTAAAAAATGTTTTGATGAATGGATTATTCGTTGGCGCAAGTGTATCGTTTCTAAAGGAGCATACTTTGAAGGTGATAAAATAAATTTGGATGAATAACAGACATTTTGTGTATTATTGATCTTTTCCCGGTACTTTCTTGACAGAGTAGTATATTGTTTTTTTTTTAATAATTTACGAACCTATATTATTACACGACTATTGTATGCCCAAAGGGCGGGACATAGCTGATCTATTTAATTATTTAAGACCTGTATTATGTACCTATGATCCACAATAAAGATATTGAAACTGAAATTGGTTAGCATGATCTCAACATACCATTACTTACAAGTGGGGACCCAAAATAAATATAACCGACTGACATACAAACCCAAAATGGTACTGGATTACAATATGTCCATGGGTGGAGTGGATAGAAGAGACCAGTTTTTATCTGCTCAGCCCGTGGAACGTGTTCGAAACAAGGTGTGGTTAAAGAAGGTTTTCTGCAGGTTGTTGAACACTGCCATATTCAATGCCCATGTGATATTTCAATCGCAAAACCCGAATATATCATATAGGCAGTTCCGGACCATTTTGGCGGAAAACCTTCTTAAAATACATCGACTTGACTGAACCTCGATTATATATGGACAAGACAGGACAACGACAACTGACCGTACGGACGAACAACCGACCGATCGTTGATGACGACCACTTCCCTACGCGATCTGGGATCCAAAAAGCGTATTGCTGGATGTGCACACGGCGAAAAAGGGATACGAGGACAATTTTGAAGTGTATTCAGTGCAATATAAGTCTGTGCATTGAGCACTGTTTCAGAGAATACCATAAGCAAGTACAATAAAACTTGTCCATTATTTCGGTTTTATCCGTATTTATGTTTATAGATTTATGATTTTTACCAAGTTTGTGTGTTTTTACTAGTTTGTTTTCTGTTTTTATAGTGTATTGTTATACCAATATACGCATTATTTCTTTCTTTTTACATTTCTTTTATTATTTCTTTTTACAATTTTTTTATTTTAACTATTTTGGTGTTATAAAAACGATTTTTTTACCGTTAGAGGGCGCCACTTGAAGTTAAGCAATATTTTTGAAATGTACAGGTGAAGCCCTTTCAAATGATACCAAACACGGTGTATTTATCTTAATTATTTTTTTAAACTTGGCACTTTATGTCCGCTAGAGGGCGACACATTAAGTTTTGTGACACGTCACGTAGCCTATGTTCAGCGGACAAATAAGACGCTTCTAACTATACCTCATTTGTCGAATTCTGATGAGTAGTTTAGGAGCTATATGGGAACAGATGAACATACACACATACATACATAGCCTATCAAAATCATAACCCTCCTTCGGCTTCGCCGTAGTCGGGTAAAAATATATATTATGTAAAAGTAAATTTGTTTGCTTTTATAAACTTTCCGAACATTTTTTAATAAACTTTTTATTTGTGATTCATTTAAAACAACCTCGTCGTGTGCGCACGCTATTAGCCGGGCCGCCATCTTGTCACATTTTTATGTTGCCCGAGGCCCGGGGACCTCTTGAGAAGTGCTTAACTTTGTTTATTTTTTCATGACAGAAAACTAAATATGTATATTAAGATGTTGATGTCATTTTAAAGGGTATATCCTGTATTATTATGATAAAAAAATATGTTCACCAGTAACCACTAAATTTTTCGTAAAGCTCGAAACAATAATAAATACGATGTTTTTTGTTATATCCTCAACTTTAAACTTTTTTTTCGTCCTTTATTATTAGTTTTAGTAATTTACTTAAATTCAAATAAAATGTTGTATTCTTTGAGCTTTCCGTGGGTATTTTTTATTCGAATGTAGCTATAGCAGTTTTGCAGTAATAACCGGTTTTGTTGAGAGGGTCACGCGCGGTCGTAAAGAAGATATTGAAATTTCTCTCCCGGACGTAATAAGCTAGTGTCGCCGCCATGGTTTGGACGCTTGAGTGGTTAACATTCTTCATTGTGAAACAGCGAAGCAGAGGGCCCTGCCAGGGCCACCGCCTGCCGAGGTGAAGTTATTTGATGATGGAAAAAACCTTTCTAACTATTTCATCCTTTATTAAGTCCACCCATCGTTTCTTTAGGCTCAAAATCAAAAATAACAATTTAAATTACCCAGCGAAACTTCAAGTCTTTGTGGGACGTTGACATATTAAATTAGCTAGCAAAACTTACCCAGCGAAACTTAAGTCTATATGGAACGCGGACATAATAAATTAGCTAGCAAAACTTCACTTGCTCAAATTAAATTATCTAGCAGAACTCTTCATTTCCTCTTCCACCCGTGGGAGACCTTGAGATGCTGCGTGAGGTTGATGCGGCTCTTGAACCGTTTGCCCGGACAGTGCGGACACTCCACGCTGGCTGACTCGGGAGGATGCACGTACTTGCTGTGCTGGTGTAGGCAGAGACGGGACTTGAACTCCTTGCCGCAGACCAGGCATTTGTGGATCTTGTTGCCTGTGGGGAGACACGTTATTAAAAAAAACGCTAATACTAGGATTTCTCCTGTATTGTGGGTGCGTTTTTACAAACACTTAACCTCTCAAGGACCGCCATTATTTACATCAACTATCCGTCAAGCACCGCCGGGCGGGCTCTTATTGTAAGCGTAATCTGATTTTAAGACTTATCTTTACTACAAATACAGTTTTAAATCGGTCGGGGTTTCGTGGCACAATTTTGTGCCAGCGGGGCTCAACGGTAATACTTGTTTACTGGCACGTTTTTGTGCCGCTGGGGCTCTAGAGGTTAAACTCACATACACAAACAGACAGACCCGGAACAACTATCTGTAGGCTATACAAATACAAATATTTGTTCCGTGCGGGGATCGAACCCGCAACACGCAGCGCAGCAGTTAATCGCTCAGCCACTGCGCCAACCGTGTCGTCAATTCAATGAATTATGTTTTTAATATAGTGGGTTGGCTAGCTGGATAAAACCCGTGATTAGTGGTATACCCATTAGTATACCCATTGAGGAGCTCGTAGCTAAATAATAGCAGCCGCTCGGGTCGATCTTTAGGGTAAGCCGCGCCTGCCTAGGTTGGTCTGTGGATGGGTGACCACCCGTTACATACCGTTTCCTCCGCGCCTCGGAACACGTTAAGCCGTTGGTCCCGGCTGTCATTTGTAGATCTTTGACAGTCGTTACAGGTAGTCAGTGTCCCGAAAGTCTGACAACCAGTCTTACCAAGGGGTATCGTATTACCCAGTACTAACTGGGTTGTGGAGGTCAGATAGGCAGTCGCTCCATGTAAAATACTGATATTCAGCTGCATCCGGTTAGACTGGAAGCCGACCCCAACATAGTTGGGAAAAGGCTAGGCAGATGATGTAGTGGTATACCCATTAGTCCGGGATCGAACGTTTTAAAGGCTGTGAGTGATAAAAATGAAATGACTCAAAAATCAAAATATTTTTATTTCACATAGGCCTACATGGGCACTTATAAAACGTCGAGAAAAGGTGCACGGTTCGGGTTAGTCGTTTCCTTTGGAGAAGAACCGGCAAGAGAACTGAAAAACGATTCACAGTTCACAGTCACACCATCATCGCGCATCATTTGTGTCTCTCCCTCTCATAGTGAGGATCACGACACGAGCGGAGCTCTACCATCTGCGCGGGAGATATTATACTGTATACACTTCTGGAAAAAATTAAGTGATCAAAAAAAAAATTTTTTTTTGGTAAATTTTCAACAGGCCGTAACTTCGAGAGAAATGGTCGTACGGGAAATAAGAAAACGGGTAATAGTAGCTCGAAATTGAAGCTAAATAAACAAAGTATCCGATCCTTATAGTATCTTAAATATCTTGGGTCAACTCACACACGGCTATCTGATCCCAAGCTAAACAGAGCTTGTGTTATGGTAACCAGACAACTGATATACATACTTATATAATTTATAAATACATACATATTATAGATAAATCACACCCAGACACAGAACAAACAATCATGCTCATCACACAAAGTTTGTCCTGGGTGGGAATCGAACCCACGACCTCCGGCTCAGCAGTCAGGGCCACTAACCACTAGACCAACAGGCCCGTCAAATAGCCGTCATAGTGATTAAGCAAACAATTTTTCTTCCATGCCTGTAGACCAAAGAAATAAAACTAAAAAATGATATTTTTTTTGTTGCTGGTTTTTCTAAGATTACTCAAAAACCGCGGAGGCTACAAAATAGACACTTAAAGGTACAATTTCCTGTTTTTTTGTTTTAATTTCCCGTACGACAAATTCTCTCGAATTTACCGCCTGTTGAAAATTTTAGCAAAAATTTGTTTTTTTTTTTTTTGATCCATTAATTTTTGCCAGTAGTGTAGTTGCAACGTGTATGCGCATGCGCAGGTACACTCTGTTTCCTCACTCTCATAGTGCGGGACGGTTATCTGAAACGAGCGGAGAAAGATCATGCGCAACCAACGGCTTAACGAAACGCTTAGCAAACAAACCTGAAGGATGCACATTCCTTTTGTGGTTGGCAAGGTACTTCAGTGAGCGGAACTTCTGGCCGCACAGCTCGCACTCCGCGGAGTCCTCCACAGCCTCATGGACCAGCTTCACATGCTCCCGTAGTGTCAGCTGGGACTTGAAGTTTCTGTTACATCTGAGGAAAAAGAACAATAATATATTCGTACTAGCTTTTGCCCGCGGCTTCGCTTGCGTTAAATTCGGGGTAACACAGTTCCCCTTTCCTAGTTTGCAGGTATTTTTCGTTGGTAACAAATAGTGTGTGTACCGATTTTAAGCTTCCTACCTTGAAAACTGCGAAAAGTCCCATATAAAATTTCATTCCAATGAGTATTTTTGCGGATGGGATATCATCAAATAACTTCTCCCGCTCTGGGCGGAGCGGGGGGAGTGTCAGACTTGTACTGACTAAAACCCACCCATGTTCCCTTTTATTGCCCTTTATGTTCCGGGGCCGCGGTATCTCTTTCGAACAACCCGCAATCCCGGCTGGCCCTGGCAGGCCTCTCTGCTTTTAGGGGTTGAGAGCAGATTTCCAAAAAATTAAAAAGAATGGTGCACGATGTTTTTGTTAGTGACAAATAGTCCGCATACCAATTTTTAGCTTCCTACCTTGAAAATTGCGGAATGCTCCATACAAACTTCCACCCTCTATTTTCGGGAAGTGAGGGGTTAGAAACACACAAAAAAAGTAGCCTATGTCCGACCGACTTTGGTACGACTATAAAGGCGAAACTTTGTATGCGTGTGTATGTTTGTAACTACTTCACGCTCAAACGTTTGGACCAATTTGGATGACATTTTGTATATAAGTAGCTCAAACCCTGGATTAACACAGGTTTTTATCCCAGCTTACGCGGGCAAAACCGCTGGGCGCAGCTAGTAAACTATATATATAAATATTTTTTTTTGCAATTCACAATTTATTATTTTTCCATTTAATTTAATTTTCATGTACATTCGTCACATGTATAAAAAATATGTGTAAACTCGTCACAGGTTCATGAGGGTTATTGTAAAATTGTCACAAATCCTCAATTCACATATTTTTTCTTTAAGTAGCGATAGCAAGCAAGTTTTTAGCGCTCGAAATTAAATATACTCCTGCACACGCCATCATGCTCGCTGGTTCCCTGCATCCATCCCTTTCTAACAGTATCGGTCAAACGCATCTAACAACTTATTAGCTCAGTAGTCACTGAGCCCCTTGACCTTGTCGATTCTTGTGGTGATCTGTTCCAAATGTGATTTGTGATAGGTGCGTCTTTGAAAAAATGGATCTTGATCTTGATCAATTACGATAACATGTCTTTGGCTGAAGTTCTTAAAAACTTTCTGTTTTGCAGCATTTTAAAAACGTGCAACATTTAATTACCAATCAATATATTACATTAAAATATAGTTTTTTTTACATAGTTTCTATACTTATAAGTCCTATTATTTTTATATAGGTAAAGACAAGTCAGCCACTCAGAATCTGTGATTTTTACTTAGGTTAAGAAAAAAAGTGATTATAACTGTGATGTATATTTTTCTTATAATTGTAATGTTGTTCGTAAATCAGCCACTCAAAATCTGTGATTTTTATGTAGGTTTTAGGTTAATTAAAGACTTTTAACTGTTTTTCTTATTATTTGTAATGTTACGGGCATACCAGCCACTTGAGAACTATGATTTTTACGTAGATGTTAGGTTATTATATTTATTTATATTGTTGTAAGCAAGTCAGCAAGTCGAGATCTGTCATTCTTTATGTTATGTTAAATTTAAAAAAAAAAGATGATTATTGCTGTGATTTAATGTCTTTCTATTGTTTATCTTATTATTGTTAAGTTTTAGGCAAATCGTTCACTCGAGAACTGTGATTGTTGTTAAGTAGATGTAAGGTAAATTATTAAACTAGATGTAATTCTGAAAAATATACAACATTTTATTCTACTTCTTGTTTTTTTTTTTGCTATCTATGCGAATAAAACCTATGTGACGAATTTACAATAAACAAAATTAATATATTGAAAATAAATTAGAATTGTGACAAAGGAGGCTGGCGGGGATGCATGTACAATGGGACCCACTCTGAGGAGCATGGTATAGCATAGAAACTGATACCTAGTTGTAGAACTGTATAAAACTAGAAAAAAAGCAAATGGGCAGTGAGTTGTAGGTGATGGGAGAAAAAAGAAATTCAAGGTAAAAGGTTATAACCTAAAACGAATCCAAGATTGCGTATTTAACAATACAATATTATCTATTGTTTGAATGACCTCAAGGACATTTGTTCGTTCCCTGAATTCAACTGCAAAATGGTTCAATAGAGCATCAGCAATTCACACAACGCATTTTAACGGGTACCTAGTTAAATCCAAACCACTTGCAAATCGAAATCCAAAGGTAAAAGCGTTTACCTAAGCCGGTATGTAGAATAATCAGGCCAAACGTAAAGCCAAGTCGTCAATAATCCATAAAATCACACAGAAAATAACAGAAATTCCACGTTAGCCGTTGAAAACAAACAATGGAATAATACGAAATAGGGATGCAAACGACACATCGATATTTAAAAACATCGATGTATCGTTCATAAACATCGATGTTTTAACATCGATATTGATAATGTTAATATCAACGAATGAACGATATTTTTTCAACGCCATCTATCTATTGATAAAAACATTGGCTACGGCTATTAATTATTATAGATAACTAGGCTGTATGGTCTACAGTTCTTTGCCACAAAAAATCTCATTTGTCCTTGCGTTTGTGTTGTCTATGACAGCGCTAACATAAACACGGTTAGCAGCATAGCAGTTATAATCAAAAATTAAGATTCAATTCGAAGAAAAACACTTTATCCTATTTTGCGTATCTGCGTAAGTAGTGATTGTGGAGTGATTTAGAGTTTATTTGTTAAAATGTTCATTATTTAAATGCGAGGTACACTTGTAAATATGAATTTTAACCCCATCATTCCTTCTGCATTCATACATATTTCTACAGAATTTGTTCAACTTTATTACCTTTTTCACACCAATTAATCGTTTACAAAGACACCTATCTTTTATATAGCTTTTAGATTGCTTGCACAACAAACAAAACTTACATGTATTGACAAAAAAACGACTTATCAACCGATGTTTTAGCATCGGTGTTTCAATTTTAAAAATATCGATGTTTTAATATCGATGTTTTTTTATGAGCGATGTTGCATCCCTAATACGAAATAGTTTTGACACTAACAGTCAGTTCATATTGACAGCATAACGTTTCATTCTACGTTATCATAAATAATCGTAATTATTTTAACATTTTTGTAAAAAAAAATGTGAACGCATGTTTAATATTAACGTTTGTTTATATTTTACAAGTTTCATTTATTAAAAAAAAAATACAACCGTAAACATCCACTAGTGTGAGAATATAAATCATATTAAGAGTAGGTTGGAATGTAATTCGAAACACGGTGCGTTCAATAACTGCATGATGACTAATTTTTAAGAAAATAAAAGTCTTTTCTAACTTTTAATATCCAAGATCTAGTCATTCAATATTTTTTAGATAATCTTCCTATAAACTCTTAGTTATAATAAACATTAACTCGCAAGTGAACGATACTTCGTTAATTTATAAATAATGTGGGTCCAATTTCGCCGGCCTCCTTTACACATACTTTTTTTCGTGACGAATTTACTTTGTGACGAATGTACAACAACACATTTTGTTTACCCTAAACACTTGAAATATGTAAGTGACAAAATTCACTCTAGATTCTATGAATGATTGTTACTTCTAAAAATGAATTAGTGAATAACAAACATCCATACATCCTAATAAACTTTTTGCATAAAATCTATCTTCTATCTTCTATACTTATAATAAATCTGTAGAGAGGTCAATTCTGTACATGAAATATATTTCCAAAATAACTATCAGGGGTTGATTAGTGATCGATACTGATGCCAAAAATGCAATCAGTAAAATTTTTGTCTGTCTGTCTGTCCGTCTGTCTGTCTGTCTGTCTGGATGTCTGTATGTTCGTTATAGAAACAAAAACTACTCGACGGATTTTAACGAAACTTGGTACAATTATTCTTCATACTCCTGGGCAGGTTATAGTATACTTTTCATCACGCTAAGATCAATAGGAGCAGAGCAGTGAAGGAAAATGTTGGGTAATCGGGAGAAGTTGGTTAAAGTTACACAGAAATCATGTATGACGGAAATTTCCTCCTTAAAATTATATAAAAAATATACTACGACAGCATATGTCTATCTTATATGGTTGACTCACAATAACACGTGTAAATCCCGATAACTTAACAGTTCAGAGTTTCTGATTATATTTGTCTACTCTTACGTTTATAATACTCCCACTCATCTCTAATTTAATTAGAGATGAGTGGGAGTTAACAGTTAACATTATTACGTATTCAATAAAAAAAGAATCATATAAATCGGTATACAAACACCAAAGTTATGCATGAAATACGCTAATAAGCCATCGCGCGTGAATACTGAATCATGCTATAAGGATTATTTTTGTGTAATATTTGGCTGTTGATGCGAATAGAGGTTCTGAGTGTTCGACCTTATTGACAGACAATGCTTTCAGCCCGACTTTTTTTAGTCTTTAAATAATTTCTTTTTAGATTTCTTTTGTTGTTATTTTATAAAATAGGTATTAGTTATTTTGGTAGTGTTTAAATATTCGTTCAAATTACAAATTATTCATAGTTTACATTTTATTTCTTTTTTGGTGAAGTAATAGTAGGTACGCACAGATTTTTAGATACCGAGTTTCGGCTAATTTATGTTCAGTTTTTTTTTTTAAATTCTGTTGGTAAAAGCGTAGTTAATTATACTAATTATAGTTATAGGTATTATTAATTATAGGTTTTTATTTTTATGTAAAGTAGGTATAAGTAGATAGTATTGGACAGGCGTTTTAGCTTTATTTTCATTTCATTTTTTGTTACAAGTTGTAGTTACCTATTATTTCTGGGTATAATTCTATTAGGATTATTTAGTTTTAGTACCTATTTGATTTGGTAATTAATAGGTTCCTAAAGATAATAGGCATAGGTAATTAGATATATTAAAAAAAAAACAAAAATTATATATATAATTTTGTACGTAAGTAGGTACTTAAATTATTTTCAGGTTAATTATAATTATTATTTTTTAATTTATTTAGCTGTAGTTTAATTTAGTTGTTGCTGTAGTGTATTTAGGATCAGTTTTATTGTTTAAGTAGGCACTTGGATTTTTTAAGTGTAAGGTAGCTACAGTTAGGACCTCTAACGTAGCTTATTTCGTTAGGTAACTGAATAGGCATTCAGTTACCTTCAGTTATATTCATAAATCCTTACTAATATTATAAAAAGCCACAGTGAGTTTGTTTGTTTGTTACGGCTTCACGCCTAAATGACCGAACCGATTTCAATGCATTTTGGTACAGAGATAGTTGGGACCCTGGAGACGGAAATAGGCATTTTTTTTAAAGTGAGGAAAGGGGGAGAATGAGGGAAAAAAGAGGAGAGAAAGATACATCTTTTTCGGGTCATAACGCGGGTTAAAGTTAGCGTTAGCCCAAAGTAACTATGCCACGCGGACGAAGTCGCGGGCGGAAGCTAGTTTGGAATATAAGATGGTTAATACCTTGGATTAACACACAGGTTAATAATAAAAAAATTACCTTCCACAAGTCAAAATAACATCCGGCTTCCGGTGCTCATTCAACAAATGCTCTTTTAAACAATACTTGGGCAGCTCCAACAAACAGATGGGACACGATACATTCTCCAACAAATCCTGTTCCTCCATAAAGTACTTGGCTTCCACTTCCCTCATGATCTGCTGGAACGTCTTCCGCTTCCTTACTTTCTGTTCTGGCTGACACTCTTGACGGTGTACCATTAGGAGCTTCCGTTCTTGGAATGTGTTCTGACAGACATGGCATTTGAGAAGCACTCGCCGGTAGTTATGTGAGTTTATCATGTGGTCTGAGAGCAGGTTGGGGTCGAAATCCTCAAGGCAGTGTAGACAGATCATGAGGCCTGTTTTGGGGTCCATCATTGCGTCGGTGGAGTTGAATTCGATCGGTTCCTGGTTGGTTTGTACGCATTGTGCAAGCTCCAACAGTGCCCTGGAAGTGAAAATCCTTATCTTTCAATCTATCTATCTTGTAAAATAAAATAAATCATCCTTGCTAATATTATAAAAGCGAAAGTGAGTTTGTTTGTTACGTCTTCACGCCTAAATGGCTAAACCGATTAAGATGAATTTTGGTACAGAGATAGTTGGGACCCTGGAGACGGACATAGGTTATTTTTTTTTAAATGAGGGAGAAAGAGGGAAGAAAAGGGTAAACTTAGCTTTCCTATTACAATAAATAAGGCGCAAGGGCAAAAACTACAGGTAGCAGGTACCTGCAAATCAGGAAAGGGGAACAGGGGAACCCCGAATTTAACGCGGGCGAAGCCGCGGGCAAAAGTTAGTATATTAAACAACTTTCCTCTCGCATGTCTGCTGGAAGAAATTTCTTATAAAATAAGCAGTATTTTTGTGCTCTTCAATTTTAATGTTGCGTCTATTAAGTATTTTGTGTGTATATCACAGTATGTTTCTGTTAAATGGGTAAATCATCAAACGATAGTTCAGCTGTGGGCGGAGCGGAAAGGAATGTCAGAGTTGTTTAAAACCTATCTATGTTTATTTTTTAGCCCTTTGTGTTCCTTAGGCTTAGGCTGCATGTTCTCTTTTGAATAACTAATACAGACAGTGCACGTCATCAATATATATATACATATACTAGTGGACCCGACAGACGTTGTCCTGTCTACACGTCTTTAATTTGAAAATTTCAAACTTTTTTTAATAAGCTAATAAGCTGTCTAATTTGACACTGCGATGGTAGCGCCATCTGTCGGATCCAATGTAAAACATTCCAAAATCAACAACTACTAATAAATTAAAAAAACATTGTCCAGCGGACAAAATTGTGAATCTAAACCATTCCCAGATCCCCTTGAACACACACAAAAAATTTCATCAAAATCGGTCCAGTCGTTTGAGAGAAGTTCAGTGACATACACACTCACAGAAGAATTATATATATTAAGATATATATTTATATTCGTCATCTATTTCACAGTAGTCATGCACATAGAATGGAATAGCTCTAAGGCAAGTCAGATGATAGTTGTAATACTAAAGAAATCAGTTAAGTACTAAACAAATGCAAAAAAAAAATGGAATTTAGAACCTCAAGACTAGTTCTAAAATGATTTCAAATATTTGAAGCAAATTATGACTCAATCGCCTATAAAGTTGCAGGGGTAAGACTACCATAAAATAACATTATAAACATTTTTAAGGAAAATGTGAAAAGGATTATATTAGCTCTCTCACTACAATAAGGTTTACAATACCACTGGCAAATAAAATCCTTTTTTTTAATTAAGAAATTGTTGCCCCACACTATGAATTTGTCCTGTATGGTTGATGCATTTACAAACATTTAAACTCACATACACAAACAGCCGCCAGACTTGAAAGTACTTAAAACATCCTGTAGATCATACATTATTTATTGTAAATGGATTGAACCCCGCCAGACTTGAAAGTACTTAAAACATCCTGTAGATCATACATTATTTATTGTAAATGGATTGAACCCGCTGCTTGCAGCGGAGCATTCAATTACTCAGCCACTGCACAAATTGTGTTGTCAGACTTCAAGCTGCGGCAGTCCATTTGTGTTCTCACCCATTTTCTCACTTTTTATTACCCTATGTCTGTCTCCAGGGCTCCAACTATCTCTGTACCAAAATTCATCAAAATCGGTTTGGCCATTTAGGCATGAAGACATAACAAACAAATAAACTCACTTTGGCGTTTATAATATCAGTAAGGATAAGACAATATTATTTATTAGCCAGAATGTAGGAACAAAAGATTTCAATTTTAATAACTACTTTTGTTAGTGATTGTGCCAGTTATCGCCTTTACATAGAATTTTTTAGGCACCCTAAAAATCTAGCTTTTTGACAGGCCTGTTTTGAAGTAAATGAAGTATAATGGACATGATAGTCAATGTAGAAAATCCAAACAAAAATAGTTATAAAAAAATTAATAGTTTGTTTGTTTTTTAATATACCTACCTGTTGCCACACAGTCAATTAGTTGAAGGGGGCACAGACAGTGTTTAACAATATTCTGGTCAGTGGGTCACTTTAGGGGCGGAACCTGCTAATACCCTTCAAAATAATTAAAAACAATCCAAAGAGTTTAAATAATAGTCAATAAGGTTCTCTAACTTACATAGTATTGTAATTATCATCTTCGTCTTCTTCCTTTATTTCTGCTTTCACAGTCACGCCCAGATCGTAGCTACTGCCTTCCAGAGGGTCGGTCTCTATTTCCATGATTATTTTCGTCTGTATTTAGTGATATAAACACGAAAAACTTTTCTCCAAAATACGATACCGAATCGATTCTTGCATCGGTTTCTGACGTTTCTATTTTGTCAAACTTATATGTCAAAAAAAAAACATTTTGTGCTGAGTGATGTGTCGGTTTGTGATGAAGATTGATAGTATCGATAGTCCGGACAACAAAATGGGATCTCTCATCAACTGGAGTTTGAGAGGTGCTTGCATGATCTCTGATACACATTGTAGTGTAGTAATTAAATTTGTCCGTTTCATTGACATTATAGTCAATAAAAAATAACCAACTTTCAAAATTAAGTATATTTTGGTTTTTTGGAAAGCGGTTATGTTTTTTTACAAAAACTTAAATTTTAATTATCCTACGCATTTGCGTATAAATCTTATTTTGTTACATGATATCATCATGTCACCAATTATCAATCAATCTTATTATGGTTATCATCATTTCACCAACAAGAAAAATACGAGTTAACGAAGATAGCTCCATAAACTGCCAAAGAAAAGTTAATTTTATACGGGACCACCGCGCGGGCTTCTTCTACCATCAGATATCCCAGACAAATCGATTTAGGTAGTTCCATGACGAAAAAAGAATGCTGATAGAATGTTGTATAACCTCCTCCTTTTGATAAGTCGGTTAATAAAATGCAAAATGATGATTTTGGATGTTATTTTTATTTCATTATTACAATTTTATCTCCTTTTAATTGACTGCATAAAAACACAAATATATGTTATTTATTAATGCTATTTTATAAAAGATACCGATTACATTTTAAACATTTTGTACTGTACGCCTATAACATAAGATTTATTTAAAATTTCACACACCGAATTGAAATCCTTTTTATTTCTAAATTTGTAATAAACCTTGTCAGACCTCCATTTTGAACTGAATTTAGAGTCTGAGAAGAATGGTTCATTCGTCTGGATGTCTAAGGGCTCTTCCGCAACAGGTAGCACAAGTCTGAAAAAAAAAACAATTGTCTTTAACACACAAAAAAGGACAACACAACATGATCGGTATTAATTGGTCGGTATTAACTATCCAATACTACAATACACCTCCTCGCACATCTCTAGGTGAGTGTAGCGGAATACAAATGTTTTTTATGCAGTGTAGATGGATAATTTATAACTTATATTGTACATGAATATCGTGTTACGTTAAGTTGAGAAAGAATAGAAAAATCTTTGCGGTGGCTGGAGCCTTCTATAATAATCGCATTTCATATCAAGAGCAAAGACGCGCTGCAACATTGAGAAAAGGCTCTCGAAACCTACACTAAAAGTGATCATATGGTAGTATAAGCACGCCAGAACTTGATTACGCGGTCTAGAGTTTCTCTCAGTCAGAGGGGCCTTCCAGAGCCACTGCGTACCGGAGTTGTTTGTTGTTTTGTTTGTACGAAAGATATACCCCTGCCCCGGAACACAAAAGCCAAAAGAAGAAACATGGATGGTTTTAAGTCTGGAAAGTCTTGAAATTCCCTCCCGCTCCACCCAAAGCGGGTGCTCTGGGTGGAGCGGGAGGGAATTTCAAGACTTTCAAGAAGTTATTTGATGACTAGCTGGCGCTTGCGGCTATCCTTTGTGTTATTCTAGACTATAATCTACCTCTGTGCCAAATTTCATCAAGATCCGTTCAGCCGTTTTGACGTGAAAGAGTAACAAACATCCTCACAAAGATTCGCATTCATAATATAAGTAAGATTTCCCATCCCGAAAAAAAAAGTTATCTTTCAGGAGCCCCGAGGAAGCACGAATTTAGAGTACGAGCGAAGCGACACTTGATGTTCACGTCGATATTTATTTCAACTAATACTACTACTGCAACTAATGGAAATACGGTCTGGCAGCCACGTTTGGTATATGCAAAATAGTAGTGAGGATTGCGTTTGAAGGACGCTGTAAGCACCTGGTTGCGTGAAGGAACATTCGATGTGGCGTGCTGTCCTTTGTGCCGCTGTACGTGTAGTCACCGAGGATAGTATGTCCGACTGCGCTGCAGTGTACGCGCAGTTGGTGACGGCGACCTGTTCATGAAAACGGCATTATGATCAACGAAGCTAAGTACAATAATCTTTTCGAGGGTCCAAAGTTGGCAACTTATTTAAAGTACATCTAGAATAACGATGAAGATATCAATTGTAACATAATTACCTGTAATAGGCTTGAGCAGCAATACAGTGACGGGGTTGTTCTCGTAATAGCCTGTTTCGAGCCTCAGAGCCCGCGTGTGAGCGTGCCGCGGCTGAAGACATTTCACCGACGCTTCACTTGTTGTAAGCGCGGTCATCTGGTGGCTTGAGTCCGCTGTAGATGGATCTACGCCTGTGAATTGAAATGTGTAATGTGTTTTAAATATAATTTCACTCATTTTCCTAAAAAGAATGCCTGTGTACCTCAATAAATAAATTGTTTATTGGTAGTATAATTTGAAATATGTTTACTATGATTGCCAATACTGGGCGTAAAAAAATAAGGAAAAAACTTAGCAAATAACATAAATTACTTAAAATAATTAAGTGTATTATTACAAGCTAAATGTTACTCACCAACATTAAACTCAATATCAGCGAGTTCAAAAGTAACATGTCCTCTAACAATAGCTAGATAAAACTTCATGGTATCCCTATTCTCAAACAGCTTGCCAGCGCGGGCTGCAAACAGCTTGTTCTTAGCTATACACAGTACGCCGCTCGTTGCATAATCTAGTCGCTGCACGAAGTGAAGGGGGAACATCGACGAGGAGAGGTGCGAGTCGGGCGCCGCTACGTGGTACGTTACTGTGTTCTGGAAAAGAAGCAAAAAAAGGTCTATTCGCGATTGCATGACTCAGATCTATAACAGTGTGTTTGCATTGACGAAATGTTAACGTGGCAAAAACTGGAAATTTGATCCCGAACAAAAAAATGTTCACTTAAAATTATTTTGTCTTGGTGAAAGCGTCACCCGCGAAATAATAATCTCCTTCATTTTTTTTTTCAACATTATTATATTACTAGCTTTTGCCCGCGGCTTCGCTCGCGTTTAATTCGGGGTAACACAGTTCCCCTTTCCTGATTTGCAGGTACCTGCTACTTGTAGTTTTTACCCTAGCGCCTTATTTATTGTAATAGCAAAGCTAAGTTTTTCCTTTTCTTCCCACTTTCTCCTTCATTTATCACTGTTTTGATAAAAAAAGTTAGGATATGTCCGTCTCCAGGATCCCAACTATCTCTGTACCAAAATTCATCAAAATTGGTTTAGCCATGTAGGCGTGAAGATGTTACAAACAAATAAACGAACTCACTTTCGCTTTTATAATATTAGTAAGGAGTAAGGAAATTAGGATTATTTTCGATTTTTGCGGCTCTTTATCAGATTGTATGCTGTTTAAAATAGAAATCGCTTCCATAACTAAAATTCTTAATAAAGATTAAAATCATCTTTACAACCCTTTTTTTTTTTCGGGTGGGAAATCATCCAATGACTTCCCCCGCTCTGGGCGGAGCGGGGGGGCATGTCAGACTTGTACTGACTAAAACCCACCCATGTTCCTTCTATTGCCCTTTACGTTCCGAGGCCGCGGTATCTCTTTCGAACAACCCGCAACCCCGGCAGGCGGAGGCTCTGGCAAGCCCCTCTGCTTTGCTGACTCTCTTTGAGGCGAGCGTGAAACACGAACGCGCCGTCGACACGGCCTGTCGTCAATCGACGGACGGACGGTGAACTACCCATTGCTCACCGCCCACAGGCCCGCATCTACGGTGGCCGGAAGTCGTCTCGCGGCGCCCGGCGCCCTGGGCGTCTCCCGCGGCGGCTGGGTTGGGCAGATGTTCTCTCCCTCAAACGCCCGGCCACCTCCTTTGCTAGCATTACTGCTTCGCAGAAGGTGGTGACCGCTTCCCATTCCCTCTCGCTCCGGACCATGGCCTGAACCAGGGCCGGACGCGAGAGATCGCCGCCGCCGATCGCCTCTACGAGGGCACGGCGGTGCTCCGCCCACGCTGGGCAGATCGCCACTGTGTGCTCCACCGTGTCCTCAGGGCGATCGTCACAATGGTGACACCCGGGCGCTTCCTCCCGCCCGATGATGTGCAGGAACCTCCCGAAACGTCCGTATCCGGTGAGGACGTGCGTCAGGCGGTAGGCGAGGACGCCTCTCCAGCCACTCCTCAAAGAGGGGACTTACCGCCACTATTGTGGCGTGCCCTGCACGGGGTTGTGACAGTCGCTCTCTCCATGCCACCATGAGATCGCACCGGAGGTCCGCCCGCCGAGCGGCAACTTGCCGCGGCAGCGGGTTTTCCCCCCGGTGTAGTGCCTCCGCGCGCCACCCAAACAGGCGCGCGAGGACTATCGCCTCATCTTTACAACCCTTATGTGCATATAATCCCGTTTTTTTTATGTTAGTCATTTTATGAGATTAAATGAACTCAGGGGGGTTTAATTAAGGATTAAAATTATTATAACTCTATGATGCTTATTATGGTCGGGATTTATATTTTATTCAATACACAACCTGACAGTGACTTTCAAATTGCAATTATCGTAAGAAAAAAAAATATTTTCGCGGGCTAGCGTAGCGCTTCTAAGCAATTAGATTTTGAGCAGCATACTGTAGTTTTAAAGTCTGTGCAAAAGGTATTATTATCGTACGATGCTGTAAATGCTGTTCTTTCGATCTTTATTGGTTTCATCGATATCGATTCTAAATACAACTAACAACGCTAAGTTTCACTAAATGACAGGCGGGATCTTAACTTTGTAAACATAACCTCGAATGTACTTACTAAGACGTATTGTTATAAATAAACACATTTTAACAGGCTTACCTTTTCATTTTTATCTTCTGAATTAATATACATATCGAAGGGCTTGTTTACGACCAAAAAATTATCACTTTCGTATAGTCTCTCGACCGCCATCTTTGGAGATTAAACCCCGCAATTTTCAAATAACTCGAACAATGCGTTCAACTTAACAGACAATGGTCTATCAAAATATTAATTATTTATCCATGGACATTTTGAAGATTTTGATCAAATCAAACATTCGTCATCGGCATCTCGATATCTTGGGGGAAAATGACATCAAGACTGATTTGAACAAAAATTGTATAGCTCTGTCAACGTAGGTGTGAAACAAATCCTCCAATGGCATTTTTACCCCAAGATACCGATTACAATTTATCTTTATCTCTCAAACATTTAATAGAAATCTATTTCAGGCTTCACGCCATTCACGCCAAAAAATGTTTTGACAGTAGTTTGACAAAACAAAAGCTGAAGGTCAAAGACTAAAATACCCAAGTCTACCAAACTAGTGCACAGCTTGGTACATACATACCAGCTTTTTTTTGGGTGGGATACCATCAAATAACTTCCCCCGCTCTGGGCGGTGCGGGGGGGTGTCAGACTTTTACTGACTAAAACCCTCCCATGTTCCTTCTATTGCCCTTTACGTTCCGAGGCTGTGGTATCTCTTTCGAACAACCCGCAACCCCGGCAGGCGGAGGCTCTGGCAAGGCCCTCTGATACATACCAGCTTGGAGTACTGTAATTGACAATTCTTACTCTCAATGTCAGTCGTAGTCTTGGCTAGTGGAGTTGACTCATTCAATTGTTCTATGAGTTTATCAAAAAGTGCATTATACATAATTATGTAATGCATAATGTCCAGCTTTCGTTTTAGTGAAAGAGTGAGAAATCCCTTCAGTAGATGATTCTCCTACTGATAATCCTACTGTTCGACGCACCGAGAATGCCTGGAAGCGTCTTAACTCTCTTATGTCTACGCAGTCAACAAAAGATATGCAAAGATGCGCAAGTCCTACCCTCAGTTGTACGGTTTTTTATGTTAAATAATTAATTAACCGACTTTTTCTGTCTGAATCCATGTTCCTTCTTTTGCCTTTTGTGTTCCGGGACCGCTGTATCTTTTTCGATCAAACCGTAACCTCGACAGGCAGTGGCTCGAGGAACCCTCTGCTTTGGTGACATCGCTTAGAGGTGCGCGTAGAACTCGAACGCACCGTCAACATTATGTCCGTTAATATTATTGCATTAGGTAACCCTGTAAACGAGTGTTAATCGCTTTTAACTCAATATCCTGTACGTAATAACTCCATCTTACGCCTATTATAAGCGCAAGATGATGATGAAATTAAATAAATAAATACCTCGACTAAAATTTTATTATTTTAAGCCCTTTTCATGGTGTTTTATTACATTTTCGTTTAAAAAGTCTGTTTTTGAACGCATCCGTTAAATGTCAAAATTGACATATGTGAAACATTACTATACTACTTGGCAAAATTATGGAGTATGCAAAATGCTCGCAGTTCTTTATCCCAGCCTAACCATTCCAAGTAGTTTGAGTAACATCTATTTGAAGTGAACAATTTGTTTGTGTGCAGACTGCAGTGCAAAGTGGTATAAAAAGATAAATAAATAAAAATGAAGCGAATCAAGAGGCATAAAGTGAAAACTGAGGCGCCAGAAACCTCTACATCCTATAATAGAGAACAGGAAGTTCATGATTTGGCGTATTATATTCATGATCGTGTCGAGCTGATGCATCAAGTTTTCTCTATGATTAAATACAAGGAATTGAAGGCAATGGTCCCCGGAAGCATTAGAAATATATCTTTAAACGATCTCCAGGAACTATGTACTGAAGAGGTTTGATATTTCATACATTCACTGTACAAAATAAATGTTTTTTACACCCTATGGTAATTGGCAAATGTTATCCTTACGATTCAGTATTATACTGTTATTCTCTCTAGTTTTTGAGGTCTTCAGACATTGTTCAGTGACACTCAATCAACACATTTGACAGATGGAAGAGTGATCTGAATGTATTTAGACTGTTGCACCACATATGCGGTAAAAGGTATGGAGATGACTGCCTCACTTTGCTATACGGATCTCCAATAGGTCACATGTAAACACTGGTTAAAATAACAAGTAACAGCTTTTAAACAATTTCAAAGTATTTCTTTCCGGTAATATCTATTAGAATTTAAATTGGGTCTGGCCTGTGAGGGTTGTTCACATTAGTTTAAACAATCTCACTTCTCGAGGAGGTTATAGCTAAATAACAAATGTTGCACAGATCTATTTCTGAGGTTAAGCAGCTCTAGGCTAGCTCAGGCCATTAGTGCTTCACTATTACATACAGAGTTTCCCCCCATGCCTCTGTAAACACGTCAAGCCATTGATCCTGATGGACATTTGTAAATCTTCAAAGAAGACCGAAAGTCTGACAACTAATCTTACTAGATGATATTGTAAAACTCAGTTACTACAGTACGGCCAACGAGAAGCGATACGAAAGGTCATTAACCTAAAGAACAACTGTGGCGTTGACAATCTAATATTTATCTCTTTCCATCTTGTGCCTTTGTCGTAATGTCTCGTTCTCCCGGCAAAAACATGACAACGTTAAGACGGGTTCGCCAACATTCGGGCGGCCATTTTAGATGGGGTTTTAGCATGGGTTTTGTTTACATTTGGTATCGCTTCTCGTTGGCCGTACTTTATATTGTTGAAGTCATGTAGGCTCTATGTAAAATACTGGTATTCAGCTATTCATTGTACTGCAAGCTAACCCAATCATACAATCATACTTTTAGTTAGCATGTCAATGGGCTTGGTACTTGACACCTTCAGTAGTGTCAGTCAGTTTCTGTAACATGCAAACAAGGGTTGTTAAGCTGCTAGCCTGTGACTGTGGTTCAACCCCAATGTCGAACCCAAATGTAGCCACAAGTTTCTCAAAATGTAGCCACATGTTTCTCAAAAAGTAGCCACATGTTTCTCAAAATGTAGCCACATGTTTCTCAAAATGTAGCCACATGTTTCTGAAAATGTAGCCACATGTTTTACAAAATGTAGCCACATGTTTCTCAAAATGTAGCCACATGTTTCTGAAAATGTAGCCACATGTTTCTCAAAATGTAGCCACATGTTTCTCAAAATGTAGCCACATGTTTCTCAAAATGTAGCCACAAGTTTCTCAAAATGTAGCCACATGTTTCACAAAATGTAGCCACATGTTTCTCAAAATGTAGCCACATGTTTCACAAAATGTAGCCACATGTTTCTCAAAATGTAGCCACATGTTTCACAAAATGTAGCCACATGTTTCTCAAAATGTAGCCACATGTTTCTCAAAATGTAGCCACATGTTTCTCAAATAAAATAAATATGCAATTTTTAGCTCCTGGGCATAAGTTCAAAGCGGCTCTGTGCGATCCTGGACGGTGCAGACCCGCCCTCTGACACGGAGTCCTCCAGCCCCTCCCCGCCTCCAGAACAGATGGAGACTATATCCTTGGACAGCATCTCTTCAGACGATGAGATTTTGAGCCAAGCTAGTGGTAAAAAGAAAAAGGTATGTTTATAGTTAGTTGAAGAGTTCTTTAATTATTTAGTTAATGGTACGAAGCATAGTATTTAATAGTACATTTTGATTTAAGTGAAGAAACTTTGTCATTGCGTTCGAGGCGGAATTAACTCATCAGCCGCCAGGCGAGGGTGTTATAGAGCCGAGAACAGCAGTGACAAATTGTCATCTGAATCAAACGACGTTTTTCAAAACACTACAGAAAAATTAAATAACATAACAAAAGAACTGACGGGCCTGTTGGTCTAGTGGTTAGTGGCCCTGACTGCTGAGCCGGAGGTTGTGGGTTCGATTCCCACCCAGGACAAACTTTGTGTGATGAGCATGATTGTTTGTTCTGTGACTGGGTGTGATTTATCTATAATATGTATACATGTATTTATAAATTATATAAGTATGTATATCAGTTGTCTGGTTACCATAACACAAGCTCTGCTTAGCTTGGGATCAGATATTTATTTATTTATTAACTTTTGTAACTTTTTGTCGTATGTTTGTCTGTCAAGACCCCTTTATCTCGAGACCAGCTCCAAGGGACCACAATCTGACTGGTTTTAATTTCAACTCGATACTTCTATGCGTTCTCGAATCTCTATGGAGTTATTATGATTTAAAGGAGTGTCCATGGAGTTTCTTGCCCAATCTTCTCCATAGAGATCAACGCTTTGGAATGGGCAACTACAGTCCTTTCATAAGTTTATTTTGCATTATGTCTGGAACTGTGATAAATGATGTTTATTTTGCAAGCAGGTTTTCACAAACACTTTTACACGTCTTTTTTTTAAACTAGATGAGGCCGGTGTTTTGTACCTAGTCTAAAGTCTAATCTTGGTCAACTTACATGAGGACCATGCAGATTAGTGTCTGAAATGGTCTTTTTAAGAAAGCACCACACAGATTGAGTGGAGCTGTCCAGGCAGTGCAAGCAGTTGTCAGTTATCGTGTAGCTCGACTTATAACCCAAGGAGCTCAACGACACGACGAACAATACCAAAAAAGGATATTTGTGGTTTCATTCTTTTGTTTCTTGACATTCAAAAAGTGCCTGGCAAAATTATTTCAATGGAGAATGGACAGGATATGAGCCTTTTGGCCCGGTAAAGGGTCTTTTAACACCATATTGCTCTTTCAGCACAAACACCGTCGGCATTCGAAATCTAAAACGAAACGCAAGAAGTCCAAGGACGGTGACGACGGCGAAGCTGACTTGAACAAGGCGTCGCGCGCGGGACTCACAGTGCTCGAGCTGTTGGAGCTGCAGGCTCGCGCGCGCGCCATCAGGGCGCAGCTACAACAGGAACAGCAGAACAGTCAGTATACTTGTTTCATTGTTAAACAACGTGTAGTTTTGCATAAAACACATAAATAATAATCAATTTAAAATACTGTGTGCTGCTGTTTTTAGTAAAAATCCTTACTAATATAATAAAAGCGAAAGTGAGTTTGTTTGTTACGTCTTCACGCCTAAATGGCTAAACCGATTTTCATGAATTTTGGCACAGAGACAGTTAAGACCCTGGAAACGGATATAGGCTTATAATTTTTTAAAGTGAGTAATGAGGGAGAAAGAGGGAAGAAAAGAGAAAACTTAGCATTGCTATTGCAATAAATAAGGCACAAGGGCAAAAACTACAGGACAAATCAGGAAAGGGGAACTGTGTTACCCCGAATAAACGCGAGCGAAGCCGCGGGCAAAAGCTAGTAGTAAAATAAAAACGTAAAAAATCACTTTAAAGTAGAAAATAAGTTTACTTTCTTAAGTCGGTGGCAAAAAAAATAATGTAATAAATGAAAGTCACCGGCTTCCGAAAGTTATATTCCAAATTTTAGTGTTATTTTGGAAATCGGTAGTTTTTTTCTACCAAGCGGTAGAAAAAAAACCACAGTACAAGAGTACAAGATCGTACATTGAATCGACACCTTGTTTATGTATATTTCGTTTCCCAACAGAGCCAGTATGTGAGACTACGCCGCAGGAGCCCCCGCACTCGTCCGACAACGAGGTGGAGATCAAGGAGGAGCCCGCCGAGGTCGTGGAGATCAGCTCCGATGACGAGAAACCCAAGCTAGAGGTTTTGCAAAAGAGTGAGTATAGTCATACAATCAGGGTTCAATGTAGCGTTTAGTACCGTTAAACATACTATAATGAAACATAGCAAAACATGTACTACGAGGAGCTCGTGGCTAAATAATAGCAGCCGCTCGGGTCGATCTTTAGGTTAAGCCGCGCTTGCCTAGGTTGGTGTGTGGATGGGTGACCAACCGTTACATACCGAGTTTCCTCCGTGCCTCGGAAAGCACGTTAAGCCGTTGGTCCCGGCTGTCATTTGTAGATCTTTGACAGTCGTTACAGGTAGTCAGTGTTCCAAAAGTCTGACAAACAGTCTTACCAAGGGGTATCGTATTACCCAGTATTAACTGGTTGTGGAGGTCAGATAGGCAGTCGCTCCATGTAAAATACTGATATTCAGCTGCATCCGATAAGACTGGAAGCCGACCCCAACATAGTTGGGAAAGGCTAGGCAGATGTTGAGTAAAACATGTACTACAGCGCCATCTATGATACAAATGATGAAAATCAAAATCCTAAAGTTAGTTTATAGCGCAAGTTAGTTTATAGATAAACCCGACTGAAACGCAACGCAGTGCAATAAGATTAAAAGCCATGTTTCGTGATGGGATGTAGCTAGTAGTCGCGGGCGGTAGCTAGTTTATCCTTACTAATATTATAAAAGCGAAAGTGAGTTTGTTTGTTTGTTACCTCTTCACGCTTTAATGGCTAAACCGATTTTGATGAATTTTGGTACAGAGATAGTTGGGAACCAGGAGACGGACATAGGCTATTAATTTTTTTAAAAGAGTGGGATATGAGTGAGAAAGAGAGAAGAAACGGGAAAACTTAGCGTTGCTATTACAAATCAATAAGGCGCTACCGAATTTAACGCGAGCGAAGCCGCGGGCAAAAGCTAGTTATTTATAAAGGAAATAGTACGTGGTACTCGCAACTGGCGTGTGTGTATGATCAGATGTATGTATGTGGACGAGGCTAAAGGAGTGTGAGTGTGATCGTAGCCAGTGGCGATCTGAGGTTTCTGCCTAGAAACAGGACGTTTATGTATGAACTAGCTTCCGGCCGCCACTTCGTCCGCGTGGCATAGTTACTTTGGGCTAACGCTAACTATAACCCGCATGATGATCGAAAAAAAATCTCTCTTCTTTTCTCACTTTTTTTTAGCCTATGTCCCATGGTCTCTGTCTCCAGGGTCCCAACTATCTCTGTACTAAAATTCATCAAAATCAATTTAGCCATTTAGGCATGAAGAAGTAACAAACAAACTTTCGCTTTTATAATATTAAGTAAGGATGTATAAACCAAGTAATAACACAGATTACTACATTTACTTAAATATTTTTTTCACTAACACAAGATTATGTATTTTCCAGAAATAACCGCTGAGCAAGCCGCGCCAACTCAACATACTTCACCCCAGGCAACAGTAACTAAAAGAATAAATGACTTAGTCATAACAGTCCCACAGAAAACTAAACAAAAAATTAAATTAAACAGAAATAAATCAATTACTGCCACTGACAATACTACCACCATTGAAAAAACTAAACCTACAACCAGTATTACCATTACACAAAATACTAAAGACACAGCCAATGTTACCACTACTGAAACCAAAATCGATGACAAGACTACAAAAAAGGAAAAACCTAAAAAAAAGAAAAACGGTAGAAAAAATGTCACTAAAGATGATATTGACAATGATGAGATAACTCTACAACTGTCTGACACAGAGAAAATGGATCTATTAGAAGATCTAGATAGAAAAAACTATGACAGTGTCAGTTCCGAATCTAGTTCTGCATCTAGCAGCGATTCGGATGCGTCTGAAAAAGAAAAAGAGAATGTTTTAAAAGAAGAACAGGAAGTGACGCCTGCAAAAGATAAAGATTTAGAAAATAATGCTGTAAAAGTAACTTTAGAAACTGAGAAAGTGGCTTTAGAGGCTGACAAAGTGGTAATAGAAACTGAAAAGATGACTTCAGAAGTTGAATCTGAGGCTGATACTAGTAATCAGAAAGAAGATCCTCAAGTTACTTCTATATTAGTAACAGAAGATAGTGCTAAAAATAATGATTCAAAGTCTTCTGACATCGATGTTCCTAAAGAGATAAGGACAGAGTCTGACAACACTGATCCACAGAAATTAAATTCTGGAATGATTGAAATTGAATCAGACACTGTTGAAAAAATGGATACTAATACTATTTCAAAAGATACTGTTACAGAGAATTCAGATGTGACAATAAAAGACACACCTACTGCACCTAGAAAAGACAAAAATAGTGAAGAAGATGATAAATTATCCGAAGGAGAGCTATCAGACCGAGAGAGTTCAGAGGTAGAAGCAGTGGACTTGAAACCAGAAGTAGTCTGCATTTCAGATGAAGAAGGAGACAAGAAGTCTAAGAAAAAGAAGAAAAAGAAAGATAAGAAAGCTAATAAGGAAAAAAAAGTTAAAAAGAAGTCGGTTTTTCGTGAAAGCGCCGATCAAAACTTTTACAGAGAAGGAAATTCTTCTCAAGAAGAAAAAGAAACGCAAGATTCTATAAAAGTCGCTAAAAACGCTTCTCAGTCCGATACTCTTCAAAATTCTTCAATACCTAAAACCACAGACCGAGTCACAACGGAATCCAGAGACAAAGTAGACTTAACCATAGACAGAACCACAGACGAAGACATTAAACCTATAAAAGAAGAACTATTCATAGACAAAATTCGTACCGAAAACACTGCTGCCCTTTCAGACAGCGATATAGAAGCGGTTTACGAAATAATGGAACTTTCAGACGATTCGTCTTGCGAAGTAGAATGTACTGCAATGCTATCCAAAGAACCAACAGCTTTAGAAATAGAAGCCTTATCAGCGAAAATAGACGAAATAGAGAGAGTAGAGATCATTACTGATAAGGAGATAAGAGATTATGAGAGGGAACAAGAGAAAGAGCCCGAATTAGACAATATAGAAAACATTTCTTGGAAGGACCGCTATTTGGATAGTAAGAAAGTTAAAAAGGTTTTAACTACAGCGAATATTTTCAACGCTTTAAGAAAGAAGAATATAGAATTGAAAAAGAAACTGGCTGAATCTAAAATCGAAACAGAAGAATTTGTCCCAGAAGACACTGTCTTAGAGCCGAAAGAAAAAGAACCACAGAGTAATCTAGAAGAAGGCTCCATAGAGCTTTACAATACTCTGGAACCTCTAACGACTTACGTGGATCCCGTGAAGGAAGTGACGAAGGACTTGAAAAAAGATGCAAAATTACTACTGAAAATGTACAAAAAGTTGTTAAAATACAACGACATGAAAAGACCTGAGGACCCCAATAAAAAACGAAAGAAAAAGAAGAAAGAAAAAAAGATAAAGAAAGATGGAAACACTACGAGAACTAGAGAAAATGTGGTTAGTGCGGAGAATAAAGAAATAAGCGTAGAATCTGGAGAAGAATTACTAAATAAGGAAATTGAATTGAAAAGTCTGGAAGAGTCAATAAGTAAAGGGGAAATTTAAAGCTTTGGTAGAACTGCATCGATTCCAGTACGGGGTACGGGACGAAATTCGACGCATGTGCGAACTTGCTAGCGCTAAGTCTTATCCCAACCATGTTGGGGTCTTGCTTGATGCAGGCAAATACTAATATATTACATGAAGCGCCTGCCTATCTGTCCTCCACAACCCAGTAGTACTGGGTGATACGGTACCCCTTGGTAAGACTGGTCGTTAGACCTTCGGGTCATAGATTATCTGTAACGACTGTCAAAGATCAACAACTCAACATAATTTCCGAGGTACGGAGGGAGCTTGGTATGTAATGGGTGGTCACCCATCCATTGACCAATCTAGACAATCGCGGCTTACCCTTAAGATTTACCCGAGTGGCAGTTATGATTTAAAAAATAACTTTAATGATATTTTTTTTATATTTTCTAATATCCTTTTTTTCTGTTATCGCACCTACTGTGTTTTGTCTCTGCATCACCCTTAGGTAGACTGGTAGAATATGCCTGAGGCATTAAGTCCGCCTTTCTACAGTTGTTACTTGTACAGACGCCAGCACATCAAGCTACTACAATCTGTCAGAATTCTTTGATAGATTTTCGACTTTATTTCTAAAGTATTAGGTTCAAGGTTCATTGGGAAAAATTTACAGTTTCGGGTAGCTTGACCTGCTGGCGTCTGTACACAAAGTTTTAATAAATTATTTAGCTACAAGCTCCTTTGGCAGCGAATAGCCAGTTCCTGAACGGGACGTAACAACTTCAAAATTCGACCCCATACTCCATCTCGCTTCCCGCTCAGGATTCGCGTCAATGTAGATAGTTCTTAAGTTTTAAATACCAGATTGACATAAATAGAATTGTACTCTAATTAACATGAATATAATACTGCTAAAATAATAAGTTGTTTTATTAAAACCCTTTTGCCCTTTGTGTTCCGATTTGATTGTGATTGGATTGTTTGTGAATAGCTATGCTAATGTACAGACGCCAGCAGGTCAAGCTACCCGAAACTGACAATTTTTCCCAATGAAACTTGAACCTAATACTTTAGAAATAAAGTCGTAAATCTATAAAAGAAATCTGACAGATTGTAGTAGCTTGATGTGCAGGCGTCTGTACCTAAACAGAACGGTCCCATACTGGCATCATCAAATGACCGATCCCGCTCTGGAGAGATTATAATGAAAAAAAAAGCATGTTCCTTCTTTTGCCTTTTATGCATCGCGAAATCTCTTTTCTTTTTAACCAACCCGCAATCCGGGTCCAGTCTAATGTTATGCCGAGCCGAGGCACTTTGGGTGAGTAGTAGAGAATTTTGCGCGATTGGCGCCCTTTGCCAATGGATGTTTAATTTACAACCCGCAATTTCTCTATGTTGGTTATTCTCTTAGGCCCGGCGCCCATTATCGGCATCGGCAAGGAACAGGATTCTTCGGCATCCTACATGCAAGCTCTCATTTTATATAATATTAGTCTATGATGCAAGCGCACACTGTCGGAAACTGTGCTTTATATGACGAGACGTACTTAAGTCCCGAGTGTTGCCTCGGCGCCGGCGGCGTACCGAAGGATGCCGAAGCATTCTCAAGGCTGCCCATACAATAGCCTTAGCATACCGAAGCGGTATTTTTGTTATTACGACCATATATAATGGAACTTTCTACTTTATTGCCGTTACGTTAATGTATATTGCTATTTTCCACCTAAAATCCTCAGTCGTGCCGATGCCGATAATGGGCGCCGGGCCTTATAGAGTGACGAACACAAGAATTACAAATATTAGAAAAAAAATTGATTTGGCAACTCTGAACTTATGTCAATGTCATAAATTTCAATCTGAGTGTCAAAACATTCTGGCAGGGTAGCTATTGTTATTCATCTCTTGTTTACGTAAATTATTACTTATTTCTTGAGTTAAACATGGAAAAACTATCAATGTGTAGGATATGTTTAGCGAAGAATGTCCCCATGTACGTGGTGGTCAACAAGAATCTGCGTGAACTATATGAGAAGCTGACTGATGTACCAGTAAGTTTATGCTGTAGAAAAAAGAGATATTAGTGTGAACAATGTGAGGAAACCTCAGAAAACTGGATATAAACATAATATACACAATAATAATAGATACTTAGTCATATCTGCCGATGGCTTAATTTATTATTATACAGATCGTAAAACGCCGGTGTATGCCTGTTTCCTGGATTTTTCCAGAGCTTTTGACCTTGTGGGCTTGACTTTAGTTTAATACTGCAGGATTTGGGCTCTACAAAGGGTCAAAGCTGGTAGGGCTTGAGTCCCCGATTATAACGCTACCACTCTTATCACAAGGTAATGCATATTTCTCGAGAAATTTGTTATAGTCTTCCATTTCTACAGGACGTTATTTACTCTTCAAGGAAACACTGATCTTTAATACTGTATAATATACTTTTAATAACGTATAAACTTATAAAACAATCATGACTGGTCCTTGTAAAAACTCTCAACAAATAATTCTACTCTGCTCACTAAAACCAAACTGATCCCCAATTTTCTCATGACACATGCTCTTGTCAATTAAACATTCTTATTTTAAAATACATTTTCTTTTTATATCAAAGACAATTAAAATTTCTTTCTCTAACATCCCCTCTAAATTTTATATAACTCAAATAATATCTAATTTAAATCACCTTACATAAAACTTTAACAATCAATTAGGACAACCTGTTAATAACTTCAACAACACTCAACATAGGCCCATCATAGGCCCAACAACACATCACATAATACAAAAATAAAACCCATAGTAGTATACACTACTTAACATTAAATACTACATACTATATTAAACCTCCCCTTTAAATATAAAATTTCAAATTAACATCCGAGACATCCTTAATACTAAACTTAAACCTAAATTTCAAATTAAATTCCCAAAACATTAATCTAACATCAATCATAGTTAAAACTAATATACCACTACTGCTCACTTTATTAAAGTTCTCATTAAATTCACTAAACACTCACTAAATGTCTTCTTAAACGTAGAAACTTTGTTCTGTCTAATCCTTTTGTCAAAATATCAGCAATATTAGAATTGGTTGGACAATAGAAAATTTCAATAAAATTTTGATCAATTTTTTCTTTTATAAAATGATATTTAACATCTATGTGTTTGCTTCGTCGATTTAAAATTCCATTTTTTATTAAAACAATAGCCGATTGATTATCAACGAATAATTGTGTTTTTGGTGTATGTCCTGTAATTTCTTTAATCAGACTTTGGACATAAAGTAAATCTTTGATACATTCTGCGGCAGAGATATATTCTGCTTCTGTACTGGAGAGAGCTGTGACAGACTGCTTACGCGAGCACCAGTGTATGGGACCACCACCATACATCACTACAAAACCAGTTGTACTTTTCCTAGTGTCAGGATCACCTGCAAAGTCTGCATCACAATACGCTGTCAACACTAAACTATTTCCCCGTAAGTATTGAATACCAGAAGATATAGAGCTCTTAAGATATCGGAAGAGATTTTTAATATTGGCAAAATCATTCAAATTAGGACACTCTTGATGTCTGCTACAATAACCAACATGAAAAGAAATATCTGGTCTAGTTTTATTTACTAAGTATAATAAAGACCCTATCAACTGCCTGTACCGATGCACATCACTACTATCACACTTCCCCTCTTGATGTGTATCAACTAAAATGTTTGGATAAAAATTTTCTTTTAAATCTGCATATCCAAAATTTTTAAATAACTGCTCAATATAAGATTCCTGATAAATTTTCAAATAATTTTCTTCAACCTGTATATCTATTCCAATAAACTTTTCTACTTTATCAAATTTTTTAATTTCAAATTCTTTTTCAAGTCCTATTATTATATTATTCAATTCTTTTTCACAATTTCCAATCAAAATTCCATCATCAACATAAATAGCCAAATAAATTTCCTTATCTTTACACAAAAACAAACATGGATCTAACTTTAATTGTTGAAAACCCAATTTCTTTAAGTATTCAGTTAACCTTTTATTCCACATGAGTGGTGCTTGCTTAAGTCCATAAAGACTTTTCTTTAATTTACATACTTTATTTTCACCATAATTATATCCCAATGGTATTTCCATAAAAATATCTTCATTTAATTCACCATACAAAAACGCTGTTTTGACATCAAATTGTTTTATTTTCAAACCTTTCTGTGCAGCAATCGAAAGCAATAGTCTAACACTAGTTGTATTCACCACTGGACTATATGTTTCTTTATAATCAATATTATATTTTTGTAAAAACCCTCTAGCAACTAATCGTGCTTTGTATCTACCACCCGGCTTTACAGAAAAAATCCATTTACTAGTTATTATTCTTCTATTACCAGCTTTTTCCTTATCACATATTTCCCAAGTTTTATTTTTCTCCAAAGAATCCTTTTCTTCTTTAATAGCTTTCTCCCATAAACACCTCTCATCACTCTTCAACACCTCGCTATAAGTTAAAAATGATGTTTCCAAGTCATAATCTTTCAATCTTATTGGCAACCTTCTATCTCTTTTTGGCAAAATTCTTCTACTAGTTTCTTCAATCAACTCCTCCGCATCTTCAAATAACTCATTTCCATCCAAGTTATTATTTAATTCTTGACAATTATCTTCCAAACCAGATTCTCTACTATTATCTTCTAATATTTCTTCTCCAATACTATCTTCAAAAATATCATTCTCCTCATTTTCTCCAGCAGCATTTCTTTCTTCCACTAATTCAACATCATTTCGTTCTGCAACATCATTTCGTTCTTCAACATCATTTCGTTCTGAAACATCATTTCGTTCTGCTTCTTCTAAAATAGAAAACTCCTCCCTACAAAAACGTCCCCTCTCAAATTGACATTCATCATCAGTTATATTTGTTCTTCCAAAATCTTTATTTTCTTCTCCCAACTCTTCCTCTTCTTTAAATAATTTATTTATATCTGTAACTCTCGCACTCTTGTTACATCTTTTTAAAAACTCCAAAACATCCTTCTCATTATTATTAAACTTCACATCCCTTGAATACGTTACTTTTGATTCCACCGGATCCCAAATCTTGTAACCATTATTTGTATAACCTACTAGCAAACCCTTATTAGATCTTGAATCTAATTTGTTTAGTTTCGTATTTATTTTATAATACGCCAAAGAACCAAAAATATTTAAATGTTTTAGATTTGGAACTCTATTGAACCACATTTCTGCTGGCGTTATATCATTGACGGTATTATAACTTCTATTTGTTAAATATGTAGCTGTTAACACTGCTTCACCCCATAAATCTTTTGGTAAGTTCATGTCAAATAGTAGAGCACGGGTGCGTTCCATAATTGTTTTGTTCAGGCGTTCAGATTTTCCATTGTGTTGTGGAGTATATGGTATTGTATAATCTATTGTAATACCTTTATTTAAACAGTATTTTTTAAAATTATTTGATGTGTATTCACCACCATTATCACACCTGAATGTTTTCACTTTTAGGTTGAAGTGGTTTTCAGATAAGTTTATGTAATTAATTATTTTTGTGAAAGCTTCGCTTTTAGATCTAATAAGATATATTTTTGCAAAATGTGTATAGTCATCTAAAAATGTGATAAAATATTTATAACCATCATAAGTATCAGAACCAATTGGTCCACAGATGTCGCTGTGAATTATTTCTAACGGCCGTGTAGCTCTACATCTTTCTGTATTAAATGCTTTCCTATGCAACTTAGCACGAATGCAGACCTCACAGGTGTCTATATTTTTATCACAAAATGTCGAATTTATACCTTTTACTATTTTGCCAGTTTTATTTATCGATGTATGTGCCAATGCTCTATGCCAAAAATTTCCATTAATTAAGTTTACTGACTTTGGATAATTATTAAATGAATTTTTAAATGGTGTATCAGTTACGGAAAATCTTACTGACTTTGTACTGGATCTAGTAGTGGATAGCTCTACATAAAACAGTCCATCACAGCGTAGCTCACCAGTCAGCAGACAGGTGCCATCGTCTTTATAAATATGACATTGTTTTCTGAAAAACACAATTTTGCAATTATTATTAGTTATTTTTGATATTGAAATTAAGTTCTTCTTCAGCTTCGGAACTAGTAACACATCATTGAATGTGATGTCATGTGAACTTGAGTTTGATTTGCATATAACTTTTCCCAGAGTATCTATAAGGTGTGTATTACCATCTGCAGTTGATATTCTATAGGCACACTTTTCTTTCATATGCAAGAAAACCTCTGAGTTAATAATATGACTGCTGGCTCCAGAGTCCAGTATGAATTCAATTGTTTCATTATTATCTAATTGTGTCAGATGACTTACCGAAGATTGTGGTTTTTCTAAGCAAAACTTTGAGTAATGTGTATTCATTTTACAATACATACAGTTGAACTGCTGTTTGCATTCTGTATGTTTATGTCCATTTTTAAGACATTTGTAACAAATAATAGATTTGTTTTCTATGTTCCTGTTCCTGCAAAATTTTTCTATGTGACCCTTTCTTCCACAATTGAAACAGCTTTTAACTGTCAAATAAGTGTCAAATTTGTTTTCGCTTTCATTTGTTTTTTCTTTATTTCTGTTCATTTTAATCTTTAATTGTAACCTTCCTGTAAGGTTAGTCAGAGTTTTTTCCGTTACACCTGTAGATTCCCAAGCAGTCCTGAAGTAAGACATTTCTTTTGGCAGAGAACATAATATTTTTGATATGACTTCTATTTCTCCTAAATCCATGCCAGTACATTTAATGGATGAAACAATGTTCATTAGATCTCCAATGTCTTCTAATAGGTCTTGTTTTTCAAATTTGTAATTATAAAATTCTTGTAATAAATGACATCGCTGTGTCACCAAATGTCCCAGAAAAATTTTATCTAAAATAATTAATACATCTTTTGTTGTTTCACAATCAATAATTCTGCTCACATATTTTGAATTCACCGAATTTATTATTATATATTTTGCTTTAGCATCTTTCTGTATATATTCGTCTTTTTGTTTTTGTTTTTCATCTACTTCATTCAATACTGAATGTAGACCTTTTGAGCATAAATATAGATGCAGTTTCTTTTTCCAAATTGTATAATCCGAATCAGTATTTAATTTTGATAATTCGTCAGACATTTTTTTAAATTTTAATCTCCCAAAAAAAAATAGGGTTTCACCGTACCAGTTATGTTATTCCTTCATCTTACAATTCTTCTTCGTCCTGGGCCCATAACCTGTTATAGTCTTCCATTTCTACAGGACGTTATTTACTCTTCAAGGAAACACTGATCTTTAATACTGTATAATATACTTTTAATAACGTATAAACTTATAAAACAATCATGACTGGTCCTTGTAAAAACTCTCAACAAATAATTCTACTCTGCTCACTAAAACCAAACTGATCCCCAATTTTCTCATGACACATGCTCTTGTCAATTAAACATTCTTATTTTAAAATACATTTTCTTTTTATATCAAAGACAATTAAAATTTCTTTCTCTAACAAAATTTACAAAATAAGTTTCGGGTTCGGTTTAGTATTCAGCGGCAGGCGGAGGGAGCGGGGGGCGGGGGGAGGGGAGGGGGAGTGCCCCCTACCCCCCGGTACCACTCCCATATCACGGTAATGCACCGTTCTTGAGAAAAACCCATTTTTGTAACCTAACCTCAAAACTCGTTATAGTCACATAAAAAGTGTATTGCAGAAATTTGGTATCGTTTAGCAGCAGGAAGGAGGTGCCCTCTGTGTCCTGGCACCACTCTCATGTAAAGGCAATGCCTAAATCACTGATTACTACCTATCAAAGTGGCTCGACGGTTGTTTCTTTTATCAAAACCTATAAATGTCCAATGTAGCCCCACTGATAGAATGTATGTGTTACAGTTAAAACCCGTCTCATTTCATATAAAGTTAGTTAGAGTTCGGGACTTGGGGCACCCCGACATGGACAGGTTAGGTTCGAAGGGGATGGCGGGGGGGATGGGGGAAAGACCCCGCCATCCCCTTCGTGTTAGGTTACTTTAAACCTTGAACGCAGAAGTAGGAGCCACTTTCGCGCCCCCCGCTCCTTCCGCCTGCCGCTGAATACTAAACTTTACCCTAAGTTTCTAACCTTAAATCCGATAAAAGGGAAAACGGAACGTGAAAATGGGTGTTGACAACTCAAGCTGTCACAATATTATTGCTTGTAGCCATCTGTGGCCGCTTTTTTGTAGCCATCCGAACTTGGTCGGGTTATGTAGGTTTTCAATGTTTCGTCAGTATTATAATTGTTTTTCTTTAATTACTGAATTTAATGACATGAAATTTTGCATAGTGAATAGTTGAATGAATACACTAATTATTGGTATACATTTTACCATGTAATTCCTTTAGAACGTCGTGATATTTGACTGCTTTGTAAACAGTGATCTATTCATGGTAAATTGTCCTACAACTCTTTAATTACTAACGGAACATCATTGATACTTGGCAACATGTTGCAGACACTTACAAGGTTTGTATAAACGTGAAAATGTAGACCCCAAAGTGCAGACTTTAAGAACTAAGACCTAATAAGCGTATTTTACGTTTATATTTTTATCTTTCAAGCCCTGCGATATTTCTAAATCTGTTTTTTACACAAATATAAACCAATTCAAAACAATGTATGTAAAAATCTACAGCTCTTTATATAAGCGCTTTATATGAAAACTAGCTAATGGCCAAACGTTCGCGTAGCGGAAACTTGAATTTCTCCGAAGTTTATGCATGCACTAATTTTATTCATACATACACAAATACACACTAATTTTACTAATTTCTCCACAATGGCTGTGTGCACAATTTTTTTTACCACACACAAAATTATACGACGTCATACACTAAATATCTGCATAATTAAAATCTTTAAATTCAACAACATTCTGCTGCGCGAACACACACCTGGTTTTTCACTATATTTTCCGAATTATTCCTCGTCGCCACAATTATGTACTTACTTGGTATTTCATACTGGCTTTTAGAGGTTGTTGAGGATTGCTTGAAAACTACTTGTAGGGTACCCTCACTTTTTATAATATTAAATTGACAGCAAACTATTGAGTTGTCCAACACCACAATTTCCTTTTTGTTTTTTTTTTTTTTTTTTTTTCTTTCTCTCTTAGAACAAAATGTCTGAAATGTCTGTGCAGAAAATGGTTCATTATTTGTTTGTTAAAATTTTTAAATCATTTAATCTCTTTGCTGTGTTCTATTCAACAATGATAATTACTGATATAGTCTCCAGCGTTTGATTGTCTACCATAGTACCTACGTGATATTGGCAAAATTGTGGTGTCTCCTTCCACAAATGCCATTAAATAAAAAAATTGAATTGAACACTACAATTTCTAAATGTTTTTTTTTATGTTTTATAAAGAAATATTTAAAAATGTAAACTTATCTATACTTCTATACTAATATTATAAAGAGGTAAAATTTGTAAGTTTGTAAGTTTGTATGTAGGGGGTAATCTCTGGAACTCATAATCCTATTCTAAAATTTTCTTCTCTGGTAGAAAGCTACATTATTCCTGAGTGCTATAGGCTATAAATTGTTTCTATAACATGTATATTAACCGAGCTATCACAACTTTTGTCTAGCAAGTCGGAAAAAAATACCTCATGAAACAGAATTATTTGCGCGCGCTGCCTAAACAGTTGCTTAAAATTAAAAACAATGTATGGCTACCTGGTTCGTCTTAATTATTTCTACAAAAAAGTCCTCAATACCATATCTCTATCTTTCATATTTTGTCTTTTATACTTCTTTTATTGCATTAAAAAAATATTTTTTTCGGCATACTTACGTTTGGTTGATTATTTGAGCAACAAAATATTAATTCTTATGACAATAAATTATTTTAGTATCACAAGAACATCATACAGATAAGATTTGCCATTTACAGTATATCAATTGGTCATACAGTTTCGGAGATAATATATTAAATGCCCCTAGCATAACTTTCATTGTGCAGACGTTTTACCTATTTGCCCATAGATAGCGTTCTGCAATTACGTCATTTTTCTGAATCGCGGTGTTAAGACTTTCCGTGGATTGATGACCCTCTCGAATTATTATGCCCACGTTGTCATTAGTTGGAATTCTAAATATTACATCATCTGCCTAGCCTTTTCCCAACTATGTTGGCCATGTTGGGGTCGGCCGGTCGGCTTCCAGTCTAACCGAATGCAGCTGAATATCAGTATTTTACATGGAGCGACTGCCTATCTGACCTCCACAACCAGTTAATACTGGGTTATACGATACCCCTTGGTAAGACTGGTTGTCATTGTCAGACTTTTGGAACACTGACTACCTGTAACGACTGTCAAAGATCTACAAATGGCAGCCGGGACCAACGGCTTAACGTGCTTTCCGAGGTACGGAGGAAACTCGGTATGTAACGGGTGGTCACTTATCCACAGACCAACCTAGGCAAGCGCGGCTTAACCTAAAGATCGACCCGAGCGGCTGCTATTATTAAGCCACGAGCTCCTCTAAATATTACATGTCAGTTGCTTATTGTTTCGTTCGTATGGTTGTTGTTGTTGATAGATACCTCATAATCGAAAATATCGTAATTTCGTTGTACGTTTGTTTTGTATGTTCGTAGTTTCGTACTTCGTTCTATCGTAATAATCGATCCGAGTTATTCGATATTACGATTGTTTTGTTTTGTAAAGGCGGACGGTGTTCGAGTCGCTCTCCCTTTGTTCATAATTGTCTTCAAGTCTGTGCGTAGTTTGTTGAGAGCATGCCTAAAAGGAAATCTCAACTGTCCCGGCAGACATCACAGACAAGAGCCGCTCGAGTACGCCGTACGAAAGAATCTGCCCCTGAAAATGAGCAGCGCCTCTCGAGAAATAGAGAATATAATTATTTCGCAAGCACGCGCTAGAGAATCTAGCTCCGAGCGCTCACAGCGCCTCGCTAGCCAAAATGTGAGGACGTCGCGGGCCCGTGGCAATTATATGTTGGTCTATCAAGAGTGGTCTCATCCGAAAAGCAGATTATTCTGTTACCGGAAAATAAAACAACCTCAAACATTGTATATAGAGAGGCTTCAAATTAAATAGATACCTAACTTAAATAAATAAAATAAGTAAAAGGCGACTAAGGGTTAAGTTACCTTGAGCAGAAAAGAGAACTTCGGTAATCTTTGAAGTTACTGATCTGATTCCAAAAAATATTTTACTAATAAAATTAAATACAGTAATATCAATCGAGTGTAATCTTATGTTAAAACAAAAAAAAATCCGCGGACGAAGTCGCGGGCAGAAGCTAGTTAAATATATTATATTAAAAAATATTCGACTTTTTGTTCCTTCCATACAAAACGCCAATTTCATATGTAAGGACCTAATATTATAAAAGCGAAAGTGAGTTTGTTTGTTTGCTACCTCTTCACGCTTTAATGGCTAAACCGATTTTGATGAATTTTGGTACAGAGATAGTTGGGAATCAGGAGATAGACATAGGCATTTTTTTTAAAAGAGTGGGATATGAGGGAGAAAGGGGGATAAAACGGGAAAACTTAGCGTTGCTATTACAAATCAATAAGGCGCTACCGAATTTAACGCGAGCGAAGCCGCGGGCAAAAGCTAGTATGTAAATAAATCAATAAAGGAATAATAATATAAGAGTTACAATCAGTGCCCTTACATAACAAATTAGTAGTTCAGCCAAAAAAACAAATTATAATGGAAAAAGAATGTCCAAATATTTAAAAAATTAGTGCCAAAAGTATTCCGTAAAATAGATTTACTATGACAAACCAGTTATTTATGTAAAGGTATTTTAAGATCACAACTGAAGAGTTTGCGACAGGTTGCTTGGACATTATGCCTGCAGCTTCACTAGCATTTCATTGTTGAGAAGCAAATTCTGTGAAACGGTGTAGTTGTGTGGGTAGCAATGTTTGTTTGTTTAACTATATAACAACTAGCTTTTTCCCCCCGGCTTCGCTCGATTTAAATTCGGGGTAACACAGTTCCCCTTTCTTGTTTTGTAGGTACATGCTACCTGTAGTTTTTGCTCTAGAGCCTTATTTATTTTAATAGCAAAGCTAACTTTTCCCTTTTCTACCCTATTTCTGCCTCATATCTCAATCTTTTTTTTAAATAGCCTATTTCCGCCTTCACCCTGAAGACGGAACTATTTCTGTACCAAAATTCATCAAAATCAGTTTTGCCATTTAGGCGTGAAGACGTAACAAACAAACTAACTTTCGCTTTTATAATATTAGTAAGGATTAGTTATGTAATATAAGGTTAGTATGTACTTATAAGAAACAAGCACATCTCGCCATCAAAGTTAAGTTTGGCAAGTAAATATCATATGAAAAACACAAAAACTGTTTGAGAAATTAAATATAAAAAAATATGCCTGTAGAAAACTTTCTGCTTAGTGCTTTCCAATAAACAACCAAGAGAACCAAGAGGAGCTCGTGGCTAAATAATAGCAGCCGCTCGGGTCGATCTTTAGGTTAAGCCGCGCTTGCCTAGGTTGGTCTGTGGATAGGTGACCACCCGTTACATACCGAGTTTCCTTCGTGCCTCGGAAAGCACGTTAAAGGTCTCTGCACACAGCCGGCGTGGCGTGGCGGGGCGCGGCGTGGCGGGGCGGCGACGCTGCGCTGGCGCGGCGGCATCGGTCACACTGCGGGCGCGATCACGTCCCGTCCCGCCGCGCCCATTCATTTTTAAGAACAGTGTTTTTATACTGCCTATATGGCCCAAATCGTACAAACATACGTGAGCAGTTGAGCACGAACACATTCGACTAATTTTTCGACATCCATTTTTGTAAAACGATACAAAATCACATTCACGCTCCGTACCGTCCGACGCGACGTGCTCACGCCCCGCCGGCACGGCAGTGTGACTACTACATACGTAAACCAAACAACACAAAGCGTCGCGTCCCGCCGCGCCCGTCCCCGCCGCTTCTGACTTGTATTCCCGCTCGGCGCGGCGGCGGCGTGGCGCGACGTTTACCGTCGCGTCGAGCGGGACGGCTCTGTGTGGCGTCGTCCGTAATATCTAGTACATTACAACTGCTCAGTGTCGCGTCGCCGTCCCGTCCCGCCGCGCCGCGCCCGCTGTGTGCAGAGACCTTTAGCCGGTGGTCCCGGCTGTCATTTGTAGATCTTTGACAGTCGGTACAGGTACATAGTCACTGTTCCGAAAGTCTGACAACCAGTCTTACCAAGGGGTATTGTATTACCCAGTATTAACTGGGTTGTGGAGGTCAGATAGTCGCTCCATGTAAAATTCTGATATTCAGCTGCATCCGGTTAGACTGGAAGCCGACCCCAACAGAGTTGGGAAAAGGCTAGGCAGATGATGCTTTTTAATAAACAAATAAGTGTAAGACAAGTTTTGTTGCAGTTTGTGACTGAAGACAAGAGGCCAGTTCTTGTTTGTTTGTTCTGCTGTGCTAAACTGAAGCAATGTGTATGGTTGCTGCAGAAATGCTTGGAAGCCGAAGAGCTATTTACTCGGATGCTGAATGAGGATTATGAGGTGAGGAATTCTTCAACTGACATATATAATTTTACCTTCCGATTTTAATAAAATATGTTTTCGATATCTCTTTTTTTTTGTCTGGATTTCATGCTAATCGCGCTATGGTGAGTTGAATGTTGATGTGTATGTTTTTGTCAACTGTAAGGGCACCTACGCACTATGCGGCTAGCCGGAATGCAATCAATCAAAAATTTGTATGTAAAAGTTGTTTTTATTGACTCTGCGATGCGGCTGCCGGCCGACTGCTCCGGTCGTTCTGAGCGGTGCGGCCCGACTGACGGCCAACCGGACGGTTGCCATACGCACTAAGCTGAAGGATGATCCCAGTACCTTTTTTGGGTCCGGTTGGGGTTACGGGTATCCGCCTCACGGTTATCCGCAAGTGCAACCACGACCTGCGGTTAGCCGGACGACTGACCGCATTCCGGCTAGCCGCATAGTACTTTTGACGACACGGTTGGCGCAGTGGGTGAGCGATCGACTGCTGCGCTGCGTGTTGCGAGTTCGATCCCCGCACGGAACAATTATTTGTATGGCTCACAGATAGTTGTTCCGGGTCTGGCTGTTGTGTATGTGAGATTGAATGTTTGTAAACGCACCCACGATACAGGAGAAATTCCTTGTGTGGGGCAACGTTTTTAAAAAAAATAAAATAGTGCGTTGGTGCCCAGAGCGAGGCCATACGATGCATCGGATGGCACTGCAATTGTACGGTATAGCTCGAATTAGCTATACCGTACCATTGACGGGCCTGTTACAGTTGGTCTAGTGGTTAGTGGCCCTGACTGCTGAGCCGGAGGTCGTGGGTTCGATTCCTACCCAGGACAAACTTTGTGTGACGAGCATGATTGTTTGTTCTGTGTCTGGGTGTGATTTATCTATAATATGTATGTATTTATAAATTATATAAGTATGTACCTATATCAGTTGTCTGGTTACCATAACACAAGCTCTGCTTAGCTTGGGATCATATAGCCGTGTGTGAGTTGTCCCAAGATAAGATATATAAGATAAGATATAAGATAAGACTGTACCGTAGTGCAACGCTGTTACGCACTGCAGCTTATCAACCCTGTCCAGTCCCTAAATAATACCACTCAGATCCAGCCTGTCCCTTTGCTGTCCTTCCCCAGCGACACCGTAAGTAAAGGCTCGTACCCCACAGGGGGTGCCCTTAGCGTGTAGTCGCTTAGTTTTTTTTATGCTCTAGCTGGAGGTCTTAATTTTTAAGGCATCCACAGGAATCGCTCGGTTAAGCAGACGACGACCTCCTAGGTTGAACTGCGAGATGCCATTTATATAAAAACCGGCCAAGAGCGTGTCGGGCCACGCTCAGTGTAGGGTTCCGTAGTTTCCCGTCCGTCACAATAAGTGTTCCCACTTATGAGTTTAAAGGTGGAGGAGCGTGCAATGTTGCACGTTCCGCGGTAGGCGCTCCAACAGTTTTTGTACAAAAAAAGACAAAAAGTTGTACAAAATACAACTTTTTGTCTTTTTTGTACAAAAACTGTTGTGTCAATCAAGTTCAAAATGATTTTCCTAGAAAGTCCTTATAAAGTTCTACTTTTCAGATTTTTTTCATATTTTTTAAACTTATGGTTCAAAAGTTAGAGGGGGGGGGACACATTGTTTTTTACTTTTGGAGCGATTATTTCCGAAATTATTGACATTATCAAAAAATCATTTTAGTAAACCCCTATTCATTTTTAAATACCTTTCCAACAATATATCACACGTTAGGGTTGAAATTAAAAAAAAAATCACTTCCCACTTTACATATAGGGTGGCTACCCTAAAAAAACATTTTTTTCCAATTTTTATTTTACCACTTTGTCGGCGTGATTGATATACATATTGGTACCAAATTTCAGCTTTCTAGTGCTAACGGTCACAGAGATTAAGCGAGGACGGACGGACGGACAGACAGACATGGCGAAACTATAAAGGTTCCTAGTTGACTACGGAACCCTAAAAAAGGAGGTTCATTACCTAATACCAAACTTTTTTTTACAGCCTAACTCTTTATTAAGCCCAGATTTTTCCAGCAGGCTTATTAGAAGTCCAATAGAATGCTTAAGTATAGTCAATACATTTCAAACATTAAGCATTTCTATCAAAGAAGAATTACCAGGTGATTGCGAGGGACTGGATGATATTAAGGATAATCAAAGTGATGGTATGTATTTATGAACAGACTAGCTTTTGCCCGCGGCTAAGCTCGCGTTTAATTCGTGGTAACACAGTTCCCCTTTCCCGATTTGCGGGTACCTGCTACCTGTAGTTTTTGCCCTTGCGCCATATTAACATTAACGGACTATGCGCTATGAAAATCCCCCAGGCTAAAATTTTTACATATGCGGACGACACCGCAATCGTATTTTACGGGAAAACTTGGGATGATGTTCAGTTCTCCGCTGAAACCGGGATCAAAGCTGTTGCGAACTGGCTGCAACATAATCTCCTGACGCTAAATGTAGACAAAACAAAGGCAATAAACTTTGCTATCTCAAAACGCACGTCAGCCGGCAGCGTTGTTTCTCTGCAACTACACTCTTGCCCTGCCCGCTCTAGCCCAGGAAATTGTACTTGCCTATATATCGACCAAACAGATACGATTAAATATCTCGGAGTCTTTGTGGATAACCGTTTATCATGGTCCACACATCTGGCTGCTTTAAGGGGTAGGGTTAGAAAGATGCTCCGGATCTTTAAGCAATTGGGTAAGATTGCAGATGACTCAGTCCTAAAGATGATTTACTACTCTTTGTGTCAATCAGTCCTTAACTACTGTATAGTAGCATGGGGCGCGGCTGGTAAAACCTCATTGATTGGGGTAGAAAGAGCACAGCGAGCTCTGCTTAAAGTTGCCTACAGACGACCGTTCCGGTACCCAACTGATCGACTATACACTGACGTGGGAGTACTTAGGGTCAGACAGCTTTACATCCTGTCTGTCACTCTGAGATTCCACCAATCCTCCTTGAGTACTTGCTCTCTGTCAAGTCGAAGGGTACATTGGAAAAAGGTTCGATCCAGTAAAACAATCGGCAGAAAGTGCTTCAGTTATATGGGTCCACACATTTACGCGAAACTGAACGACCAACATAAAATTCTACACCTAACACGTACTAAATGTAAAGCTACGTTAATTGAATGGCTTCTAACACTGGATTATGATTCGACTGAGAGCTTGTTATCCTAAGAAATCATGGAACTCACATAATTTTCATATATAAATAACATAACTATACATACATATTTAAATAACATAATTTTACATATACATAAATAACTACACATATATAAATAATATCGCATACACACATAAACATATATCGCAAACTCCACCCACACACAAGCCCACTCAAAACACAATCAAAAAAAAAAAAAAAAACAAAACAAAATTGGGTAATTGTTTGATTTTGTTACTTTAATTTTTTATTTTATATTCCTAGTTCTAAGACACACATTACTTAAAATTGTAAACGGAGCGAAGGAGCCTGGAACTCACGACACAGGGAATCCTAGTGTGAGTTTCAGGATTCATTGTAAAAACTGTATTTTCTTGGAACAATAAATTATTCTTATTCTTATTCTTATTCTTATATTTATTGTAATAGCAAAGCTAAGTTTTCCATTTTCTCCCTGATTAGTCATTTAAAAAAAAAAAAAACTGCCATAGTCCGTCTCTAGAGTCAAAACAAACAAACTCACTTTCGCTTTTATAATATTAGTAAGGATTGCTTCGGTAGTATAATGAATAAGTTATCCTTATTAATATTATAAAAGCGAAAGTGAGTTTGTTTGTTTGTTACCTCTTCACGCTTTAATGGCTAAACCGATTTTGATGAATTTTGGTACAGAGATAGTTTGGAACCAGGAGACGGACATAGGCTGTTTTTTTTAAAGTGTGATGTGACGGAGAAAGAGGGAAGAAAAGCGTTAGCTTAGCGTTGCTATTACAAATCAATAAGGCGCAAGGGGAACTGTGTTACCCCGAATTTAACGCGAGCGAAGCCGCGGGCAAAAGCTAGTCTTTTATAATACATATTTTTCTTCTAATGTGTTGGATATATCTTTTAGTAGCAACGGAAAATGTATACTCGATAAGAATTTGTATGAGATAACATTTTTTCCGCAAAAAAATTGTCGTCTTCCAAACAAAACAAAAAAGAAAAAAAACATTTTTTTGCTATTACAATAACAGGGAATCCTTACTTATATTATAAAAGCTAAAGTGAGTTTGTTTGTTTGTTTTGACTCTGGAGACGGACATTGGCAGTTTTTTTTAAAATGAGTAATGGGATTTGAGGGAGAAAGAGGGAAGAAAAGGGAAAACTTAGCGTTGCTATTACAAATCAATAAGGCGCAAGGGGAACTGTGTTACCCCGAATTTAACGCGAGCGAAGCCGCGGGCAAAAGCTAGTCCTTACTAATATTATAAAAGCTAAAGTGAGTTTGTTTGTTTGTTACCTCTTCACGCTTTAATGGCTACACCGATTTTGATGAATTTTGGTACAGAGATAGTTGGGAACCAGGAGACGGACATACGCTAATTTTAATTTTTTTTTAAGAAAAAGTGGGATTTGAGGGAGAAACAGGGAAGAAAAGGGAAAACTTAGCGTTGGTATTACAAATCAATAAGGCGCAAGGGGAACAGGGGAACTGTGTTACCTCGAATTTAACGCGAGTGAAGCCGCGGGCAAAAGCTAGTCACTTATAATTCAAAAGAAAATCTTATTATGTACTGAAACAAAACAATCTCAATAAAAACAATGTTTTTTCTAACTTATAGAAATAGAACCAGATAATGAAGACAACAACTATCTAGATGTACAAAAAATACTTCCAGATCATTCTGAATCAGATTCGGAAGGTTCAGAAGATATACCTTTAAAAGGGTTCAAAACTGAAGCGGAAGAAGCAATAGTAGAATCTAAAAAGAAGGAAAGAGCCGTGGAGATTAATAGTAAGTATTAGTATTTCCTCGTCTCAAGTATTATCATGAGCCGTGTCGACGGCGCGTTAGTGTTCCACGCGCGCCTCAAAGAGATGTCAGCAAAGCAGAGGAGCCTGCCAGAGCCTCTGCCTGCCGGGGTTGCGGGTTGTTCGAAAGAGATACCGCGGCCCCGGAACGTAAAGGGCAATAGAAGGAACATGGGTGGGTTTTAGTCAGTACAAATCTGACACTCCCCCCGCTCCACCCAGACCGGGTGCAGTTATTTGATGAATTCCAATTGGCAAAAAAGTAGTATTGCTATGAAGTAAACGAAAAAGTTAAATTTGTTTCTTCACAACATGAGCATCATCTACCTAGCCTTTTCTCAACTATGTTCGGATCAGTTTCCAGTCTAACCGGATGCAGCTGAGTATCAGTATTTTACATGGAGTGACTGCCTATCTGACCTCCACTACCCAGTTAGTACTGGGTAATACGATACCCCTTGGTAAGACTGTTTGTCAGACTTTCGGGATACTGACTACCTTTAACGACTATCAAAGATCTACAAATGACAGCGGGGACTAACAGCTTAACGTGCTTTCCGAGGCACGGTATGTAACGGGTGGTCACCCATCCACAGAACAATCTAGGCAAGCGCGGCTTAACGTAAAGATCGACCTGAGCGGCTGCTATTATTTAGCCACGAGTTCCTCTCTTTCTTCACAACTTGAGCGCGTTGGGTTTAAAAATTGAAATAAGTCGCCCGACTTTTAGGATACTGGAAGTGTCGGCGGCTCAAGGGATCTCGTGTCTTGCCCCTTTTCTTTGCGGACGAGAAATCATCAAATAACTTCCCCCGCTCTGGGCGGAGTGGGGTGGAGTGTCAGACTTGTACTGACTAAAACCAACTCATGTAGGAACATGAGTACGCGGCCCTCTGCGTTGCTAACATCTCTTTGAAGCGCGTATGGAACAAGTGTATCAAACCCTTAATCCAGCTGCCTAACGAAAGCCACCTTAGGTATTGGTCGAGGCAATTAAGCTATTGGCAGATATGACTACGTGAGAAATTTCATTGAAATCTGTTCATTAGTTTAAGCGTGTAAGCGTAACAGACATCCATACACACTAGCAAAATTTTGAACGCATAATGGACCGCACGGTTGGCGCAGTGGCTGAGCGATCGACTGCTGCGCTGCTTGTCGCGGGTTCGATTCCCGCACGGAAAAAATATTTGAATGACCTGCAGATAGTTGTTTCGGGTCTGGCCGTTTGTGTATGTGACTTTATATGTTTGTAAACGCACCCACGATACAGGAGAAATTCCAAGTGTGGGGCAACGTTTATAAAAAAACGTTACGTAGGAAGTACGATTAATCAAACTGCTATTATTTCAATTCGTCTGGATGTCAATCTTCTTTAAACATTGTACTTACCCGATTTATATCCCCAGGTGCCCCCGCCACAACAACAATAAAACTAGAAGAAACAACTACAGCGGCGCCTATGAAAAATGAACAATCACATTTGAAAATATTTCGGACAACTCGAAATCGTACCCTCAAACCTGGCACTTGTTACACAGAGCCTAACGACTGTGATCAGCTGAATTTAAATCGAGTGAAGACATTAAAACCACGTAGTCGTACACGATTTGGTGACGAACCTAACAAGTGTAGGCAGAAGAGTCAGTTAGCAAAACTTATTCAAATAAATACTGGTGAAAAGCCTTATAAGTGTGATATCTGCCAGCATAGTTTCAGTCGGAAGGGTCTTTTAATTAAACATATTCGGATTCACACTGGTGAAAAACCATACACATGTAAGGTGTGTCATCGCAGTTTTAGTGAATCGGGCTCCTTAACAAAACATATTCGAATACACTCTGGTGAAAAACCTTATAAGTGCAATTTTTGTCGGCGTAGTTTTATCGAAAGTGGAGGTTTAAAAAGTCATATTCGAACTCACACTGGTGAAAAACCTTACGTGTGTGATGTATGTCAGCGCAGCTTTACTGAAGCGGGTTCTTTAAGAAAACATAGCCGAATACACACTGGTGAAAAACCTCACATTTGTGAAGTATGTCAACGTAGTTTTGGTGAAAAGAGTTCTTTAAAGAAACATTTTCGAGTTCACACTGGGGAAAAACCGTACAAGTGTGATGTATGTCAACGTAGTTTTAGTCAAAAGAGCGAATTAACTAGACATTTTCGAATACACACTGGTGAAAAACCGTATAAGTGTGTTTTATGTCAGAATAGTTTTATAACAAAGAGTTCTCTAACAAAACATATACGAAAACATACTGGTGAAAAACCTTACAAGTGTGATGTTTGTCAACGTAGTTTTAGTCAGAGGTGTAGTTTAAATAATCATGTGTGTTACACAGGTGAAAAACCTTGAGGAGTGTGATGTATATCAACGTTGTTATTGAAAAGTGTGGCTAAAATTCTCACTGGTGGAAAACCATACAAGTGTGATGGATGTCAACATAGCTTCAAATACACATTCGAATACATTGTGTGAAAGAGTCTTACTTAATTTTAATTCGAGTTAAAATAATTATTAAACATTTCAAGTTTGGTGCATGAGATAAATGCGAATTTGCTCACTGTGAGAATAAAGTAACTTTTTAACTTTTGCAATCTAGAGAGCCGCTCATTCTTTTCAGGACTTTTCGCTATTTCTTATATTTTTGGATATCTATCTACCCCCACTAAAAAAATGGACCTGTGTACGATTGTGGCTTAATAATAATAGCTGCTCGGGTTGATCTTAAGGTTAAGTCGCGCTTGCCTAGGTTGATCTGTAGATGGGTTACATACCGAGCTACCTTCGTGCCTCAGAAAGCACGTTAAGCTTTTGGTCCCGGCTGTCATTTGTAGATCTTTGACAGTCGTTAGTGATAGTGTCCCGAATGTCCCAGTACTAACTGGCTTGTCAGATAGACAGTGGCTTCTTGTAATGCTGGTATTCTTATCTTCCTAATTATACTCGACGGTGTAAGAAATTTCATATTCTTCCTTTACATGAGCGAAGAAAAATTGCAGATCTTGCTTTCCTTTATAATGTAATGAACGGTTCTATTGACGTCCCTGAGCTGGTGGCCATGATTGGACTTCGTGTACCTTCTGTGTTTCTTAGGAGACCTCGTCTCCTTCATGTACCTATTGTTAAAACTGTCTACAGGAATAACTCTTATATTTTAAGAGTATGTCGAATATTTAATATCGTTTGCCGTGATGTTGACCTAGATTTATTTACAAATAGTGTCCAAGAATTGAAAAAAATGTTGAATAACTTTTTCTTTCAAGATTAACTTTATTCTGAAACTAGCTTTTGCCCGCGGCTTCGCTCGCGTTAAATTCCCCTTCCTGATATGCAAGTACCTGTTACGCACGTAACACGTGCTACTGTGTTAACGTGTTACGCACAGGTGGATATAAGACCGCGTTGTTAAGAAAAAGTATCTTTGGTATGGCGCCGACTATTTTTAACCACATTCCTAATTGTATAAAAGAACAACCAGTAACAACCTTCAAAAAAAACTAACTGCACTCCTATTAACCAAATGTTACTACTCCGTATCGGACTTTCTGTCTGATAAATTTTAGTTGTATAGATTTCTGTGTTTTATTATAATATTCAATTTCCTGCCTACCCTCTTAGTCTATTGGCGTGATTATTGCAAGTGATGCTGAGTCAAATAAAAAAAGTCCCATTAAAATCGGCCCAGTAGTTTCCGAGATTCAATTTTCTGCCTACCCCCTTAGTCTATTGGCGTGATTATTTCTATCCTTCTTTACTTTCCAAGTAATGTTGAGTCAAATAAAAAAAAGTCCCATTAAAATCGGTTTAGTAGATTCTGAGATTCAATTTCCTGCCTGCCCCCTAAGTTCATCGGCGTGATTATTTATATCCCAGTTTACTCTCCAGGTGATACTGAGTCAAATAAAAAAAGTCCCGTCAAAATCGGTCCAGTAGATTCTGAGATTAGCCCGGACAAACAGACAGACAGACAGACAAAAATTTTAAAAATTGTTGTTTTGGCTTCTATTACGGTAATTAAGACCCCCTGTAACAATTTTTCATAAAAATCTTCAATGTACAGAAATCGATCTTTTACAGTCTTATTATATGTAATGTATAGATGTGTTTTTGTTTGTTTTCTATTCTGTTTTGATATTATTTAGATGTTTAACTATCACGCTGGTTATGCCTTTTGTTAATTTTATACATATATTTTATAAGTGGAAACTTGTAATTGGCCTTCGTTTTCATACTGTATCTGACTATTGAACTGTTTAGCTGTAAGTTTTCTTAAAAGTAATAAAATAAAATAAAATAAAATAGTGGTGGTGGATCGATCAGAGCGGCGCGCAATGATTGTTGACATAACAGTCCCGCATGATGAGAACCTCGTGAGAGCCGAGAAAGATAAGCAAATGAAGTATATTGACTTGACTCGCGAGGTTGTCGACATGTGGGATGTGGACTCAGCGATCATTGTGCCGGTAGTCGTATCTGCCAATGGCTTAATTGCCAAGAGCCTCGACCAATACCTGAGGAGGCTCTCGTTAGGCAGCTGGATCAAGGGCTTGATACAGTGCGCGGTACTCCTGGACACGGCTCGTATTGTTAGGAGGTTCCTTTCTCTGGAGCCCTGACTGCCGGTAGCTTGGACCCTGTTCCCGATACCGGTGGGCTACTATTTTTTTTTTTTTTTTTTTTTGTTTTTGATAAAAAAAAATATGTAAAAATATAAAAAATATGTAAGTAAATAAATAAATGACAAAAAAGATATAAAATTTTTCTTTATTATTTAAAAAAGATTTTATTTAAATAATAAAGGTTTTATTAACGTAAAAATATGACAACACAGTAAAAATATACAACCATTAATCATTAAGGCATTGAATCAATTATATTAATAAATATTTCAAATAAACTATTTTATACTAGTAGATTCTTCTCGTAGTGACTGAATAGGCCTATGTCCGAACTATAGGGTCCCAACTATCTCTGTACCAAAATTCATCAAAATTGGTTTAGCTATTAAGGCGTGAAGACGTAACAAACAAACAAACTCACTTTCGCTTTTATAATATAAGTAAGGAAACAAAACAGTACGGTTTTACAGATCCGAAGAGGCTGATCAGTTTTTTGCATAATAACACATTTTTAGAGATTACTTGTTTGTGACGCAAAACGATACACAAAGGCATCTGTTGGCAAATGAACTAGTTTCATAAAACGTCTATGATTATAAGATCAGTATAGCTTGACATAGGGGTAATCCTAGCTTTGGCAGCTCTAGTATACCTCTATGCCTTTTTTTTTCGGTTGGGAAATCATCAAATGACTTCCCCCGCTCTGGGCGGAGCGGGGGGGCATGTCAGACTTGTACTGACTAAAACCCACCCATGTTCCTTCTATTGCCCTTTACGTTATTTCTTTCGAACAACCTGCAACCCCGGCAGGCGGAGGCTCTGGCAAGCCCCTCTGCTTTGCTGACATCTCTTTGAGGCGCGCGTGAAACACGAACGCGCCGTCGACACGGCCTCTCATCAATCGTCGGACGGACGGTGAGCTACCCATTGCTCACCGTCCACAGGCCCGTATCTACGGTGGCCGGGAGTCATCTCGCGGCGCCCGGCGCCCGGGGCGTCTCCCGCGGCGGCTGGGTTGGTTCGAGGTTCTTTCCCTCAAACGCCCGGCCACTTCCTTTGCTAGCATTACTGCTTCGCAGAAGGTGGTGACCGCTTCCCATTCCCTCTCGCTCCGGACCATGGCCTGAACCAGGGCCGGACGCGAGAGATCGCCGCCGCCGATCGCCTCCACGAGGGCACGGCGGTGCTCCGCCCAAGCTGAGCAGACCGCCACTGTGCTCCACCGTGTCCTCCGGGCGATCGTCACAATGGTGACACCCGGGCGTTTCCTCCCGCCCGATTATGTGCAGGAACCTCCCGAAACTTCCGTGTCCGGTGAGGTCCTGCGTCAGGCGGTAGGTGAGGACGCCATGACGCCTCTCCAGCCACTCCTCAAAGAGGGGACTTACCGCCACTATTGTGGCGTGCCCTGCACGGGGTTGCGACAGTTGCTCTCTCCATACCACCATGAGATCGCACCGGAGGTCTGTCCGCTGAGCAACAATTTGCCGCGGCAGCGGAGTTTCCCCCCGATGTAGTGCCTCCGCGCGCCACTCAAACAGGCGCGCGAGCACTGTCGCCTCCAGATCCCACGGTGGCAATCCGACAAGGAGGCTCGCTGCCTCGCCGGAGATCGTGCGGTAGCCCCGGATCAGCCTAATGGCTACCACCTTATAGGGCGCGTTCAGGTAGTGGGCGGCGCGCCGCCCTAAAGAACGCGCCCATACCGGGGCCCCGTAAAGGGCCATGGACCGCACGACTCCGGCATAGAGCCTACGGCAGGAGGCGTTTGGCCCCCTCAGATTGGGCCGGAGCCGCTTGAAAGCAGCCCCCGTCCGCTCGAGTTTGGGAGCCAAACGTCGGAAGTGCTCTACGAAATTCCACCGGCTGTCGAGGACAATTCCCAGGTACTTCATCGTCGACCCGACGCCGATACCTCTATGCCTTAGATCGCCTCTAGGGTCCCAACTATCTCTGTACCAAAATTCATCAAAATCGTCATATATGCGTGAAGACGTAACAAACAAACAAACAAACTCACTTTCGCTTTTATAATATTAGTAAGGACTACCGATTCGTCCTTGGTTCCCACGGGTGCAAAGTAGAAGCTAATATTATATGTATAGGTATAAACTTTCCCCTTGAAACATTCCAGCTATTGCTGAAAACTGCATTGTAATCCGTTGAGGAGTTTAATTTGATACTATGGAAAGATAACGAATTAAAAAATACTACTTATATGTTAAAACACTACAATAGTAATAATTTAAATCACTTATAGAATAAGAGGGTTCTCCGTCGACTACAGTAGCATTCAATAAAAAATAAATATTTTTTTATGTTGTTATTTTAATGTTCTGTTTACTTGTCTTTGTTGTTATTGTTTCAATATTATTTATGAATTGTTTATTTCAGGCATTACCCATATTTTATCTTTCAAAAACATTATATTGCATATGTGAAAGTGACTATGTCCCAAAATCCATTTCTAAAAGACTTGTAGGATTTAAACTTAACTTATTTATTTATTGACGTTTGTGGAAAGAGACACCACAATTAATGCATTATAACACTGATAAACTGAAGATATTAGCTTTATTTAACTTAAAATTGTACGTAATTAAGACATTGATAAATTGAGAGAGAAAACAAATGACAACACTTTCGTCAGTCAATATCATAGACAAATATATGGATGTATTAAGTAACCAAGAAGAACTCCACAAAAAAAAAACAAAACTGTCACTGTCAAAGTCATTCGATTCGAGACATTCGAGTCATCGAGTCGGGGGTCAGAAATTCTTTATTTACCTACGGAATATCTAATTTTTAATATACTTTATTTTCGATTCCTAATCATACGTTCATTTTATTAAGTTACTTTATATTTAGCAAATTAATTAAGCTATAAATATCTTATAATTTTCGAGTCAAAGAGATGGAAAAACTACAGATGTGTAGGATATGTTTAGCGGAGAATGTTCGAATGAATGTAGTTGTTAACAAGACCTTGCAGGAACTATATGAGAAGCTGACTGATGTTCCAGTAAGTTGATCCTGTGGTAAAATAGAAATCACAATAGCGACTTAATACTATGTGACAAAACCTGGTTATAAGTCGCCAATCTGCTTTGCTTAGCAGCAGTAAACAATGCTTATACCTCCTACATAGAAACAAGATATTGTACGACAAATTTTGTTGCAGTTTCTAACTAAGGACAAGAGGCCAGTTCTTGTTTGTTTCTTCTGCTGCGCTAAACTAAAGCAATGTGTATGGTTGCTGCAGAAATGTTTGGAAGCCGAAGAGCTATATACTCGGATGCTGAATGAGGATTATGAGGTGAGTTTCTTTTGCCAGGGTGCTGTATCGTCAGCATCCGCACATTGAACTTCGGTCTAGTTAGCAATTACTGCTACCCTGGTAAAAGTAGGTTTGCTATATTGTCACATACACTAGTATGTTAGTAGTACAGTTGGCACCGAAGACTCACAACATTTTTAAGTGACATTTAAATACTTACTAAAAAAATACAAAAACATTTATATTATCTTAAGCATTGTTTCATACATAAATTGAGTCAGCCCCAGTAAGTTAGTAATAAAAAAAAAATAATACTTGTGTCGGAGCTGTCTCACTCTTCCCTTATGTGGTATCTTAATTAACAATGAAAAAGAAGAAGACAATGTAAAAAAGAAAAGAAATAATATAAAGTAAAAAAATAAAATAAAAACATTAGCAACTTTCGATGTGTTAGGTTAGTGTAGGTATTACATGTATAATGCGTGCATGTGTGTTTGTGTATATGTGTGAGTGTGTGCATGTATGTGTGTGATGTGTGTGTGTGTGTGCGTGTATGTTGAACTTAAGTTGTTTATCTTTTGTTGTATTAAAGGCCTTACAGATGCATTGCCCCTATTTAAGTATCGTCACTTGTGGAGGCTCATTACCTAATACCATAATTTTAATTTTACAGCCTAACTCTTCAATAAACCCAAAGTTCTACAGTGGGTTCATTAGAAGTCCCATAGAATGCATAAGTATAGTTGAAAAATGTCAAACAGAAAGCATTTCTATCAAAAAGGAATTACCGGATGATTGCGAGAGACTGGACTCGATTGCGCAAAGTCCAAGTGAAGGTACGTATTATAAACCAATCATTGATAAATCATATCATTTAAAATAAGATAAAATTTTATAAATAAATTGTATGTTGATTAATATTTATTACATGGCACATAAGATAAAGGAATTATTTTGTTTTTATTATTTTAAACATCAATATTGCCATAGAAAGTAATAATTTGTAGCAAATATCATTTTGAGAGCTATTTAAAGACTACATTGAAAGAATTAACTTAAGTTAGTACTTAACAACAACATTGTTGTTTCTTGCCGGTTCTTCTCCATACGAAACAACCAACCTGAACCGTGCACCTTTTCACGACGTTTTATAAGTGCCCATGTAGGCCTATGTGAAATAAAATATTTTTATTTGATTTGAATCTCCAATAATTTAAGAGATAACTATTGTTGAAGCATTTTGATATGTATTAAGCTATGCATACAGTCCACATTCATTTAAATAAGTAGGAAGCTAGCCGCCGACCATATTTAATATGATGTACAGATATAAATGATAAAGACAGATGCTCGTTTAACTGGTACACCTACTCGCGAAAGGAAATCAAACCGTAACCTACACAACAACTATAAAATAATTTACCTTGTGAAAAATGAAATTGTATAATATCAGGTGCTTCTAAACTTTTTTTTTTCGGGTGGGAAATCATCCAATGACTTCCCCCGCTCTGGGTGGAGCGGGGGGGCATGTCAGACTTGTACTGACTAAAACCCACCCATGTTTCTTCTATTGCCCTTTACGTTCCGGGGCCGCGGTATCTCTTTCGAACAACCTGCAACCCCGGCAGGCGGAGGCTCTGGCAAGCCCCTCTGCTTTGCTGGCGCCTCTTTTTCTCTTTGAGGCGCGCGTGAAACACGAACGCGCCGTCGACACGGCCTGTCGTCAATCGACGGACGGACGGTGAGCTACCCATTGCTCAGGTGCTTCTAACCTGACAGACAGATGTGTTGCTGGGGAGTTTGTTCCGCCATTTCTTCTTCCAGCCAAAATGAAGGTTGCTAGAAAGTGACGAGGCGGGCGTTTTGGGGGACTGTCTTTTGTAATGTGACGTTTAAAAAGTGCTGATTATCAGCCTAATTTGAATAAAAAACTTTTGATTTTGATAAATAGTTTTTTAACTTACAGATCCAAAACGAGAAAATGTAGACAACAGTTACTTAGATGTAAAAGAAATACTTCCAGATTATTTTGAATCAGATTCAAAACATGATGTACCTTTGATGGAGTTTAAAACTGCAGTGGAAGAAGCAGTAGAGGAATCTAAGAAGAAACAAAGAGCCGTGGAGATCAATAGTAAGTATTAGTTGCTAAGTCAGTATGTACGTAAATATGCAGTGTCTACCTGATAGGAAGCAGGGGCCTCCCTAAGCGGCACATTTAATGAGCCATACGTCTGGCGCACGCTGAGCAGTCTTCTTGTCCCCACGCTGGGCAGTAATCGAGTCCACATGGTGGGAAGTCTCCTGCACATAATCGGGCGGGAGGAAACGCCCGAGTGTCACCACTGTGCCTCACGCCCGGAGGACACGGTGGAGCACACAGTAGCGGGCTGCCCCAAGCGGGGCCCGAGCTAGAGGCGATCGGCGGCGGCGATCTGAAGCGTCCGGCCCTGGTCCAGGCCATGGTCCGGACCGAGAGGGAATGGGAAGCGGTCACCTCCGCGTACGAAGCAGTCATGCTAGCGAAGGAGGTAGCCGGGTGTTTGAGGGAGAGAACCTCAAACCAACCTAGCTGCCGCGGGAGACGCCCCGGGCGTCCTGTGGACGGTGAGCAATGGGTAGCTCACCGTCCGTCCGTCTATTGACGACAGGCCGTGTAGACGGCGCGTTAGTGTTTCACGCGCGCCTCAAAGAGATTTCAGCAAAGCAGAGGGATACCGCGGCCCCGGAACGCAAAGGGCAATAGAAGGAACATGGGTGGGTTTTAGTCAGTAAAAGTCTGACACTCCCCCCGCTCTGCCCAGAGCGGGGGAAGTTATTTGATGAAGTCTCACCCCAAAAAACAAAAATGGTGGGAAGTCAGCGAGACTCCACGCCTCCACCACAATGGCAATCGAAATTCCACTTATAAAACCGACTTTGTGTGTAGTCTCGGTCAACATTGAAAAGTTCTCACAAGACAAATTAGAAACTGTCAGATGTCTACCGTAAAGGAATGTTGCACTGAGTTCACTGCAACATTCTTTGCCTCTAAGGGACCCACCGAGGTGGAACACAAAGCTGGCCACACATCGATGGACGTATATCTAATCTGAGGAAGTAGCTGGGGTTTTATAAAGCGTGTTGAATTCCATAGAACTCCTCTTTGTCACGAATGAACAACGCTCAAGCAACAATCAATTAAGGGCACGCCACAATATTGGCGGAAGTCCCCTCTTTGAGAAGTGGCTGGAGAGGCGTCATGGCGTTCTCACCTACCGTTTCGGGAGGTTCCTGCACATAATCATTCGAGAGGACACGCCCGGGTGTCACCGTTGTGCCTCACGCCCGGAGGTCACGGTGGAGCACACTGGCGGTCTGCCCAGCGCGGGTGGAGCACCGCCGTGTCCTCGTAGAGGCGCTCGGCTGCTGCAATCTCTCGTGTCCGGCCCTGGGGGTCTACTCTCTTTCTCCGAAACGTAGTTACGTTGGTGACACTACTCTATATCATTTTCGGACACGCACACGGAGTTCCAATTCATAAACAATCTTCGTTAATGAATGATGTATTGAACGTATTTGTGTAGGCTTTTTAAAGGTCTATTAGTATAATTCTAATATGTATAATATAATATGTATAATTCATAATACGGTTTATATTTGAACTTACAATAAGTGGGCCTCTTTTTCCTTTATTTTAAAAGGCGAATGGCAGGGTTGTATGGGAGTTTAGTACCCCTAATAAAATATCGTGTTTTGGATATATTTTTGTTTCAATTGGTAGTCAATACGATAGGCAAGCCCTTTTGAAATTCTTAGATTTTTAGGAATTGGGACCTAAAAGTTATAACCAGTATAACGCGGGGAATAATATTAAGTAGGCTGTGGTTTGTAAGCTGCTGTTGTTACGCTGTGCCATGCCACGTGACACACCCCTCCTCCGCCGCACGCGGGCTGCAAAGCGCCCGCGCCGGCCGCGGACGCAGAGAGAGAACTCAGAGAACCCCCCAAAGACTACTATAGTATATGGAACCCCCGATCGCCAACGAGGTCAGACGGAAGAAGTGTCTCCGCGACTCTCGGGTGTGCGCGAAAGCCCTATATTGTTAATCTCGTCTCAGTATGTTGTGCTGATAGACTGTACTATTGTATTTGATGAGTGCTTCTATGAATAAATGATTTTAAAGGTATAAACGCCTTTTAAACCAGTTTTATTTTTGAGGTTATGTCCTAAAAAATATTATTATGTGTAAGCACATAAACATTGTTTTGGTGAAAAACGATGTTCTAGATAGCTGGTGCTATCTTTGTAATGTTTTACTTATCATTAAGTTAGCAAATTGACATGAGAATTGTACCTATTCAGTAGAGTGCTTTAGGAGACCTACGTCCACCAGTGGTCTGCAATAGTTTGATGATGATGAATGATGAAGCGCTGATGCAGTTTTGAGTGTGGGTAAATAAAACAACTTTGTTTTTGCAGGAACTTACATTAATTTTATTGTTGTTATAATTACCTAATTGATTCTTAATATTATTTTATCTAAGAAAGGGGCAGGTCGGGTCATACCTTCATGGCAAGCGTTACTAAGGTACCAAATAATGCTCATAACATGTGAGCAGCATCCCATCCAGTTACAAAAATCATTAAATTCAGTTGCGTTTAATAAATCACTCATTATGGTGGCATTATTTGTAGTGGCACTATATGGTCCGCGTACATCTATAATATATCCATCAGAGGCATAGAGGACAAATGACTTTAATAAATTCCTATATTTTTATGAAGGGAATATGTATCCTTTTGGAATAAGTAATTACTACTTTTTTGTATGTATATTTATATTGCATCAGCTATTGTGATTGCAGGTTTTTGATCAGCTGGTGCATTAGGCTCACAAAAATGTGATCGGCAATGTATGAATTTTTTGCTGCCACTTGCTCCCTTCTTAAATGAGAAAAACCAAGAAATCCTGGAACATAATCAGTTAGCAAAATATTTATTGCTACAGACATTAATGTCTCTAGGGTCCTTATCGGAACTTGAAATAGATATGACAATCTGTCCTCTGAATCCCCAGTCCTTAATTTACACAATAAGGCTGTTAATGCAAAACTATCCCGATGCATATTCCTAAGCCTCGGTGTAACATCCAATATTTGTTGATGTTGTTTATTTATGCCTATAAAGTACTGTACTTGGTTATCGGGGTAGTTTTGAATATTCTCATAAGAGATGTTACTTAACCCTTCCATTAAAATAAAAATTATCTCCTCTGTGTGTGGAAGTAAAGCTATTAAGGCTATACTCAGCAGTATACAGGTTTTCATAATTAGCGTCCTGTCTATGTAAGGAGCAAATACGAGCTCCTCTTGGTACAAAATATTGATACTTAACCAATACAGCTTGCCTGGTTTCTTTAGGCACAATATTTGGCTCTGGTTCCAAGCACTCTTTGGAAAATGCAGTGTCTTGGTGTTTCAGCTGCTCTTCTTATATTGGGCAATACAATATGTTGGGGTCTTTCTTCTGGTTCATATATCTGGAACATAGAAGCTCAAATCTCAAGCTTGGCCCCAGCAAACTCCACAAACTTCATTCATGGATGACATCTGTAAATAAATAACATTGATGAAATACAAATTAAACACTAAGTTTGATAAGATATAAATTGCGCCCATCATGACCAAGCTACAGAATAGTTTATAACATCCAATGATTGGTTTTCACCTTACAGAAAACCTTTACCAAAAATATGTATGTTGTGTTAATATGAGAAAAAGGGCTATGTGACAATGGAAAAACCAGTATCCTTTTGTTGATAGTAGAGCCAACATCATGACTGTCCCAGATTTAACAACATAAAATAGTAATTGCCATTTGCATGACACATTTTTATAAGCTAATTACTATAAATATAATTATGTGTTGTTGCGATTCCACTCTTGATCTGATTTTGGGGTGGATAGACTGACCACATACAGCACACATCAAATCATAATGATCACCCTCCAGATGATCAGGCACAATGGGTTGAATATTTTTATTTGGTGAAACAACTCTAGTTCTTCTAGCTCTTGGACAACACGGTACACAAGCTTCATCTTCAGAATGAAGCTAAAATAAAAAATATTAATAAAGAATAGCTTGCATTTAAAAATGCATGGTATTAGTGGAAAATAATTTACATTGTTTTAACACATACATACATCAAATCAAGATATATGTGTAAATGATATATACCTCTCGTGGTTGGATCCATGTAGCAACTGTGTTAGCCATTATTTGTTCTTTTCATTTGCATCTTTAATCAAAATCCTGCGTCAACTGATTCATAGTATGGATTGTCCGCATACAACACAAACACTTAGATGGCATATTATGCTTCTCCTCGGCATATTATCAGAAGAATGTGAATGAGTAAGTCAGCAGGTGTTATCTGAAAATAATTAAGTGATTTTGAGTGAACAACATTGCTTTATATGACACTACAACATTGCTTTATATGACTATGACACTATGACAGTCATACTAACAGAGTAATAACTATTATAACAGGCAAGTAAACAATACATGTAAACGATCACTCAAGTGTTTATACAGGATATAGGACACATTATATAGGACAAAATGTAAATATTTATACAACCACAAGTGTTTATTTTTTCAAATAATGTTTAGATTTGTTTTAGTATACACATTTTATTTTAAACGGTTTTATTTAGTATCATATCGCGTAGATTAAATGGTAAGGACTACTTTTTAACACGTAAAAGTTATCACTTAACGTAACTGACACACGCGTACGCAAAATGTTATTTGGAAACTACTTACATCTCTAGGATATACCCACAGCCGATTAGTATTGACGATATCTTCACTCTCATCGGATACAGCGTCCTTTCGCGAAAGTACTATCAACAGATAGAGTACGGAGCACCAGTAGTTCAACTCAACGTAAAAATGGCCAGATAATTTGCCATATTGCTCAGATGCAGTTACAAACTATAAACCAAAAAAACAACAAAGCACACACAAGAAAAGATTTTCGGGATTTTTCCATCCTGTCAAAAAAATTGCCAACACAAAAAAACTTTGATGGCGAAAATAATTCCTATAGTTAATAATTAAGATTGTATGCAATAATTATTCATTGTAAGGTATAATGTGTAATAGGTTAATTTTATTTACTCTTATTTCTATTTTTAAATAATCATTTATCATTTTGAACCTCGTGATATTTTACAAATGGCAACTTCTAAAAACATAACCACATTTAGTTGCGTTCAGTTTAAGATTATATTACATTTAATTAATTAAATCTTTTAATTGATATAATTCATTAATGCAGTGTGCTAAAAATACTAACGTTACATGAAAATGAATGGTTTAGTTGCCTTAATAAGTGGTACAAATTGTATCACAAAACAACAAAAAAAGTATGCGGTACGAATCTTGCCGTTCGCCTTTCACGAATGACTTGTAGTTTATTTATTATGCACTAGCTTTTGCCCGCGGCTTCGCTCGCGTTATATTCGGGGTAACACAGTTCCCCTTGCGCCTTATTGATTTGTAATAGCAACGTTAAGTTTTTCCTTTTCTTCCTTCTTTCTCCCTCAGATCCCACTTTTTTGTAAATAAAATTTAAAAAAAAATTAAGCCTATGTCCGTCTCCTGGTTCCCAACTATCTCTGTACCAAAATTCATCAAAATCGGTTTAGCCATTAAAGCGTAAAGAGGTAACAAACTCACTTTCGCTTTTATAATATTAGTAAGGATTTCACGCAATATTCACGCAAAAAATATTTTGCGGCGAAAATGACCGAGACATTAAAAACCCTTTCTCTTTGAAGAGTACTATTTTTCTTGCAAACTATGGGAAGTAATGTGACAACCACAATTATTCGTATAATCTTTCGCCTTTTAGTACCTACCAAATTTGAAAGTTTATCAAGCCAGTTGCAGTTTAAAAATTACACGATTCAAATATTGTAAGTATATGAATGAAATAATTGCTTTCACTAAAAGTATAGCTCCATATTAATGTCAACAATTTCTTTTCAGTTATAATGGCTCTACGTACAGGATCTGCTACTACGGAGCAAATTGACGCACTCCTCAATTCTCAAGAGGGAAATAAGGATCTTGCTCGCGGACAAATGAGGAGCTGTGAAGGCAAAGTGAAGTCTCAAAGGCCATTGAAAGACGACTGGGACATGCTCAATTCTTTAAGCGGTGGCACTTAGACTATTCTGCAGTGGAAAAAGATACATCATTTATAGAGATGACTAGCTTTTGCCCGCGGCATAACTCGCGTTAAATTTGGGATAACACAATTCCCCTTTCCTGATGTACAGGTACATGCTATCTGTAGTTTTTGCCCTTTCGCCTTATGTATTGTAATAGCAATGCTAAGTTTTCCCTTTTCTTTCCTCTTTCTCCCTCATATCTCATTTTTTTTTCTGTCCGTCTCCAGGGTCCCAACTATCTTTGTACCAAAATTCATCAAAATGGGTTTAGCCATTTAGGCGTGAAGACGTAACAAACAAACAAACTCACTTTCGCTTTTATAATATTAGTAAGGATAAGGATTATAAAATTTTATTTTACCTAATCTTATACAACGTGAAATGAAAAGGAGCACTAATACTAACAGGTAGGCACATACAGTATGTTAGTTTAAACGAGGGACGTATTCAAACCCACAATAGTGCATACTTACATGATACTAATAAAAATATGAACAAAAAAAAAACACTAATAAATAAAAGACAGAACCATACCAAAAATTTCGCATAAGTCTCGCAACGTGTATATACCCTTGCGCTAGCGATTTAATACTATCGCAGAACATGTGTGCATGTCAATGACCTTTAGGTATAATCCATTTTCCCTTCATACTTTAAACCTGGCTTAAGACGCCTTTTCGGTAGAATCGGCGCGTAGGTATTTTGCCGCGCGATTTACTTCACTGTTTACAAGTTTACTTCTCTCGCGCTCAGTGTTCATGCATAATGTATTTTATTGGACAATTACGTCAGAAATTAAGGTTATAGGTTTTTTACATATTTGGGACGAGAATCGAATACTGAATACCCTCCCTCAATAAGTCCCTCGTTTAACCTAACACACTGTATATCACGTGAAGAATCATAATCTTGTGAAAGAATCATAATTAAAATCAATGGTTCAACTTTCCATACATTTTTTCATTTTACTTCACTGTTACGACTAGACGTTCAGGTCAATGGCCGACGATAGTAGGTACTAAAGATATTAAGTACGAATGCGCTGGTTACATGTAATACTTTTTCCTAAAGTTCTACTGGAATAACTTATCTACTACTTACTGGATGTAGGTGTATATACCTACCTAATTAAAAAAACTTTGAAATAAAAAGCTCTCGGCTGATTTTAGGGTTGTCGAACGGAGTTTGTGCAAAAAAAAGTAAAATGTCTTATTCTCTATTATATAGAGAGTAAGACATTTTACTTTTTTTATAGTATTTCAGAACCTGGGAACATGCACAAATACTGATTATCACCTTAGCTGTATGCCCCTTACATGTTATTGCTCCTTTTATTTTACACGTTGTATAATATCATCATTCAATTATTTTTGACGACACGGTTGGCGCAATGGCTGAGCGATCGACTGCTACGCTGCGTGTCCCGGGTTCGATCCCCGCACGGAACAAATATTTGTATGGCCTACAGATAGTTGTTCCGGGCCTGGCTGTTTGTGTATGTGAGTTTAAAAAATTGTAAACACACCCACGATACAGGAGTAATTCCTAGTGTGAGGTAACGTTTTTAAAAAGAAATAAACAGTTAAATCTGTTTTTTTAGATCAACGCCCTCCACCGGCTCAAACTTTGAAGTTTGTGTTTCCCTGATGTCTTAGAAGTTGTCCAATCCAGCGAGGGTCAGACCACACAGCTCTCTAAACCTGTAAGACTCTGGTCTCAACAAGCATTGTAACTATTAGTTGCTGTAGTATTTTCATTTATTTTTTGAGTATATTTGGATGTTTAGGTAACAAAATTGAACCAATTCAAGTGTCTCTGGCAGTTTTTTTTTTGGTAGGGCCCTTCACAGTTCAATTCTCTGTTGAGTTGTTTTTCTGTTTAACCGGACATAATCAAATCATTTATTTATTTGCAACGAATGTGGGACACATTCAAATCAAATCATTTATTTCAATTAGACCATTACAGGCACTTTTGAATGTCAAGAAACAAAATGAATCTACAGTCCCGGTCACAAGGCATAATAACTTGTTAAAGTACTGTAGTTGCCCATTCCAAAGCGTTGATCTCTATGGAGAAGAATGGGCAAGAAACTCCATGGACACTCTTTTAAATTATAATATTTTTACAAAATCGTATTTACATCATTCATGTTGAGATTATACAAATATGTGAGAACGATGTAGAAAGACGTGCACAGTTAGATACAGATGGAGAAATAGAAGTGAGCCATGCACATTCTACCTGAAAATAGGCATGCAAATATTTTAAATTATAGGTATCTATTAAAAATTTACAAATTAAGTGTCAGTTATTAAAATTTAAATTGAAAAATTACAAATTATATATATATTTATTTATTATGAATACAACAGGGGTCCAGTGTGTTAGTAACAAAATTCTTAGCCTATGTTAGTACTTAATAGTAAACAGTGATCTGGTTCGATCGACCAGCGAATGCATGAGCGGGCTGTCTGCCCGGGCGGCAAATTAAATTAATAAAATTAATAAAGACTATTCTGTGATGACCTCAAATGAATTTAAGGCCCCCAGCCAGGGCTAAAAGCTCCTGTAATATGGATGTCCGCACGCTGAGGGCACTCCCTGTGGGGAACGAGCCACAGGGGAGGCTTAGGGCGTCAATATTGAAACGACTATAAAAGAGCCGGGTCTGTAATTTTGTTGCTTGGAGTATTTACAGGGAAATTTAATTTTGCAGCTGCACGCCGACTACCGGAACAATCTGCTTCTAGAACTGTGGATGTTAGCGGCAGATTGTATGAAATTGAGAAGGTGGGGAAGAGAGGCGTGGAGAGAGTGAAGAGAGAAGAAATTCAGAGCTCTCAGGCATCAGGATTGCCTTGGAACAGCTGTGTGGGCTTGTTCGATCGCTCATGCTTGGCTAGAATCCTTACTATACTATACTACACTTGTTTGTTACCTCTTCACGCTTTAATGGCTAAACCGATTTTGATGAATTTTGGTACAGAGATAGTTGGGAACCAGGAGACGGACATAGGCTATATATATTTTTTTTTAAAGTGGGATGTGAGGGAGAAAGAGGGAAGAAAAGGGAAAACATAGCGTTGCTATTACAAATCAATAAGGCGCAAGGGGAACTGTGTTACCCCGAATTTAACGCGAGCGAAGCCGCGGGCAAAAGCTAGTTATAATAATAATAATTGCGAATATTGTCGCTGATGTACCTACTAAATAAATAATTGATCTCTAATTTCTTACCATATGATTACAAAAATGATAAAAAAAATGTTCTGTAATTATTTAACTTTAAGTTGCTTTATTTGTAATTAGTTACTAAACTTAATTAAACAAATTGTTATTGTGTACATTATCGCATTAGGCCACTCTGTAATGATAGTCGTAAGATGGAGAGTTAATAAATAAATAAAATAAACTTTTTATTCTACTGTAGAGATTATTTTAAGGTTTTTTTTTCATTTCTACTATAACTATACTTATGATATTATAAAAGCGAAAGTGAGTTTGTTTGTCACGTCTTCACGCCTAAATGGCCGAACCGATTTTGATGAAAGGTACAGAGATAGTTGGGACCCTGGAGACGGCATAGGCTAATTAAAAAAAAAGTGAGAAAAGGGGGAGAAAAAGGGAAGAAAAGGGGAGAGAAAGATACATTTTATTTTCGATCATCACGCGGTTTAAAGTTAGCGTTAGCTCAAAGTAACTATGCCACGCGGACGAAGTCGCGGGCGGAAGCTAGTTTAGTATAACAACAGTATGTGTGTACAAGTTTTTTTTCTTTAAATCACACGTGTTGTATACTGCGCCAATTATCGTACCTACGTACAAATATTTATGCATAATAATATAAATTATTTCGATATTTTTAGTTTTAATACTATTTATACAAATAATCTTTTCTATGAGAAAGGTGCGTTTATGAATGAATGTGCCCTGGTGATAGAGGTAATAAAAATATTTTATTTATTTATTTAAGCAAACCAACTAAATACATACAAAAGCGTTCGTGGTATCTATCATCTACAATTACAATTAATTTTAGATGCATGCAATTCTATTGTAATTGTAGATGATACTTATTAAAGCTTAAATGTTAATGAGTAGCCATTGAATCAATAAACAAATATTTTAATAAATATTGTCTAACTTATTATAATACAACAAAAAAAACATTTAAAAGTACACACCGCTACAGTAACACCTACACATACAAATCAGCAGAATTATAATAAAAATAAAGATAAATAATTGTAAAATAACACCTGAATTGTCTAGTGATAAATCTTCTTCACAAAATCCTTACTCCTTACTAATATTATAAAAGCGAAAGTGAGTTTGTTTATTTGTTTGTTTGTTACCTCTTCACGCTTTAATGGCTAAACCGATTTTGATGAATTTTGGTACAGAGATAGTTGGGAACCAGGAGACGGACATAGGCTATATATATTTTTTTTTAAAGTGGGATGTGAGGGAGAAAGAGGGAAGAAAAGGGAAAACTTAGCGTTGCTATTACAAATCAATAAGGCGCAAGGGGAACTGTGTTACCCCGAATTTAACGCGAGCGAAGCCGCGGGCAAAAGCTAGTAGCAACTATATAATAAAACAGAGCTTCCTCTCCTCTACCCTTTTGCTGTGCCCTACAGGGTCCATAATGATCTCATTATTATAAAAAACTACCACCTAAATACACATTATGGTAAAGCAATAAAGATATTGAGTATTGAAGAAATCCATGTCCTGGCTCCATCATCAGGTCAGCTCCATAAAACATCTACCATCAGTTTGAAGTTTTGTAGCTAATGAAAAGAAACTGCGCAAGACGCTCTCAAGCTCAACAAATCGTGCATTTTCACCTAAAATATAATTTAAACAAAACATTAGGGCAGGTGGATTTTATTTAGGTACTTGCAACATTTAATTGCTTGCATAGATTTTTATCTTACGTATTCGTTTCCAACAACTGCAATAATTCGGCCCGTGCCCTTCGGCCAGCCTGATGAGCTAGAACAGAGGAAGATGCAGAAGAACTGGCTGATTCAGGGCACCTGAATCTGCTTGTCAGTCTCACTGCGGATTTCATCTTTTGAAGCCCTAGAACAGATTCAGATTATGTCTAAATAGATTAGGTTCATTCTAAATATTAGACTAACTTTTGCCCGCGGCTTCGCTTGCGTTAAATTCGGGGTAACACAGTTCCCCTTTCCTGATTTGCAGGTACCTGCTACCTGTAGTTTTTGCCCTTGCGCCTTATTTATTGTAATAGCAATGCATAGTTTTCCCTTTCCTTCCCTCTTTCTCTCTCATATCCCACTTAAAAAAACTATATCCGTCTCCAGTGTCCCAAGTATCTCTGTACCAAAATTCATCAAAATCGGTTTAGCCATTAAGGCGTGAAGACTTAACCAACAAACAAACTCACTTTGCCAATGGCTTAATTGCCAAGAGCCTCGACCAATACCTGAGGAGGCTCTCGTTAGGCAGCTGGATCAAGGGCTTGATTTAGAAGGCAGTACTCCTCGATACGGCCCTCATTGTGAGGAGGTTCCTGTCTCTGGAGCCCTAACCACCGGTAGCTTGGACCCTGCTCCCGTTACCGGCTGACCACTATTTCTATATTTTTATATGTTCTTTTTTATTTTAAGAATTATTTAAAAACTAGATGGCGCTTGCGGCTTCGCCCGCGTGATGATCGATAAAAGAAGTATCCTATGTGATATTCCAGACTTTAATCTACCTCTGTGCCAAATTTCATCAAGATCCATTCAGCCGTTTTGACGTGAAAGAATAACAAATATCCATACATCAATCCATCCCATCCGTCCCTTGCAAGAGCCAGCCAGCGCTGCTGAGCCAGTAAGTTTAAATCAGTCCACAAATAATCACTCAGATCCAGCCTGTCCCTTTACTATCCTCCCTCAGCGACGCCCTAAGCCGAGGCTCGTACCAAACAGGAGGTGCCCTTAGCGTGTAGTCGCTTAGTTTGTTAGTTTTATACCCTGGCTGGAGGTCTTAATTTTAAAGGCATCCACAGGAATCGCCCGGTTAAGCAGACGACAACCTCCTAGGTTGAACTGCGAGATGCCATTACTAAAAAAACCGGCCAAGAGCGTGTCGGGCCACGCTCAGTGTAGGGTTCCGTAGTTTCCCGTCCGTCACAATAAGTGTTCCCACTTATGAGTTTAAAGGTGGAGGAGGAAATTATTTTGTACAACTTTTTGTCTTTTTTGTACAAAAACTGTTGTGTCAATCAAGTTCAAAATGATTTTCATAGAAAGTCCTTATAAAGTTCTACTTTTCAGATTTTTTTCATATTTTCTAAACTTATGGTTCAAAAGTTAGAGGGGGGGGGACACATTGTTTTTTACTTTTGGAGCGATTATTTCCGAAATTATTGACATTATCAAAAAATGATTTTAGTAAACCCCTATTCATTTTTAAATACCTTTCCAACAATATATCACACATTAGAGTTGAAATTAAAAAAAAAAACACTTCCCACTTTACATATAGGGTGGCTACCCTAATAAAACATTTTTTTCCAATTTTTATTTTACCACTTTGTCGGCCTGATTGATATACATATTGGTACCAAATTTCAGCTTTCTAGTGCTAACGGTCACAGAGATTAAGCGAGGACGGACGGACGGACGGACGGACAGACAGACATGGCGAAACTATAAGGGTTCCTAGTTGACTACGGAACCCTAAAAAAAACATGTATCCATCCACACAAATATATGCATTTAAATATTAGTAGGATATAAACATAACGAAACAATTATTACTGTGTTCCAGTTGTAGGAGATGCAGCCGCAGACCATTGTGAATCAGATTCAGAAAGTGATGTACCTTTAATAGAGGTTAAAGTTAAAATGGAAGAAGTACTAAAATTACCTCAGAAGGAACGAAGACCCGCGGAGACCAATAGTGAGTATTAGTTGCTTAGTCAATAGGGAAGCGAACAGGTTCGTGTACCTGATAGGAAGTGGTTTGTGTTGAGCTGGTAAAAGTTCCAAAACCGGTCAAGAGTGAGTGAGCCTCTCGCACCGAGTGTTCCGTACAAATTTGCGACAAAAACAGCCGTATCTTTTGACTCAAAATCATTTATTTCAAGTAGACCAGTTACAGGCACTTTTGAACTGTCGAAACATTGACAACAATAAAAATTAAGCTACAGTCCCAGTCACAAGGCATAATAACTGTGAAAGTACTGTAGTTGCCCATTCCAAAGCGTAATCTCTATGGAGAAGAATGGGCAAGAAACTCCATGGACACTCTTATAAATCAGAATATTGTTACAAAACCTTGGTTACATCATTCGTGTTAATATGGTAAACTATGTGAGAACGATGTAGCAAGACGTGCACATTAAACGTGTACATAGTGAAAGAAAAAGAATAAATTTCAAAAATACATAATTAATTCAAATAAGCCGTGGCAACTGAGAGATGACCAGTCACAACTGACAGCGCCCGTTCACGAACATGACGCATAGATCAGCACCATTCAACTCAACCATTTTGAAGGGAACTAAATGATCCGACACACGCGACACCATCAGCGAGACATTTAAGTGAGCATGAGACTTAGAGGGTTGATTTTTCACAGCACAAGGGGACCACAGGGTTGAGTAAATGGTTTTAGCATCATCTTGATACCTCTTGATCCTTTTAAAGTACGGAACTCTAAAAATAACTTGATATTGAATAGTCGCCACAACTCACGAGCGTCACGCTATGAGTAGTTATTATTCTCTCGCTCTGTTCGTGCCCCGACGCTACCGCAACCAATCACAACTAGACACTGCGACGAACTTGCTGCTAGTTGCTCAAATAAGTTAGTACATATTGTCAAGCATAATATTTATAATTTAAATGTTGTTCTTAAGTGATATTGTTACAATTTATCTTAATTTAGATCTAAATTGTCTCATCAGTGTCAACAAATTCCAGGGGTGGAGCGAGACAACACCGACACAAGTGTTAATAACCACTTACTGGGGCTGTTTCATTCACATTTTTGTTATGTTAATTTATGAGACTAAATAAACAGTTTTTTTTTATTTTATTTTTTTCAAGCACAGTCGCGGGTTCATGCGGGACAATACCGCGTGTGGGGTGGACAGTTTGAACAGCGTCGGTTATTTTTTTTTTTTGACAATTTAATAAACTCTTGAGATCGCGAAAAAAACGACGTTTAAAGTGTTTTTAAAAACCTACTTGCAAAATAAACATAAGTGATAATTTATTTTCACAGGTGCGCGCGTCACAAAGAGAACAAATTTAGAAGAAACAAGTACAGTGGAGCTAAAGAAAAATGAACGACCAAATTTTAAAGTTTTAACCATCCCTGGCAGTTCGCTCAAAGAGCCTGTCGAATGTGATCAGCGTAGTTTAAATGAAGTAAATAATCTAAAACATAATACTAAAAGACAAATTAGTAAAAAGCCTTACAAGTGTGAGTTTTGTCAGCGTAATTTTACTCAGAAGAGTGTTCTAGTTCGACATATTCGGGTACACACTGGTGAAAAACGTTACATCTGCGATGTATGTCAGCATAGTTTTAGTGAAAAGAGTGATTTAGTGAGACATATCCGAATACACACTGGTGCAAGGCCTTTTAGTTGTGACGTGTGTCAGCGAAGTTTTAGAGTAAAGGGTTGTTTAACTAAACATAGTCGAATACACACTGGTGTAAAACCTTACAAGTGTGAAGAATGTTTGCGTAGTTTTAGTCAGAAGGGTATTCTAAACAGACATATTCAAATACACACTGGTGAAAAACCTTACAAATGTAATGTATGTCAGCTTCGTTTTAGTGACAATCGCCCTTATAAAATACATCTACGACAACACACCGGTGAAACACCTTACAGGTGTGATGTGGAGCTAAAGAAAAATGAACAATCAAATTTGAAAGTTTTTCAGACAACTCGAGATCGTACGTCCGAACCTGGCACTTCGTTCAAAGAACCTGGCGAATCTGATCAGCGTAGTTTAAATGAAGTAAATAATCTAAAACAGAATACCAAAAGACGAATCAGTGATAAACCTTACAAGTGTGAGGTATGTCAGCGTAATTTTTCTCAGAAGAGTGTTCTAGTTCGCCATATTCGGGTACACACTGGTGAAAAGCCTTACATCTGCGATGTATGTCAGCATAGTTTTAGTGATAAGAATGATTTAGTGAGACATATTCGAATACACACTGGTGCAAGGCCTTTTAGTTGTGACGTGTGTCAGCGAAGTTTTAGACTAAAGGGTTGTTTAACTAAACATAGTCGAATACACACTGGTGTAAAACCTTACAAGTGTGAAGAATGTTTGCGTAGTTTTAGTCAGAAGGGTATTCTAGACAGACATATTCGAATACACACTGGTGAAAAACCTTACAAATGTGATGTATGTCAGCTTCGTTTTAGTGACAATCGCCCTTATAAAATACATCTACGACAACACACTGGTGAAACACCTTACAGGTGTGATGTGTGTCAGCGTGTTTTTTGTGAAAATCGTTCTTTAAAAAGACATATGCGAATACACACTGGAGAAAAACCTTACAAGTGTGATATGTGTCAGCTTAGTTTTAGACAGACGTTTCATTTAAGAAGACATATTATTCAAAAACACACTGACAAGTGACAAGCCTTATAAGTGTGATGTGTGTCAGTGTAGTTTTGGTGATAAAGTAACTTTTACAAGACATATTGATAGACACTGTTGAGAAACCACTACTTTTTCTGCGCACTATTATGTATTTATTTATTTCACTTCAACGCAGTAATTACTAATACATACAATACAATAAACTTTGCAAGTCATATGATATGTTTAAAGCCCTAAGCTTTAAACATATCATATGACTTGCAAAGTTTTATAGGAAACGGATGCCTAAGCAAGCAATGGCTTAAAAACCGGCCAAAACTGAGTCCGACTCGCGCACCGAGGGTTCCGTACAAACTTACTCAGACAGACGGACAGAAAAGTGATCCTATATAGGATTGAACCTTTAGAAAGTACGCGGACCTAAAAACCAAGATTCAAGAGCGACCTTGAAAGTTTTTGCACCCACCTTGAAATTCATGTTTTCTTTTGTCCTTTATAATTCACACTAGCTTTTGCCCACGGCTTCGCTCGCGTTAAATTTGGGGTAACACAGTTCCCCTTTCCTGATTTGCACCTACTACCTGTAGTTTTTGCCCTAGTGCCTTATTTATTGTAATAGCAAAGCTAAGTTTTCCCTTTTCTTTCCTCTTTCTCCTCCTTTTCTTAAATTAGCGTTTGTCCGTCTCCAGGGTCTCCAGGTCTCTCTCTCTCTCTATCTCTGTACCAAAATTCATCAAAATTGGTTTAGCCATGTAGGCGTAAGAAACAAACATACAAACTCACTTTCGCTTTTAAATTATTGGTAAGGATTACATAGAAAAGAGATGTCCGAGCAAGCTTGAATATTTTAAATTATCCTCGGATAAATTGTCAAGTGTTTTAGTCCACACACACAGAACAAGAATAGGAATATGAGCGAGGGAAGCGCCTAGATATATTAGGTTTTTATGTTAACCCTAGCTCCCCAGCCAACTGCTCTGACGATGGGAGACGCGAGTCTAAGGCTGTGCAAGTGTGCTCACTATTCACAGGTAAATAGTAGAGAATGACACTAATTTTATTGACAGCGACAGCATCTAGACGTCTTAAGTTTCTATTTACAACGTAACATTAAAAAAACTTGAGAGGTGTCAAGGGACATCCGGATAGAACGAAGTTATTATTTATTATGTACAAAAACAAAAATAATCGTCGCAACACCACACTGTTCAATGCAAAATAGAAAGACGAAACGAAAATAACTTGCTTGCTGAGTGAGAGAGAGAGACAGGCAGAGAAACACGCGCACGTCTTACAACTGTAGCAAAAACTGTCGTTACAACTTTTGGTCTTAAGCAAAAAGTGTCGTTACAACTTTCGGTCTTAATTGCGATTGCGCGATATTAAAATTTAGATAAAAAACACGTATTTTATAAGAACCTTCTCCTGACGACAACAAAATAATTAGCGAAATTAAATATAATTAAAGCGGTATTTTGTAGTATTTAGATTTTAAATTAACAAATTGTTAAACCTTTTCCATTAATATCCATTTTATATGCTTTGCAAAAGATTCACAGGTGTCGAATTTGATTGTTTTATTTAACGTGTTATACTGTCTACATGCGTTCCGAGCGCATTCTGTAGCGCATCAGGGATGTTCACGAACTGTTTCCTCCACAATGCGCAAGAGATGCGCGTCCCTGGTGCGCCGGGTGTGGGCCAGCCCTAACGATGCTCGCCGACGGGCTAGAGCCTGTCCATATATCCGACATGGCTGTGCCAGACATACCGCTATTCCAATTCGCGTGAGAACATTGTAATTGTTAGTGAGTCGGTATGACTGAATATGTAATTTACAAATTTGTACTTGTACGAAATTAAGTGTGTAGCTAGCTTTAGTTTTGAACTTAAATAAATTGTAATGCTGATAATGATGAATTTTGCATGCTTTAATATTAAGCAAAACATGTTTGGACTCATTCTGTATTGTGACATCTTTTAATACCGTGTTTTTGCAAATAAATATTATTATTACCTCCTTTATATTACATCTTATACTTACATTTTTAAATATTTCTTAGAAAATAAATTAAAAAATAAAAATAGGTTTCCGCCGGTAACGGGAGCAGGGTCCAAGCTACCGGTGGTTAGGGCTCCAGAGACAGGAACCTCCTCACAATGCGGGCCGTATCGAGGAGTACTGCCTTCTGAATCAGGCCCTTGATCCAACCACCTAAGGAGAGCTTCGACAGATGTTCGTCGAGGCTCTTGGCAATTAAGCCATTGGCCGTTACGACAATCGGCACAATGATAGCCGATTATTACTATTATTATTATTTCATTATTTTTTTTGGATCTATTTTTTGAAGATTGTTCTTTATACCGTTGAGTAAGTCGAACAAGAACCGAAAAAAATACTTTTATTTATTTTATGAAATTTGAATCTGCTGACATTTAATCTAATTATAATTAACTGCATTTTATTTTAATATTAATCATTTAAATTTGTATGTTATGAAATTTATTTGTTTGATGTAATTTTATTGTATTTTTTTGACTTTATTATATTTATTTGTAATTAGAATGCTTGTTTTGTGTTTGATATTACCTAAAATGAGTCGTTGTGTTACTTAAAATAAATGAATAAATAATTTTGTATGCGGTTGTAAAAACTATAGAATAAATAAATTGGTAAGAATTGAACACGAATAAAATATCAAAAACATATCAATCTTGTTTCTATTACTCCAACTAAACTTCGCTAAAAGTTCATCATCCATTTTAGCTAACCTTTGACAGTAGCGACCTAACAATAACTTTATTGTAACGAAAATAAACGATTACTAGAATATATGCGGTGATGCAAAGATCATCATCATCTGCCTAGCCTTTTCCCAACTATGTTGATGTCGGCTTCCAGTCTAACCGGATGCAGCTGAATACCAGTATTTAACATGAAGTGACTGCCTATCTGACCTCCACAACCCAGTTAGTACTGGGTAATACGATACCCCTTGGTAAGACTGGTTGTCAGACTTTCGGAACACTGACTACCTGTAACGACTGTCTAAGATCTACAAATGACAGCCGGGACCAACAGCTTAACGTGCTTTCCGAGGCACGGAGGAAACTCGGTATGTAACGGGTGGTCATCCATCCACAGACCAACCTAGGCAAGCGCGGATTAACCTAAAGATCGACCCGAGCGGCTGTTATTATTTAGCCACGAGCTCCTCAGTCAAACCGGTGATGCAAAGATGAAGGAAAATAAACTGCGAAAGGTGTACCAGAGAGGGAACACCAATCATGAAGCAGCAGACGAGCTTTCTGAAATGAAGGTACAGCCAGCCGTCCACGTGCAATTTGAAAAGTATTTACGTTCGCATTAATCCTTACTTAATATTATAAAAGCGAAAGTGAGTTTGTTTGTTACGTCTTCACGCCTTAATGGCTGAACGATTTTGATTATTTTTGGTAAAAAAAAGTTAGTCAAGTGGGAGAAAGAGCCGGGGTTGCGGGTTGTTCGAAAGAGATACCGCGGCCCCGGAACGTAAAGGGCAATAGAAGGAACATGGGTGGGTTTTAGTCAGTAAAAGTCTGACATGACACCCCGCTCCGCCCAGAGTGGGGGAAGTCATTTGATGATATCCCACCCGGAAAAAAAAGGGGAGAAAGAGGGAAGAAAAGGCGAAAGATTTTTTTTTCGTTTATCAACCGGGTTAAAGTTAGCGTTAGCCCAAAGTAACTATGCCACGTGGATGAAGTCGCGGGCGGAAGCTAGTTATTAGATGAAAGGTTACCAATGAGGTGCTCTTTAACATTACCCTGTAGTTTGTAATATTTTTCCGATTCCTTGTATAGACTCTTTTTGACCAATTTATTGTGAGTGGATTTTACGTTTTGTAAAGTAAATGACTTTTTGTTGGGTCTACGCTGTCCTCTCATACTTAAGTACTAACGCTGTAACAAAAACATTGTAATACCAAATAATTTTAAAAGAGTAACCATGGAGTTTCTTGCCGTTACTTCTCCATAGGAATCGACCAACCCGAACCGTGCACCTTTTCTCGACGTTTTATGCCCATGTAGGCCTATGTGAAATAAAATTATGTTGATTTTCGGGCCGTCCAAGGTTCAGGTACTCCTCCTAAATACCCGCATCATCATCATCGTCATCAGTAACTAATAAATAATAAGATACAGATGTTACGTGTTATTTAATCAGTAAGGTAAAAAAATAACGAATTATGTAGTTTGAAATCCAATAACGTTTATTCAGATCCAATAACGGTTTTATAACCTTTAATTTTATTAGCGTACGCCTTATAATACAGGTCCCAAAATGCCATTCTCTCGTGGAACACTCTGCTCTCTAGAGTAATTTGTTTGTCTATGTTTAAATATGGCCGCCGGGTCCGATCAGCTGGTTCCCATTTGACAGGAGTTACATCTGACACTGAAGGCGTTGGATCTCTGGAAAACAATTAAAATAAATACTTAGTGGCCGGGACTCCTTTATCATTGATATCTTGTCACCCAGTAAAGGACCAGTCAAACTATTACGGCGTAGTTTGAGGATGCAGTTTCGGACACCGGACTCTCAGATAAAGCACTGAAGTATCTGTCAGTGTCCGGTCCGCAACCAGTCCACAATTTGTCCGTAACGGTTGGGCCGAAGTGTCAGTGGATGGTGCAAGTCAGGTAGGCAGTGGTTTAGTGGTATTTTTGTGAGGCACTGATTTGAAACGTGACTAACGAGTCGAGCACTTGGATTTTTTTTGGATGGGAATCAAATAACTTCTTCCGCTCAAGGAAAGGAAAAGGAGTGTCAGTCTTGTACTGACTAAAACCCACCCATGTTCTTTATTTTGCCCTTTATGTTCCGGGGTCGCGGTATCTCTTTCGAACAATCCGCAACCCCGGCAAGCAGTGGCCCTGACGAGCCCCTCTGCTTTGCTAACATCTCTATGAGGCGCGCGCGGAGCTCGATCGTGCCGTCAACATGGGCTGTCGTAACTAAACGGACAGACGGTGAGCTCCTTATTGCTCACCGTCCACAGACCCGCGTCTTCAGTGGCCAGGATTCAACACGCGGTTCACATCGCCGAACCGAAGGATGTGAGCTGCTTCTAATTCCCTCTCGCTCCAGACCATAGATTGAACCAAGCCTGGACCCGAGAGATCGCCGCCATTGATCCCCTCTACAAGAACGCGCGCGGCTTACATTACCCATTTGGGAAAATTAGGAAAACTGATTACCTATTCGGTGTATAATATCAACATAACACACAATACAGGGTGTTTGGCGCATGGACCGACAAATTTTTTTGGGGGATTCAGGGGGTCATGTGCAACTTTTCAGACCAAGACCCCATGTCCTAAGTTTCACTATAATCCAAATACAATAAAAATCTCTACTTTAATTAAGTAGAGATTTTTATAAAATAAAATGAAGGTCAAAAGAGCTTTTGGTTTATTTTATAATTTATTTTGAATTTGATATTTTTCATAGTTTATTTCATTTTTATGAGTTTGGATGTTCTACAAGTATTTTATAACATCTTATGCTGTACATAAACAACAATAGAAAATTGTATCTGGATTATAGTGAACCTAAGTTACACTATAATCCAGATACGATTGCATGGGATCTAGGTTTGAAAACTAGCACATGACCCCCTCAGTCCCCCAAAAATTTTTGTCGGTCCATGCGCCAAACACCCTGTATATATATATTCCAAATAATGACACTTACCCATATTTAGCAAAGTTAGTCCACATTACAGTCAAAGCATCAATGATGCGCTGGTCATCTTCACTCGGCGGTGTATCTCTAAACATTGACATATCAAAGAGGTAAGCAGTATCGTCTCCGTGCGACGCTCCGTTTGACGTGAAGTTCCTCGTTAGCCTGGCTCTATTGCGACCTCCTTCATACGAGAACATGTATCGAAACACTCTGTTGGCGCCGGCGTCTACATATCTATCTACTGATCTTTCTGCCGGATAGTTAAATGCAAGATCTGATCCGTAATCGAGGATGACACTTTGCAATTTTTCGCCTAACTCCTGATCCCCGACATAAAAATGTCTGACAGTACTCACATCGGGAATATCTTCAAAAGCAAATGCAAGTTCTTCTTCAAACTTGTAATTTCTATAAAAGTCATTGTTAGTATCATCTGCATACATGAATTTGGCTTCTTTATTCGTGTGTCCGATCATTATGTCCATTCCTTTGACTTTCGGCCGTAAGTTCGTAGGGTAATCTTCTAAAAATTTTTCGTTTCCGACATTTTCTAGACACGGGCGAGTTTCGGGGTGTCCATATCCGAAAAACATGATCTCATTGGCTGATTCAACAACACGTAAAGGATCTTCGTGAGATAGAAATTTCATAGCTCCTTTTATATCTCCTCCTTCAAAGCCAAGTCTTGCAGCTATATTCAAAGGTATACTATCATTCTCTTCAGCTATAACCCACGTAGTCAACGCCGAGCCACTCTGCAAAATCGCCCGTTTAACAAAACCTTCATGCGCTAGTAGTTGTATATCTAGTGTGATGGCACCAGCTGATTGCCCGAAAGCTGTGACTCTAGCCACATCTCCACCAAAGGCTCCAATGTTTTCTTTAATCCATTCTATAGCAAGCACTTGGTCTTTTAAACCTTGGTTGTTATAACCAGCTTCGCTAACACATAAAAACCCGTATGGACCAACTCTATAGTTAAAAGTTACTATTATGACATCGTGTCTGACTAAGAACTTCGGTGACAAGTCAATCTCAGACTTGTGACCTCTTATGTATGAACCTCCGTGTACATAGACCATTACTGGTAATCTATTGCTTGAACTCGCTGAGTTTGGTACGTAAAGGTTGACTTGCAAGCATTGTATGCTGCCCATTGCGTTGTTGTTGTTGTACTGTGGGCAGGCTATGTTGTCGTGGTAGGCTTCGAATGTTGAGTCGAAGCCGGGGTGCGGTGTCGCAGCCTGCAAGAAGATGGTAATAGACGTTAGATAAATATCATGACTAAGGTTCCGTTACCGACCGGTACTTAAATTAATTTATTTTTACCCTCTAGACCAGCGGTCGGCAACCTCTTGGCAAGCAAGGGCCACAAGGTGACAAATTAAACTAAAGGCGGGCCGCAGTCATTTTACTCGCATTAACCTAGGAAGCCCAATATACTTGCTCCTAAATATTGGTCATATTCCATTAATTTTTTTTAATGCCATTGAAAATTGTTAAAAAATACGGAATTTAATTCGTACACGTAATACTTACATTATGTTTATATGTTTGGGCTTCATAGCGATAAAAACAAGAGAAAAATAAAAAAAATGCAAACTACAAGCTACCTACCTAAATAGGAAACCGATTTTACACAAATTTTAGTGTGATATCTGAGGTTGCATTTGAGATGCGGTAAGGCGGCGGAGGTATTTCTTGTATGTTAGCAGTCATATTTGTCGTGGCAAATCGTAGAATAGCTCTTTTTTTGCGGATGCGAAATCATCAAATAACTTCCCTCGCTCTGGGTGGAGCAGGGGTTAGTGTCAGACTTGTACTGACTTAAACCCACCCATGTTCCTTCTATTGCCCTTTACGTTCCGGGGCCGCGGTATCTCTTTCGAACAAGGTCTGCAGTCGGTGGCCCTGGCAGGTCCCTCTGCTTTGCTCACATCTCTTTGAGGCGCGCATGAAACACTAATGCGCCGTCGTCAATAGACGGACGGACGGTGAGCTACCCATTGGTCACCGTCAACAGGCCGGATCTACGGTGGCCGGGAGTCGTCTTGCGGCGCTCGACGCCCGGGGCGTCTCCCGCGGCGGCTGGGTTGTTTTGAGGTTCTCTCTCATAAACGCCCGGCCACCTCCTTCGCTAGCATGACTGCTTCGCAGAAGGAGGTGAACGCTTCCCATTCCCTCTCGCTCCGGCCCATGGAATGCACCAGGGCCGGACGCGAGAGATCGCCGCCGCCGTTCGCCTCTAGCTCGCACCGCGCTGGGCAGCCCGCAACTGTGTGCTCCACCGTGTCCTCCGGGCGATTGTCACAATGGTGACACCCGGGCGTTTCCTCCCGAAACTCCCGTGTCCAGTGAGGACCTGCGTCAGGCGGTAGGTGAGGACGCCACTCCAGCCACTCCTCAAAATGGGGCCTTACCGACACTATTGTGGCGTGCCCTGCACGGGGCTGCGCTCTCTCCATGCCACCATGAGATCGCACCGGAGGTCTGTCCGCTGAGTAGCAATTTGCCGCGGCAGCAGAGATTCCCCCTGGTGTAGTGCCTCCGCGCGCCACTCGTACAGGCGCACGAGGACTATCGCCTCCAGATCCCATGGTGGCAATCCGACAAGAAGGCTCGCCGCCTCACCGGAAATCGTGCGGTAGCCCCGGTTTAGCCTAATGGCTACCACCTTTTTGGGCGCGTTCAGGTAGTGAACGGCGCGCCACCCAAAAGAACGCGCCCATACCGGGGCCCCGTAAAGGACCATGGACCGCACGACTCCGGCATAGAGCTTACACAGGAAACAAAGCAGCCTCGGCCTGCTCGAGTTTGGGAGCCAAGTCGGAAATGCTCCACGAAAATCCACCGGCTGTAAGGACGATTCCCAGGTACTTCATCGTCGACCCGACGCCAATGCGAAACCCTCAGCTACCATCAGCTGCGATCCCGACGGTGGCGTATTCCCGCGGCCATGAAAGACCATGCCCTCGGATTTGTGCAATGCCACCTCAAGACCCAATTGCTGGATCCTCTCCGCGACTTTCACAACCCCGCTTGTCATTGTTTCGGCCGCCGCCTGGTGCGACCCCCCTGTGCCAAGACGAGCGTGTCGTCAGCGTAACTGATGAGCCACAGGAGCGGCCCCAAGGCCGATCCCAGTGGGACACCGCACGACATGTCTCGCCTATTCCACTCTCCGGAGCGACCGGGGTAGATGACGGCCCTGTCCCTTGTTGTAACATCACTATTTTAGTATGTTACTAATATGGTCTTCACTAGTAAATGTATTATCTGTGGTCTGCGGCGCTCCGCCACACTGTGTCCTGTGATGTCTTACTGTGTGTATCTCTCTCCTGTGTCTCCTACCAATAAACCTGTATCTTACCCAACGGACTATCATTCATAAACATCCAACATAACATGGTGTCAGAAGTGGGAAAGTTTGTTAACAGACATTTTCAAAAATGCGCTCAGGCTATATGCTACGCGCAAAATGTCTGAAAACAAACTTTTTCGTAATACAATTATAAAATCTATGTACATTTTCACTATCAGACGTATTGCTATAATACCGACTGTCTTTTTTTTTGACACAGCAGAAATGGCCTCCCACGCAGTTGCTACACTTTCGACCGTTACTACACACCTAGTCGGGTTCAGAATCATACAATCTAACGATTTTATAGGGTTTTTACCGTATTGCTATGAGACATGGTTTTGGTCGTGGGCTCTCGTACTAATATTATAAACATTTTTAAATATTTTTGGGAAAAAATATAACATGGTGTCAGAAGTGGTTTAAGAAGAATCATTCAAGAAAAAGTCGAGGTCGTCGAACAAAATGCCGGACCAAGCGGACGTCAGCCATGATGGTGAGACAAATTTTCAAACACGTGTGAAACAATTAAATATTTCGTCAGATACCACGAACAATAACGCTGAAACGTGGAAAAGATGGTGGCAACAACTTGAGTTATATTTGTTAGCCACAGGTCTAGATAAGTCAAGCGAGAAACGGAAAATCGCAATTCTCTTACATTGCATTGGAGAACGAGGTCTCAATATATTTAACTCATTTAACCTAAAAATAGACAAGAGCACGCTTGACGAAGTCAAATCGAAATTTGACAGATTCTTCGAGCCAAGAAGAAACGTGACCATGTGCAGGTATCTATTCTTCACACGCAGGCAGGAGAAATCCGAAAGCATCGACGAGTTCCTCACGGATTTGGAGAATAGAAGCAGAGAATGTGAGTTTGGCACGCTCAGGGAATCGCTCATCAAAGATATTTTCATTGCAAACCTCAATTTGGACTTGTCACATGTGCGTCAAAGGTTACTGCAAGAACATGACTTAACATATCAGAGAATGCAAGAGCTAGCGAGGACGCTCATCGTCGCACAGCAGGATGCTGAGAAAATAGTCAAAGGAAGCAGCATCGCCAGTCAACGAACGTCAGAAAACGTCATGCATCTCAGTCGGAGGAGCCGTAGTCGGGGAGATCGTCGACAGCGAGCTTCCAGTCGCAAGTCAGCTTCGAGCAGTCGCAAGCCAGCTTCAGGCAGTCGCGAGTCACCTTCAGCTTCAGGCAGCTTGAAGACATGTAGCCGCTGTGGGCAGTCTCATCGCTACAAGTGTCCAGCCCAAGGAGTTCAATGCAGGTCATGTAAATCTTACAATCATTTTGCTAAATTTTGTCACAAAAATAAAAAAGTCAGTCAGTTGCAATCGTTTAATTCAGATAATGGTAGTCAAGATTATTTCGTTGGTATGCTGAATAGTCAAAGTCATAATGGTCACAGTCATAATAGTAATTCTCACAGTCAGTCACTTAGTCAGCAAAGTCATAATGGTCACAGTCATAATAGTAATTCTCACAGTCAGTCACTTAGTCAGCAAAGTCATAATGGTCACAGTCATAATAGTCATTCTCACAGTCAGTCACTTAGTCAGAGACACAGGAACACACAGACACACAGTAAGACATCACATCCATCCATCCATCCCTATGATGAGAAAAGTGACATGTCGGAGAGATTTATTATCCATTCAAATAGTCAGAGTCCCAACTCATATCATCTCAATGATGAAAACTGTGATAGGTCTGAGAGATGTAACAAAAATAAACATCTCAATGATGAAAACAATCACATGTCTGAGAGATCCAATGTCCATTCAAATAGTCAGAGTCCCAATTCATATCATCTCAATGATGAAAACTGTGATAGGTCTGAGAGATGTAATAAAAACAAACATCTCAATGATGAAAACAATCACATGTCTGAGAGATCCAATGTCCAGTCAAAAAGTCAAAAGAAAAAATGTCAGAGTCTCAATGATGAAATCAGTCACATGTCTGAGGGATTTCACAATAAGGCACAGTCGTCCAGTCAGTCACAAAATGGATCATCAGTCGTCAATACTTTGAATCATTCAAAGCAGTCGTGGGAAATTAGCTTATTGGTAGGAGATACCAAAGTCAAATGCATTATAGACTCAGGTGCAGATGTCAATATAATGTCAAAACAAACATTTAAAAATGTTAAAAGTCAAAATAAGCTGTCAAAATTGTCACTTGTCAAATGTCAAGTAAATGTCACAGGATTTGGTGGAAAATCCATTCCGATTTTAGGCAAAGTCAACTTAAGTTGTAATTTTTGCTTAAACAATAAGAACATTGTTGAAAACATAATGTTTATTATACCAGATATAGAGTGTCCAAATGTCCTTGGTCTCCCAATTTGTGAAAAGTTAGGTATAATAAAACGTGTCTTTTCAGTGTCAAAACAAGACTTTTGTGAGCAAATTCATACACAATATAATGATGTATTCCAGGGTCTTGGCTGTCTGCCTCCAGTCTGTCATCTGAAACTCAAGCCTGATGCAGTACCATGTGTGGATCCGCCCAGGAAAGTCCCATTCGCATTACAAGGGAAACTGCGTGAGGAGTTGGATCGCATGGAGAAAATGCAAGTCATAGTAAAGGTTACAAAACCTACAGAGTGGGTTAATTCAGTCGTTGTAACAGTGAAAAGTTCAGGTCAGTTACGAATTTGTCTTGATCCCAGAAATTTAAATAAAAATATCATGAGGGAACATTATCCACTCAAGTCAATTGATGAGATTAGGTCTCAGCTCGAAGGGGCTGTATGTTTTTCGCACTTAGATGCATTTTCAGGATTTTGGATGCTACGTTTAGATGAATATAGTTCAGAATTATGTACTTTTCAAACACCATTTGGTAGATATAAGTATTTAAGATTACCCTATGGCATAAATGCCTCGTCTGAAATATTTCAAAGAGTCATGATGAATCTATTTGGTGACATAGAAGGCGTACTCATATTCATCGATGACATCTTAGTCTATGGACCAAATGAGTCAGTTCATAATGAAAGATTACATAAAGTCATGCAAAGAGCTCGTCAAGTTAATTTAAAATTTAACAAGTCAAAGTGTAAATTTTCACTGTCAGAAGTATGTTTTTTAGGTTATGTCTTCAGTAAAGACGGTGCAAGGGCAGATCTTGAGAAGGTCAAAGCAATTGTCAACATGCCTACACCGCAAAATGTCAAAGAGTTACAGAGAATACTAGGTATGATAAACTACCTAGGACCCTTTATAAGTAACCTGTCAGAAAAAACACAAATATTAAGAAATCTTTTGAAAAAAGATTCAGTCTGGACTTGGGATGAGAATCATAGTCAATGTCTGAGGAAACTGAAAGATGAAATTACAAATTCACCAGTTTTAGCTCATTATAATCCCAAGATTCCATTAGTCCTGTCAGTCGATTCGTCAAAGTCAGCGTTAGGCGCAGTCATTTTACAAAAAAATAAACCGATAGCATACAGTTCAAAAACCTTAACTGAAACCCAGGAAAGATATGCTCAAATAGAAAAAGAGCTGCTAGCAATTCAATTTGGTTGTGAAAAATTTCACCAATATGTATATGGTAATAGAGTCACAGTTCATACTGATCACAAACCTTTAGTCTATCTATTTAAAAAACCATTACATGATGTCCCAGCTAGATTACAGCGTATGATGTTAACTTGTCAAAAATATGATTTAGAAGTTATACATGTCCCAGGCAAAGAAATGTTCATATCAGACACATTGTCAAGAGCAGCTTTGAAAGAACATTATAGGCCTGAAAATGAATCAGAAATGTCTTGTCATGTCAATCTAATGTATGCTAACTTAGCAATTACAGATGAATATAGCACAAAATTGGCTCAGGAAACAAAGAAAGATGAAACCCTGCAGCTATTAATAAAGTATTATAATGAAGGTTGGCCAAAAACCAAAAATAGTGTCAGTCCATTAATAAAACCATTCTGGAATATACAAGGAGAAATCCATAAAATTAGAGATTTAGTATTCAAAGGCTCAAAATTAATAGTACCACAGTCAATGCATAAAGAAATGTTAGTAAAAATTCACAAAGGTCACCAAGGTATAAATAAATGTCTAAACTTAGCTAAAGAATCTCTTTATTGGCCAAATATGTCAAGTGATATTAAGAATTTAGTAGAACAATGTCTAGTATGTGCAAAATTCAAACCATGTAACCAAAAGGAACCACTACAGAATTATGAAATAAGCAAATATCCATGGCAACAAGTCGGTATTGATTTAATGCATTTCGATAGTTTAGTATATTTAATTGTCACTGATTATTATTCAAAATTTATAGAGATTGCATTATTAAATAACAACAGTACATCAAAAAATGTAATAACGCATTTAAAGTCCATATTTGCTCGTCATGGAATACCATTGTCACTGGTATCAGATGGTGGACCTCCTTTTCAGTCAGTTGATTTTAAAAATTTTATGGAAGAATGGGACATAGAACATATTGTAACTAGCCCATATCATTCACAGTCTAATGGACAAGCAGAGAGTTCAGTCAAAATCATAAAAAACATGCTAAGAAAATGCAAAGAAAATGGATCAGATCCATACATAGCATTGTTACAATACAGAAATACAGGTAAAAATAATTTTTCATCACCAGCACAGTTACTCATGTCTAGGAACTTAAGAGATAACATTCCAACATCATATAAGAAGTTGAAGCCAAAAGTGGTAACATTTAAAGATTACAAAGAGTCTGTCAAGAAAAATGATAAAAATAAGTCAAAATACTACAATAAAAATGCCAAGTCAATGTCTATGTTACATCATAATGATCATGTCTATTTTAAGAGAAACCCTAGTAGCAACTGGGAACAAGCTATTGTTAAGCAAAGATTGTCAAATAATAGATCATATGTTGTTGAGGATGTCAATGGAGTTAGGTATAGGAGGAATAGAATACACTTAAGACATAAATATTCTCATAATTGTGCTAACCCTCCCATGCAATCCAACTCGTCACAAAGGGGAGAGGAAGGTGACAGACAGGAGTCTAGGCATCAAGAATCCTCATCTCAGCAATCCTCAAATGTAACAACTAGGTCAGGTCGTATTGTAAAACCTACCAGAAGGTTAATTGAAGAAATGGATTAAGTTAAATTATAAATAAGGTCATAAGTAAAGTTTAAGTATAACTATAAGTATAATTAAGCATGTTGTCTTGTATAAACTTAAATAGCATAGCACTTATATTAATTGTCAGTCAGGGGTCTAATTTGAACTCAACAAGGGGGATGTTGTAACATCACTATTTTAGTATGTTACTAATATGGTCTTCACTAGTAAATGTATTATCTGTGGTCTGCGGCGCTCCGCCACACTGTGTCCTGTGATGTCTTACTGTGTGTATCTCTCTCCTGTGTCTCCTACCAATAAACCTGTATCTTACCCAACGGACTATCATTCATAAACATCCAACATAACATCCCTCAGATATGCCCCGACCACACGACGAAGGTAGGTCGGCATCCGGTGATACCGGAGTGCCTCCCTGATGCAGCCCCAGGGCATGGTGTTGAACGTGTTGGCAATGACGAAAGACACCGCCACGACAGCCACCCCTGGACACTGCAGCCCCCGTCGTGAGGGCTCTCACGCGCATGATGGCGTCCACCGTCGAGCGCCCCTTGCGGAAGCCATACTGGTGCTCCGCAAGTTCCGGCCCCGTCCCCACAAGGTGCCCGACGAGGCGGTTTGCAATTACTCTTTCAAAGAACTTGCCCACCTCGTCGAGCAGCACGATGGACCGGAATGCGGACATAGAGTCCGCAGGGCACCCCAGTTCTGTATGAGGACCAGCTTCCCCGTCCTCCAACGAAGTGGAAACTGGCCCCTCTCCAAGCATGCGCTTAGGAGCTCTAGTAGTCGGGGCCCGAGAGCCTCCAAGGCCAGGACCCAGGCTTTGCCGTGGAAGCCATCGGGTCCCAGGGTGGTATTTTTAGCTGTAGAATAACTCTGAAATGCTCATCTGTAAGACGAGAAGCATATTTATTTTTTCTATAATTGACAATTGAAAAATTGTAATGAACTGCTTAGCAAACTTTTTGAACTCGACAAAATCAGATGGCAAGCTACCTTAAAATTTAACAAGATCATTGAATTCATAGAGGGAGCTTTTGAGAATATCAGCTAGTATGACACATTTCACAGTGTTGCAGAGCAGAAAGGCTAAAAGGCGCTCTTCAACTTATTTACAAAACAGTCACGGGCCGCAAGAAAGACGTCCGCGGGCCGCGGGTTGCCGACCCCTGCTCTAGACTGATATTATGTTATAACTAGCTGGCGCCCGCGGCTTCGCCTGCGTGATAATAAAAAAAGTATCCTATGTGTTATTCCGGACTATAATCTACCTCTGTGCCAAAGAACAATGGCCAATCCTCACAAATATTCGCATTTATAAAATTAAAGTAGGATCATCTTATCAAGTTATCATCTATATCTATCTATACGAATAATATTTAATATTCATTAATGCAATATATCTTTCTTGTCTAAAATATAAAATTCTCGTGTCACAATGTTTGTTCCCATACTCCTCCGAAACGGCTTGACCGATTTTTATGAAATTTTTGAAGTGAAACTTCTTTATCGGGGTTGGAAAAAAATTTAGTGTAACGTTACGCGTCACATTTTTCCGTTACGCGCCATCTTTTTCTTATCCCTACCACGCGTGATTCGAAGTATACTTTCTCCAGCGGAGTAGGGATTGGTAAATGTCTCCAATGTATTTTGCGGCCCGTTTTGAGTAGTTACATTTTTGAAATCCAGGTGGCGATTGCATCGACTTCCATAAGAGCCCATGACCCGCTTTGAGTAGTGATGACTTTGACCACTAGGTGGTGTCGTGCAATTGTCATTTACCAATAGCATATCGTTTTAACGGACTTACTCCTACCACTATACTTGACCGTTTTTCCATTGCACGCTTATTTATTCCCAACGCTCTATAGTGACGTGATAAATATATATATATTTTATATTGAAGTGATCAGCAAAATCAAAGGGTTTATTTTAATTCTAATTCCAGTGAATTTCTAAAAAAAGTAAGTAATTACATCTCTTTTTCTAATAATTTACTTAGGTGTAATTATGGTATTTATTTTTCCACGTTATTTAAAATTAACCTCAGTTTTTGATTGTATTTTTCAATACACTAACACGTGGGTGTAATTATGGTATCAATTTTTTCTAATACTTGAAACTTTGATGCGTAATTATCTCTGATGCGCAGGGTAGTAACTACCTAACTATCGCGATGTCGTACCTATTCAAAACCGGCGTGTTTAAAAGATTAGAATCGTAATATTTACAGGTATTAAAATCGATAAATGATAAAATTAGGTACTCACATGATTGAACAAACGAAGAAATAGTGTAAATTAATGTAAATAACATTAATTTACACTGCACTTGCTCTAATTTAACTTTATTTAACCAATTTCTGTAAAGTTGCATATAGTAAATTATTTTTGAAAAATAACGTTTTAAAGAAGTTTCACTTACGCTAGTACACGCACACATTTTTTTTAAGCATATTAAGTAACTCTGAGAATCGGCTACTATCTGTTTCATACCCCTAAGTGATAAGGGGGACCTGAGCAGCGGGTGAAACCGCTGGGCAGAACTTGAATATGTTTATAATCCTTACTAATATTATAAAAGCGAAAGCGAGCGAGCGAGCAAGTTTGTTTGTTTGTTGCGTCGTCACGCCTACATGACTAAACCGATTTTGATGAATTTTGGTACAGAGATAGTAGGTTTTTTTAATCTGAGAAATAAGGGATAAAGAGGAAAGACAAGGGATAACTTAGCTTTGCTATTACAATTAATAAGGCGCTAAGGCAAAAACTACGGGTAGCAGGTACCTGCAAATCAGGAAAGGGGAACTGTGTTACCCCGAATTTAACGCGAGTGAAATCGCGGGCAAAAGCTAGTAATATTATAAAATGGTGAGTTTGTGTGGTGGTATGGGATAATCTCTGGATATACTGAAACTATTTTGAAAATTATGATATCGATATAATAGAAAGCTACGTTAATTTTGAGTGTCATGGACTATCACGCTGTGAGCTACGGGGGCTGAGGTAGGTAGTAGTTAGTTTTGAATAAAGATAACATGTAATTTGTAACATCTGTTCATTACAAAAAACCCATGGGAAGGCAACCCGACACGACCGCGAAACTTCAGAAGGGTTACCATGACATCTTATAGCAGTTCTTATTCCTGTGTGAGAAAGAGATGGTGCTAGACACCCTGTATAGCTCTGTCTCGTTCCCTCAGCGGAATAAGTTCTGCTTTAAGACGTCATGGTAAGGCAGCAGGACCGATGCTCATATGCTTAGCATCATATAATCTGAACATACTCACGGAAAATGGATTATTTTCGTCCACCACAGCATACGGGACCCCCAGGAACATGGCGTAGTCGCCATCTTTGCTCTGCACTCCTCTTATTAAGCCTCGCGGTGTTTCTACCAGTGGGTCTACTCTTGGCAGTCCTACAGAATACTTAAGTAACACCAAGATTATCGGCAGGGTCTTCATACTGTTTTTTTTTTATCTGTAAATTAAGTAGTTCAGGTATTTCAGTAAAAAAAAGTTTGTAAATAGAAATAAATAATTTATAGTTTGTAAATAGTAATCCTTATCCTTACTAATATTATAAAAGCGAAAGTGAGTTTGTTTATTTGTTTGTTACCTCTTCACGCTTTAATGGCTGAACCGATTTTGATGAATTTTGGTACAGAGATAGTTGGGAACCAGGAGACGGACATAGGCTTTTTTATAAATCAGTGGGATATGAGGGAGAAAGAGGGACGAAACGCAAAACTTAGCGTTGCTATTACAAATCAATAAGGCGCTATCGAAGTTAACGCGAGCGAAGCCGCGGGCAAAAGCTAGTTAATTTAATAAAGATATATACGCAATTTAATTAAATTTTAATAATTTCAGTAAAAATAATGTTTCTAATAGTTCCAATTAATACACACTTTAAAAGGTATTTAAATAAAAGGTGTTCCTTGAGGAATTAAGTGATAATAATTATTGATTCATCCATAAATAAAACCAATTTTTTTTTCATATAGAAAATCATCAGCCGGCCTCATCTAGTTTTTAAAAAAAGACTTGGAAAAGTGTTTGTGAAAACCTACTTGCAAAATAAACATCATTTATCATTTATCATCAAATGACTCCCGCTCTCGGCGGAGCGGGAGGGAGTGTCACACATGTACTAACTAAAACCCATGCATGTTCCTTCTTTTGCCGTTTGTGTTCCGCGGCCGCGGTCTATCTTTCGAACAACCCCCAACACCGGAATAGAGCCAGGCTGCAGGATAAAGCACTCCGTCCCATGCGCAAAATATCCACAGCATGCCCAAAGTCACTCGAGACAACATCTTCAGAGGATGCTCTTGGAGGGACGAAACACTTGTGTAGGTAGCATGCAAATCCTCGAACTCCCTGCATGTGCATAGTGATGCGGGCGGAAGGGTATGCTGCATCCTGCATACAGGCGCGGGTATGCGGTGGTCTGCCCAGCGTGGGAAGAGCTCCGCCGTGCCCTCGTAGTGCGATCGGCGGGGATCTCTCGTGTCCTGGTTCAGGCCATGGTCCGGAGCGAGAGGGAATTGGAAGCGGTCACTTCCTTTTGCGAAGTAGTTATGCTAACGAAGGAGGTGGCCAGGCGTTTGCGGTGAGCAATGGGTAGCTCACCGTCTGTCCATCTATTGACGACAGGCCGTGTCGACGGCGCGTTAGTGTTCCACGCGCGCCTCAAAGGGATGTCAGCAAAGCAGAGGGGCCTGCCAGGGACATCGCCTTTTTGGGTTGTTGTGGGTAACGGGTTTTATGTTTGTTGTTGTAAAGAGATACCGCGGCCCCGGAACATAATGGGCAAAAGAAGGAACAAAAGGTGAGTTTTAGTCAATAAAAGTCTGACACTCCCCGGGAAGTTTTTTGATGATTTCCCATATGCAAAAAAGCCGTAGGTCTATATGCGGAGTTGTACCTAAAATAACTATTTTGTTTAACATTTTATTAATAATAATAATAAAATAAATAATAAAAAGAAAAAAAACTGGCAACACCTGAGTGAGTCAAGTACTTCAATTTCACCTCCTGTAATTTTATTCTCATTTTTATTCAAAAATTTTATTTTTAACAGTATTTACTACTACTCATATCTAAATTTGCAATAGCTGATCGTCATAAATCGATACAAAGTACAAAATGATAATAATTTGGTCAAATAGAACCAGAAAGAAAAAATCTGACATGCATGACAAATGTCATCAAATGAATCAAAAATATTAAAATGAATTGAAAATAAAATGTTGACAAGATCTCAAGCCAGAAGCGCACGCCATCCACCTCCGGGCTCGTCGCTCAGCTCCGCCTCGCCGCCGCCGGAACCCAGCCTCGTCGTGAGTGCTGTGACACCGGCCGTGGCAGTTGCGTCGAGTTCGAGCGACGAGTACTTTTCCCCGCCCACGACGCCACCACCAGTTCGTCGACGAGGAAGACACCGGCCGCCGGACGGTTTAGGACCTCGGGGCCCACCGGCCTCTGATAGGGTCCCAGCTCCCGGTGGAAGTGTGCAGCGCATGCGATGGACTCAATCCATCAATGAAAACGTCATGCGCTCATACTATGGGGCTACAGAGGGAGGAAACAACCTGACCGCGTACCGTGTTCGGATGCTCTCTCTGTTTCAGGTGCTTGAGCCAGCTGTCAACGTGTCGGCGCAACGACTATCGGATCAGGTGCGGGTTATCCAGCGTAATCGTATGTTGGATGACACCGTACTTGATCGCTTACGAACTGAAATGCAGAGTAGCCAAGTCATTACCTCTTCGTCGCAGGCTGTGGCACCACCACAGCCCCACCAACTAGTTAATCGCGCTAACGAGGTAAGTAATGACATGGCTACTAATGTAAGTACCCAGTGCAGTGAGGAAATGAGGAGTACTTTGGAGGGTGCGATTCGAGAATATCGGTACATGTCACCCGAACTTAGACCACGCTTACCTCGTTTGCCCATGCATAATAAAAATAGGGCGCTGGTGGCTGCTCTGGATTCGCAGTTGTCAAGCTATTTTGACAACTGCGAGAACCTCACTGATGCTCACTCAATCCTGTATTGTGCGGCTGTAGCGGTGTGTCGTGTAGCTCATGTCAAATTTCCTGATGACAGAGCTACACGACCCAAACCAGCTGTACCATTTTGGCAGTGCAGGATTGAGCGGCGTATTGGTGCGGCCAGAGCACTCATTGGCAAACTAATCTGTTTCAGGGAGGGTAACACACGCCCTCGAGTGATGCGCTTTGTGAGGCGGGCATTTTCAGGGACTGATATAACTCCTCCAGACTATATGTCCCGCATCGCAGAGCGCATCGACTTCCTGAAACAGAAAGTGTATGCATGGGCAAATCGTATTCGTAGGTATAAGCGGCGGGTAGAACGGTACACTCAGAATCGCACATTCCAAAGCGATGAAAGGTGGGTGTATAGAGCATGGGAGCGACCGGACCAAGGTGTGTCTGACACGCATCTACCGGATGATAACGCCATGTGTTTGTTTTGGCGCAGCATCTGGTCGGTGCCTGTCAGTCATACCGAAGGTGAATGGACTCGGGAAGTCGAGCGAGCGTGCGATCCAATACCAGAAATGGGGGCCTTGACAATCAGTCCCCAAGATGTAGCTTGTGCGGTTCGTCCGTTGCCTAATTGGAAATCTCCAGGGCCGGACGGACTGCACAACTTCTGGATAAAGTGGATCCAGAGATCGCACGTTCGTTTGGCGGCCCTATTTCAGACGGCTTTAGAGTCAGGGTCGTTGCCTAAGTTTCTGACAACTGGTATAACCCATCTGCTCCATAAATCGGGTAGTACGGCGGAACCCAAAAATTATAGACCAATTACGTGTCTTCCGACACTTTATAAAGTTCTTACATCCATTTTGAGAGCTAAAATCACTAAACACATTGATGACAATTCAATCATGTCTGCTTCTCAAAATGGATGTAGGAACGGGTCCCGCGGTACTAAGGAGCTGCTCCTCATTGATATGGCTATTAGTCAACAGGTTCGCCGTTCCCGAAGGCATCTGTCAACATGTTGGATAGACTATAAGAAGGCCTATGACTCCGTACCACATACATGGCTCATGAGGGTGCTAGAGTTGTATAAAATTGATGCAACTCTGCGCACCTTCCTGATCTCGTGTATGAGGCAATGGAGTACAGTCCTTCGCTATCCAGGATGTCGGCAGATTCAGAGAAATAGTGAACCGATCAGGATAGAGCGAGGTATTTTCCAGGGCGATAGTTTGAGTCCACTTTGGTTCTGCTTAGCCTTGAATCCTCTAAGCACGCTGCTGGAGAATTCAGGTCTGGGCTATCGATTGAGGAGAGGTGGTCAGGTTATATCTCACCTTCTTTACATGGATGACCTGAAACTCTTTGCCCTCAACGATTTACAACTGATGGAGCTATTGAAGGTAACTGAAACTTTCAGTAGCTCTATCAGGATGGAATTTGGTGTGGAGAAATGTGCGGTCATGCATGTAAAGCGAGGGGAAATTGTGGAATCTGTGGGAACCCAGCTCTCAGATTCCATAAACCTTAGATCCCTCTCAGCAACCGAAACCTACAAGTATTTGGGGATGTCGGAAGCGCTGGGCATCAATGTTGCTGACATGAAGCAATCGTTGAAGGAACGCTTCTTTGGCCGCCTGAGAAAGGTATTTAATAGTCTTTTATCAGGCGGAAACAAGGTGCGTGCTTTCAACGGTTGGGTCATGCCGGTTTTGATGTACTCTTTCGGCATACTCAAATGGACTCAAACAGAACTGGACGCCCTGGATAGGAAGGTCCGTACATTGTTAACGACATTTCGTATGCATCACCCACGTTCTTCGGTTATGAGACTGTATATCCCGCGGAGTTGCGGAGGTCGAGGCTTTTTAAACGCCAAGACTCTCCACAACCGCGAGATATGCAGTCTCAGGGAATATTTCCTAGAAACCGACGTGGGAATGCATCGGGATGTGGTTGCAGTGGACAAAGGCTTCACCCCGCTCTCCTTGGCTAAAGAGAACTGGCGCAAACCTGTAGTGCTTGACACTAACGACCGCAGGGAGGTATGGCAGAGTAAGGAGCTTCACGGACGCTTTTTCCGGGCCCTACATGGACCTGATGTAGATCAACCAGCGTCCGTAGCCTGGCTACGTTCCGGGGATCTCTTTGGAGAAACTGAAGGTTTTGTCTGTGCAATTATGGATGAAGTTATGATGACGAATAACTACCGGAGATTCATTGTGAAGGACGGCACGGTTGACATATGTCGGGCATGCCACCGTCCGGGTGAATCAATTCGACACATTATCTCCGGTTGTTCTCGTCTAGCTAACGGAGAGTACTTGCATAGACACAACCTTGTAGCCAGGATTATTCATCAGCAACTTGCTCTAAAATATAGCCTTGTGGAATCGGAAGTGCCGTACTACAGGTATGAGCCCGACCCAGTTCTCGAACATGGCAATATCACATTGTACTGGGATCGATCCATCATCACTGACAGGACTATTGTTGCCAACAAGCCTGATATAGTGGTGGTGGATCGATCAGAGCGGCGCGCAATGATTGTTGACATAACAGTCCCGCATGATGAGAACCTCGTGAAAGCCGAGAAAGATAAGCAAATCAAGTATATTGACTTGGCTCGCGAGGTTGTCGACATGTGGGATGTGGACTCAGCGATCATTGTGCCGATAGTCGTATCTGCCAATGGCTTAATTGCCAAGAGCCTCGACCAACACCTGAGGAGGCTCTCGTTAGGCAGCTGGATCAAGGGCTTGATACAGAAAGCGGTACTCCTGGACACGGCTCGTATTGTTAGGAGGTTCCTTTCTCTGGAGCCCTGACCGCCGGTAGCTTGGACCCTGTTCCCGATACCGGTGGGCTACTATTTTTACATTTTTAAATGTTTTTTTATTTGTTGTTTTTAAGAAATATTTAAAAATTTAATTATATGTATATAAAACAATAAATGGACGAAAAATAATAATAATAATAATAACCATTTATTTCGGACAGAATCCATATAAGTGTTAGTAACAATGTATCTTAAGATCTATGTTAGTAGGTACATAATAATTATAAGTGTTAGTAACAATTTTCTTACGATCTATGTTAGTAGGTACACAATACACAACATCACAATTTTCCCGTGACTATTCCCACCCAGTGAGCCTGAATGGGACAGTCGTAGCGGGATGCAATCATTTGCAAAATGCTGTTGGTGCTACCGCGTAGTCTTTGCAATAACGACGCCGCTTTCTTACGCATTAAGGCGTGGAAACCGTCAACGCGCGCGTCTGCGAACATTTGCGATGCACTACAGTAGCGCGGCAACCCCAACAGCATTCTGAAAGCATTATTATATTGAACGCGTAGGACGTTGTAGGCTCGTTGCGTATACCGAACCCACAGGCCGCTCGAGTAAAAGGATTGGCAATACGCCCTAAAAAGCGTTATTTTTACTTCCCTTGTACATCGAGCGAACCTACGGGCCAGCATATTGCTCCTTACCGCCAACGCCCTACGCTCTCTTTCAATATCCGCGTCATCCTTTAAGTCCTCCGTGACCAGATGACCGAGATATTTAAAAGTATTTACAATTTTCAAGGCCGTTCCATCGACCATGATCGGAGGCACTTCACTAGGTCTCTGTTTACCGGCTCTACATATCAGGACCTCACTTTTTTGTGTGTTGTACCTGAGACCATGCTCGTTAGCGTAGCGCTCGCAAATGTCAACCAACGTCCGCAGGGCGTTGACCGAGGGGGCCAGCAGAACCATATCATCAGCATAGCTTATGTTGTTGACACAGGTTCCGTCAATGTAGCATCCGACATGTGTACTGCTGAGCTCCTCGATCAACTGGTTGACATACAGGCTAAAAAGGCCGGTCGACGTGAGGCCGCCCTGCCTCACACCGCATTCCAACGTGTACTCGTCAGATAGTGTATCCACCCATCTCACCTGGTTAGTCTGGTTTTTATACCAGAATTGGAGAATTCTGGTATATTCCGTTGGCATGCCCGTTTCCTCAAGCTTTCGCCACAGCATGCCATAAGCAACTGTGTCAAAAGCCTTTGACAGATCTAGGAAACAGGCATATATCGGTGTCTTTCTCTCCGTGTAATACTTGACAGTATGCTTAAGGCATAAAATAGCACTCTCAGTGGATAGCCCCGCCCTGAAACCAAATTGTGCGTCATGTAAATGTAAGTACCCACTAAGACTCTGATTAAGCAAACCGTCAAGTATCTTAGCTGTTGTTGTAGCAAGTGAGATGGGTCGATAGTTTGACCTATCCGATACATCCCCAGTCCTGTTCTTAAGAACGGGCACAACCACGGTTTTCATCAGCGATTGGGGCAAGTGTGAGTGACCGATACACAGCGTAAAAAACATAGCCAGTACACGCGGCAGATGGACACCAGCATGCCTAAAGTGCTCGATGCTGAGCCCGTCGTACCCTGGAGACTTCCCACCCTTCATCCTACGAATTGCAGCGACAACTTCTTTAGCGGAAAAGCGTGTTGTTCTCCCGGACACGACAGGCCCAGCGCCGCCCGTATCGGCCATCGCTGGCCCAAGGGAAGATCTTACCGTAAAGTGATCTCTAAAATTATTGGCAATACTTTTAGGATCACTGATGCCACCGACACTCACAGGAACACTTGGCCTGGGGTTCAGCTTGTTGGTATTCTTCCAAAAGGCTGAAAAATTCCCCTCAGAATGATTGGAGGCAAGAATATCCATCTTAATTTGTTCCTGCCTGCTCTGACACCATTTCAGCTTGGACTTAAAAACCCTCCGACTATCACACATTTGTTTATAAACATTCCCATTTGATGGTCTACCAGCTAACACCCGTAGCTGAAACCCCAGCCTAGCCCTCCTGTGAGCGTCCGCGACATACTTGTTCCACCCGGTAATGTACCCACCCCTTCTGAAACATGCACGGCCGTAGGATCTCATAGACGCCTGCGTTAAAATATTTGTTATTCTAGTGTACATATTATCTAACAAAACCGTATGAGCCGGGTCAGAACAGCATGTATCAGCGCATGAACTGAGTTCCATTGGGAAATCCAGCTCTTTGAGCTCCTGATGGCATAGGCTCTGATATAGCTCAACCTGCTCAACATCTCTTCTGCCCCAGCTCACACCGTTACAGACAGGCTTATTATCAATAGCACACTTAACAACAATCTTGTCAATATTACATTCCACATAAAGTGGAGAGTGGTCAGACCAATACACGTCATGCTGCACCCACACGTTATGAATAGTCTCCTGAGCCGCTTTCGTGACAATACAGTGGTCCAACCATCTCCTACATCCATGCGCCTCACTCGTAAAAGTGTAAGTACTAGACTGCATACCTAACATCTCCATATCAACACAGCACCAGTCTTGTTCTACACAGAAACTCAACAGTTCATTACAAAATAGCTCGTTTGGATGAGCATTAAAATCCCCTAAAATATAAGCTGCCTCACTATCAGTGTTAACTTCTATCACAGACTTTATTACACTCAGGCAGTCCGTAAATACCGTTAAATTCTCGATACCGTTAACCGGCATGTAAACACTAAAAATTATCACTGACCCGTTTTGGGTCATCACTTTTATCGCACAAATACGCGCACTATTACAATCTATTACTGAGACTGACTCAAACGCACTCTTTCGCCACAAAATCGCCACCCCGCCGTATGGCCTGCCGCTTAGGAGGCCTAACGACGTGTCCACCGCCGATGTACCCGTGCATCCGAAGTCTTCGTCTATTGTGCTAAGTAATGGCAAATCATGGGGCAGCAGCCACGTTTCCTGTAGCGCTACTACGTCAGCAGCCTTACACAGTGTCCGTATCCCCTCCATTGATCTCTTCATCGCTTTACAATTGAAGCTGACTAATGTACTACGCATTTGTGTATTTTCCATTTAGTTATTTTAAAGTACCCGTTGACTATTCTCGCCTTTTACAAGAGTATTATCTCTAATATTAACAAAGCGTCTAAACGTAATACCAGAAGGCCACAAAATTATCGTCTAGAAAAATGTCAATACTATTTTCAGTTACATAAATCTTATAAGAATTGTAGTCCCTTGGTTTCTTCATTTTAATTTTCAATAACGATACCTTCTCCTTTGTCTTATCATAAATATAACTCACGATGTCAGACTCAATTACATCTTTATGCACATTAGACACAAATAGCGGTATCCTCGTATCAGCCGCCTTAAATTTACTGCAACTTGAAACGGCTTTTCCCTTACTCCCTATAAACTTATTTTGTAATCGCCTTCTCTGCGATTCTATCCAATTATCATCATCTTTCGGCTTTTTCCATTTCCCACCATTATTAACAGTCTCCGCAAAAGATAACTTCCGTACTGCCATCGCCGCATCAGCTGTGTTGTCGGTCACCGCGCTTTGTTTACATAAATCAGCCGGCGACGACGTGTTAACTCCGCTCGCTGCCAGAACCGGTTTGTCGTTCACACACCTATTGCTTGATGGGCGCTCCATCTCGCTCGCAAAACATTCCGCCGTCGACGTCAGATTCATGCCAACCGGCGCGCGAGGTGACAGCGCGGGGAGCTGCGCGCTTTCATGCACCGTTATCTCAGCTGGCTCGAGAGAACTAGACGGGCAGATGCGCGCTCCACCGCTGCAGTTATCCGCCACCGTTTGTTCGTCAATTGGATATGACACATCCTTACCGCCGACAGGTGAATGCAACAGATAGTCTTGACTTTGACAGGTGTCAACTACTCGCCCGGTCATTGACCCTTCTCTCGGCGTTTGAATTGCCATCGGTCCGCTTTCGACTGAGTACCCACCACGCCTCATATTTATTCGGTAGTCAGAACTATACCGACACTTTGACCATTTATTCTCTAAATTTTCTATTTGCTTCGCAGTAACATATGTTTCTTTAATATTACTAACCTCTGACTTTAGCCGAACTATATCTTTCAATAAAGCCGTCACGTCCACATGATCAAACGTGACGGGTGGTAATTTATTTAGCTCTCTGGCCACAAACACAGGCATTACCTCAGGATCCGTCTCCTTGAACACGGCAATGATATCCTCGAGATCACGCTGGATTTTGCCGTCTTTCCTTCTTGAAACATTCCGCTTGTTTGTTTTGATTGAGTCAAATAACAAACTTTTTGCATTTTCAACTTCCGTTACAGAAAACGCCGAAGCACAGATCCGCACCATGCTCTCATTGTCCATTGTGTCCACTTTATTTTGCAAATAAGCAAGGATCTCGCTGATAACAATGTTGCAACTCGCACACTTCACTGTTTTTGAAACTACGTTCGATTTAGACATTTTTACTAATATCGCTTACGCGCACACACACGATCGAGACCGCGGTCGAGCGCAGACTCATCAGATAGCGAAACGAGGAGTGGGGTAAGGCAGTACTAAATTAATACTTAGTAATTTAGTACTGCCTTACCCCACTCCTCGTTTCGCTATCTGACAGAACACTGCATATTATTTAATCAGCAGTGCTGCATATTTATAAGATAGGTCGGTATCAATAGAATAACAACATCATAATCTTATCCAGATGAACCTGTCATGTTCACGTAAATACCTATTCTTTAACGGAATAAGATATGCCTTCGACTTCTGCCTTCGCCGAAGAAGTTATGGCAGCAAAAGAGGCAGCAGAAGGGGAGAGGGAGAAATCCAACGTACCTTCCCGCACCCGAAGATCTGGGCGCAGGGCTGACAATGCCCTCTTCTGCCCCCCATAAAATGGCCTGCTGACAATGGACTTGGGGAATTCTGTAGTCCAAGCATATAGACCTGAGCTGGCGTTGCTTGGTGTTTCCGCGCGCCTCTCATATACAATGACAGGGAGAGGAGTAGCTCACTCCTCCCCTTTACTTGAGAAGAGGTTTGCTGCAAGCAAACCGTCACTGCTGGGGTGATTGTGTAGAATGCGAATGTGTCCCCGCACCCCAACCAGAAGTGACGAGAAGGTTCACCGTGTGGTTTTAGTCTGTAGTCCGAGTCTGCCAGACCCCTCCGCCATGGTGGAGGACATCCATCGAGGGCTACCACACGTAAAAAAAAAATTACCTGCGACTTCTAATTTTCTTTTTTAAATACACTTCCTCGAAAACCAGCTCTAGTTGCACTTTGCGTTTAGGTTCAAAATGCAATGTATTTCACACGTGTGCTTTTTTCGGCATTTATCGGAACGAGGGTTTTAATTTTATTCTGATTCCACAGATAAAAACAAATAATTGTTCAAATTCCTGCGGTGTTTCTTTTATAAAGCATCCTTGATTTAGGTACACGTTCGTTGCATTACGAGATCTATCAGATCTCTTGCAGGACATTTGTATTGTGCCTTGAATATTCATTTCAATTCATTTATTTTCTCACCACAATATTTAAAGATAATATAATCGTGTTGTTTCACTCCTTGCGAAAGGATCCAATGTGTAAAGTTCTTTACTTACTGCACTTTTTGGAACGAAGTTTGTAGAAAGGGGGCTAGACGGAAAAAATTTAGTAACAAAAGTTGTAACGACACATTTTGCTATAGTTGTAAGCCGTGCGGCGTGCGCATTTCTCTGTCATAGAAAGCAAACCAGTTATTTTCGTTTCGTTTTTCTATTTCACATTGAACAGTGTAGTGTCGCGTCGATTATTTTTGTTGAATGTTTAGAGGTATGAAGAACAGGGTATAAAGTTCTCCATCCTCTATGGAAAAGGGAGGATCCTCCGACCAGACGGGTGTCGTGTCTGGTGGGCCACTGACCGACAATTGCTTGTCGGGTGCTCGTATATATGCTAACTTCGCGCACAACTTTGCTTGCGCGAAGTAGGAATCTTGCCGTTTAGTTCTTCAGTGGCTGGATAGATGGCGCTGTAGTAGTTTTTGCGTCTTCATATTTGTGTCGCTACAAGTGTATACAGGTTTTTTGTACATAATAAATAATAACTTCGTTCCATCCGGGTGTCCCTTGACACCTCTCAAGTTTTTTTTGGTATTTTTACTTTAAAATATAAAGCTATCGTTCACCCACAAAAAACTACAAAATATATGTCAGCTACGACCACATACGGTTCCAAGGATGGATCCAGTGAGGGGGTGGTCACAGAGCATCCGGGACGCTCCCCTAGGCTGGATACAGGACCTAGGTAGACCACTAATGAAAATTGCGATATTGAGATATATCGTAATCTAAGAAAATGCTCACCAATGTTTACCCATGTTTGCAAAGAAATAAATGATTTGATTCATGTATTAAGGCTACATACAAATCGTATTGTACCTATGAATAATGGTTGAAGAACTTCTAAGGTTGCTTGGTTTTTTTAAGTACCACATACCTACATTAGTCAAATACCTACTTTTTATCTGTATCTATTATTACCAAAATTAAGTTATATTTTTGTGATCCGCCCTTGGACGGTTCTCCATGAAACTTAGTGTTGCGGCAGCGCTCAGCTCGACGCTGTTTTTTAGGGTTCCGTAGTCAACTAGGAACCCTTATAGTTTCGCCATGTCTGTCTGTCCGTCCGTCCGTCCATCTGTCCTCGCTTAATCTCTGTGACCGTTAGCACTAGAAAGCTGAAATTTGGTACCAATATGTATATCAATCATCACTCGCTCACTCGCACTCGACGCGAACAGACGTAGCCTATCGTGCACAAATATTGTATACTATTTCAATATACGAAGTTGACAGAAACTAGATCTTGTCGAGGAAGAAATAAAGCTCATTTTGGCCCGCGGCAACCGTGATCACGCACCGAGCGACCAACTACGCGTGTTCTGTGCTATAGTATATGCAATATTAGCAGAAGCAAGCATGCAGCGCTCGCCAAATGGTACAACTTTTGTATCAGAACCTGAACTCTCACGTTCTGAAGACTTCGACTTCGTTTCGTCAAGAAAGAGGAAGGCTCACCCTGATATGGAGGAAATACTTCAATTGCGCACGGATATCCAGTTAATGTTCAAAAATCTCAAAGAGGATCAAAACTCGGAATTCCTTAATCTAAGCAAAATGATATATGAGCTTAAAGAAGAAAATAAAGAAAACATTATTTCAAATGAAACTCTGAAAAAAGCTCTGGAAGAAAACATGGGTTTCTACAGGGATTTAAAAAACAAGTACGACACTCTACTACTGGACAATAATGCTGCTTTAAAGAGAATTGGATACCTTGAGGAACACGTAGGACGCGTTACAAAGAAAACAGATAGAAACTATGATCGAGATAAAAAATGTACCTGTCACGGAAAATGAAAACCTGATTGAGGTTGTGAACCAGTTGCACAATTCTTTAGATATCAGCTTTAACTCAAGTCAGGTACGCCAAGTTTACAGGAAAAAAACTGGCCAAAACAAAACAATTTTTGTTGAGTATCAAACTGTTCAAATGCGTGCTAACACATAGTACGAGAGCCCACGACCAAAACCATGTCTCATAGCAATACGGCAAAAACCCTATAAAATCGTTAGATTGTATGATTCTGAACCCGACTAGGTGTGTAGTAACGGTCGAAAGTGTAGCAACTGCGTGGGAGGCCATTTCTGCTGTGTCAAAAAAAAAAGACAGTCGGTATTATAGCAATACGTCTGATAGTGAAAATGTACATAGATTTTATAATTGTATTACGAAAAAGTTTGTTTTCAGACATTTTGCGCGTAGCATATAGCCTGAGCGCATTTTTGAAAATGTCAACAAATTTAGCCGACCTGTATCATAGCAATACGGATAATTTTTTTTTTCAACTTTTCGTATTGCTGCCATGATTACCAAAACCCTGTTTTCAGACACTTTAAGTGTAGCATATACTCCCAAAAACGAAAATAACGTTTCGGAGTCGCCTGGCCGACGCCTCTGTTAAATGTTTTTTTTAAATTTACAGCCTTCATAGATATTCAACAGCCTCAGCGCTTGTTACGCTCCTGCCCCTTTCTTACTATTATAGATACCGGCACGGATCTTGAGCGCTCGGCGGAAGGGTGGGGATCGCTTTGCGCATCGTACACATATGGCAAATAAAACGCACGCCCGTTGGTTATTTATTTTTTCTAAGTTGCCTACGTAATTTCTTACTGGTTCTATGGTTGAAAGAAAGATTAAATAATGATTCATTAAATTGAGAAATGGAAATTGAGATCAAAGAAGTAGGTAATTAACAAGTGTTTCTAAATTAAAATTATAACTTAGTTCTTGTAGTTTCTCAAAAATTACAAAAAAAAGACTACTACGTATTTTTTTTTGTTAGCATTTTTGACTTCGAATTTTATTTGTTGTAGATAAAAACTTTATCTATTGAATATAGTACATTTTGATACAAGTACAAATAAAATAATTGAATGAAAAATAGTTAAACTTTGAATAAACCGTTTTTTTTTTCAACTTCATCCCAGTTTCCTTTTGTGCGATTTATTTCAGTCCTTCAACTTCAATGTTACGGTTTCGGGTAAATTCTTTGTTAATTACAAGTTAATTATCATCTAATAAATTCAGGGTCGCAACGTATTCATTGGTTTGTAACAGAAAATTCAAGATGCCTCAATACGATTTTTAAATGATATCTGAGTATCGAAAAGTTGTCTGATAGAGAAGGTGCTACACTTAATTTGTCTGATATAAATTTTTTGCACATGTGGACAACTTATTTTATCATGTCCAACAATTTTCAGACATATTGCTATGATACCGATCGGTAAAATTTGTTAACATTTTCAAAACGGTCTCAAAATTTAATGCGTTCACATTTCCGTCTGAAAATTGTTTTGTTCGCATCAAATAACCAAAATTTACTAATAAAAAAGATTTTCAGACGTATTGCTATGAGACATTTTTTTTGTCTCATTTTTAATTTTCTTAAGTGATTTTACGGGTTTGTGCTACACCACTAACGTCTGAAAAATATGTTTCCGGTATCTCAGAACTATCATTCAACTACAGTCTGCAAATCAGACATATTGCTATGATGCAGTTCGGTAAAATTCTTTGACAATTTTGAAAATTCGGTCAGATCAAACGCTACGCGGAAAATGTCTGATATTGGTATTTTCGAGTTCAGGATAATCGTATCTATCGATTTGATGCGGTTTTGGCCGTATTGCTATGAGACAAAAATTTTGGTCGTGGGCTCTCGTACTAACACTCAAAGCTATTAAATCCTACAATATTAAGAACAAAGGAGATAAATATAACACAAATGCGCTCAAAATAGCTGGAGACACTCAACCAGTTTACATTTCAGAAGGTTTGACTCCAACCGCCAGGAAACTCCTGTACAAATCCAGAGAGTTAAAGAAAAAGTACGACTTCAAGTTCTGCTGGGTCTCCAATGGAAGAGTATTCTTAAAGAAATCTGAAGAAACGCCTGCAATACTGATTAAGTCCACCGAACAAATCGAAGGTATCATTAAAGATATTGCTAACCCCATTCTAGAACTTTGACTAATACGAAAGAAAAAGTTACTTCCATGCCTGTTTTTGTATTGCTTTTTCTTCTATTTTTTTGTAACTATTTCAATTTGCAACTCTAAAAAGGTCATAATTTGTCCCACTGTCAATTCATCTGTAAAGTTGTGCCAGAAAGCACATAATACACATAATGCTAACTTACTCCACTCTAATTTCATACACAATTTACTGACATACATGAAACTTTTGTTACACAGTGATTGGGAATATCTGTTTTGTGCCACCGACATAACCTTATTCATAATATTAAAAAAAAAGTATGGCTGATTTAGTAGATATTTCGGAAGATATCGAGAAAACTATAAATGTCGGCATTTCGCATAGCGTAGATATTCCTGAAAACTGCAAAAAACTATTTGGTGAATCCAAGAAGTACAAAATACTAACTCAAAATATAAGAAGCTTAAAACATAATTTCGATGACTTTCAGGTTTTACTTAACCGACTAGATATAGAATTTGATTTTATTATTTTGACTGAATGCTGGCTATCGAAACTAGTGACACTGCCCAAGATTAACTCGTATAAAACATTTGCCACCGTTGATACAATAAATCAGAATGGTGGGATAGTAATATACTTTAAAGAGTGTCTAGAAACTGTAATCATTGAACCGACAAGTGATGTTGATGAAATGAATTGCCTAGTTTATACGATTAAAAGTGAGCTCGCAATAATATCGATTTATAGATCGCCTGCATTCAAGAACATTGATCATTTTCTAAACGCATTAGAGCGCATATTAAATAATTTAAAGCAATACAGGAATGTAATTCTTTTAGGAGACATTAATATTAATATCTTAGATAATAGCAGTCCTAACTCTTCAAAATACATGGATTTACTAGCTTCGCATGGATTATTACCAGCACACTCCCTCCCGACTAGGAAAGAGAATTGTTTGGACCACTGCTTTCTTAGAACTTCCGCTTTATCTAATACTATTGTCTGCGAGTCCACAGTCACGGACCATTCATGTGTTATGACTTCTTTGTCGATTAAATCTAAAATAAAAGCTTGTAAACCCAAAACTTATAAAAAAATTGATTTTCAGGCACTAATCGATGAATTAAAACTAATTGATTGGCCGTCTATCCTCCCAAATGATGACTGTAACAAATCTACAAATGTGCTTTTGTCAACTATATCAGACGCAATGAATAAACATACAAGTATATATAAGCTGTCTCGAAGGAAACGTGCTATAAAGCCTTGGATAACTCCTGGTTTATGCCGTTGTCTTAGAAACAGAGATCATCTACATAAAAAACTTCGCAATAATCCTGAAAACGTAACTTTAAGCGTAACCTACAAAAGGTATCGCAACACCTGTAATAATTTATTAAAAAAACTTAAGAAGAACTACTTAAGATCTGAAATAAATAAGCACAAAAACAATCTGAAGAAACAATGGTCCTTAATCAAAGATGTCTGTAATTTTGGAGGTCGAACAAACGAAAACGAAGAACTGTTAAAATTCAATCCTGATCCACAAAGCTCTATTAACCATGTAAATAAGTATTTTGCAAATGTTGGATACAATTTAGCCAATGATATACAGAGTAGAATCCATGGGCCACCAAAGATTCCTTTTACTAGCCGCTCTAATACTAACTCTCTCGTGCTCTTACCAACGGATATTGATGAAGTAAAATCCATCATACTGAACTTGAAACAATCTAACGCTACTGGTTACGACGGCATTCCTATTTCAATACTAAAACTAGGAGTGGATACTTTGGTCTGGCCCATAACAATGATTTGTAATCAATGCATGACAATGGGTGTTTTTCCAGAAGCTCTTAAGAAGGCTTTAATAGTTCCTATACACAAGGCTGGGAACAAAGACTGTGTCTTTAATTACAGGCCAATATCACTACTGCCCTCTTTATCAAAGGTACTTGAGAAGGTCATTAACAAAAGACTAACACATTATCTTGAATCTCAGAATCTTTTTTCAAGTAATCAATTCGGTTTTAGGGCAAACAGGTCTACTAACGACGCTATAAAACATTTAACATCTAATGTTGTTGAAAACCTAGACAAAGGAAGGAAGACCATAGGTGTATTCCTGGATTTAGCGAAGGCTTTTGACACAGTCTCTGTTCCCCTGCTTCTTACAAAACTAGAACATTTAGGAGTTCGCGGAACAGCCCACAAACTACTTTCAGACTATTTGACTAACAGAAAGCAATGCGTAAAAATAGCTGACTTTATGAGCGAGCTGGAGAATATCACTTTCGGTGTGCCACAAGGAAGTGTCATGGGACCCACACTTTTTCTCGTCTACGTAAATGACCTGTGTGATCTACAGCTGAACCAGGGTCGGGTCATAGCATACGCTGATGATACGGCGCTTCTATTTAGTGGTAAAACCTGGACAGAGGCTAACGAACTGGCCAATGTAGGGCTCAAACTGGTTTCGCAATGGCTACAGGCAAATCTTCTCACCCTTAACACACTTAAAACCAAATATGTCCCTTTTAGTATAAGAAACAACAGTCAACCATCTCCTGGCATAATTCACATAAAGGCTCACACATGCAATATGACCGGAAATTGCTCTTGTCACGAAATTTCTAAAACTAACTCAATAAAATACCTTGGACTGATCATTGACCAACATTTGAATTGGAGAGAACAAATCTCAAGTCTTACTTCTCGAGTCAGAAAACTTATATACATATTTAAAAATATACGTTACTTTTGTCCGCCAAAATTATCAGTACTGGTGTATCTATCGTTATGCCAGTCCATCATAAGTTACGCTATTAATGCCTGGGGGGGTGCTAACAAGACTGTCCTTATCGGTTTAGAACGCGCACAACGTTCTGTTCTTAAGGTGATGAGTTATAGGCAATTTCGATACCCCACTCATTTGTTGTACTCGGAATTATCAGTTCTTACAGTGAGGCAACTCTTCATCAAAGACTTAATTTTAACCCAACATAAAAAATCACCTGACTTTACAACAAAAAGAAGGAAAGATATTGTTTACTCTGTGCCTTATTGCAAAACGTCATTCGCAAACAAATTTTTAAATTTTCTAGGACCCTTTCTATATAATAAAATATCAAAACTAATTGAAATTCGTAATCTAAATAGTCATACTTGTAAAACAGAAATTTTTAAGCTTCTTAACTCATTAAATTACGACTACACTGAAAAAATGTTTAAAATCAGTAAGTAATTCATTAATAAAATAAATCACCAAATTCATCATCCAAATCTATCACAAACACACACACACACTCCATACATCATCCACATACATCACACACACGCACACACACACACACCATACAGCTTATACATTTTCAATCATGATAAGCGACAAAATTATGATCGACCTTTAATTTTATTCTCTCTGAATTGTATTAATTTTAACTTAAAATTCATATCAAATTGTTTCTTATAAATAAATAAATGGCAAACAATAATAAAGTGTAACCAAACTCAATGTAAACAAAGTAAGCTTCTAAATATTTTGCGTATACTATGTCAACTTTTAAATCTACCTACAACCTACAAAAATCAAGTTCACTATTTTATGTTTGCCTACCCTAGTTTAAGTTAAGTTCTTTGTTTTGTTACTAATAACTTTAATTATTTCAACTAATAGGTAATTATTTTGTCACAAGTCTGCTACCATAAATAAAATAACATAGCGAGGAAAACTGTTCCACCGTAATACAGTTTATACTAGTACGGGGAACAGAGCGAATCAGTTCTGTGTTAACAACCATCCATAATAAGTACCGATAAATACCAAACAAAAAGTGTTCTACTACCAGTACTGCTTATTTGTAAGTAACTTGAATTGTGCAAGGTTGTTATTATTGTTTTATTGAATAAAGAAAGTTTTTTTTTTTTTTTTTTTTAATCACGCTGACAAAGTGGTAAAATAAAAATTGGAAAAAAATGTTTTATTAGGGTAGCCACCCTATATGTAAAGTGGGAAGTGTTTTTTTTTTAATTTCAACCCTAACGTGTGAGATATTGTTGGAAAGGTATTTAAAAATGAATAGGGGTTTACTAAAATCATTTTTTGATAATGTCAATAATTTCGGAAATAATCGCTCCAAAAGTAAAAAACAATGTGTCCCCCCCTCTAACTTTTGAACCATAAGTTTAGAAAATATGAAAAAAATCTGAAAAGTAGAACTTTATAAGGACTTTCTAGGAAAATCATTTTGAACTTGATTGACACAACAGTTTTTGTACAAAAAATACAAAAAGTTGTATTTTGTACAACTTTTTGTCTTTTTTTGTACTAAAACTGTTGGAGCGCCTACCGCGGAACGTGCAACATTGCACGCTCCTCCACCTTTAAACTCATAAGTGGGAACACTTATTGTGACGGACGGGAAACTACGGAACCCTACACTGAGCGTGGCCCGACACGCTCTTGGCCGGTTTTTTTTATAGAACAACACGAAGAGATCACGGACAGACAGATCGACAGACGACAAGTGTAGTATTTATAACAAACTAGCTTTTTCCCGCGGCTTTGTCCGCGTGGCATACTTACTTTGGGCTAACGCTAACTTTAACCGTGATGATCGATAAAAAATATCTTTCTCTCCTCTTTTCTCACTTTTTTTAGCTTATGTCCGTCTCCAGGGTCCCAACTATCTCTTTACCAAAATTCATCAAAATCAGTTTGGCCATTAAGGCGTGAAGACGTTACAACCAAACAAACTCACTTTCGCTTTTATAATATTAGTAAGGATATCAGTATTGATGGTCATGCCGATATCTTCACAATACGTGGGGGACTCGTTATCTCGACAAGTCAGATACTAGTGAGATGAAACTATCTGCGAAGTACTCGCATGTCTCTATAGAGTACTCGATGATAGATGCAAGGAATAGATTACAATTATCTTTGTATACCTAAATTGTTTGTTTATCTATAATCCTTACTATAATATTATAAAAGCGAATGTGAGTTTGTTACGACTTCACGCCTAAATGGCTTAACCGATTTTTATGAATTTTGGTACAGAGATAGTTAGGACCCTGGAAACGTTATGTACATTTATTGAAGTAAAAGTGGAAAAATCAGGCCAAAAAAGAAATAAAAGAAAAAATACAAATGTTTATTTATGTCCATAATATACATTCTTAACCTAGATATAAAACTAGTTATATTAAGTACCTTTTCAAAATAATGAACTTTATAGAACATTCTTGAAGATCACAAAAGTCATTTATTCAAATTAGGCTGATAATCAGGACTATTTGAAGGTCAACATTACAAGAGACAGTCCCACAAAACGCCCCGCCCTTCGCCAGTTCTTAGTGTTTTAGCTGGGAAGAAGAAGTGGAGGAACAAACTCCCCAGCAACACATCTGTCTGATAAGTCAGAAGAATCAGATAATATTATAATTGTGAAATATAACATTTAATTTAATTTACAAATGATATCTAGCACACGTCATTATAACAAAATTAAGGATTCATAAACATTGAAAATATCCTTACTAATATTATAAAAACGAAAGTGAGTTTCTTTCTTTCTTTTAATGGCAAAACCGATTTCGATAAGTTTTGGTACAGAGATAGTTGGGCCCTGGAGACGGACATAGGTATTTTTTTAAGTGGCAAATGAGGGACAAAAGAGGAAAGAAGCGGCCAAAAGCTAGTACTCAATAATTTTACATTACATCAAATAAATTCCATTACATCCAAATTTACATTATTAATACTAAATTAAAGTGCAACAGATTATAATTATATTAACTGTCAGAAGATACAAATTTCATAAAAAAATAAAGTCAATTTTATTTCGTACTAGCTTCCGCCCGCGACTTCGTCCGCGTGGCATAGTTACTTTGGGCTAACGCTAACTTTAACCCGCGTGATGACCCGAAAAATGTATCTTTCTCTCCCCTTTTCTTCCCTCATTCTCCCCCTTTCCTCACTTTAAAAAAACTTGCCTATTTCCGTCACCAGGGCCCCAACTATCTCTGTACCAAAATGCATCAAAATCGGTTGGGTCATTTAGGCGTGAAGCCGTAACAAACACGACACGGTTCGCGTAGTGGCTGGGCGAACGACTGCTGCGCTGTGTGTCGCGGGTTCGATTCCCGCACGGAACAAATATTTGTATGACCTACAGATAGTTGTTCCGGGTCTGGCTGTTTGTGTATGTGAGATTGAATGTTTGTAAACGCACCCACGATACAGGAGAAATTCCTAGTGTGGGGCAACGTCTTTTAAAAAGAAAGAAAGAAAGAACAAACAAACTAACTGTCGCTTTTATAATATTAGTAAGGATTTATGAAAATAACCGAAGGTAACTGAATGCCTATTCATTTACCTAACGAAATAAGCTACGTTAGAGGTCCTAACTGTAGCTACCTTACACTTAAAAAAGTGCCTACTTAAATAATAAAACTGATCCTAAATACACTACAGCTACAACTAAATAAAACTACAGCTAAATAAATTAAAAAATAATAATTTGAATTTATAATTAACCTGAAAATAATTTAAGTACTAAATCTATACTTATAATAAATCTGTAGAGAGGTCAATTCTGTACATGAAATATATTTCCAAAATAACTATCAGGGGGTGATTAGTGATCGATACTGATGCCAAAAATGCAATCAGTAAAATTTTTGTCTGTCTGTCTGTCTGTCTGTCTGTCTGTCTGTCTGTCTGTCTGGATGTCTGTATGTTCGTTATAGAAACAAAAACTACTCGACGGATTTTAACAAAACTTGGTACAATTATTCTTCATACTCCTGGGCAGGTTATAGTATACTTTTCATCACGCTACGATCAATAGGAGCAGAGCAGTGAAGGAAAATGTTGGGTAATCGGGAGAAGTTTGTTAAAGCTACACAGAAATCATGTATGACGGAAATGTTCTCCTTAAAATTATATAAAAAATATCCTACGACAGCATAGGTCTATCTTTTATGGTTGACTCACAATAACACGTGTAACTCCCGATAACTTAGCAGTTCGGAGCTTTCTGCTTATATTTGTCTACTCTTACGTTTATAACACTCCCACTCATCTCTAATTAAAAACAGTTAACATTATTACGTATTCAATAAAAAAAGAAACATATAAATCGGTATACAAACACCAAAGTTATGCATGAAATACGCTAATAAGCCATCGCGCGTGAATACTGAATCATGCTTTAGGGATTATTTTTGTGTAATATTTGGCTGTTGATGCGAATAGATGTTCAGAGTGTTCGACCTTATTGACAGACAATGCTTTCAGCCCGACTTTTAGTCTTTAAATAATTTATATCTTTTGTTGTTATTTTATAAAATAGGTATTAGTTATTTTGGTAGTGTTTAAATATTCGTTCAAATTACAAATTATTCATAGTTTACATTTTATTTCTTTTTAGCTGAAGTGGTAGTAGGTACGCATAGATTTTTAGAAACCGAGTTTCGGCTAATTTATGCTCAGTTTTTTTTTTATACTATATTGGTAAAAGCGTAGTTCATTAGGCTATATTAGTCCACTGCTGGACATAGCCCTCCCCTAATGGGCGCCATAGCGTTATATAGTTATATTCTTTATTATAGTTACAGGTATTATTAATTAAAGTATTTATAGGTTTTTATTTTTAAGTGAAGTAGGTATACATAGGTAGATAGTATTGGACGGGTTCCCTCTATCTGGCAGAATCTTGATGCTCCGAAATTTATTTGGCAAAACACACTTAGCATATTTTTCTTTAAACGAACATTTTAAAGGCATAAAAATTATTTGATATAATTATCGTTTGGCATAATGTTTAAAACTCCGAATTTACAATTGCATAGTTTTAAGATGGCAGAATTACATTTAGTATAATTACGATTGGCAGAGTTCAAATTTCGCATAATGTCGTTTAGCATAATGTTCATTTAGAGCGACGAGTATTTGGTATAATTTCACTTTTCATACTATGCAGATGGCAGAATTTAATTAAGAATAACTTTAAGTTTAAAGACTTATATGCCTAATAAGTCTTTAAACTGACATGGTCACTAACATTATTATTAACGGTTAAAACGGGATATTTACCATGTTTGTTATTTATTTTGAGTTTCCAATATTTTGGTGTGAACCGATACAGTGAGTTACAATTGTATACAAAAACATATTAAGGCAAAAATAAGATATTTTTGGAATTATATAGAAAAAAAAAGACATCGTTAGTAGTTTTTAGTTACCCGGGACTCAACTATTAAGATTAGGTTAATTTGTTAAAAAAAAATCGTAGGTTAGGTTAGGTTAAAACTGTGACCCCCTACGCACGAGCCGAGCGAGCGGAGCGAGCGGTGCCGCGGCAGCGGCCGGCGAGTGCCAGTAACGACCTGCATTGATAGAAAATGAGATTGTTTTTAGTAGTTTACCCGGAACTGAACTATTTACATTAGAATAATAATTACTTATGGAATTAAATGACATTATTACAAATTCAATTAAATAATAGTTAAAATAAATGATATTATTTTAAAGAAATAAATAATTAAAATAAATGACAACAAATAATAATAAAGATGATTCTAACTATAAACTTTCTGCGATATGACAATTCTGCCGTTTAATGATAACGATATGAAATATATGTCAAAAGACGATTCTGACTGTGAACTTTCTGCGAAATGATGTTTCTGCTTTTTGAATATTATGGATATGAAATTTATGTCTAGAGATGATTCTGACTTACAAAATTATGAGTTTTGAATGTATGATAAATGAGTGTCTGCCAAACAATTTTCTGCGAAATGAAGTTTATGCTATCCGTTGTTATGCAAAATAAAATTATGACATAAAAAGTTCTGGTATAAAGGGTGGACCCAGTATTGGACAGGCGTTTTAGCTTTATTTTAATTTCTTTTTTTGTTACAAGTTGTACTTACCTACATATTTCTGGGTATAATTCTATTAGAGTTATTTAGTTTTAGTACCTACTTTATTTGGTAATTAATAGGTTCTTATAGATAACAGGCATAATTAGATATATTAAAAAAAAACAAAATTTATATATATAATTTAGTACTTAAATTATTTTCAGGTTAATTATAAATTCAAATTATTATTTTTTAATTTATTTAGCTGTAGTTTTATTTAGTTGTAGCGTAGTGTATTTAGGATCAGTTTTATTATTTAAGTAGGCACTTTTTTAAGTGTAAGGTAGCTACAGTTAGGACCTCTAACGTAGCTTATTTCGTTAGGTAAATGAATAGGCATTCAGTTACCTTCGGTTATTTTCATAAATCCTTACTAATATTATAAAAGCGACAGTGAGTTTGTTTGTTCTTTCTTTCTTTTTTTTTAAAAAACGTTGCCCCACACTAGGAATTTCTCCTGTATCGTGGGTGCGTTTACAAACATTCAATCTCACATACACAAACAGCCAGACCCGGAACAACTATCTGTAGGTCATACAAATATTTGTTCCGTGCGGGAATCGAACCCGCGACACACAGCGCAGCAGTCGTTCGCCCAGCCACTACGCGAACCGTGTCGTGTTTGTTACGGCTTCACGCCTAAATGACCCAACCGATTTTGATGCATTTTGGTACAGAGATAGTTGGGGCCCTGGTGACGGAAATAGGCAAGTTTTTTTAAAGTGAGGAAAGGGGGAGAATGAGGGAAGAAAAGGGGAGAGAAAGATACATTTTTCGGGTCATCACGCGGGTTAAAGTTAGCGTTAGCCCAAAGTAACTATGCCACGCGGACGAAGTCGCGGGCGGAAGCTAGTTATATATATAAATTTTGTTTTTTTTTAATATATCTAATTATGCCTGTTATCTATAAGAACCTATTAATTACCAAATAAAGTAGGTACTAAAACTAAATAACTCTAATAGAATTATACCCAGAAATATGTAGGTAAGTACAACTTGTAACAAAAAAAGAAATTAAAATAAAGCTAAAACGCCTGTCCAATACTGGGTCCACCCTTTATAGCAGAACTTTTTATGTCATAATTTTATTTTGCATAACAACGGATAGCATAAACTTCATTTCGCAGAAAATTGTTTGGCAGACACTCATTTATCATACATTCAAAACTCATAATTTTGTAAGTTAGAATCATCTCTAGACATAAATTTCATATCCATAATATTCAAAAAGCAGAAACATCATTTCGCAGAAAGTTCACAGTCAGAATCGTCTTTTGACATATATTTCATATCGTTATCATTAAACGGCAGAATTGTCATATCGCAGAAAGTTTATAGTTAGAATCATCTTTATTATTATTTGTTGTCATTTATTTTAATTATTTATTTCTTTAAAATAATATCATTTATTTTAACTATTATTTAATTGAATTTGTAATAATGTCATTTAATTCCATAAGTAATTATTATTCTAATGTAAATAGTTCAGTTCCGGGTAAACTACTAAAAACAATCTCATTTTCTATCAATGCAGGTCGTTACTGGCGTAGGGGGTCACAGTTTTAACCTAACCTAACCTACGATTTTTTTTTCAACAAATTAACCTAATCTTAATAGTTCAGTCCCGGGTAACTAAAAACGATGTCTTTTTTTTTCTATATAATTCCAAAAATATCTTATTTTTGCCTTAATATGTTTTTGTATACAATTGTAACTCACTGTATCGGTTCACACCAAAATATTGGAAACTCAAAATAAATAACAAACATGGTAAATATCCCGTTTTAACCGTTAATAATAATGTTAGTGACCATGTCAGTTTAAAGACTTATTAGGCATATAAGTCTTTAAACTTAAAGTTATTCTTAATTAAATTCTGCCATCTGCATAGTATGAAAAGTGAAATTATACCAAATACTCGTCGCTCTAAATGAACATTATGCTAAACGACATTAGCGAAATTTGAACTCTGCCAATCGTAATTATACTAAATGTAATTCTGCCATCTTAAAACTATGCAATTGTAAATTCGGAGTTTTAAATATTATGCCAAACGATAATTATATCAAATAATTTTTATGCCTTTAAAATGTTCGTTTAAAGAAAAATATGCTAAGTGTGTTTTGCCAAATAAATTTCGGAGCATCAAGATTCTGCCAGATAGAGGGAACCCGTCCAATACTATCTACCTATGTATACCTACTTCACTTAAAAATAAAAACCTATAAATACTTTAATTAATAATACCTGTAACTATAATAAAGAATATAACTATATAACGCTATGGCGCCCATTAGGGGAGGGCTATGTCCAGCAGTGGACTAATATAGCCTAATGAACTACGCTTTTACCAATATAGTATAAAAAAAAAACTGAACATAAATTAGCCGAAACTCGGTTTCTAAAAATCTATGCGTACCTACTACCACTTCAGCTAAAAAGAAATAAAATGTAAACTATGAATAATTTGTAATTTGAACGAATATTTAAACACTACCAAAATAACTAATACCTATTTTATAAAATAACAACAAAAGATATAAATTATTTAAAGACTAAAAGTCGGGCTGAAAGCATTGTCTGTCAATAAGGTCGAACACTCTGAACATCTATTCGCATCAACAGCCAAATATTACACAAAAATAATCCCTAAAGCATGATTCAGTATTCACGCGCGATGGCTTATTAGCGTATTTCATGCATAACTTTGGTGTTTGTATACCGATTTATATGTTTCTTTTTTTATTGAATACGTAATAATGTTAACTGTTTTTAATTAGAGATGAGTGGGAGTGTTATAAACGTAAGAGTAGACAAATATAATCAGAAAGCTCCGAACTGCTAAGTTATCGGGAGTTACACGTGTTATTGTGAGTCAACCATAAAAGATAGACCTATGCTGTCGTAGGATATTTTTTATATAATTTTAAGGAGAACATTTCCGTCATACATGATTTCTGTGTAGCTTTAACAAACTTCTCCCGATTACCCAACATTTTCCTTCACTGCTCTGCTCCTATTGATCGTAGCGTGATGAAAAGTATACTAAAACCTGCCCAGGAGTATGAAGAATAATTGTACCAAGTTTTGTTAAAATCCGTCGAGTAGTTTTTGTTTCTATAACGAACATACAGACATCCAGACAGACAGACAGACAGACAGACAGACAGACAGACAGACAGACAAAAATTTTACTGATTGCATTTTTGGCATCAGTATCGATCACTAATCACCCCCTGATAGTTATTTTGGAAATATATTTCATGTACAGAATTGACCTCTCTACAGATTTATTATAAGTATAGATGAGTAAATATAAATAAACTACATAATCAGTCATACCGAACTACAAACAATTACAATGTTCTCACGGGAATTGGAATAGCGGCATGTCTGGCACAGCCATGTTGGATATAAGGACAGTCTAGCTCCAGCCTGTCGGCGATCATCGTTAGGGCTGGCCCACACCCGGCGCACCAGGGACGCCTCTTGCGCATTGTGGAGGAAACAGTTCGTGAACGTCCCGGATGCGCTACAGAAGCGGGGCAGCCCCACCACCGCCCGGAACGCGTTCTTATACTGGACACGGAGGGCAGTGTAAGCCCTTTCAGTATAGTCAACCCTCAGGCCAGACGAGTACAGGGATGTGCAGAACGCTCTGAATAGCATGACCTTCACCCCCCTAGAACACCGCGCAAACCTGCGGGCTATCATATTGGCCCTTACTGACAGTGCCCTCCACTCCCGTACAATCTTAGCCTGGTACGTTCAGGACCTCAGTGAAAATGCCCTAAATACTTAAAATTATTACTTCTCTAAAGTGGAACACCATATTGATGGTGTTCCACTTTACTTTTTCATATTCATGAACAGCCTGTACACAAGTACTCAAGCCAAATAAACAATCCTACTAATTAATATAAATTAACTACTAACTAACTAACTACTTATAATAACTAGCATTTGCCCGCGGCTTCGCTCGCTTTAAATTCGGGGTAACACAGTTCCCCTTTCCTGATTTACCTGTACCTGCTACCTGTAGTTTTTGCCCTTGCGCCTTATTTATTGTAATAGCAATGCTAAGTTTTCCCTTTTCTTGCCTCTTTCTCCCTCATATATCAATGTTTTTTCTCCAGGTCCCAATTATCTCTGTACCAAAATTCATCAAAATAGGTTTACTCATTTAGGCGTGAAGACGAAACAAGCAAACCTCACTTTCGCTTTTATAATATTAGTAAGGATAAATGACGACACAGAACAAAACTAAACGAATTGGATATTAATTATGAAAACAAACACAAAACAAAAATGAAATTATAACTTTTCATCACCATCCGAAAGAAAACAGTCATCAGTCGTGCGTGCGTGCGTTATTGTGGTTCGACTTAATTAGCTCAAGAAATAGTAGGCAAGACGGAGCGGGGCAGGGGGGGGGGGGGTCAGCAACCGCGTCAAGCGAAGCGACTGAAGAGCGCGAATCTATCGCGTGGATTTAATTTTGAGAATTTTTAAACTTATGATAACTTCCAAACGGTACTTCAGATTTAAATGATTCAAAAAGTAATTTACAGATATTGATATAGCCTTGAACACGAAGTAATTTATTCTGTTAAGCATTAATACCGTAATTATGTAATAGCTTTCCAATAATCGCTTCATGAATGCCTATTTTTAATAGAAGTAAAATGGATATAGTATGGTGTCCTTAAGAGATGGACATATGTCACCGCTGACTTTTCTGTAGACCTATATAAGATACACAATTCCACCATACATTATTTTGTTATATCTAAAAGGGTTTAGGCAGCGTTTTCATTGAAAGCTCCCAGACAGCATATTTTTTGCCGACATCTTCAACAAATATCGTTAATGTACACAGAAATAAATACGAAAACTTAACAAATTATATACTAAAACCTTCCTCAAGAATCACGCTATCGAGTGGAGAAAATCACTTAAAAATCGGTGCAGTAGTATTTGAGTTTATCGCGAACATCCAGACAATGAGACGCGGCGGGGGACTTTGTTTTATAATATGTATAGATATAGAAGATATGCATCTTTTCTCGATGTTTTATGAGTGCCCATGTAGGCCTATGTGAAATAAAAATATTTTGTTTTTTTTATTAAATACTAGCTTTTGCCCGCGGCTTCGCTCGCGTTAAATTCGGTAGCGCCTTATTGATTTGTAATAGCAACGCTAAGTTTTCCCGTTTCTTCCCTCTTTCTCCATCATATCCCACTCTTTTTAAAAAAAATAGCTTACGTCCGTCTCCTGGTTCCCAACTATCTCTGTACCAAAATTCATTAAAATCGGTTTAGCCATTAAAGCGTGAAGAGGTAACAAACAAACAAACTCACTTTCACTTTTATAATATTAGTAAGGATAAGGATTATAAATGCGAATGTTTGTGAGGATGGATGTATGGATGTTTGTTACTTCTTTCACGTCAAAACGGCTGAACGGATTTTGATGAAAATTGGCACAGAGGTAGATAACACATATGATCTTTTTTTCGATCATCACGCGGGCGAAGCCGCGGGCGCCAGTTAGTATTTAAATAAAAGCCTCCAGGCATAGAGAGTGTGCTTGCGTACATGTGCAATGCTAGAATACAAACGTATAAGGGCCGCAGTTACTCTTTTAAACAACCCACAACCGTGGATATAAGGATTCCTTGATATTCTTGTATAGTCACTGATGTACCCGCAGCTGACAGGCCCGTATAACGTGATTCTCATTTATATTGAAGAGAAAGCAAGCGCGTACCATACAAGGAAATTAGATAAGTTGTTACTTTCCATTATTAAGTGGTTTTTTTTTTAATTCGTTAATTTTTTATTTGAAAATAAAATGACTATCACTTATGTTTGACCAGGGGTTGACGTTGTCGTTAGCTAGGTACATGTTCGGATCGCGTGACACGGTTCGTGTTTTGCTCGGATCGTTTTGTGACTAGTTCATAAGGGAAGCACGAGAGTGAGATCGTATATGTTTAGTTAAGTGAATCTTCTGATTAAAACTACGCTGGCATGAATCACACTTGAAAGGTTTTTCACCAGTGTGTATTCGCATGTGTTGCGTAAGATTAATTTTCTGAGTAAAACTATGGTTGCATACATCACACTTGTAAGGCCTTACACCAGTGTGTATCCGACTATGTTTAGCTAAAGTTGACTTCCCATTAAAACAACGGTGGCACACATCACACTGGTATGGCTTTTCACCAGTGTGTATTAGAAAATGATTTGTTAAAGGACTCTTCTGACTAAAACTACGCTGACACACATCACACTTGTACGGTTTTTCACCAGTGTGTATTCGAATATGATTAGTTAAATTAATTTTCTGGCTAAACCTACGTTGACATATATCACACTTGTAAGGTTTCTCACCAGTGTGTACGCGAACATGTTCTGTTAAAGAACCCTTTACACTAAAACTACGCTGACACACATGACACTTATAAGGCTTTTCACCCGTGTGTATTCGAATATGTTTTGTTAAATGACTCGACTGACTAAAACTCCGCTGGCATATATCACACGTGTAAGGCTTTTCACCAGTGTGTACTCGGAAATGAATCGCTAATTTATTCTTGTTACTAAATAAACGTTGACAAACTTCACACTTGACCTGCTTCTCACAGATTTGTGTCCGAGTATGTTGATCTAATTTCTTCATTCCATTTAAACGCTGACCATATTTTTCAGGCTCTTCGTTAGAACTGCTAGGTTTGGACGCACGATTTCGAGTTGTCCGTGATACTTTTAAGGTTGATTTTTCATTGTTTTTTACCTTCGCTGTAATTTTATGTTTTAGCTTCGTTCTTCTAATGACGCGCGCACCTGTGAATAGAAATTTGATAAATGTAATGTTTAAAGATGATTGTCATTTAAATAATGTGTACTTTTATTGTAGAATCCTTACTAATATTATAAAAGCGAAAGTGAGTATGTTTGTTTGTTCCGTCTTCACGCCTAAATGGCCAAACCGATTTTGATGAATTTTGGTACAGAGATAGTTGGGACCCTGGAGACGGACATAGGCTAAAAAGTGAGTAAAGTGGGAGAAAGAGGGAAGAAAAGAGGAGAGAAAGATAGCTTTTTTCGATCATCACGCGAGTTGGGTTAAAGTTAGCGTTAGCCCAAAGTAACTATGCCACGCCGACGAAGTCACGGGCGGAAGCCAGTAAAAAAAAAATACATGACATGTAAATTAATAAGTATACTAATCAAGAAAATGCTCGTCAATTGCGTGAAACGTCGTTTTGCTGGCCAGGAGTTTATTATTGTTATCAGAAAGCAACAGTTGTCGATGATACTATGAGTGATTGATATAACGGTCATATATATAGAAAGCATTATGCTTTACGTAATGCTAAGCACTCGCTGTCGACACGCGCCAAATGAGTACCGCGGAAACGGGATATGTCGACGGAAGAAAAACGAAATGACAATGAAATTTTTTTTATAAAAGCGGGCTCCGGGCGCCGCGAGACGGTTCCCAGGCACCGAAGACGAGAGTCTGTGGACGGTAAGCAATGGGTAGCTCACCGTCCGTCCGTCGATTGACGACAGGCCGTGTCGACGGCGCATTAGTGTTCCACGCGCGCCTCAAACAGATGTCAGCTAAGCAGAGGGGCGCCAGGGCTACCGCCTGCCGGGGTTGCGGGTTGTTCGAAAGAGATACCGCGGCCCCGGAACGTAAAGGGCAATAGAAGGAACATGGGGGTTTTTAGTCAGTACAAGTCTGACAATCCTCCCCAGCTCCGCTCGAAATTCTTTGATGACTAGCTTTCACCCGCGGCTTCGCTCGCGTTAAATTCGATATAACACACTAAGCAGACCTGCAGTTTTTGCTCTTGCGCCTGATTGATTTGTAATAGCAACGCTAAGTTTTCCTTTTTCTTCCGTCGTTCTCCCTCATATCCCACTTTTTTTAAATAAAAATTAGCCTATGTCCATCTCCTGGTTCCCAACTATCTCTGTACCAAAATTCATCAAAATCGGTTTAGCCATTAAAGCGTGAAGAGGTAACAAACAAACAAACAAACTCACTTTGGCTTTTATAATATTAGTAAGGATAAGGATTTCCCATCCGCAAAAAATGATCGATTTTCATAATTCTTTTAATTCAAACTCAAACTCAAAGCATTTATTTCAATTAGACCATTACAGGCACTTTTGAATGTCATAAAAACAAGAACAAAAAAATGATGCTGCTACAATCCCGGTCACAAGGCATAATAACTTGTGAAAGTACTGTAGTTGCCCATTCCAAAGCGTTGATCTCTATGGAGAAGAATGGGCAAGAAACTCCATGGACACTCTTTTAAATTATAATATTTTTACAAAATCGTATTTACATCATTCTTGTTGAGATTATACAAATATGTGAGAACGATGTAGAAAGACGTGCACAGTAAGAGCGTCCAGAGTAAATAAAAAGCAAAATTCAATTTAAAATCTAAATAAGTTAAAAAAATGACCGTGGTAGTTAAAAAAATGACCAGTCCCAACTGACAGCGCCCGTTCACGAACATGACGTATGGATCAGCCCCATTCAGCTCGACCATTTTGAAGGGAGCTAAATGACCCGACACACCCGCCACTATCAGCGAGACATTTAAGTGAGCATGACACTATTAACCACCAGGGCTTCGTCGAATTGGAAACAGTATAATACTGAGAGCGAATTAAAATCGTTATCCTTACTAATTTAAAATTTTGTTTGTTTTTTTGTTTGTTACCTCTTCACGCTTTAATGGCTAAACCGATTTTGATGAATTTTGGTACAGAGATAGTTGGGAACCAGGAGACGGACATAGGCTAATTTTATTTAAAATAAGAGGGAGAACGAGGGAAGGAAAGGGAAAACTTAGCTTTGCTATTACAAATCAATAAGGCGCAAGGGCAAAAACTGCAAGTAGCAGGAACTGTGCTATACCGAATTTAACGCGAGCGAAGCCGCGGGCAAAAGCTAGTTCATATATATATAAAAAATGTAATTGAAATTTTGTTTCTACGTCCCCATAGCTATGGAAAGTATCTGTTTTTATTTTCGTTGAATCTCGAGTCTACGGGTCGCCACCCTCGGGCAGGAGAGATGTCCAGTTCTATAGAAAGAACTGTGTCTATTCTTGATAGAATACAGATGTGATAGGTCATGGTACGCGGAACCATCAGCCTGTTTACTTTCCTATGGACCAACGAACACTCACCATTGGTCTCCGCAGGTCTTCGTTTCTTCTGAGGTACTTCTATTGCTTCTTCCACTTCAGTTGTGGTCTCCATTACAGGTACATTCGCTTCTGATTGTGGTTCCGGATGGCGTGGGGGGACATCTACACTCAAGCGGCCATTGTTTAGATTTTCTAGTTGTAGATCTGTAATTATGGAAAAATACTTCAAAGTGTAACATTGTTTTTTTTATGTAAGTTACATATGGTACTAAATGCGAATGTTTGTGACGATGGGTTTTGTTACTCTTTCACGTCAAAACGGCTGAACGGATCTTGATGAAATTTGGCACATAGGTAGATTATAGTTTGTAATAACACACAGGATACTTTTTTCGATATCACGCGGGCGAAGCCGCGGGCGCCAGCTAGTTTGACATAAATAATATTGTAGTTCGAATTATAATAATTTGCTGGGCTTATAAAATATTATCTGCATGCCCTTAGAACTTTAAGAACTTAAGATATTGAATATTAATTAATTTAAGAGAGAATTAAAGAAATTGCTAATTTGTAAGGGATATAATATAATAGAGTTTTTGACTGACAAACTTTGAATGTTGATAATTTGATATGTGTTTTAGTTTTATTAATTTTATGATTCTTTTTGTTTTTTTTTATTGGTCTATTAATTGTATTATTTTTGTTTATAATTTATTTCTGACTTTTTATTTTTTTACTTTCTGACTATAAATTTGTTTTAACTGTAATGGTGTTTTTGAATTAATTGAATATTCGACTATAATTTATTTTTATTCTAATTTATAACGAATTGTAAAATATTTTGTACGCTAAAAATGGCAAAACATGTTGAACCAACAATTTTAAACCTGTTCCATCCATATGTGCATATCCAATGTAGCATGTTACACATGTTTATACGAACAAATGAATCTTTAACGAATGACGTATTGACGATAAATAAATGATTATGATAATAATAGGAACCACTTCGTATCAAGTACCCCACCGGCCTGCTAGTTTACATATTGGTGACGAAAGTGATACTCACTTGGTCCGGAGCGAGAGGGAATGGGAGGCAGTCACCTCCGCGTGCGAAGCAGTCATGCTGGCGAAGGAGGTGGCCGGGTGTTTGAGGGAGAGAACCTCAAACCAACCTAGCTGCCGCGGGAGACGCCCCGGGCGTCCTGTGGACGGTGAGCAATGGGTAGCTCACCGTCCGTCCGTCTATTGACGACAGGCCGTGTCGACGGCGCGTTCGTGTTCCACGCGCGCCTCCGCCTCCTGCCGGTAGGGACAACGCCTGCCGGGGATGCGAGTTCTTCGAAAGAGATACTGCGGCCCCGGAACTTAACGGGCAATGGAAGGAGCATGGGTGGGTTTTAGTCAGTACAAGTCTGACACTCCCTCCCGCTCCGCCCAGAGTGGGGGAAGATATTTGATGATTTCCCACCCCAAAAAAAGTGATACTCACTGTTGCTCTCGTCGGCACTTCGTTTCTTCTCAGATACTTCCGGTAGTTCTTCCACCTTTATTGTGATCTCCAGTAAAGGAACATCAACTTCTGAATCTGGTTCAGTATTGTGTACAGGGATATCTCCTACATCCAGTTGGTTGTCTTCATTTCCTGATTTAAGACCTGAAGATAAAGAAAAACAATTCACATCATCATCAACATCACTGGTGATTTATTTATTATTATTACTTACTTTTAAAAGTAATAGCAGCCGCTCAGTTCAAACTTTAGGTTAAGCCGCGCTTGCCTAGGTTGGTCTGTGGATGGGTGACCATCCGTTACATACCGTGTTTCCTCCGTGCCTCGGAAAGCACGTTAAGCTGTTGGTCCCGGCTGTCATTTGTAGATCTTTGACAGTCGTTACAGGTAGTCAGTGTCCCGAATGTCTGACAACCAGTCTTACCAAGGGGTATCGTATTACCCAGTAATTGGGTTGTGGAGGTCAGATAGGCGGTCGCTCCATGTAAAATACTGGTATTCAGCTGCATCCGGTAAGACTGGAAGCCGACCCCAATATAGTTGGGAAAAGGCTAGGCAGATGATGACTTTTAAAATATTTCTATGAACTCAAATTAAATAACAACGTTTAAAAATATGAAATGGTGGACCACCGTTATCGGGAACAGGGTCCAAGCTACCGGCGGTCAGGGCTCCAGAGAAAGGAACCTCCTAACAATACGAGCCGTGTCCAGGAGTACCGCTTTCTGAATCGAGCTGCCTAACGACAGCTTGCTGATGTATCGGTCGAGGCTCTTGACAATAAAGCTATTGGCTCAAACGACTATCGGCACAAACTATGGCTTTGATGGTTTATACCAGAATCACTAAATACCAGACTAGCAAAACATCAGAATCGTCATCAGATTCAGAGCCACAATTGGACCCATTTTTGCAAACAAGAACCAACCCACAGCAAACAAGAACCAACCCAGAGCAATTTGCTGTGGGTTGGTTCTTGTTTGCAAAAATGGGTCCAATTATTGCTGGGTCCACATCCCACAATAGTCCTGTCATTGATGGTCGATTGATTCCGATGTGATATTGCCATTTTCAAGATCTGGTTCGTGCTAATACCTATTGTGCGCTACTTTAATTTTACCGATTCCACAAGACTGTATTTAAACATGGAAACGGCACCTAGCCCGCCAATATTAATTTTGGAACGAATCTTATCGTGCCTTGCGAAAGGTGGCTAGACGGAATAAATTAAGTCCAAAAGTTGTAACGACACTTTTTGCTATAGTTGTAAGCCGTGCGGCGTGGGCGTGTTTCTCTCTCTCATAGAAAGCAAGCCAGTTATTTTCGTTTCGTCTTTCTATTTCGCATTGAACAGTGTGGTGTCGCGACGATTATTTTTGTTGAGTGTATACAGGTTTTTTGTACATAATAAATCATAACTTCGTTCCATCCGGGTGTCCCTTGACACCTCTCAAGTATTTTTTTCTTGCGTTTTTGCATTTTGCTGGTAATTGTCAATTTCTATGGCTTTACAGATATATAACCAAGATCATCAATACAACCCTTAATGTTCTTGTAATCCCATTAAGTGAGTTTTTCTACAGACTGGCGAAAAACCTTACAAGTGTGATCTATTAATCGGTTTTAATTTCAACTCTACACATTCACGTGTTCCCGAGATAAAAGGTCTTAACAGACAGACAGACGGACAAAAAAGTGATCCTATAAAGGTTCCGCTTTTTGCCCTTTTGTGGTACGGAACCCTAGAAATACAGCCTGTATATAATATACAGAGCGAATTTCTTTTTAAAATGACATCATTCTCATGCGAAATAAAAGCTCCGATTTAAAGTCCTATTGGTGGAAATCAACACACTATAAAACGCTCAGTACTTTTTATCAAATAGATCATCGGGCTGATTGCATCCCGGAGCTTGGAAGTTAGCAGTAAGATAGCCCCGTGCTGCCTCAGAAGGTACGTTAAGCCGTTGATTCTACTCCTGATCTCTCTCCGCCGGTTATATCGGATTGACGTCCCATCGGACTAGGAGAGTGAGGGAACAGAGAGTGCACCTGCGCCTGCGCACACACGCCGCAACTATGATATCTCCTGCGCGATGGCTAATTACTGCTGAGATTGGCGGCCATGGCCGAAAGCGGTCAGGAGGACTATACGTTTTGATGAAGTAAGTCATTCTAGTACTTATGAATTGATTTAAAAAAAAACTACCATTTATTTCACAAAAAAGTAACAAAACTTTCGATTTTAATTTTGTTTTCTAAAGGTACGAAAATGTAAGCTCATGATTTCTTCATTTAAACAATAGACAACATTGTTGCCCTCTGAATAAACCTATTTTTGTCTCAGTAAGACCAAAACTTTGAGAGATATGATTATTTTTTGTACACGCATACAGAATATCTCAAAATGGCTGCCAAAAAGCGGGGAAGTGAATTAGACCCAAGTGTGTATCGTAATAGTATATTACAACACTCGTTACATAAGTATCTAGAATATCGCTAGTCCATGACCGGACACATAGTATAATAATAGTATATGTAACACTCACTGCTGGTGTCGTCGGCTCCTCGTTTCTTGTTACAATCTCCTGGTGCTCTCTCCTCTCTAGTTTTAATCTCCATTAGTGGTACATCACCTTCTGAATCTGAATCAGAATGCTCTGGGGGTATGTCACGTACTTCTAGAAGGCTGTTGTCTACATTTTCTGGCCGAAGATCTGTAAGTAAGCAAAAACTCTAAACTCAAACTCAAAGCATTTATTTCAATTATACCATTACAGGCAGTTTTGAATGTCAAGAAACAAAATGATGAATCTACAGACCCGGTCACAAGGCATAATGACTTGTGAAAGTACTATAGTTGCCCATTCCAAAGCCCTGACATAGTGACGAGGAGTCGTGGAAGACCATGACGATGATGGAGGTCACTAGAAATGGATAGATAACGGGGGGCTTTGCCCATGAGTGGAATAAAACAAGCAAGAAATAAAAATAACAAGTTTGAATCCCAAATGTTGGGGGGTGCATCACATTGTATGTGCTTTCAGTTTGTCACAGATGCACTAAGAAATCACATTAACACATACAACCCATGTAAAAGTGATGTATTTCAATCTTGAGAGACTACATATCTGTATAATTTTAACATAAATGATGTAACTACGATCTTGTAATAATATTATAATTTAAAAGAGTGTCCATGGAGTTTCTTGCCCATTCTTCTCTATTGAAATCTACACTTTGGAATGGGCAACTACAGCACTTTCGCAAGTTATTATGTCTTGAGACTGGGACCGTAGCAGCATCTTTTTTGTTTTTATGACATTCAAATGTAAATTTTAATGTTATTTAAGATTATGATTTACTAGCTATTGCCCGCGGCTTCGCTCGCGCTAAATTCGGGGTAACACGGTTCCCCTTTCCTGATTTGCAGGTACCTGCTGCTACCTGTAGTTTTTGCCCTTGCGCCTTATTTATTGTAATAGCAAAGCTAAGTTTTCCATTTTCTTCCTCATTACCCACTTTAAAAAAAAATAGCCTATGTCAGTCTCCAGTATATGAATGTGTACCTATAGTATCCAGTATCCAGTAGTAGCAGTATCCAGTATGTGTATAGTAGTATGTCTGTCCTATCAGTGCAAGCGTATTCAGTCATTGACTTTCATTTGTAAATCTCTGGCAGTTGGTATAGGTAATCAGCGGCCTGAAAACCTGAGAACCAGTCTTACCAACCAGATTCTCTTAGAACCAGGGACAGATGGGCAGTCACTCCATGTAAAATACTAGTATTCAGCTGCATACCGATGTTGATAATTTATAAATAAACTAGCTTTTCCCCGAGGCTTCACTCGCGTTAAATTCGGTAGCGCCTTTTGATTAGTAATAGCAACGCTAAGTTTTCCCGTTTCTTCCCTCTTACTCCCTCATATCCCACTCTTTTTAAAAAAATAATAGCCTATGTCCGTCTCCTGGTTCCCAACTATCTCTGTACCAAAATTCATCAAAATCGGTTTAGCCATTAAAGCGTGAAGAGGTAACAAACAAACAAACTCACTTTCGCTTTTATAATATTAGTAAGAAGTAAGAATGGATCTATTATATTTTGTTAAAAATAAAGACATACCATCACTTGGATCTTTGTTGTTTGCCTCAACACTGTCGAGTCGTTCACAAACAGCTCTTAACTTATCCTTAATAGCAATGCTTCCAGTTCCACGTTCATCAATAGCACTAGTGTGTAATATTGGACTTTCTACAAACCCACGAAAAAACACAAAGTGATCTGGGTTTACGAAAGGGTTGAGCTGCAAAAAGAACATTATGGTGTTAGCTGGCACTGAAACTTGATGGATGAAGAGGAAGAACTAAGAAAACCGGCCAGGCCGGGCAGGGTTATATAGCGCCAAAGAATACCAATATTTTCAATGTTTATTCAAATTAAATGTAAATTTACACTCAATCGCAAAACTAAATTTGTTTTTCATAATATCTAAATGGAGACCCAAGTTACTGCTGCAGTTTGTTGAAAACGTCCTAAAATCTCAAAACTAAATATTAAGTCTAGTTCAAACCATTTTTTGGTTTTTATAGAAAAATTAGTTAGTCAAAAAATTGGTTTTAAAAACCAATTTTTTTTGACGTGATAACGTCTTTAAAATCGTTTTAGTCGGGTGACATGTTCAGAAACTTGTGTCACACCAAAACATCACAAGCGACATTTCATAAAGATGGTAGCGCCATCTGTTACTTGGCTCGAAAAAAAAACTTTAAATTAGTACTTAATTTCATTTTAGATGTCACTACTGGTGATAACTTATATCACCAATAAGACGTTATCACGTAAACATCTCGATCGTAAACCTACTTTACAAACAACCAATTTTTTCAGATATTTCGTCCTCTAACTTTTACACACAAATATGGCTCTAGAAGCAATTAATTAGTCAGCCAGCAGAATCAAGAATAAAAAAAGTGTTTTAGAAACCCTGATATTTTTTTTAAGACCTGTCAATAGACCACAAAATTAAATACAATAAATTTCTTTGTTCAAACCTTCAGTTACATGGTATGTGGAAACACCTATTTTTATTTATTTCGTAATTTGTCATCACATTTGTTTGTGGGACAAAGACACCTACTCTCCGAATTTCAGAAATGTGGTGCATAACTTGCAGTAAAATGGCTGACATATACACAAAGCAAATCTATACGGGATCCATTTTAGCCTTTTAGCTATGAAACCCCATAAAAGGGAGTAAATTATAGCATGACAAGGGTATGGACTTGGATAGGGAGAGCAGGGCAAGGTGCAACCTGTGGAGCAGTTAAACTAAAAAAGCCTACAATTCTTATGTACCCCAGGCGGTGCAGTGCCTCCAGCATATTTGCAGAGTACAGCACGGATGGTTTCCAGGCGGTGCTTCGCAAAAGGACGGCCTCCCTGTGGGCTCGGCTAAAGGGTAGCACCAACAGGCTTCTGAGTGTGTTGTCAGACAGAGTGGACAGCCAAATCCGACGGCGCCAATCCAGCCAATGACGGCACGGTTGGCGCAGTGGCTGAGGGATCGACTGCTGCGCTGCGTGTCGCGGGTTCGATTCCCGCACGGAACAAATATTTGTATGACCTGCAGATAGTTGTTTCGGGTCTGGCTGTTTGTGTATGTGAGTTTATATGTTTGTAAACGCACCCACGACACAGGAGAAATTCCTAGTGTGGGGCAACGTTTTTTTTTAAAAAAGAAAAAGAAAGAAAAGAAATCGTGAGACAGAGGTCACTCAGAGTAAGCATGGAGTTTCTTGCCGGTTTTTCTCCATAGGAAACGACCAACCCGCACCGTGCATCTTTTATCGACGTTTTATAAGTGCCCATGTAGGCCTATGTAAAATATTTTGATTTTGACTCATGCATGTCCAACATTTGATTGTTTTAAAGTTTACTGACATAGTTTTAAGTTTCCACTTACATAATTATTATTATATGGACCTGTAACTTCATGTGCCTGGTTAAAATAAATATTTTCAATTCAATTTCAATGAAATAAAGTTGCAGCCGTAAGATGTGAAATAAAACTTTAAATATCAGCCTACAAATACACAAATTGTACTGGAAAAAGAATGATTGGAATAAAAGTGATTACAAAAAGACCTCACCTCATCTCTCATCTTAGTGAACAGCTCTTCAGCTTCCAAACATTTCCTCATCAACCGGTAACATTCTTTTAGTTTAGCGCAGCAGAAGTAACAAGCAAGTATCGGCCTACTGTCGGTCGTCACAAACTGTAATAAAACAAGTCTTAGACTATTTTGTGTATGAAGCACAAATAATACTGGTTCTTTACTGTACCTACACATCTGACACAAGGTACAAGCATTTTTTTTTGCAGATTATCAAATAGCTTTCCCTGAGGAGCAGGAGGAGTGTACGACTTGTACTGACTAAAACCCACCCATGTTCCTTCTATAGCCCTTTGTGTTCTGGGGTTGTGGTATCTGTTTCTAACAAACCGCAACACCGGAGGTATAAGCATTGATTTCATTCTTATTCTAGGCAAATTGGCAACTTATATCAATTTTCTCCAGTTTCCTCATATTGTTTAGATTCACCAACAACTGTGATTTCTATTTCTCCTAAGAAGACGCTCTGACCAAAAAACATAACGAGAATTCATGTGAATTTCTTAAGAATTCTCGGGGATGAGAAGAGTAGAAGTTGTAACTATCTGATATTTATTCATTTCTAAAGTATTAACTTACTGGAACATCAGTCAGCTTCTCATATACCTCATGCAAGTTCTTGTTCACCACGACATACATCCGAACTTTCTCCGCCAGACATATCCTACACATTTGTAGTTTCTCCATTTGAACTCTAGTATTAAATAAGGTTTTAGTACAATTTACACTTCTATTACTGGGAGGTTAATTTGGGGCTCGTATCGAATACAATCAAAAGCGATAGGCCGCCGCCCCAAGGGGTAGAACAGAATAATTACAACAAACTCAAGACGCCACCCACTGAACTATACGATACGCTGTGAACGTCCGGAAAAATCTGTGCCGTGGATAAATCGCAGGGAAACGAACGTAAGAATTAATGACATTGACATTTGACACCTTTTGACAGTGGTTTTTTTTTTATTTGTTTAATAGCCGTGGACCCGAAGAACTTCAGTTGAAATAGTTAAAAAAATATATTTCACAAAAAACAAGCAATAAACCAACTAAATATTTTAATAGTGTTGCAGATAAACTTAAGTACGGCGTTACATTTTATTACGTTGAACTTTTTTATGGGCCCATTTTGTCCCACTGCTAAACTGGCGCATTCGCTGACAGAAACCATTATGTTTCGTTTTATCTTGATAAAAATTACTCAATAAAACTGGTTAATTGTTTAAATCTACAATTCCATGGTGTTTCGTTATCGTAAATGTGACTACACCGTCTCCTTAGCGATAAATGCTCTACGATTGTTTGTTTATGACGTCATAACCGAGAAGCGATCGTAGTGTCGCCGCCCGCGACGTGTATTGCCATGTAAGTTTCTCAATTTTAGTAGATTTTATTAAATTTTTTTACTTGTTATACAAAAAGGATTAAAAAAAAAGCAAAACAATCTTTTTTGCTATCAAACAAAAAATATTAACTGATCACTTTATTTTAACCTCCCGCATTATTATTATTATTATAACTTCTACACTGAACTCACTATCTCAAAAACCGACTTAATGAACCGATTTTTATGAAACTTTGCACTGTTCATAATTTTATTGGTTTTATCTGATCCGGAAATATCATCCTGGCGTTTTTGACGTTGCATCTGTGTGTTTAAGCGATTATTGTCGAACTAAAATCGAATAGTGTTGACGTACGCACAGAATAATAACTTTGTGACTTTCAGTTGGTGAATTCCTGTTCAACTTCTACTGATTGGATTGCAATTTATGTGTATGTGCATGATGTGCGTGAGACGTTGAACATTTTATAATATGATACATTTAACCAGGTTTCACCAGCGTAGTTCACAATAAAAAGTTCTTAAGCGAATGTTTCAATCCAGATTATAAACTATATACATACTAAACACTTAAATCGGTGAAGAAGTAAAAACATACACACACATACAATCTTTCACCCTTATATATCAGTGCGGAGATAAATGTTTCCCCGTAAATAGTCAAGATTTTAGAGAAGTAGGTAAGTTACACGCTGGTAAATCTCAAGCCGAAACAGACGGTACATCTGATGTACCGTCTACGTCTGTTTCGGCTCAGCGGCGGAAGATCACGCGTGTCATGTTAGTAAGGGTAAGGCAGTTCAGATTTCCAGATCCATAAATTCTACAACTCACTAAACGCAATAGTGTTATTAAAAACAGTATTTCGATTATAGCGATGTGCATTCATATCAAAACTCGAGAGCTTGCTTCCCATTCAAACCCCCGGTTCGCCAAAGTATGCAGCCATATCAGGTTTTAAACTTGACAAGTTCCTAAGCGTCCTCAGTGCAAAAACAAAGCGGATTGGACTAGAACTAGAGACGACACGGTTTGCGCAGTGGCTGAGCGATCGACTGCAGCGCTGCAAATATTTGTATGACCTATATGTAGTTGTTCCGGGTTTGTGTATGTGAGTTTAAATGTTTGTAAAAGCACCCACGATACAGGAGAAATTCCTAGGGTGGGGCACGGTTTAAAAAAAAAGATAATATCTAAGTCTTAAGTTTATTTGAGTTTAGAGTCATTTATAAATATTTATTTGACATCAAGCAACTGGCACAAACAATATTGGATCGGTCATTTTACAAGTTCGATATAAAATTCACTTAAAAAGCTATTTACACGATAAACTATTATATGATAACGTTTCATTTTATAAACTGTTCATTTTAAATACACTCGTAGTTCAGAAAATTTATTTTAAAATTATATTATTTTGGATAAATATATAGGTATTTTTAACCAAAAGAATCAAAATATTAAATGTATAAATAATAATATATCATTAGTTTGCAAAGAGAAGCATTTGCCAAATTACTGTTTCTTAAGTGAGTGTTTATAAATAAAGCATTTGCAAAATAAGTTGTTTGTGAAATGAATGGGACCTATATGAAATGTTGGTTGTTTTTTTTTAAACAGCTTATTGTGTCCCATTGCTGGGTAGAGGCGTCCCCCATTTGTTTCCAACTCCCTGTGTTTTGCAGGAACGACTCCAATTCTACACGCCAGCGTTTTTGGGCCTTCTTCGGTGACGACGACCATTTTCAGACCTTTTACCAAGTTGTGATGAAACATTTAGCATTACCATCTAAAACAAAAACTCTGGTAACTACATACCTACTTAAATAATCACTTTATTTTATTTATTTTGTTATATTGAATCCTTACTAATATTATAAAAGCGAAAGTGAGTTTGTTTGTTTGTTGCGTCTTCACGCCTAAATAGCAAAACCGATTTTGATGAGTTTTGGTACAGAGTATTTTTTTTAAAAGATTGTGATATGAGGGAGAAAGAGGGAAGAAAAGGGAAAACCTAACATTGCTATTACAATACATAAGGCGCAAGGGCAAAAACTACAGGTATTACCCCGACTTTAACGCGAGCAAAGCCGCGGGCAAAAGCTAGTACTTTATATTATCATGTGTTTTAAACCAATATAAAACGATTTCTTACTAATATGTACATAAAATGTAACAAACAAGCGCGTGCGCTCCGCGACACCCCTCCCGCTTCCTCGCACTTGACCGGGCGATCACTAGTCAGCTTGTTTGACCTAACTAATGTACGCATCTTCTACTTGCGCTGAGTAACTGGACCACCAACTTGTCTAACTTGCTGTTGAGTTCTGTGAACTTGCTACTCCACAAGTCTTAGCAATTGTATTTGAAACAATTTAGAATTTGAAATGGCTCAATGTTGATCACATTAAATTTGTATTTGTGTTGAGTGGAATACGCGAGATAAAACAACAGCAACACAACGTGAGGTACGACGTGGGTAGTGGGGGTGAGACGCGACAGTAACTCACTCGTGTGCCATTTTTGGATGTTTAAGTTATAATAAAATAATTAATTTTGCAGATGTAACTGCAGAGCCTCAACTTTACATAAGCCTACCTAAGACGGTGCCGTATACTCCTTTTGTATGTTCCGAAAGTTGATCTGAGAATACACCAGTATAATTGTTTAATTTTTACACTATTTTTCAATATTTTAATGATTCCACTGTACTTACTACTCTATCAATATCTTCCTGTAAAGGTTCACAATCCGACTCATAGGTTACCTCAAGCAGCAATTTATACTGCTGGGGTGATTGTGTAGAATGCGAATGTGTCCCCGCACCCCAGCCAGAAGTGACAAGAAAGAACATCGTGTGGTTTTAGTCAGTAGGAGTCTGACAGACCCCTCCGCAATGGCGGAGGACATCCATTGAGGATATCCACACGGGAAAAAAAAGCAGCAATTTATGGTCTTGTGCAAACAAGCAAAAAGGATAAGCCATGTCTGTCGACCTCCGGTACGTCGTTTATCATTATGATAAATTCGAGTGGCCCTAAATTCTTACCATGGCTAATTCCAAACCTTGTGTAATGGAGTTCGGACTCATACCCTTGTTCTTGTCTGCATACTGCTGCCAGTTCTTCATGTAGCTTACGAAGAACTGCAGCAACTGTGGTGAACAGCCGACCTCTGCAAGCTTTCTTAAAAATATCTTATTGTCGACGGTGTCGAATGCCTTTATATAGTCAAAATATGCGGCCTCTACCTGCACACCAACATCGACTGCCGATATTTATTTATTATTTATTTAAGGACAACCAACAAAGCTACACCAACATACATGTTAAAAATGCTCACATCTTTACAAATTATTACCATCACCATGATTTTGAGTAGTGTGGTGGCCGTATTGAAACCGTGTTGCGCATCCGACAGCTACGCTAGAACCTGTCCCGGCACACAGCGCTGGATGGCGGACTCGATAACTTAAGTTGGCTTCGACAGCACAGTCACCGGTCTATAGCCACTGACTTCCCTGGCCTGCGGCATATTATTTTTTATTTCATTAAAATACTAGCTTTTGCCCGCGGCTTCGCTCGCGTTAAATTCGGGGTAACACAGTTCCCCTTTCTAGATTTGCAGGTACCTGCTACTTGTAGTTTTTGCCCTTGAGTCTTTTTTATTGTAAAAGTAAAGCTAAAAACTTAGCTAAAACTTAGCCTGTTCTTCAATATTTCTCCCTCATTTCTCACTTTAAAGAAAATTGCCTATATCCGTCTCCAGGGTCCCAACTATCTCTGTACCAAATTTCATCAAAATCGGTTTAGCCATTTAGGGGTGAAGACGTAACAAACCAACAATCAAGCAAACAAACTCACTTTCGCTTTTATAATATTAGTAAGGATTGATAGGTTTGGTGTTTTAATTTTGGGGCAAGCCAGGTTAGCTAGGCTTTTTAGCTTGTGTGGATGTTTTGTTAAAGACCTCTTCAGTCTATAACTACATTGACAGACATCACAATAAAAGGTTTTTCCCCTGTGTGAATAAGATTATGATTTGTTAAACCAATTTCCGATTAAAACACACACATCACACTTATGAGGTTTTTCACCAGTGTGAACAAGAATATTTATTTTTAATTCACTATCCTTACTAATATTATAAAAGCGAAAGTGAATTTGTTTGTTACGTCTTCACGCCTAAATAGCTAAACCGATTTTGATGAATTTTGGTACAGAAATAGTTGAGACCCTGGAGACGGAGATGGGCTATTTTTTTAAACGGAGAAAGCGAGAAGAAATAGGAAAACTTAGCTTTGCTATTACAATAAATAAGGCGCAAGGGCAAAAACTACAGGTAGCAGGTATCTGCAAATCAGGAAAGGGGAACTGTGCTACCCAAATTAAACGCGAGCGAAGCCGCGGGCAAAAGCTCGTTTCTATTAAAACTACGCTTACATACGTCACACTTGTTTTTAGCAGTGTAATCCCGAGTATGATGCTTCAATTCGACTAAAACTACGCTGATAAAAATTACACTTGCAAGATTTTTCACCAGTAAGAATACGATTTTTTTTTTAATAAACTTTTTCGACTAAAAGTACGCTCACAGATATAACACTTGTATGGCTTTTCACCGGTGGAAGATTAAATTACACTTTTTTTTTAAACGTTGCTGACGCACATCACTGTCGTAAGTTTTTTTTACAAACTCGTTGATCGCTTTTGTTTGGCTTTTCGTAAGAAGTGCTAGGTTTGGTCGTACAACTTCGAGTTATCCGGAATACTTTCAAGTTGGATTGGTTGGACTACGTTGAAGATAGAGAAGTTTGGCACTAGTTCCTACTGCGCATACGGTTTCCCTGGTAGCTCATAATCAGCACAAATTTGTGGATGTCTCTAACTATTCTCAATCTTATTTTTTTTGTGATCTCTTTAATCAGTTTTTTTTTTGCAATAGTTGTCTAAACACATAATTATATAACCCTTGTTCTAGTTACAGTACTGATAGCAACATCTGTGTGACTTGTCTCATATAGTTATTTTTTTTGCAATATTTTTTCTTATTATTGTATAGATTCTTTTTTGCCAATTCGTTGTGAAGAGTGGACATGGTTGGCCTTGTAGATTCTTAGACGCTTGTTAACTTTTGTTAACGTATTATTTTATTTTTCGTTTTGTAAAGTAAGCAATGACTTATTGTCGGGCCTACGCTATCCTCTCATACTTAAGTACTAACGCTGTAACAACAACATTGTAAAACCAAATGATTTTAAAAGAGTAACCATAGAGTTTCTTGCCGGTTCTTCTCCATAGGAAACGACCAAATCGAACCGTGCACCTTTTCTCGACGTTTTATAAGTGCCCATGTAGGCCTATGTAAAATAAAAATATTTTGATTTGATTTGCTACATGTAAAATACAGGTATTCAGTTGCTGTTTACGACTGGAAGCCACTACGTAGTTGGGAAATGAGTAGGCAGATGATGAGCTCTCATTAGTGTACTTCTTTATCATTTGGATAGCTCTTACTATTCTGTATTCATTTCAGTATCTAAGTTACCTATGCAGGCATTAATATGAATAATACCTACATTTCTTTATTTGCATTCCATAATGTGTGGAGATTTTACAATGGGTTTAAAGCTAAGGTCCTGTAGAGCACAGCAAAGAGTATAAAATAATTGTGAAATAAAATGAATGCATTAAGGTGAAAGCTCCAACCTACCCGCGAAATTCAAATTTTCTTACGTTTTTTGCAATTTTCAGGCCAGTGCTAGGTTGTATGTTGATTAAAATATTATTCGCGGCTGTAAGACGTATGTAATTATAGAATTATAATCATCAAAATCACCAATACAACCCTCCAAGTTCATAAAGGCGTAGGAAAGACTTTTTCTGTTTTTTTTTTGTTCCTACGCCTTTATGAACTTGGAGGGTTGTATTGGTGATTTTGATGATTATAATTCTATAATTACATACGTCTTACAGCCGCGAATAATATTTTAATCAACATACAACCTAGCACTGGCCTGAAAATTGCAAAAAACGTAAGAAAATTTGAATTTCGCGGGTAGGTTGGAGCTTTCACCTTAACCAAATAATTCTTAATATGAATTAACCAAATTATAACAACCAATTGAAACAAAACATCTCTTAAAGGCGTCATCAACATTTTATTTCGCACTGGTGAGTGTTTTTACCCTGTACAGGTTACACTATCAGGGTGTTAGGTACGTTAAATTAAACAACAGTGTGTCTCCAACGAGCACGTGTTACTAGCGGCGGACCACAAGCGAGTGTGCGGTCCGTGCAGCGACTGCCCGACCGCACCCCCACCACCGTGCAGCGACTGCCCGACCGCACCCCCACCACCGCTCTCTCTACCACTAAGGCGGTATTTATTATACGCTACACACCCCTCCAGCTGGCGCCCGCAGTGACAGCTCCTGTCAGTTGGCCCCACGGTAGAGCCGACTCCCGGGCTGTTATTGGGTTTCCCATATTCTCGGTACATATGGCAATAGGTTCGCACCGAATTACAGGGGACTTCAAAAATAACTATTGAAATGGATTCGGTAATAAATGCGCGATGGCACTTAAATTAAACAAGATCATGTTTTTTCTGTCCTTGTTCCATTCTATTTGGGGTCGGCGCAACACGTTTTCTTCTTCCATTCTCCCCTATCAGACGACACGGCATTATTTACTACTTTCTCCTTCATATTATCATTCCTTATACAATCCATCCATCTTTTCTTTGGCCTTCCTCTCCCTCTCCATCCATCACTCTTTAGTCACATGTGCTTCGTCCCTCCTTATTACATTAAATTAAACAAGATATGAAATCATTCAAATCATTTTATTTAAAACAGATCATTTCATTATTCTTACTTTACATTAATACTAACTTTAAGAAATAAAGTATAAAAATTCAGTCACAATCGTTTTGTGTGGCTTTGTAGCACACATACATACATATTGTTTTATTTATCATTTCATACAAACATATATACAGCGTGTATCCGAGAGGAATAAAAAAAATGTTTTTCTACAAAACTGCAATAACTCATATTGACAAATCAAATCATTTATTTTTTTGCAAACATGGGTATAGTGTAGAACTACAATCAATCTAAGTTTGCTATAACACTGACAAGTTGGTTTTGTTTCTACAACATTATTTTTAGTATATGCGAAACCTGAATATAATTTGTTCATAATAAATAACTGAATCGATTCCAATCATTTTTACACCTGTTATATTTTGTAGAAGTTACTATTAAGAAACCTTCACTAAGTTTCTTCCGGAAGTAAAGTTAATTTCCACTTTTCCTTTGCATGTCGGTTTTATTTTTTACAAAAAGTGTTTTATTTCATCATTTTTAGTTATGGTATCCTGATATCACATACTTTTTATGGAGTATTCATTTTCCATTGTTATTAAACGATTAGCAAATCATCCATATAGACATAGAGTAAAAAATATGTATTATAGATGATAACTCATGAACTAAGCAATATAAATAAAATTGATATGGGACCACCTGGGAAGTATAACCAATCAAACAAAAAGCAAATCAGTCCAGGTATCTTTGAGTAATCGGTGAACATACATAAAATATAAATAAAAGATTCCGACGAATTGAGAAACTCCTCCTTTTTTGAAGTCGGTTAAAAAACAATACCTACCTACTTAGTTTGTTTCTCAAAGTTATTATAATTTCAGTATCTCGTTCTCAAGTAATTGAAATCCTTGTAGTTTCTTTTTGATAAAAATAAACTTGTTTAACGATATAAGAGCACCCCTTTCTGTTACACGCTGTGGATCGCGGACTACGTCAAGAGCGGCGCCTGGGGCCCCTCGGGCGCCTGGGGTCCCTCGGGCGCCTGGGGTCCCTCGGGCGCCTGGGGTCCCTCGGGCGCCTGGGGTCCCTCGGGCGCCTGGGGTCCCTCGGGCGCCTGGGGTCCCTCGGGCGCCTGGGGTCCCTCGGGCGCCTGGGGTCCCTCGGGCGCCTGGGGTCCCTCGGGCGCCTGGGGCCCCTCGGGCGCCTAGGGCCCCTCGGGCGCCTAGGGCGGGCCGGTGAGCTGCATGGGCGGCACGTTGGGCAGTAGGGCGGGGTGGATGTCGTCCTTCTTCGTTTTCTTGGTCTTCCTGGGTTGCAGCCTCAGCTGAAACATTCACATGGACACTCTTACAAATCTATAGTTTGATATAGCTATATATTTATAGGTTTGCCTAGTGACGGATTTATCACAAGTTGAATTCTCTGAAATCATTCCCTAGCAGAAGCCTACCTCTCTCTTCTCAATATGTGACAATAAATTAATTATTTCTTAATTGTAGCTTGTGATAAATTATATTGTATAAAATCGGTACTGACTGGAGTACCCGCGCTGCAGTGTTGGCACAGGTAGTCTGTATATGGGTTGGCGTGGTTGTACCTTGTAGTGCACCTCCCGCACGTGGCGGTACAGACTGGAGTACCCGCGCTGCAGTGTTGGCACAGGTAGTCTGTATATGGGTTGGCGTGGTTGTACCTTGTAGTGCACCTCCCGCACGTGGCGGTACAGACTGGAGTACCCGCGCTGCAGTGTTGGCACAGGTAGTCTGTATATGGGTTGGCGTGGTTGTACCTTGTAGTGCACCTCCCGCACGTGGCGGTACAGACTGGAGTACCCGCGCTGCAGTGTTGGCACAGGTAGTCTGTATATGGGTTGGCGTGGTTGTACCTTGTAGTGCACCTCCCGCACGTGGCGGTACAGACTGGAGTACCAGCCGAAGGCCGCGCTGCAGTGTTGGCACAGGTAGTCTGTATATGGGTTGGCGTGGTTGTACCTTGTAGTGCACCTCCCGCACGTGGCGGTACTGACTGGAGTACCCGCGCTGCAGTGTTGGCACAGGTAGTCTGTATATGGGTTGGCGTGGTTGTACCTTGTAGTGCACCTCCCGCACGTGGCGGTACAGACTGGAGTACCAGCCGAAGGCCGCGCTGCAGTGTTGGCACAGGTAGTCTGTATATGGGTTGGCGTGGTTGTACCTTGTAGTGCACCTCCCGCACGTGGCGGTACAGACTGGAGTACCAGCCGAAGGCCGCGCTGCAGTGTTGGCACAGGTAGTCTGTATATGGGTTGGCGTGGTTGTACCTTGTAGTGCACCTCCCGCACGTGGCGGTACAGACTGGAGTACCCGCGCTGCAGTGTTGGCACAGGTAGTCTGTATATGGGTTGGCGTGGTTGTACCTTGTAGTGCACCTCCCGCACGTGGCGGTACAGACTGGAGTACCAGCCGAAGGCCGCGCTGCAGTGTTGGCACAGGTAGTCTGTATATGGGTTGGCGTGGTTGTACCTTGTAGTGTACCTCCCGCACGTGGCGGTACAGACTGGAGTACCCGCGCTGCAGTGTTGGCACAGGTAGTCTGTATATGGGTTGGCGTGGTTGTACCTTGTAGTGCACCTCCCGCACGTGGCGGTACAGACTGGAGTACCAGCCGAAGGCCGCGCTGCAGTGTTGGCACAGGTAGTCTGTATATGGGTTGGCGTGGTTGTACCTTGTAGTGTACCTCCCGCACGTGGCGGTACAGACTGGAGTACCCGCGCTGCAGTGTTGGCACAGGTAGTCTGTATATGGGTTGGCGTGGTTGTACCTTGTAGTGCACCTCCCGCACGTGGCGGTACAGACTGGAGTACCCGCGCTGCAGTGTTGGCACAGGTAGTCTGTATATGGGTTGGCGTGGTTGTACCTTGTAGTGCACCTCCCGCACGTGGCGGTACAGACTGGAGTACCCGCGCTGCAGTGTTGGCACAGGTAGTCTGTATATGGGTTGGCGTGGTTGTACCTTGTAGTGCACCTCCCGCACGTGGCGGTACAGACTGGAGTACCCGCGCTGCAGTGTTGGCACAGGTAGTCTGTATATGGGTTGGCGTGGTTGTACCTTGTAGTGCACCTCCCGCACGTGGCGGTACAGACTGGAGTACCCGCGCTGCAGTGTTGGCACAGGTAGTCTGTATATGGGTTGGCGTGGTTGTACCTTGTAGTGCACCTCCCGCACGTGGCGGTACAGACTGGAGTACCCGCGCTGCAGTGTTGGCACAGGTAGTCTGTATATGGGTTGGCGTGGTTGTACCTTGTAGTGCACCTCCCGCACGTGGCGGTACAGACTGGAGTACCAGCCGAAGGCCGCGCTGCAGTGTTGGCACAGGTAGTCTGTATATGGGTTGGCGTGGTTGTACCTTGTAGTGTACCTCCCGCACGTGGCGGTACAGACTGGAGTACCCGCGCTGCAGTGTTGGCACAGGTAGTCTGTATATGGGTTGGCGTGGTTGTACCTTGTAGTGTACCTCCCGCACGTGGCGGTACAGACTGGAGTACCCGCGCTGCAGTGTTGGCACAGGTAGTCTGTATATGGGTTGGCGTGGTTGTACCTTGTAGTGTACCTCCCGCACGTGGCGGTACAGACTGGAGTACCCGCGCTGCAGTGTTGGCACAGGTAGTCTGTATATGGGTTGGCGTGGTTGTACCTTGTAGTGCACCTCCCGCACGTGGCGGTACAGACTGGAGTACCCGCGCTGCAGTGTTGGCACAGGTAGTCTGTATATGGGTTGGCGTGGTTGTACCTTGTAGTGCACCTCCCGCACGTGGCGGTACAGACTGGAGTACCCGCGCTGCAGTGTTGGCACAGGTAGTCTGTATATGGGTTGGCGTGGTTGTACCTTGTAGTGCACCTCCCGCACGTGGCGGTACAGACTGGAGTACCAGCCGAAGGCCGCGCTGCAGTGTTGGCACAGGTAGTCTGTATATGGGTTGGCGTGGTTGTACCTTGTAGTGCACCTCCCGCACGTGGCGGTACAGACTGGAGTACCCGCGCTGCAGTGTTGGCACAGGTAGTCTGTATATGGGTTGGCGTGGTTGTACCTTGTAGTGCACCTCCCGCACGTGGCGGTACAGACTGGAGTACCCGCGCTGCAGTGTTGGCACAGGTAGTCTGTATATGGGTTGGCGTGGTTGTACCTTGTAGTGCACCTCCCGCACGTGGCGGTACAGACTGGAGTACCCGCGCTGCAGTGTTGGCACAGGTAGTCTGTATATGGGTTGGCGTGGTTGTACCTTGTAGTGCACCTCCCGCACGTGGCGGTACAGACTGGAGTACCAGCCGAAGGCCGCGCTGCAGTGTTGGCACAGGTAGTCTGTATATGGGTTGGCGTGGTTGTACCTTGTAGTGTACCTCCCGCACGTGGCGGTACAGACTGGAGTACCCGCGCTGCAGTGTTGGCACAGGTAGTCTGTATATGGGTTGGCGTGGTTGTACCTTGTAGTGCACCTCCCGCACGTGGCGGTACAGACTGGAGTACCCGCGCTGCAGTGTTGGCACAGGTAGTCTGTATATGGGTTGGCGTGGTTGTACCTTGTAGTGTACCTCCCGCACGTGGCGGTACAGACTGGAGTACCCGCGCTGCAGTGTTGGCACAGGTAGTCTGTATATGGGTTGGCGTGGTTGTACCTTGTAGTGCACCTCCCGCACGTGGCGGTACAGACTGGAGTACCCGCGCTGCAGTGTTGGCACAGGTAGTCTGTATATGGGTTGGCGTGGTTGTACCTTGTAGTGCACCTCCCGCACGTGGCGGTACAGACTGGAGTACCCGCGCTGCAGTGTTGGCACAGGTAGTCTGTATATGGGTTGGCGTGGTTGTACCTTGTAGTGCACCTCCCGCACGTGGCGGTACAGACTGGAGTACCCGCGCTGCAGAGTTGGCACAGGTAGTCTGTATATGGGTTGGCGTGGTTGTACCTTGTAGTGCACCTCCCGCACGTGGCGGTACAGACTGGAGTACCCGCGCTGCAGTGTTGGCACAGGTAGTCTGTATATGGGTTGGCGTGGTTGTACCTTGTAGTGCACCTCCCGCACGTGGCGGTACAGACTGGAGTACCAGCCGAAGGCCGCGCTGCAGTGTTGGCACAGGTAGTCTGTATATGGGTTGGCGTGGTTGTACCTTGTAGTGTACCTCCCGCACGTGGCGGTACAGACTGGAGTACCCGCGCTGCAGTGTTGGCACAGGTAGTCTGTATATGGGTTGGCGTGGTTGTACCTTGTAGTGCACCTCCCGCACGTGGCGGTACAGACTGGAGTACCCGCGCTGCAGTGTTGGCACAGGTAGTCTGTATATGGGTTGGCGTGGTTGTACCTTGTAGTGCACCTCCCGCACGTGGCGGTACAGACTGGAGTACCCGCGCTGCAGTGTTGGCACAGGTAGTCTGTATATGGGTTGGCGTGGTTGTACCTTGTAGTGCACCTCCCGCACGTGGCGGTACAGACTGGAGTACCCGCGCTGCAGTGTTGGCACAGGTAGTCTGTATATGGGTTGGCGTGGTTGTACCTTGTAGTGCACCTCCCGCACGTGGCGGTACAGACTGGAGTACCCGCGCTGCAGTGTTGGCACAGGTAGTCTGTATATATCTGGGGGGCCCGAGCACCGCCTGTAGGCGGTTATATGTGGGGATCGTGCGATCCATGGCCCTTTATGGGGCCCCGGTATGGGCGACAGACTTGACGGCCCGTACTATCGCCGTTCTGCGCAGGCCGCAAAGGGTGATGGCCGTCAGAGTCGTTAGGGGCTATCGCACGATCTCCTACGAGGCGGCTTGCGTACTGGCCGGATCCCCACCATGGGACCTGGAGGCGAAAACCCTCGCGACGCTGCATCAGTGGCGTGAGGAGGCCGAGGACCGGGGAGAGAGGCTGGTGGAGCGTCAGATAGCGCTGCACCGGTCTCGGCTCCGGCAGGTCATGGTGGCGGAGTGGCGGAGGAGGCTTGAGCACCCTTCCGCCGGGCTTGACACAATTGAGGCGATCCGGCCAGTACTCGACGATTGGCTCGGGAGGAGGCACGGCTCCCTGAGTTTTCGAGCGACGCAGGTGCTCTCGGGGCACGGCTGCTTCGGGAAGTACTTGAGTCGCCTAGGCAGGGAGCCGGCCGCCCGGTGCCATCATTGCACCCACTGTCTGGAGGATACGGCGCGGCATACGCTGGCCGAATGTGAAGCGTGGGACGAGCCGCGCCGTGCCCTCGCAACAGAAGTCGGAGGAGACCTGTCGCTGCCGACCGTCGTTCGATCGATGGTTGGCAGTGTAGAGTCCTGGGAGGCAATGATGTCTTTCTGCGACACCGTCATGTCGCAGAAGGAAGCTGCGGAGAGGGAGAGAGAGCTGACAAGCTCCCGCCCATCCCGCAGCAGACGCACCGGGCGTCGGCAGAGGGCGGACAACGCTCTCTTCCAGCCCCCATAAATGGGTCCAGGGGCGGCGGATCCGGGGACATCCGTCGCCCCCCATCACATTGGACCCGAGACGGTAGCGCGTAGTGTTTCACGTGCGCCTCTCACAGAGACGTATCCGGGGGAGTTCCCACCTCACTCCCCTCTGGGACGAGGCCCGCAAGGTCAAGCGGGCCAGCACTAGTCCGGGGCGGCAGAAGTCACATTCGTCCCTGCTGCCCCCCGACGTAAGTGTGCGAGGGAACACCGGTGTGTTTTTAGTCAGTTGGAGTCTGACAGACCCCTCCGCCGACCGCAGGGCGGAGGACATGCGTGCGCATTTCCACACCGTAAAAAAAAAAAAAAAAAAAAAAAAAAAAAAAAAAAAAAAAAAAAAGGTAGTCTGTATATGGGTTGGCGTGGTTGTACCTTGTAGTGCACCTCCCGCACGTGGCGGTACAGACTGGAGTACCCGCGCTGCAGTGTTGGCACAGGTAGTCTGTATATGGGTTGGCGTGGTTGTACCTTGTAGTGCACCTCCCGCACGTGGCGGTACAGACTGGAGTACCCGCGCTGCAGTGTTGGCACAGGTAGTCTGTATATGGGTTGGCGTGGTTGTACCTTGTAGTGCACCTCCCGCACGTGGCGGTACAGACTGGAGTACCCGCGCTGCAGTGTTGGCACAGGTAGTCTGTATATGGGTTGGCGTGGTTGTACCTTGTAGTGCACCTCCCGCACGTGGCGGTACAGACTGGAGTACCCGCGCTGCAGTGTTGGCACAGGTAGTCTGTATATGGGTTGGCGTGGTTGTACCTTGTAGTGCACCTCCCGCACGTGGCGGTACAGACTGGAGTACCCGCGCTGCAGTGTTGGCACAGGTAGTCTGTATATGGGTTGGCGTGGTTGTACCTTGTAGTGCACCTCCCGCACGTGGCGGTACAGACTGGAGTACCAGCCGAAGGCCGCGCTGCAGTGTTGGCACAGGTAGTCTGTATATGGGTTGGCGTGGTTGTACCTTGTAGTGCACCTCCCGCACGTGGCGGTACAGACTGGAGTACCCGCGCTGCAGTGTTGGCACAGGTAGTCTGTATATGGGTTGGCGTGGTTGTACCTTGTAGTGCACCTCCCGCACGTGGCGGTACAGACTGGAGTACCAGCCGAAGGCCGCGCTGCAGTGTTGGCACTGGTAGGGTGTCTCACTCGTGTGCATCGCCACGATGTGGTACTTGAGCTTCGCTGCGTTCTACAAACAATATTAACAAATCATTTATTTTAAATTAACAGATTCCGGATCAATAGCAGATTGTTATGTAAGGAGCTAAAATAGCCTATTATAAGAGTTAGTTATATTAGTAAATATAAACCGCGTTATAATAGGGTTTTAGCGCTGTGTGTCACACTGTACTTATCAACATGTACGGTAAAACTAAAATAGTACATTTTGATTCAAGCGAGAAAACTTTTACATAGCAGCCGAGGCGGATTTAACGGCCGAGTCGCAAGGCGAGGGTGTAAGGCCTCTGCCTCGAATTTTGCGGGCAGCGGGGCGGCGGCGGCGGCGGCGCGGCAGCGGGGCGGGCAACGCATACCTGTTCTCCAAACTAGCGGGCAGATCGCGCGGCACTATATAGCGGTGTAGTGTTGTGTTCGTGGTTGTGTTGTCGAGATATTTGTTTTTATTCGCGAACGAAATGTCTGAAAAACGGCGACATCTTTTTGGAGAAGTTAGGGATCCACTTCTCCAAAAAGATGTCGCCGTTTTTCTATAGGGCAAGGAAAATAAATGGCGAGATTTATCGAAATTATGAAGAGCAGACTTCAACTTTAACATTCAGTTCGTTTTTTATTTCTTCCCATAATTGGTTAATTATTCCTCTATTTTTATGGTTCACATCTTTGCTGTTCCATATGGGTGTCCTCTCAAAGATTGCCGAAATAATTAGCTCTTGCACGTCCGAAGACATTTTGATACGTCACAAAAAAAATGTACAACACTATACCTAAAATGCAGACGCGCAACGCGGGCGGTCACCGCTTGACTGGAGTGCACCGCTCGTTGCCCGCCCCCGCGCCGCTCCTGCACCGCTGTATTCGAGGGCCGCACGGTGGGTTGAAAATCGGCTTTCATAGACTTAGGGATTTCAATTTGCAAGTGCTTGTTTTTATGCCGGATATCGCTTCTATTAGTCATTATTATGTACAAAAATGACACCCGAGTTAATTCTGCTCAAAACCGAAGGAAATATAATTTTTTTACGAAAAATTTGTATGAAGCTAGTATGAAAAATCGAATTATCTCCTAAACGGCATGTTTAACCGTAATATCCTTAGAGATGGTCATAGTGCTAATTATTTATGATTTTTTGGTTGACGATTGGACAAAAATTTTAATGCCGTTTTTTTTTTAAAAATCGTCAAAATATTTTTATTTGTTTTTACGTATGAAACGATTCCTTTTGGTGTTTATGTTGAAGAACACGGACTTTTAACTACACATAACATAAAATAGCATCACTCCTATATTTCCGAAGGAGTTGGCAGAGGTTTATAGTACACCCACACGTAGCCAACTATGTTTGAGCTAGATATTTATCAACACAAAATGAGTTTTAAAACTTTTCATACAACCAAATTACCAATTGTCTTCTAATGAGTCCAAAAAGAAGTGATTAAGTAACTACACTGATTAGGTCTTCTAATGAGTCTTAATAGGTGATTTAATGATTTTCAATATCTCACGACAATGGATTATATTTAACATTTCCTGATAAGTAAGCTAATTTGTTAATTAGCAGTGCTATGAGTTCTAAGAATAGTTAGTGACAATTATAGATTTTCATTAGCTAATGAGGTGATAACTAATGAGGGTAGTTACCTAATTATTGTCGTTTTGCAATAAAAGGGCTAAAGTTTTGTTTTATAATTTAATTTGTTCACAACTGTGTAACTGCTAACACTAAATCTGCGACTATAAAATCTTAAAATGGAAAGTTTAATGACCAATTTAGACTTGTTTGTTCTTCTACGAAGTGAGAGTACTTCATTTGATCATGAAGTATTGTTTAGTGCAGTTGTATCCCGCATAGGCGATTGCCTGTCTGACGAAGATTATGTTGTTCTCAAAGAATTTTGTCGGAGATTTACGCGAGCCGCTTTACAAAGGTGGGAGAAATCCAACCGATTCCTTGATAATTTCAGGAGAAAGTACGAGAATTGGTTGGGAGCAAATATTGATTGGCCGAGTTTTGTGTAAACTTTAGTTAATCAAGAACCAAGTGTTGATGAGATACCAAGAGCGCCCTCAGTCTCTCCAGAACCGTCGACATCAACGTCCATTGGAACAATGACGAAAAGATCCCGTAAACCATTCGAAGACCTGGGAAGTAAACAAAAAAAGAGAAGATCTGATGAACACACAGGCGAAGGTTCCAGTGAATTGGCATATGCAGCTGCAGCACGTTTAAAAGAAGAAGGGCATGGAGATATCGCCTCTGTCATCGAATACATGATGAAAAATCCTGAAGCAGCCGCTAAATTAAATGAAACGCTTAAGAAACCAGCGAAAACAATCATATTTACGCCAGAAAAGGCGCTTGGATTGCTTCTTTCGCTAAAACTCTCAAAGTGGCAATATATTACGTTGCGTGAGGCTGCCATTCGAGAAGGTGCTAAAGATATTTATCCATCTTACTATAAAGTGCAACAAACTAAGCTTGATTGCTACCCTCCGAAGCAATCAGTGACAGTTACTGATTCATCGGCTAGGATTACACTTCAAGCTTTACTTGATATCACGGTTACAAGAATCCTTCAAAGCCTTTCTAACGAAGAGCATAACAAGCAGTTGAAGCTGATATCTAAGTGGGGATTTGACGGTGCTTCTAACCAAAGCCGATACAAGCAGAAAATTGAGGGTGAGGAAGATGATTCAAGCATTTTCATGACCTCCTTGGTGCCACTAAAACTGACAGATGGAGACAACATTTTATGGACGAACCCAAAACCATGCTCAGTTTTGTATTGTCGTCCAGTTCAGTTTACTTTTGTAAAGGAGAGTGAAGCAGTTGTCCTTGGGCTGAAAAAACAAATGGATGAAGAAATTGAGGCCCTTATCCCCACAGAGTGCAATATTAATAATAGGGTGACTCATCAACTAATGATGACGATGATCGACGCTAAAGTCTGTACTTACCTTTCTGAAGCTAGATCAAATGCATCGTGCTACCTGTGCTTAGCAAAGCCTACAGAAATGAACCGCTTAGATGCTGTAACATCAAAAATTGTGTGTTCGGACCTGTATGAGTTTGGCTTGTCATCCCTACACGCCCGTATAAATTGTATGGAATGTCTGTTACACATTGCATACAGACTGGACTTCAAACGGTGGGCAGCGAGAAGTGATGAGCACAAAGAAATGCTACAGACAAGAAAGAAAATAATTCAAAATAAATTCAAAGATGAGCTCAATCTGTTGATTGATATAGTAAAACAAGGCTCGGGAACCACCAATGACGGGAATACTGCAAGAAAATTCTTTGAGTTTCCTAATAAAACCGCAGCTATAACCGGTTTGGATGAAGACCTCATCAAAAGATTTGCTGTAATTTTACAAGCAATTACATCTGGAGAGCAGATCGATATAATAAAATTTAGAGATTATGCTCGCAAAACAGCAGAAAAGTACGTATTACTATACGACTGGTACTACATGTCGTCAACCGTTCATAAGTTACTAATCCATGGGGCTGACATAATCGAGAAAAATAATATTGTGCCGATTGGGACTCTCTCGGAAGAAGCCTCAGAGTCTCGAAACAAAGATTTTAGGAGGTTTCGAGAACATCATTCGCGGAAAAGAAGCAGGCAGGATTCCAATCAAGACATTTTAAATATGCTTGTTGTTTCTTCGGACCCTTTGCTAAGTGCACAAAGGCCTAAGTTAGATGCCAAGAAAAAGCAGAGCTTTTTTGCTGAAACTCTCGACTTAATTCAATTTCAGGAAACTGAGTTCGAATTTTTGGATATATCCAATCTGGATGCTGACTCAGAATTGGAGTCTGACAACGAGAGTGATAAGGAAAATTTGTAAAAAAGATATATATGTACATATTTGTAAATTTGTATTTGAGTGTGTTTGGGTTTTTTTGTAATATTTAATGATATGTTTTATTTTTTTTATTTATTTTACTTTATTTTACGAATGCTTAGTATTAATTCCTTAAATTAACTTATTTTGTATAAAATATAACTTCATATGTTACTTCAATCTAAATCTTTTTTTATTTAAATTAATATAAATGTGTCAAAAACAGCAATTTGTTTATTTTATTTTTCTTGTTTCGTGTGTTCTTAATATTTGGGTTAATAACATATCGAACTTTTTAACTTAGACACTAAAAGGGATCGTTTTACATGTAAAAATAAATAAAAATATTTTGACGATTTTTAAAAAAAAAACGGCATTAAATTTTTCGTCCAATCGCCAACCAAAAAATCATAAATAATTAGCACTATGACCATCTCCAAGGATATTACGGTTAAACATGCCGTTTAGGAGATAATTCGATTTTTCATACTAGCTTCATACAAATTTTTCGTAAAAAAATTATATTTCCTTCGTTTTTGGGTAGAATTAACTCGGGTGTCATTTTTGTACATAGTAATGACTAATAGAAGCGATATCCGGCATAAAAACAAGCACTTACAAATTGAAATCCCTAAGTCTATGAAAGCCGATTTTCAGCCCACCGTGCGCCGCCCCGCTGCCCGCGAGATTCGAGGCAGAGGCCTTATAGAGCCGAAAACTTCAGTGTCAAATGCTCACGTGAAGCAAACGACGTTTTGCAATCCGCTTACGGAGAAATTAAATAACAGAACAAAAAGTACTTTTGTTTTTAATCACTACGAAACTATGATTTAATTTGTTATTTCCCCGCGCTTTGTCATCTCATACGAAAGGAGAAACAATGGCAGGACATCGCTAAACAGCCTAATATTACAAATAGATTTTTTTTTCATTTAAAAACTCAATTAAATATCTAATTGTTGTTATAAGCAAATGTTTTTATAAATGACCATGTTCATTTGTTCTGTTGATAAATACAATTTATTTTAAATATAAATATGAAAACCAAAAAAAGTAGCGCCTCCTTATATCATCATCTGCCTAGCTATTTCCCAACTATGTTGGGGTCGGCTTCCAGTCTAACCGCATGCAGCTGAATATCAGTATTTGATAACAACAAACAACTGCTCAAATCCTTATAGCCGGCAATATTTTTTTTTTGTATAAGGAGGCGCTAAACTTAAGCCGCGCTTGCCTAGGTTGGTCTGTGGATATGTGACCACCCGTTACATACCGAGTTTCCTCCGTGCCTCGGAAAGCACGTTAAGCCGTTGGTCTCGGCTGTCATTTGTAGATCTTTGACAGTCGTTACAGGTAGTCAGTGTTCCGAAAGTCTGACAACCAGTCTTACCAAGGGGTATCGCATTACCCAGTACTAACTGTGTTGTGGAGGTCAAATAGGCAGTTGCTCCATGTTACATACTGGTATATTGAGCTGTAACTGGTGATACTGGAATCCAATCCCAATATAAGCCACTTTTTACAAGGCATAAAATACTCACACTTCCGTCACTTTATATTCTGGAAATAGCCGTCTTTGTCAAAAATAACCCTCATTTGTTTCCTCGAGTATCTGATACGTAATCGTCGGGACAATAGTAAAATTCGTGTTCCACCAGCGAAGACAGCGCTACTGTACAAAAGCGTGGCATACAGAGCACCAATAATCCTTATCTGAGTTTGTTTGTTACCTCTTCACGATTTAATGGCTAAACCGATTTTGATGAATTTTGGTACAGAGATAGTTGGGAACCAGGAGACGGACATAGGCTATTTAAAAAAAACTGGAATGTGAGGGAGAAAGAGGGAAGAAAAGGGAAAACTTAGGGTTGCTATTACAAATCAAAAAGGCGCAAGGACAAAAACTGCAGGTAGCAGGTACTGTGTTATACCGAATTTAACGCGAGCGAAGCCGCGGACAAAAGTTTAAAATAACATACCTAACGATGTCAAGAAATTAAATTCAGACCAATTTAAGAAAACATTTAAAAAAATACTGACAAAAAAGCCTATTATAATGTTGATGAATTTTTAAATGATTATTTTTCCGACCCAAATATCGACCAATAGAATTGCACCATTCGACGTCACGTGGTACAACCTACATGGTATTATACTGATAATTTTTTGAAAATTTTCTCTGGTCGTTGCTATGCATAAAAAACAAAACATGGTGCAATTCTATTGGCCGACATTTGGGACGGAAAAATAATCCCCCGAATACCACACGAGCTTCAAAATTATCTGGCATTTCCCGATAGGTTCCCTGCAAACAAATAAAATCGTCAAGTTTTTCAGGAAAAATCACTCGCGCTTCGCGCTCGTGATTTTTTAACCTGAAAAGAAAAACTTGACTCCTTCATTTGTTTGCAACGAACCTATCGGAAAATACCCGATAATTTTGAAGCTCTTGTGGTATTATAAGTGATAAATCGCTATGAAGTAACTGATTAATTTATTGTATTTATTTTATTTTCTATTAATGTTAATTTGTTGATTTAATTATATGACTGTATTTTGAAATGTGACTGTCTAACGACATAATTTGTACACCAGACATGCTCAAACATGTTGAGCCTGAAAATTATTTGTAGCACCTATAATAAGCATCGTACCTACCATGTATATTATCTACACATGTTTTGAAAGAATATGAAACTTGAATATAGTTGGCTAATCGCAGGTGGACGATGACTAACTTGAAGTAGGGTTGTTCCCTGCCGGAGTTGCGGGTCGTTCGAAAGAGATACCGCGGCCCCGGAACGTAAAGGGCAAAAGAAAGAATATGGGTGGTGAGTCGGTAAAAGGAAAAAAATCGGTAAAAGATAATTTGTACAAAAAGGGTAAAAAAAAGGCGAAAGGCCCCTTTTTGTCAAAAGGGACCTTTCGCTACTTTCCGAATAAATAAATAAAAAAAAACCTATCCTATAAAAATATTTAAACCTATTTTGGCCTCTAATAAAAACAAATCATGTTTATTTCCTTGCTTTTATCTAGCAGTGTGGTGTGGGCCTTAGTAAACACGCTACCGCTGGTGTAACGCGGCCTACCCTGGTCGCTAAAAAACTCCACTAGCAAGCTTTTTTAGACCTACCTGCTCATTTGTTTTGGTTTGTTCTGTTATGCCAAAACATTAACATAATTTTAAGTTTTAGTTAAACATGTAGGTACAAATCATAACATTCCACAGTATTCTTATTTTAAGCTACGTTTACTGCTTTAAATTAAGTTGCATTTAATTAAGTTTTTCTCTGTAAGTAAATTTGTAATTCTTTTGAGAAATAAATATTTTAACCGTAAAAGTGTCGACACTCCCCCCCCCCCCCCCCCGCTCCGACGACAATAAAGAGTAGTGTGGTTCAGACCTGGTAGGACTTGCCGCACACGTGGCACAGGTTGTTGTCCTTCTTCTCCTTGTTGCGGTGAACGTTCTGCAAGTGTACGTACAGCGACGTGTGGCACTTGAACTGACCTGGTAGGACTTGCCGCACACGTGGCACAGGTTGTCCTTCTTCTCCTTGTTGCGGTGAACGTTCTGCAAGTGTACGTACAGCGACGTGTGGCACTTGAACTGACCTGGTAGGACTTGCCGCACACGTGGCACAGGTTGTCCTTCTTCTCCTTGTTGCGGTGAACGTTCTGCAAGTGTACGTACAGCGACGTGTGGCACTTGAACTGACCTGGTAGGACTTGCCGCACACGTGGCACAGGTTGTCCTTCTTCTCCTTGTTGCGGTGAACGTTCTGCAAGTGTACGTACAGCGACGTGTGGCACTTGAACTGACCTGGTAGGACTTGCCGCACACGTGGCACAGGTTGTCCTTCTTCTCCTTGTTGCGGTGAACGTTCTGCAAGTGTACGTACAGCGACGTGTGGCACTTGAACTGACCTGGTAGGACTTGCCGCACACGTGGCACAGGTTGTCCTTCTTCTCCTTGTTGCGGTGAACGTTCTGCAAGTGTACGTACAGCGACGTGTGGCACTTGAACTGACCTGGTAGGACTTGCCGCACACGTGGCACAGGTTGTCCTTCTTCTCCTTGTTGCGGTGAACGTTCTGCAAGTGTACGTACAGCGACGTGTGGCACTTGAACTGACCTGGTAGGACTTGCCGCACACGTGGCACAGGTTGTCCTTCTTCTCCTTGTTGCGGTGAACGTTCTGCAAGTGTACGTACAGCGACGTGTGGCACTTGAACTGACCTGGTAGGACTTGCCGCACACGTGGCACAGGTTGTCCTTCTTCTCCTTGTTGCGGTGAACGTTCTGCAAGTGTACGTACAGCGACGTGTGGCACTTGAACGGCTGAGAACAACACAACCAGTTTACTGTTACTGCTCAACGCTTTGGAATGGACAACTACAGTACTTTTACAAGTTATTATGCCTTGTGACCGGGACTGTAGATTCATTTTGTTTTTTGACATTTGTTACTATTAAATAAACTTTGCCACACACTAGGAATGTCTCCTGTATCGTGGGTGCGTTTACAAACATTTAAACTCACATACACAAACAGCCAGACCCGGAACAACTATCTGTTGGCCATACAAATATTTGTTCGGTGCGGGGATCGAACCCGCGACACGCAGCGTAGCAGTCGATCGCTCAGCCACTGCGCCATCCGTGTCGTCAAATTTTTGTTACTGTTACTAGTAAATCTTTTTCTGCTTAGCTTATTTCTTTTGCACTATGGTCCTAGTTTATCACCTGTGACTTCTTCACTGCACGTGTAAGCAGGCACACCCGTTAGACTGGAGAATTTATTATTTAGGCTTGGGTACATTTTTATTTTTATACACATAACTAGACGGCTTCGCTCGCGTTAAATTAAATTCGGGGTAACACGGTTCCACTTTCCTGTTTTGCAGGTACACATACAGGTACCTGTAGTTTTTACCCTTGCGCCTTATTTATTGTAATAGCAATGCTAAGTTTTCCCTTTTCTTCCCTCTTTCTCCCTCATATCTCAATTAAAAAAAAGTAGCCTATGTCCGTCTCCAGGGTCCCAATTGTCTCTGTACCAAAATTCATCAAAATCGGTTTAGCCATTTAGGCGTGAAGACGTAACAAACAAACAAAGTCATTTTCGCTTTTATAATATTATTTAGTAATGATTGCTGTTTGCTAGCTGACATGTGACAATAAATGAAATATTTCTTAAATGTAGGTTGTGATAAACGGATTTGTTTAAAATCTGGTTCCGCCACTTCTTCTTCCCAGCTAGATCACTAGGAAGTGGCGACAGGCGGGGCGTTTTTGTGGGACTGTCTCTTGTAATGTGACGTTCAAAAAGTGCTGCTTATCAGCCTAATTTGAATAAATAACTTTTGATTTTGAACTCTTTAGGGGTTTCAAGACAGAAATAATAAATAAAAAAATAAAAATAAATGTTTATTTCATCACTTTTAGAAACAACTTTGTTAGGTTTGGAGTCACACTTTTAAGCAAAGACTTGCTTGTATTAGGTGGTTCCGCTCCTCTAGTTTAAAATATTCTAACAGACGTGTGAGAAATACACAAAAATAAAATCTCTCTCTCAGTCACTCGGGGACTGCCGCGGTCCCCGCGCTCAAGGCCCGCGATACAAGCTATGCAATAGCTTAAAAATTAAAGGCTGATAATTGAAGACTCGTAATAAAAACATTTATAATCTAAATAAGTTATAATGCCCAGGGTGTAGAATATGTATGTGTGTGTTTGTGTAGGTGTGAGATGTGTTATGTGTGGTATGGTTGTGTGTATAAGTTTAACCAAAACATATTTATTTAGTGCAAATAACAACAAAAGACAATGTTGTGTGTTCAACAAACTGCCGAGCAGCTAGTCACGACGCTGGGTTTCAACTGGACCTGGGATGTGATGTGACGGACGTAACACAGTTTCATATTTGTGTATATATATAAGTGTAAGAAACGGTACGTATCCTTACTAATATTATAAAAGCAAAAATGAGTTTGTTTGTTTGTTACGTCTTCACGCCTAAATGGCTAAACCGATTTTGATGAATTTTGATACAGAGATAGTTCTTTTTTTAAGTGAGACAAAAGGGAGAAAGAGGGAAGAAAAGGTAAACTTAGCTTTACTATTACAATAAATCAGGCGCAAGGGTAAAAACTACCGGTAGCTGCAAATCAGGAAAGGGGAACTGTGTTACTCCGAATTTAATGCGAGCGAAGCCGCGGGCAAAAGCTAGAAACAGTATAATAATAGACACGTCATGTGTTGGTAGTATACCTTGTTGCACAACTGGCACCGGAACTTGATCTTCTTGAGATGTTCCCAATCGATGTGGTCGCGGAGACGCGTCTTGTTCACGAACTTCTTCCCGCACTCGTTGCACATGAAACTGAAGCGTAACACTATTGTTATAAGTTGCAGTTTTCTATAAACTTCACCTGTGGTATAGTAGAATAGGACATTTATATAGAATAGAATAGTTATTTATTTCCGAAAACAATTTTACATTAATATATTGCACAAGTAATAGGCTTCATTATTAAGATATTAACATGGAATCCTGATACCAAACTAGACAAGACCCTGTATCGCGGCAACCAGCGCCATCCCCTAATACAATTTATTTTTAAAAAATAAGCCAAAATAAACATGACAGTCATATTTATTCTAGGATTTTTGCTAGAAAATATTGGTAGGTACCGTATGCTCACGAGGGACCACAATGTTTTTTTTTACCTAAAATCTTTTTTATTAGAACTCATTCAATAATAAAAATACACGTGTTTCAGGGCACGTTTGTCAACGTCCTCTTTTTTTTTGGCGATAGGAAATCAAATAACTTCCCGCGTTCTGAGTGGAGTGGGGGGAAGTGTCAGACTTGTACTGACTAAAACCCACCCATGTTCTATTGCCCTTTACGTTCCGGGGCCGCGGTATCTCTTTCGAACAGCCCGCAACCCCGGCACGTGGTCCCCCTGGCGCCCCTCCACTTTGCTGACGTCTCTTGAGGCGCGCGTGCAACACTAACGCAGCTCTCCCCGGCCTGCCGTCACGCCCGCAGCCCCCGGGCGGGCCCCGGGCGGGCCCCGGGCGGGCCCCGGGCGGGCCCCGGGCGGGCCCCGGGCGGGCCCTGGGCTGGAGTGATGTTGTCCAATACTATAGTATAGGTCGCAGGTATACAGTGTGGGTCAGTGTCCTGACCTGAAGTCGCTCTCGGGCACGTGTTGCCGCGACACCCGCAGATGTTGCCTGTACGTGGCGACGGACGCGAAGGGCTTGTCGCACGTCGCGCAGTACAGCTCGCCCGACTCGCGCGCCTGCACACAACAGAACCTTACTTATTACTCTAACCTTTTATTCTAACACAAAGCATTTATTTCAAACTAGCTGACACCTGCGGATTCGCCCGCGTGATATCGAAAAAAAAAGTATCCTATGTGTTATTCCAGAGTTCCAGACTGTAATCTGACTCTGTATCAAGATCCTTTCGGCCATTTGACGTGAAAGAGTAACAAACATCCATAAATCCTTAAAAACATTTGCATTTATAATATTAGTAGGAAATAGTAGGATAGACCCGTGATAGGCACTTTATAACCGACTCCAAAAAACGAGGAGATTCTATGTTGGACCGTGTTTTCTTTTACCAATATATATGTCGCAGAATCAACAAAGAGAAATGATTGAAATCGTTATTTTAGAACAACGCCATCTATTATCGGTTGTCGGAAACGTCAAGCAGTAGGTTTGGGTGAGGTCGGTACAAGGTGGCAAGTCTGGTTTGATAGCTGTCAGTTGTCAATTGTGGGCATTAGAGGAATGAGATTGAAGAGACGTTACTTTTTGGATGGACACGAGCGTGAGAGGTCGTTTTGCCAGCCTGTACCGAACTTACCGCGTTTCTGATTTAAATCTGTATCGATCATTAGCATCTTTAGTTATTTTGTTTTATTGATTTTGTGAAAGGACAATACAAGTGTTAACAAAAGTTTTGCGAGTATGATTTCGTGTCCTCCGCCATGATGATCTCGACCATCCGACGACGAATCTCCGTCATCAGAAGTGGGATGCAATCCAAACGCCACACGTGGTGCGAGTGACAGTGCTAACCAAGAAAAGTGTAAAGACAATACCCGCGTGTTTGAAAGTGACACAGAAACGGAAAAATGGCGTTTTCTGTTAGAACAGCAAAATAAAAACTTTATGGCTATCGTGCAAGCAATGAAAACACCTTCTGTGATTGTGGATGTTCGCCTACCAGATTTTGACCCTGAAAAACGGGAAGTTGACCCGCGTGCTTGGCTGGCAATAGCAGACATGATATTAATCGTAATAGTCAAAGTGCATCGTTGATGATTGCCTTGAGCCGCGCGCTTAAGGGAGAAGCTTCGTCATGGTTGTCATCCATATCTTACCCTGGGATGAAATAGAGTGATTTCAAGGAACTGTTTTTAGCCAGGTATGATTATCCAGAGACTACCGCTTCTTTTCTTGTTAATCTGCATGGAAATAAGCCTAAGAAGAACGAGTGTTTGGTCGCATATGCAGCTACCCTCATGACAACTATTATGTCGAAATGGCTCACAACAGAGCAGATTGCCATCGCGACGGTGTTAGCTCACATCGCGAAGAACGATACGTGAGTCCAGCGATTGTCATTGACCTACACCGGGAGCTGAAAGCTGTTTCGTTTCTGAAGAGGAGCGCCCTGCCAGGCGCAGATGAGCATGAAGGTCCTGACGCGAAGAGAAACCACCCCAGTGAACCCTACCCTGGGCCTAAATGTCACAATTGTGGGAAACCAGGACACCGATCGTCGCAATGTCGCCTGAAAAGACATTCGGCACATGAAGAAGAATCGAGATCGACAGCGTTTAGCAGTGGCAAGAGTAACCAAGCAACAGGGAAAGTCGACTGGATCACTTGTTTCAGCTGTCGCGAACAAGGACACTACGCATCCAGCTGCCTTAAGAGGGATGCCAAGGAGGCACGCAGCAGCACGGTGGTCGATCCCGTCAGGGAAAAGCGAGTTGATGTGTGTCTTGTGGACGCACCTGCTGGATCCTTAAGGCACTTTGGTGAGCAACTCCATTTTTATTATGATTCTGGTGCAGAATGTTCGTTTATCAAAGAATCTTCTGTATCCTGTAAATTTAGTGGGACTTTATGAAAATGTGACATTGACTGGTATCGGACAGACTTCTAAAGGTCGACTGTACAAATATTGAGTACTATTGAGTTTTAATTATTTTTGCAAATCTTTTCCAAGTTTTACCTAACATTTTTATTGCGGTATGAAATCGTGATTGGCGATTTGACGCGAAGTTTTATCAACTGGTTAAACAGTTCATATGTCGTCAGATAAGAAACAATTTAAGAAAATACGGACTGTTCAGACATATGACGTGATTGTTGATTATAAATTTGAGTTCGACACGATAGACACTGACGAGACGAGACCGACTGACGATGAGGATAATAGACCTTGAGAAGGGTATAAGAGATGCAAATGTAGTATGAAAATGACTCAGATTGCTTGAATCCTGGTGTTTACTTAAGGTTGGTGACCTTGGGTTTGCACTTGGGGTCAAGCATGGTGCTAAGTATTGTCTTGAGATTGGGTACCGGATGGAGGTCCCAATGTTGCCGGATGGAGGCAATGTGATGTGTTGAGGTCGGGTTCCGGATGGAGGTCCCGTTGGTTTGCCGGATGGAGGCAATGTGATGTGTTGAGGTCGGGTACCGGATGGAGGTCCCGTTGGTTTGCCAGATGGAGGCAATGTGATGTGTTGAGGTCGGGTACCGGATGGAGGTCCCGTTGGTTTGCCAGATGGAGGCAATGTGATGTGTTGAGGACGGGTACCGGATGGAGGTCCCGTTGGTTGCCGGATGGAGGCAATGTGTTGAATGTGATGAAACTGGTTACCGAAAGAGTATTTCATACTAGATTTGACTGGATTTGACTAGATTTGACTGGATTTGACTAGATTTGACCGTAAAGTTTCATGAATTGGTTGAAATTGATAAAGAGTGGTGATTTTAATGTTAAGATTTTCTTTATGAGAGTTGATGAGAATCATGCGAATCAGAAAAATGTGTTGAATGTGATGAAACTGGTTACCGAAAGAGTATTTCATACTAGATTTGACCGTAACGTTTCATGAATTGGTTCAAATTGATAAAGAGTGGTGATTTTAATGTTAACATTTTCTTTATGAGAGTTGATGAGAATCATGTGAATCAGAAAAATTGTGCTGTTTGAATCGTGTGACTTTATTTCTCTTCGTGTTTGTCAGAAAGGCCGAGCGAAGAACGTTTTACTTTCCATGAATTCTTGTTTCAGGTTGCCTATTGTGTAAGTAACCGGATAGAGGTTACGTGTAGTGGTACCGGATAGAGGTTACGTGTAGTGGTACCGGATAGAGGTTACGTGGTGATGACCGGATGGAGGTCGTATTGTCTGGTGATTATGACTGGATGGAGGTCATAAGTGTGACGATGGATACACTTGGAGGTACTTCACACGAGGTCGTGTGACCATCAGGACGGCCGTGTCGCAGAATCAACAAAGAGAAATGATTGAAATCGTTATTTTAGAACAACGCCATCTATTATCGGTTGTCGGAAACGTCAAGCAGTAGGTTTGGGTGAGGTCGGTACAAGGTGGCAAGTCTGGTTTGATAGCTGTCAGTTGTCATTTGTGGGCATTAGAGGAATGAGATTGAAGAGACGTTACTTTTTGGATGGACACGAGCGTGAGAGGTCGTTTTGCCAGCCTGTACCGAACTTACCGCGTTTCTGATTTAAATCTGTATCGATATTAATTTTATTTATATTGCTGGCAGTTTATCACTTATCGTCTATGAAATATATTTTTTCATTATGTGGATGATCTGCTAATCTTTTAGTAAATTAATATTCGATAAAAAAAAATGTAATGTGCAATGAAGATATCATTATACCATAACTAAAAATCCTAAAATAAAATCAATTTTGTAACAAAAAACGAATTCCAAAAAAGAATCTCATAAGTGGAAAATAACTTTACTTCCGAAAGTCGGTGACATTTTTGCCGCCGACTACGAAAACTTTCGAAAGTCGGCGGCAAAAAAGTCACCGACTTCCTGAAGTAAAGTGATTTTTCACTTTTGAGTTTTTTTTTTATTTTTGTTTATTTTTTTTATATAATGTGTTTTTAATTGGGACTGTATCACTGTATGGATCGAATTATCTGAAATAAATGAATTTTAATTAAATTTAATTTTAATTGATGGGAAATAATATGCTAAGAGACCAACCTTATGGCTCCTGAGATGTCTCCCGAGGTTGGACTTCCACTGGTAGACCTTACCGCAGCGCGGACACGGGTAGCGGTTCTGGCCTTTGTGGAGGACGCTGCACGAATGAAACGAACAACACGTATTTATTTAACGAGCACAGAATACAATATAACAACATCATCTGCCTGCATTTTACCAACAATGTTAGTGTTAACGCCATCTATCGGCGTTTTATAGAAACTTGTGGCGCCCTCTAGTTTTGAGTTCATGGAAGCTCGACCGAAGGTGGGGGATCGCTGATTGGAAGAAACAGCGAGGATATCCGGACCACGTGATCGATGGCTAATCGAACAGATCTACGAAAAAAAAAGTTGGTAGTCGGTTCACCATCGCTCTCTAATTTTATTTTAAGTATAAATTAATGTAAATCCTTACTATCCTTACTAATATTATAAAAGCGAAAGTGAGTTTGTTTGTTTGTTACCTCTTCAAGCTTTAATGGCTAAACCAATTTTGATGAATTTTGGTACAGAGTTGGAACCCTGAAGACGGACATAAACTATTTAAAAAAAATAGAAATGAGGGAGAAAGAGGGATGAAAATGGAAAACTTAGCTTTGCTATTACAATAAATAAGGCGCAAGGGCAAAAACTACACGTAGCAGGTACTTGCAAATTAGGAAAGGGGAACTGTGTTACCACGAATTTAACGCGAGCAAAGCCGCAGGCAAACGCTAGTTAATAAATAAAAGAATCATTGAAGAGCACCCTGAACCCTTCACACACACAACACCAACACTTACAGTTGGCTTAACAATATTTGTTCCATGCGGGGATCGAACCAGCGACACGCAGCGCAGCAGTCAATCGCTCAACCACTGCGCCAACCGTGCAATATATTTTACTTCGGTTAATTAGTTGTAAGGTTCAATCTATGTACTTCACTTCACTTTATCTTTTGGTTTTTGCGAGGAATTACATACTTTTTTTTGGGTGGAAAATCATCAAATAAGTTCCCCCGCTCTGGGCGGAGCGGGGGGGAGTCTGTCAGACTTGTACCTTCCTTCCATTGCTCTTTATGTTCCGAGGCCGCGGTATCTCTTTCGAACAACCCGCAACCTCGGAGGCGTTACATCCCCCAACGAAAGCCGACCCCGGTATAGTAGAAAGCGCTCTGCTGATGTAAGTGAGCGTGTTCCACTTACTTCAAGTGGTACCGGTACGTCTTCCGCGAGCTGAAGCTCTTCCCGCACTCGGCGCAGTGCGGCCTCTCCGGGAGGGCGGGCTCCTTCGTAGCGACGTGTTTACTTGGCTTGTCGACACCGTTCAGTCTTGTGCTCTGAAATAAAACAATATTGTCTATACTATTCAAATTCAAATAATTTATTTCAGATAATAAATCCATATTTTGTTAGTAGTAAAGTAACTTAGCCTAATGTTAGTATTACAATTAATTTAAAATCACACTCGTTATGTGGATAAGTGTGTCTGTACACTTATCCACGTTCGTAAGAGGAGAGAGTCCCACCGATCTGAAAACACATTCAGGATGCCATTGGAGGACGAGCGCAAGCGCGCCAACATGGAAGCGCATCGCTTCCGCATGATCGCGGCGAACCCGTCGACACCCGCGCATGCGAACATCCCTGACGCGCTACATCGCCTCGACAACCCCAAAAGCACCCTGAATGCATTATTGTACTGGACGCGCACGCGCAGGTCACTGTATGCCCGCTGGGTGTACTTGGTCCACAGGCTGCACGTGTAAAACGACTGGCAGAAGGCCTTAAACAGCGTTATCTTTACATCATCAGTACAGCGTGCAAACCTGCGGGCCAGCATGTTGCAACGGACAGCCAGCGACCTGCGTTCCCTGTCTATATCCACATTGTCTTTTAAGTCGTCGGTGACCCAGTGACCCAAATACTTAAACTTCGACACGCGACCTAAAAGAGACCCAGAGAGGGAGAGTTCAGGCAGCTGGTCGTAGGTCAAAGTAGCCGATTTAAAAAGCAACCACTCACTTTTGTCGGTATTGTATTTGAGCCCATGAGCCACCGCATAGCTTTCACATATTTTGAGTAGCCTTCTCAATTGCACTACACATATTTATACTGTTTATCCTTACTAATATTATAAAAGCGAAAGTGAATTTGTTTGTTTGTTGGTTACGTCTTCACGCTTAAATGACTAAACCGATTTGGAAGATTTAAACCGATTTCGATGATTTTTGGTACAGAGATAGTTGGGACCCTGAAGACGGACATAGGCTGAGAAATGAGGGAGAAAGAGGCAAGAAAAGGGAAAACTTAGCTTTGCTATCACAATAAATAAGGCACATCAGGACAGGGGAACTGTGTTACCCCGAATTTAACGCGAGCGAAGCCGCGGGCAAAAGTTAGTACTCTATACTTTTTTTTTACTAATATTATAAATGCGAAAGTTTCTTAAGATGGATGGATATGTATGTTTGTTACTATTTTAAGCAAAAAATACTGAACCGATTTTAATGAAATTTGGCAGACACAGATCCTTACTAATATTATAAAAGCGAAAGTGAGTTTGTTTGTTTGTTTGTTTGTTTGTTACCTCTTCATGCTTTAATGGCTAAACCGATTTTGATGAATTTTGGTACAGAGATAGTTGGGAACCAGGAGACGGACATAGGCTAATTTTTATTTAAAAAAAGTGGGATATATGGGAGAACGATGGAAGAAAAGGGAAAACTTAGCGTTGCTATTACAAATCAATCAGGCGCAAGAGCAAAAACTGCAGGTCTGCTTGGTGTGTTATACCGAATTTAACGCGAGCGAAGCCGCGGGCGAAAGCTAGTAATTTATAACTTAAGAGTATTACTACCTATTTAATACCGGCTCGTTGCTATAGTGGTCGCAAGCGCGACGCTGGGCGTGAGGTCCTGGGTTCGTTCTCCGAGTCGGGCAGCCATTTTTATAGTCCTGCTAGCTTTTGCCTGCGGCTTCGCTCGCGTTAAATTCGGGGTAACACCCTTTTCTGATTTACAGGTACCTGTAGTTTTTGCCCTTGCGCCTTATGTATTGTAATAGCAAAGCTAAGTTTTCCCTTTTCTTCCCTCTTTCACCTTCATTCCTCTCTTTTATTAAAAAATAAATAGCCTATGTCCGTCTCCAGGGTTCCAACTATCTCTGTACCAAAATTCAACAAAATCGGTTTATCCATTTAGGCGTGAAGAGGTAACAAACAAACAAACTCACTTTCGCTTTTATAATATTAGTAAGGATACTATTGCTATCGGACTCCAGTTGCATCATATTATCGTAAGTAAAATAGTGTGACTTTTGGTCTAGGTTGTTTTGTGTCACCCTATTTATAAGTTGTTTAATGTTATTCTTGTTATTTGTATGGTGTACATAACATAATAAAGAATATTCTATCTATCTATCTATTTTGTTTGAATACACTTCCTCATATCGAGTTGTTCTGCATCAGTGCGTAGTGGACCAAAGACAGTCAACTTAAAACTGTCTTAGCTCATTCAATTAACTTGTATGTACTTTCTATTTTTTTAATCTATTCTGTTATTTTGATCATTCAGTTGATTTTGAACTTTGACGACACGGTTGACTACTGCGCTGCGTGTCGCGGGTTCGATCCCGAAACGGAACAAATATTTGTATAGCCTAAAGATATTTGTTCCGGGTCTTTCTGTTTGTGTATGTGAGTTTAAATGTTTGTAAACGCACCCACGATACAGGAGAAATTCCTAGTGTGGGGCAACGTTTTATTAAAAAAGAAACTTTCATTCGTCAAACTGAAGGTCGCAAATACAACAACATATTACCTCTTTAACTAAAACTATTTCTTCTTTCTTCTCAGTCCCGTCAACAGCAGCGTCCTTGTCTGGTCCATCCTCTTCCACGTCCAAGTCGTTCGCGTCCAGCTGGTCGTCCTGCAGGGACTCGGGTGACGGAGAGCGCGACTTTTTGACCTTCATCTTCTTCTTCACGGATATCTTCTCTGTTTTCGGCTTCACTTTCTTTTTGGGCTTTTCTTTTACAAGCTGCTAGATATTAGGGAGAAATGAGTCAGAGCAAGCAGAGCATACAACTTGTAAGCCGTATCAAACTAACGTCACACTACGTAACAATTATTGTTGGGAAACTAACTAAAGCCCCGTTCCAATAAACAAAAACGACTCGTTTTGCTTACGGATGGTAGTATTTTGACATAAGTTCTATGAGACTTATGTCAAAATCCTACTACCCGTAAGCAAAACAACTCGTTTTTGTTTATTGGAACGGGGCTTAGGTCGACTGCTGCACCGCGTGTTTCGGGTTCGATCCCCGCACGGAACAAATATTTGTATGGCCTACAGTTAGTTGTTCCGGGTCTGGCTGTTTGTGTATGTGAGATTAAATGTTTGTAAACGCACCCACGATACAGGAAAAAGAACTTTTGGAGTGAAAAATAACGTTTTACGTGAGAGAAACAGCATGCCTGAGAGATATTTTTCAATTCTCTATAGTTATAAAAATGTTTTTTTTTTATTTCAGCATATTTATTTATGGTATAATATCTCCATTACACATTACATTTTATTTTATCGAATATTAATTTTCCATTGTTACTAAAAGATCAGCAGCATATTTTTTTTTTGCTGCGAAACAACTTTTATTTTGGGGTGAATAATAATGTTTTACGGTAGAACTTACTATGAATATACCAGCCTATAAGTGTCCCACTGCTGGACAAAGGCCTCTTCTCATACAGAGAAGGCTTCTCATAAAGGGCAAAAGAAGGAATATGGGTGGGTATTAGTCAGTAACAGCCTGACACTCCCCCCCCCCCCACTCCGTCTAAAGCGGGGGGGGGGGGGATATATGATGTTTCTAATGTGCAAAAAAAGAAGGGTCTTATTGTCATTAGTCCTTGCATGTTGTGTAATGAGAATTACATTTATTTAATGTATAAGAATTTAAATTTTAACAATTTTATATAATGATAATGTTTGCATGGATCTGAATGTTGATGGACGGAGAGCGAGAGGAAGGCCAAAGAAAAGATGGATGGATTGTATAAGGAATGATATGAAGGAGAAAGGAATACATGATGCCGTGACGTCTGATAGGGGAGAATGGAAGAAGAAAACATGTTGGGCCGACCACAAATAGAATGGGACAAGGGCAGGAACATGATGATAATGTTTGCATGCCAAATGGTGAAATATGGCAGACCCGATGTAAACCTACTACCAACTACTTATAACCCATCATCATCTGCCTAGCCTTTTTCCCAACTATGTTGGGGTCGGCTTCCAGTCTAACCGGATGCAGCTGAATATCAGTATTTTACATGGAACGACTGCCTATCTGACCTCCACAACCCAGTTAGTACTGGGTAATACGATACCCCTTGGTAAGACTGGTTGTCAGACTTTCGGAACACTGACCTGTAACGACTGTCAAAGATCTACAAATGACAGCCGGGACCAACGGCTTAACGTGCTTTCCGAGGCACGGAGGAAACTCGGTATGTAACGAGTGGTCACCCATCCACAGACCAACCTAGGCAAGCGCGGCTTAACCTTAAGATCGACCCGAGCGGCTGCTATTATTTAGCCACGAGCTCCTCAGCTACTTATAACCCATATCCTTACTATAATAATATTATAAAAGCGAAAGTGAGTTTGTTTGTTTGTTTGTTACCTCTTCACGCTTTAATGGCTAAACCGATTTTGATGAATTTTGGTACAGAGATAGTTGGGAACCAGGAGACGGACATAGGCGATTTTTTTTTTTTTAAAAGTGGGATATGAGGGAGAAAGAGGGAAGAAACGGGAAAACTTAGCGTTGCTATTACAAATCAATAAGGCGCTACCGAATTTAACGCGAACGAAGCCGCGGGCAAAAGCTAGTTTGCACATAATTGCTATTCTATTCTATGATCTTACCTTTTCAAGTTTCCTCTTTCTCTTTTTCTTGGGCTCCAAGTTCAAGTTCTTAACAAAAGTCTCGGGCTCACAGTGCGTCTCCTCCATCTTGACATCTTGCAGCCTGTCTCGCTCACTCTCTTGCGTGTGTGTCTCGCTGTCTCGCTGCTGCGTCTCGTCCGTCTCCGTCTTGATTTTGAAGTCTGTGTGTTCTTCGGGGAAACTGAAGTTGTATGCGTGTGAGATCACCAGGTGTGAGGACTGTGGCTCCAGTTCAAAGTTATTCTGAAATAAAAAAAAACATTTTGGGATAATGATAAATGTTTTTTTAACATTCATTTTTATACAAAGTTTTATTTATTTATATATTAAAACTTTATGCACAAGTAACAAAAACATTGTACAATGGCGGACTTAATGCCTTGGGCATTTTCTACCAGTCAACCTTAGGGTGATGCAGAGACAAAGACATAGTAGGTGCAATGTGAGAGGAAATATCAATTTTATTAATAATAAATACATTTATACATACATAGAAAATATACAAAAGTAAAGAGAGGTAAAAACTACTAAATATGATGAAAAAATGACAACTTTTTAATTTTAAGATGAGTCTGCCAACTTCTTACGTAAGTTTTCTTTTTTTGTTTTCTTTTTTAAACTAGATGAGACCAATGATTCGTAACCAACTACTCAAAGAAACAGTCGAAACAAGCTCAAAGGTCATAGTCTCTATTAAAATTCAGACAAAAATCTTGGTCAACATACATGAGGACTGTGCGGTTTAATTCAGACATTAATCGGCATAGTTATCTTGTAAGTTGACCAAGATTTATGACTGGACCGATGATGCTCTTTTAAAAAGGACTACACAGATTTGAGTGGACCTGTCAATCAATGCCAGCATTTGGCAGTTATTGGGTAGCCCACAACCCAAAGAGCTTGCCAGTTACAAAGATAGATACTTTCCATGTGGTAGTACTTACTTTTCTTATTCTACTTATTATTGTACGCCCAAAGGAATGAATGGAATGGGTAACTACAGTACTTTCACAAGTTATTATGCCTTGTGACCGGGACTGTAGATTCATTTTGTTTCTTGACATTCAAAAGTGCCTGTAATGGTCTAATTGACCTGCCGGGGTTGCGGGTTGTTCGAAAGAGATACCGCGGCCCCGGAATGTAAAGGGAAAATTAAGGAACATGGGTGGGTTTTAGTCAGTAAAAGTCTGACACGCCCCCCCGCTCCGCCCAGAGCGTAATTGAAATAAATGATTTTGATTTGATTTGCATAGCTTTATACAAATTATTTATTGAATCCAGCTGTATTATGCACACTTTCCTATGATCTACAATAAAGATGATTTGATTTGATGATCCTGTGAGCTGAGTCCACAAACCCAGGAGCTAATCCTACTAATATTATAAATGCAAAAGTTTGTGAGAATGGATGTATGTTTGATCCTCTTTCACGTCAAAACGGCTGAACGGATCTTGACGAAATTTGACACAGAGGTAGATTATGGTCTGGAATAACACATGGGAACCTTTTTTTTAATATCACGCGGGCAAAGCCGCGGGCGGCAGTTAGTAATAAATATGTAATACTCAACGTGCCGGACCGGTACGTGTGGAGGCGGCGACGCCCGCAACTATTGAACATTCCGGTAGCCAGAACCAATCTGTTGACGAAAACACCCCTCAGCAGAACGATTCGCGTTGTAAACGAATTTCACGAGCGATTGGATGTTTTCTCGTGCACTTTGAGTGACTTCGCAAGAGTTTTATTAAATATAGTTAGTTATGTAAGACCATAAGGAAATATGTTATTTTATTTTGTTTGTTTATAATTAGGTACTTAGAAATTAAGAGATTTGATGTAAATTGTTTTATTTTTTAGCTTTATTTTTATTAGTTAATAGCTTCACTGTCGCATTAGGTTAAGGCCTGTAATGATAGTTGTAAAAAGGATAAATAAATAAAATAAATGTAAGACTAAGAAACTGACCTGCTGCACATACTGCAGCTGTGAGTACGAGCTCTTGGCTGTCTCCTTGAACTTGAGCCACTTGCGCAGGTGAGCCACACACTCCCAGCAGATGCGGATGTAGAATGGTGGTGAGTCGTATACCTGACACAGACAATATTCAAATTATAAACCTGTTTCATTGTGTTTCCATCACAAACTAGTATTGTATATTTAAAGAAAGAGATAGTTTAATATAATATGCAAAATAAAAAAAGTAAAATTCTGATCAGTTAATATACCACATATTAGTGAACTACCAGGTTAAAATATGCTTGTCTTCAATACAGTTCTTAATTTTTTGTAGAATGATTTGAATATATCAGGTATATTCTAGTCAAATATGTATAAATCTCAAATTGCAAATTTTTGTTTTGTGACGAATTTATTAAACCTAAAAACTAAATAAGTACCTAATCTAGTATGCAATCTTAGTGTTTATTTGTAGGTAGGATTGCTGTTTAAAATTAGTTTCTTGTTTATATCATTTTTGCATGCAATGATGTTGGCAAAATATGCCATGATTTATAATTGTTTAGGTTGCATATCTTGTCTGTAGCACTTTTGATAAGTCGTCATTATCTGCCTACGTTTACACAATTATTTTGGGGTCGACTACCGTTCTAACTGTGCATTTACAATGAATTTGAACGCTAAACTCGTAAAGTGACTAGTTGGCTAACAACTCTTAAACAGTGCGTATTTAATGTCCAGAAATTGCTGTTATTACTACATTACATGCAGTAGAAGTGTATAAACTACAACAACAGTCTCAAACAACGTAATAAAGCACTTCAAATCTCATACTTACTGGTATTTCATTCAAAATTTCTGTAAATAGATGATAGAAACCTGTCTCTCCAATGTAATACAGATTTCTTCCGCTACACATGCAAGCTGTGCACAAATCCCCCATCTTTTCCTTTTATAACAAACTATGTGTTATTTAGAAATCCTTTCAGGGAGATGAAAAGGGTAACTATGTTAAAAATTAAAATTATTGATCGTTTTATTTACAAAAGAAAGCATTAGCGTCTTTTCGTGGTTTTGACAATTTACAATGTTTGTAAATTCACTGTCAGAATGACAGATTGCCAACAGATCCTGAGTGTTGCTAAGCTAAAATATAAAATTTTGGGAACCTATAAGGCGCTCCCACCCCGCTTAGACACTTGTAACCCTGATTTAATTTAATTAATATTTATTTAATTTGACAACACTGGTCCACAGGTTTGTAGGTATCAACGAAGGGTTAAATATTTCCTGCCGGGGTTGCGGGTTGTTCGAAAGAGATACTGCTGATAAAGGGCAATAGAAGGAACATGGGTGGATTTCAGTCAGTACAAACCTGACACTCCCCCCCGCTCCGCCCAGAGCAGGGGAAGTTATTTGATGATTTCCCATCCGCAAAAAAAAAGTTAGTAATTAATTACTCACAATTATTCATATTCATTCCTGCCGCACGAGCACCCGGACAATGTCACATTGGTGCATCATGTTGTTCGGCAGAATGCAGTTCAGTCATACCTACTGTTGCTGACCGCGCTTATTATGCTTTTTAAGGTTGCGGTCTTTTTCTTCATAATTGCATAAAAGTCGTCAGTTAGTACAGCAGCCTTCACCTTACCATTTATTTTTGTCTGGATAATATAATGGGTTCGACCGTCCCGACTAGTGTGTATCAATTATAAAATGATTTCAATGTTGTAGTATTTAAAGTCTAAACTTATAGACTGAACTTGCTTTCTTTATTTCGGTTTCTATTTAAAGTAAGTATTAAGTAGGGTGTTATTTTTACGCTGTAGGGACGTAGGGTTCTTTTTTCTAAATAAAACATTAAGGTACCTACTTCATAAGATTTGTAAAAAGTTTAAATGCCCTATTAATACCACGATGGTTGACGTACGGACGTCAAACAGCTGTAAGCATATCTGTATATTTTCGCATTTTAAAATAAAACAAATAGTTATTTGCAAGTATTTATTGATTAGATCTTACATTCAAACGGTCACAGTCGACATAGTTAAACAAACAAAGTGATGCAGTGTTTTAAATAGACATAAAAGTGCAAAAAGACGAACTTAAAAGCTAAAGTGATAACAAGAACCTACCTTCTAATATAAATAGTGAAAATTACAAAAAAAAACAATACTTCAAACGAGCGATTATTGGAGTGCATCCGGTGTATGTGTCGTTGCGAGTATAGTGCAGCATTACATGGTGGTTGCTACACCATTCTGTTCATTACGCATCTTTACCATAAACACATATTTTTGGTACAGCGCCACCTATTGATACTTTGGGGTACTTAACTAACAGTATCGATCATTGCTACCAGCGCTGCTAATTAGACCCTGTACGCAATGCCGGCAGCAAAGTGTGGCGGTTGTGCGAAATTTATTTCGCCACTAGAGGCCGCTAGGTGTTGTACTTGCAACGCGTTATATCATCGCGCTTGTGCGTCCCTGCCACCGTCAGGTTTTATCGCTCCCTCCTGGATTTGCTCTAGCTGTAAACCCACAACGTTAAGGGGCAAGGTGGAAGCACCAGCGGGGGCATGTGAGACTGAGGAGTCGATGGACACCAGCGGATCAAGCAGCAGCACAGTGGCCGATGTTCAAGACGTTGGTCCTGGTTTGTCCGCAATGTTAAGCATTTTTAAAGAGGAATTGCAGACTGAGTTGCGACAAATGTTTAAAGAGGAGTTGCAAGCCATGCAGCAGCAATTCCGTTGCGAGTTTGAGAGCCTCCGCACAGACCTGGCTCAGCTGCAGGTGGACAGAGACCACATGAGAGGGTCCTTTGATCAATTTGAAAAAAAAATTAATGCAATGGAAAACAAAATAGTCACTATGGAGCAACGAATGACCACAATTGATGGTTCCGAAGCGGTCGAGGAAGTTGCTCAATTAAAGCGCGACCTGAATGACCGGGACCAACAACTTTTTTCAAATGATTTGGAGATAACAAATCTGCCGGAACTGGCTTCGGAAAACCTACCACATATGGTAATGCTTATATCGACAAAGCTAGGCGTGGAAATTGATGATCGCGACATAGTGAGCGTGGACCGTATGGGCGGCCGACAGGTGAACGCTGCGAACGCCGCCGGCCCGGTGGAGACTCGCCCGCGTACTGTTGTCGTGCGCTTTGTTCGCCGCGACCTGCGCGATCAGCTGCTGCGCGCCGCGCGAGTGCGTCGGGGGGCTACCACCGCAGACCTTGATATGACTGGCCCACCAAGTAGGTACTACCTCAACGAGCGCCTAACAAAATTGAATAGGCAGTTATTTCGGCGAGCACGGGAGGCGGGCCTGCGCCAGGGCTGGCAATTTGTATGGACAAAGCATGGTCGTATCCTTGCGCGTCGTAAGCCTGGTGATAAGGCAAAGCTCGTGCGCAATGAGGCAGACCTGCGGGAAATTTTTGGATCGGATACGAATAAGCTTCCTCAGAACTAGTACTCTTAATATTTTGTTTGGTCTAGTTATTGTTGCATTAATTTATGTTATATTTGTAAAGTGGTCGAGACAGCTTTTCTTTGTTTTGTATTGTTGTGGAATGTCTGACGCTGCATGCCTTGACTGTGGAAGGAGCATGTGTGCGGTTACTAGCAATAAAACGTACGGATTCTATCAGCATACTTTCACAAATATATTTAATCCGTTTTACGGTTTTACGTTTTTGTATTCTTTGTTTGAAAATGTATTATGTTTTTATTCTTTGTACTTTTATTGCTCACATATTACATTTCTGTCTGATTGGTCCCGCCCAACCCATATTCTGAATATGTCTAATCGCACCTTTTACATAAACAATGTTACGTAACAAACACGTGAAATTTGGATTACTGAACGCAGGCTCATTATCAACTAATCATGATGAATTTATTATTGCTATGAACCATCATTCTGTTGACGTGATGGCAATTAATGAGACATGGTTGCGCGAGGGGGAGGAAAGCCGGGCACCGGTAGTTCCTGGGTATCACTTGCGTCATAGACCGCGTCCGGAGTCAATTCGTGCAGGGCGCGGGGGAGGGGTCGCATTTTATATCAAAACCGGAACCAGCGCTCGAATCAGAGCTCACCCGCATCATCCACAGGTGGAACAAATGTGGTTGAATATAACCGCAAAAAAAAAGAAATTGCTAATAGGAACTGCATATCGGCCCCCTTGGTTAGATCTAAATATATTCCTGGACGCGATCACAGACAGCATCTGTGCATTGGCTCCTTACGACAATATCATTTTATTAGGTGATATCAATGTAAATATGCTTGACACCAATAATTCAAAAACAAAAAGACTCATGGAGTTTCTAGATTATTGTAGTATGGAACAAATAGTGCTCACGCCTACGCACTTTGTGGGTGAAAGTGCTACCCTAATCGATGTGATATGTACGGATGCGCGGTATCGTGACGTTGCGGTGGAACACATAGCGGAGCTCGGTAATCACTCGTTTATATCATGCGAAATCGTTTTTAAAAAAGAGAAACCTTTGCGTAAAAAGATGACATTTCGCGCGCTTAGAGACATTTCGGCTGATGACTTCAAGAGAGATTTGGATGCCATCCCATGGGATTCAATTTGCGAGCTACAGGATGTTAATGACATGGTGCGTTCCTTTAATTTACACGTAATTAAGCTTTTTGATGCTCATGCACCTATTAAAACCAAAGTTTTCAAGACGCAACCAACACCTTGGATAACAGACATTATAAATTTAATGTTTAAGTTAAGAAATGACGCCCGCTGCCGTTATCGTCAAACGAAACTGGAAGCACACAAACGTTACTACCTGGATCTTAAGCATCAAGCAATAGTTGGTTTACTAAATGAGAAAAAAGCGTTCTTCACGAAATATATTAATGAAAATATTAGTGACCCAAAATCTTTATGGCAAAATATTAAAAAACATGTGCTTCCAGAGAGTGTGAACGATGATATACTCTTAGAACCATTTGACGACCCCAACGCTATAAATTCCGCATTTTTAGATGTCCCGGGTGACCCTCATGTCAACGCTACTCAAGAAACCTTTTTTAAATGTAATCGTTTTGGGTCCGCTAATTTTTCAATAATGCCAACAGACCCAAAAACAGTACTTAATATAATTAAAAAAATATCTACAAATGCGCAAGGGATTGACGGTTTATCAAGAGACATGCTAACTCTCACACTTCCGCAATCATTAAATACAATTACAGAAATAATAAACAGATCTATCACCTCGAATGAATTTCCTATTTTGTGGCGAAATGCAATTGTTCGGCCTCTTCCAAAAAATAATAACCCACAAAGCTACAAAGATCTCCGCCCCATAAGCATATTGCCATGTCTATCCAAGGTGCTGGAGAGGGTGGTGTATTTACAGGTCACCGCTTTCCTCGAGACGCATGGTATGCTACCTGAACTGCAGTCGGGTTTTAGAAAGGAACGCGGAACAGCAACTGCTTTGGCAGATGTCTTGGGTAACATCCTGGAAGCTCGGGACCGTGGTGAGGGATCTATCCTTGTTCTGCTCGACTACTCGCGTGCGTTCGATTCAATTAACATCCCTCTACTAATTTCGAAACTATCGTATTACGGTTTTGATTCGAGGGCGATTCGTTGGTTTGAAAGCTATCTGACCAGCAGGTCACAACGGGTTGAACTGCGTAAGAAAGACGGTTCCACGCTTTCTTCCTCCGCACAAACTATATCAAGGGGAGTTCCTCAGGGGTCCCTGCTCGGTCCACTTCTGTACATATTATATAGTGCTGACATAACAACATGCATAATGAACTGCAAGTTTCATATATACGCGGATGACACTCAGCTATACTTTTCTTTTAACGCCAGTAACACAGCATCCGCCGTACGTACCCTAAATGAAGAGCTTGATAGAATTGCTATGTGGTCTAAGGAGAATTCTCTAGTACTGAACCCTCAAAAATCTAAGTTCATGGTCATGGGTAGCAGAAAACAAATAAAAGCAATTATCTCTGCTAAACCAGATGTTAAAATATTGGGAGAAAGTATACAAAGAGTAGAAATCGTCTGTAATCTGGGGCTAATCACTGATCCAGAACTGCGTTTTGAGGAGCATATAAAAGGCGTAGTAAGGAACTGTTTTTATAGACTGAAAGTTTTGTATAGGGTAAGGGATTTTCTTAGTGTCGCAGTGAGAAAGACATTGGTGGATAGCCTTGTACTTTCCAAATTCAATTACTGCGACATTGTATACGGGCCATGTCTTCTTTCACGTACAGAAAGTCTAATACAGCGGGTACAAAATGCATGTGCTCGTTACTGCTTAAGCATACCCCGGAGGCATCACGTCACACCATATCTAAATGAACACAATATTCTGAAAATGGCTGCACGGAGGAAGCTGCACTTAGCAGTTTTAATGTTCGGTATTATAAAAACACAAAAACCGGTATACTTGTTCCGTAATATTAGCTGGAGACACGAACATTACAGCTACTCTGCTCGTTCCACTTCCAATCCACTCTCGATGCCTCGACATAAGACCACAGCTTTCAGGGGATGTTTCAAATATGCCGCCACCCGCTGCTGGAATGATCTGCCGCCTCCCATAAGATCCCTGAAAACAAAACCAAATTTTAAATTTCACTTGAAAAGAAATCTTTTAGCTAATCAGAAGTATGAACAGCAAATATTTTTTAAATAAATACTTACAAAAGGTTTATCATCAATCGGCAAGGCATATTTATCCAGCGAGCGAGCCAAAAAACAAGTTATGGCCTGTGTTTATGTATATATTTGTGTTTTATTCTATTCGTGTTCATTATAAAGCGGTTGGAAAATGACAGCTAAAACACGTTCTCTTCTTAACTCAAATTACTGTAATTTTCTCATTAATTCTTATTAATTTAAAATGGGTCTACTAACACAATAATCACAACTATTAAACGTTAACACAACACAAATTTTGGTTAAAGCAACTTAGATTAAGACGCTGGCTAGCGATTCACACGTGTTGCTCAGACGCCCGTCCTTTTCTTAATATGGCCGCCTGGCTACCATCGACGCGACGGCAACGCTGCGCTAGAGTGACAACCTGCCACTCTTAACGTTCTTGACATTGACATGCCATGACGTGCCGACATATTTATAGTATCAAGTTAAATTATTGGGTTGTTTTATATTATATATTAGTTTTTGTCTATTTGATTTATTTTCTATAATTTTTTATTAATTTAAGTTTTTAAAACATTTATGTATGCTGTTTTGACTTCCGTACGTTTTACTCACGGGTTGACCACTGAAAACCAGCGCTGTGCTGTGGGCTCCCATGGTGCAGCATCATGCTGAGTGGTGACCGACCTGTCGCAGTCACGACGTGCAAGCTATTTTTATTTTGTCCCACATGTATTTGTAAATGTTTGTGATAAGTACTTTGCATGTTGAATGTTTATTTTATTTATTTTTTGTTATTTTGTTGCTCGTCGTAATTTGCGACTAATAAATGTTTTTTCTTTCTTTCTTTCTTTCTATTAAACTCGTGTAGATTGTAAATTCAACTAAATATTGACTCAGTAGATAATTTGTCAGTTTTTATTGTTAAGTATTTAAACATGAATGTAGTTATTTGTTGTTTAATAAAACTTCACTATTATCTGTCTTTATACTCTTGGTGTAGCTAGGGTTACTAGTCAAATAGCCCAGTAAGTACTAAATCTATAAATAAAAAAACTTTTTTATCGAAAAGTTGGGCGGGGTTTGGGGGCCAGAATTCAAATGAGGGTGTTTTCAAACCACTTATTTCGATTAGAACAGTACAGGCTCTTATCGTCATCATTTTCCTGCCCTTGTCCCATTCTATTTGGGGTCGGCGCAACACGTTTTCTTCTTCCATTCTCCCCTATCAGACGTCACGGCATCATTTACTCCTTTCTCCTTCATATCATTCCTTACACAATCCATCCATCTTTTCTTTGGCCTTCCTCTCGCTCTCCGTCCATCAACATTCAGATCCATCACTCTTTTAGTCGCATGTCCTTCATCCCTCCTCATTACATGTCCATACCAAGACAAACGACTCCCTTTCAATTTTTCTGTAACAGGCGCAACTTTCAAACTTCCTCGAATATATTCATTTCTTACTTTTAAATCCATTCTTGTCACTCCACACATCCATCTCAACATTCTCATCTCCGCTACATGCAATCGTTTTTCATCCACCTTTTTTACAGCCCAGCATTCTGACCCATACAGTACAACAGGTCTAATCACGGACTTGTATATTTTCCCCTTTAACTTGAGGGGCATCCGTGGGTCACGTGGGTGTTGTTCCAGTGACCTGTCGCCATTTCATCCATCCTGCGTTGATCCGGTGCGATAGGATTGTAAAAAACTCAAAGATGAAGCTAAGCTTCTTCATCTTGTGAAAGTACTGTAGTTGCCTATTGTAAAGCGTAGATCTCTATGGAAATTGAATGGGTAATAAACTCTACTCATACTCTTTTTCACGACGGTGAAGCTAATATTTTAATTAGACGGCACGGTTGGCGAAGTGGCAGAGCGATCGACTGCTGCGCTGCGTGTCGCGGGTTTGATTCCCGCACGGAACAAATATTTGTATGACCTGCAGATAGTTGTTTCGGGTCTGGCTGTTTGTAGACGCACTCACAATACAGGGGAAATTCCTATCGTGGGGCAAAGTTTAAAAAACGAAAACAAATTCATGAGCGTTATTATGCATGTTCGTCTGTTCCCTCATAACTTGTCAAGCGCTTATCATAATTCGATAAATGAGGTTTCGTTGGCAGCGTCTTGATAGATTTAACATTATTGTTTGTAATTATCTTTGTACATATTTGCACATCTCAGTCGGTTATAATAGGTACAGTGTACCTTCTATTCTTTATAACACCTTTATAACATATTGTGTTATGCAAATAAATGACTTCAGCTTGAATTCTTTTGCAAATGAGTAAGACCGGATAGTGGAATTTACTGACAACCCTGATCACTCCACTTTGGTTGCTGAGAAGATTATGATTTTATAGACGCCCCAGTGTAGCACACACTGGGGCCTCTATAAATTCATAATCTTCGGGTCGCTTCGCGGCAAAACTTGTTCAAATAACGAACATAACTCCTTTTTAACCGTCTTGGATTTGACTGATATTCTCGTTGATGTCGAAAATAGTTCAGAACTGAAATCAGACAAATATGTTTCTAAGATTATTGTTATTATACTGTTTAATATCACAGAATGTGCGCGCTTATATATCGACAGTGGTGACGGTGGACACCCCGGTGGGTCAGATACTTGGGCTCGCGGTGGAACATTATGAAATGTTTCTTAGTATTCCGTACGGAGTGGTTGATGAGAAGAATCCGTTCGGGGTAAGTTCTTCACAGATTAAACCCAAGTGTAAAAAGAACCTTAACGAAACCGAAAGGCACTTGGTTCTCCTCTCGTCGTCCTTGATATATGTATGATTTGTGCTAAACCATGCTAAATCACGGTGATAAGTTCCAAACTTTTCTCAAGTCATAAATGTTATTTCTTTACTTTAGACACCTACATGCCCCTGGTACTATTCAATGCATATGTTATGGGCAACGTGATTAACTGGGCATTATTAATAATGCACAAGAGCGATGGGCAAAGTGATTAATTTATCACTTAAACCGGCCATTATTAATAATGCCCGACCGCCCGTGGTCCATGTAATAAATAAATAAATAAATATCTTGGGACAACTCACACACGGTCATCTGATCCCAAGCTAAGCAGAGCTTGTGTTATGGTAACAAGACAACTGATATACATACTTATATAATTTATAAATACATACATATTATAGATAAATCACACCCAGACACAGAACAAACAATCATGCTCATCACACAAAGTTTGTCCTGGGTGGGAATCGAACCCACGACCTCCGGCTTAGCAGTCAGGGCCACTAACCACTAGACCAACAGGCCCGTCAAAATAAGTCATAATGGCCGGGAAAAGGGATAAATCATGCTGTTTTAATATCATTGCCCAATTGAGTCGGGCATTATGAATACAGACCGGCTATTATTAATAGTGCCCAGACTTATCGAATTGCCCGTAACACATACATCAGTAAAGTTGTGTGTGTATGTTTTAAGTGCGTTGTACTGAGCGCTACCATAGACCATGATTTTTATGCTAACCAAAAAAAAACGTTGATCAAAAACTTCAGACAGCTGAACATAAGGTTCGTCGATACCTAGGTCGAGCAAAGTTTTATTGTGTATAAACATTGTTCAGTATCACCCACAGAGTTCTGATTAGTTTCAGGTTGATTGCAATAGGGTCAGGCCCTTTAACACGGGATATACCTAGGTAAACATAATTGGCAAGTTGTGGGCGTACTATTAGATACACATCTCTGCCTTGTTCTTGCAGTCTTTACAAGCGTGATGTAATGTTTGTAACTTAGTTACAAGTGACAGTTTATAAAAATGCAGATAAATCTTACATAATAACTGTTATCAAACTTTCTCAAACAAACATTTATTACCTGTCTTATGCTAATTCTTGACACAGATATTTGAGATATTAGAGTTAGATACCATTCGACTTTAATATTCAGGAGGCTTACCATCAACTGTTATTGCGATTCAATTGATGGCCTAAAATAAACTGTTTTGCTATTTCATACCACAATATCCTTAATATGATCCAGTTTAGGCAACGCCAAATCAAGTCGACAATTGCTTCGAAACTGTTTTCGTTCATTCATTTTTCATACCATTGCCACTTGCCTCACTCGGTAATCGAACCGACTAAAATCTGTAAAAGTTGCACCCTGTACTTTTACATCGCTCAGCCACTGCGCCGACCTAATGTAGAATGTCATCGATATACGCTAAGTAGATGAAATTATCTAATTATGGTTTATTTTTACAGAACGCTCAACCTCACCTCTACTTCGACACCCCACGAAATGCAACATTCGACGCAGATCCCGTCTGTCCACAATACGTCGAAGGCATCATTAAAGGCAAGATCCAATGCTTGTTTCTCAACGTCTATCGACCCAAAGAAATGCCAGGTCGAACATTACCGGTGATGGTCTACATCCACGGCGGAGGGTTCGTGGAAGGCAACGGAAAATACGTCACCTTCCTTCCAACATACTTAATTAGACACGGAGTCATTGTCGTCACAATTAATTACAGATTAGGGCCGTACGGTCACCTGTGCCTACCGAACACCGAGTACAATAACCAAGCATTGAAAGACCAGAACCTGGCTTTCAATTGGGTTAAGAACAATATCGCAAGCTTCGGAGGAGACTCCCAGAATATCCTGCTCTTCGGACATAGTGCTGGCTCCATTTCATTACATCATCACTTGTTATTCAACAAGCACTTGCTCGTTAACAAAGTAATTCTACAAAGTGGAGTGGCTGTCACGCCCGTGGTCAACGAAGTGACGAACATAACGACGTTCGTCAAGGACGTCGGCCTGGATGCTGAGAATATCGACCGCGAGCGTTTCATTCAAACTATTTCGGCCATAGGCACTGATACAATCATCAACATTACGAATTTTTATATATTCCGTCCTTGCGTTGACGGTGAATTTATTAGTAGCGAAATACCGATTGCGAGGAACTTGCAGAATTTGTCTCTGATGATTGGCGGAACAACAAAAGAAATGCTTTACCAATATCCCTCAAATAGACATGACAAATTCGACTGGGCTGCAGAATTAGACAAAGTTTTTACGGTGTCCAAAATGGCGGATAAAGCCAACGCCCTCGATGCAATAAAACACTTTTATCTCGAGGATATAAAAGGGAATGAGGTTGATTTCGCATCAGATTTAACTTTTAATTACCCAATAGAGAGGACTGTTAATTATTACGTGCGAAACAAATGCACTGTTTACAGATACCTGTTCACTTATGATGGCGGGCGGAACTTTGTGAAGGTTCGCGACAATATAACGGCTGCAGGCTCCACACATGGCGATGAGCTCGGGTACCTGTTCGATATGCCGACATACGATACTAAGTTGAAGGAGAAAGCTGTACCAGCTGATGACGTCATCGTTGACAGGACTAGCCTGCTGTGGACGAATTTTGCCAAATACGGGTAAGATATCTGATGTATGTTGTTTTTAAGCTATTGCATAGCTTCTATCGCGGGCCTTGAGCGCGGGGACCGAATCCAGAAATTCCGTAACGAAAAAAACTTCAAAAACGTGACGCTCCCCACTCCGACGGGCACGGAGGTGTGGCTTGAAGGCCGTGCATTGTCTAACGTCGTTACACAATACGGTCAGTTATTTCAATCCCGATTGTAATGTCCTAATAGCGTGTTTGGTAGAGAATCGGATAATCAATCGACATTACACTGGATCAAACCCCAAGGTCTTGTTTTTCTTTTTGCGACTTCTTTTCATTGGAAATACTTTTTAAATATTATATTTAGTTTTTTTATTTTTTTATTTATTGTCTAAGTTGTTAAAAAAATGCTATGCAATAGCTTTACCGCGGCAGTCCCCGAGTGCCACACGTATTTTTTTATGGAATAAACGGCACCCTTATAAGATCACTGTGTTTTGTGCTGTCTGTCTTGACGCTGAACCTCGGGACCACGTGGACGTATCGAATTGAAATTTTAACCATACCTAGCTGGCCTGTGGACGTTGAGCAATGGGTAGCTCACCGTCCGTCCGTCTATTGACGACAGGCCAGGTCGACGGCGCGTTCGTGTTTCACGCGCGCCTCAAAGAGATGTCAGCAAAGCAGAGGGGCTTGCCAGGGTCTCCGCCTGCCGGGGTTGCGGGTTGTTCGAAAGAGATACCGCGGCCCCGGTACGTAAAGGGCAATAGAAGAAATATGGGTGGGTTTAGCCAGTACAAGTCTATCGCCCGCTCCGCCCAGAGCGGGGGAAGTTATTTGATGATTTCCCAGCCCAAAAACAACCATATACCTACTCAAATCTGTGGTCTCTTGGAGCTGTGAAAATACAACCAATAACGCCAGCAACGTCTTGGTGTTGTTGATTAGTTTCCTTTTTCAGGGATCCCACACCAACAACCTCAAATCTTCTGCCGGTCAAGTGGACACCGGTAACTGCGGGGGCAAAGCCCTATCTACAGATAGACACGAATCTAGAGCTTCTTGACGGACCCTTTGAGAAACGTATGACTTTCTGGGACACGTTCTATACAAAATATAGAAAATTCGCCAAAGGATTCAGATTGGGAGAGAAATATTTTGAGAATAAAGCTTGTGACGTCGATTTAAGTAAATTATTGCTGTTGATAAGTTTGTCGCTTCTGTTAGTTTAGCAACCGTCCGTCTTCACGCACAGTTTCACATTCGAACTCTCGCTTAGTACGCGCGCTATGTGTGGTCTACTATCATTGACACCGGAGTGATACAATCTTTACCTCGACATGGCTAGATGTATGTCGAGGATGTTTGAGTTTCTGTGAGAGGATGACCACAGGTAAAGTTTATTGTGCTTGTTGTGTGTAAGCACATGCTTGTGTACGAATTGTAGGTATTGGAAGAAAAAAAAAGTTTTCTTTTATCGAGGACTAATCAGACTTTGGCTTTTCTTTGTATTTCTTGCGCAAAATGCACATATTAATTATTTGACGACACGGTTGGCGCAGTGGCAACACCTAACGTGCTTTCCGAGGCACGGAGGAGGCTCTGTATGTAACGGGTGGTCACCCATCCACAGACCAACCTAGGGAAGCGCAACTTTACCTAAGGTTCGTCCCGAGTTCGTCGAGAAAAAATAGTATACTAAGATCACCCGATCTTAGTATACTATTTTTTCTTAAATACAATCAATATTTGACGATACGGTTGGCGCAGTGTCTGAGCGATCGACTGCTGCGCTGCATATCGCGGGTTCGATCCCAGCACGGAACAAATATTTGTATGTCCCACAGATATTTGTTCCGGGTCTGGATGTTTCCCATGTTTGCACCCACGATACAGGAGAAATTCCTAGGGTGGGGTAAAGTTTTTTTTTAAAGAAAAGAAAAAGAATATGCTTTATGCAAGTTCATTTTTTATTTGACAACTTTTAAAAATCCTTATAAGGTATACACCTTATAAGGATTTTTAAAAGTTGTTTTTAAAAGTGTGTAATGAACTGAAAATAATGTTTAATTGAACTGTGCAATAACTTGAATTGTTCCGCCATTTTGTACCTACATCAAACACGTTTTCTCAAGTAAGTAGGTACTTATTGTTGATAGCAATTGATCAGTTAGTAAAAAATTGGTTGTTTGTAAAGTAGGTTTACGATCGAGATGTTTACGTGATAACGTCTCGGAATGACTGGCAGCGCTCGAGATGAGACGGGAGATCGGTCCGTCTCTCTCTCGTTATACCTGCGATCGCGCTCGTGAGGTTTTGGTGTGACACAAGTTTCTGAACATGTCACCCGACTAAAACGATTTTAAAGACGTTATCACGTCAAAACGTTTTTAAGAAAATAAATGTTTATACCTAATTAAAGTGTTGTTTTATTTATGCCACGAAACAAGACGTATGAAGTGGTACCACCAGCTTTTTTTTTTGTTAATGGCATCTTGCAGTTTTATCTAGGAAGTTGTCGTCTGCTTAACCGGGCAGATCCTGCTAATTCCTCGAGAGTAAGTCCGGGCAACAAACTTACAAACTAAGCGACTACACGCTCGCGGACACCCCCTGTGGGGAACGAGCCTCGGCTGAGGGCGTCGTTACCCCAGTATCGCCATGTGGTGCAACCCTAAACAGTCAAACACTTCAAATAGATCGACGGTACATAAGAACATGTCGAAAATGACTTTTTTTTTATTGTATCATTGGCTTTAAATTATCTATGCGCACATGCTGACATACGATTTTTATTTTTATTTAATTTATTTACCTTGTTTTAGAAATCGTATAAGAGAACAAGTAGGTATTATAAATACAACGAATAAAGTGTCGTAGAAACGGTCATCTATCATCCAAGAAAACGTAAAAAAAAATAAAAATTATGTGTAAATAGCATTATAAAGCTCTTGAAACTGTTAAAATATTGTAGAAAGAAAATATTTATTATTGCTCATAGAATTATTTCTAGGGCGTGTTGAACACAAATTACGCTCTCCTGTAAACCTCGGTTTTTGACTTAACCTTATGTACCTACGTAGGAACCGTCGAGATAGAATATTCTTTATTTTATACACCATACAAATAACAAGAATAACATTAAACAACTTATAAATAGGGTGACACGATGGGCGGTCTTACCGCTAAAAGCGATCTTTGCAAGACAACCTTTGAATGTATTTCAACTTCAACTCTTCATTAATGGCTTTTGTGGACGAGAGATACCACAATTTTGCCAATAACACGTGTACTGGTAATAAACTATCAAACGCTGGAGAATATTTAGCAAGTAATCACAGTAATTAAAAAATATAAAAACAATAAAAGTATTTCTTTGCAGATTTAGATTATCAATTCATGACAGAATGACAAAAACAGAAAAGAGACAACAAGTAAAAAAAAAAAACAGAACCAAAAAGTTACAACTTAATTTACATAGTTTGAAAACAAAACGAGAAAACACATTTGAATGTATTTAATGGAGGTGGAACAGTACTGTAGGTAGTCTGTGGCGTAACATTTTTCACAAATAACACTGCCAGTCTTTTTATAGTTAGTCTGTGAGCCGGTTGTTAGCACAAAACGACTTTTTCGCATTTGAAATCATCGAACGCTAGACTTGCTGACTAAAACCCTTCGACGTTCTGTTTTTAAATAGTGGCTCGAGTTGCCGACATGTTTAGTACCTATAGTGTGAGACACTAACAAACGAAAACGAAACTTGAGAAACTTAAAATTAGTGAGTTAGCGAGAAACGAGTTTATTTATGTGATTAAAGTGAGGTAAATATTTACACTCATTCATTTAAATTACAAAATTTGTAGACAATGCCTGCTACGGCTTAACACAGAAACTCTGTCTGCTTCAAAAGTTGAGGTTGAAATAAAACAACATTTAAATTAAAAACTAATTTATTGTCTAAAGAAAATTATTTACAACAGTATAATGACATCTTGTACATATACATCCAGGATAGAACGGATGAACGGCCTCCGACGCTAACACGGTTACTACGCATGCATGCATTCATTCATTATTTCTGAACGAACCACATAAAAACTACTTGTGCCATACCTACATTTTGATCGTGAAGGTAGTTATTGCAGTCTTGTAGAAAGCAACGGTCCTTTTTTAAAAACCAACTAGAAACTTCGTATCATCGTCACAGTTTTCCATTTTTTTATAATAATCCGAAACTTAATACGAGCGTCCACAACATTGATGGACGGATGTTGTCGAGACGCACAGTTCCTTTATGACCAATCTGTATTAAGTTTTAGGTGTTGATGCCTCTCCATCATACATGTTCCTGAGCGCGCGCAGCAGCGCCTGCAGGTTGTGGCCGCTCTTGGCGGACAGCCCGATGACGTCGAGCTGTCGCCGCACCTCCTCGTGTGCGCGCGCGCCCGCCGGCACGTCCAGCTTGTTGAGCGCGACGCAGGCGGGACGCGCCAGCAGCGCCGGGTTGTAGCGCCGCAGCTCGTGCGTGAGCGCGCGGTACTGCTGCAGTGGTGAGGCCGTCGCGTCCAGCAGGAAGATCAGCCCGCGGCAGCGCTCTACGTGCTGCAGGAACTGGATGCCTGGACAGTAACGGATTTGTATTGAACTGGAACTGCAGCAAGGGAGACATGGATGACTAACGTCAAAGTTTTGAATCACGCTATTAAAGATATCCGCGACGATCGCAACTTAAAAACTGTACATACTGTCGGGCAGTGGTCCACTAGACACAACACCCATCTGGTCGGAGAATTCTGATGAAGAGCTTTTTTTTTGGGTATGACAAATCATCAAATAACTTCCCCCGCTCGGGGCGGAGCGGGGAGCATTTCCACCGGCTGCTATCGAGGACTATTCCCAGGTACTTCATCGTCGACCCGACGCCGATGCGAACCCCTCCTACCGTCAGCTGGGATCTCGACGGTGGCGAGTTTCCGCGGCCATGAAATACCATGACGTCGGATTTGTGCAAGGCCACCTCGAGACCCAGTAGCCGGATCCTCTCCGCGACTATCGCAACCCCGCGTGTCATGTTGTCGGCCGCCGCCTGGTGCGACCCCCCCTGAGCCAGGACGAGCGTGTCGCCGCTGGGGAGGTCGGCGCGCAGCACCCAGTCGTAACCGATGTCCCACAGGAGCGGCCCCAAGACCGATCCCTGCGGGACACCGCACGACATCTCTCGCCGGTTCCACTCTCCAGAGCGACCGGGGTACATGACGGCCCTGTCCGTCAGATATGCCCCGACCACGCGACGAAGGTAGGTCGGCATCCGGTGGTATCGGAGTGCCTCCCTGATGCAGCTCCAAGGCATGGAGTTGAGAGACACCGCCACGACTACCCCACCCCTGGACCCTGCAGCCCCCGTCGTGAGGGCTCTCACGCGAGCTTTTCTCCCCTTGAATAACATCAGTGGTCCAGAAGAGCTCTGCTAACCGACCAGTAAAGTAGACAAAATTGAAGCTTTGGCCCACTTTGATATCCACCGATCCAATCCAGTTTGAGTCTTCTCTCATTTTAATCTTTGCAGTAATTACTTACCTAAACCATAGTTCTTGTGTGAGCCGGGAATCAAACCCGGGAGATCAGCTATCGCCACTTGTTCGTAGTCGTCATACGGCACCATGCCTGGAACACAAGTGATTGCGAGCAATCTATAACTATGCGGCCTACACACGTACAGACACCACCGGTTATATGTATATGTTACTGCAAAAGCTCGAACTACGGAAAATCTTAAGATTTTCCAGTAAAACCTAAGATTTACCGATATGACTTGGTAAATGTAAGTATTTATTATAAAGGGACGATTTTTTCGGACTTTTCCCATTCCAATTCAGTACATGCTAGGTTTTACCAATGTGGACTGGTAAATGTTGGTTTTAGGAGTAAAACTATGATTAATCAATTCTTCGTCATTTATTTCAAGTTATTAGTCAAAAACTTAGGTATAATACTAAACTTTTTAATGATTTTCATTTCAAAGTTGTATTAATACAATTAGGAACAAGTATTTTTGAAGTTATACTTCTTTTGGCGCGATGGAGAAAAATGATGAGAGTGAATTTAGCCAGCGACAGCGTGAAGTTAGTTCTAGGTGGCATGAAAATCGATAACTATGTTCAAGTTGTATATTCTAGTATTTTTATATTAAGAACACGTGTTTCATAATAAATAAATATTATTTTGGTGTTTTTATTAAATCAATTTCACATTCCAAGCAACCCTTGCCGAGGTTTGGAAATGGATGGGTAACCACAGGGGACCAGGTTAAGCAACCTTTGCCAAGGTTTGGAAATGGATGGGTTACCACACAGAGCCAGGTTAAACAACCCTCACCAAGGTTTGGAAATGGATGGGTTACCACACAGAACCAGGTTAAGCAACCCTCACCAAGGTTTGGAAATGGATGGGTTACCACAGGGGGCCAGGTTAAGCAACCCTTGCCAAGGTTTGGGAATGGATGGGTTACCACAGGGGGCCAGGTTAAGCAACCCTTGCCGAGGTTTGGGAATGGATGGGTTACCACAGGGGGCCAGGTTAAGCAACCCTTGCCGAGGTTTGGGAATGGATGGGTTACCACAGGGGGCCAGGTTAAGCAACCCTTTCCGATGTTTGGGAATGGATGGGTTACCACAGGGGGCCAGGTTAAGCAACCCTTGCCAAGGTTTGGGAATGGATGGGTTACCACAGGGGGCCAGGTTAAGCAACCCTTGCCGAGGTTTGGGAATGGATGGGTTACCACAGGGGGCCAGGTTAAGCAACCCTTGCCGAGGTTTGGGAATGGATGGGTTACCACACGGGGCCAGTAATAGAGTTTTATTCAAAGTGCCTTCGATCCTCGAATTCATAAACGATGATGAACACGAAAACGAAAACGATGTCCTTTTGGAAAGTCCACAATGAAACAGAATAATGATGTTTTCAATGACATATTTAGTTCCTATCACAATCTGTTCTTTTCTGCATATTACTTTTACAAAATAATGTCGATGTTTCACATTTGCCAGGCGTCCCGTGACGGCTCACATTTTTTTGATTAATTTTTATATTTATCGTTAATCACTTCAGTTTTCACTGCATTTTAGTTATTTTTTTTTTCTATACGCCAAAGAAGTATAACTTCTAACGCGTGTACATAATTACACACATCCCTTTTTTTGTTGATAGCAATTGATCAGTAAGTAAAAACGTTTTTAAGACAATAAATGTATTATACCTAATTGAAGTGTTGTTTTATTTTTATGCCACGAAAGAAGACGTATGAAGTGGTACCACCAGCTTTTTTTTTGTTAATGGCATCTCGCAGTTTAATCTAGGAGGTTGTCGTCTGCTTAACCGGGCAGATCCTGCAGATTCCTCGAGAGTAAGTCCGGGCAACAAACTTACAAGCTAAGCGTAAGGCACCCCCTGTGGGGAACGAGCCTCGGGTTAGGGCGTCGGTACCATCAGTGTCGCCAAGTTTATGGCACTGGTTCACAGAGTATGCCACTAATATTGTAATATGGAGAGTGAGCGCAGGGCATTGGCCGTAAGATGCAACATGCTGGCCCACAGATGTACGAAATGCGAAGATAATTGACGACACGGTTGGCGCAGTGGCTGAGTGATCGACTGCTACGTCTTGTGTCGCGGGTTCGATCCCCGCATGGAACAAATATTTGTTTGACCTACAGGTAGTTGTTTCAGGTTTAGCTGTTTGTGTATGTGAGTTTAAATGTTTGTAAACGCACCCACGATACAGGAGACATTCCTAGTGTAGTCAATGTCTCTTTTTTAAATAATAAAAAAAAACTCATGATAAAATAACACTGCCAGTCTTTTTATAGTTAGTCTGGTGGGCCAGTTGTATGCATAAAACGACTTTTACGTACGCATTTGAATTCATCGAATGCCAGCCAGGGGCCAGGACTGACGACTAAAACCCATCGACGTTCTTTTTTTAAATAGTAGCCACTATTTACGAGTTTCCGACATGTTTAGTACCTATAGTGTGAGAAAACTAAAAAACGAGTTAATTATAGAAAATTAAAGTTTTAGTTTAGTTAAGAAGAAACGAGTTTATTTGAGTGATTTAAGTGAGGTAAAATTTTATATTCACATAATAAATGAATGATTTCATTTAATATGGAATCATTTTGTTTGTAAAATTAAAAACAAATGTGGACAGCGCCTGTTACGGCTTAATACATAGAAACTCTGTCTGCTTCAAAAGTTGAGGTTAAAATAAAACAACATTTTAATTAAAACTAATTTATTGTCTAAAGAAAATTATTTACAACATTATAATGACATCTTGTACATAATACACATCCAGGATAGAACGGACTCCGACGCTAACATGGTTACTACGCATGCATTAATTCTGAACGAATCACATAGAAACTACTTGTGCCATACATTTTGATCGTGAAGGTAGTTATTGCAGTTTTGTAGAAAGCAACTGTTCTTTTTTTAAAAACCAACTAGAAACTTCGTATCATCCTCACAGTTTTCCAATTTTTTTATAATTGTCCGAAACTTAATACGAGCGTCCACAACATTGATGGACGGATGTTGTCAAGACGCACAGTTCCTTTAATGACCAACCTGGAGTAAGTTTTAGGATACAATGTCCGAAGTCGCGGGTGTTGTAGCGGGTGCCTCTCCATCATACATGTTCCTGAGCGCGCGCAGCAGCGCCTGCAGGTTGTAGCCGCTCTTGGCGGACAGCCCGATGACGTCGAGCTGTCGCCGCACCTCCTCGTGTGCGCGCGCGCCGCCCGGCACGTCCAGCTTGTTGAGCGCGACGCAGGCGGGACGCGCCAGCAGCGCCGGGTTGTAGCGCCGCAGCTCGTGCGTCAGCGCGCGGTACTGCTCCAGTGGTGAGGCCGTCGCGTCCAGCAGGAAGATGAGACCGCGGCAGCGCTCTACGTGCTGCAGGAACTGGATGCCTGCACAGTAACGGATTTGTATTGTAGCGGCACTGCAGCAAGGGAGTGCAGCGCCATCTATGACATGGATGACTAACGTCAAAGTTTGGAGTAAGGGAGTGCAGCGCCATCTATGACATGGATGACTAACGTCAAAGTTTGGAGTAAGGGAGTGCAGCGCCATCTATGACACAAATGAAGAGCTGACATCAACATTTTGAATCACGCTATCAAAGTTATCTGCGACGATCGCAACTTAAAAACTGTATATATACTGTCGGGCAGTGGTCCACCAGACAGACACAACACCCCTCTGGTCAGAGAATTCTCCCATGAAGAGCTTTTTTTAAATCATCAAATAACTTCCCCCGCTCTGGGCGGAGCGGAGGGGGAACATTTCCACCGGCTGCTATCGAGCACTATTCCCAAGTACTTCATCATCGACCCGACGCCGATGCGAACCCCTTCTACCGTCAACTGGGATCCCGACGGTAGCGTGTTTCCGCGGCTATGAAATACCATGACCTCGGATTTGTGCAAGGCCACCTCGAGACCCAGTAGCCGGATCCTGTCCGCGACTATCGCAACCCCGCGTGTGATGTTGTCGGCCGCCGCCTGGTGCAACCCCCCCTGAGCCAGGACGAGCGTGTCGTCGCCGTGACGCCGCTGGGGAGGTCGGCGCGCAGCACCCAGTCGTAACCGATGTCCCACAGGAGCGGCCCCAAGACCGATCCCTGTGGGACACCGCACGACATCTCTCGCCGGTTCCACTCTCCAGAGCGACCGGGGTAGATGACGGCCCTGTGTCGAAGTCGAAGTGCCTCCCTGATGCGGCTCCAAGGCATGGTGTTGAACGCGTTGGCGATGTCGAGAGACACCGCTACGACTACCCCACCCCTGAACACTGCAGCTCCCGTCGTGAGGGCTCTCACGCGAGATTTTCACCTCTTGAATAACATCAGTGGTCCAGAAGAGCTCTGCTAACCGACCAGTAAAGTAGACAAAATTGAAGGTTTAGCCCACTTTAATATCCACCGATCCAATCTAGTTTGAGTCTCCTCTCATTTTAATCTTTGAAGTAATTGCTTACCTAAACCATAGTTCTTGTGTGAGCCGGGAATCAAACCCGGGAGATCAGCTATCGCCACTTGTTCGTAGTCATCGAACGGCACCATGCCTGGAACACAAGTGATTACGAGCAATCTATAACTATGCGGCCTACACACGTACAGACACCACCGGTTATATGTATACACAAAACCACTTTTTATAATTTTTTCCTTCTACTATATTCATTTGAATGCATATTTGCAGTTGTGAATATAATATTCCAGCATTCAAACAACATCATTTCAAACAACTTTACTAAATACAAATTTGACCACTACAACATTTGTACAACAACGATTATGATTTTATTTTTTATTTGAATCAATTTTAATTCTATTCTTATATTCAATTAATTTCTATATCTTGGTTTTTATTGACATTATTATGTTTTCTTTTCCCGCTATTATAATTTTCAATAATTTTTAAATAGTAGTTTACAATGTTGACTTTTATAAATATTTCTGTGTCAACACCCAGTTATATGTGGATGCTGTGGTCTTCTATAATTGAAGGAACATACTTAAAATTAAAAATCTTTTAATAAAACACAACACACACAACGATTTTTTCAAAGCGTTTCGCGATCTTATGTTTGAGTTACAAATACTACAAAACCTGTTAGATGACTTTAATATTGAAGTAGTGAGAAGGTAGGCAGATGTTGTGCTTACCTATGTGCGGCCGGAGCGTGGTGAAGGGGTAGGGCGCCACGGTGGGACGCGCGCGGGTCAGCGCTCGCAGTAGTGTGCTTACCTATGTGCGGCCGGAGCGTGGTGAAGGGGTAGGGCGCCACGGTGGGACGCGCGCGGGTCAGCGCTCGCAGTAGTGTGCTTACCTATGTGCGGCCGGAGCGTGGTGAAGGGGTAGGGCGCCACGGTGGGACGCGCGCGGGTCAGCGCTCGCAGTAGTGTGCTTACCTATGTGCGGCCGGAGCGCGAGCGTGGTGAAGGGGTAGGGCGCCACGGTGGGACGCGCGCGGGTCAGCGCTCGCAGTAGTGTGCTTACCTATGTGCGGCCGGAGCGTGGTGAAGGGGTAGGGCGCCACGGTGGGACGCGCGCGGGTCAGCGCTCGCAGTAGTGTGCTTACCTATGTGCGGCCGGAGCGTGGTGAAGGGGTAGGGCGCCACGGTGGGACGCGCGCGGGTCAGCGCTCGCAGTAGTGTGCTTACCTATGTGCGGCCGGAGCGTGGTGAAGGGGTAGGGCGCCACGGTGGGACGCGCGCGGGTCAGCGCTCGCAGTAGTGTGCTTACCTATGTGCGGCCGGAGCGTGGTGAAGGGGTAGGGCGCCACGGTGGGACGCGCGCGGGTCAGCGCTCGCAGTAGTGTGCTTACCTATGTGCGGCCGGAGCGTGGTGAAGGGGTAGGGCGCCACGGTGGGACGCGCGCGGGTCAGCGCTCGCAGTAGTGTGCTTACCTATGTGCGGCCGGAGCGTGGTGAAGGGGTAGGGCGCCACGGTGGGACGCGCGCGGGTCAGCGCTCGCAGTAGTGTGCTTACCTATGTGCGGCCGGAGCGTGGTGAAGGGGTAGGGCGCCACGGTGGGACGCGCGCGGGTCAGCGCTCGCAGTAGTGTGCTTACCTATGTGCGGCCGGAGCGTGGTGAAGGGGTAGGGCGCCACGGTGGGACGCGCGCGGGTCAGCGCTCGCAGTAGTGTGCTTACCTATGTGCGGCCGGAGCGTGGTGAAGGGGTAGGGCGCCACGGTGGGACGCGCGCGGGTCAGCGCTCGCAGTAGTGTGCTTACCTATGTGCGGCCGGAGCGTGGTGAAGGGGTAGGGCGCCACGGTGGGACGCGCGCGGGTCAGCGCTCGCAGTAGTGTGCTTACCTATGTGCGGCCGGAGCGTGGTGAAGGGGTAGGGCGCCACGGTGGGACGCGCGCGGGTCAGCGCTCGCAGTAGTGTGCTTACCTATGTGCGGCCGGAGCGTGGTGAAGGGGTAGGGCGCCACGGTGGGACGCGCGCGGGTCAGCGCTCGCAGTAGTGTGCTTACCTATGTGCGGCCGGAGCGTGGTGAAGGGGTAGGGCGCCACGGTGGGACGCGCGCGGGTCAGCGCTCGCAGTAGTGTGCTTACCTATGTGCGGCCGGAGCGTGGTGAAGGGGTAGGGCGCCACGGTGGGACGCGCGCGGGTCAGCGCTCGCAGTAGTGTGCTTACCTATGTGCGGCCGGAGCGTGGTGAAGGGGTAGGGCGCCACGGTGGGACGCGCGCGGGTCAGCGCTCGCAGTAGTGTGCTTACCTATGTGCGGCCGGAGCGTGGTGAAGGGGTAGGGCGCCACGGTGGGACGCGCGCGGGTCAGCGCTCGCAGTAGTGTGCTTACCTATGTGCGGCCGGAGCGCGACCGTGGTGAAGGGGTAGGGCGCCACGGTGGGACGCGCGCGGGTCAGCGCTCGCAGTAGTGTGCTTACCTATGTGCGGCCGGAGCGTGGTGAAGGGGTAGGGCGCCACGGTGGGACGCGCGCGGGTCAGCGCTCGCAGTAGTGTGCTTACCTATGTGCGGCCGGAGCGTGGTGAAGGGGTAGGGCGCCACGGTGGGACGCGCGCGGGTCAGCGCTCGCAGTAGTGTGCTTACCTATGTGCGGCCGGAGCGTGGTGAAGGGGTAGGGCGCCACGGTGGGACGCGCGCGGGTCAGCGCTCGCAGTAGTGTGCTTACCTATGTGCGGCCGGAGCGTGGTGAAGGGGTAGGGCGCCACGGTGGGACGCGCGCGGGTCAGCGCTCGCAGTAGTGTGCTTACCTATGTGCGGCCGGAGCGTGGTGAAGGGGTAGGGCGCCACGGTGGGACGCGCGCGGGTCAGCGCTCGCAGTAGTGTGCTTACCTATGTGCGGCCGGAGCGTGGTGAAGGGGTAGGGCGCCACGGTGGGACGCGCGCGGGTCAGCGCTCGCAGTAGTGTGCTTACCTATGTGCGGCCGGAGCGTGGTGAAGGGGTAGGGCGCCACGGTGGGACGCGCGCGGGTCAGCGCTCGCAGTAGTGTGCTTACCTATGTGCGGCCGGAGCGTGGTGAAGGGGTAGGGCGCCACGGTGGGACGCGCGCGGGTCAGCGCTCGCAGTAGTGTGCTTACCTATGTGCGGCCGGAGCGTGGTGAAGGGGTAGGGCGCCACGGTGGGACGCGCGCGGGTCAGCGCTCGCAGTAGTGTGCTTACCTATGTGCGGCCGGAGCGCGACCGTGGTGAAGGGGTAGGGCGCCACGGTGGGACGCGCGCGGGTCAGCGCTCGCAGTAGTGTGCTTACCTATGTGCGGCCGGAGCGTGGTGAAGGGGTAGGGCGCCACGGTGGGACGCGCGCGGGTCAGCGCTCGCAGTAGTGTGCTTACCTATGTGCGGCCGGAGCGTGGTGAAGGGGTAGGGCGCCACGGTGGGACGCGCGCGGGTCAGCGCTCGCAGTAGTGTGCTTACCTATGTGCGGCCGGAGCGTGGTGAAGGGGTAGGGCGCCACGGTGGGACGCGCGCGGGTCAGCGCTCGCAGTAGTGTGCTTACCTATGTGCGGCCGGAGCGTGGTGAAGGGGTAGGGCGCCACGGTGGGACGCGCGCGGGTCAGCGCTCGCAGTAGTGTGCTTACCTATGTGCGGCCGGAGCGTGGTGAAGGGGTAGGGCGCCACGGTGGGACGCGCGCGGGTCAGCGCTCGCAGTAGTGTGCTTACCTATGTGCGGCCGGAGCGTGGTGAAGGGGTAGGGCGCCACGGTGGGACGCGCGCGGGTCAGCGCTCGCAGTAGTGTGCTTACCTATGTGCGGCCGGAGCGCGAGCGTGGTGAAGGGGTAGGGCGCTACGGTGGGACGCGCGCGGGTCAGCGCTCGCAGTAGTGTGCTTACCTATGTGCGGCCGGAGCGTGGTGAAGGGGTAGGGCGCCACGGTGGGACGCGCGCGGGTCAGCGCTCGCAGTAGTGTGCTTACCTATGTGCGGCCGGAGCGTGGTGAAGGGGTAGGGCGCCACGGTGGGACGCGCGCGGGTCAGCGCTCGCAGTAGTGTGCTTACCTATGTGCGGCCGGAGCGTGGTGAAGGGGTAGGGCGCCACGGTGGGACGCGCGCGGGTCAGCGCTCGCAGTAGTGTGCTTACCTATGTGCGGCCGGAGCGCGAGCGTGGTGAAGGGGTAGGGCGCCACGGTGGGACGCGCGCGGGTCAGCGCTCGCAGTAGTGTGCTTACCTATGTGCGGCCGGAGCGTGGTGAAGGGGTAGGGCGCCACGGTGGGACGCGCGCGGGTCAGCGCTCGCAGTAGTGTGCTTACCTATGTGCGGCCGGAGCGTGGTGAAGGGGTAGGGCGCCACGGTGGGACGCGCGCGGGTCAGCGCTCGCAGTAGTGTGCTTACCTATGTGCGGCCGGAGCGTGGTGAAGGGGTAGGGCGCCACGGTGGGACGCGCGCGGGTCAGCGCTCGCAGTAGTGTGCTTACCTATGTGCGGCCGGAGCGTGGTGAAGGGGTAGGGCGCCACGGTGGGACGCGCGCGGGTCAGCGCTCGCAGTAGTGTGCTTACCTATGTGCGGCCGGAGCGCGAGCGTGGTGAAGGGGTAGGGCGCCACGGTGGGACGCGCGCGGGTCAGCGCTCGCAGTAGTGTGCTTACCTATGTGCGGCCGGAGCGTGGTGAAGGGGTAGGGCGCCACGGTGGGACGCGCGCGGGTCAGCGCTCGCAGTAGTGTGCTTACCTATGTGCGGCCGGAGCGTGGTGAAGGGGTAGGGCGCCACGGTGGGACGCGCGCGGGTCAGCGCTCGCAGTAGTGTGCTTACCTATGTGCGGCCGGAGCGTGGTGAAGGGGTAGGGCGCCACGGTGGGACGCGCGCGGGTCAGCGCTCGCAGTAGTGTGCTTACCTATGTGCGGCCGGAGCGTGGTGAAGGGGTAGGGCGCCACGGTGGGACGCGCGCGGGTCAGCGCTCGCAGTAGTGTGCTTACCTATGTGCGGCCGGAGCGTGGTGAAGGGGTAGGGCGCCACGGTGGGACGCGCGCGGGCCAGCGCTCGCAGTAGTGTGCTTACCTATGTGCGGCCGGAGCGCGACCGTGGTGAAGGGGTAGGGCGCCACGGTGGGACGCGCGCGGGTCAGCGCTCGCAGTAGTGTGCTTACCTATGTGCGGCCGGAGCGTGGTGAAGGGGTAGGGCGCCACGGTGGGACGCGCGCGGGTCAGCGCTCGCAGTAGTGTGCTTACCTATGTGCGGCCGGAGCGTGGTGAAGGGGTAGGGCGCCACGGTGGGACGCGCGCGGGTCAGCGCTCGCAGTAGTGTGCTTACCTATGTGCGGCCGGAGCGTGGTGAAGGGGTAGGGCGCCACGGTGGGACGCGCGCGGGTCAGCGCTCGCAGTAGTGTGCTTACCTATGTGCGGCCGGAGCGCGAGCGTGGTGAAGGGGTAGGGCGCCACGGTGGGACGCGCGCGGGTCAGCGCTCGCAGTAGTGTGCTTACCTATGTGCGGCCGGAGCGTGGTGAAGGGGTAGGGCGCCACGGTGGGACGCGCGCGGGTCAGCGCTCGCAGTAGTGTGCTTACCTATGTGCGGCCGGAGCGTGGTGAAGGGGTAGGGCGCCACGGTGGGACGCGCGCGGGTCAGCGCTCGCAGTAGTGTGCTTACCTATGTGCGGCCGGAGCGTGGTGAAGGGGTAGGGCGCCACGGTGGGACGCGCGCGGGTCAACGCACGCAGTAGTGTGCTCTTGCCTGCAAACATTATAATATTAAAAACCTTATATCCACGTCAATATTCATCCTTACTAATATTATAAAAGCGAAAGTGAGTTTGTTTGTTTGTTATGTCTTCACGCCTCAATGGCTCAACCGATTTTGATGAATTTTGGTACAGAGATAGTTGGGACCAACTATCTCTGTACCAAAATTCACTCTCTCTCGGTCAGGAGACGGACATAGGCTTACTTAAAAAAATTGGTTGTCTGTAAAGTCGGTTTACTGACGATAGTTGAACGTGACAACGTCTTGAAAATACTGATGGAATGGTAGCATTTTTCAAAAAAAAAATTTAAATTTGGAAACATTAAAATTTTCGGTTGAAAAATAACCGCTAAGATAGAAGGTAAAATGTAACCTTCCTTTTTAAGGCGTCCTGGACTTAGAAACAATTTCGGGGCACCCCGACACGGACAGTTTAGGTTCGTGTTAGGTTACTGTTGACCCTTGGAGTCAGAGAGAGAGGAGGCCCCGGAGGGGCCTCCGTCGACCTTACCCGGGCTCTGTCAGCTAGATTAATTCCCTAACGAATAATTAATTCAAGAGCGAGCGAACGAAGCCCCCGTCATCCCCTTCGTGTTAGGTTTTTCTTGCGTTTTTATGAATTTGACCTTTGACCTTGACCCCAAGGTAATTGACCTAGAGCGTTCCCGGCATTTCCTGTGATTTAATAAATTTGACCTTTTACCCTGAGGTCAAGGTCAAGAAGGTCGAGGACCTTAAGGGTCCCCAGCATTTCCGGCGTTTTTATAAATTTGATCTTGAGTACAAGGTCATTGATCTTGGGGTCAAGGTCATCGATCTTAAGGGTTCCCGGCATTTCCGATCTTAAGTTCCCTTAAGATCGATGACCTTGACCCCATTCCGGTGTTTTAATTTGACCTTGAGGTCAATGTCATTGACCTTGGGGTCAAGGTCATCGATCTTAAGAGTTCCTGGCATTTTCGGTGTTTATTTTAAATTTGTCCTTGAGGTCAAGGTCATTGACCTTGGGGTCAAGGTTATCGATCTTAAGGGTCCCCGGCCTTTCCGGTGTTTTTTTATAAATTTGACCTTGATGTCAAGGTCATCGACCTTGGGTCAAGGTCATCGATTTTAAGGGTTTCCGGCATTTCCGGTATTTTTTATAAATTGATCTTTGACCTTGAGGTCAAGGTCATTGACCTTGGGGTCAAGGCCGTTGACCTTAAGGTCGTTCCCGGGTGTTTCCCCCACCCTTATACTCCCACATCCCACCGGATCCCGAAGGCTTGATTAGGCGTTGTTTTTGAGTAAATTTTTTCTGTCTTTTTTCATAGTGCCCCGTTTCGTATACCACGACCTCAACACTGAAAAACTAACGAGCAAAATTCAAGGCGTCCCGTGTTCACAATTTGACTGATGTTGATTCGAAACAACCGTTTCGGTTTTGTACACAAAGCTCCAATCAGCTGCCTTACATGGAACGCCTCAGAGCGAGGTAACGCCGCATGAGTCATGTTTTTTCGTGCGTGCAGCCGGCTCTATCGAATTATAAGACGTTGTCACGTCAAAAATGATATGAGAGAGAATGTGAAGTAACAGAGGTAAGAAAAGGGAAAACTTAGCTTTGCTATTACAATAAATTAGGCGCTAGGGCAATAACTACAGGTACAAGGTACCTGCAAATCAGGAAAGGGGAACTGTCTTACTCCAAATTTAACGCGAGCGAAGCCGTGGGCAAAAGTTAACTACACAATCCCCTTAGTATTCTGATGTCAGCCACATACAAATACGCTGACAAGTCCGTCAGGGACACCGCCTGCCGGGGCTGCGGGTTGGTCGAAACAGATACCGCGGCCCCGGAACACTAAAGGCAAAAGATGGATGAATCACATTCGAAAAAAAATCCGTATTCAAATGTTTTTTTTGTAATTTCATTTATCCTATTGTGGTCTTCACAAGGAATGTTACAAAAGCAGACTACGTTATTTTTTTTTATTAATTCCTATATTATGCAATCAGTCGTTTGACTATAAGCAGATGTGTTGTCACAGATGTCTATCTAATACATAAAATTCACGTGTCACAATGTTCGTTCCCATACTCCTCCGAAATGGCTCGACCGATTCTTATGATTTTTTTTTATGCATGTTCAATAAGTCTGAGAATCGGCTACTGTCTATCTTTCAAACCCCTAACTGGGAAGGGGGATCTGAGCAGCGGGTGAAACCGCTGGGCATAGCTAGTTTTGATATAAACAACTAAAACAAATTCTTGTAAAGGCGATTCTGCAATGTCGTTTATATGTAGAAAAAATGTAAATTTGTATAAAAATGTAATGTAAATTTTAGATGTCACTCGGGGATAATGTAGGCTCCCCGCCTAAATTATCCCCAAGTGACATCTAAAATTTAATCGTTCTCGTGAATTAATTTCCGTACATAAGAAACCGGAACTAGTTTTTTATCAATATAAAAATTCTCACAAATGCCGGCTACTGTAGTCGGGACAGTACAGAGGCATTTTTATTTATTTTTTTGGGGTGGGAAATCATCAAATAATTTCCCCCGCTCCGTGCGGGGAGCGGGGGGGAGTGTCAGACTTGTACTGACTAAAACCCACCCATGTTCTATTGCCCTTTAAGTTCCGGGGCCGCGGTATCTTTTTCGAACAACCCGCAACCCCGTGCGGCGGTGTCCCTGGCGCCTCTCTGCTTTGCTGACATCTCTTTGAGGCGCGCGTGGAACACTAACGCGCCATCGACACGGCCTGTCGTCAATAGACGGACGGACGGTGAACTACCCATTGCTCACCGTCCACAGGCCCGCATCTACGGTGGCCGGGAGTCGTCTCGCGGCGCCCGGCGCCCGGGGCGTCTCCCGCGAGTACTGAGGTATGAGTGTATGAATGTTGTGTATATAAACCGACCTGCGTTGGGGAATCCTATGAGGCCGATATGCGCCATGGAGCGCACCTCTAGCGTGTACACGTTGGTCTCACCGATGGCGCCCAGCTCAGCCACGCTCGGCGCCTGCAACACAATTTATATCATAGTTTAAAATATATACATGCTTTGGGGTAACACAGTTCCCCTTTCCTGATTTGCAGTTACCTGGTACCTACAGTTTTTGCCCTTGCGCCTTCGTTCTCCCTCATGTCCCACTTTTTTTTTTAAATATTAGCCTATGTCCGTCTCCTGGGTTCCAACTATCTCTGTACCAAAATTCATCAACATCGGTTTAGCCATTAAAGCGTGAAGAGGTAACAAACAAACTCACTTTCGCTTTTATAATATTAGTAAGGATACATAATCATGGGTAAGGCGGACTTTAGGAGTCCGCCATATTGGATTTGAAATGACGTGCCTTAGCTAACCATGCATTGTCATCCAAACTAAACATGTAAGTTAAAACAGCTCAAATATTTTTAAATAGTTTATTTTCAGGAGAAGCGTGTTTAACACTCCTTCTTCTATAAGTCTATGTTTCTATAAAAAATGTGTATTATTTATTAATAAATTCAATTCAAGATAGACTAAGACCGAATTTCATTGTTCAGCTGTTCACAACCACATTCGAAAGCTCTGTGTCATCACAGCTATTGAATATTTGGTTACATTAAAAAGTTATATCGTAAGAAAAGTACTACATGACCTCTTCAAATTTGCGTTTGAAAATGGCACTTATTGTCAAGAAACTTGGCACGTTTTTAGTTCTCTGTCTTCCTTGCCGTCTCGCCCGCTCTCATATTTATGTGAAAGCCACAGTGACCTTTATAATGTACTAGCTTTTGCCCGCGGCTTCGCTCGCGTTAAATTCGGTAGCGCCTTATTGATTTGTAATAGCAACGCTAAGTTTTCCCGTTTCTTCCCTCTTTCTCCCTCATATCCCACTCTTTTTTTAAAAAATAATAGCCTATGTCCGTCTCCTGGTTCCCAACTGTCTCTTTACCAAAATTCATCAAAATCGGTTAAGCCATTAATGCGTGAAGAGGTAACAAACAAACAAACTCACTTTCGCTTTTATAATATTAATAGTAAGGCTGCAATAACGTGGCTATTGGCTTGTTACTGTGAAGGAGGTCACCAGAACGGTGTTGATGTAGGAGGACTAGTTGCCCTGCCTGGAACTTGGTCCTTGCTGTGCTAACAATAAGGTCGCTATTGTGTCCTGACCTGCTCTGTGTCTGTGAGGAAGAACTTGTTCCCCCTGCCCCCCGCGCCGCCCCTCGCCGCCACGAACATCATGCCCTCGGAGCTCAGGTCGCCCACCACTCGGCCGGAGTCGTCGCGGATTATAGTACCTAACAGATATTTCTCTTAGTACAAAACTTGAAAGGCCTTCACAGTTGAATTCCACCATATTTTGTGATTAATAGGGTTTAAAACAGAATGGTGGCTGAGAAATTGTATAAACATAAGACAAAACGGGTCAAGTGCGTATGATACTCGCACACACAGCGTTCTGTAGCAACAAACAATACATTAACAATATTTGACGACACGGTTGGCGCAGTGGCTGAGCGATCGACTGCTGCGCTGCGTGTCGCGGGTTCGCACCCCGCACGGAACAAATATTTGTATGACCTGCAGATAGTTGTTCCGGGTCTGGCTGTTTGTGTATGTGAGTTTAAATGTTTGTAAACGCACTCATGATACAGGAGAAATCGTAGTGTGGGGCAAAGTTTTAATTTTTTTTTTAATACTAATTCAAATTAAATAAAAATTATCTTTCACTCCCCTTTTCTTCCGTCTTTCTCACTTTCTTTAGTCTGTCTGTCTCCAGAGTCCCGACTATCTCTATACCAAAATTAGTCAAAATCTGTTTAGCCATTTAGGTGTGAAGACAACAAACAAACTCGCTTTTATAATATTAGTAAGGATTATATTTGAGAAAGCTCACCAATAGGCACAGGTACTACAATGTGCTGTGCATTCTTCCCGCTGCAGTCCTTGTTGAAGCCTCGCTCCCCGTGCTTGGCTTGCACCACAGACTTGCAGTGGTTCAAGCTCTTGGAAGCGTAGGTTGCCTGCAAGTTATACTTGTACAGTTACAAACACTAATAAAATATTATACTTCACACAGTCCAACCATCAGTTCTTTCGCCTTTAGCCAATATCAAAAAAGTTGTTATAGAAGAGTACAATGGAGATCATTGCCCATTCTTTTCCAACAGGAACTATGCTCTGGAATGGGCAAGTTAGTGCTTTCACAAGATGTTTTAGCGTTGTGTGGGACTTTAGCTTCATATTTTTCTCCTTAACAATTCAAAACTGCCTGCGGTGGTCTATTTTAAATAATATCAACAAACCTGGAAAATAACATGTCCACCGTTCCCACCATCACCTCCGTCTGGACCTGCGTGGTCCTTACACCACACACTAAGGAAGGATATGCATCCGTCGCCCCCCGAGCCACCCACAGCTCTGACCCGGTACGAGTCCACATAGTACTGGACTGTGCTGCGAGTAGACTTCGCTTTCAAACTACGGAGTGGTTTAGGGACGTATTCGGAACTAAATCGTGTTATTTGCACTTGCGAAGTTAGTTTTAACGACTTAAATAAGTTTATTAGTCGCATTTTTGTGTTTTTTTAGGTTATATTCATGTTATGAAACCAATTGTCACTTTCTGACTGACATTTGACATTGACTGACAGTTCGTTTGTTGGATTTTTATTTTATTATTGAGATTTTGTTAAACGAAGATAAAAGTCTTTTTAGCTCACAACTTTTATTTGCAGCGTCAGCTCAGAACTAATGCTACAATATCGATGAAAGCCAAGAAGGAAATCAAATATCTTGAGTTGCCAAGATCCTTGACCCGTATGTTTCGCCACACCTGGTGTGAAGCGATAATAAAAGCCCAGGGTGATGCACGCTTGCTTAGAAAAACCTGAGGAGGTTCTCGTTAAGCAGCTGGATCAATGCTTGATCAGAAAACGAAATTCCTGGAATCGGCTCGTACTGTTAAGAAGTTCCTTTCTCTGGAATTCTGACTAACGCCAGTGGCTTGAAGCTTTTTATCGATACCGGTGTTTTATGTTATATGTTAAGCCGATTCAGTTTCCTTATGACAAGAGAAAGCAGTCTATGCGATCTATAATATTCGTTTTCGTGAGTCACTCAGAGATTTTTTATTAATTAAAATGAAATTGAAATTAATGTTTGGCACAAATATGTTTAGATGTCTAACTATACCCAATCTTATTTTTTGTTGTGTTTTAAATATTTTTTTTAACAAAATTTTTCAAATCTATTAAACACGTTTATTTCAGAATGATTATCAGCTGCTCTAATAACAGCACCACGTGCACGCCAGCTATCAGAAACTGTTCCACGTGACTGTCCACTAGTTTCGACAGTAATACGCATAACGCTTCACTTATGAGTACCTCAACAATCAATGAAAGACATGAAGTATCAAATTACTTTAACGTCTTGAAGTTCTATTAGTTTTCCTGTTTCGTTCGCTTGTCTACATTTGATTCACCGGATATAAAACGACCTCTTGCCTGTTTGCTAACTAGTCTGTATTATTTCACTACTGGCCAAATGCCTTCCTCTGCATTTGCCATACAATTTTCTTTCAATACGCTAACTTAATACAAATGTCAATTGTTTTTGACTCGTCCCGCCGCGCCATCTTGGTTTTTGTGAGCGCCAAATGAAGGCCAATCGGTATTTCTCACCTTTACACCTATCTGTCGCACTTATAGTAATTTTATCCGAACTAGGAATCGAATAGACTCGACTTTAAGTTCAGCACTTACACTTAAAACCACTAGACCACTGGTCAGCAACTGGCGGCCAAAAACCAACTGGAATGTCGACCTTTAAACCGCCAAATATTGTTAAGTAAAACACGTACATACTTAGCTACTATTTTTTATAGTCTATCAAAAATAGAAAATATCCTAAAAAAATACTTACATAGACGAGGCAAATAAAAGACCAATATAAAGTAACAAAGAATTATGAGTTTTGTTTTGGGACCTCGATGAAAATTTTCAGTGGTATCCAGACCCTACTTAATCTCCCTGTAAAAATAAGTCGTGAGTCCTATTCTTGACATAAACATATGATAACTCATGATAATCATTTCTATTCCTAATAAACACTCAGCGTTGAAATCACTGCCACTTGAAGTTGTGACGACACAAACATATCATGTCTCGGTTCTCCACACTTGTAAATATCCTAGCTTTTTACTTTTGGTTTCGCTCGCGCTATGTTTGGAAATTTTTCCACGGGAACGTTATGTATACAGCATAAGTCACTCGGGGATAATGTAGTTTCCATTACGGATAGAATTTTGGAAATCGGATCTGTAGTTCCGAAGATTATCCTCTACACATCCAAACATACAAACTTTACACTTTTATAATGTATTTTAGTACTGTATAGAAGTATATATGAGATCTTATCGGCTGCAAAACTTTTCCTCGTCGAGTCAATATAAAGGCTCTCTGATCTCCAGAGCTTCATTCCTCAGCATGAAGGTAGTATTGTTGGTTTGTGTGGTGGGTTTGGTGACTGGGGAGGAAGTGGCACGCAAGTACCACCAGAGTGTGGGGGTGCCGGCCGCGACCGCCATCAGGAGACAGGAGATGATGAGGGTTGCGGGAGGGTACAGCTCGTATCTTGGGGAGCACCCGTTTTACGTAAGTCCAAATATTCATACTGCAAACTTAAATTGTGATAAAGCTTAAGATTTTATTTGTTTTAGCGTGCTATTCTTGAACTACCAACATCACATTAAAAAAAAAACGTTAAAGCTGAATTATTGAGAAAGTTAATGACGCTACGGCTTTTAGAAGCCAACCAGGAACTGGAACACCTGGTGAAATCGCATGGCACATGGCAGGAGTCTACCGGTGTGCCAAAAATCCATTCAAATCTGTTCAGACCCAGTAGTTCAGTTAGGTACTGTGACGCCTAAAGAAAGATTTTGATCGCTTGCTACAGGCAGGCCTAGTGATCGAGCTGACGACTGGGGAGACGTCCATCTGCGGCGGGACACTACTGAGCCACACACAAGTACTCACTACGGGGCAGTGCTGGTGGGACGGGTACTCCCAGGCCCGAAACATTCAGGTAAGCCAGATATTTAATTCGTGGATCTAGATTACCGGTCATGCACATAGCTATGAATCGCTATCGCTATTACTTTTTGCCGAGGGAACTGCGCAGTACGTTGAGCGGGAGAATCCGCTCAACGTGCTGCGCAGTTCCCTCGGCAAAAAGTACCTATACAAATCATATTTTTAGACTCCGCAGGAAATGAATAAGCAACAATTAAAAGACACATCTTTTTTATGAATGTCATCTCGCAGTTCAATTAAGGAGGTTGTCGTCTGATTAACCGGGCAAATCCTGTGAATGCCATAAAAATAAAAATATAGACCTACAGCCAGGGTAAAAACTTACAAACTAAGCGACTACACGCCAAGGGCACCCCCTGTGGGGTACGAGCCTCGGCTTAGAGCGTCGCTGAGAGAGGACAGCAAAGGGACAGGCTGGATCTGAGTGATATTATTTGTCGACTGATTTAAACTTACTGGCTCAGCAGCGCGGGCTGGCTCTAGCAAGGGACGGGTGGGGCAGTTACCGGGACGTCGTGACGGGCCTCGTCGGTGAGGACGGAATGACGGCGCTTTGCGTCTGAATTTACGAAGGGACACAGAATAGCAACAACTATATATAAACATTTTGAAGGTTTATTTACATCATCATCAATCTCTCTCTCTTTCTACCGGTAACTGTCACACTATTATCAAACTGCATATACAGCATAGAGAAAGAGAGAGAGGTTCAAGTTTATGTCAAATTGTGTGATATGTAACGTTTTAGATCTTAGTGTGGATACAGACATTCGATATCATGTTTTAACGACACGGTTGGCGCAGTGGCTGAGCTATCGACTGCTTCGCTGCGTGTTGCGGGTTCAATCCCCTCACGGAACAAATATTTATATGGCCCACAGATAGTTGTACCGAGTCTGGCTGTTTGAATATGTGAGTTTAAATGTTTGAAAACGCACCCACGATACAGGAGAAATAACTAGTGTGGGGCAAAGAATTTAAATAAGTAACAAAAAAAATGTTTCGTACCGGTAAATGTAGGTAGAGATCACATCACACAACTTCACGCCTGTAATTCCTGAAGGGTTGAGTAGAGATGTATCAGTACCTATAGTTCGCCCGTATTTCACCGTAATGTTTTCAAGTCCCAATTACATGGGACTTATGGGGCGATCTTATTGCAATTAATCGGGCACTATTCCAGTGGCTGCTACTAAAAACTTCCTGGTGGACAAAAATCCAATAGCCATTTGCCCGGGAATACCCAACCCACAATCTCATGCTCAGCCTGTGCTTGCGACCACTTATTTTATTTTGACAAGATTTCGAACCAATGTTTTAAGAGCCAAGAAAGGATCAGCTTGTTGTGTATGTTGCTGTCCCTCTGCAGGTAGTGCTCGGCTCCATCAAGCTGTTCTCGGGCGGCACGCGCCGCTACGCGAGCACCTGCACCACGCACCCGCTCTACAACGCCGACACCTTGGAGAATGATATCGCCATGCTCAGGATCTCATACACTTACTATACCAGTAAGTTACACTACTACTACTACTACTACTACTTCGAACGGAAAAACATTGGAAGGGTGTGCAGTTTGTTTTTTTCATGTTATTAATGAATATTTGTTGAATTCCAGGTTACATCAAACCGATCCCTCTGCCGAATAGAATAAATAATACCTTTGTGGGCTACAGAGCTGAAGCTATTGGATTCGGAAAAACGAGTGATGGTACGTTTAGTAAACAATCTTTGACTTTTGACATTTTTGTAGACCTTACTCTATAACGTGAATTCAAGTGCAAATTCCTTATTGCGGTACAAACTCACCTTCACACAATTCTTATGCCATTCATTTTGACAATGAAAATATTGAATATAATATTTTACTATAACTAAATCATATACAAACAAACTAACTTAAAATAAACTAAGAAATAGCGTCAAAAATTCGTCCACTGGTAATTTCCCCGAGAAACACGTTGTATAGCAACGCGGCACCACGGTCCCAAAGTTTCAACCTCAAACGGTTCGACAATATATGTAGTTTAGTTACCAATAAGATTACTACATTTATGCCGCTTGAGGTTCTCGGCAGCCGCAGCAGCATCGCACACGGCCCGTGCTTCGGCTTAGCTAGTTATAGTGTATCATCTATGCTTCGGCTGCATTGCAGGCCGTGATGTCCGATGCTGTTGACAACTTCATCACAGTGACGTCGATTATGAGCAAAGACAAAGGGCTCCTAAACGTAAAGAAGCAGCGAGGTGAAAAGTGGTGTCGATGCGTGAAGCCAAAGACCCGACTCCCACATGCCCACAGCCAAAAGGCGCGCACTGTCAGCAGTAGTACCAGACGTGTTCAGTATATTAGTCTGAACTACTCTGCAGAGTAGCACATCCCTCCGGCTTTGGGAAAATGACAATTCATTAACATTCATTAGCTTTTATGTCGTAAAACCGACAAGTTTTTCAAACATTTGAAGCAATCCATTTGTGGCGAACCAAACTAATCGTCTATGGTTCCCACTTAGTGATATAGACAACACTACAAAGGTTGGCAACACTGCTCACCAGTCGGACTTAAGAACTGAGAAGGTAATACAGCTAGCGTGTACCGATTTTATATAACTTTTAACGTTGTGGAACACTAATACTCTTGCAACGTCGTAAGTGTACCTACTGTACTGTGATTCAAAATATATTCGAGTATTACATACTGGATCGAGTTTCATTCATGCAAACAAGGCGCCAAAACTCGCCTAAACATTCTTTCGATACACAGTCAGGGTCCTGTTTATCCATCTTTTTGACTGACCATACCGGTTCCTTCCAGCGGGCATAGTGACGAACAACCAGGCTCTCCGCGACGTGTTCGTGTCAGTCATCAGTAACGAGGAGTGCGCCGACACCTACGGCGACGTGGTTACGGGTGGTGTGCTGTGCACCAGCGGGGAGGGCAGCAGGGGGCCTTGCGGCGGGGACGCGGGGGGGCCACTCATACTGCGATACTACTCAGGGAGCTCCGACTTACTGGTAATCATTCCATAACCAGCCTAGAATGTTCCCACTTGTGGGATTCAACCCTCTTCTAAAGGAACGAACAACATCAGTCCCTTCACGTGTTCGACAAACCAAAATTAAACATTTGGGGAGCATGTCTAGATAAACATTGTAGAACTACAAATACATGCAGTTGGTAATTAACTCTCGAGCGAACCCATAATCACAACAAACACATTGTGCTGATGCATGTATTGTATAGTACAGAGGTCGGTGCGGGCTGGTCATAGGAGAAATATTTTGTGAACTCTACCCTACACAGAAACTCAAGTGACACAGTGTCGCAACTGTACATAAATAAATAATAAGTCAGATGAGCTCGTGAGTGACTCTTGTTGCAACATAAAATGACATTCCGCCCGTAATCTGTTAGGCAGTAGGGGCATAAATATCAGAAAGAAGATTGCTTTTTATAATTCTACTAGCTTTCGCCCGCGGCTTCGCTCGCGTTAAATTCGGTATAATACACCAAGCAGACCTGCAGTTTTTGCTCTTGCGCCTAATTGATTTGTAATAGCAACGCTAAGTTTTCCTTTTTCTTCCGTCGTTCTCCCTCATATCCCACTTTTTTTTAATAAAAATTAGCCTATGTCCGTCTCCTGGTTCCCAGCTATCTCTGTACCAAAATTTATCAAAATCGGTTTAGCCATTAAAGCGTGAAGAGGTAACAAACAAACTCACATTCGCTTTTATAATATTACTAGCTTCCGCCCGCGGCTTCGCCCGCGTGGTGTGTTGATAAAAAGCAGCCTATAGCAAAAATAACAAAATCGAAGTATAAATAAAATTAGGTAGGTACGTCTCATTTTTAAGGTTACGTCCCCAATGGGTAAAAACTCTATTACTAAGTCTTCGCTGTCCGTCCGTCCATAGGTAATGGTACGAATCTAACTAATAGGTATGTATTATGAAACTTCATAAAACCTATGTTTTATTACATTTTATGTAATTAGATCTTATTGTACCTATATGTTCACAAATAAAGGATTTGAATTTAGTTTGTAAGGAACGTGTCAACTCAACGTACTCTGTGCTCACGCGTCTGCCCGTGTTCGGGTCGCGCACTCAGCGATGAGCGACTTGTTCCCTACACCGCGCCCGAGCGGGCCAGCCTAGTCACGGCGACATGAAATTAATTTTGTTGCGTGTTATTTTGATTTTGCTATATCTCCTAAAGTATTTATTTAATCTGCATGATGTAAAAGGAAAAAATAATCTTCTTGAAATGTTCATGCCAACCAACCTATTTAAAATGATAAGGATTAATACTGTATTTGTGTAAATAGCTTTCCAAGTTAGCGCTTTATAATTGCCCATTTATTAAAGTATTAAAATGGATATAGTATGTTATCCTTAAGATATAGACATATGTCACCATTGACTTTTCTGTGGATCTATATAAGATACACAATTACACCATACATTATTTTGTTATATCTTAAAGGGTTTAGGCAGCGTTTTCGTTGAAAGCTCCCAGACAGCATACTTTTTGCCGACATCTTCAACAAATATAGTTAATGTACACAGAAATAAATACAAAAACTTAACAAATTATATACTAAAACCTTCCTTAAGAATCATCTCTCTATTACTAAAAACTGCATCAAAATCCGTTGCGTAGTTTTAAAGATTTAAGCATACAAAGGGACATAGGGACAGAGAAAGCGACTTTGTTTTATACTATGTAGTGAAGTAAGGATTGCCAGTCTTGTGTCTAAAACCACACCCACATTTCGTCAGCTATCTTTATGTCCAATGTAATAAGGTGCAAGCCTATTGCCACAAATGGGCACAAATCCAGACTCCGTGCTGCGTACCTACTGCTTGTTATCCCTGATTGAAAACCCTAATTACATTTTTCCCGACCTGTAAATCGAACTAGGCCTGTGATTGCTCAGTAGCCGTGATCAACCCAATCTCACTAGATCAACAATTTGCATTAAATATCTCGTTTCTCTTGCAGATTGGATTGGTGTCATTTGGGGCGTTTAGTGGCTGCACAGAGGGGCATCCGTCAGGTTACACCCGGGTAACATCTCATTTGACCTGGATCAACAAGTTCTTGTAAATGCATGAGGTTTCAGCATCGGGTCTTGAAAAAAAAACCTCTCACTCATATACTTGCTCCGTTCCACTGTGGGAACAAATAAGCTAATGCGTAAGCATAATAAGCAACATCAATAATATTTTTTGTGGTAGCACATCAAAATTGTTAAAAAAAATAAAAGCTGCATGAATATTTTTCATTTTTTATTTAATCCGTTAATCCGTCGATTTACCCTTTTCGTTAAGTTCCATATCGTTTTGAAATGGTTAGCTTTCATAAAATTATAACGTATTAATTTCAATAACGATAACTAAATTTTAAATTTCGCGGGCTTCCTTTTGTTTCTATGTTAAACTCTCAGCCACTGTTATCAAATTAAATACAGTACGGTCAGTGTTTTAAATATTTTTACTTTTTAAGCTGACGGTACTTGACTGACACTCTTCGACAGTTTTATTGTAACCATTATTTTTTAGACTATATAATATAATCTAAGATTATTTTATAATCATGAGCCTTCAAGTTTCAAAGACACATATTTTAATGCTTCTAATTGTTTATCCTTTCTTAAGAACAATCGACAAATACTTTGACATATCCCCATCAAAACTGTCAGAAAAAAATATTTACTAAAAAGCCTATGTTTCAATCCGAAGCCAACAGCTGTCAAACTTCCTGTTGGTTGTAATTAAAAAATAAGTCGAAGATACAAAAGTGTACCTATTTCTATTTACAGAATTTTATTTGTAAAGAAATGTTGTTTTGTTAATATGTATAACAATTGTTAAACAAACACACTCGATATGAATATCAGTCCGGAGCATTTGGACACGGTCTGCGAGGGCTGCCTGAGCCTCGAACGGCACATGACTGACGAAGTCACCGATCAGCATATTAAGAAGTTGTATTACGAAATTCTCAACATTACGATTCAAGTAAGCTGTAAAAAATATCACCTTTACCTAAAAAAAATACGTTTTTTTATATTAATTAGTAAATTATCATTTACCTAGCAACAGCATAAATGCATACAGCATTGATTTTATACTCAATTTTTATTGTTCCTATAATGTTTATAAATATATTTAGAACACCTATTCCCCTATTTCTAGGCGCCTAATAATTTATTTAAACTGAAAGCCAATGGCATTGAGTAATATTGATTGTTTTCTTGGTCTGACTTTATAAATGCACTGCTGACCTTATTTGATCTGACCTACTTAATCAAATATGTATGAAATCAATAAAGGCTGAATGCAAAACTGACTTTTTATAACATTGTGCCTGCTTGCATGCAAAAGTGGGCAGTGGTGAACAGTATACCTAGATTTTGGCATTTATTTTAAGACTTTTGATAAGAGCTTATTACCAGTTATTTAGTTTAACATCAAGCTTAGAATCAACATAGGGTTAGGCAGAGGCCCACATAATACTAGGACCTAAAATGGCAGCCTTAACAGAATTATAATAAGATAATAATATAAATTACAATCTTTAAAATGTTCACAATTAAAAACAGAGGTGTTCCATATCATAACTAGCTATGTTTAAGTCCCAAGTAATAAGGGGTAACCCTATTGCCATCAATTTGACACAAATCCAGACTATATGGCTGCTACTGGGAGATTCCTGATGAAATACACAGTAAAACTTTTAGCCACATTCATGAAATTTGGCACAGAGGTAGATTCTAGTCTGGTATAACACATAGGATACTTTTTTTTCAATTTCACGCAGGCAAAGACGCAGGCGCCAGCTAGTATTATATAACATTTTATGTAGTGACCATTTCTCATTATGATTTCCTTTATTCATTTGTAACACTTATAAATACATTTTTAAATATTTCTTTAAAAAAAAAATAGAAAAACATTTAAAAATTTTAAAAAAGGTCTCCGCGGTATCTGGAGCAGGGTCCAAGCTACCGGTGGTTAGGGCTCCAGAGACAGGAACCTCCTCACAATGCGGGCCGTATCGAGGAGAACTGCCTTCTGAATCAGGCCCTTGATCCAACCTTACCCATTATTATTATTAAAAATAGAGATATTAGTAAAATGCTTAGTAAGATAATACAATACCAATTGATAGACATACATATTATTTCCTTTTCCTTTGCCCAGCAGTGGTATAAACTAGGCTAAATAATAAAAAACAAGATTTTGTATTTGGTATAATTTTTCTGCCCTTATTCTATTTCTCTCACTGATCTACAACAAGTTGTGTTTACTTGCAGAATGTAGACAACGTGACTCTGCGACTTTGTCTGGAGTGTAAGGCCAACATCCTGAAGTACTACGCCTTCAAGAAGCAGGTGGAGGAAGCCCATGAGATCCTCAACAAATATTTGGTAAGCAATGACGTCTCCTGGGTAGCTTGAGAACTTCAAATTTTCTTAATTTTTTCTACAATTTGAGGGGGGTGGGGGCAAACTACTGTGTTAGTTTCGCGTTCTAAAACGCGACTGTCGAGCGTGGATTCCGGGTTTCGATTCTCGGGTTAGGCAAAATGTGATATTGGGTTCTTTCCGTTAGGATTTTCTCAGTAAAAGCTTGGAGTTTGGAAGTTGGCGATATGATATGTCCCTCAGAAAGCACGTTCCGTTGGGCCTGCGCCTGATCTCTCTCTTCGGTCGTGTCGAGTGCCGTCCCATCTTTCTATGAGAGGGGAGAGGGTGCACACGCGCCTGCACTATCATGTCTCGTGCCCCAAAGGTCCCTCTCCGCTCAGATCATCCACCATGTCAGAAATCGGTCTAGAGCAGGGGTCGGCAACCCGCGGCCCGCGGGCCGCATGCGGCCCGCGGACGCCTTCCTTGCGGCCCGTGAATGTTTTGTAAATAAGTTATAATTATTATCAAAATCAACGCATTAAGTAAGTGCGCCTTTTAGCCCCTCTGCTCGGCAACACTTTGAAATGTGTCATACTAGCTGATATTCTCAAAGCTAAATCTATGAATCCAATGATCTTGTTAAATTAATGCCATCTGATTTTGACGAGTTGAAAAAGTTTACTAAGCAGTTCATTACAATTTTTCAATAGTCAATTACAGAAAAAATAAATATGCTTCTCGTCTTACAGATGAGCATTTGAGCACTATTCTACAGCCAAAAATACCACCCCGGGATCCAATGGCTTGCACGGCAAAGCTTGGGTCCTGGCCTTGGAGGCTCTCGGGCCCCGACTACTAGGGCTCCTAAGATGCTTGCACTCTTGGAGAGGGGCCAGCTCCCACTTCATAGGAAGACAGGGAAGCTAGTCCTCATACAGAACCCGGGGCGTCCTGCCGACTCTCCGCATTCCGGCTCATCGTGCTGCTCGACGAGGTCGGGCACCTGGTGGGGACGGGGCCAGATCTTGCGGAGTACCAGTATGGAGTCTGCGGGGGGCACTCGACGTTGAACGCCATCATGCGCGTAAGAGCCCTCACGACGGTGGCTGCAGTGTCCAGGGGTTGGGGTCGTAGTGACAGTGTCGCTCGACATTGCCAACGCGTTCAACACCAGGTCTTGGGGCTGCATCAGGGAAGCACTCCGGTACCACCGGATGCCGACCTACCTTCGTCGTGTGGTCGGGGCACATCGCATATGGCATATCGGGAATACGCCACCGTCGAGATCCCAGCTGATGGTATGAGGGGTTCGCATCGGTGTTGGGTCGACGATGAAGTACCTGAGAGTCGTTCTCAACAGTCGGAGGATTTTTGTGACGTTTGGATCCCAAACTCGAGTGGGCTGAGGCTGCTTTCAAGCGGCTCCTGCCCAATCTGAGGGGGCCAAACGCTTCCTGCCGTAGGCCCTATGCCGGAGTCGTGCGGTCCATGGGAGGAAACGTCCGGGTGTTACCATAATTGTGATGATCGCCCGGAGGACACGGTGGAGCACTCAGTGGCGGTCTGCCCAGCTTGGGCGGAACACCGCCGTGCCCACGTAGAGGCGATCGGCGGCGGCGATCTCTCGCGTCCGGCCCTGGTTCTGTCTATGGTCCGGAGCGGAGCGGAATGGGAAGCGGTCACCTCCTTCTGCGAAGCTGTCATGCTAGCGAAGGAGGTGCCCGGGTGTTTGAGGGAGAGAACCTCAAACCAACCCAGCCGCCGCGGGAGACGACCCGGGCAACGTAGATGCGGGCCTGTGGACGGTGAGCAATGGGTAGCTCACCGTCCGTCCGTCTATTGACGACAGGCCGTGTCGACGGCGCGTTAGTTTTCCACGCGCGCCTCAAAGAGATGTCAGCAAAGCAGATGGACCTGCCAGGGCCACCGCCTGCCGGGGTTGCGGGTTGTTCGAAAGAGATACCGCGGCCCCGGAACGTAAAAGACAATAGAAGGAACATGGGTGGGTTTTAGTCAGTCCAAGTCTGACACTGCCCTCAGCTCTACCCAGAGCGGAGGAAGTTATTTGATGATTTCCCATCTGCAAAAAAAAGACCTATTCTACGATTTGCCACGACAAAATAAATATGACTGCTAACAAATAAGAAATACCTCCGCCGCCTTACCGCCTCTCAAATGCAACCAGAGACATCACACTAAAATTTGTGTAAAATCGGTTTCCTGTTTAGGTAGGTAGCTTGTAGTTTGCATTTATTTATTTTTCTTTTGTTTTTAAAGCTATAAAGCCCAAACATTTAAACATAATGTAAGTATTACGTGTACGAATTCAATTCCCTATGTTTTAACAATTTTAAATGGCATTTGTATTTTTTTTATGGTATATGACCAGGTATATTGGGCTTCTTGGGTTTATGCGAGTAAAATGACTGCGGCCCGCCTTTAGTTTAATTTGTCACCTTGTGGCCCTTGCTTGCCAAGAGGTTGCCGACCGCTGGTCTAGAGGACTATTATTAAAATAATATGCAAAAACATTAACAATAATTGAATTTCGCGAGCTTCCTAGGTGACTCAACGATTAATTTCCGTCTGTATGTAGGTTAGGTGCATCGGGTCTTCATCTAAATAACATTTTGATTCAAGCTATAACTTTTAAGTGTGCTTAAAAAGTTATTACAGTTTGAACGAAAGTGATAAGTAATTAAAAGTTGAAAAACATAATATGAATGTAACAATTCTTCTGTAAAGCGAAAATATTAGTTTATTTATTTTTTTGCTTAACATTCAATTATGTGTCATGACAGTGAATGTGTGTTCTCTCAGGCGGATCTATATCTAATCTATGTCTGAAAAGACAGAGAGAGAAATATTTAAATTATTTAATTTGTAGCTGTCGTATTGTAAGTAAGTTTTGCTGTTTGCCTTGTTGGGGGGGGGGGGGGGGTTGTTCCGCCTCTTATTCCCGGCTAAAGGTGGGGGTTTTGGGGGTATCTTGTGATATGTCGTTTAAAAAGTGCTGATCTTCATTCTAGTTTGAATAAATGACTTTGATTTTGATTTTAAGAAGTAAAACACTGAAATAGATTGCTTTATGTTATATTTTGTGTAGTCCTTTACTAACTTAGGATAATAACTTGACAGGATTTTATTATATGGCAAGTATATGATGAACAGACAGTAGTTGATTCAGTACATACAAGTATAGTCCTTAATTCCTTACGTGTGTGTGAGGTGCACTGTATAAAGTTTATCCATTTTCTGTGGCTATTAAATTGTTTGTACTTTAATGTGGTAGGTATTTAAAGTTGATGTTCCCAAAACATACAGTTTATCGCGAAAATAATAATATTGCTTAAAGGTTGCATGAAATGGAAACTAAATTATTGGTACTCTAAGGGATTCTAACAAGTCATAAACGTATAAGTACATTATCCTCCCATTCCCCTCCTCCTCTCTCCTTTTCCTATTTTTTTAGCCCCACACTAGAAATTTCTTATGTATCCTGCAAACATTTTAGTTCACGTAAACAAACAACCAGACCCGGTACAACTACCTGTAGTATCTAAGTATTTTTGTTCGGTGCGGGGATCGAACCCGCGACACGCAGCGCAGCAGTCAGTCGCTCAGCCACTGCGCCAACCGTGCCTCCTTTATTCTTATTGTGTAGGAATTATAGTTATTATTCCAAAAACTGTCAAATTGGAAGTCAAATCGCGTGAAAAGTCATCGAAATCTGTATTTTATTGAATGGTATTAAAGTTTGTTCTTCAATAAAGTTGATTCGTTGAGTCCCGCTGGGCATCGTATACTGACTTTTGGCCATGTCTGCAGCTGCCGCGCTCCCCGAATACCAATAGCTTACGGCTGCGCGCGCTGCTGGCCAGCTAGGCGCCGCGCGGCCGGGGGGCACAGCGCCCGGCCGGGGGGCGCAGCGCCCGGCCTGCTCCGGGCACACAGGTGGATCCTGGTAGGTACGGCGCGGCGTGGCCGGCGTGTCTTGGTGTGGTGTGTGGACAAGCAGCAAGTGCGGACCTTATCTAATAAACTTACATTTACTTAGTAGAATACAATCAGTTCATTAAATTTGAGTTGAAGACGGTTACAAAGAAAATTAAAACAACTATATCTGAGTAGCGTCGCGCGTCGTTACTTCATATGTCTTGTTGAGTGTAGGTACAGCTACACCTCTGCTTAGTCCTTTGGGGACTAAAGGTGTGATGTAGTAAGACTTATTAAAATAAATATTCAAACCAAGGAGAGGAATCGCCATTGAGTTCATGCATTGAAATAACCGAGGTTTTCACTGGTCCTTGAATAAGTTTCGATTTATTAGGACATTATTTATGTTGTACCTACACACTGAATACAGTAAATCTCTTCCAGCATACCTGCGAACAGATAGTAAATTAAAAGAGGTATAGACATAGTGTGTAAAAAAATATAAAACAGAATACAATAATGTCGGGCCTGTTGGTCTAGTGGTTAGTGGCCCTGACTGCTAAGCCGGAGGTCGTGGGTTCGATTCCCACCCAGGACAAACTTTGTGTGATGAGCATGATTGTTTGTTCTGTGTCTGGGTGTGATTTATCTATAATATGTATGTATTTATAAATTATATAAGTATGTATATCAGTTGTCTGGTTACCATAACACAAGCTCTGCTTAGCTTGGGATCAGATTACTGTGTGTGAGTTGTCCCAAGATATTTATTTATTATTATTTATTATTAATGTCTAAATACAATATAAAATAACAAGCTAATGTTATGATCGCATTCAGTACAATTGTTAGCCACCATGAGCCGAGACACGCCGCACCACTAGTGTATGTGTTGTGAACGTTTATATACTACAGTCGACACCAGTCACCACGCGACGCACCACGATACACAAACAGGAACAACAAATTGTGCAGTGATCAGCTATCACCGTCTGTGTGGAAGAACAATCGGTTAGCGCAGACCGACTGGAGGACCTGCTTTTAGAATAGACGACACGGTGTTGGCGCATTGGCTAAGCGGTTGACGCGGGTTCGATCCCCGCACGGCACACACATTTGTATTGCCTACACATAGTTGTTTTGGGTCTGGCTGTTTGTGTATGTAAGTTTAAATGTTTGTAAACGCATCCACGATACAGAAGAAATTCCTAGTGTGGGGTAACGTTCTTCAAGAAATAAATAGAATACAAGAAGAATTATTTTATTAGGAGTTCGTTTGACAAATGGGCTGTTTGTTTTGCTGATAGGAAATCATCAAATAACTTCCCCCGCTCTGGGCGGAGCGGGGGTAGTGTCAGACTTGTACTGACTAAAACCCACCCATGTTCCTTCTATTGCCCTTTATGTTCCGGGGCCGCGGTATCTCAGGGCGCTGGTGATAGTGGCTGAAACGTGTGGGAGGCAGTTGTGTTTGTATTTACAATATTGACATGTGATGCGGAGGACGATGTAGTGGGGAAAGTTTTGAGTAGGAATGTGGATGGCGCGAGTAGAGGAAGTTGGGCGACGCAGTTTGAGCGATCGATCCGCTTTGGAATGGCCAACTACAGTACTTTCACAAGTTGTTTTGTTATGTGACCGGGACTGTAGCTTCAACATTTTGTTTCTTGACATTCAAAATTGAAATAAATGCTTTTAGTTTGAGTTTGATTGCTGCGCTGCGTGTCGCGGGTTCGATCCCCGCACGGATAACATATTTGTATGGCCTACAGATTCTTGTTCTGGCTGTTTGTGTATGTGAGTTTAAATGTTCATAACGCACCCACGATACAGGAGATATTTAGAATTTATTTAGAAGACTAAAGAAACGATGGATGGACTGTGAGAAGGATGATGGCAAGCAAGGGAAGTTTGATGAGATGGCGAGTAATTGAGGAGTCTGGAAGAAGAAGACACGATGCGACGAACACAAATATATTGCGATAAGAGCAGGAGACACCTTTTATTTTGGTATATTGTTATTGAAGTGTGCTAGCGAACATGTGGCAATTCAATTTAATGTAGTATAGTAATCCTTACTAATATTTCACTAATATGAATTCGAAAGTGAGTTTGTTTGTTTGTTACTTCTTCACGCCTGAATGGTCAAACCGATTTTGATAAGTTGGGACCCTGGAGACGGACACAGGCCAATTAAAAAAAAAACCGAGAAAAGAGGGAAGAAAAGGGAAGAGAAAGATATTTTTTTTTCGAGCATCACGCGGATTAAAGTTAGCGTTAGCCCAAAGTAACTATGCCACGCGGATGAAATTGCGGGCAGAAGCTAGTCGTTCGTAATTATAATGTGTACCTTGGATATTACTGTAAAAGTGCTACAGTGCTGTAGTACTGCTAAAACACTAGGAAGTGGCGAAAGGCGTGCGTTTTGGGGGACTGTCTTGTGTAATGTTCCAAAAGTGCTGACCATCAGCCTAGTTTGAATAAATAACTTTTTTTTTTATATCTGTTAGTTATACATGTTTATATAGAAGACCTTCCTTATCCTTATTAAGACTAATATAAGTCAGTTTCCAAAATATGTCACAGTCGTACAGTGCACCCGGCGTTACTTTGTTAGTGGCCAAATTAGGAACTAAACCTATGTGAGTAATGCTGTGTTTATTATGTACTAGCTTATATCCATGGCTTCGTTTGCCTTACCCCCTTTGCAGTGCCGTATTATCCATAAGGCACTTTAGGCCAGTGCCTAGGGGCCCACTATGACCAGGGGCCCAGCACTCCCCATTAAAAAATAAAAAAGGGGATTGTGATAAACATACGCAAGATTTTCCTACTTTGTTTCATTTTTAAATGACTCCGATACTTCGTCCTGTAGATTGTGGCGAAAGTCTTTTCACTTGAAGGAAGGCAATACAATATACCTTTGCAATGTGATCACTGAAGTCTGTTGTTGATGACGATGGTACTTTCATTCTATTTCGTAATGTAAACAGTAAAAATTTCCAAATTGCGTTGTTGTGGTATGAAAAAGGGGGGGGGGGAACGACCTGTGCCTAGGGGCCCCGAGATGGTTGATCCGGCCCTGACCCCTTGGAATCTTTTTTTTTTTTAAAAAACCTTAATTTTTATTAAAGTTAATGTTAACATAGTATAATTAAATTTGACGACACGGTTGGCGCAGTAGCTGACCGATCGGCTGCTGCGCTGCATGTCGCGGGTTCGATCCCCGCACGGAACAAATATTTGTATGGCCTACATATAGTTGTTTCGGGTCTGGCTGTGTAATGTTTGTAAACACCCACGATACAGGAAAAATCCTAGTGTGGGGCAACGTTTTTTTTTTTAAAAAACTATGCCATGGGACTGTAATCGGATAGTATCAGAGAGAGATCACTCACCTAGATCACAGGACCACGGGGGGCTCCGGTTCAATCCGGGGTCAGAATGAGAGTTGGGAAGTTGGCTTCATGAAAGCCTCGTGCCTCGAGAAACACGTTAATCTATTTATTGGTTGTCATTTTTAGAAAATTGACAGTGGTTGCAAGTAGTCAGTGGGTCGATAGTCAACCCGTTATTAACTGGGTTGTGGACGCCGGGCAGGCAGCCGCTCCGTGTAACATAGGTACTGGTGTGCAGCCGCATCTGGTTAGACTGGAAGCCGACCCCGAGTGACCCCGACATAGTTAGAGAAGGCAGATAACGGTGCTATAGTTACTATCTTGTACTTCCAGCTCAAATCATCACAAAGTATAAGTTCAGTGAAGCGCTCGTCCTCCGGTGCCGCCGCGTGCCCTCCTCTCAAGCGGGAGGACACCGGGACGCGGCTGCACGTCCCGCTCGCGTTCGTCAAGGTCGAGGATGTGGACGACGGCAGCGAGGGGGGGGAGGACTTTGTGGATGATGGGGGCAGTCGGGATGGGGACGACGGGAAGGAATTTACGGTACGTATACTGCTCAACAAGGAAATATATGTGCTTCGGTTGATTGTTGGTTTTGGTGTGATCAGCTAGTCTGTGGAATTCATTACTGGCTTCTCTAAAAACTAATTAAGAATCGATCGTTATAAGTAACATTGACCGCGCCGTTGGATTTGTAGCGTTTGGCTTACTGCCAAGAGCTGAAAATCCATCAGCACACCAAGCCTTTGCATTATTTGAGTAGCCGCCGAAAATAGTGTATGTTTTCACATTACAGGCAGTATTAAACCCAGATCTCAATGCACCAAACACGTTTAGTATAAGCAGTAGTCATAACTATAAGTATAGTACATACCAAGACGAAGAGTTCGACGCCTCCGACGAGGAGCCGCTCAACAATAAGAAGAGGAAGAAGCACAGCGAGGGACGCGGCGGGGGCGGCGGGGGCAAGGGGAGGAAGAGGAAGAAGGGGGATGATGGTAAGTGTCACCACGTGCGCCTGCACACTCGAGATGTACTGATATTACCTTCATTTCTAACTAATAATGTAATTAAAAATCTTAGAAGTCAAATTCAACCTATCTCTAATTTATCATTCTTCTACCTTTATCCCGATTTATTAGAGGTCGTTGCGCATCCATACCTCTCTATATCATCTCATCAGACACTTCCTTGCTTCCCATATCATCCTCCACACAGTCGATCCATCGTTTCGTTCGTCTTCCACTAGTAGCTATCCACCTTCATACTTAAAATATTTCTTCTTTCCTGCGCTTCCCGATTACTGTTCTGCCATCCTTTCTACACCAGAAGATAATAAAGTACACTATTACTGCAGTAGCAGCGTCTCCGAAGATCGACCGTCGCAAGCACCCGCAGCCCAAGAAGGAGAAGCCGGCCGGGGTGGTCGACAACCAGCGGGTCAGGAACAAGCTGCACAAGCTCAACGTGCCCGACGGACAGCTTGAGATGCGCGTCTTGAGCTGGGACGAGGTAACCAGCGTACTACTTATATAGTAGTTGTTAGGGAATTCATGAGACAGGAATCACATGTGACTAAACGAGCGATGAATGTAAATGTTGATGGATGGAGAGGAAGACCATGTCATTGATGTATACAGATGTGACTATACATGTCATACAGACATAACTATCTTCTGTAATACAAAACTGCGCTTCAGAATGTAACAATACTATAGAACCAAAATATTTTAATTAATAAAACATTGAGATAATGTGCACGGTTCGGGATGGTCGTTTCCTATGGAGAAGAACCGGCAAGAAACTCCATGGTTACTCTTTTAAAATCATTTGGTTTTACAATATTGTTGTTACAGCGTTAGAACTTAAGTATTTTTTATTATTATTACTTTACAAAACGTAAAATAACCGAAGAAGTTACCCTAACCATTGCTGTGATGCCCCCCCCCCCCCCTCGTCAGGTGGAAGCCGAGCGTGAGTCGGCGCGCTGCAGCGTCACGTTCACGCGTCACGCGTACCGCTGTCAGTACTGCGTGCTCGGGTTCAACCACAACTTCAAGCTCACCAACCACATGAAGAAGCACGACGCGGTGAGTACACCTTATTGTGTAGAGAACAGAGTCGATAGTCGCACATACATAGTAACAGGTGTGTCCCGGCGTGTTGCAGAGCGCGGGCGCGTGCGTGTGCAGCGTGTGCGCGGTGCGCTGTAAGGACAAGCACTCGCACCTTATTGTGTAGAGAACAGAGTCGATAGTCGCACATACATAGTAACAGGTGTGTCCCGGCGTGTTGCAGAGCGCGGGCGCGTGCGTGTGCAGCGTGTGCGCGGTGCGCTGTAAGGACAAGCACTCGCACCTTATTGTGTAGAGAACAGAGTCGATAGTCGCACATACATAGTAACAGGTGTGTCCCGGCGTGTTGCAGAGCGCGGGCGCGTGCGTGTGCAGCGTGTGCGCGGTGCGCTGTAAGGACAAGCACTCGCACCTTATTGTGTAGAGAACAGAGTCGATAGTCGCACATACATAGTAACAGGTGTGTCCCGGCGTGTTGCAGAGCGCGGGCGCGTGCGTGTGCAGCGTGTGCGCGGTGCGCTGTAAGGACAAGCACTCGCACCTTATTGTGTAGAGAACAGAGTCGATAGTCGCACATACATAGTAACAGGTGTGTCCCGGCGTGTTGCAGAGCGCGGGCGCGTGCGTGTGCAGCGTGTGCGCGGTGCGCTGTAAGGACAAGCACTCGCACCTTATTGTGTAGAGAACAGAGTCGATAGTCGCACATACATAGTAACAGGTGTGTCCCGGCGTGTTGCAGAGCGCGGGCGCGTGCGTGTGCAGCGTGTGCGCGGTGCGCTGTAAGGACAAGCACTCGCACCTTATTGTGTAGAGAACAGAGTCGATAGTCGCACATACATAGTAACAGGTGTGTCCCGGCGTGTTGCAGAGCGCGGGCGCGTGCGTGTGCAGCGTGTGCGCGGTGCGCTGTAAGGACAAGCACTCGCTGGCCGCACATCGCCGCAGACATCGCGTCAGGTACTGTGCTGCTACTGCTACCTTTATTGGATCACTTTGTTCTCTGTCTGTCTGTCTGTCAAAACTATTTATCTCGGGAACGCGTGGAGGTATCGAGTTGAAATTAAAACTATATACTCAAGTCTGTGGTCCCTTTGTGCTGTGAAAAAAATCAACCCTTGGAGTCTAAGCAGTCTAAAGACATAGCCGTTTATGTCGCAAGTTTGTACGGAACCCCTGGTTCGCGAGTCTGACTCGCTCTTCTTTTAGTTCACATACAAATTGTGAACAACTAAATACACATTAGTAGAAGTACATGCGACGACACATTAACTCAAATCGTCCGGTAACTCTACGGCACGATTCGTTGTTGAGAGATCAGCAGATACTGGTTCTGTATAGATGGATATGTCCTTGTTTGTATCTAGTCTAAAAATATACTCATACGTGACTGCATACTGTGCCCTCCACTATACCACCCACTGTCATTTTATGTGTCGCGACCTCTTTGTTAGTTTAGGTCAAATCTTGCAACTAAATTAAAAAAAATATAGTCAGCGCCAATCGATTGGGTTGACATTTTTCATAAATGTGGCTTCGGCGATTGTCTGTGAGAAGAAAAATGTCATCCGCAAACCTTAAGTAATCAAAAGACATCCTCCAGAACAAGAGTGAATAACTACGGGGAAAGTATATCTCCTTGCCTGACACGTCTTTTTTATAGCTATTTGTTCTATGGTTTCTGTCAGGACTACTTTCATCGTCGCATTATCGTATATGTTTTTAATTAATGTTGTATATCTGTGGTTTATTCGAGCAATATTTATAGACTGAATAATTGCCCACAATTCCACACTGTCAAATGCCTTCTTGTTATCAATAAATGCCAGAGAGGCATCCGGTATTCTGTTGCTTCTTCGATTACAGTTCTCATTGTGAGAATCTGGTCCATAGTGTAGAATCCGCTTCTGAAACCAGCTGAAAAAGTCGTGAAGTCGTCTGAAGTTCGTGAGGCGAATGGTAATAATCTTATTTGGAAGTTTGTTTAGTTGTGGTAGCAAAATTATAGGACGGGAGTTGTTCAAATCCGCTTTGTTTCCTTTTTTGGATAACAAGACAACGCTACAACATATCCACTCTTTGGAGACATTTCCCTCTTCAAAGCATTTGTTCAGAATCTTGTTGAGAACTTAGATCACTGTATCGCCTCCATCTTTGACCAATTCGATGATTACACCATCTTTACCTGCTGCATTATTATTCTTCATTTTCCTGAGTTTTATACTCGATCTCCGTTTTTGTTATATCTGGCACTTCTGAGCCTTTCTGAGGGTTTTAAGGTGTGTGTAACTGGCTGTAGTATTCTTCCACGATTTTTAGTAAATTATGTTTCCATGTTGCTATGTTTACGTACTTGTCCAATACCGTATATCCGTACCACATTCCATACTAGTACAAACTTGATCTGTTGGCCAACAATGGAGAGTGCTTTATTAAACACCGTGGGACGTTTATGCTTTTCAATGAGACGATATTCACTGCCAGTGTTAAGATTCGTATGTTTTGTGATATCTTCGTCATTCTAAATCTGGAATAAAGCGAAATCCGAAAGATGGCGGACTATTTTTATGTACTTCTACAATAAAAAGAGTCTGCTGAGAAGAAAGTGATCTGGTTGCCAGGGATGACCCGCGGGCTCATGTACGGTTGTAACGTGTGTGTCGTCCCGTAGGTGGCGCTGTGTAACGTGCGGCGCCACTAGTTCCCGCGCAGACGTGGCGGCCGACCACGTGGCCAGAGAACATGGCGCCGCCTCGCCCACGCACACGTGCCGCGTGTGTGGACATACTGCGCCGTGAGTATACTAGCACACCCGCCTACAGTACTTACTGCGCCGTGAGTATACTAGCACACCCGCCTACAGTACATACTGCGCCGTGAGTATACTAGCACACCCGCCTACAGTACATACTGCGCCGTGAGTATACTAGCACAGCCGCCTACAGTACATACTGCGCCGTGAGTATACTAGCACACCCGCCTACAGTACATACTGCGCCGTGAGTATACTAGCACACCCGCCTACAGTACATACTGCGCCGTGAGTATACTAGCACAGCCGCCTACAGTACATACTGCGCCGTGAGTATACTAGCACACCCGCCTACAGTACATACTGCGCCGTGAGTATACTAGCACAGCCGCCTACAGTACATACTGCGCCGTGAGTATACTAGCACAGCCGCCTACAGTACATACTGCGCCGTGAGTATACTAGCACACCCGCCTACAGTACATACTGCGCCGTGAGTATACTAGCACACCCGCCTACAGTACATACTGCGCCGTGAGTATACTAGCACAGCCGCCTACAGTACATACTGCGCCGTGAGTATACTAGCACACCCGCCTACAGTACATACTGCGCCGTGAGTATACTAGCACACCCGCCTACAGTACATACTGCGCCGTGAGTATACTAGCACAGCCGCCTACAGTACATACTGCGCCGTGAGTATACTAGCACACCCGCCTACATTACATACTGCGCCGTGAGTATACTAGCACACCCGCATACAGTACATGTGTGTGTATTATAGGTCGTCGGTGAAGTCGGCTTCCAGTCTAACCAGAGACAAGAGAACCGAGACTAAATAATACAAAAACAACATCGTTTAATTATTACCTCTTCAAAGAATACAGGCGTATATTTTTTTATGTAGATCTCTGGCGAAACTTCGTAACCACATGAAGAACCATCGCGAGCGACAGAAGTGTGAACTGTGCGGGAAGAGCTTCCGGGACAGATCATCTCTCCGCACGCATCTCTTGTGAGTACCAGTTATGTTGCATCCGTCAGCAGCCTATGATACGGTCAATATAAAGCCACTCCTATTTAAAGTTGTTAGCTCACTAAAGATCCAGGCTTCGTACGTATTTTAAGCCCTATCCAGCGTAAACGACGCTTTCAAGCCCATCTCTAAAGCAGCAAGAGCGGGCGACAGTGTCAGAGAAATGGGCTTCCCCAAGGTAGCATGTTAGCACCAGTCCTATTAAACACAAACGACCGAGCGTGCCCTCCACAAACAGAATGCTTTTAAAATGCAAACAATCTTGCTAGAGTACTTCTTTCGTAGAGACTTAAAAAAAAAGTGACAGTAGTTCTAGAAGCACTGTAACTGTCAAATTGCATGTCTTCAATCCAATCCTTCAGCATCTCGTGTCGAAGCGTTGAAATAGAACATTGCAGTCAACCTCGTTACATGGTTATGTCCCGAGACCGATCCCTGGCATACAAGTTCCACTGCCAAAAAGTAAAACAGAAGGTCGGGATCAGGAATAACATTCTTCGCTGCGTTACATCCACCAGCTGCGGAGCACAGCCAGAGTTTCTCTGTACAACCAGTCAGATCAGCCATTGAACCTCCGCCTTCCCGCCATATCTTAGGGAAGATAGCAACCAGTCCCCTGATGATGCCGCAAGCAATGACATGACTGCGGCACAATCACTTGCACCTCTCAGGATTAAAACGAAGCAAATGTTAGAGGTGTGCAGGTGGCTACATACTGGTCTAACACGATATGAGTGTCATTGACATGAAAAGAAGGAGAAGTTATTACTAGCATCGTTATTAAATGGTGGACACCAGACGTGTGTAGCTGCAGCACTTGTATAGGTCGGATAATTTTTGAGTTGATTCGTCTTCGATAAGTTTGTTCTCTTACTCTCGTCACTAACATGACGAATAAACACTGACGTTTCTGAAGGCATTTCGTGGCACAAGCCTCCCTCCCGCAGTGTGGAGGCTTGTGTCCAGCTGTGGGTAGTTGAAACGTCACAGAGTGTGTGCTGTTCCGCAGCATCCACGCGGGCTGCAAGGAGTACGGGTGCCCGCGCTGCGAGAAGCGCTTCCTGTTCAAGAAGGCCATGGAGGTGCATCTGGTGACGCACGATGCGCACGCGCACCTCTACTGCTACGAGGTATGTATCACTTGTGTTTGTGCACTATGAGTTATCCTTAGGAACGGCCGGCAGATCTTCTCCTTCCACTCATCTCTTTCTATTCTCGATACATTCAGCCCTTCTTTGCAAAGCAAGATATTCCGCATCTGCTGTCGTGCCCATTCTGTACAGCCTAATTTTTTTCAAATTTAAAGCTATGTTAGAGTAAGGGTGTCGGGTGCCGCGAGACGACTCGCAGCCACTAGACGGTCAGCAATGGGTAGCGAGCCGGCCCACGACGTGACGACAGGCCGGGGAGGCTGCCAGGGTCACTGCCTGCCGGGGTAAAGGGTTGTTTGAAAGGGATACCACGGCCCCGGAACACACAGGGCCAAAGAAGGAGTATAAATGGGTTTTAGTCAATGAAAGTCTGACACTTCTTTGATAATTTCCCATTTGAAAAAAAAGCTCTACAGAAGAAAAGAGCTTTACAGGTGTATGCACTCGGGTCAGACCAGATTAGTTCAATCGTCTTCACACAATTGTTTGTTTGGTCTTCCCCTACTCTATAGCGTCGTGGTCATCATTCAGGGTGTGATTCAAATCATCAAACTGAACACCGACCATGGGACCATCATCATAAAAATTCCACCCAAGTAAAGACAACCCGATTATATTACGTGTAGCACCTTCAGGAGTAGTTCTGTTGCAGTGCGACCTGAACTTCAAGAACGTGATGTCGTTCAAGCAGCACATGAAGTACAGCCTCAAGCACATCGACCCCGCCAAGCTCAAGTGAGTGCACACACACATACGTACACTAGTGCTGACACATAGCGACACACTCACACATACGTACGTACACTAGTGCTGACACATAGCGACACACACAAACATACGTACGTACACTAGTGCTGACACATAGCAACACACACAAACATACGTACGTACACTAGTGCTGACACATAGCAACACACACAAACATACGTACGTACACTAGTGCTGACACATAGCAACACACACAAACATACGTACGTACACTAGTGCTGACACATGGCGACACACACAAACATACGTACGTACACTAGTGCTGACACATGGCGACACACACAAACATACGTACGTACACTAGTGCTGACACATGGCGACACACACAAACATACGTACGTACACTAGTGCTGACACATGGCGACACACACAAACATACGTACGTACACTAGTGCTGACACATGGCGACACACACAAACATACGTACGTACACTAGTGCTGACACATGGCGACACACACAAACATACGTACGTACACTAGTGCTGACACATGGCGACACACACACACATACTACGTACGTACACTAGTGCTGCCATACGGCGACACACACACACACACACACACATACACTGCTACAGCTTAAAAGGGCATCAAAAACTCCTATTCCATGCATGCTAGTGATGTGTTCAAGAGACCTGCGGCGTTGCCACGTTATATGGCAACAGTAAGCCTCTCACCAGCACTTGGGTCACGGGAAGCGTCAACTAAGCGCTTAGAAATTTCCTTTAAAAGGCTGCGAGCATTTGGACCTCACGTTACCAAAGTTTCAAACCCAAAACAGCTCGGCAATATATTTTTGAAAAAAGTGTTTACGCCGTTTGAGGTGCAGCCTCAGCACAGCTTGATGAGCTTGGAAGATATGACGGGGCAAAAGTAGCCACAAGCTAGCATCGCATTACCAGCTGACAGTGTTGATAAGGAGTTTTTTCTGTTAGTTTAGTTATTCAACCTCTACATTGGTACTTATGTACGTGAATAATGATAAGCTTTTACCAAGTCTGTGATGGTAAAACAGGTATTCCTTACTCTAAACTGTCGGCCTGACTGTAAGCGACAGAGCTGCAACTAATTAGCGGTAATTTGTACTCAGATAGAAATATTACTAGGGAATCCAGCGGCGGTATAGTACAGTTATGAGTGCTTGTGTCGTGTCCAGGTTCGCGTGTCCGCTGTGCGACAAGAAGTTTGTGAAGGCGTCGCGCCTGCAGGAGCACCACCTCGCCGTGCACCTCAAGGTCACGCCCATCTCCTGCGCCGAAACACACTGTGACTTTGTGAGTAGTACCGTCCAGTCGCGCCCAGTGGGGGCCTCTGGTGGGTGAGTGCGCGCTAACAGCTGGGTGTTGTTGCAGGCGTGCGCGTCCCGCGCGGCGCTGCGCACGCACACGCGCATGACGCACCGCGGCGGCCGCGCCGTCAGGAACCACGTGTGCGACGCGTGCGGGAAGGCCTACATGGTGAGTAGCGTGGCGCTGCGCACGCACACGCGCATGGCGCCGTCAGGAACCACGTGTGCGACGCGTGCGGGAAGGCCTACATGGTGAGTAGCGTGGCGCTGCGCACGCACACGCGCATGGCGCCGTCAGGAACCACGTGTGCGACGCGTGCGGGAAGGCCTACATGGTGAGTAGCGTGGCGCTGCGCACGCACACGCGCATGGCGCCGTCAGGAACCACGTGTGCGACGCGTGCGGGAAGGCCTACATGGTGAGTAGCGTGGCGCTGCGCACGCACACGCGCATGGCGCCGTCAGGAACCACGTGTGCGACGCGTGCGGGAAGGCCTACATGGTGAGTAGCGTGGCGCTGCGCACGCACACGCGCATGGCGCCGTCAGGAACCACGTGTGCGACGCGTGCGGGAAGGCCTACATGGTGAGTAGCGTGGCGCTGCGCACGCACACGCGCATGGCGCCGTCAGGAACCACGTGTGCGACGCGTGCGGGAAGGCCTACATGGTGAGTAGCGTGGCGCTGCGCACGCACACGCGCATGGCGCCGTCAGGAACCACGTGTGCGACGCGTGCGGGAAGGCCTACATGGTGAGTAGCGTGGCGCTGCGCACGCACACGCGCATGGCGCCGTCAGGAACCACGTGTGCGACGCGTGCGGGAAGGCCTACATGGTGAGTAGCGTGGCGCTGCGCACGCACACGCGCATGGCGCCGTCAGGAACCACGTGTGCGACGCGTGCGGGAAGGCCTACATGGTGAGTAGCGTGGCGCTGCGCACGCACACGCGCATGGCGCCGTCAGGAACCACGTGTGCGACGCGTGCGGGAAGGCCTACATGGTGAGTAGCGTGGCGCTGCGCACGCACACGCGCATGGCGCCGTCAGGAACCACGTGTGCGACGCGTGCGGGAAGGCCTACATGGTGAGTAGCGTGGCGCTGCGCACGCACACGCGCATGGCGCCGTCAGGAACCACGTGTGCGACGCGTGCGGGAAGGCCTACATGGTGAGTAGCGTGGCGCTGCGCACGCACACGCGCATGGCGCCGTCAGGAACCACGTGTGCGACGCGTGCGGGAAGGCCTACATGGTGAGTAGCGTGGCGCTGCGCACGCACACGCGCATGGCGCCGTCAGGAACCACGTGTGCGACGCGTGCGGGAAGGCCTACATGGTGAGTAGCGTGGCGCTGCGCACGCACACGCGCATGGCGCCGTCAGGAACCACGTGTGCGACGCGTGCGGGAAGGCCTACATGGTGAGTAGCGTGGCGCTGCGCACGCACACGCGCATGGCGCCGTCAGGAACCACGTGTGCGACGCGTGCGGGAAGGCCTACATGGTGAGTAGCGTGGCGCTGCGCACGCACACGCGCATGGCGCCGTCAGGAACCACGTGTGCGACGCGTGCGGGAAGGCCTACATGGTGAGTAGCGTGGCGCTGCGCACGCACACGCGCATGGCGCCGTCAGGAACCACGTGTGCGACGCGTGCGGGAAGGCCTACATGGTGAGTAGCGTGGCGCTGCGCACGCACACGCGCATGGCGCCGTCAGGAACCACGTGTGCGACGCGTGCGGGAAGGCCTACATGGTGAGTAGCGTGGCGCTGCGCACGCACACGCGCATGGCGCCGTCAGGAACCACGTGTGCGACGCGTGCGGGAAGGCCTACATGGTGAGTAGCGTGGCGCTGCGCACGCACACGCGCATGGCGCCGTCAGGAACCACGTGTGCGACGCGTGCGGGAAGGCCTACATGGTGAGTAGCGTGGCGCTGCGCACGCACACGCGCATGGCGCCGTCAGGAACCACGTGTGCGACGCGTGCGGGAAGGCCTACATGGTGAGTAGCGTGGCGCTGCGCACGCACACGCGCATGGCGCCGTCAGGAACCACGTGTGCGACGCGTGCGGGAAGGCCTACATGGTGAGTAGCGTGGCGCTGCGCACGCACACGCGCATGGCGCCGTCAGGAACCACGTGTGCGACGCGTGCGGGAAGGCCTACATGGTGAGTAGCGTGGCGCTGCGCACGCACACGCGCATGGCGCCGTCAGGAACCACGTGTGCGACGCGTGCGGGAAGGCCTACATGGTGAGTAGCGTGGCGCTGCGCACGCACACGCGCATGGCGCCGTCAGGAACCACGTGTGCGACGCGTGCGGGAAGGCCTACATGGTGAGTAGCGTGGCGCTGCGCACGCACACGCGCATGGCGCCGTCAGGAACCACGTGTGCGACGCGTGCGGGAAGGCCTACATGGTGAGTAGCGTGGCGCTGCGCACGCACACGCGCATGGCGCCGTCAGGAACCACGTGTGCGACGCGTGCGGGAAGGCCTACATGGTGAGTAGCGTGGCGCTGCGCACGCACACGCGCATGGCGCCGTCAGGAACCACGTGTGCGACGCGTGCGGGAAGGCCTACATGGTGAGTAGCGTGGCGCTGCGCACGCACACGCGCATGGCGCCGTCAGGAACCACGTGTGCGACGCGTGCGGGAAGGCCTACATGGTGAGTAGCGTGGCGCTGCGCACGCACACGCGCATGGCGCCGTCAGGAACCACGTGTGCGACGCGTGCGGGAAGGCCTACATGGTGAGTAGCGTGGCGCTGCGCACGCACACGCGCATGGCGCCGTCAGGAACCACGTGTGCGACGCGTGCGGGAAGGCCTACATGGTGAGTAGCGTGGCGCTGCGCACGCACACGCGCATGGCGCCGTCAGGAACCACGTGTGCGACGCGTGCGGGAAGGCCTACATGGTGAGTAGCGTGGCGCTGCGCACGCACACGCGCATGGCGCCGTCAGGAACCACGTGTGCGACGCGTGCGGGAAGGCCTACATGGTGAGTAGCGTGGCGCTGCGCACGCACACGCGCATGGCGCCGTCAGGAACCACGTGTGCGACGCGTGCGGGAAGGCCTACATGGTGAGTAGCGTGGCGCTGCGCACGCACACGCGCATGGCGCCGTCAGGAACCACGTGTGCGACGCGTGCGGGAAGGCCTACATGGTGAGTAGCGTGGCGCTGCGCACGCACACGCGCATGGCGCCGTCAGGAACCACGTGTGCGACGCGTGCGGGAAGGCCTACATGGTGAGTAGCGTGGCGCTGCGCACGCACACGCGCATGGCGCCGTCAGGAACCACGTGTGCGACGCGTGCGGGAAGGCCTACATGGTGAGTAGCGTGGCGCTGCGCACGCACACGCGCATGGCGCCGTCAGGAACCACGTGTGCGACGCGTGCGGGAAGGCCTACATGGTGAGTAGCGTGGCGCTGCGCACGCACACGCGCATGGCGCCGTCAGGAACCACGTGTGCGACGCGTGCGGGAAGGCCTACATGGTGAGTAGCGTGGCGCTGCGCACGCACACGCGCATGGCGCCGTCAGGAACCACGTGTGCGACGCGTGCGGGAAGGCCTACATGGTGAGTAGCGTGGCGCTGCGCACGCACACGCGCATGGCGCCGTCAGGAACCACGTGTGCGACGCGTGCGGGAAGGCCTACATGGTGAGTAGCGTGGCGCTGCGCACGCACACGCGCATGGCGCCGTCAGGAACCACGTGTGCGACGCGTGCGGGAAGGCCTACATGGTGAGTAGCGTGGCGCTGCGCACGCACACGCGCATGGCGCCGTCAGGAACCACGTGTGCGACGCGTGCGGGAAGGCCTACATTCTGAGTAGCGACTGTTTATACTTATACAAATTACACGAACATGGAATGATCTACAACGTCCGTTTGTTAACGTGGATCCGGGGTAGTCCACGAACTTCTAATGTTCCCTGAAGGGTGAGTCCTCGTTACAATCGCGACTGCTGGAGGTCAACGGTTCGAATACCGGATCGAACTAATTCTTATTTGGTTTTCCCATTAGGAATTTCTCATCGGTTGATGGGATTCGCCCTATATATTTTTTTTCCAATAAAGCAATCCATTTTATTTGATTAAAATAACTTCTCTAAAAAGCAGTAGTGATCCATCTGCCGGTACCTGTACCTCCCGCAGAGCAAGAAGACGCTGGAGGGTCACCTGCGGTCGCACACGGGCGAGCGTCCGTTCCGCTGCCCGCACTGCTCCGCCACGTTCGGCTACTCCGCCGCGCTCTACAACCACAACAAGCTGGTGCACGCCAAGGTACGGACAGCTCCCCCCCCATCCGCGTGGGACCCCCATGTGAACTCCTCGTGTGCTCGGTCGGACACGCAATTGTATAGCTTTCGTTCAACGCGTTCTGGATATTGGCAACAAAAACAAAAACAAACTTGAGTAGGTATATGGTTTTAATTTCAACTCGATACCTCCACGCGTTCCCGAGATAAACGATCTTGACAGACAGACGGACAACACAGTGATCCAATCAGGATTCCGGTTTTTCCTGTTAAGTGACGGAACTTTAAAAAATTATTTCCAAAAGTCAAAATTAAAAAAAGTTGCAAATTTTTATGATGTGATGCACCCCACTACACACATCCGACCCTACCACAGAAGCTGCGATTATATGTTCTTATCTAGCGGAGAACTCTAATAGCGTACACATATACATATATAACTAATATTGTAACGTTTTGTATGAACTAACCGCATTTGTTTGTCCCCAGTCCGGCCGGCCCCGCCCCGCGCCCCCCGCGCCCACACTACCGCTCCCCCCCTCGGCCGCAGACGTACCACAGACTACATAGACGATGTATGTTCACCATTATAGTAGTCCCAATACATACGTACAGCGTTACATAGATCATTTGGCGTGCCAGTGACGTAGACAGCGCCCTCTGTTGGTAGACATTTAGTCAAAGTATTTAGTTGAAAGCGTCAGGTGTTATTGCAACAAAACATTTGCGGTGTGCCCTGGCGCTTACACTTTGGAAAAACAAGATTATGTTTAGTATTAAAACAATATCGGTATTTTATTTAAGTGTTTATTTAAACAGATCTGAGTCGAACAGAGCCGTATTTGGAATGGTAAACTAGCCGGACTAAATGTGCTGTCAAACTGGTGAGGACCTTTGTCGAGATCGAAAGACGCTGTCTTATCGTCGGGGTCACTGCGAGCCTTTGGTTCTTCTGTTCTGGACGACGCCTAGTTGAGATGTTGGGGCTCAAAGTTCTGACTTTTTCACAAGTTTTTGATGACAAAACTTTACTTTCATAGCCCCTCTATTTTTGGCAGCAATCATTGTTGCGTAGAGTTATTCAGTGTGATGTACAGAGTGCATGGTTGACGGTTTCATGAGAGGTTCGTTAACACGTAGTATTGTACCAGCAACCTGCCTCGGGCTCGCACACGTGCAACTTACACAAGTTGCTCCATGTCCTCGCCGGTCTCACAGCAACTTATCTCGACACTCTCCGGTAGATCTCAAACGATAGCATACTATGCATGCTGGTATTACGTCTCAGTACCAACATGTTTCAACTCACAAACGCTATTTTAGTACAATAAGTAGAATTCTCAATGTTTTGTTAGTTTGTATCAATAATGTTCGGGCAAACACTTGTTGCAAACATGGCAGTTTGTTTCTAATACTTGAATCTCGAAATAATCTCACAAAACTTTGTAAATTATAATGTTCGCTTTCTAACTCACAATAATTCTCGCAAAGGAGAAAAGAGATGTGCTTCAAAGTTAAGAAACTCTTGCCTAGGTTAGACCGTGGATGGGTAACCACCCGTTACATACCGAGTTTCCTCCGCGCCTCGGACAGCACGTTAAGCCGCTGGTCCCGGCTGTCATTTGTAGATCTTTGACAGTCGTTACAGGTAGTCAGTGTCCCGAAAGTCTGACAACCAGTCTAATATCCAGGGCTTTAGGTCGCTCTCTGTAAAATACTGGTGTGCAGCTGCATCCGGTTAGACTGGACCATGTTGGATGACGATACATTTCTATGTTGGGTTTTATCTTAAAACAAGTTCATGAGTGTGAGGGAGAACAGAACATACTCCATCCCTTTCTTACGGTATGTTTCGTTCGCAACGAGTGTTTGCTCCGAATATTGTAGCTGTCACAACAATTACAGCAGTATATTGGGACTTAGTAGGTTTAAGTAGGTACCAATATACTGGTAGTATATAAGTGTAAGAACTAGACGTAACGAAGTATATGTTGTATGGGTTGTATGTATGAGAGCAGTGGTGGTAGGGTTCGGACTCTAGCTACTTTGTAGCGCCAATACAAAATGTACAACACAGCGCCATCTATGATGCGAAGAAAGAACTAACAACAAAATTACCAAGCGCGCTATTAAAGATATCCGCGTATTTAAGACTAAAAGCTGACAATAACTGTGGAGCAGTAGACCACCACACACTACACCCGCCTGGTCGGACGGTGCTCCCAATTCTTTTAAGGATGAAAAACAATATTTTTATATACATATATCACTTTATCACCACTACTCTCAAAATGAGAAGAGACACCATCTCGAAGGAACCAGCGCGCGGCGTGTCCTGGCAGCAGACAGTCAGGGTTGGGACTTGTACCGCCCGCCCCCGCCCCCGCACCCCCGCCCCGCGCCCACTCCCCACGGAGACTGGGCTAAAACTATGTAAAGTATTAAACTTGTAGGAATTCAGAATGGAATTAAGTGTAAATATTAAAGATCTGTTTGGATTCACTGAGATACAGACGTACTGTGTATTTTTGTAATGTATAGCCGACCTCGTAAACGCTTTACTACACGAACATTTAATGTATTTTGTGCGTCAACATCAAAACTAGTGAGATATATTGGTCTATGTGACAATTAGACAAGTTCTGCCACACGTAAACTAACGCGTTTCTCCAATTGTGTGTAGGCAGAGATAACAAAACATCATCTGATTCAAAATCTACACATTCCCAGACAACTGTTGAGAGGATGAGTCAAGGGGACTAACAAAAAGTATTGACAGCAGATGTGAGTGGCAGCGCTGGGAGGGGACGCCCTAGAACGATATATAAATAGTCATGTTATTGGTGAAGTTCTTCAGAAAGGGTGGATGTGTAGTACTTCACAAAGGGTGACGTGTGGACATGAACGAGGCAAAAGGAGTATTGAGAATCGTAGCAGGAGGCGCTTTGTGTTTTCCGCCTCACCTTAATGGGAGAAAAGCGTGGGGTTTATGAATGTATTGTTGTCAAAAGTGGTAATCCAGTCACGTGGTCGACTATACCTATACTATGTTAAGAGGATAAGCAGTAGATATAGTTGTTAGTGTATATTTGTAGCAGCTGATTACTGGTAGCTGCGGCGACACGAACTGACGATGTCGTCAGCGACATTGAGCCGTCGGGTGCATATCTGTCAGCGGGGACGTTGTCGCACGGCGCGTATTGTTAGGGTGGTCTCCTTGCTGTAGTGTGTTTAGTTTACTTGATATATTATCAACTAATATGGCGTTGATTTATATTATAAATAGGAAAGTAACTCTGTGCTTCTAACGACTATTTTAAGAAACTTATTGAGTGGGATTAAATTGATGATTTCAATTATTATAATACTGTATAGCCATATTTGTTATAGCCGTGAATAATATTGTAATCTGCATACAACCCACCTACCCTAGCGCTCCTACCCTAATAGATTTAGCCAGCATTGTCAGGTTACTACTGTACAAGTAAATATAAACACATTACACTTAGTTGAGAACAGAGAACTGATGGATTTTAGCATTTTAAATGTATTTTTTCATTGGTGTAGTATTGTATAACTTTAAGATGTATCAGTAAGTGTATTTACCGCGAACGTCTGATGGCCCACAATAACATTATAAATGTTAAATGTATTTTCGGAAATAAATGTCTAAATTTTTCGAAAAGTACCCTCACTGTTTTATTTGTTTAGTTATGTGTTCCTTATGGCTCCTGAATTAACACCTGTACCCCCAAAAGGGTATGCAGGCAAGTACCTAATAGTAGATAATATACTCGCAATAAGGAGCCACCCTAATGCCATCTAAAAATCTGGATTGCGAGTTGCCTAAACCCAATAAGTAGGTGTTAGTGTTTTGTAGTGTTTGGCAATCGGAGAGGTAGACGCTCTATGTGACATCCTGATATTCATCCAGGTTAGACTCCAAGGCACCGAGGGGGCGAGGCACGGGGGTATCATACCACCAACTTCCAAAGTCCAAGCTGTCACTAAGAAATTTGTTTGATGGAGACTCCCAATAATTAATATTCGCCGCACATTTTCTCAACATTCGTGTGTCACTACAAGAATTCAGCGGAATACAAGCGTCAGGTAGTCTACCTGGCATTATGCTGAGCTCGACTCCTATTTGGTGCAATCTTGAGACACACTCCGCCCAGTAGTCGGCAACCTTAATAAATATATGTGATATGTCTAAATGCCTATGGGTCGATCTAACTTAGTCCCTTACTTTTTTTTTAATGTGTTCCTTTTTTTTTCTGTGATGTTTTTTTTTGTATTAATTCTTGTATTGTGTCTTTTATTGCGTCAAATAAATTATTTATCTATCTATCAATAACACTAAACGTCCCGTGCTGCCGAGCACGTGTGTGTGACCGCGACGCCGACGCGACGGTGCACGGTGCAGCTTGAACAGGACAATAATGAAACTCCACGTAAATTATGTACATTTTTATTAACTTGCACAACATACACATGTCACCCCGACATTATATAAATAACGTTTGATTAACTGACACGAACACGTGACGTCACTACGTCCACATCACGGTTCCTACCATCCTCTCAACATCACAATCATCTTATTTTTCATAAAACTGAATTAATTTTTGGGTTGCCGCTAACGAGTTTGTCAAAATTGAACTTTATCCTCGTTAAGGTTACTGTTAATTTGCAGCGACGATGATCGGAACTAGCTACAGTGGCGCCATCTACATTGTACTTGTTGTGTCGATACAATTGATTAATGAATAAATTAAAGCCTCAGTACTCCAAGTAGTTACTTAAAGTTAATGATTGAATACTTTAAGTGACATCTCTGAGTGCGGCAGTTATTGTCTTGATAGCACAAATACAACATTTATTTATGTTTATAAATGTACCTATTTGTGCTCAAGGCGATTGATTCTGACTCAAACGCTATTTTGTATCAATCAAGTTAAGTTGCATCCATCTTTGAATTCTGTATTGATACAAAATGCGATATAAATAGCCTCTCTCTTAAATAAACCATTTATACAAAAATCCCAAAATACTGTAATATCTTAAAGTAAAGTTAAATATAAATTAACATAAATAATGATTGTAAACGCATGCAACACTGACTCGGTGTTGCCATGCTTTCTAACTTCTCATCTTTCCAAGATGGCGGATGGATTGATGACGTATCTCTAAAATAAATGTAATCGAACACCGACTAGTGGACTAGGGATACATGACATACATTATATTATTTGGATTGTTCTAATGTTCTTGGATATAAGACAGACCTTTCGTTCTATAATACTGGCCCAATGTGCAATGTTTTGTATTCGAATTAGTTTATGGATAACCTTAATGTGTTTGTTGTTTTCAATATGTAGTTCAGTTGAGCTTGCCTCCTTCTTCCGGGAGACTGCAGTGAGCTCTCAATATAGAAGTGTATCGAGCTCCAGGTTAAAATCGTTCTACCCCGTTTTTATTTTAAAACTTATAAACAATCTTTATGAAATCTACCGTTAAACTTAAATGTCATAAAATTTTTGATAGTGGCAATAATTTACAATTCGGATAAATCAATCGAATTGAATCATTTTACAACGAAAGTAATTTTTGTTAATTTGAGGAGTTACCTAGATGAATAGTTTAATTACAAAAGCGGGTAGAAGACTCCACAGCCGTGCAGTATGTATGGGTATGTCCCTACGCGTCGGCCTCGCTGATGCTGGTGGCGACGGAGATCTCCGTGACGGGCTCGCTGTCCCCGAAGTACACGGCGACGTCGGAGTCGTCCTTGTCGATGGTCTGCAGGCCTCCCGGCGGTGCCAGCAGCGCGGAGGACTGGGCCGAGCCCTCCGCCTGCAGGCCTCCGGGCGGCGCCAGCAGCACGGAGGACTCGGCCGAGCCCTCCGCCTGCAGGTCGCACGCGCGCGTGTGTGTGTGCGTGTGTGTGTGCGTGTGTGCGTGCAGCTCGGAGGCCTGCGTGTGCTGGTCGGCCGACTTGCTGTGGTCGACGGGCTCGTAGCCCGCGGGCAGCACGAGCCCGTCGGTGAACGACTCCAGGTTCACGTTCGAGTTGAACTGGTTCTGGTGCTTGTCGTTGGGTAGCTGCTGCTGGGAGAGCTGTGCCTGTGACTGCTGCGAGAACGAGTGTTGTTGTTGCGCGAGCTGTTGGTGTTGTTGTTGCGTGAATTGGTGCTGCGATAGTTGCTGCTGTTGTTGTTGTGGGAGCTGTTGTTCTTGCTGTTGGGTTATCTGTTGTTGCTGGATCTGTTGCTGTTGTTGCGTAAATTGTTGTTGTTGCTGGACCTGTTGTACTTGTTGCTGTTCTTGTTGCTTTGTGAACTGAGATTGTTGCTGTGGTTTGGAGGGGTCGTCAATAGCTTGCAAGATGCTCTGCAGTAAGCCTTCCGAAAGCAACTGATCGTGCGGCACTGAGGACTTGTCTCCATTAGAGGATTGTATTTGCACAGAGTAGCCACCTAGCTGACTGGAGGTCTGCGCGTTGGAGTGAACGTTCTGAGTGTCGGCGATCTTCTGCTGCAGCTGCCTCGTCTCCTCGTGCAGGTCCCGGATGCGCTCGGACGTGTTCGCGATCTGCTCGGACACGTACTGCAGGCGTTGGTCCCGGAGCGCGTACTTCTCCTTCTGCGACTTGGCCTTAGCGTCGCTCTCGCGCTTGTTGCCGTGCGCGCTCACGAGGCTCGTCAGGCTGGACACGTAGCGCGCGGCCAACTGCGGCGGGATGCCCTGACCCTCGCGCGCCGCCCGCAGGATGGCCGCGTGGTACGGGCAGTGCTGCAGGATCGCGGCCGCGTCCGCGCTCGACAGGTTCGCGAGCAGAGTGCCGTCCACGGTGGACGTGACCGTGTTGGTGTCGGAGCCCGAGGTCGCGTGGTCCCCCTGGCCCACGGTCAGCAGCGGCGCCGAGTACGAGTCGTACGGGGCCACGGGCGGGCCGGCGTGCGGCAGGCTGTACAGGCTGCCGGGCTCGATGGACAGCGCCACGCTGTGGGCGGGCGCGATGGGCGGCGGCAGGTAGGCGGGGCCGGGCGGGGGGGCGTGGTCCTGCGCGTGCGCGTCCTGCTGCTGCGTGGCGTGCGCGACGCGCGTGAACAGGCCGCTGGGCACGGGCTGGCGGAAGCGCACGGGCTGGCGCGGGCTGCTGCCGCCCGCGGGGCCGCCGCCCGAGAGCTGCCCGTAGCGCAGCGGCAGGCCGGGCGGGGCTCCGTACTGCGCGCCCGGCGGGACGCCGTACTGCCCCGACGGCGCCACCAGGCCCTTCGCCCCCTGCTGCCGCAGCGACGCGGGGTAGGGGCCGCTGGACAGCGACTCGACAGGTGGCGCTCCGTACGTATCGAAGGGCTTCCCTTGCTGGGCCGGTAGCGCCTGTACTACGGATATATCAGGCGCACGGTTGCTCTCCGTGTAATGCGCTTCGAAGACCGTCTTAGACTGATCGATGTGGTTGGAGTCTCCGCCCACGATAGCGTTCAGGTCGATGTTGGCGAGAGCGTCGTGGTGGATGTTGGCGTAACCCGAGGTTATCTGCGGTCCCGATGAAAACTGCTGGTTGTTCGATGAGAACTGGTGGTTGCCCGATGAGAAGTGGTTACTTCCGGAGGAAAACTGGTTACTTCCAGATGAGAATTGGTTGTTTCCGGACAGGAATATATTGCTTCCGGATGAGAACTGGTGATGTTGGTGGATATCAGGCAGCGGCTGGTCCGAGCCGACGTGTATCTCCTGCGTGTAGTGGTCGCCGTGTCCCTCGGGGCGCGAGTGTCCCGGGATGGGCTTCCAGCCGTCGTACAGCACGTGCGGCGGCGTGGGCGGCGCGGGCACCCCGGGGTGCGGCGGCGCGGGGTGCGGGTCGGGCTGCGGGGGCCCGTACGGGGGGCCCAGCAGCTGCGGCGAGGGGGGCCCCAGCGGGCCCAGCACGTGGCCCGGTGGCCCGTACGTGTCGTGAGGAATGGGGAAGTTCGGCTTCAAGTCCACGGGCAGAGACACTAGAGGTGTGCCGTAGATCGGAGCCGGTAGATTCAGACCGAAGTCTAGGTTATTGTTGTCTAGCGGAGGCAGAGGGATCTGAGGAAGCTCGGGCAGCGGTAATGATTGGACATCTCTAATCGGAGGCCCGTAGTTTATTTTCGGAGGTCCATACACGGGTTTCGGGGGACCGTACACAGGTTTGGGCGGACTGTAAATTGGTTTATTGAATGATATCTTTGGAGGCTTGAATGGAACTCCATAGGTTGGCTTTGGTAGGCTTTGCTTCGGCGGCCCATACGTCTTCTTGGGAGGGCCGTAAATTGGTTTAGGCGGGTTATACTTCGGAGGCCCGTACACGGGTTTCGGCGGTCCGTAGCTTTGCTTCGGTGGTCCGTAGACCGGTTTGGGTCGGTGTTGCGGCGGGGGGGGCGGGCCGTGGTAGAACTGTTCGGGGAAGGATACAGGCGCGGGGGGGCCGTACGCGCCGGGAGGGGGGGGCTGCTGCGGGAACACGAGCTGCTCGGGAGGGCCGTACACTGGCGCTGGCACCGGGTGCGGCAGATCTTGAACTGGAAACAAAGGAAACTTGTGCTTACATATGTTTTGGAAATCTGTACCTTACAATTAGATAGACAAAGTTGGGGCAAAGTCGTGTAGTCAGGACTTACTGGGTGGAAGAATATTTCCACGTTACCAAAATACTATTTGTCATTGAATTGATTAGTGGTTTTGAGTTATTTCCTACTATTCATGGGCATCTGACACAGTGTGTGAAGAAGAAGTGTCACATACAAGTATGTGAGATGCAATTAAACCGGCTTCAGTGATTTAGTAAAGTTCAACGTAAGTGGTGTTGGGTAGGGCAGCGTGAGGGTAACTTACTAATGTTGTGCAGATCCTGCGGCGGCGGCGGGCCGTACGCGTCGGCCGGCAGCGGCTCGCCGTACGAGTTCGACAGCGTCGCCTCGCGCTTCTGCGCCGCGCCCGCGCCACCTGATGCAACAACTATATCGTTTACATGCCGCCAAACACGATGGATAGGAATGTTGATGAATGGAGTGGGAGAGAGTGGAGGCGGGAAAGAGACGCAGATATACATGATATCTGGCGCTATCCCTTTCCTACACTGCTTTAAGACGTTATGCTAACCCCACAAATGCATAATGTCCACAGTAACAAAAGAGCATATATAATAGTAGGCAGTGTACCTGTCTGCGTGGCCTCCGCTTGCAGGTCGTGGTCGCTGTCCGTGTTGACGAGGCCGGGCGGCGTCTCCTCCGCGGCCACTGACGCGCACAGCACCAGCAGCACCACGTACACCTGCCCACACACACACACACATCGATAACTCGCTCAGAACAATATGTAATCCTTACTTGTAACAAACAATGTTATCAAATCTTGGAAGTCTAATCTACTTCTTTTGTCGCGTCGACCTTAAATCGGTGTCTTGGAGCTGATCTGATGATGGTGCCAAGAGATGGACAGTGGAACTCTTCAGCGGCTACAAGTAAACTTATAGAATAGATTAACTGGTTTAGTGTTGTGGAACTTTAATATTCCTTCAAATTACGGTGAGGACCGTGCCGAGCGCTGAAAGGTATGACGGTGATTAAACTGTCGTATCGTAAGCTTCACCAAAGGCATGTTTCTCTTTTCAGCATATTATTATGATGAACATAAACTGCTGGTCTGACACTAATTTCAAACATGTTTGGTCCACAAATCCATTTTTGAAGGCTCAGATTGTTTGAGAACTGTCACGAAGCGCAGTTCCAGTTCCCAATCCCAGGGTGGGGCGCACTGTGCTGTATTGTATAGTTGTATTAGCTACCGACTCACATTCCACGAGGTACTTTGTTAAACAAACGCAGTAACCACAAACAAAACCGCGAGCAACAACCACTTTAACGCGGAGCTTTCGTTCATCACAACTTTTACTTTCCGTAGATCACGATCTATAGATCATGCGCAATAGATCATTGTATATCGTATTTACTCAAGCTATGTATCTAAACGTAATGTTGTAATATTCGTCAGTTTGTATAATTTGTTATAGAAAGTGTTTTTACGCACGCGTGCTTCGGGCTGAGCGAGTCGAGAGAAATTTGTTATTATGAATAAAATAATAATATCGCCGAACTAAGCCTTAGTTCGTACATCCGTGTTCACGTAGGTACACGACATGATGCGATCACCACCGTGATGTTTAGTACCACGAGCCGCGGGAGAAGGCTCTGATTTAGTTATAACTAGCTTCCACCCGCGACTTCGTCCGCGTAGCATAGTTACTTTGGGCTAACGTAACTTTTTAACCCTCGTAAGAATCTAAAAAAAATCTCTTTCTCCCCCTATAGTCACTTTTTTAGCCAAAATCGGTTTGGCCTTTTAGGCGTGAAGACGTAACAAACAAACAAACTCACTTTCGCTTTTATAATATTAGTAAGGATACATAAGAACATCACGCTTGTATCCCCGATGGTGTAGGCAGAGTTATATCGGTAGTAGGATCGGTAGTACCTACACCCACATTTGGCTAGATATGTTTAAGTTACATGTAATAGGAGGCGACACTATTGCCATCTACCGGTCATGAACTCAAACTCTCTGACTGCTAAAGAGAAAATTCTGATGAAAATGCCCAATAACAATACTGCCCGACCGAGAATCGAACCTAAACGTTTTTTGCTTTTTGCAGGTTTTGTTTGTTATTTGTTGATCATATCTGAATTATAATCATTTAGATTACCAATACAACCCAATTAGTTCTATTGACTCAATTATGTGAGCTTTTCATGAAATTGTCATTCATTGTGGTCAGTAGTCATTTCTTTGGCCTTCCTCTCCCTCCGTCCATGAACATTCATATCACTCTTTTAATCACATGTGCTTCGTCCTACCTCATTACACGTCCATGCCAAGACAAACGACTCCCACTAAGTGACAATTAGTAAGAACAGCTTGTCAGCGGCGTTCCTTCCGCTTGTATTTGGTATGTTCCTCATTCCCACCGACTTGTCGCGTCGCTATAAAACCGTGGCTGCTCTATAATTTGAGTCTATTGATCACTCCATTGTCTCTGGCCGTGGCATAACCATAGACAATGGCGATTGGAGAAAAAATCTGGCGCTGCACCCATGCACTGCATCCGAGTAGAGATGGGAAGTTGTCGGATTTAGTAAGTGTTAGAGATGTGCGATTAAATGTCGATAAAATTATTGGCACTTCTTATTTTTTGGGTAATTAGTTAATTCTTTGAAAAACTATAACCAATTTCCAAAAAAAAACACTAATGATTAACTAAATTAGGTTCCTACATCAAAACTGTAATTTATTATTTGTAATTTCTGCTATGTTTAAAATAATTCTTATTAAAACGTAAACGTAACGTATTTGAAATACGTTTTTGTACAAACTTAGTTAATACTTGTGTGAGCTGTCGAAGCAAGCCGTTACAGAAACAGAACGTATTCGAACAAAAAGTGAAACTTCATTATAATTTAAAAGGATCAATCAAGATATCACTTTTATTGATATTTATTTATTCATTGACATACTCATTTAAATTCTAATATATTTAATCGCGTGTTTCTGAAAGCCTAACATTAATGTATACTACGATACTTATTTAATCAGTAATATATAATTAATGAGTAATATATGTATAATTAATTTCTTGACGCTAGCTTTTGCCTGCGGCTTGGCTCCCGTTATGGTCGAAAATAATCCCACGACTATACATATATACTTATATATTAAATAGTTTCGAAGACCCCTTTTTGCGGTTGGGAAATCATCAAGTTACTTTTCCGCTCTGGGGGGAGCGGGAGGAGGGACACACTTGTACTGACTAATACCCACCCACGTTCCTTCTATTGCCCTTTATGTTCTGGGGCCGCGGTATCTCTTTCGAACAACCCTCAACCATGCGACAGGCAACAATGGAGACACCCGCGATTTTCCTCCCGCCTGATTGTGTGCAGGAACTTCCCGAAACCTCCATGTCCGCTGCGGACCTGTGACAGGCGATAGGTGAGGACGCCATGACGCCTCTTCAGCCACACCTCAAAAAGGGGACTTACCGCCACTATTGTGGCGTGCCCTGCACGGGGTTGCGACAGTCGCTCTCTCCATGCCACCATGGGATGGCACCGGAGGTCTGTCCGCTGAGCGGCGATTTGCCGCGGCAGCGGAGATTCCCCCCGGGGTGTATTATTCCTTCCATTCCATCCAAACTTACAAAGCCTCTTTATACTAGACGTATTTAATGCTGCGTGCGCTTTCTAAAACCTTTTCCACAATATAAGTTTATCGGCAGGAGGCTCAATGGTTTATGCTGCGGTGTCAATGAATTAATTTAGCAATTCAGAATATTTGTAAAGTAACGACAAGTAATCATGTCCATAATGGCAAACTAGCACAAAGAGTTCGCTTTCAAACTTAAAACCAAGTCAGTGCGCACACAATAAATATATTTATTGTTTTTTTGGAGGGGTAACTATTACTAAACACATCAACTGGGTGTGCCTAGAGCCTACAATGATAAACAAGCAAAATACCCACTCTCGATTTGCTCGACCTGAAATAACAATTACTATCGATATCGACGATCGATGGTGTCCCACCACTAGCCGCGTATAACCAGTCCGCTTTCGTTTACAATCGGGAGCAGGCGCGCGTCTACATGGTAGTGCCTGCTTCCGTGTGGCTCCGAGCTTCCGTGTGGCGCCGACCATCGTTCATACCGACTATACATATATGTCATACGTTTAGTTTAGCTCCGCTGAATTTTAATCAGATCTACTCAGATAAAATGAAATCCAACTGAACATACAACAATGAAGTGACTACAAACATTGCTAATTAATTTTATTTTTCTTTACTCTCCTTGGAAAACTGGCTGTTAGATTGAAGTGGGGATACCCACTTCACTCAAAATATACTATTATCTTGTTTGGTTATCATCACATCAGCAGAGTTTTGCTAGCTAATCAAATGTAACCTTGCATAATCTACTGCTAGCAGTCCCCTCCCTCACAGTCGGAAAATCGAGGGTCTATTGCTATTATCATGCGGATAAAAGTTGTTATTTATAGCACTGATAGTAAGCCAACTATCTCTGTACTACTATATACAACAATATCACTACATACTCCAACAGTGCACCCGACCACATGCAGGACATACGACATTTAGTTTATTAGAGCATTTGTCTGTGTGCACGCCATGTTAATTACAGGTGGGGTGGTGCTGCATCTTGCGTTCGTCTGGATTATTTTCGCGCAATTATACTTTAATGTCATGGATTTCCGCAAAGTAACTCCTGGTTGTATAACTAGTCGCTTGTGAAGTAAAGCAGATACTACTCTAAGTCGTAGTGCATGTAGCCTATAGCGTCGCTAGACGGCGCGCGGCGGGGCGGGGCGATACCAAACGGACGTGTGTTCATCTTACCGGTCTCCGTCGGGGGATCTGAAACAAAACAAATCGGTTACTTATCTTTAACAATGTCTTATACTTAACTTACATAACTATCCACTTAATCCTTACTAAAGTTATAAAAGCGAAAGTGAGTTTGTTTGTTTGTTACGTCTTCACGCCTAAATGGCTAAACCGATTTTGATAAATTTTGGTACAAAGATAATTGGGACCCTGGAGACAGACATAGACATTTTTTTTTAAATGAGAAATTGGGGAAAAGCGGGAAGAAAAGGGGAGAAAGATATTTTTTTTTCGATCATCACGTGGGTTAAAGTTAGCCTTAGCCCAAAGAAATTATGCCACGCGGACGAAAGTCGCGGGCGGAAGCTAGTAGCCTATATTTGTGAATATAATGACTTGCATTTTTCATTTGTTTACACTTGATGGAATTAATAGTAGTTCACGCGCGCCGCCGCGCCGTCTGTGTACAATCAAAGAACTTGAGAATTAATCAGATGACATACTACATACATCAATGGTCGTGTTATAGTATACAAAATGTGTTCAAATGAAAATTGTGATTAGAGACCGGTAGCAGTAGGTACAAGGGCGGATCCAGCTTTTATATCAGGGGGGGGTCACCATGTCGCATACAGCTTGTCTCCGTAGTCTAGTTCGGATAGATATAGCTATACTTAATATTATAACGGAACGTGAAAGTGTGTTTGTCAATTTTTCACGTTGAATCAAACCGCTAAACGGATAGGATTTCATGGGGTCGATTGCATTGGTCTTCCACTGCAGCGGAGTTACCTAGTCGCAGACGGAGTCACCGTCAAATTCTATTTTATTTAATTGGTGCACACTGAAGAACATTACAAACTTATATGATGAAATGTATTCTTCGTTTGTGTCTTCTCGCAAAACGCCTTATAAGTTCCTCGTCATCTATATTTATTGACTTGTGAACGTGCAAAAGAGCTAAGCCCGTCAGGCGGTCTTCTGCCAAGCCAAGTTTTGTCCCTTCTTAGTGTGTAAAAAGACCTTTCCGCCGTTGCAACACTAACGGGTAGTGTCGCCAGAATACACAAAAAAAACTTCTTATGTTGGGATCAAGTCTTTATCACAAGTTCAAGTTCAAGTTACGAGGGTCGAAATGGCCAGCGGAATGTTTTGATTTCGCTGCCATTTCACTTTGCAAAGCTGGTACTCATTTATAATCATTGACACGAGTAGTCTAGTAGTCCTTACTAATATTATAAAAGTGAAAGTGAGTTTGTTTGTTATGTCTTCACGCCTAAATGTCTAAACCAATTTTGATGAATTTTGGTACAGAGATAGCTGGGACCCTGGAGACGGACATAGGCCAATAGGATTTATTTTTTAAATCGAAAAATGAGGGAGAAAGAGGGGGCGCGTTCTTTAGGGCGGCGCACAGCCCACTACCTAAACGCGCCCAAAAAGGTGGTAGCCATTAGGCTGATCCGGGGCTACCGCACGATCTCCGGCGAGGCAGCGAGCCTCCTTGCCGGATCCTGGAGGCGATAGTCCTCGCGCGCCTGTTTGAGTGGCGCGCGGAGGCACTACACTGGGGGGAAACTCCTCTACCGTGGCAAATTGCCGCTTAGCGGACAGACCTCCGGTGCGATCTCATGGTGGCATGGAGAGAGCGACTGTCGCAACCCCGTGCAGGGTACGCCACAATGGTGGCGGTAAGTCCCCTCTTTGAGGAGTGGCTGGAGAGGCGCCATGGCGTCCTCACCTACCGCCTGACGCAGGTCCTCACCGGACACGGAAGTTTCGGGAGGTTCCGGCACATAATTGGGCGGAAGGAAACGCCCGGGTGTCACCATTGTTATGATCGATAATCACACAGTGGCGGTCTGCCCAGCTTGGGCGGAGCACCGCCGTGCCCTTGTAGATGCGATCGGCGGCGGCGATCTCTCGCGTCCGGCCCTGGTTCAGTCCATGGTCCGGAGCGAGAGGGAATGGGAAGCGGTCACCTCCTTCTGCGAAGCAGTCATGCTAGTCAAGGAGGAGGCCGGGCGTTTGAGGAAGAGAACTTCAAACCAACCCAGCCGCCGCGGGAGACGCCCCGGGCGCCAGGCGCAGCGAGACGACTCCCGGCCACCGTAGATGCGGGCCTGTGGACGGTGAGCAATGGGTAGTCACCGTCCGTCCGTCGATTGACGACAGGCCGTGTCGACGGCGCGTTCGTGTTTCACGCGCGCCTTAAAGAGATGTCAGCAAAGCAGAGGGGCTTGCGGGTTGTTCGAAAGAGATACTGCGGCCCCGGAACGTAAAGGGCAATAGAAGGAACATGGGTGGGTTTTAGTCAGTAAAAGTCTGACACGCCCCCCCATCCGCCCAGAGCGGGGGAAGTTATTTGATGATTTCCCAACCCAAAAAAAAGGGAGAAAGAGGGAAGAAAAGGAAAAACTTAGCTTTTCTATTACAATAAATAAGGCGCTAGGGCAAAAACTACAAGTAGCAGGTACCTACAAATCAGAAAAGAGGAACTATGTTAGTTTATAAAAGTTAACACTTTTCTATTTTTTTACGAGTTATTACAACTTCAATCAATCCGCCCGCGTCCGAATTTGTTCGCCATTTGATAAACAGAGCGGGCGCTCGGGTAGAGGGGTTGGCTCGCGTGACTCGCTGGTGCGCGATAGAACAATAGGCACAGCGGCCACCATTTGTTTTTTTGAAAATATATAAGCATTTCTGGAACAAACATGTGGAATAAGATTGAAAAACTACTTTTTTTCTCATTTTTAAAAATTATGAGCTTTCAGTGCAAAAATCCTTTAATTTTTTTCAGAAATTCAATCCAGTGAAACAAAAAAACGCCTGGCTGGATTAATTTGGCTCTTCGTAGAGTTTTTGTTTGTTTCCTCAATATTTTCGAGCCAGTGCTTGACTTTCCAAAAAACCACCAAAAGCCTTTTTTTTTTGTTGCAGTGTCAAATTCATGTGACAGAAAAAAGAAATGGCTATTCTTAGAAAATTCATTAAAAATCTTGAAACCAAGGTGGGTTTCAAGATTTTTAATTTTTAACTTAAAAAAAACTAAAAATAGGTTTTTTTCTGGCTGGTTTTTCTAAGATTACTCAAAACACCCGCGAGGAACAATATTTAAAAGTTATAATCCAAAAATTAGACACTTGAGCTACATTTTCCTATTTTTTGGTTTCCCGTACGACAATTTTTCTCGAAGTTACGGCCTGTTCAAAATGTCCAAAAATTTGGTTTTTTTTTATCCCTTATAATGTAACCAATAACAAGCACAGCTTATTGTATTATTATGATTATGTGCGTCTTTCGCCTATAATTTGTTTACGTTTACCTATAGATAAAATTAGATAAAATTGCATTGCCTACCTATGACCCAGCCTGTCGCCCAGGGGGGGGTCATGACCCCCATGACCCCCCCCCTGGATCCGCCATTGAGTAGGTACTGCACTACTGCAGTAATGTGAGTAAGCGTAGTTGTGTCACTGTCGCGTCCGCGTCGGCGTCGGGCTGACAAGGTAAAGGGCACTTTTGATTTTCGTGTTTATGTGCGTAAAGTATAATTTTTTCATGTTTCGGTGAAGAATGCCTTAGAGATATCTCTGGGCGGCACAAAACCCTGACAACATGACCTGTAAGCCTATGCTACACGTTAATGAAACAGAAGAAGTTCGTACTTAGTCACTTTGTTACACTATTAGTTTCCCTGATTGCACATCGGCACCCATCGCTTTCAAAAAGCAACGCTGATCCTTACAATATTGAGTACATGAATAATTGTGGAAACCTTGTTGTGTCGCATGTCGCAACCCACAACTAGGTGACCAACTGGCTTGTCATGTTAATATTACTTGAAAAAATAGAAAGCGTCTCTTTAGTAATACTAACGGGCAAACAATACGACATTATACACGGTTTATACGTTCGTACGTGGATACGTGGATACGACACTCGTGTACACGTTAGCGGCACATCACATCCTCACAACGCCTCACTCATTTTACGTTTCATATGTCTAAATATATCGCGGAGGCGCAACACGACTTGCATGACGCGACACGCGACCATTATACCCCTAGCTGGTGCCCGCGGTTTCGCCCGGGTCATATCGAAAAAAAAAACATCCCATGTGTTATTCCCGACTATAATCTACCTCTGTGCCAAATTTCACCAAGATCTGTTCAGCCGTTTTAACGTGAAAGAGTAACAAATATCGTAACATCCAAACAAACATTCGCATTTATAATATTAAGTAGTAGGATTTGTGTCTTTGAAACAGAGCTCCTGGAAAGCATTGGGGGCGACTTTTGTCCAGCTGACTGCACCGGCTAATTAAAAAGATATCTTTGTTCATGAGTGTGCCATCTCCACGTGGCACTTGTCTAGATCATGACGTGATATCTGTGTGCACGAGCCAGTTAGTATTGGATAGCGTCCGGTTGATCGCAGTAGGCTCCCTGTTATATGGAACGAACATGGAGTTGAAGGCAATTCAAGCTACAGAACGGAAAAAGTGCTTGCATATTTGGCGATTAAATCCAGAAACTACTATTGAAGCCATATCAGCCCACGTGAAAAACGTATGTGGCCCAAATGTACCAATTAAAGTAGACAAAATTAAACACAAAACAGAGCGAGATTACTCGTCTTTTATTGTAGCAGTTCCTGAGCAATGTTATGACAAATTGAACCAATCAGAAGTCTGGCCCATGAACGCGGAATTTAATGAGTGGATTTGGTTTCGGAAGTCAACGAAAACAACACCCAACGAATAGCATAGAAATTTTTTACCAAAACGTTAGAGGGCTTCGAACAAAGTTGGAAGAGTTCAGAAATAATATTGATTCAGTAAATTTTGACATTTACGCAATCACAGAATCCGGTTGCAATGAGTCGATTCAAGATCCGGAAATTATCCCACCGGGATATCACATACTTCGTTGTGATCGAGCGGACGGTCGGAAACAGGGCGGCGCGTTTCTCGTGGCCACACACCGATATGAGCTACGACAAGTACCTATCGCGGACGCGTCGATAGACACCTGCGTTTTTGAAATGGTTTGTGCAACGATTTATTTAAATAGTAGATTTTTGTTTTTGTGTTGTGTCATTTATATCCCGCCTAGTAGTTCAGAGAATGATTATTTGGTTTTATTTAGAATAATAGAAAAGTTATGTGATAGATACAAAGAAGTTATTGTGATAGGAGATTTTAATTTATATTCGTGTCCTGTTAATATTAGTAATTATTATGAATGTTTTGTGTCCTATTGCGAGTTCACTCAAAGCAACGCAGTACCCAATTGTTTAGGTCGTCAGCTGGATTTGGTTTTGAGTACAGGTTTTAGAGGGAAGGTATCAGTAGTGGCGGCAGACGAGCCGCTCGTGCCCATCGACGTGCATCACCCGCCGCTCGCGGTTAGTGTGCGTCTCGCCCCCGCCCCCGCCCCCGCGTCGGCATCCACGCCGGAGATTCCCGCTGGTGCCGTAGACGCCAACAGCGACAGGGACAATAATAGACCGCAGTGGAATTTTTATAAAGCCGATTTTCAGCTGTTATACTCCTCTTTGACTTCTGCTGACTGGAGTGCAATCTATGAGGTCCACGATGTGTGTGAAATGTTAAATGTCTTTTATGATAAACTAAATTATATCTTAGATAAATGTGTACCCCGTAAAAAACTTAGTCGTGTAAATTCACCGTACGTGTATCCTGTATGGTACACTAGAGATATTATTAAAAACATAAAGATTAAAGCCCAACTTCATAGGAATTTCAAAAATACCAAGTTAGATTCCGATTACTACGAATTTGCAAAATATAGAGCCCTTGTTAAAAAATCAATAGAAAAGGCACACAAGGAACACAAAATTAAAATTCAATACCAATTCGCAAAAGATCCAAAATCATTCTGGCAATACATAAAATCAAAAAGAAGTACAGTAAATAGGCAGAGTATCATAAAGGATGGTCAACATCTTACCGAGGTGGAGTGTGCGAGGCAATTCGCGGAATTTTTTGAGTCTGTGTACAATAAGGAAGCTCCTCGACTAGACGCGCGGGCTGCAGCGGAGGAGGTCGGAGCGACCAGCGCAAGAGTACATGTAGGGACTCTAAACCTTCGAGAAGTAAGCGAAGCGCTGGTAAATCTCAAGCCGAAGCGGTCATCTGGCCCTGACGGAATTCCAGCGTTTCTGTTCAGAGACTGTGGCCGGGTGTTAGCAGAACCACTGCATCATATTTTTAACTCCTGTTTAAAACAAGCGACATTTCCGGCTCGGTGGAAGATCACGCGTGTCATTCCGGTCCCTAAGGGTAAAGCAGGTCCAGATGTCAGTGGCTATAGACCAGTGGCTGTACTGTCAACGCCAGCAAAAGTGTTCGAGTCCGCCATCCAGCGTTGTGTACATCGACAGGTGCGAGCGCAACTGTCGGATGCGCAGCACGGTTTCAGGCCGGAGCGCAGTACGGCCACCAATCTACTCAACTTCATGGCAAAGGTAATACCAGCAGTCGATGCTGGTGTGCAGGTAGACGCGGCATACTTTGATTTCAAAAAGGCATTCGATACCGTCGACAATGACGTCTTGTTAAGAAAGCTTGCAAAAGTCGGCTGTACACCACACTTATTGCAGTTCTTCGTTAGCTACATGAAAGATAGGCAGCAGTATGTAGACTACAATGGTTATGAGTCCGAACTATATTTCACAAGGTCCGGAGTGAGCCAAGGCAGCAATTTGGGGCCTCTCGAATTTATTATAATGATAAACGACATGCCGGAGGTCGTCAGACATAGCTTATGTTTATTGTTTGCAGATGACCTGAAATTGCTACACGAGGTTAAAAATGTGTCCGATTGTGAACGTTTACAGGAGGATATTGACAAAGTGGTAGAGTGGAGTCATAAAAACAAACTCTACTTTAATGTTGGCAAGTGCTCGGTAATAACGTTCACTCGCGCGCGGACGCCTATACGCTACCAGTACAAAGTAGAAGCAGCGCCGTTGCAACGGGTGTCACAAGTACGAGATCTAGGTGTATGCCTCACTTCGGAACTCACCTTTCGCGAGCATGTTGTTAAGGTCTGTAAGAAGGCTTACAGAAACCTAGGTTTCGTGCTGAGACAGTCAAATGGGTTTACCAGTATTGCCACTCTCAAGGTGCTGTATGACATGTGACGCTCTAGTCAGAAGCCATCTTGAACATAGTGCGGTCATTTGGAATCCACATGAAGAGAAATACAGTGTCATGTTGGAACGGGTTCAAAACAAATTTACGAGACATTTGTTTTGCAAATTGTATGGAGTATATCCATTTTATCCGCTAATGTACCCAACACTATTTGTACTGGGTATGGTAGGGTATAACGAGCTTAGGGTGCGTAGGGAATTTGCTCTCGCCACGTATGTGGTAAAGCTACTGCGGGGAGTAGCACATAACCCGGGAGTGCTGCGTCACCTAAAACTCAACGTGCCGGACCGGTACGTGTGGAGGCGGCGACGCCCGCAACTACTGAACATTCCTGTAGCCAGAACCAATCTGTTGGCGAAAACACCCCTCAGCAGAACGATTCGCGTTATAAACGAACTTCACGAGCGATTGGATGTTTTCTCGTGCACTTTGAGTGACTTCGCAAGAGTTTTTTTAAATATAGTTAGTTATGTAAGACCATAAGGAAGCAGAAATATGTTATTTTATTTTGTTTTGTATAATTAGGTAGGTACTTAGAAATTAAGAGATTTGATGTAAATTGTTTAATTTTTTAGCTTTATTTTTATTAGTTGATAGCTTCACTGTCGCATTAGGTTAAGGCCTGTAATGATAGTTGTAAGAAGGATAAATAAATAAATAAAATAAATAAAAAATATTAATTGCATGACATTACAAACATCTTTGAAGACACGGTTTTTTTTTTAAAACGTTGCCCCACACTAGGAATTTCTCCCGTATCGTGGGTGCGTTTACAAACATTTAATCTCACATACACAAACAGCCAGACCCGAAACAACTATCTGCAGGTCATACAAATATTTATTCCGTGCGGGAATCGAACCCGCGACACGCAGCGCAGCAGTCGATCCCTCAGCCACTGCGCCAACCGTGTCGTCTTTTTTTTTTTTTGGTTTGATCCTCGCACGGAACAAATATTTGTATGGCTTTCTGGGTCTGGCTGTTTGTGTATGTGAGTTTAAATGTTTGTAAACACACCCACGGTACAGGAGAAATTCCAAGTGAGGAGCAACGCGTTTTAGAAGCGAGTAGTGTCTGTGGGCACACCTGTGCCTATCACTTCGGGACTACATGAACAGGCGTCAGGTTCAATATGTTGTGACCGTAGGATGGTGTGCCTGCTGCTGACCCCTTCGGCTAGTAGAGGCGTGACAGTACGTAATGTAACCGTGGTCGCGCTCCGCGTACGGTGTACATGTCACTATGGAGATGATCCGATCAACTTTCACTGACACAGGTGCGGGTTCGATGCCCGCCGCCATGAGAAGGTACACATGAAAGTTGTAGTGATCGCGCCGCGCTGGTCGGAAGGTTGGCCGCGCCTGTTCGGGTCACAGATAACATAACACATGATGCAATATCACGCTTTTTGTGCTTCGAAAGAGGTTGGTAGAGATGTATTTCTAAGTAACATTTTCGTCACATGTAATAGGGAGCCAGCCTATTAACATCAACTGGGTACAAACTCAGACACCGACACTGCTGCGGAGAAAATTCTGATGGAAAACCCAATAACACTTTGTCCGACCTTGGATTAGAAGTCACGAGCTCATGACTCATGGTCAGCTGTCACGTTTGATCATCAAAGCAGTCTGAAGGTCCATGTGTCAGTAACTCGTTTACAATCGGTTGGCTGACGGCTGCACCGCGCGTCAGCGTACTGTAGTACGTGTGGTGCAACACACCGGGTCGTTTTAACGGCATGACCTTTACATTTAAATATTTTAAAAGATCAACAAGACTACTGCCATTTTAAAGCTTTTACTCAATTTATATATAATTATAAATTGTATAAGTTCGTGCGTTCTCATTTCTTGTAAGTTGCACCTAGCTAGCTAGATATTAATAAAAGAAACGTTTTCGTGCAGCACAGTTGAGCAAACAGCCGAATACTTAGTTTGTGTTAGGTATGTGTTATTCCAGACTATAATCTACCTCTGTGCCAAATTTCATCAAAACCCGTTCAGCTGTTTTGACGTGAAAGAGTAACAAACATCCATACATCCTCACAAACATTCGCATTTATAATATTAGTGGGATAGGTACTAAGTACAATTAATTATTGCCAAGAGTTAGTGTGCGATACCAACTGTTGTCACCGTACAACCGTCGCCGTCGCGTCGCGTCGGTACAACAACGGGTTACGTACACACGACGACACATCAACCTATACAAAACCAGTTTATGCGGATCTCTCATCGTACGGGAAATCCAAGGTGTACGAAACGTTGTTAAGAGATCAGCATAAACAGAACAAAAAGTCTTCGTGTGTACATAACTTGCTTTCTCAAGTCGGTGAATAATGTTTCTTTTATTTACTCTTGTGCCACCGACTTCCAAAAGTTTAGGTATTTTTCTACGGTATTTTGTAAGTTACGTTTTCTTTTTTGAAATTTAAAATATTTCGCTACCCCCTTCACAGATGCGTGCGACAGACGCATCTTAGGCACATTACAGTAGCGTGTCCGGCGTGCGCGTGCGCGTGTGTCCGGCCGGGCGGCTGCGGCTGGTCGGACAAGTTTAGGAACATGATGGACTCGGGAACTCTGTACAAAATAATGACAACCGTATCCCCGTCCAGAATGTATCCGGGTGAACACGTTGGACCTGCTCTACGGGTACATACAGACGGAATGGACGAGTGTTCATTGTAATCTTAATTCATAGACAAACAGACAAAAGTATATCTCGTATAATATAATACTTTAGTCTTATATGTAGTTGGATCAGTATGAATGTTACGTGTGACTAAGTGGATAACGTCTAACAGTTCGTAGGTTTACGTAAGTGAGCTAACAATTAGTGAGGCTGATATCGAACGGGCGCGGGACAACTTTTACTCGCGATTTCGTTCGCATATTTGTGTGTTGCGTAAGACGTGCTCTCCCGGCCGGATGCTGGGCTGCCGCCGCGCCCATGTCCACATGTTGACATTTAACATTATTATGATTGCCGCCTGTTCCTCGCAGTCGCAGGGGTGCGGGTGGGCTGACCTGACGTGTATTACGTCATACTCTTATTAATTTATTATATTCAAATACAGCATGATTTTTTTCTTTTCTTAATGGTTGCCCCACACTACCTAGTAATTTGTCATGTCATCGTGGGTGCGTTTTTACAAACATTTTAATTTACATACACAACAGCTAGACCCGGAAAACCTATTTGTAGGTGACACATATATATTTGTTCCGTGCGGGAATCGAATCCAGGACACGCAGCGCAGTAGCCTTTCAGTAATGGGAAAATCAAAATCAAAATATTTTTATTTCACATAGGCCTACATGGGCACTTATAAAACGTCGAGAAAAGACGGGACGGGAAGCCACGTAATCCGCGATTGTCATAGAATGCTTTACTTTGAACTCGTGCGCCGTCCGACAAACATACTACAACGAGTTAAACTTCGTTTCTGATGCATGTGATGGTAAGTAAGTGCTTAGAACTATACTTGTAACAATCCGTATACAATTGGGAAAATAATAGTTTAGCAGATCAGCTTAGCACAGCTCGGGCTTATACCGGTTGTCGTACAAAGAAAGACGTAATTACTTGCTTTTATAATAATAAAAAACCCCGACTGCCGACACGGAAGGAGGTACAGTCTGTCTACGTACACATAACAATTTATCCCATAATATTGGGACACACATACCTACTGGGATGAATAGAACTCGACTACATTTTGAATGGATCCCAAAATAGAAAATGGTACGTGTTTCTTTTTTAGATTTGGTAATTTAGATTTGTAATAAATGTTGAAAAAATATACAAAATATATTTGTAGATCTTTGACAGTCGTTACAGGTAGGTAGTTAGTGTCCCGAAAGTCTGACAACCAGTCTTACCAAGGGGTATCGTATTACCCAGTAATACCCAGTACTAACTGGGTTGTGGAGGTCAGATAGGCAGTCGCTCCATGTAAAATACTGATATTCAGCTGCATCCGGTTAGACTGGAAGCCGACCCCAACATAGTTGGGAAAAGGCTAGGCAGATGATGATGTTGAAAAAATCTACATTTCTATTTTACAGCCATTATCATCATCATCCCGGCTTGTCTTTGCCTGTGCAGCCTGTGCTACACAAGGTCTACGTTCCTGTGACCTCACCCGGTGATCCAGGCTGCCAGCAGTCAGCGGTGGCACCCACGATCACAACACGTCTTCCGCCCACAAATTAACATGACAAAACTCAGCAGATAGTTAACTTTAAAAACCGATGAGCGGCTCTGTGAGTACGCGGAGAAAGGCTACAAACAAATACGCGATGACTGGCGAGTTGAATGAAAGTCGAAATAATACGCGGCGCGGCCAGCACTCGACCTGCGCGCGAATGTGTCGGGGATTCGATTACATTATGTCATTTAGTAACATGAACGTAATAATTGGCAACCACCGCCCAAGTGCACTGCCTCGTTGGTGTAGTGGCCGTAAGCGCGGCTGCTGACCAACATGCCATGAGTTCGTTTCACAGGTCGGCCAAAGCAACATCAGGAGTGTGGAGTTGTGCCCGGAAGAAGTATATAGGCTAGTTCCTTATTACAGGGTAGGTACTTACTATTAGGTTGTATTCAACTGTTATTCAGATTATAGGTTGGTTATCATTATTGTACACTAGGCCCGCGCCGCCGCCGCCCCGCCGCCGGGACTCTCTCACTAAGTAGGTATTCATTTATTAAAACTTCATGCACATCACAAGTAAAAAAACATTGTATAAAGGCGGACTTAATGCTCTGGGCATTTTCTACCAGTCAACCTTAGGGTAAAGCAGAAACAAAAACATAGTAAGTAGGTAGGTACTTAGGTGCAATGTGACAGAAAATTTCAGTTTTATTATAACTAGCTGGCACCCGCGGTTTCGCCCGCGTGATGATAAAAAAAGTAGGTATCCTGTGTGTTATTCCAGACGATAATCTACCTCTGTGCCAAATTATATCAAGATGCTTTCAGTAGTTTTTTCGTGAAAGAGGATCAAACATGCATCCATACTCACAAACTTTCGCATTTATAATAGTAATAATAGTATGTAGTAGGAAGGATAAATACAAATATACATACATAGAAAAGAGTAAGAGTATTAGCTCCCAGCAAGTGGGAATGTTGAACGCTGAGCATGCAAGTTAGTTCCGCTGCCATGGTCTGGATGAGCGCTGGGTTCAATACTTAGTGCGGGCAAAGAGTAACTGAGCTTTCGGAAATGTTCATGCAGTTTTATAAATCGTGTTGGATTAATGGCAACGTGCTCTCGATCGTATTTCATGGGACTTTTCCATATCTGCTTATGCCTTGGTAATGCGTGCTCGTACATTGCCCCATATATGTATGGGTCACATAACAAAAGTATTCTATTGTATTGTTAGAGCCCGTGACCTCGGAGCTAGCTCAGGTATTTCTTGTCAGCGATCTTCGGGCTCAGCAAAAAAACCTACCACAACGATGACTCGCAAAAGTGTACTGCATTTTACAGAAATGAATATCATGTAATTTTAGTCGAAACTTTTAAAGAGAAACTTGTGACTTGTGAATTTTATTTATCACATTAATTACTACTTCCTCGGATTTCGGTCGCATTGGCTTCGATTCATTCCACGGGAACCCAAACTGGCCGCCTACGAACAATCATTATAGGTTCATTAATATGAATTACGTTACCATTCATGAAATAGTTCCATATGGCACTCACAGTGAGTATTTTAAGAATGTTAAGAAAATCAAACAAAAAGCATTTATTTCAATTAGACCATTACAGGCAGTTTTGAATGTTTTGAAGACACAGTTGGCGCAGTGGCTGAGCGATCGACTGTTCCGTTGCGTGTCGCGGGTTCGATCCCCGCACGGAACAAATATTTGTATGGCCTATTAGTAGTAGGATAATTGTTCCGGGTCTGGCTGTTTGTGTGCGATAGAGGAGAAATTCCTACTGTGGGGGAACATTATAATTTAAAAGAAAATAAGCTACAGTCCCAGAAACAATGCAAAATAACTTGTGAAAGTACTGTGTAGTTGCCTATTCCAAAGTGTTGATCTCTATGGAGAAGAATGGGCAAGAAACTCCATGGACACTCTTTTAAATCATAATAATTTTGAGATTCTGCTTAAGCGGCCATTTTAGATAGCCTGTAGTTGCGAAGATGCAATGTATCCGACCCCGAGCTGAGCTGAGCAACGTACACTCTTTATAATGTAGCTACATTAGTACTCTCCGGCTGCACTAGTCTGGGTGGCGATGGCATTGCACTTGACACCCTGAACGTTGTCTATGCTGCACTGTGAACTGTGACACATTGACTCTACGCCTTAGTGGACGTCTCTAGTATTGTTTTGATTAATTCCCGGCGCAGCATGTCTCCTTCACCCAAACATCTGTGGTCATCATCTCACTCACACCTCGAGGTGTTATGCACCTCGAGGTGTGAGTGAGATGATGACCTGGGAAGGGCGACTCTGTCACGCGGCTCATACATCGTTTGTTTGAAGATCTTCCTTTTCTCTTCTATCCATCCACATTCATGAATACTGAAAACTGCGCTCACTACATCACGTGTGAGTGCTTGTCCGAAGTAGTTTGGATTTAACTGAAAAACGAGCTCAAAAAAATTACATTTTGCGGACTTAACAGAATCTTATTATTTCAAGACATTTATTTCTTACAAGCGTCCGCCCGCGACTTCGTCCGCATGGCATAGTTACTTTGGGTTAACGCTAACTTTAACCCACGTGATGATCGGAAATAAATATCATTTTCTCCCCCTTTTGTCACTTTTTTTATTTGCCTTTGTTTGTCTCCAGGGTCCCAACTATCTCTGTATCAAAATTCATCAAAATCGGTTTTACCATTTAGGCGTGAAGACGTAACAAACAAACTCACTTTCGCTTTTATAATATTACTAAGGATTGTTCACAAACAGTGTTTCTCTTTGTAAATCAAAAACCCAAGACTATAGGTACATTATTTTCGATCGTAATTTCGTAAAAACATGAATTCACAAACATCCCGTGCAGCTCTCCTTTTTGTCATGAACCATTAGTAGTTCCGAATACATTAACACCTGCCTACTCGTCCGATACGAGCGGCCGCGGCAGCGTGCGGCGATAGGACAGGTGCATCTGCGATATACGACGCGACGTAGTCTGTGGACGAACAAGATTTACTTTCTCGAGAAAGTACCCAGCGCGGAGGTCGCCGCCGCCGCCGGCCTATACGTACTCAACTTAATATATACATGTATGAGGAATGTTGTAGTGTGAGCTATGACCCGCTGATTTCTAACAACAACGCTGCCATGTCGGGCCTTCGAAGTTGAGAACTTGTTAACAAGTTTTAAATAAGACTGTAATTTCACGACAAGCAATGTCAATGTAATTATCTACAATAACTTAAGTAGGTAACATCAAATTACGCACACTAATCAATTAAAAACAAATAATAACCGCGACAAATGCGCTCCCATCACATTGGTCGCCGCGCCGGCAACTGCTTCACCTCACGCACGCGGTCAAGGACGTGTGAGCTAACATTATCTAACAGTTTGTCTGTATTCATTGTCCGTCCGTGCGTATGTAGTGGACGTGCGCCAACTGTAATAGCGCCCAGCTGGGACTACTTCACGAACTGCTGCGTCCATTCGTATGCAACATGCACGCGTGAGGAGCAGCGGTGTGTGTCGTGACCTTGTGGTAAACAATCCGTTTGACAAGGTGTATTGTATAAGCTAGCGAGTTAAGCAGTCACTTCACTTTGTGTGATTTATATTATTAAGCCTGCTTTAAAATAAACTTACCTAATCAAAATCGGTCCAACCGTTCAGAAGCTACGATGCCACAATCAGACACACAGATACGCTCATACATACACACTTCAAACTATCACTCCTCTTTTTTGGTCGGGGGTTAAAACAGTGAAGGTTAGGAGAAATGTGAGGAAATCAAGAAATGTCAAAGAAATGAAGAAAGAATCGATGTCATGTGACACAACCAACTAGCGCCATGTCCGCGCCTGTTTGATGACACGTCAACAACTGTAATAGGACATCAAAAACCTCCGCGCCGCTGTCATGCAGCCCAGGACGTCGCGCGCGTCGTAGTCAAGTCTGTTTATTGTTACTTTAATTTTGATGGTTTATTTACATACAAATTAAAATTATTTGACATACGTGGGACACTAGAGAAATCGGTCTGACCCTGATCTACCAGACCTTCCCCATTGTTCGTTTCCAATGAAGAAGATGCGAAACATTGAATCTATGAAATGGGAAAACCCATCGAGCGCGGTTTGTTTTTCAATAACTGGCGAAAACAAGTGCTCATATTAAGAACAACCTTTGGCCGTGTCCTCAGTCACAAGCCACATGAGAGAGCATTCGTTTAGAAAGTGTCCGCTAGTGTTGTGACATAACGCGCCGCTCCCATCCCAACGTGCGACCGGTCCAGCGCCGCTTCACTTCACTACTTTCGGAACAACACCATCGAAAGCTGTCACTGTCATCACTCAGTCGAACGATCTCCTTCAATGGACCATGGAGCCCGCGACCTTCACCAGCTATCGGCTCACCTTGTCAGGGATATACGTCAAGCATTCGGTACGCACGCGGTCAACACTCAACAAATCTGTTTAAAAAGTCTCATGTTATTAAAGTTGAACCGTAAAGGCGTGACACAGACAAATTGATCGATGGACAAGCTTGCTTTCGTTATCGATTTTCTCTTAATAGTAATGATATATGATGAGTTAAGTAGTGTCGGCCGATCATTCGGTTAGTAAGGCAGCAGCGAGCGACATAGTGCGCATGCCGGCGACGTTCCCACACTGAGGCCTAACTACCGGAACTGACGATTACCGGCCGCGACGCGCGACGCGGAGGAAGCACGCAACAGGCGCCATCCACTCACAGAACTCACGGCGCACGGTGAAGGTTGCCAAACGATTCGCACACAATGTGCTACAGTATGGACGATGGACGTTGTGGACAATTGAATGGAGGTTCCGTTCGGAAATTATGTCGTTATTATGGGATTGTCGGTTATTGTTCGTTGCGAAACACTTTATTTTAAACACAGCTGAAGGCATAATGCTTCCAGCGCTGGATCACGGGCCTCCCCTGCGAGAGGGGCACAATACGTGGCTTTCGGGCCGTTTGGTATCTCGGCGACGGTTTTCAACAGCATTGTCTTAAGCATTTGGGTAGCTTTACATCTAGGATCTAGTATATACATTTGATTGTAGACTTTTTCATAATTATTTACGTTTTTATTGCACTGCTGAGTGAGACGCTCCTTGATGAGACATAGTTTAGGCTTTTCGAGTTCAGTCGATATGACAAATGGCAGTATCTAACAGTGCCACAGTCTGGGACTTAACATTGCAATGCAATGTTTTTCTCTTTGCTAAAAAAGATAGTCAGAAAGTGACTCAGTGATTCTGAATTTAAACGTAAACAACACAGAAACTAAACAAGTATTCGAAAGTGAGAGTTGTTGTACAGAGCCGAGAGATTTTTAGTTCGAGAGACAATACTTGTACTGAACGTTTTCACAGCGGAGAGTATTATAAGCTCATTAGCATATTAGCGAGATGAATGATGAAGCGTTTGGGAGCCGTCTCGGGGGACGTCGGGTCTCGTCGGGCTTTAGAAAGAGACAGAGCATAAGAGTGGTAGAGACGAACTTTTGCACAGACTCGGGTAAAGCACCACTAAGCAGCCTATGTGACATCTAGTAAACTGCACTGCGGCCGTGTGCTGTTTTATGGCCTTTATGTATATATGTGTGTGTGTGTGTGTGTGTGTGTATGTCCTGCAATCGAACACACATGGTGGATGTGCACTTGACTTGGGAATAGATCCGCTGTTTTTGATGTCTAAACAGGAAGGCTTGGACTTGGTCGAGTGATGGCAAGCAGGACTGCTAACCATGACGGCAAAGTGATATTGGGTTTTTGCAATAGGCTCGCCTGCTTTAACATGGGACTTAAAATGTAATTTGCGAAACGAAGGTGTGCTGTTTTGTTTTGTTAAAGGCGTGGTGACGATGCTATGTTCAGCGTAGTTCGCTCAACACCTACATGTGGTTTTCGTCGAAATCCGTTCAGAGGATAACCAAACCAGCAGTTCTTGACTTTGGCATAATTATAACATTTTTAAGTATGTTTTGCTAAGTGCATTTACCTATACGTGTTGATATGTATATCAATGTATAGGTTTGCGCAATGACTCAGCTCTACAGATCATAAGTGGTGTTCGGCACTGAGCGGCGTGAAGTTTGGAAAGTAAGTGAATGAGGATGACAGGTGGCTCCGTGCGGGTCGGTGAACTTGAACGGGAGGCGCGCGCCATCGGCGAGATTAGCGCAGGCGGGACACTCCGGCCGGGCCGCGCTCACTGCAACCATTAGCTATATTCTATTTTGTTATTACCTAATTACATTCTTAAGTGCCCGTGGTTTTATGAAATAAATGGGTTGGTTTTGCTAGACAAATTTGTAGGACACCTTTAACCCCGGATTACCATCCAGTAAAAGAATTACTGATCTCTACGCAGGTGAAGCCACGGGCATGAGCTAGTAGGTATAGCAAAGACCAAGATTGGTCTTTCTTTACAAGGTTAACAGACGTAATAGAAAATACCATTTTATATAACCCAAGATGCCTGTAGGTAGTTATCAGAGCGGCATACACATCAACCATATCGAACAAGTCTTGCATCGCATACTCTTTGCGTCATTACCATACGTCCCACGATCGCAAGAGTGAGCGATATAACAATGGCTTGTTAATCGAGTTCATCTCAATTCTTAACGCCCGCTGCTCCACGTGGGAATGTGCCGTCCATCTACTTGTCGGAGGCGGAGCGACCACTTGACGGCTTATGGCGAACAAATAATTATATTCAAGACTTGGCAGTAGAGTCAAAAGTATCATCTTGAACAGGAGTGGAGTACTGAGCTTGAGTACTGAGCCGGACAACATTATCTGACCAAAACAAGTTGTTAGAAGGTGTTGAGTTTGTACCGCCACTTCTTCCCACGTAGAACGTTACGGAGTACTGAAGGGTGAGCGTGTTGGACGACTGGCTCAAGTCATTTTCACCTTCAATGACTGTTCTTTTTCACTTTCTCAGCCTAATTTGAATAATGACTTTTATTTGCATTGCATCTTCGGTAGTAAACCATATTTCTGAGGCTGATTGATCTGGCTTCGGTCATTTCACATTGTGCTGTAGACATTTGAAATTCGAAGGCCGGGACCGAGATAGTCATTAATTTTTTAAACTGCTTCAAAGCCATAGTCGCATACTTCAGCGACAATTGCTTCCAAAGAATTTCTTATTTCTTTCCAACAAGTACGGCATGAATTTTCTCGGAGCTTCTGCGAATGGCTATTTGTTACAAAGCGACAATATAATCGTATCTTATTTATCTTCGTAATAATTTGGCAAACGGATAGTTTATAACCTTTCACCCGGTAGCAAGACCTCATGGGACAATCACAGAAGTGCACGCGGGCAACGCGCGAGCGCGATCGCGACGCACTGATAACGTATCACTTTGTCTGGGCCCTCCAAACGGACACGGCAGGATTAAGGAACAGTTGCCGATCCACGGACTCAGACAACGTGCACGTGTAGTGTCACCGTCGGCGTCGCGTCGGCGTCGTGTCGGCGTCGTGTCGCGGCCGCACGCAATGAAATGGTAAGTGGCAACACAGACGCATGTACGAGTATGAGACACGCATGGCTCGCCACTCGCCACCATCGGCAACTAGAACGCGACTAATTGATATTTTCGTTAATAATAACGTTGGGGAGCACGCGAGACAACCAGTGTTCATGTATACGATCGCGATGTCAGATTCACTTTTGTGGTTGTCTGTGTGGCATGAGAGGTGCAGTGGTTTAACGATTGGGATCTGTAATAAAGGTCGTGGCTTCGAATCGTGTAAGGAACAACGTTTTATTGGTACTGTCTGAAAGTTACCTAAGAGATGTGTGTGTGTAAAATGATCAGTACGGGCAAGCGATGTCGGACTATTGGGAATATAGTTGTGAGGAAAGTTTAGATTGTGAATGAGGATGGCTACAAGAGTAGAGGGAGTACGATGGATGGACTTGTGAAGGATGATATAGCTAGAAAAGAGATGACTTTGAGATGGCGAGTTATAGCGAAGTCTAGACGAAGACATGCTGCGCCTGTCGACATCTGCAACACTAGAGATGTCGTACATGTATTTTTATTTAAGAGACATGCGCTTGTAACAATAGTGCAACAGTGAAATGGTACTAATAGATTGTTTAAGGATATATTTACACTAATAGCACTTTTGCCATTTCATGTTAGACTGTAAGTTATCTATGGGCCAAAGTAGTATTTAGTATGCGTAAGATTAAATGTATTTTATGCTATGTATATTTTGAAACAAGCAACGCACCGCGGCAGAATGGTCGTGCATGTTCGTTACTCTTGTCAGTAGAACAACGTGCACATAAAGCAACCATTTGTGCATTTCGCATTTGTGATCACAACCTCGGCACAGCACATGATAGCTACATATAGCCAGCATCCGGTATCCCATAGTTATCGCCAACGTAAGAATCGGTGTCAATGGTTCACGATCACACACGAGAGAAAACTTTACTGTAATGCTGTTCGTGATCTACCGCACTTTAACTCATGATAACTGATTCAAATCTACGTTGATTTCACTTGTTTTGAGGGGCAGTTGGTGAAAAGAAAACTTATACTATCGGATATTGGAAATGCTCGCTATGACATATAAACGGACTTGTCTCATGTATTCCTTCGTGCGCCACATGGACTCTGTTCAAACACAATATCCAAGTTAGTTAATGGTTTCTCTAGGACTTGGTCGCGCTACATTGTGTCGGCTCTTTTGTGTTGGTCGCTACAGTTGAGGCTGGCGCGCAGGAGTTGCTCTGGTTTGGGAATAGTGTGGCGGGGTTGTCCCATTTAGAAAGGTTGACAAAAACAACCGTCTGCGCAGAGTATTTTCATTGGAAAATAAGGAACTTTAGACTCTGTTCCTTATATTTTAAAAGGCGTCACGGTCAGCATTCTGTCACGCTTGCGCCCACTCCACCAACTCGGCGGTCTAACTCTTGATAAGCTTATCCAGGTCGTATAAATAACGTCGTGTTCTGGTTCACGTACTTCCCGGATGAGCGTCACACGCACGAACACCAACTGCTGTCGGTAAAACCTCAGCGATTGTAACAATCTTGCAGTCTTGGAGAAAGGTCCCCAGAGAGACGCAGGCGGAAGCAGGAACTCGTACATCGAACAGATTGCTAATTGCTTTAATGAGTACATCATTAACATCTTTGTAATTATCTGTAGACTCTCCTTCCTGTGGGGAGCCGTCCAACTTGATGCGGTGTGTGCGCCCGCGCCGCTACGGGTATAATAGGCTATCTCTTGTATGTGGCTAAGATAAATACTTCTTATAAACAGCCCAAGTTGCACTTGTGCCGATAACATCCACTTGGTTCTTGAACTACAATATGATGATGTCCGCTTCGTGTCATCTAACGTAATCTTTAGTGAATACAATTTCAATTCCGATTCTCAGATTTAATATTCTTAATAATGATCCCAGGCGCCAAAAATAATCTCGCACGTACAAATTTTTATAACAATATTGGAATGTAATTTACATTTTTTTTTCCAAAAATCTAACACTACGGGTAGGACCATAATTTGCACAAGAGTGTCTTAAGTAACGAATGCGAGCACAGCCTGCACTGCAGTGCCTCATGCATGACGCAGGATTATTTTAATTGGTAACCCCTGGCTCCGAGTGCTTACAGCCTTTTTTAAGGATAGTTCTAAACACCTAGTTGACGCTTCCCGTGAACCAAAAGCATTGCCATACAACGTGTAACGCCGCGCGCCGCCTGTCTGGTGGACACATTATCGACTGACAGCGTTCACGAAGAGGTTTTAGTGTTTGGAAATTGATCAGTTTTGCTGTGTCTACTTACTAACCGATGATGCTTACACAAACGGACAAACTTGACTTCTAGACGCCACAACCTGAGACCAGCTCACCGCTCACACACCGGCCGCGCAAGTTCACACAGCGACATACTCTCCCTAGCAGTGAGCGAGACTCCGAGACGAATCTGTGGAGTACGGCGACGCTAATGTATGCAAATACACGAGAGAAAGTGTCAAACAGCAGCTTACATGTCGTTATGTGAACCATGGATGCTCCCGGTGCATGTGTGTGCGTGCGGTAGTAGACAGCGCAGCGGGGACAGGGCCCGCCTGTGTCCCTGACCTCACAACACATGCTCCTCCGTCCTCCACAGCATGATCCAAATAAACAAGGGTAACAATTAACTAGAGGAACTTAATAGACATGTCACATGAGCGAGCCTCATTTTAAAATCGTAATCATCGAATGTCATCGTTAAACACTACTACTTAGTGTCCAATTATTGTTATTAACATTAAGAATTTTATTTTTATTATAGATTCAATTCGACTTTTAAAGTTGAAGTAACTTTAAAAGCCCATATCGAAAATAACATCACATGTACGTATTATTATCATGAACTTGTTCAAGTTAAAGTTCAAAAAAGTTTCCTGAAGAAATAAAGGAAAGATAGTGAGGGATATCCGTCACGCTTGTATTCTCCAAAGAGTTGGATACACACGGAAGGGCTCCGACATATTTCTGGACGACTTGGCATTACATAAGTTTGGCTTGGGGTCAGCTAGGGCCACTCATTGCCAACAACCACCACTGACCATCGCTCAATCATAATTTTTAATGGCAACACTAAATAATAATTAATTTGTCAAGAATGTCATCAGTTGATATTAAAATAAATTATGGCAGATAAAAATAATTTATTCGAATGAAAAATTAAATGATGAGGCAATTATAAAGTTATAGCATTTTCGTTTTAATGTCGCTTTCAAATATATAATTAAATGACTAATAATGCCTCGCGCAGAACTTTATAAATATTTATGAAAAATAGAGAGCCTGCAAATTGCAATGAAATCTAAACAATTTCGGCGCACGCTGTTACATTCTCGAATTGTTTTTAATTTTAACAATATTGCGGTTGTATTGTTAACGAACACTCGTAGTTTTTTGTTCAGCTATTTGTTTTTATCTTACTGAAACCAATTCTGTAAACATAATTATAATAATGGTCCACTTACCATTTTCTTCAGATATTATCCAAATATTCCACTAGAAAACAGTCTTTAGTTTCACTCCCGACGCAACTTACAATATAAAAACTAATTATTTAGATAAAAAAACACAACTGTCACTGCATTCCGCGGCAAAATTATTTTGACAACTTTTTTTTTTAATGCATAATTTTACGTCACACAGGTATTGTTACGTACAGCCTATGGCTTTTTTTTATTAAATAATAAATAGTCTTTGGACGCGTGTGTTGATGAGGAGAGGAAGACTTTGACTGAGTTCACGACACCAACAGGCTTCTCCTAAAGAAAGTGGGGTGCCATTTCCTATACACTACATGCTTGCTTCAAAGGCCGAGTGAGATAACGACAAGCGAAATAGTACCCTAAGTGAATGGAACAAAGTTTAAATTAATATGAAAAGTGGGGCTTAAAAGCTTGTTTAAAAAACTCTAATATTAGTTTAGAAAATACTTTAAATAGACGCATAATTTAAAAATTAATAGTCAAATTGACTTTGGAGATATTTTTGGTGAGTTTTACGTAACGCGGCGCGGTTGAACAACACGCATTTGTGTGCGGTGCGGTGTTACCACATCCTCGCGTTTGGGTGCGACGCCGACCGCGACGTGCCAAATGTTGTTAAACCTCTACTAGCGGGATACACGCACGGGATGTCGGGATGTCGGGATGCACTGCTGCGATCCACCCTTTGTAGTTAGATGAGTGGACGGCCTAGACGCCTAGTACGATAGATGGCCGCTTCTTTCGTCTAGGTCGCAGGTGCTCCCGGGATACATTCCCGAGTCGGGTAGACGAGTAAATCGGTATGTCAATTAATAATAAAATAATAATAATTTATTTTATTATTAATTGACATACCGATTTACTACTAATTATACTGTATTAGCACGAAGTCTGGATTAATACCGGACTACCGGCTCATGGCCATAGGCTTGCGCTATATTAACTTGCGAAACGTGCGGGTGACAGGTGTAGGTACTATACTTAAGGTAGGTACACCACTGCCACTAATGTAGCAGATTCTTAGTCTTTATTAACTGACACATTATTTTAAAAAATCTTTCTCATAACCTGACAAACAATTGTGTTGCTGGGTGTTTGTTCCGCCATTGCTTCTTCCAGCTGAAACACGAGGAAGTGGCGAAGGGCGGTCGTTGTGGGGACTGTCTGTCGGAAATTTTGACGTTCAAAAAACTGATTAACAGCATCATTTGAATAAATCCTTACTAATATTATAAAAGCGAAAGTGAGTTTGTTTGTTTGTTTGTTACGTCTTCACGCCTAAATGGCCAAACCGATTTTGATTTCGGTACCTACAGAGATAGTTGGGATCCTGGAGACGGACATAGGCTAAAAAAAGGTGAGAAAAGGGGGAGAAAGAGGGAAGAAAAGGGGAGAGAAAGATATTTTTATTCGATCATCACGTGGGTTAAAGCTTTAGCCCAAGTAACAAAGTAACTATGCCACGCGGACGAAGTCGCGGGCGGAAGCTAGTTAGAAATAAGTTTTTTTTTATAAAGTTCAATTTCCACATGACTGAGCTTCACTTTTTTTCCGAAGGGAAATCATTAAACGACTAGTAGAGGAGTATCAGACTTGTTCTCACTGAAACCCATCCATGTTCCTTGTTTGGCTCTTTGTGTTCCGTTCCGTTCCGTTCCGTTCCGTTCCGGGGCCGCGGGCCGCGGTATCTCTGTCACTACTGATCATCACTTGAAGACGGTTCGATTTCGCTGTTATATTTTTGTTGTTCCTAAATTTAAGGTTGTCTTTGTATGAAATAAACTTTTGACAATTGCATCATGAGCATGTTGCACCCGTGCGACACCGGGGACTGGCGCTAGTGCTATTAACAAAATCATTGTACAGGTACACTTGAGAAGTTGCGCCCTAAAACACTGCAGTCCGTCGGTGCTCATGTGAATCAGCGTCGAACTTAATGTTCCGCTGCAGATAGCTCCCCGGCCGCCCACTGATTAGTGCACACTGTTGTACACTTAGCTGTCATAAGAGTGTCAGCGATACAAGATCATAGTGATGTGGGCACAATGCAGTGCGCATGCGTGGAACTAGACCAATACCACCACTTGGCCGGCGCACGGCGCAGCCACGGAGTGACTTAGTTTAGATATAAAAGTAAAAGTGTCATGATCATTAACAAGCTGTTAACTCCCATTGCTCGGACCAAGAATAGAATAGAATACAATATGCGCGGGCGGTGTTATCGATCTGTTCTGCTCTGCACCATGTAGTTATTTAACAGTGTAAAGGTAGTCGAAAGTCGAAAGCCGGACACGAGTACCTGATGGCTCGTGAAGGTTTTGGCAAAATACTTGGTCTTCAGCTACATGCGGCAAGAGCACTTGAAACCAACTCCTACATAATTGAAGACAGGCTTACTTGACTCTGGGACACAGGGGTAGCATGGTAGGTGGGGGGGGGGGCACAACGCGCTAGTGCAGCCGCCCCTCGTGACGTCACCGACTCTCCGCGCGGTACTAACTATTACAAACAGGTTCGAGTCACGACTTAAGACTTTCCAACGCGAGCTTACGTAAGGTCGCCGAATTGTTACCGCGCCCCAGACAGGTTGCCGGCCGGTGGGGCGCAGCCTCGGGGCTCTCGGGGCTCGCGGGGCTCCGGGGACCAGAAACGAAAGCCTACAAGGCCAGAAACACGGAAATAAATACCAAGCAAAGTGCCATGAGTGACATCATGCTTGTTTTTTTAAACTGACTAATTCTGTGTGTTTCATGAGTTTTGTTGAGGTTGTATGTAAACCGCTCCCAGTCTCCGTCGAGGATCGTGTTACCTTCGTTACTGCGGGTTGTGGACTTCTGACGGACACCCTGCTTTGCCTTAGCTTATCTCATTTTAAACTCTTTGATTTTGATCCCATCTATCAATGAACAATAGAAAGAGCTATGGGGGCGCAGGGTCCGCAAGCGCATTGCGCATCACGCAATTGAGTGCATAGAATATAATAGACATTTATAGCTACTGAAAAGGTAACTTCGCTCATGAGTCGTAGAAATACGAAATGTTTTGAAGCGATCGTCAGTAATGTGTAGGGCCTGTGTGTGTGAGATCGCCTGCCGCCCGTCGTCGCCCGTGGGCCGTGGACTCCTGGAGAAAGTGTTAGGTATTATTAAGTTTGTCATCACCGATGTGTCAACAAGGATATTCCTTTGACCTGCGACTTGGTCATTTCCATAAACTGCGTTCCGCGGCGGTGTTATTTATTGTGTCCGCAATATTTTCTTCATTACGTCAATGAGGACGGATGACATGGAATTCTTCGTAAGTAGGTATTGTACACATTCATGATGCAACCGGAACTGTCATCCTCGTCACTTTGACAGATTTCACTGTGACACGATATATTGACAAGTGTTACGTGGTAGTGCTGTAACAGGCGCACGCGCACGACGCCATGGGACGGATGAGATGAGATGACGGAGCATTGCTTATAATGGGTGACACACATAGTACCACAGAGTGGGTGATACGTAATGTTTGCCTCCAACAATATCATCAATACCTATACAATACATTGTTTGAACTAACTGTTTTTTGCTTGCAATGTTTATTTATGTGAAATCTTGCAAATATTCTATAAGTAGTTCAAATCCACAACCGATTGAGCTGAACTTTAAATAAAAGATGATTTAGTTAAGGGTTCAGGGGCAGCTAACCCATACATGTTCCTTGTTTTGCCCTTTGTGTTCCGGGACCGCGGTATTACTTTCGAACAACCCGCAAACCCAGCAAGCAGTGACCCTGGCAGGCCACTCTGCTGTGCTGACATCTGTTTGAGGTGCGTGTGGTACACTCACGCGTCTCCCCTGCCTGTCATCATTACACGGACAGAACGGTGAGCTACGGTGAGTTTTTCGAAAAGATCTCTCAATCCACACGCACATACCAATTGCTCACTCATTGTCCACAGTACTGCGTCTACAGTCTCGCGGCAACCGACGCGCGACGCCCGCCCGGAGCGTCTTCCGCGTTCACTCAAACGTCCTGCCACCTTCATTCGCTAGTAGGTATGACTGGAAGTGACCGCTTCCCATTTTATTTATTTAAACTTCTTGGACAATAGTGGTACATAGGCGGACTTAATGCCATAAGGCATTCTCTACCTTTACAAAAATAATATACCTACCAAACAGAAATATAACTATTTATTTTCGAGAACTCCATTCCCTCATTCCGTTTCTCTCTCGCTCCGGACCATGGACTGAACCAGGGCCCGACGAGAGAGATCGCCGCCACCGATCGCCTCTAGCTCGGGCACGGCGGAGCTCCGCCCGCGCTGCGCTGGGCAGACCGCCACTGTGTGCGCCGTGCGCCACCGTGTCCTCCGGGCGATCGTTGGAAATTATTCTAACCGGGTCCGGGTGACAGGCGGCACATGTACCTAACTAATATATTATGTTCATTATGACATTGAGATGTCTTAGGCAATTCATCCGTGGTCCGAGCGTACCTAACATACCATTGTACACAAAGCCTTCACTAATTATTTCGCCACTAATTTCCTATACCTAACGAAATATTTAAAGGACATGCCAACCGCCATCACAACATAGAACATGACCAACATATCCTGGCAGTTGGCACATGTGCGCAGTGCCTTTTGCGATAGGAATCATCCACATTTTGGGAAATTCAACTATTTTTTTATAGTTTAGTTCCTTGGGTAGTGTACTGCCTCTTGGGTCTTTTAGTCGCTGGCTACGCGATGACCAAAGTGTTATTAAGTACTAGCTTTTGCCCACGGCTTCGCTCGCGTTAAATTCGGGGTAACACAGTTCCCCTTGCGCCTTATTGATTTATAATAGCAACGCCAAGTTTTCCCTTTTCTTCCCTCTTTCTCCCTCACATCCCACTTTAAAAAAAAAATAGCCTATGTCCGTCTCCTGGTTCCCATCTATATCTGTACTAAAATTCATCAAAATCGGTTCAGCCATTAAAGCGTGAAGAGGTAACAAACAAACTCACTTTCGCTTTTATAATATTAGTAAGGACGTAAGGATTTTCACTATTTCTTAGATAGTCTGGTTTTTGCCCGGTTGATTGCAGTACCGGTATAAGCTCGCAATATTTTACATAGGACTATAACATAACTACTTTGTAAATAAATACTAAACACACTTCTTTGAAAATGTATTTTCTGGAATAATAAAGTTATTTGTAAGTATTTGTGTCTACCTAATCCTTCGGAGATGATGCACCTGATATAATGTAATGAGCAGTTCCTTGTGGGATCACATACCACATCTAACGTGGCCCTTGATAAACAAACGAGCGACTATAATAATAAAGTTATTTGTAAGTATTTGTGTCTACCTAATCCTTCGGAGATGATGCACCTGATATAATGTAATGAGCAGTTCCTTGTGGGATCACATCACATACCACATCTAACGTGGCCCTTGATAAACAAACGAGCGACTATAATAATAAAGTTATTTGTAAGTATTTGTGTCTACCTAATCCTTCGGAGATGATGCACCTGATATAATGTAATGAGCAGTTCCTTGTGGGATCACATCACATACCACATCTAACGTGGCCCTTGATAAACAAACGAGCGACTATAATAATAAAGTTATTTGTAAGTATTTGTGTCTACCTAATCCTTCGGAGATGATGCACCAGGGGCCTTAGTCTGCTATTACAATGGTGTCAGAATGGTCGATCACTGATCGCATAATGGTTGATTTTGACAAGTTTAGTATGTAGTAAATGTCAAAATCAACCATTATGCGATCAGTGATCGACCATTCTGACACTATTGTAATAGCAGACTTAGGCCCCTGATATAATGTAATGAGCAGTTCCTTGTGGGATCACATGACATACCACATCTAACGTGGCCCTTGATAAACAAACGGGCGACTATAATAATCAAGATGGCGTCATTCGAGTCATTCGCGCCAAAAATATTGACAGCTGAGAGAAAGCGAACACATCCGTATTGAGCCTCCGACACTCGCGCCAAGGTTGCCACACATAGCCAACAAGAACAAGTATTATTAATATTCAGAACATACATAAATCAATTTTAATTTGAGTTTTTCATTGATGTCAACTCTTTTAATGTATAGAAAGTGTAAGTATGTTATTATCTGTATCTTTCTTAGTCGATACATGTAAAATTAAGATAAAGATTCTTAAATGAGGGTCCCGAGAACGAGGCACGCCATTGTTTCTAGCACGATGACACAGCCGGTCAAGTATTAGGTTTGTCTATTGCTACTATGCATACATTGTATTTAGTCATTATTTGCTTAAGTTTATGTATTCTTTTTTTCTCTTTTTTTTACGCACTGTGTCTACATCTCTTTTTATTTACTCTCCTTTGGCAGGTATAATATTTTGGAAGAGATTTCTGTAGAAATAAGCATTTTCTTTGTACCTATTTTCTGTTCCTGTCTTTTATTTTTCTGTATTCAGTGTGTATGTACATAAATACATATATTTTGCCAACAGTACGGCACGCGCCGCCGCGGCCGCGCGCCACCGTAGATACGATGTTGTATTAGCAACTCAGATAGGTATGCTTCGTACGGGCGGCGCCAGAACTGTCTTCTATTATTTCAAGCTTAACTCAACTATACTCATTCACAAAAATTCATTGAAATCAACTGATTTCAAAGAACTCTTTGGGAGATGACAGTATACGAACATACTTACACGAGATTCTCGTTGACTAGATTTGGCAGCCCTAACACAAGCACTCGACTCTCGACGTACAAGTCAATGGCGGATATTTACAAATAAGCCCGGAATGCGACACACTTTGGTTCCAAAAGCTACCTTTTGTGAATAATTTCGCGATTACGCGACAAACGAAGGGTTCATTGTTTGGTTTTCTAATTCCTCGCAGTTTGGCGGCCATTATGTGGTATTAAGGAGGGAAATCTCTTTTCATAGCCACTTTTACTGTTTGTTATTTTTTGGGCTTCTTTTCATAAAAGGTTCATTGTAACAATATGTCTTTCTAATGGCTAAAAACTTTCATCATCTATCCACTGATCTCTCCTATTGATCAGCATTTTGAGATCAGCTTCCAGTCAACAACGCAACTATTTTGGAATCGGCTTTAAGTTTAACTAGTAAAATGTATTTTAAATGGCGCGAGTGCATGTTATTAAGACGTACCCCTTGGTACGAGTGTTTGTCTAATGTCGGCTCTGCCATTGCATTGAGACGGTCAGTCTGTCAGTACCTCAACGATGCTCTCATGACAAACGCTACGCTATCAACGAAACTTTTACCCATGAATTCTGAAACTTGCTGATAGAATTCGTGTAAACTACTCTCAACCTGAAATTCCTGGAAGACAGGATCAACTAACTGCCAGAAAACCGCCGAGATGTAGCAGTGAGAGAAACAAAAACAGAGCATCTTTAAATTGATCTTCGTGTTTGCTTGTGATCTCGTATGTATAGCACTTTGTATAGTCGAGCAGTCTCCGACAACGTTTCTAATCAATAAATCATTGCGAGTTGGTCTCAGGTCTGCGAGATTATCCTTGTGATGTGGAGCTGGCTTATGTAACCATCGATGATATTGAGTGACGAGATCACTTTCACTTTAGACTAAGTTGAGCCTACCGCGCGGACCTACTGGCGACACACCAGCGACACCCATACAACGTCGGCGACGTCTCCTGCGGCAGTGTCTGAGGCAAGCTCTGGGAATGGAAGAAACTAGGTGAACAATAGACATATGTGGCGCAGTGGCTGACCGACTGGCTGCTGCGCTGCGTGTCGCAAGTTCGATTACCGCACGCAACAAAATATTTGTTTGGCCTACAGGTACTTGTTCCGTGTCTGGCTGTTTGTGTATGTGAGTAAATGTTTGCAAACGCACCCACGGTACAGGATAAATCCCTAGTGTGAAGCAACGTTTTAAAAACATTTCACTTTATTCAATAAAATAAATAGTAATTTAATAAAAACTTACTTTAATACAAAAAAAAGAGTACATACAGCTTACGCTTAGTTTAGTTAATTGTATATTGCTTCCGGTTGTGGCTTCCAGGTTAGTTAGCTAGGTATCTATCTATAATTATGCCTAACAAATTTGCAACTGATACTTGGTCAACTTTTGTCCGTCATAATATAATTGTAATATGCCTGGTGTAATGCGTTGATGAAAATGCATAACGTTAGTTTTGAAATATTTATTATTAAACTGTTTTGGTCAAGCCAGTACATAATGTCCTATATGAGTAATATTAATGTCAAATTCAAAGAAATATTTGTCCATACATTTAATGAAGGCGGTGCTATCGTCAGTAGATAAGACCATAGGATGTTCAATGTGGCGTGTTACTCATTTATACATGTATATCAAAAATAACTTAGCATAGCATCCTAGTGTGAGTTTCAGGATTCAATGTAAAAACTGTATTTTCTTGGAACAATAAATTATTCTTATTCTTATAGCTTTGATTACTTTTATCGAAAAGTTGTGAAGTCTGTGTTTCGTATGGTCCGTTCGGGACCGCTGAAGTTAGGACGATAATGTCCAACAGTTGTGCTACGACCGACGCCGACGCCGACGCCGACGGGGCGGCTCGCTATGAGCGGGTATGCGCCGCCGCCGTGGTCCAGCGCGGCGCAGTGCTTGTTGGTACATGTGACGCGGCTCTCTGGGTCTAGGACACGCCGCTTCCTCCACGAACGGTTCGGACAGTGTCGCAACGTATCGTATGTGATAGCCCCGCGGGGTCGTGTCGCTCGTGTCGCTCGTGGCGGCCGGACGTCCGTCATGTCAGAACGTTTAGAGAGCACACCTCAGCCGGCTGAACTTTCCCGCGCATTCCTCTCCAGTTAACACACGGCCGGGTGGTACGGGGGCACTGCAACCAGTATATAACCTAACTTCACATTCTATTGAATATTCGTACTAAAGTACTATTAAATGCTAAAATGTCACCAGTTACATGCGGTTGTACGTAGCACCTGTCACGTTGGTCGCTAACGTGACGGTTTAGGTCCTGGGTTCGGTTCTCATGTCGTGCAAAGTGCTCTTTAGTTTTGTCTATCGATGGCAAAACGTAAGTACTGGCTCGAACATAACATGGCCGTAGTAAGGTACCTACTGTCATTATCTGTCTACCCGTCAAATTTATTTAACATTCCATTTAATTGAATTAGAACTATTTTAGGAATTTATTTTATTCCTTATTCATTTTGATTAATTCCAAATCGACATTTTTATTTATGAAATTTTATTTTATTAAAGTAATTAATGGGTTATTTAATTCATCTAAAAGATATAATAAACGTAATGAAGGTAAAGCAATAAAAATTAAAGTAATTGCTGGTAAAATAGTTCAAATTAATCCGTGTGACGTTACGGGGAGCTAGGTATACGTCCAGTACACGGTGTCGTGTTAGCTTCGTCCACAGCTGGTCGAGCTGAATAGTGCTGAGCGCCTGCACCGCCGCCGCCGTGCGTCATGTTCGTGAACGTCCCTCAGTAAGGACTGCTCATCTCTGTGCTGCTGCGGTTTATTTCATTTTGAATTGTTTTGTTTAGGGATCCATACCTCAAAAAGAACAAAACGAAACCTTTGTTGTCCGTCTGTGTGTCTATCGAGACTCTTTATCTCTGAAACGCGAGAAGGTTTTGAGTTCAAATTAAAACCATATACTCGACTCTGTGCTCCCTTTGTGCTTTGAAAATCTACCCTCTAAGTGTACGCATTCAAAAGTCATGGCTGTTTATGTCGCAAATTTGTACAGAACCCTCCTCGGTGCACGAGTGCTGACTCGCACTTGGTCGGTATTATATTTTTGATATTATTTTGGTTCAATATGAGGAGCTCGTGGCTTAATAAATAGCAGCAGGTGACCACCCGTTACATACCGAGTTTCCTCCGTGCCTCGGAAAGCACGTTAAGCCGTTGGTCCCGGCTGTCATTTGTAGATCTTTGACAGTCGTTACGTTAGATAGTCAGTGTCCCGAAAGTCTGACAACCAGTCTTACCAAGGGGTATCATAATTTACCCAGTACTAACTGGGTTGTGTAGGTCAGATAGGCAGTCGCTCCATGTAAAATACTGATATTCAGCTGCATCCGGTTAGACTGGAAGCCGACCCCAACATAGTTGGGAAAAGGCGACGCAGATGATGATGACATGCTCCACGTTACGTATTACGTTATCCATCCACATTTAACCCAAAGGTGTAGTGGTGTAGTGGAAGTAAATAAACAAACTGTTGATTGAACTCTGGACGCTATTAACTTGCACGTCATTCTGCATGTAACTAACGGGAGACACACGTAACGAGAGAACCATAGAGATCCACTCTTTGCCATGGACAACTGTTCATTGTAACTTGTGACCTTATTATGCCTTGTGACTTGGACTGTAGCTTCATCTTTTCATATTTTTGACACTCAAAAGTGAATCCTTATAGTTATTATAAAAGCGAAAGTGAGTTTCTTTGTTAGTTACTTCTTCACGTCTAAATGGCCTCACTGATTTAGATGAATTTTGGTATAGAGATAGTTGGGACCCTGGAGACGGACATGGGCTAAAAAGAAGTGAGAAAAGGGGGAGAAAGAGGGAAGAAAAGGGGAGAGAAAGATTTTTTTTAGATCATTACGCGGGTTAAAGTTAGCGTTAGCCCAAAGTAACTATGCCAAGCGGACGATGTTGCGGGCAAAAGCTAGTTTATAAATGCTTTGAATTGAGTTTACACATCATAACAGTCAATAACAGAGTGCTTAACATACCGACTGTATGTGTACTATAATATATGAACACGTTTGAGCGTGAACTTTCTCTGAAGGCCGAAGGGCGCGGCGACTTTCACTGCGTGGGGTGACCACGAGCGCGCGCCCGCCGCCGGACTGTCCTGACGCTCCTGACGCTCAGTGTTACACAAATAAATAACTCTGTTCAGAAGACAAGTCAATTATATTGTTACGAACTCAACATCGTGTTTGTAGCGTACGTTTACTTCTTAGATAATAATATAAACTGTTTATTTTTTGTTTTTGTTGGTTGTAGCTTCCTATTGATTAAATTATGATTTCAAAATCATCAAAATTGATTCAGGTTTTTAATGCTGACACGAAACAAACATACAGATACAATTTCTCATTAGTTTAGTGCCCTTATTGTATAAAATAAAAATTTAAAGAGATAATTAATGTTTGTAAGTTTGCGTGTACGGTGTAGATACTTTACGGAACTACTGATCCGATTCCGAAAATACCTTTACTAATGGGAAATTGTGTTCTTGTGTCTGACAATAGGAGCGAAATCGTGGGCCGCAACTAGTTATGATACAGGGGAGCAGATAATGCAAAGAATGTGAACTACGATGAAAATAAAAGTGTTTTACAAAAGGTTAGAAAACGAACCACAAGTGAAATGAAAACATTGTAATGCATAAAAAACAATAATACGATTTGCGGTTAGCAGCGTACAATACACTACAGTTACCGCAGATTATAATATTGTTAGCTTTACACCACAAACAGTTAGTGAGTAGGCAGGAGGCGCGCTGGCAGGTGGATGCACGCGAGCACGACACGACCGCACGAGAGCACGCCGCCCGCGCCGCGCGCCCCCGCGACCGCATCAATACATTACTTACATTACTGACATCAACCTTCTGCCAATATTAGCTTCAGTATCACCACTTTGTGCAGTTGGAGGTGGCGCTGCTTGGCAAGAAAAAAATCATAAATACGTCGAACTTTGTACATTGATTATATTTAGCGCTTCCCGCTTGGTTGGACTTGGATGAAGTTTAGTGTTCTCTCACAGGACGTTTACTTCGGATTGGACATCACTGTCTGTTCGGTTGCTGCTGGTCTGTCAACTGGAAGTGGAGTTTATTCTCATAACTGTAAGGTTGTTGTTTACAACTGTACAGTGTACAGTGCTGCATGATGCATTTGGCGGCAATAGTCGGAACTAACGCCGCCATCTTGTTTGTTCCACAGCGCAGCCCTGGCAGTATTATTCAAGCTCCAATAACCATACAGCTATCTGTGCTCCAGTGGTACTGTGGTACCACTCATATGTTTAGAAGATGTAACCAGGACATACTTCCTGATGCGTGTACTTCGGTAATGATCCCACGGGGTCACACTGCCGAATTTTAAAAAGTATCCATGTGTTAAAATATTCTAGTTGTAGTAGTAATTGTGTGCTCAGCTAACCGAGCAGAAGTTCTTTGCACGGAGGAGTGACAAACATACATCTATCCTCACAAACTTTCGCATTTATATGTACTAATAAGTTAAACACTAAGATCAAGTAATTCGTTTCACGAATTAGCGAACTTCAGTCCAAGCTCATTAGGTACTTACTGTAGGATTGTCTTGTTGTTAGTCTTAGAGTTGGTCGCTGTACAAGTCTCAAAAATATCTTCATGTAAAATAAAACTAGGGTGCCCAGAGTAAGACAATTTATTGAAAGAACCACCGCTGAGGTCGTGTTCCGCAGGAAAATCTTAACACCGCGATTCAAAAAAGTGACGTCATTGCATATCGCCATCTATTATTCTAAAAGCGGTACTAAGTGACAGAAGTTTTTTATATAAGATTAGACATTCCGCCCACCATGGACGGCTCCGTCCATCAACCTTAACATGACTATATAAACATAAATTAATTATTCAATCATTCATTATAACAATAGCCTAGAGTTTTGTATCTGCGAAACAGTGCATGCCATACGTAACTAAAAATTAAACAACGGTAAAACAATAACATTTGCAAGTTCATTCAAGTACAAACGAAAAGTATATCATATAATGTATAAAATAAACAGTGTATAAAATAATTCATCAATGAGGTGGTAAACAGTAACTCGACGTTTACAGGTAATATATAATTACATAAACAGGTCTATTTAATCTCATAATTTTAACATCGTATAGTTACAACGCGAGTAATGTTGTCCAAACCTGAATGTTTATTTTATTTTGTTGAAGTTCTTTCAATCTTAAAAATCTCCTGCAATAAGCTATCATTCTAATTGAACTACCAAATTTAGAAAATCTAGTAAATAGACTATCATCATATACTATCGCAGTTGCACGATATTTTATTTTTATCTTTCTTTCTTCAAGCGTGGTTTGTTGTACAATACTTCTATTATAGTTTATTTTTTCATTCTGTAACAATACTACCTCTTTTTTCCAGAGTTGCATATCGTTATACTCATAAGGGCTTGCTCCCTGAGTTGCGTAATTAACTGAATTTTCCGAAGCACGATTCGCGATGACTGTTTTCCAACGACTACGGTACCTGCTTAACCAAGCCAATACAACGGATGGAACAACACGGTTCTTCGCTAAAGGAAATTCAGTTCCTTCGTCCTGAACTAACTGCTGCAATAGTTTAACTGCTAAGTTAGGCGCTGATGATGTTCCAAACATTACTCGTAAATGACGTAACACCTGAATTTCGTCATCTGAATTCTCACGCCATGATAAACAATGATAATTTGTGTGACCATCGCATACATTAATCTGTCTGTACATCTTGACGATATCCGCTACCAGATAGATAGGTTCACAACGCCAACGCATGATGATATGACGAAGTTCAGGTTGTAGACGAGGGCCTACCATTAAATCGCGAATAACAGATACCCCATTATTACTGAAACTTGATGCGTCAAATACGGTACGTAACTTTGTTGTACTTTTGTCGTTACGGATGACAACATGATGAGGTACGCACATAGAACCTTTTTTAAGAAGTGCATTCTCACCTGTATGAGTAGAATGCAATGTGACTATAGATTTGTGGCATGTCTCGCTTTGGTTGATTTTACCTACTTGACCAGATAAGATCCATCCTAGTCTGGTATTTTGTGCGATAGGTTGACCAGGTGGATTAAACCTTCTAACAAAATCTGGCCATAAACTTCGGCACCTAAAAGCAAATCAATCTTGTTCGGAGTATCGAACAAAGGATCTGCTAAAGCCAAAGACGAGATTGTGGTCAAAACGTTTGCCACTACCTTCCTTTCCGGTAAAATAGTTGTTAGTTTCTTTAAAACATAAGCTTTAATAGTCATCATAAAACTAGGGTCAACGCGTGATTTGACTTTAATGAGGACCATCGAATTCAATGAAATCAATGATTGATCACACTCTATACCTGAGATTGAACCCTTAGTTGGTATTGTTTTGAGACCCAAGAGCTGGACTGCAGACTCCGTAACAAAGGAAGCCTGAGACCCCTGGTCTAACAGGGATCTTAAAACTATAGCAGTACCGCTCTTTGATTCCGCTGCAATTAGTGCAGTGGCCAATAATATTTGACTATGACTTTTAGCAAAACAACTTACAATATTAGTGGAAATACTCTGGGTACCAACAGGAAAGCTGGTCTCTGCAACTTGATCAGTTTTGTTAATATTATGAACTGATTCGGAGATATTCTTGAGATGAAGAAGGCTATGATGCTTCCTTTGACATATACGACATCTAGTGGATTGGCGGCATGCATATACGGAGTGATTTGCTCCTAGGCAGTTATAACATAAACCATTTGTTTGGACAAAATTACGACGCTTATCTAAATCGAGACTGGCGAACTTTTTACAATTAGCAATCTTGTGATTATCTTGACAGCAAATACACACTACAGTTGAAACATGGAGCGATTTGAGTGAAACATTACGATTGTACTGATGACGTTGATCTTTACTGTCTAAAAATTCTAATGATCTAAATCTCTGTTCAAGGAAAGATGTAAACTGATACATTGTAGGCAAGTCATCTGAACAATCACTAATTTTCATTTCCCATTGTTTACGAGACTCAGTATCTAATTTTAAACTCAATACATAAATAACTATAATATCCCAATGCTCAACCATTATGCCTAAATTTTCCAAAGCATGTAAACATTCGTTAGAAGTATCTAATAATTCCTTAACTGCGCTGGAAGATTCGGTAACAATATTTTTCTGATTCATAAAACGTTTAATTATGCAATTCGCTAAATATTTTTTATTATTATATCGACTCTCTAATTTAGTCCAACAAATTGCATAATTACTACTAGTAATAGGAATGTGCCGTAAAAGAACTTCAGCCTCTCCAGACAAATGCGACTTCAAATAATGCAATTTCTGAACGTCATCCAGAAGGTTATTGTTGTGTATTAAGGATTTAAATAAATCTCTAAAACTTATCCACTCAGAATAACTTCCGGTAAACATAGGCAATTCAATCTTTGGCAATTTTACAGTACATATCTCCCTAAGACCCTTCGCAGAAGATTCAGGCTCTTTACTTAAACTATTCGAATGCAATGCAATTTTCTTCAACGCTTCCTTCAACTCTGCTTTATAATCAGTAAATAATTCTTCTGTGTTACTGTTGGTACTGTTTTCATACAAATTTGCTACGTTATAGTTCGATTTTTCGAATTCAACGGATTTGACTGATGATACAATTTTAATGTGAGTTTCAGAAAATGTTGACCAATTAGCTTCTAAATTTTCCAATCTAGTTTCTAGGTATGAACTGGTCACTCGCTCCTTAGGCGATTTCTTAAAATTAGACCTTGCTTTACTAATTTTAGAGTTTAAATTAAATTGCACATTACTCAAAGCTTCCATGTTGAAATCTTTGGTACAAACTGTGTCCCGGAACGCTATGTTGAAATCGTTGAAAAATTACAAGTCTTTGAACTTAATACACCTCGCTGCAAAATTGGGCATAGGTTCCCCGTAGTTCACTTTTTCTTGAAATTATTCTAAGTCCAAATTGGTTATTGAAATTTTCTAAGTTAATAAGGTCGAAATTTGCATAACGGTTAAGTCTGAATGTTGAATGAATTTAGACACTGATAATATTTGTAAAGTACTCACAGATAATCTTCGTTTCAATTCACATCACTGTTCACTCACTTTTACGTAGCTCGTCGCAATGGTATGCGGGGAACGCTCCCCCACACCGCAGCTGCTGCTCACGCCAACACGAACTCTTGCTTGCACTAGCGTTGACCGTTGTGTACCATTTCTAGTACATATGCGCTTAAACGCCTCCTTGGACGATCCGCTGATGCTGCACACCACTGGCCGCGCTGACTTCACTTGCAGCAGGTTGACTGGTCAACCTGACCCTACCACCACAACAGGGACTATGCACACCAATCCTTTATCCGGCTCGAAGGACCATTTGTACAAGTCTCAAAAATATCTTCATGTAAAATAAAACTAGGGTGCCCAGAGTAAGACAATTTATTGAAAGAACCACCGCTGAGGTCGTGTTCCGCAGGAAAATCTTAACACCGCGATTCAAAAAAGTGACGTCATTGCATATCGCCATCTATTATTCTAAAAGCGGTACTAAGTGACAGAAGTTTTTTATATAAGATTAGACAGTCGCCCTAGTCCGCATGGTGTTACCCAATACCGGTTATTTCCTAAATATTGGTTACCGGTTACCGCGGGTTTCATAACTTATTTATATACCGGGGGATCCACTCTAAGAGAAAATGACTAAATATATTTTCAGAGATTTAAACAAACTTTTAAGTTTTGGAATAACATAGGTATATAATTTGATGTCCTACATATTTTATTCTTTTTGAGACACTCGAAGCTTAATAATAACAGCCGCTCGGGTCGCTTTGCGGATTAAACCGCGCTTCCTAGGTTGGTCGGTACTTCCGTAGATGGGTGGCCACCTATTTCCTCCGTGTCTTGAAGAGCTGGATAAGCCGTAGGCCCCACCTGTCACTTGTAGATCGTTGACAGTCGTTACAGGTAGTCAGTGGTTTGACAGTTTGACAAGCACTCTCAGCATGGAGTATCGTATTAGCTAGTTCTACCTGGGCTGTACAGCTCACACACGCACGCGCTCCACGTTACATACTGGTAATTCAGCTGCATCCGGTTAGACTGGAAGCCGATGCTTGAGAAAATGATTGTATTTAGTTGCACTTGTAAGGAAACGACTAGTAGGTACTAGTTAATATCTAGCATGCACTGCCTGACATTATAGTTGTCGCCGGTTGCCAAATATGGCACGCTTGTTGTCTATGCGCAGTCAGTCCGCGCGCGGCTCCCCCTGTATGGGACACGCGCTGGAGGCGCTGCATACCGCGGAGGTCGCGCGACTCGTAAAACGTATTGATTTATTTAAAATATCATAATTGCTATGTTACTACATACTCATTATAGTTCTTCGACGAGATAGCAGTGGCGCGCACCGTGCAGCCGTGCAGTCAGTACTAGTCAGTAGCGTGCGAGTGGCCCACTGTGGACCACCGTGGCCCACTGTGGACCACCGTGGCCCACTGTGGCTACAGGTGACGGTGCCACTATTGTAAGACATTCATTCGTTGAGTGAAGCGCGATGATGTCATCTTCTCTCATCTTCTGTTGTTGTGTATGTTTGTTTGTTGTGTTACACAATAACGTTTTTGATATAAACTATGATCCTGCTACGTTCCAACTGAATGTGTTCATACATAGTTGTGTAACATCATAGAAACCGGAATGTTTATGATCGGTAGTATGTACAGCAGCTGAGCCTCGGTTTTATTATCTACTAATTCATAAACTAAACATCAAAACCATTTTTTTTTCAATACACTTTCCCAAAACTGGTTCTTATAGCATTACGATTTACGATTAGGTTCAACATGCAATGTATTTCACGCGTGTTTTTTTTTCATTTATCGCAACAAGGGCTTTCATTTTTTTCTGTTTCATCACGGATAACAATAAACATCATATTTATTTTAAAAAAAAGTTTACCAATAGAATATCACAAATAAACATGATCATTTAATTTTATAAAATAATTTTCGTATAACAACCAATATATTATGTGAGTTCTAAAATCAAAAAATATTGTACTTCTTATTTTTAATATTAGGCTGTTGAGCGATGTCATGCCTTTTGTTTCCTGATGGGAAATCATCAAATAACTTCCCTCCCCGGGGGGAGTGTCACACTTGTACTGACTCTAACCCACCCACGTTCCTTCTATTGCCCTTTATGTTCCGGGGCCGCGGTATCTCTTTCGAACAACCCTTCATTCTCTTTGAGGGTTTGGAACACGAACGCGCCGTCGTCGGTCGACACGTCCTGGCGTCAATAGACGGACGGACGCGGACGGTGAGCTACCCATTACTCACCGTCCACAGACCTGCATCTACGGTGGCCGTGAGTCGTCTCGCGGCGCCTGATGCCCCTCAAACGCCCGGCCACCTCCTTCGCTAGCATGGCTAGGAAGTGACCGCTTCCCATTCCCTCTCGCTCCGGACCATGGACTGAACCAGGGTCGGATGCGAGAGATCGCCGCCGCCGATCGCCTCCACGAGGTCACGGCGGTGCTCCGCCCGCGCTGGGCAGATCGCCACTGGCCTTGTTCCTCCTTCAGCATGAGAAGACAAAGCGCGGGGAAAAATCTAATTAAATTATAATTGTCATTAATTAATCATATTAATTAAAGACAAAAGTACTTTTTGTTATGTTATTTAATTTCTCCGAAGTGTATTGAGTAACGTCGTTTGATTTACGTGAGGATTTGTCACAGCTTCTTTCAGCTTTATACACATAGACCGCCATGATGTGGCCACTTGTAAACATCATGACAATGTGACCTGGTAAGTGATGGCGCGGTCGACGATATAGGCACGATTGTCTAACAGTATCTTATTGACATATATCTGTGTAGGTGTTCACCGGGGAGCTTTCAAATGTATCGCGCGCAACGCTCCACAAGTGTGCCGGAGGTACTCCTCTTTTAGAAATCGGCTGATAAACCCAACTAACGTGAACCATAAGGACCGTGTCACCTGTGAGCCTGTTGCATGGCCCAGTGACCACCGTCCCCTCCCCCACCCCGCACACGGCGCCCTCGGGGGGCGCACGGGGCGCGAGCGAGCGACGAGCGGGCCGCGCGCGGTCCGAACTAACTGGAATAGCAGCGAACACACGCGTGACAACAGATGGGACCCACTGTCAGTACCCCATGGGCGTATATAGTACCACAGTATGACATTAGGTAACCTTACCGAAGTCTAAAGGCACAAGGTTATGAACATTTTTATTTCTAGACCATTCCTGGTAATTATACAGATATCAGGAAGGCGCCGGCGGCGGCGGCGGCGCGGGGAACCTTCCAGTAACGATCATATCATATTGGAGGTTATGTTATAAGTTTACGTTAAGTACCTCCATATCCCTCGAACAATTGAATTCTACGCTAGACGGCAATGGAAGCGATAAACTCATCACAAAACTTTGACTTGACTCAATAAAGATAAAGATAAAGATATATTTATTGCGTAACTGTGTACATGAAGTTCTTATTTATAAACATTACATTTTTTGGTTCCAACAGTCTACCCAAGTCGGATATGCAATAGTATTTAAGGGTACATACAAAATATTATTTTTTAGCAAAAAATTCATGCAGATTATAAAATACATTTTCAATTAACATTTTTTTCAATTTATTTTTAAACATATTTCCATTTAATTGCTTAATAGCTGGCGGTAAATGGTTGTACACTCGAATAGCGGTTACATAGGTACTTTTATAATACATCATATTGTTGATAGCTGGTAAATTAATATCATATTTATATTGTTTTCGAATGTTTCTTTTAGATTCAGATTTAAAATTAAAATATTGCATATTGTTTTTAACAAATAAACATAATTCAAGTATATAAATACCAGTCAGTGTCAGGAAACCCTCCGTTTTGAATACATCTCTCAATGAATCGGTACTGTACATGTTATACATTGTTTTTAGACATTTTTTAATCATTTTTTTTTGTCAATATATATTGTCATCGCTTTTTTTTCGGGTACGTACTCATCAAATGAGTCGACTCACTCTGGGCGGCGGGAGAGGAGTGTCCGACTTGTACTGACTAAAACGCATCCATGTTCGTTCATGTGCCCTTTGCGGGCCGTGGGGCGCGGTACCTCTGGCACCATCACCCCGCGGGCCGTGGGGCGCGGTACCTCTGGCACCATCACCCCGCGGGCCGTGGGGCGCGGTACCTCTGGCACCAGCACCCCGCGGGCCGTGGGGCGCGGTACCTCTGGCACCATCACCCCGCGGGCCGTGGGGCGCGGTACCTCTGGCACCAGCACCCCGCGGGCCGTGGGGCGCGGTACCTCTGGCACCAGCACCCCGCGGGCCGTGGGGCGCGGTACCTCTGGCACCAGCACCCCGCGGGCCGTGGGGCGCGGTACCTCTGGCACCAGCACCCCGCGGGCCGTGGGGCGCGGTACCTCTGGCACCATCACCCCGCGGGCCGTGGGGCGCGGTACCTCTGGCACCAGCACCCCGCGGGCCGTGGGGCGCGGTACCTCTGGCACCATCACCCCGCGGGCCGTGGGGCGCGGTACCTCTGGCACCAGCACCCCGCGGGCCGTGGGGCGCGGTACCTCTGGCACCAGCACCCCGCGGGCCGTGGGGCGCGGTACCTCTGGCACCATCACCCCGCGGGCCGTGGGGCGCGGTACAAAAATCATCAGTCTTTGATTGCACAGAGTATGAGTATTCAAATGAAAACAAGCTTTATTAGAAGTGCGTACGGTATGATATCGTATGACGCGCGCTGCCCGCTCCCGCTCCGCCTGTGCGCGGTGTTCTCTCCCTCGATCTCTATCCATGCGTATCACAAGATATTACGAAAATAAACGGCGCTCAGTCACACAGGGTGCTCCCGTGACACAGGGTGCTCCGCGACCGCGACACAGGGTGCTCCGTGGTGTGCGCGGACTGCGAGCCGAGTGCCGACTCTATGTCGCCAGCGCGCGTCACATAGTCGGATAGAACTGTAAGTACTGCACACATCGGTTTGATAGCCAAATAACTATTGTAGTCACAAATTAGTGTTAATTAGGGCAACCCTCATGTAACAAAAACCGCGCTTGTGTTTCTACATCATCATTTATTTACTATTTGTTAAAAACAACCCCATAGACTTTAGTTCCGTAGACTGTACTTCTGCGCCGGGGTTGCGGGTTGTCCGAAAGAGATACCGCGGCCCCGGAACATAAAGGGCAATAGAACGAACATGGGTGGGTTTCAATCAGTATAAGTATGACACTCCCCCCCGCTCCGCCCAGAGCGGGAGAAATTTATTTTCAAAGTGCTCTGTAAGAGCCATAGAAATACAATGGTTCTGGACGGTAGTTCTGGTTTAGTACAAGGTCCGCATACTGAATCATTTGGACCCAAGCGGATACAGGCGTGATCTAACGTATGTGCTGCTACTGAAAAGATAATCCAAAACAATAACGGTTCAACAACACTAACCCCGACAGACTCGCCACAGATACATTATCTTACGAGCTAATGGCCTGCTAGCTCAAACATAACTTCGTTAAATCGTGTGATTCATCGGCAAGAGTGTTCGTACAGTACATACACATAATATCATAGAGCACACTCGGCTTACCAATAACCGCGTTAGGCAGCGTAGGCAGGTAGCTCGAGCCACTCAAAGGGCCGAGGCAGATCTGATTGACCTAGTTTACACATTAACGCCTGACCGAAATTTGTTAGCAACGATTACTTGATCTATATCCAAGCGACTGCTCGTTTCCTGTAGGCGCTTTGGTTTTGGTTTCTTTAAGATTTACGAATGTCATTTTAAATCGATATATTAGTCTAGTCATAAAGTAAGTATAGAGCTCTGTCTTACCAACTGACTGTTAGTACTAGGTCGGGGCTCCGGTACTTATCGGAGCCCCGACCTAGTACTAACAGTCAGTCAGAAAGGTAAACACTTGTTTACCTTTCTACTTACTCTTCTTCACGAGGGGAGGCTGGTGCATTTGTACCGGTTGGTGATAATCGACTCGGCACCAATAACATTGGACTTAAGACATAACTGGCGTAATATGAGTGTACACGTGTGTTCCAGCACGATGTACCGCTCGGAGCGCTCGCGCTGGGCGGAGGACGAGGCGCCCCCGCCCCCGCCCCCACCGCCGCCCCCGCGGTCGCGCTCCTCGTCCCGGCGCAGCTCGGGCTCGCTGTCGCGCCGCAGCAGCCTCAAGAAGGAGGGCGACAAGAAGAAGGAGTCCCCGCAGCACAGCGCGCCCGTGTCGGCCTCCTCCACGCCCAAGAAGACGCCTGCCAAGCCGAGCAACTTGGAGTTCGTCGTCACCGGCAAACAGATTGTGAAGAGGTGGGTGATGCGATACTAAAGTGCAGCTTGTGGCTGTTGTCGAGGTTGGTCCGAGGATGGGTGACCATCTGTTATAAGCCGAGTTTCCTCCGTGCTTCGGAAAGCATTTCCCAGATGTTTGTCAGCCGTTCCATTGGCCCGTGTTGTACTTATCCATACGGTTGAAACTGATTATGCTTGTTGCAAACAATTTGCTTGATAATTGTTTTCGAATAAAAATCGACGTATTTATATGTACGTTACCTACATTCATCGCGCGTTTGACCCAACACACAATCAATCTATCGTCTGCGTCTCTGGTTAGTAGCACGAGGAACTCTTTTATATAGTTGAAGGGGATCGACTGTCTCAGTATGGACATGTAGTGAGGAGGAGAGACGAATATGAACATAGTTGACCGGGGACATTGGAAGAAATAAACTTGTATTGTCGACCCCAAGTAACATGGAACAAGGGCAGGAAGGTAAAGATGATGACATCAAAATGTACAAAGACTGCAGCATCCGTAATGCCCCCATAACGTGCAGGACCGACCGCGCCAACTCGCTGCCAGGCGCGTACCACCGGCGGCAGTCGGTGGACGTGGGCCCGCGGGGCCGCAAGCTGTCCGAGGTCGCGCGGCGCCCGCTCCCCGCGCCCCCCTCGCCGCACACCCCCCGCGCTCCCGACGACACGCTGGAGGAGGACATGTCGCTCGACTTGTCACAAGTCAGTATAACTAGCGCATGTGCATGATGTGCAACCTCTGACCGCAACTATACCTTAAAGCATTTCTTTTTGGGAAGGGAGTGTATGTGTGTAGTTTCTTTTGCTCTAGTGTTCCGGGGCCGCGCTAGCTCTATCGAACAACCCGCAGCTCCGGCAGGCATCTGCACTGACGAGCTTCTCCAATTATGCTGACATCTCTTAAATACTTTAATAACGAACACGAACGCTCCGTCGATACAGGTCTGGCGTTACGAGTCAGACGGACTGCGAGCTACCCATTGCTCATCATCGTCAACAGGTCCGCGCCACCGGTGGCTCTTGATGCCCGGAGCGTGGATTGAATCAGGTGTACACGCGAGGACAATCAGTCGCAGGATTTAAAAGTTTAGACTCATCTAAGATATTATATTCACCGCGAGATAACATCTATTGTTAATTTAACGTTCGTGGTGCTTCAGGTGTCGGACTTCGAGGACATGAACTCCAAGTATGGCATCCGGCAAAAGTTCGCGACGTCCACCCCCCTGCCCACCCCCGCGACCCCCGCGACCCCCGCCCCCCCGGCGCCCGGCGCGCGCCCCCCTCGTGGCAGCAAGCCGCGCTCCGCGTCGCTGCAGAGCCAGCTGCACGCGGCGCGCGTGGAGACGCGCCGGGCGCAGCACTCGCTCGACAAGCACAGCCTCACCAGCAGCCGCGACAGCTCCGTGTTCTACACCAGCACGAGCACCAGCAGCCCGCACAGGTGAGCTGCCTCCGACACACGACCACACCACTCATGACAGGTCCTGTAACAGCCTCACCAGCAGCCGCGACAGCTCCGTGTTCTACACCAGCACGAGCACCAGCAGCCCGCACAGGTGAGCTGCCTCCGACACACGACCACACCACTCATGACAGGTCCTGTAACAGCCTCACCAGCAGCCGCGACAGCTCCGTGTTCTACACCAGCACGAGCACCAGCAGCCCGCACAGGTGAGCTGCCTCCGACACACGACCACACCACTCATGACAGGTCCTGTAACAGCCTCACCAGCAGCCGCGACAGCTCCGTGTTCTACACCAGCACGAGCACCAGCAGCCCGCACAGGTGAGCTGCCTCCGACACACGACCACACCACTCATGACAGGTCCTGTAACACCAGCTGGGAGGGGGGCACTTGAAGAGGCCTGCGTCCTGAATGTGCTGAGATGACAAGTCATACAGAAGTATGGAAAAAAGACATGCTGCGCCGACCCCAAATAACTTGTACAACAATCGAAGAATGTTGAAGATGCCCAGCAGTGACCTGTTGTAGACCGATGGTGATGGTATGTGATCGTCCATCGTTGTACCGTTGCAGGCACCATCGACATCTATATACACATTGTTCCCCAGAGGCGGCGCAGAGCTGGACTACTCGTCGGTGTCTCCGGAGTACTCGGGGCAGTCGTCCGCCGAGCTGTCCCCGCGCACCCCGCGCACCCTGCCCACGCGCGCCTCGCAGGCGCTGTCCCCTCGCAGCCAGGACCTGCAGCTGTCCAGGTGAGCGGAGCGAAGCACAAATATTATGTCAATGAACGAAACGAATATACGAATTAAAATCCTGCTTTGCCCAGTAGATTCGCGAGATTAACATTATGTTATGTATACTAATACTAGCACTCCACTACTATAAATAATTTATGAACTTGAACATTCTTCCACCCCAAGTTAATAATTACGATCTTCTTCTTCAGTTCAGTTCTATGCCGACTCTCCAATTGTTTTAAGTAATTAGATGAGTGTTCGTCCGTGTGTAGTTGCTGCGTGAGCACGTGGGCGGAGTGCAGCGAGGGGGGCGCGGGGGGCGCGGCGTGCGAGGGGGGCGGCGGGGGCGCGACGGAGCCGCTGGACGGCGAGTGGTGCGCCTTCTGGGCCAACTACAACAACTCGCTGCCGAGCGCGCCCCTGCAGGGCTACTACGACCGCTGCCCCACGCCCTACCGCACCGACACCGTCGACCTCGCCGACTGGGGTAACTACTGCGTACCTCTACTCGACCTCCTTCCTCCAAAACAACATCTGGAAAAGGAAAAGGTCCCACGTGGTTTCTCATAACCCATCGATCCAAAGGCATACCTAGTATAAATCGGATATAATTTACCAGAAAGAATATTTCTATGCCCCTAGCGATGCAGTAAGGCCTAAAAGAAACTACGAAAGCGATTGGTAGCTCTCGCTTCCTCTACCAAGTACGAATGCTCCATTGATTACTTATATTATCATTGCAAGATGTGTACACACAAACTTAAACTGCTTGTACACGAATAAATAATAGAAGCGCTTCATCCTCTCCTCTAAAAACTAACTTACTGTGCCCGACAGGGTCCATAATTGTTTCTCTTTAATTACCTACCAGCCTTGTACCTATACATTATGGGATGCAATAAAGTATTGAGTATTAAATACAGCTGGCATTGAGAGCCGAAGCGAAGTTGCAATCAGTAGAATATGCAGTAGTATCGATCACTAAACGAATTATCATTTTATTTTTATGCCTGCCTACATTTATTGCTACATAAGGTACATTCTCTTATTTTTTGACCGAGAGAAAAAATGGTTGAGGTTATGTTTCTTTTCAGAATTCTCCGACGGCTCCAGGAAGCGTTCACCGGACAACCTGGAAGTGATTAACAACATCATCCGGACGCAGGGGCTGCACCTCACGGCCCGCGAGACGCAGAACATTATCAAGTGCGCGCACCTGCTGGGCAGCGTGCTGTCGCGGGCTATCGAGCGGCGCGCGCACGCCGGCGCGGAGCCCGAGCTCAACACCAAGAAGAAGACCATGACGCTCGACCTCAAGGACACGAGCATACCGCTCGAAGTGAGCGAACCAAAGAAATGCGAGACCGCCACCACGCAGACTGACATCTCGCTACCGAACACCAAGAGCGCACCTAGAATATTCGAGAACATTCTGCGGCAACTGTCGCGGAGCTCTATTGACGTCGACAAGATTGACAGCAAAGAGAAGAGTGAACCGGCCGCGGACGCGAACAGTGAACGCGACGGGAAGGCAGAAGTGAAGAGTGAGCTCAAGAAGGAAGAATAGCTGACGCCCGTCTGATGTGCGCACAACGCTGCAGCACTGCAATGTTCAGCGGCTACAGATTATCTGAAATACAACACGCAACGCAACATTTTCCTTACGAATGTTCGCAATGCGAAGCCGTCAATCGATCATTATATAAATGTACATTAAACTAATTAACTCTGTGCAAAAAATACAGCTGGGAAATTACTGTTGTCTGGTGTAATAACATCATGGTCACATTGGCAAGTAGCGGTAGCTAGCTAACGTCGCAGTAACGGGCAAAACAAGCACCTTGATGCAGCCGTTTTTATGGAAAATATTGCATTGTATGTTGTGTTGCAATTAATCTGTGCTCGGCCTTATAAGCAGCCCAATGTGTCGCATGTCGCGTATCTCTGTTAGCTGTAAGATAGTGAGTAGTATACATGTGCGTACATGTCCACAGTCACCACCGTGTTTTCTAGTTGAAGTTGAAGCCCGAAGTTGTTATTTATTAAATTCAAGATTTACTTTAAAATTCCAATAATAAATGTTGACGATAAGACGCGGCTGTTTCATTATTTTGCAAAACGAACATACTGTAACAGAGTGGGTGTCGGCACAACCTCATTGCAATAGGGGGGAAAGTGTATTCTGTGCTCCGCTAAATTAGCCTTTATAAAAGGGGGGAAACCCAATAAATATAAATGTACCAAGAATACACAACGTCAGGGATCTGGCGATTACCAAAGGGATCTGGCGATTACCAAAGGGATCTGGCGATTACCAAAGGGATCTGGCGGCGATAATCCTCGCGCACCTGTACGAGTGGCACGGGGCACGGGGCGGCACTACACCACCTCCAATGCGATCTCCTGGTGGCTTGCTGAGAGCGAAAGTCGCAACCAGAGCAGGATAAGTCCCCTCTTTAAGAAGTAGCTGGAGTGGCGCCTGGCGTCCTCTCCTCCCGCCTGACGCACATTCTCACCGGACACGGAAGTTTCGGGAGGTTCCTGCATATAATCGGGCGGGAGGAAACGCCCGGCTGTCACCACTGTGACGATCACCCGGAGCAGGCAAAAAAACTATGCAAGCAAGAAATAAAAACAATAGATTTGAGAAACTCCTCCTTTTTTGAAGTCGGTTAAAAACAGGCTTTACAACCCTAAACGTGGATTCCAGCACACGGAATACGAACCTAATATATAACTTTAAATACTTCATTTCGTTTTCATTTCCTTGAAAACCCGTCCGTTACCTACCGGTGTACATCGGTGACGGTGAGGAAGCTGATCACTACAGAATATCAAACGTCTAGCTTCGTGCTTTTAAATTTTCCGAAATTAATTAATTTCTTTCTATTAATTACTATACAACGTGTAACGGAATAAGCGCTACAACATTACAACCGAATAAGAATATTAAGACTAAAATAACATATAATGTAATTTCAACAAGATAAATCTCACCTAGTTTTTATTTATAAGATAGCAACAAGAAATCGTCAAAGTTAAATGTAATATGTATCGTTTTTTTTTTTTTTGGTGAAGGATAGGTGAGGGCGGAGCTTGCCCGACCATTACCAGGCTCGGCTTCACTCATTTTTAAACAAAAAAAAAAAAATTAAAAATATCACTGACGGACGACAAATTACATAAAGCGCCATCTAGTAATATTCAACTGTACGACAAACACCATAGGTGCGGTTGCACCAAAGTTGCACCAAAAACGTAACGAGGTCATTCATCAGTAGATTTTACACCTCACATTTTTCTCATACCGGGCGCCTTATATATGAAAATCGATTCTTAAGGAGTAAACTCCAAAAAAACTATTTAATAACGATATATAACTCGAACTTACAATATAACGAAAGAAAAAAGATAAATTCAAGAAAATCGATACGAAACGCAAGCGTAGTAGGTAACGAGAGAGCTGTCAGTGGCGTCTGATTATCCGACTAAACATATTACAAATCTCTTCAGTTGTCGCACTACGCAACAGTAATGTAATGTTTAATTTGGCAACATTATCTTATAAGAGAATACAATAGACGGATAAAAAATTTTGGTATTATTTTCAAAATTACCTAAGTACATCTATGAAAAAGTTCAGGAAAAATGAAAAATCTAAAAAGTTAAATCAATTTAATTTGGACATTGCGCAAATATTTTGAATTTTTAACCCCCGACGCTAAAACGACGGGGTGTTATAAGTTTGACGTGTCTGTGTGTGTGTGTAAATGTGTACATGTCCCCAACACGACAAAATTTAATCAAAAATTTCATACGTACGGTCAACAGCAGGCCAAGATAACCATTTGCTGTTTAAAATTAACGGTTACGCCTCCGACATAAAGGTGGCACAAAGTCCCGAGTAGATAGTCTGACATGCTTTAGTTGGTACTTACGTAGTGTCAAAAGTTATTTTTTTTGTTTTTATAGGGTTTAGCATTTTTAACCTTTTGTCATAATAATTGCGTACTTTTTTGGGTCGGGGGTGTTTTTAGAAGTGTCATCTATAAACAACCCATTTTATGATTTGACTACCTTTAGTTTACTACCTAAACCAATGGAGTATGTAAGACTTTGGCGCGACTGATGAGGCGGGCGCAACAATTAAAATTGCCGCACGCAGGCGATGCTTATTATCACGCGCTATTCTAAATGAACGTGGCAAAAAGTACTACAACGCCATCAATGCAACCACTGCAGAACTAACTGCGAATTCTTACATCTTGCAAGCAGAGTTATCCGCGAGGTAAGCCTTTATACGAGCACCCGACAAACAACTGTCGGGCAGTGGCCCACCAGACACGACACCCGTCTGGTCGGAGGATCCTCCCTTTTCCATAGAGGATGAAGAGCTTAACACCCTATTCTTCATACCTCTAAATCTACAATTCTATTAGTTATTAATTCCGATTTTAAGATTAATCAACACTGTTTAAGAATCTGTCTACTCTATGCCTTAATCTCTTAAAGTGGTTCGAGTACACGTATTAAAACGACCGATTGCCGTGGATTTTCTTATATTGATACTCGACACTTTTACAATCCTTACGAATAAAAAATTAAATTTTTAGCAAAGGATGATTTACACAACTCAGAGGGACAACAAGTGAGACGATACAGTAGTAGTAGTGTAGGGATCTAGTACTCGGCGAAGTCTAGATTTTGCGGAGAATACGGGCGTCAAAATCATTAATCTAAATATGGTTTCTAATCGAAATTTTTAAATGGCATAAAGCATGGTTAAAAATTTATTTGTTTCTATTTACTACTCTGATTGATATTTCTATGCAGTATTAAAAAAATCCTTTTTTGTTGTCACCAATAAGATTACTTGTTTTCATTGAGTATATTTGTTTCCAGTCTCTTTTCCGTATCATGTCTTTCCGCACAAAAAAAACAGGGCATTCCGTCAAAACGCGGGCGACCGACTCCACTGCTTCCGTACACAGAAGCACGATGGGTTCTCCACTTGAAGAGATGCAGATATTCGGAGAACTCACCGTGTGTACCTACTGGTTTCAGTCAGGGAGGAACATACTAGTCCCAGAGGCTGTTGTACCTCCGGTTCCATACGTCAAGCGACTCCATACGGATCTGCCGCTTGACGAATGATACGGGGCACAGGTCGTAATCCGGCTTCTTCTTCGACTTCAGGGCAGCTTCCTTCGCAAGTTGGTCGGCTCGTTCGTTCCCCTCCAACCCCGCATGGGCTTTTATCCAGAACAAGGAGAGACTCTTGTTCTGGAGTTTGCAGCGTCTGATGGTGTACCTTGTTTCTTTGGCTTTTTGGAGTTTGATTTTGAAAACAATACCGTTGTGGTCCGCGCTCGTGATATCTTCCTCGACCCGTCACTCCTCCAACAAGTAAAGAAGGCAGCTTCTTTACGTACGACCTCCGACGGTGTCGAAAGTCGGGTTGTTACCGACGTTGAATACCTTCATGCACAAATCTTCTGGGTTTCCCGAGCTATCCTCACCCTCGCTGTAAGTCACCAGGCTACCCTAACAGGTGCTCTTGGCGTTGGCGTCACCGCCCATGAGTATCCCAGTAGGGCTTATTTCCTCGCGAATCTGCATAAGTTCCTCCAAGTATAGCTGTATGGGGCGGTCTGGTTCAAAATAAAAGGAGGCTGCTATGATTTCCCAGGCACTGGTATGGATCCTCGCTACCGCGATGATAGTGGTGGTGTGTTTCGGACACTATCACATCTAGATCGTGATCAAACACGGCTATTGCCGCCTTCCGATTTTCATCTCCCAGCGCACCAATAGTCTCGCTTCCTAGTAGTCTCGCATCCTGTTTACCCCACCCACTCGTGGAGCAATGCGAACGTCTCCACACGCAAGGCGCAATCATGAGTTCTTGGGATGCTAGGTTCTTTCTCTACAGATTCGCTTGACCTTTAACCTCTTCCACCACGAGGTTTCCTGGCTTTTTGATCCGCTTCCCCCCCCCCCTCCTTGGTCCTAAAGTCAACCAGCCTTCTAGTCCGACACTTTTGGCATCTTATTTAATTTGGTACCATCGTTCCTGGCGTCTATTGCCGTTGCGATAAGCTTTTCTCCAGTTGAGGGTTCTTGATCACTAAGACCAAGGAGTAAAGGATTTTTTTTTTTTTTTGGAATTTCTGCTTTAGGACAGCTGGGGCAATGTCCGCGAATAAAATCCCTGGGCGGCGATAAAAGCGAGTCCTGATAGAAGAACTCGGAAACCAATAAGGTTAGGGTTAGGTTAGGTTAGGGTTAGGTTAGGGTTAGGTTAGGGTTAGGTTAGGGTTAGGTTAGGGTTAGGTTAGGGTTAGGTTAGGGTTAGGTTAGGGTTAGGTTAGGGTTAGGTTAGGGTTAGGTTAGGGTTAGGTTAGGGTTAGGTTAGGGTTAGGTTAGGGTTAGGTTAGGGTTAGGTTAGGGTTAGGTTAGGGTTAGGTTAGGGTTAGGTTAGGGTTAGGTTAGGGTTAGGTTAGGGTTAGGTTAGGGTTAGGTTAGGGTTAGGTTAGGGTTAGGTTAGGGTTAGGTTAGGGTTAGGTTAGGGTTAGGTTTAGGGTTAGGTTAGGGTTAGGTTAGGGTTAGGTTAGGGTTAGGTTAGGGTTAGGTTAGGGTTAGGTTAGGGTTAGGTTAGGGTTAGGTTAGGGTTAGGTTAGGGTTAGGTTAGGGTTAGGTTAGGGTTAGGTTAGGGTTAGGTTAGGGTTAGGTTAGGGTTAGGTTAGGGTTAGGTTAGGGTTAGGTTAGGGTTAGGTTAGGGTTAGGTTAGGGTTAGGTTAGGGTTAGGTTAGGGTTAGGTTAGGGTTAGGTTAGGGTTAGGTTAGGGTTAGGTTAGGGTTAGGTTAGGGTTAGGTTAGGGTTAGGTTAGGGTTAGGTTAGGGTTAGGTTAGGGTTAGGTTAGGGTTAGGTTAGGGTTAGGTTAGGGTTAGGTTAGGGTTAGGTTAGGGTTAGGTTAGGGTTAGGTTAGGGTTAGGTTAGGGTTAGGTTAGGGTTAGGTTAGGGTTAGGTTAGGGTTAGGTTAGGGTTAGGTTAAGGCCTTATTAGACCACCCAATTTCGAGGGACCCTAACCCTATCTAAGAGTGGTGTAATAAGACTTAGGGAGTTAGTGTCCCGATTAAGGGCGATCGGGTCATCCCGATCTGCCTAGCTCCCTAAGCGCCCTGCAGATTGGGTAATGTAATAACGTTTAGGGCGGTTAGGGAGCTCAGTTGCCGCGCGACTAGTGCGTAGCATGGTCCTTTAGCTTAGAGTATTCATATCGGAATATTATTTGGATGATTTACGAAGTCAACCGAAATCCTTTTGAATAGTGCAGGTTTTAAGCTTTTTAAATAAGTTGTATTATAATCTTGATAGTTTCATTCACATGTTAGTAGATGACACTGTCTTAATTTTTTTGAAAGAAACCGGGAAAAGTTTAATCTGTTCCACGCTAGTTACCCAAGCGTCAACAAAAATAAATATATTTTGTTCTCCGTTTTTAACGAGTTGCGCATTATGTTACAAATAGTATTTATAATATTTAATACTCTTTCACCCAGATCTTTCTCTTCTTTCTTTTTTTAATATTTGTTGTTGCGAGCACGGTTGTCACTGCTACAGCAATTTTTTGAAGTTTCGATACTGACGACGGCATAATGTAAAATGCGACAATACGTTTATCTCTCTAGACATTCGCGTATAAACTGAGTTAGGGCCCAATTCGCAGAGAAGTGTAATAAGCGCCGCACTAACTAGGGTACACGCCCACCCTGGATGCAGGGCCCTTCATATCGGGTTGTGTAATAAGCACTTTAGGGTTAGGTTAGGTTAGGTTAGGTTAGGTTAGGTTAGGGTTTTTTTTTTTTTTTTTTTTTTTTATGGCAGGAGTGGGAAAATCCCCACGGACACCACGACTGCCTCACAGGTTGTGAGGCAGTCGTGGTAGTGTCGGACTCGAACCGACTAAAAACCACTCCTGCCTTTCCAAGTGCCCTCTGACATTATCAGAGACTTTTTTTGCGTTTTTTTTTTTTTGTTAATTAGTCTCTGCTTATTTTTATTTTTGTCGAAAGCGTGGAAAAATCCGGAGGGGCTATCTCCCTCGTGTCGGATTACATTTGTTGGTTGAATTAGCAATATGTTAGATATTTTCAGAAGTAATAGATCCTAACGAGTAACAAATAATTCATATATTTATTATTATTTATTTATTTGTATTATACACTTACTACATAATAAAACCTTTTTTTTTTTTTTTTTTTTTTTTTTTTTATTAATAAAACCTTTCCTTTTTTTTTTTTTTTTTTTTTTTAAATACTTATTATTTATAGTTAGGTTAGGGTTAGGTTAGGTTAGGTTAGGTTTTTTTTTTTTTTTTTTTTTTTTTTTTTTTTCTGTCCGGGCGCAAGGCCCGGCCCGCGAGCTACTTATCCTAGTCCCCGGATATTCTTCCAGGATTGTATTACGGGAGGGAGGGGGGAAGTTTCCTATCCGTTTATTTTATTTATTTTTCAGAAAGGCTTGACGCCTGGTTTTTCTTTATTTCATTATTTCAACTTTTACATTTACTCTTACTATTAGTTTGCATATTAATACTTTCTTATTTCTAACATCAGTTCTTTAAACTATTTTTACAAATTACTTTTATCTTCTTTTCTTATTTTTAACAACTTACAAAGCTATACAGGGATTACAATCATTTCTTAAGCTAACAATGCTATCTTATTATCTAAATTATTATTCTACTTCTTAATTTTAATCTTAGGTTACTACACTTATATTTAACTTACTGCACTTATATCTATTTTACTTATACATCTAGCATCTACATTTTGTTAAATTTTATATATTATAACAATATATCGTTTAACAAGCTTATTTATCTAATCCTTATTTCTATTATTTACTAATTCACATACTTTTGTGCAGTATTCTACAAAAACTGTGTATAATTTGCTTTTTATTAGCTCACAGAGATTTTCCTTGCATAGTGGAAAGCCTACTTTTTGTTCCAGATTAAATCTTAACACTGCGTGTACTGGACATTCCACGAGGATGTGTAATACGTCTTCTATAGCGCCTGGCTCACAGATGCATGATGGACTCTCCCTTAACTTGAAGCGGTTCAAGTACTGGGAGAATCCACCATGTCCCGTCAATATTTGTGTGAGCTTGCCCTCCGGCTTAGCCTTGCGGGCAAAGCGGTAAGCCTCTCTGGCGTCGGGAAGGAACATCTTGGTGACAGACGCAGTGTCCCCGGCTCTATAGCGACTGTTCCATTCATCTAAGGATGACTGGCGAATTAGCCGCTTCACATATGAAATGGGACACTGGTCGTAGTCAGGTTTCCTTTTCGACGCCAGAGCTGCCTGCTTAGCCAGATCATCGGCGCGCTCGTTACCGGGCAGTCCTGCATGGGCCTTGACCCAGAACAAGGACACAACTTTGCCCAGGGCCAGGGCCTTCCGCAGGTTCTCCCTCGTCTCCACGGCCAGAGGGTGGAGGGACCAATGGTTAACGACCGTCTCCAAAGCGGCTCTCGAGTCGCTATATAGACCATAGGTCTTCTCCTTACCCTTGAGGATAACGCACGTGGCTTTACATATAGCCAGGAGCTCCGCCTGGTAGACTGTGCAGTACGCGGACAGACAAAGCTTGAGGTTCCGGATTTCAGCTTCGCCATTCCACATGGATAGCGCGGCCCCAACCTTTCCCTCAATCTTACTGCCGTCGGTGAAGATTCGCACCTGCTGCACATTATGCCGGTCCACAAGGCTTTGGTCCACCAGTGGGGTAATTTCCAAGGCCATATGTTCTGCCGGATGAGGAGTTTCTGCAAACATTACCGGACGCTCCGTCTCTCTATCTCCTAGCTCCGGCGGGGGCGACCCTCTCTTTGCCTCGTACAGTGCGGCTGCTTCTTGTACTCTGAGGTCGAGATGTAGTATCCCCGCCAAAACTAGGGCAGAGTGTAGGGAGACCGTCCGGTAAGATTTGCAGAGCTTCTGAGCGAAACCTCTCTGGACCGTGTCGAGCAACTTACGCACCCCGATCTTACTGGCTGCGGGAGCCCACACAGCTGACGCATAAAGAATAATTGGCTCTATAGTAGCCGTATAAATAATACGAATAACTTCGGTGTGCAGTCCCCAGTCTACCTTAGCGGCCTTGGATAGCTGTTTATATATATCCAAGGCTTTTCGGCACTGTAAAGCTACGTGCGTGTTAAAAGTCAGTCGGTCGTCAATGGTCAGTCCTAGGATCTTGACTTCCCGTGACATGCCAACACTGACTCCTCCCATGTTCAGCAATGGTGTGTCGTACTTTAGCTTCTTGGTGAGAACCATTGCGCAAGTTTTATGCGGCGCAAATTTCAACTTATTTCTGACACCCCATTGCTGAACGTGGGCGAGCGCCGCGTTTGCCTGCCTCGAGACTTCTAGTCCAGTGTCACCGTCAAAAGTCATCACGACGTCGTCCGCGAAAGCCTGCACATACACACCCATCCTCTCCAATTCACGCAGCAAAGGATCCAGAAGAAGGTCCCACAGGATGGGACCACCGATTGACCCCTGCACGCAACCTTTGTTGGTGCTCCTCGTGCATTCCTCCCCGGCGTATCTTACACTGACTCTTCTGCAGTCGAGATAGCTGTCCAGTAGCCTCCTGATGTTAACCGGGCACTTTTCCTCAGCCAGGCGGTTTCGAATAGTCGGCCACCAAGCGCTGTCGAAGGCCCCCTCTATATCCAATGACACTAGGGTAACTAGCTTTTTCTGCTTTATCAGACCCTTGATATGGTGTATTAGAGTATAGAGGGCGTCTTCGGTGCTCTTCTGGGGCATGAAACCAAACTGACGAGTACTAATCCTCGGTACAATGTGCCATTTAATCCTTGCTACTGTCATCTTCTCCAGGACCTTCCCCAAAACCGGCAACAGACCGATGGGCCTGTAAGCTTTGGGGTTCGTGTAGTCGTCCTTGCCCGGTTTCTTCAGGACTACCACGGTTGCCTGCTTCCAGATGTCCGGAAAGTGACCTATCTCTAGGCACTTGTTGTATAGGGCAAGGGATGCGTCCAGGTCCTGGTAGATAGCTCTGCTGCAGATATCTGCTGTGAAGCCATCCGCTCCCGGGGCCTTCTTGGGGTTAAAACTGCCCGCCGCGGTCTTGAGCTCTACCAGTGTAAACGGTGGGTCATGAAGCTCATCATGTCGCCACTCGTTTACCCGCTTTGCCGCTTCTCTAGCGCGGCGATGGTCTTCATTGTCAGTTTCCTCCAGGTCTTGTGGGTAGAACGTCTCCGCAAGTAAGATCGCCGACTCTCTTGGGTTAAGGAATGCCCCGTCTTTGGTTAGGGTCAAGTCTTCTTGTCTCCTGGTGGTCCTACGTATGACTCGGTATATACCGTCCCATACTCCTTCCTTGTCTTGTCTTTTACAGAGCTCCTTCCAGCTCTCTGTTTGGGCTTTCTTGGCTTGGCACTCATAGTCTGCTATCTTTTCCTTGTACTCAGCTACCACTATATCTCTGCGGTACGGAGCCGCGTTCTTAATTTTACGCCTGAAGGTAGTGGCAACTTGTTTCAGCCTTGCGAGCTCTTCATTCCACCATGGGACCTCCAGTACCTCTGTGGTTTTCTTAATGGGCATGCTGGTTTTACATGCCTCTGTTATTGACTCGGTAAATTTTGTAATTATTTCTTCTAATTCAGATTTATTTCTAATGATATCGATGGACTCTACGTTAAAGTTATTAATGAGGTTATTCTCTGAGAGCGTACTGTTGAAGAGGTCCCATTTTGCCTTCTTGGTGTTATACAGCCTAGTGGTTCTTTGAACCCTTAGGCCTCTACTCCTGCGGAGATTTATGTCGAGTAGGATGGCGTTGTGGTCCGAGCTCGTCATCTCCTGGTCTACCCTCCAGTTATCCACCAATTCCAGTAGATCCTCTGTACAGGCTGTTATGTCTACAAAACTGGTGTACACCCTATTACCTCTCACGGTGTCAAACGTTGGTGTATCACCTCTGTTGAGTACCTGCAGACCAGACTCTTCCAGGGTTCCGGACATCTCAACTCCCCTGTGGTCTTCTATGGTGCTACCCCACCAGCTACTCTTGGCGTTGCTATCGCCTCCAATAAGCAGTCCTCTTGAGCCCAGCTCCTCTTTGATGTTTCTGATCTGATCCAGGTATGGCCCGATGGGTTGGTCTGGTTCGAAGTAGAAGGACACCGCCGCGATTTCCCAGGCGGAGGTTCGGATCCTCACGACAACAATATTGTTAGTCGTGAGTTTCGGGCACTGGATGACGTCAAGATCATCGTCGAAGACGACGATAGCCGCCTTCACCGTCCCATCTCCTACAGCTGCACATTGGAAGACTCTCGCCCCACGGTAATCCTTCATTCTCCTCACCCCACCCACGTATGGCTCCTGAATCAGAGCAAATGCGAGCTTTCGCTTGCCGGCCTCTATCATGAGTTCCGTGGTCGCCAGCTGTTTCCTCTGGAGGTTCGCCTGGGCTTACTGGTGGAGTTGCCTGCCCCGGAGCGACTTGTGACCACCTTAGCAATACGCCACTTTAGCTCTGGCCAAGGCTTCCCACCTTCGCCGTACCGGGCATTCAGAGCTAAAGGCATTATGCTGCGCGTTCTCTAGTTTAGCGGCCATGCAGTTACAGCAAGTTGGTGGTGCCGCCGCCAGATAATCGGCGCATTGCGCTCTCATGTGCGGTCCACCACAGTGGCTGCATTTTGGGAGAGTGTCCTTGCAGAATCGCCTGCCGTGTCCATACGCTAGGCACATGGAACACTGCACAAGCGGGGACTGATCTGCGACTTTAATCCTCTGCATATCTATGTGCACATACTCCCTATCCATTATGCGATTGTATATAAATGGGGACACTCTCAGCGCAATGTGGTTAGTGAGCGGGTTCCTCGCACGTCTTCTGAACTTGACTTCAATTCGGTCGTCCTTTTTGTCGAGGCCGTGAAAGATCTCCGCATTCTGGTTCCTCAAGGCCACGAGGACATCCTCGTTAGTGTTAAAGGATAACACGTCCTTGAGAACCAGCATGGGGTCCTGGTTCTTCATGTCCTCGACAATAAGTCCACCGTCCGCTCTCTCAAGTCGCTCCTTTACCTTTCTCCTTTCTTCCTCCGTTCTGCATCCTATTGGTTAGGTTAGGTTAGGTTAGGTTAGGTTAGGTTAGGTTAGGTTGGGGTGCTAAGTCAGAAAACCTCCTCGTGTGCCTGACGGCTGCTTGTCCCTCGCGATGTATCGATAGGTTAGGTTAGCTTAGCTTAGCTTAGCGTAGGTTAGGTATATACATCGTGAGGGAACAGCAGCTGTTGGGCCGGTGCATCCTGGGCGCGGGCAGTAGTCTTCCTCGAGGAATGGGAAGAGATTCTTATTCTTTGGGGAATGCTACTGTCTGTGGCAAATATTCTGACAGGGGGGGATGGGGGGAGGGCTGTTCTGCGTGACTCTCTGCAAAGCAGAGAGCACTGCGGAGGAGCCTACCCTAGTGCGGCGGATCGGTTCGAACTCCGGATCACCGTCGGACAACCCGGTTTCCTCATTGAGAGGGACTGGGGGCTCTGCCTGCGTGCTTGCATGCTGGCGGGGCCGCGAGGAAGAAAACCTCTCTAAAAAATTACCCTGTTGCGTGCCATCTGTTGTTTTTGCAGCAGGCTGGCACGTGGCAATGTAGGAGTGTAAGGAGAAGAAAAAAGAACAATATGGCAAGCGTAAATAGTGATGATTTACCCCAGGAAGGTACCCACCATGTGGGAGAATCCTTCCCAGAGCCGTTCGTGCCATCAGCTGGCACTAGCGGCTCTGGCTGTCCCTCGTATTCTGGGGGGGACAACGATTGCTATACCCACACTACCGACGAAACAAGCTACCCTAAACGGACACCGAAAAACGACGACGAGAACGGAGGAGTTAGGCGAGAGGAAGACGTATCTTCTGACGAGGAAGAGGCGCCAGCGCTCGCGGTGTCAGACTCTGACACTGCAGGCTCACTCGAAACTGTCCGGTCCGGTTCATCCGGACCGGTGGATGTATCTCGATGGCTCAAACGAGCGAACACCCAACCGGTGGTCGTTCTCGAGAGGAGCCTCGAGGAAAGCAACGAAGCGGCGCCGCCTCTCATACGTGGTGCTGCCATCGGCAAACGTGGCAAAGGCAGACCCGTAACAACCGGCCAATATGTTGGCCTGTCGAAGGCGCGAAAAGAGCTAGCGGAGGCTCGAAAGGCGGCAGAAAAAGAGGACCATTGCGCAGCGGAGGAACGAAGAGTGGCCAGACTGGCTCAGAAGGTTAGCGCCGGACGAGTCAGTCGGCTATCTGAGTCGTCCTCGGCCGCTGAATCAATGGAGGTCGAAGACCTTCGGGCCACGCAGCTAGGCGAGAGGCTCCGAGATGCTGTGGCGACCATTCGCGAGGTCTCCAGGGTATCCAGTGGTCTAAAGGGGACCTGCCAGAAGGCTCTGAAGATAGCGGCGGCCTCGATCACCGAAGCCGCTGGAGAGCTTTTGGAGAGGTCCTCCAGTGACGAGACACGCCGGCTGGTAGCAGCGAATGCTCGCCTGACTGCGCAGGTTGATGGGCTCCGTAAGGAGCAGGATGAGCTCCGTGCGGAGCTCCTCAACCTAAAACGAGGTAGGAACGTTGACGTACCGGGGTCACTGGAGCCACAATTTGGTTCTCGGCCCTCGTCTGAGGATTCGGAGATGTTCCGGCTCTTCAAGACAGAGTTTGCGGCGCTTTCAGCCCGCTTCTCCGTCATTGAGGGCCGAGTGTTGCGGCCTCCATTGGCCCACGAGAAAACGCCCGCTTTGACTCAGGGGCCGGCGCAGACGTATGCTTCAACAGCTGCTGCCCCGCCTCCTGTTCAAAGCGCACAGACTGGAAAAGGGAAAAAAGTGAAGCCCACGGCCGCTGCACCGGCTGCTCCAGCGGCCCAGGCGGCATCTACTGCATTGGCTGCTCCGGCGGCCCAGGTGGCATCTGCTGCACCGGCTGCTCCGGCGGCCCAGGCGGCATCCGCCGCACCCGTTGCTCCGGCGGCCCAGTTGCCTACCCAGAAATGGGTTACAGTCGGGGCAAAAGAGAAAAAGAAGAAAAAGAAGAAAAAGAAGAAGAGGAAAAAGAAGAGCAGTAAAAACCGGCTCCGCGCCCCTAATTCTTCGGCGGTAGTTATAACGCTATCGCCGGAGGCTAAGGAGAGGGGCGTGTCGTACGCGTCGGTCTTGGCGAAAGCCAAGGCCGACATAAAACTGGACGAGCTCGGCATAACGGGCATTCGCTGCAAACAAGCGGCCACGGGTGCCCGTTTGCTCGAGCTGCCTGGTGCAACCAGTGGCGCCAAGGCCGATGCACTTGCGGAGCGGCTTAAAGCCTCTCTGCAGGCGCAATTCCCGGATGTGAAAATTGGCAGGCCCTGCAAAACCGTCAACATACGGGTGTCGGGACTGGACGATTCCGTGACGGCGGACGAACTGAAGGCAGCCGTCGCGAGGGCGGGCGAGTGCCCCTTGGACCAGGTGCGGCCCGGTGAAATCGGGCCGGGCCTCCGAGGGCTCTGGTCCGCGATTGTTACCTGCCCAGTTGCGGTGGGCCAAAGAATTGCGGCAAGCGGACGCAAGATACTTGTTGGGTGGGTGTCGGCGCAGGTGAAGCTCCTCTCGCCTCTACCGCAGAAGTGCTTCCGGTGTCTCCAGACGGGACATCTTGGAGTGCAGTGCTCGTCGACCGTCCAGGTCGGCTCGCTCTGCTTTCGTTGCGGCCAGCCCGGCCACAAAGCCGGCTCGTGCAGCGCCCCGCCGCACTGCCCTAGGTGTGCGGCGTTGGGCGCGCCGGCCGACCACCGGGTCGGCAGCAAGGCCTGTGCTGACACCCAGAGAAAGAAGCAGAAAACAAAGAAGAGTGGGCCTGCTGCCCCGGGCGCCACGGCACCCATCGCGCAGCAGACCCAATCTTCCGAGGCAGCCGAGCCGCTGCTGGAGGGGGCGCAGATTATGGACACTCAGTGATGTCTGTGTCTCTGCGCTTCCTCCAGGGCAACATCAACCATTGCGCCCGTGCTCAGGATCTTCTCCTCCAGAGCATGGCGCAGTGGTCGATCGACGTTGCGGTGGTCGCCGAGCCGTGGTTCGTGCCGCCCAGGGATGACTGGGTGAGCGACGTCCACGACTCGGTGGCTTTAATCACGCGAAGCTCGGCTGGGACTCCGTCCTTTGAAGCTGTCGCCAAGGGACGGAGCTACGTATCGGCTCTGTTCGGGGAGATGGTGATTGTGGGGATCTACTTCTCTCCGAACAGGTCTCTCGCCGAATTCGAAGCATGGCTAGAGGAGTTGGGCACCGTCGTAGGTCGCAACCACCCTCGCCCCGTGGTCGTGCTCGGGGACTTCAACGCCAAGTCTGGCGCCTGGGGTTCCCCGACCACTGACGCTCGTGGCGAGGTGTTAGAGGAATGGGCGGTTGAGAACGGTCTCGCCGTCCTCAACCAGGGCTCGGTGAACACGTGCGTGCGTCAGCGGGGCGGTTCAATAGTGGACCTTGCGTTCGCTAGCTCTGCTCTAGCGCGCCGTGTCCAGGGCTGGCGTGTTATGGAGGAGGTGGAGACGTTGTCGGATCACCGTTATATTCGTTTCGACGTCTCCGCCCAGACCTCCGCACCTGCGCTGACCCTGCCGACCCCTGGTTCGATAGGTCCGCGTTGGGCGTTGAAGAAGCTGGATCGGGAGCTGCTCCTCGAAGCCGCGATCGTCCAGGCCTGGGTGACATCACCGGACAGGCCTGACGACATCGACGAGGAGGCTGAGCGGCTACGACAGGCCATGACCAGCATTTGCGATGCGGCGATGCCTAGACAGCGCCAACAACCGTCTAGGCGCCAGGTGTACTGGTGGTCGGCGGTCATAGAACGGCTCCGCGCTGCCTGTGTGGCCGCTAGACGCCGGTACGCCAGGCACAGAAGAAGGCGGCGCCGCACGCAAGAAGATGCTGAGGCCAGAGAGGCGGAACTGTACGAGGCCTACAGAGAGGCAAGGAGAGCACTAAAGGGGGCCATCGCTAGAGCGAAGGCGGAGGCCCGCGAGCAGCAACTCGCGACCCTGGACCGCGATCCGTGGGGGCGTCCATATCGCGCAGTGCGTGGCAAACTGCGCGCCTGGGCGCCTCCGCTCACTCAAAGTTTGCGGCCCGAGTTGCTGCAAGAGGTGGTGGGTGCGCTCTTTCCATCCAGGGCGGAGCACATCTCGCCGCCCATGGTTCCGCCTCAATCCGCCCTGACGCCTGACGTGGAAGACGACGACGTGCCCGAGGTGACCCGGGCAGAGTTGGGAGCGGCGATGTTGCGGCTTCAAGCCAAAAACACCGCCCCTGGGCCCGACGGCATTCCTGGCCGAACGTGGGTCCTGGCCGCGGAGGCTCTCGGACTCCGACTGAGGGGCCTTTTCAGCGCATGCCTGGAGCGGGGCCAATTTCCCGGTCCGTGGAAGACCGGCAAATTGGTCCTGCTGAAGAAGGCGGGGCGCCCGGCAGACTCGCCGTCTGCGTACCGGCCCATAGTGCTGCTGGACGAGGTGGGCAAGCTCTTTGAAAGAGTCGTCGCAGACCGCCTCGTCCGGCACTTGCGAACGATCGGGCCGGACTTAGCGGACAGCCAGTATGGCTTTCGCCATGGGCGTTCTACGGTCGACGCGATCATGCGCGCCAAGGCCTTGGCGGAAGGTGCAGTCTCTCGGGGTGAGGTGGTGCTGGCGGTGTCCTTGGACATCGCAAATGCGTTCAACACCTTGCCCTGGAGCTGTATTAAGGAGGCGCTCCGTTACCACGGGGTGCCGTCTTACCTCCGCCGCGCGATCGAGGCTTACCTGGCCGAAAGGCGGGTCATCTACCCGGGTCACGGTGGTTGGAATCGGCGAGAGACGACGTGCGGTGTTCCGCAGGGGTCAGTACTAGGACCACTCCTGTGGAACATCGGGTACGACTGGGTGCTGCGTGGCGTGTTCCTCCACGGCGTCGTCGTCATTTGTTACGCTGACGACACGCTGGTTACAGCGCGAGGGAGGACGTATCGCGACGCAGCCATCCTAGCGACGGCAGGGGTTGCGCAAGTGGTCCGAAGGATCCGGAGTCTGGGCCTCGAGGTGGCCCTTAACAAGTCTGAGGCCCTGTGTTTCCATGGGGCTCGGCGGGGACCACCTGCGGGCTCACACATCGTGGTAGGAGGCGTTCGCATCGCCATCGGGGCGACGATGAGGTATCTCGGTCTCGTCCTCGACGGCAGATGGAACTTCGGGCCACACTTCCGGCAACTGGCCCCCAAACTGAGGACGGCCGCGGCTGCGTTATCGCGGCTGCTGCCCAATTTGGGGGGGCCCGACACATCGTGCCGGAGGTTGTACGTGGGAGTAGTGAGGTCGATGGCCCTGTACGGGGCCCCAGTGTGGGCGGATCACCTGACGGCTCGCAATTTCGCGGTCCTTCATGGGCCACAGAGAGCGATGGCCGTCAGAGTGATAAGAGGGTACCGCACGGTCTCCTATGAGGCGGCCTGCCTCTTAGCCGGATCAGCGCCTTGGGACCTCGAGGCCGAAGCCCTCGCGTCGCTTTACGAGTGGCGCAAGGAGGCCCGAGAGCGGGGCGAAAGACCGCCGCCGCCGAGAGTAATCGAGGCTAGGCGGTCTGAACTCCGCCGAGTCCTGGTAGCGGAGTGGAGGACGCGACTTGCGCAACCCAGCGCGGGGCACGCCGTCATAGCGGCGGTAAGTCCTCACATGGAGGATTGGATCGGCCGGAAGCACGGAGTGTTGACCTTCCGTGCGACGCAGGTGCTGACCGGACACGGTTGTTTCGGCAAGTACCTGTGTCGCATCGGTCGGGAGCCGACACCAGAGTGCCACCATTGCGGTGGTGGAGTGGAGGACACGGCGCGGCACACACTGGAGGAGTGTTCCGCTTGGGATGAGCCGCGCCGTGCGCTCACCGCAATTGTCGGTGGGAATGATCTCTCGCTGTCGGCCGTAGTTTCGGCCATGGTCGACAGCGCAGCATCATGGGACGGGGTCGTCTCCTTCTGCGAAGAAGTCATCCTCGCGAAGGAGACGGCCGAACGGGAGAGAGAAGCACTGAGCCTTCTCCCGTCCCGCCGACAGCGCACTGGCCGTAGGAGGAGGGAGGCTGCGGCCGATCCACTACCTCCATAACGACGAGGCCGACGGGCTGAGGACTGGGGGAGTCCGATGCCCGTCAATTATGGCCGGAGTAGGCGTGTAGTGGCAGTTCCTGCACGTCTACGGATGGACGAGGGGCTCCCTCAGGAGCCGCCCTGGGAGAAGAGACCTGCCGACCTCGCGCGGCGGGTCAAGGCCTGTCGGTGTCGCGGTGAATGCGAAAGCGAACCCCGTGTCACCGACTATAGGCAGGTGTGGACGCTCCAGTGGTTTTAGCCAATAGTAAAAGTCTGGCACACCCCCCCGTCGTCCCCACGACGGGGGATAGTCCATGAGGATTTCCACTGGGTTAAAAAAAAAAAAAAAAAAAAAAAGGTTAGGTTAGGTTAGGTTAGGTTAGGTTAGGTTAGGTTAGGTTAGGTTAGGTTAGGTTAGGTTAGGTTAGGTTAGGTTAGGTTAGGTTAGGTTAGGTTAGGTTAGGTTAGGTTAGGTTAGGTTAGGTTAGGTTAGGTTAGGTTAGGTTAGGTTAGGTTAGGTTAGGTTAGGTTAGGTTAGGTTAGGTTAGGTTAGGTTAGGTTAGGTTAGGTTAGGTTAGGTTAGGTTAGGTTAGGTTAGGTTAGGTTAGGTTAGGTTAGGTTAGGTTAGGTTAGGTTAGGTTAGGTTAGGTTAGGTTAGGTTAGGTTAGGTTAGGTTAGGTTAGGTTAGGTTAGGTTAGGTTAGGTTAGGTTAGGTTAGGTTAGGTTAGGTTAGGTTAGGTTAGGTTAGGTTAGGTTAGGTTAGGTTAGGTTAGGTTAGGTTAGGTTAGGTTAGGTTAGGTTTTTTTTTTTTTTTTTTTTTTTTTTTTTTTTTTTTTTTTTGTGGCAGGAGTGGGAAATCCCCACGGACACCTCGACTGCCTCACAGGTAGTGAGACAGTCGAGGTAGTGTCGGACTCGAACCGACTAAAAACCACTCCTGCCTTTCCAAGTGTCCCTCTAACGTAATCAGAGACCTTAACATCTGTTTTCATTATCTGAATTACGTATTTTATGGCCGGAGAGCCACATTATGTGCGTTTTATTTCACATTTAAGTTATATTACTGTTTAAAAAAAAATTTTGCTAAATTATTTCGTTTTAAGTGTTTGCTGTTTCTATTTTCACTAAATTTCATTATTTATATATCCTATTTATTCAAACTTTTTAATACTACTAGTTAATACTTTTCGCTACATTTTCGATATCGACGAACTGTGTTATGGCTAGACTATTACTATTTATATTATTTTTACTACAGTGTTTATATTATATCTATGACGAACCCTTTTTTTTTTTTTTTTTTTGCATGACTATATTCTATGGATTTTAATGATTTTCTATATTGATCATATTATTATAATATCTTAAGTAACTTATTTATGTTAATATTTTAATACATTGTTAGTTTTTATTTTTACTTCTTTGATATCTAATCTTTATATTCACTATACTATTAAATATCACATAAGTTGGTGACTACTTTGTTGTATATTATGATGTTTATATTTCTTTATTTTTACAAAGGTTTCTAGGGAGAGAGAGATTCCAGTTTCGCTGCAACCAGATGAGACCACCAGAGATGACTCATTGCCCCTTTTAACTCCAGTCATTTTCTCACGAAGGTGACTCCAGTTATTGTTCGACACTGAGCCATCGCTAGTGGCTCGTTTAATGCATCTGTTGTCTGGTGGCATCGAGAAGGTCTTCTCTATGTACGCGGAAGTGGGCGCATCGACAACTTTAGCAGTATGCTATTGATGCTCTAGCGAATGCGTCCCACTTCCTACGTATCGGGCAGTCGTTGCTGAAAGCATTGTGTGAGTGCTCCCCCAGCTTGGCTCTGGTGCAGTTAACACACACCGCTGCTTCGCCGACCTGTTTAACCGGGCAGTCCACCCTGAGGTGTGGACCGCCGCAGTGGCAACACAGGTCAGCTGGCTCCGAGCACAGGCGTTTGCCATGCCCGTATCCCAAGCAGCGGGTGCACTGCACCAGAGGCGTCTGGTCTTCGACGCGCACTCTCTGGAGGTCAATGCGAAGCTTGCCTCCGTCGAGTGCCCTTCTCCAGATTGCTGGGTTAACACTCAACACAATGCTATTCACATGCGGGTTTCTGGTCTTTCGCCGATATTTAATAATCATTCTGTGGTCCTCGTCATCGAGGCCGTGGAAAATCTCCTGGTTCTGGTTCCTAAGGGCCTTCAGCACTTCTTCGTCACTGTGCACTATCAGCACGTCCCTAAGAACCAGAAGCGGGTCTCGATTTTTTACTTCCTCGACGACGAGGTTTTCTCCGGCCGCCTGTAATCGAGCTTTAAGTTTAGTCCTCTCCTCCATCGTCGCGCACCCCATTATGACCTTTTGGTCACGCGCCTTCCTGACCCTCTCGACGCGCACCCAACCCTCCTTCGCGTCCGCCGCTTTCCTCACCCTTTCGAGAATTTCGTCCGCCGTATCCATCTCCTGTGTTGAGGAGACGACCACGGAGTGAAGCGTCGTACGCTCCAGGGCCTGAGCCCCGGTGTGGCTCTTAGTGACAGCCGCAACACTCGCGTAGGTGGTCTCCCCAACACTTTCCCTGCTGGCCAGACTGTCTCGGAGTCTCTCGAGTTTCTCGGAGTTGTCCTTTAACTCCGAGATATGCTCCTTTAGGGTGTTAAGGAGCTCAGTCTGGCCAGCAAGGATTTCGGTGGGGATGGGTTGGGGACTGGGGTCAGCGGTGGGCGCGGGAACCGGTACGGCTGAAGGCGCGAGAGGGGCCCTGTCCCGCTCAGACTCCTTCACCAGCTCAAAAAGCCTGTTTATGGCTTCGAGCACCGCAGTCTTGATCTCGGCCTTGAGGTTGCGAGAGTTGCCCAAGTTGACCTTAGCCTTGCTCAGGCAAGCTCTCGCCTCCGCAGTGCGACTGGGGTACCCGGCCTCAGACTTCTTGAGCGGGCGAGAGTAATCCGCAGCAGCTAAGCGCGTCGCCGGGACAGCAGAGCCCTCTTGCAAGGCGGAAGGAGTGTCGTCTCCGAAGGAGATTCTCCTTCTCGCAAAAGCAGACGAAGGCCCCACTTTCTCCGACGAACGCGATGAGCTACGCGACCTTAGAGTCTTAACGGTGCTGGATGGGGTGCGGAACATGTTGCCTGATGGGAAATAAAACAGTTAAAAGCAGAACCCTGTAAAGAGGGGCTCTGAGTAAATTAGTCCTTTAAAATGAGAGAACAAGATGACACTTGGTACTTCTGTTTATGTCCTGTAAAGGGGGAAACACAGAAAGTATAGAAAGAATTTTAAAAAGACAAAACAAGTAACACAAAGTTGTATAAATAAATACTGTCAATTAAAATTAATAAGAAAGCCTTCGCAGCTAGGTCAAAATAATAATAAAATTCCGATTTTGAGCGCTTTTAACCCTTAAAACCCTATATAAAGACGGAAAAAGATTAAGAAGATGTCCTAAAAGCTAAATTCAACGAAACAAAATAATCGCTACCGACCACCCCAGCCTTCCTATACACTATAGGGTGGGTGGGCGGGGATTTTTATTTCGAGCTAGGCCCTCGACCGAGGTGTCCAGAGACGCGTCTCCGCGCGGGCTAGCCGATTACGGAATAAAACTTATTGTCGGTGGAACAAAAATTTTGAGTTATGGTCCAAAGACGTGGTTTTTAAGGAAAAAATTTCGAAAATCAACCCCCAACCTGAATTTGGGTACACGGATCGCGGACCAAATTTCAGGGATGAAGGATGAGTACTATTGACACTACAATCTACCGAAACAATAACAAAAATTTTGGAAACAAAGTAGATTTTGACTTTTTTAAAATGAAAATTATTAAAAATGTAGGTCTTCCAAGGGAAGCTTTTCAAGGGTGCGTAAATTAGGGTGCAAACCGGTCAGGTACCAAGCGGAAGCCTAGTTTTGTCTAAATTAGCTGAAAACAGCTTCAAAATCGGACCCCAAATAAGAAAGATATCGATACTTTTGTGTTTTGCTTGTTCCCTTAGGTGAATTTTGGTACTTATAACGTTTATGAGAAATTGCCTATTATGAAAAAACAAACAGTTTTATTTCGAGCTAGGCCCTCGACCGAGGTGTCCAGAGACGCGTCTCCGCGCGGGCTAGCCGATTATGGAATAAAACTTATTGTCGGTGGAACAAAAATTTTGAGTTATGGTCCAAAGACGTGGTTTTTAAGGAAAAAATTTCGAAAATCAACCCCCAACCTGAATTTGGGTACACGGATCGCGGACCAAATTTCAGGGATGAAGGATGAGTACTATTGACACTATAATCTACCGAAACAATAACAAAAATTTTGGAAACAAAGTAGATTTTGACTTTTTTAAAATGAAAATTATTAAAAATGTAGGTTTTCTAAGGGAAGTTTTTCAAGGGTGCGTAAATTAGGGTGCAAACCGGTCAGGTACTAAGCGGAAGCCTAGTTTTGTCTAAATTAGCTGAAAACAGCTTCAAAATCGGACCCCAAATAAGAAAGATATCGATACTTTTGTGTTTTGCTTGTTCCCTTAGGTGAATTTTGGTACTTATAACGTTTATGAGAAATTGCCTATTATGAAAAAACAAACAGTTTTATTTCGAGCTAGGCCCTCGACCGAGGTGTCCAGAGACGCGTCTCCGCGCGGGCTAGCCGATTATGGAATAAAACTTATTGTCGGTGGAACAAAAATTTTGAGTTATGGTCCAAAAACGTGGTTTTTAAGGAAAAAATTTCGAAAATCAACCCCCAACCTGAATTTGGGTACACGGATCGCGGACCAAATTTCAGGGATGAAGGATGAGTACTATTGACACTATAATCTACCGAAACAATAACAAAAATTTTGGAAACAAAGTAGATTTTGACTTTTTTAAAATGAAAATTATTAAAAATGTAGGTTTTCTAAGGGAAGTTTTTCAAGGGTGCGTAAATTAGGGTGCAAACCGGTCAGGTACTAAGCGGAAGCCTAGTTTTGTCTAAATTAGCTGAAAACAGCTTCAAAATCGGACCCCAAATAAGAAAGATATCGATGGGTTAGGTTAGGTTAGGTTAGGTTAGGTTAGGTTAGGTTAGGTTAGGTTAGGTTAGGTTAGGTTAGGTTAGGTTAGGTTAGGTTAGGTTAGGTTAGGTTAGGTTAGGTTAGGTTAGGTTAGGTTAGGTTAGGTTAGGTTAGGTTAGGTTAGGTTAGGTTAGGTTAGGTTAGGTTAGGTTAGGTTAGGTTAGGTTAGGTTAGGTTAGGTTAGGTTAGGTTAGGTTAGGTTAGGTTAGGTTAGGTTAGGTTAGGTTTTTTTTTTTTTTTTTTTTTTTTTTTTTTTTTTTTTTTTTTTGTTTTGTGCTTTTCCCCTTTCATAAAAAGGGCTCTTATTATTCTAATTACTCATTCATTCTAGTTCTCGCGTTTATTCCTCTCGCACTTTCATGCTTCATACTGTATCTTTCTTTTGCACACACATTCATTCTTGGCCGGGTGGGACTCCCGCTATTCTATCTACAGTTGATCTTTATTTTTCTTTATTTAGGTTTAAGCCAGACTCAAAATTGCTTTATTTTACATGTTCTTATTTTGCTAAGTTTTTATTTTCTAGGTTAAATGTGTAGAACTAATTCTTACAAAACTATTTTTACAGCTATTTTTATTACTAAACATGTGGTTATCTTAGACTTAATTTCTTATTTTCTAACACAGAATATTATACAATATTTTTATAAACTAACCTTATTACTACAATTATTTATTTTTATTACTAACGTTGACATTACTAACCAAGGTTTGGACCTGTTTATTGGTACTGCTCTAAGGGCTTGTGTTGTTTCTTGCCTTGTTGAAATACTTGTTTTGCTTAATTATATCGGCAGTAATGTATATATAACGTAACATGTTATACATAATTATTGTCTTTTCTTATTCGATAATATATATTTTATGCGTTTTTGTTGTTTGTTTAGTATGCGTGTTTAGTGTTTTGCGTGTGTTTTTGATATGTCTGTATATGTTTATAATATACTTCCTATATCCGTGTTTTTTGTTATTTTCTGTGTGTGTTCTTGCGTGTGTTTTCGTGTGTGTTATGTATGTTCTTGTGTGTGTTGGTGTGTGTTTTGCGCATGTAACGTGTACGTCTGGGAGCAGTTCAAGCGTACGCCGTTGTCGTCCGGGCCAGGTAGTCCCATTTCTTACGGACCGGGCATTCCGCGCTGAAAGCATTGTGGTCTGCCCTCTGATGCTTGGAGTGTGAGCAGTTGCAGCACTGCGGTTCAATACCCGCAATGAACTCCGCGCACTTCTCGCGTAGGTGCGGCCCTCCGCAGTGACTGCATCTGTCCACACTCTCAGTACAAAATTTCCGTCCGTGACCAAATGCAAGGCACTTCGTGCACTGTATGAGCGGAGACTGGTCCTCCACCCTGACTCTTTGCAGATCCAGGTAAAGAGCCCCAGCCTCCGTCATCCTCTGCCATACCCTGGGTCTGACCTGGACGACAACGTGCGCTGTCTTTGGGTTTCTTGTTCTTTTCTTGTATTTAATGGCCATTTCCTTATCCTGTTCTTCCAAGTCCCTAAAGAGGCTTTCGTTTTGCGAATAGAGCGCCCTCACCATCTCGTCGTCGTCACTGTCCAAGAAGACATCCTTGAGGACGACGAGTGGGTTTTTATTCTTCATGGGCGCTGCTATTAGCCCTTTACCCCGGCTCTCTAACCTCTCCTTTACTCTTTTCAGCTCCGCCTCCGTGTCACAACCCAGGATGATCGTCTGGTTTTTTGCCTTTCGAACTTTACTTATTTTCAGGCCAGTTCCCCTGGCGTCGACCGCCTCCTTCACCCTGGCGAGCACCTCGTCAGCAGTCTCCTGGCTGCCTTCAAGGGTGACCGCCATGGAATGAAGTGCCGGCCGACGCCCGGGTTTGGCTGCCGTGACGTCTGCGTAAGTTTTGGTGTCCGTTTTTGAATCGAAAGCCGCGTCTCTGAGGGCCTCCTGCATTCTCTCCGAGCCGGCGGCGACCTCACCGGCAACATCAGCGACTTTGACCTCGAGGGCAACTGCGGCGTGTCCTACGACCTTTACCCCTTCTATGGTATGGTTTACGCCCTCCTGGACTACGTCGATCTTTGCGCTGACCTCGTCGATCCTGTCGATGACCTTGTCGATGATGTCGGCGCCGTTCTCGGAGTGGTGCTCGGTCAGGTCCTCGAGGCCTTTTCTAACTTTCATCTCCAGGTCTTTTATTCGAGCGTTTATGTTTGTCTCCACTTTCTCTAGCCTTTCCAGTACCTCGTCCGGTGATTTGGACGGTGTGGGCGTGGTGTTGATCTTAGTGGACGGAGCCGTTTTAGATTTTGTTTCCAGGGCCTTTATTCGTTTACTGAGCTCAAAAAGTATCTTAAGGCTTTTGTCTGACTGAGTCTCCAGGAAAGTTTTGATGTCTCTCCTCATTTGAGGGTAGTCTTTGACACGGGACGGTATGTCCTCAAACGTTTTCATCACTTCCTGGAGGAGACAGTCGTTGGATAATGCAGTATAGGTGTCCGTATGTCTCCTGTATGTTTCCATATTTTCTATGGACCTTCTCTTCCGCTCTGGTCTCCGAATAAAAGTCCTGGCGGCGTCCAGCGCTTGCCCAGTTGGGCCTACGGGGCTGGGAGTGGTGGTGCGGGCGATGGCACCGGAGGTTCCTGCCGTTGACGACGGTGGCGTTTCAGCTATTTCCGCTGGAACAGCCGTTTTCTTGCCGAACGTCAGGGCTATCCCCTTCGGCGCCTGGCGCGTTCCAGAAGGCCCCTGGTCTCCCGGTTGGGTTGGCGACGTGGACGCTTGCGGTGCTTCGTCCTTAGCCGTTGGTGCTTTGGCTATTGGGGTGCGGAGTCCGAGAACCATTTTTTACTGCCTGAGCTCCTTGTTGTTAGTGTGGTATATGTGTGGCTCGTGTGTATAGGGCACGGCGAAAAGATCGGGGAAAATTGTCAAGATCGGTATAAAATAAAATAGTTGAAAAAGTTAAAATAAAATAAAATAATTTCAACCAAGGCGGTTTGTCGGTGGTCTTCCCTGTATAGAGGGGTGAGTGTTACTCGTAGTGGTCCGTTTTATCCCTGTAAATGGGGGGTCAAGTCGGGCAGTACCAATCCGCAGTCCAAAATAATAAACCTATCGAAATTTATACAAAAATAAAAATAAAAAACAGTGTTTTGTCTAAAGGGGTGGGGGGGGGGGGTCCAAACGGGGGGGGGAGGGTTCCTCGTAAGCGACTTTAGCCGTGGTGTCTTCGACACCACAAAGGCTGATTTTGAGGTCAGAATCGTTCTATGTCCTCTCGTTCCCGAGATATGGACTGTTTGATATTTAGGGGTGGGAGGGGGTCCAAACGGGGGGGGAGGGTTCCTCGTAAGCGACTTTAGCCGTGGTGTCTTCGACACCACAAAGGCTGATTTTGAGGTCGGAATCGTTCTATGTCCTCTCGTTCCCGAGATATGGACCGTTTGATATTTAGGGGTGGGAGGGGGTCCAAACGGAGGGGGAGGGTTCCTCGTAGGCGACTTTAGCCGTGGTGTCTCGACACCACAAAGGCTGATTTTGAGGTCAGAATCGTTCTATGTCCTCTCGTTCCCAAGATATGGACCGTTTGATTTTTAGGGGTGGGAACTTAAGGGAAAAGGGAAAGGGTGGGGGGGGATGGATACCTCTGTAGTGGTCTTCACCTCGTGGTGTCGTTCCGACACCACTAAGGCTGAATCCGCGATCTAAAAGCTCCTATCTCTTCAGGTTTCAGAGATATCCAATTTATAAGATTCCTGCCGTACCGTACCGCGCCGTGCAGTGTCGCGTGCCTGTCGAGTAGATCTTCCAGTTGACCTAGCTGGGTCTACTCTGTTCCGATTTTGGCGTGCGTGGGCTCGTTTATTTGGTCTTGTTGAGCTCTTCTCGGTAGGTCAGGTTTCAGGGTCAGGTTTGGGGAAGGGTTGGGGGGGGGGGGGGGGGTATTGGTCTAATTTGTTTCTGTGGCTGATGGCCTCTGTCTATTTATAATTTGGAGGTTGAATAAGGTTATGTGGATGGTTTTGGAAAAGGGGGGGGGGGGGGGGGGGGTAGGGGGTTGCAAAGTTTTTGGAGCGGTATCTCGAAAAGTCAATAGTATGGCTGAGGGCCACTTGTTACCGGTATGTAAACACTGTTTTGTACCAAACAACTTTCTTAGTACTAAGGGTGACTTAGCCCTAGGGGGTTGATATTTAGCCCCAAGGTGCGGGATGGTCCGATATGGTTGGGTATCCAACCAG